>OY725331.1:2760650-4109858 GCA_963242795.1 Inga leiocalycina
CTCCACTTAGTTACCATTTTCCTTATAGTCTTCTTCGGTGAATATATCTATATATATTTGTGTGTGTGTGTGTGTGTGTGAATCAATATTGGTATTAGTTCAGTGTTATATATAAACATAGTATTAGAGTTTGGAAGAAATGCAAGTTACAAATGTCTTGGAGTTCACTACTGCCTTTGCAATAAAGTGTGATGGAAGAACTAACAAGTGCGTTGCTTGAAAGAAACACAATGCAGAACATTGGGTGGGTCAGCTCAATGTTGTATGGGACCTTTAATACCTGAAATTCCAAGATTGCTCTTAGTTGGCATGCTTGTTATTTTTGAAACTTTAAGGTTCTGTTACTGAAATTCCAAAGGGGGACCATCAGTACCGTTCCCTTGAATGGTAGGTTCTGTTATACGAGGAAGGGTCTAGGTTTTGAGTAATTATTATTGAAAATAGGTATCCATCTTTGGATGGTCAATTTGAAGATATCTTGTCAATTTTTAGGTAATCTTTCAGTTTTAGATGAGATGAGACGAGACTTCGATTGACAGATAGAATTTCATCTTTTTATGTGTCTCTTTCCTCACTCCTTTCTCTGATGATCACTAGTTCACTACAGAAAATTCTGATTTATCTCTTAAAATGTGATTTAAACCCTGTTGAGTTGATCATTGCAGTAACACCAATACCATTACTTAGTTACTCGATTCATTTAGAAATTGTCTCAGCGCTCTGTTTCCGCAGAATTATGTTCAATGTACATTCAGTTGAATAAAGTATAGAAATATAGAATCTAAATACTCAGCCACTTCTCTATAATTGCAGTGAAAAAAAATATTTAAGTCATCTAGAGCTTTTTTGATACTTCAATTCCGTCCCGTCAAAAAAGTAAACGGATATGACGGTAAATGGACATGCAAATCCTGAATTATTATCTTGAGCTAAGAAGAATGATCTTTCCTCTAAATCAAATATATTTTTTCTACATTGTTTAATCACTATGCATATTCAACTTCTTCCTATATCCCAAAGAAGAAAAATTCGTATACATCAGTAATTCAGTGTATAATGACAAGTTGTATCTTCCTATACGCCTTAGCTCAATAAGGTGCACCTGCACGCATCTTTAGCAACCATGGGGAATCACAGTGCATGGTATCAATTCAATGAAACTCCGCATGTTCCAATCATAAACTCACCAGCAATTCATCCGCACCAACCAGGGCTAGAAGATCACTTTTCATTAGGGCTTAAGGTCAATTCGATCTCACATTTTTGTGGTTCAAAACCTAAAATAGTCCAGCTCAAGAAAGACTCAACTTCTCAGTGTGCAATAACGGAAGCCCTCTGATTTCCCAGTGCATGTTGGAAACTTTCATTATCATTTCATGGGAAGTCATGAAGGTAAACACCAAGATGAAGTGCCATTGTTATGCAATTCTGGACATGGCACAGGAAACACCTCACTAGCAAAGCCTGAAACATACTCACAATGCCATGCCGCAGAAGAGCGCACTCCAATCAGGGTGATATTTTTGAAGCACAAATCTTCATATGAAGCGTCCTTTATACCTTCCAAACTTGCAGCTTTTGCTGAAACTACACTAGTCACGTTACTGATTAAAATGCCTTTAAACTTGGGAACAGCTTTTGGATCCCATCCATCATCAGGATGGTCATTTGAACCACGGCTAAACTTGATGGGTATCTTGACTCTCTCCATTCTTATGTCACTAATGGTGACATTTGCTATATACCCTCCTCTACCATAATCAGATTTTATACGCACACCAGCAGCAGAATTCCAAACATGCAAATCCTGAATTGTTATGTTTGAAATTCCACCAGACATCTCACTTCCTATTCCTACACCAGAACAAGTAGGCGTGGTGCCTGAAACTCTCCTCACTACAATATTGGTGCTTGGACGGGCCATGGTGATTCCGTATTGATCCCAACCACTCTTGATGGCTACAAGATCATCCCCACTTTCAATGTAGTTATCTTCAATGCACACGTTGGTACTTGAGTCTGCATAGTCAGATGGGAAATTCACAAGCAAGTAAATATTACATTTCTCCCATTTCTTTACTTGATTTCATGCATAATAAGCCCAAAGCTAAACAGGAAAACAGAATGCAAACTGATAAATAATTAAAAAGGAACAAACCTGGGTCTACACCATCAGTATTTGGAGCATTGAGAGGAGCTAAGATTGTCATCCCTTTGACAACAACATTTCTGAAACAAAACAAAGTTGATGATCATGTTTCTGCAGTTGCAAAGATAAGGACGGACAAGTCAAACTTATTTTTGAGGAGTTCAGTTTAACTATATTTGTTTCAAAAAGATATATCTTTATACCTAGAACCAAATGCTAACATAATTGTGAAATGTTGTAAAAACCGGCACCTAGAGAATTTGAACTGAATTATTAACTATTTCACAGAACACCAAAAGCTGGCTGTTGCATGATGAAATTTAGAAATGTTTTCTGGATATGAAGGAACAACAAATGCATTTGAAGTTTTGAAGTCTTGTTAGGCCACTTGAAGAGACAAAAAGTCAAGAAGATGAAACCTGCAGTAAATTGGATGAATGGTCCAGAAGGGAGAATTTTGAAAGGTGAGGTTTGAGATCAGAACATTTTCTGAGTTCATTAGCTCAAGGAGGTGACCTCTTGTGTGCACCAATGTTTTGTTCCACCAAAGTTCCCACCACATGTTTCCCTGACCATCAACTGTCCCATTTTGTCCTGCAAAACCATATAACTATTTAAAATACCCTGGAAGGCAACGGCAATATTTAACCATATTACTTGTTCAACCAATAAGAGTAATCTTCGGAATCTGGACTTCTCAAGTTCTCATGGACGTCATGTGAAATATCGTCACACTTTTTGTCTTCAAAAACTTTATGTCATTGCTCGAAATGAAAGAGAGTTGCGAACAAGGACAAGTTCTTGTACCTGTGATGATAACATTTTGGAGACCATTTCCATGTATAAGGCTAATATGTCTTCCTCCGAACCTTTCTCTTCCTCTTCCATAAGATGGCAATGGCTCAATTACAGGCCACTCTTTGGGATCCTATGAATCAAAACTTTTATATTATAATTTTTTTTTTTAAAAAAAGAACAGGTTCACTCTTCATGTACTATAAACAGGTTCACCAATGTACTATAAACAGTTTCACCAGAGTGAGTATCTGATGTTCGTAATCTCATTGAAGGGCTTGTTTAGATTAAGCATAGAATCGAGGGTCTAAACAAGAATAGAAGAAGTAAACAGGACAGCATGTAAATTCAAACGCGTTTAATACTTTGTTGAAAATCACTCATCTGCTGACCATATGGTCGTAAATGCAGCACTATGCTTATGAATCGTAGTTCCATCAAGCTTCCTAATAGTAAATTAATTACAGTTTAAGAATAAAACAAATCTAACACAAAACCGAGCCGGATGAAAACTGAAAGAAGAGTTGAAAAAAATAAATAAATAAATAAATAAAGAACATTAAGAACAAAGACAATACTGCGCACCTGAGAACCCAAAACAACAGCCCCTTCTTCAAGAAAAAGCGTGAAATTACTGGTGAGATTAAAACTTCCAGTGAGCCATCTTCCTCTGGGAATATTCAGCTGGGACCCACCCATACCTCCGAAACGCTGCATGTATCGTATAGCCCCCCGAAACGATTCGGTATTCGAAGTCTTCCCGTCACCAACGCCGCCGAAATCCTTGATCGACATGACATACCTTCTCCCGGCGACGCCCTGAAAATAGCCGGAGCAGCTCCGAGGATCCTCCGACGCGCCGGTTTCGGCTTCCGACGAACTCGAACGCAACCGTATCGGAAAAACCATTATCCCGGGATGCTGGAGCGAGATAAACGTTACCAGAGCCAACGACAGAAACATCACTGCCCATGAGGGTCTCGTAAAATTACCCAACATGGCAGCACCAAAAACTTTCCGATTCCTTGATCACGTCAATAAAATCAATAGAAATATAGGTGGCGGGGTTTGCTATGCTGAGATCATCCCTTGCTCTCCCGTTGAATAGTATCTTGAATGTAACGAGAATGTCTAGAAGAGTGTTATCTGATAACACCACTCTATTCAGCATGCTAATCAAGGTCCTTGTATTGCGTCATCTATAATCTATATATATATATAGCACTATCTAAATGTATTAGTATTTCTATTCTGTGAAAACTGAAAAGAAAAGAATAAAACTGAAAAGGGTGGTGTGGTGACGAATTTTGGCGAAGGAAAGGGGTGTTAGGTTTTTGAGTTTTGACTTTGGAAATGAAACAGTGAAGGTGTGATCGGCTTTTTGAAAAGCGGACGTGAAGGCCAATGGAGGATCCGTGGCGGACGAGCAAAAAAGAAGGAGGATGAGAGAGAAAGCGCGAATCATTGCAGTAATGAGAATCTAAAGCGCGTTTCCTTGAACTGTAAAAAAATTGCAAATTTTCACGAATTTGCTGTGTGGGTCCCGTATTGTGATTTTACGTGGCGAGTTTTCATTGATTTATTTTAAATCCTTATTTATTCTTTATATTTCTTTTTCTGTCAAGCATCCGGCGGCCTGCCTGGCACCACTAGACGACCGCTCATCACGGGATAGTCCTAATTTCTTTTTTTTATTAATTATTTAATAATTAATACTAATATTTTACTTCGCTTCTTTTTGTTTTGGGCATCAGACCCGGTCTGGCCCGGTGGTCGTCCCTTAATCTGGGGGAGGGCACAGTCACATCATAGAATATTACATTAATGAGACCAGAGTCCCTAAATAAGATTATATGGCCTATAATCAAAACGACAGCATAAAGGAAGGTTGAGGCCTCCACGTGACTTTTGTCCCCACCCTAGTTTTTAATCATGATTAGTGTTTTCATATATTTTCGGTAAAAAAAATTGATTGATCGTACAGTTGGTGATACCTAAACCCGGATAAATCAGATTATTTTAAAATTACATCAACAGGTAACTTCTCATGATATAAAATCTTCATATACAAGATTCGGTTCTTTAATTAGCTGTAATCCTGCATGTGACATATGATGTCTGGCAAGTTGTTTTTTATGTCTGATATTGAGGAAGATAACAAGTTATCACGTTTATATGCAAATAAATAAGTACCAATTGTGAAACTTGTTGGAGATGACTGATGAGAAATGACAACTAAAAAAAATGACTTAGTATGTATTTGAATTAACGGTAAAAACTGATTTTTTAATATGATTTATAGTCTACAAAATAAATATGTGATAAGAGTTTTATCTTAACTTACGTAAATATACTTTTTCATTGACAATTCAAACAGGGGCTTAGATTTTTTTATAACCAGAAGAGCTATAGTGCTTCAAAATAGGTACACTACCAAAAAAAAAAAATTGTGTTTAGTGCCTGTTGGGATAGAGATTTATGTGGTAATTGTGATTTTTTTGACTTTCATGCAGAAAAGAAAGAGCCACAAGAACTGTCCAGGGAAAGAATGTCAAACTAGAGGTGTCAGGTGTGGATAGTTCAATCCTTGCTGACGAGACGAGTGGTTGTGGAGGAGCCATTTGGGACAGTGAGGATAATTGAATTTGTGGATACAGTTATAAACTCGGCACGCTTCCCCTATTGCGGAAGTGTTTAGCATTATGTCTGGTCTCAAATTGTGTTGGTCCAGAGGATACAGGTATATTGTCCTCATGTCTGATTGCATTTAAATTGTGAACTTAATTAACAGGGAATGTGATGTTAGTCATCCGTTTAAGGATATTATAAATGATACTGGATTATTAATCGGCCGTGACTAGCAGGTTATGATTAGCCATACTAATAGAGAGCACATTGTTTTATGCTGATTTTTCTAGCTAGAGCGTCACATGATAAGGGGTATGCTTTTCTATATTTGTAATCACCCTCAAACTATTAAATGTGTAATGTAACATTTCAGCACACTACTACAGAATTGAGATATAACTATCTCCAAGGACGTCCCAAATTGAAAATTAGATGATTAAAAAGGGAGGCGGTGGCATTTTTATAATTATATATATGTAGGGGAACTTTTAGGCGTCCCAAATTCAAATGTGGGACGCCTAAAGTGCTTCCAGACGCTAAATATAAATTTCGTAAATTTTTTTTAACGCCTAGAGCTGGGTTTAGGCATCCCAAAATCATTTGGGACACCTAAACCAAGACTTTAGGCTTCCTAAATCCATTTGGAACGCCTAAAGGTAGACTTTCCCAAAATCATTTGGGACCCCTAAAGTCACCTTTAGGCGTCCCCTAAGCGCATGTCAGACACTTGTCTGACATGCGTCTTCTCATCTATTACCCCTCCTCACATGTCTTCTCAACAATAACTTTACTCTTCTTCCTCCTCCCCCACCCACCGTCGGCGGTCTTCCTCTTTATTTTTCTTCAACTCCTCCCTCCTCCCTTCTTCTTCCTCTTTGTTTCTTCAACTCCTCCCTCCTCCCTTCTTCTTCCTCTTTGTTTCTTTGTTTCTTCAATGCACGCAACCAGTCGACCCTACTGCAACTTCACCTCCTCCACAGTGTGTAGATTTTTGCTCTCCTCCACCTCCTTCCTTCCATTGTTGTGCACACCACCGTGGATCTCCAACGTCTTCTCTACCTCTCCAGCATACTAGTGGGCGCCCCTAATTAGGTTGGTTTATTTTCTTCTTGTTTTTTTTTTGTAATAGAATGGTATATTTTGTTTTTGAAATATAAATTTACTTGAAATGGTTGAGATTGTGCTTATATATTGCTTATATTGAGATGGTTGAAATTAGCCTGGTGTGTTTGGTGTGCTTATATTGCTTAAATTGCATGTATTCAGAAACTCCAGTGCAATGGTTTATTTTCTTGTTTAAATATAAATTTACTTGTGTATATTACCATTAATTAGTATATATAATAAAATAAAATATGATTTGTTTAAATTAAAGAAATTCTTTTATTCCAAACGAATTATGAAGAATAATTCAAGCCAAAACAAAAAAGAAAATCATAACCCCAATATTCATTAAATGATTTTTATCTAAATATTTTTAATAAAACAATTTTATTTTTGGAAGAACTCAACTTAAAATTGTTTTGTTAATATGAAACTCATTTTTTTAATTCTTCCAAACCTCAAAAAAATTCTTTAATTTAATCTTATTGTATTTATTTTATTATACATTAATTTTATATACATATACTTATTAAAAAAATAAGTTACATAGCACTGAAACCCTTTTAAGAGGAGAGACGAGGCTAGGAAGGGGCAATAAAGTTATTAAGCCCATATTTTAAAATCCTAAATTGGGTTGATAACTTAATTAGGCAATCTCATCATATGTCGTTGAGTTAGTGCCGCGAGGTATTTTGGACGAGACCCACGTTATTCATCACAAGCTGGACCTAGTAAGGACGTTGTGGCCAAGATTCGAGAGGAGCTCGAACGAGAGATCAAGGCCAACCTTCACGACAAGCTCCAACAAGAGCTGTTGCCAGAGCTTCAACTTGAAATGGCAAAAATGTTCGAAGCGCAAAGGGTAAGGGACGAGCATAGAACTCAGGAATCCCCGGCCTTCAATAGCACCAGAGGAAGTTACAACCCTCTGGAGGAACCACTTGGCGACCCTTCTCCCACTCAAGTGTCGGGAGACCCTCGCACCCTCTATTTGGATGATCCACTGTTGCGTGTTGTTGCTGATGCTCTCGTTCACACACGTGCTATCACCCACCATAATCAGCAAATTCCGGAGGATTTTCGTAGGGTGAATGTGACGAGTGTTAGAAAGGGGGAAGAAGGTACAGCCATCCCTGTTCCTGATCCAGAGGTTGGCACGTTAGGTCAAGCAATAGGATCTTTCATCCTTTGGCCTCACAATCTTATTGGTTCAGACGCAACACCTCCAATAGTAGGAATTCCCTTACTATTATTGATATCTATTGGCATCCTAATAACAATTTGTTTTTTGATGTTCTAAAAGGATGACGAAGCTGAGAGGAAATGGCCCTACTTAGCACGGCTGCAGCAGATCTACAAGGGCATTAAACAGATTGACCTGAAGATGCCTCCAGGGATTGTGGGTCCTACATTGGAGTATCCCTACACGATTGACAATACAGATCTCAAGCAGTTTATCAGGTTGGAGGAGATAGATGCAGGCTGGGTGAAATTTGCAATCATGTAAGTTCTTTTTTCAATTTTCCCATAGAATTCATTTAGTGGTTTTTTGATTTTATACATTCAATAATTCATTCCTTATTTTAATTCTATTATAGCACCTTCCACGGTCTTTGCACAAACATGGAAAGACGTGATTGGTATGGATTCTTATGTCCTGCGAATACGACAGGGGATACTTATACTGTGGCGCATAGGACTCACTATGTCGGCTCGCAATAGGACAGACCAAACTTCGTTGTTATCTAGCACCCATTGTTCAACGGTTCGTATTTACATTTTGTCAATTTAAGAAGTTTAATAAATAATTGTCTTTTCATCTAACTTCATTTTAATGTGTACATGGTGTTAAAGTTACCACTGGAGTTTGTGTGTTATATGTCTCAGCCGCAACGTAGTCTATTGGTTTGATCCCTTGAGTAAAAAGCCAGACAAAGATACAAAATCCGTCTTCGACACGTAAGTTATTCTGTTTGTATTTCATTGACTCTTAAAAAAATGAACGGTTCTAATTTCTGTTCATTTTGCTTTTCATGATAGTGCTTGTCAAACATATAGAGTCCTAGGTGGGTCACGCGAGGGTACAGTTGTTAAAAAGCCAAAGTGGTTTTATCCGATAGTAAGTACCTTCGATCCTACCTAATTGTTTCATTGACGGTCCTTTTAGACATACCTTTATTGATTTTAACAACCAATTGCATCCTTTTGATTTAAAGTGCTCTCGGCAACCTGGCAACACTGAATGCGAATATTATGTTATACTTTATATATATAACATAACTCAAAGTGGAATTACTAGCGATTCTAAAAAGGTAATCGCTTCTTCATTCTCAAATGATAATATTTTTGGTGTTATAATCGAAATGTTAATTAATTCATTTGCTTGAGATTCATTTCATCAAAGCTTACTTTCTAATTTTCATATTTTTGATAATGAAGATGCCTACCTATGTGAAGACCTTGATTTGATCAGAGATCTTTTGGCTGGACATCTTCTTCAACATATAGGGTAGTAAACTTTTTATTTTATATCAGTTTGTAGTTGTGTGATGACAGCGTTTTGACACTTTCTGGTTGTTATTGTTGATATATATAGTAGTAGGTTGTATGAAAGGTTATTGTATGTATATATAGTACAGATTGTAGTGCTGGATATCCTTACCAGTTTGTAACGGACAGTGTGGTTTATGAATCCATCTTCTATTATGTTTCTGCAGTTTGAATTCGCTCAGTAATACAGAATGTAAATTATGGTATAAAAAAAAGCCTAACCTTTAGACGTCCTAAATTAAGAATTGAGAGGTCTAAAGTCCCACCCTGGGGGACTTTAGACGTCCCTATTATTTAGGACGTCTTTTCTTACAACTTACTACGCCCCCAGTATATACATTCCCCCATTTTGGGACGTTAAAGGTGCCAAATTTGAGACGTTATAGCCCCTTTTTGTAATAGTGGCACCTCAATCTTGATATTGTTCACTTTGAGGCTCTAAGGGTGATAGGCCCCGAAGCGGACAATATTGAGAGTGAGGCGCTAAAATATTGCATGTGACACTGTGACGTAGTTTGATGAGGTAAAATGAATCAGGATCGTCTTCACAATACTTTTTTGATATAATGTTGGTTTATGATTTATGTTGATTAGTAATCGCTAATTAGTCCTGCAATTGACAAACGTCCACTAGGGTCTATCTTTGAAGCCGAGGCAACATCTACACCCAGCTATATGCCAGCTTCCCGTTGTTCATGCAATGTAATAGGACGAGGAATTCAAAAAAAGTTAAAAGGTTTACGGAATAGTATAAGATTGGATCTCATGAAGAGAGAGAGAGAGAGAGAGAGAGTGCAGAATATAACTGCTGCTCCTTTTTCTCCTACAAAGCTTGTTAATACAGATACTAGACTTCAGGATTCAGTTGACCAGAAAAAGGACTTAACGATTTAAAAGAAAAGTTGGGAAAGAAGCGTGTTAACTATCGTATTAATTGTAGGAAATGGGATCTGTGTGATGAGTTAGTTGGATGGTAATGGCTCAATCACTCTTGTAAATGAAGCAGCTGGTAAAGAACTAATACACAGCAAAAACAACTGGAGATGTAGGTTTATGAAGAAATTAAGCGACTTCCTTAATTAGCAGTATTGTGTTGCTGAGCTTATGAGTATATATATTTGAACAATGCTCATTTTCACATTATTGGAATACTTTTTTTTTTTTTTTGACATAAACATTACTGGAATACTGAATGATACAAGAGATTAAGAAACATGAGGTTTTTCGTTTCATAAAAAGCCCTATGCCATATATGGAAAGTTCATGATAGAGGAGGAAGAATAAGTTTTCGAATTGAGGATTGAAAGTATAATATATATTATCATATTTTTAGATTTTTTAATAGGAAAAAAAAGAACTCAATTATTTAAACTTTAAAATTTTAAATCAGTTTTTTTATTTATCAAAATATAAGTATTAAATAAAATAATTTAATAATTGAAAATTTTTTTAATAAAAAATTATTGGTTTAGAATTTTAAAGTTGACGTGATATTTTTTGATTTTTTTTTTTAATTAATGTATATGGATTGATTTATCCATTATGCCCATGATATAAGCATAGAAAGCCACAATTGGAATCACATCAAAGTACGTGGATACGTGGCATGATTTGACCATTGAATTTATGCCATGCTGTTTCACGTTCTGCAATATTTTCTTAACTTTTTCTTTGTTTTTTTTCGCCTTTCATCATTTGTATTCCTTTTTAAAAAAACCTAGAAGGTCGGGGGATTTGGAAAATTGTGATGGATGATGACCTTCTCCTAACACACACACACTCTCTCTCTCTCTCTCTCTCTGTCTGATGAATGATAATTTATTCAACAAACTGATAATATTTTTTTGATTTGAATAAATTGGATTCGGAGCAAAAATCCAACCTTGGGATTTCTTGATTTTCTAAGGCAATTTGTTGTTTTTATTTTATAATATTTTTATCCTTCTCTCTTTATGTTTTAATTTTGTGCGTTTGTTGTTTCTGTGTTTACTTTTTCTTTATTTTTCTATCTCATGTTTTTTGTCCTAGTTATGTTATGTATTGTTTCTTTTGTCTTACTTGCGCAATACCGTGAGCCTTCCTCCCCAACTTCACTCCATTATAATTATAGACGGAGTCTATGTGTGGCTTGTAAGGCCACTTCATCCTCTCAACAGAGTCGAATAAAAACCCTTTCAATAGCTCAAGGGCTTTCAATGTTGTGAGTGCAACCCCCATCCTCATCAAGGCCGATGATTAGTATTTAAACACGTTAAATGATGGAATGAGAGATCGGAAGTAATTAAAATTTTTTACAAAAACTTGTATAAATAGATCTCCATTAATTCATTTATAAAAACAACAGGCATGTTCGGTTTGTCACATGTATAATATCAGAGTATAAGCAAAACTCCCGACATTCATCCAGGATACTAACATTAATCCAAGAGTTTGTAGGGCACCATTGCCCATCTCAGTTTCCTATACCGAGATTATACAACATTACTATTCTATGGTCAATTATATATACATTCATTCAAAATGATAACCAATCCAAAAACCAAAAGCATGTGGCTAAGACCACCACCGGCAGTCCTAGTTGTCCTTCCTCACTTGTTTGCTTCTCGATCCACTTGCCCTGTCTAAAAATGTTATTTGGAAAGAGTGAGATTCAAGAGAACCCCAGTAGTAACAGTTTACGTATATGATGCATAACTAAACAAAGCAAGTAAGCATATATCACAATGTAGCATATCAATATTCAAGGTCGGGTTAACCGTCATGTCCCCTCAACAATATTCAAGGCTGGGCTCTCGCCATGTCCCCTTGCTCATTCAATTATTAATACAAACAAGTAATGCATTACATATGATATAGGATAAAATGTCAGTACCCTGGTCTTTCCATTCTTGAGCAAGCACAGGCTTTCTACGCTCCGGGCAAATATCAAATCCTAAAGTCATAATTAAGGACGACGCGTTATCACTTATTCCAATACTCAATTATTTCACAACATTTAAATTGGTTATCATTAACGTCCCTTAAGTACTCATATATACCTCTAACAAAAGCCCTAAAGGGTTGGGAAAACTATCCTAGAGATCCCCTTTTGGAAGCACAAGAACTGATTTTCCTACTGTTTCACTCGGGTGAAGAAGACCTCACTCGAGTGATGATGTACGGACACTCGAGTGAAGAAGGCCTCACTCGAGTGATGGTACGATTTGCACCTGAGTATGGAAGCACACTCATGCAAGTGTTTGGCCGAGAGCAACGATAGAAGTAGGAAATATTCATTGCACTCGAGCACAAGAATGAGTACTCGAGTGATAGCCTAATGGCTAATGCTCACCCGAGTTCAAGAAAGTAAGGTGCAGAAAGTGTTAATCCAAGGGCACAAAAATTTTCAAAGAAGAGAAGCACTCGAGCACGGATCTTTGTACTCGAGTGAAGGCTGAATACCCACGAGTGTTAAGACACCCTCTTGCACTTTAATCGCGAGTGATAACTCGAGAGGCAAGTTCATGGTGTCAAATACACTCACACTCGAGTGAGAACCCACCACATTGGCAAGTGAGGCAACACTCTTGCCAAAAGTGCAGTTGAAAACTGAAGAGAAACGAGAAATCACATTGCCTCACTCGAGTGATGCGTATCAGAAACCAAAATATTTAGAAAAAACTGACAGCACTTTCCAAAATTCACCCAAGTGTTTCCAATGGACCCAAAACCTTAACCAAAGCTACTCCCACACTAAACAATGAAAATGCCAAAACTACCAAATTCTTACTTCATTATCATGCTTTAGTTTTGGGCAACACTAAATGCCAAAATTCCAAAATCACCAAACTTAATCATTCAATCCCAAATCCATTTCTATCTATCCACATACATTCCAAATATACCAATTCCATACCAACAATATGCCAAATACCCAATGACCCTTATTTTCGAAATCAAGGCCAAAAATTTCAGAAATTCAAAGCTAAACCATTTGGCACAAAACAAAGATAGAAAGATTGGTTTCATTTACCTCTTCAACCTTTCCAAAGGAGTTTCTTGATCCTCCAACTTCTAAATTTCCTTGAGAGCACAAACCAACACCAATGGGCAATCTATAACCATAGAAATAAAGCTCTCACTCCAAGGAACAAAGTTAATGAAAAGAACTTTTCCATTAGAGGTCATTTGCTCACCTTAAATGCAAGCTTTTTCTTTCTCTCTCTTGCCCAACAATGGTCACTTGAAATGGAGAGAGGAATGAGAGAAAAGAGTGTGGAGGAAGAAGATGAAATGATGACATTTCCTCTTACATACCTCTCTTGTTAGCCGAAATGAAGGGAAGAAGAAAGAGAAAATATGATTTTAAAAATGCATTTTGACTTTTCTCCCTCCTCTCTCTTCATCTTCACATGCCACTTGTCCAAACCTCATTAGTTCTCATAATTAAGCAATCAATTAGTATCTTTTAACCCCTCAATTAGCCATTTAATCACACTTCTCATTTTCTTCCTTAGTTAGTAATTAATTTCCTCACTAATCACTGACTAATTAACTGATAATTTCCATTCTCCCAATTTTCCATTGATTATGGCATGATAATTAAAATTGTCACAAACACATAATTAATTCAACTTAATCCATAATTACATTCCCAATAATTCTCATTAGCCCTTAATCAAAATTTGGGGTATTACAGTGGACCACTCGTTTGAGTTGGTGGTCCATGGGGCGTCCTTTCATATCTCGTATTTTATTGTTGTTGCCAAGTAGTATCTACTCCTGTTATTTGAGACTATAAGCGATCTCTGCTTTGGTATTGCTGCAGCTAGTTTAAGATGGGACTTAAGCTTTGGCTGGTATTGAAAGTACTGACCATCGTTAGGGCTTCTTGGTTGAAACTTTATATTTTTATTGTTATATTAGTGTTGTAGTTATTATGTTGTAATGTCTTTCTATTTTAGAAACTTTGGACCCCTAACTTGATCTGACTCAAGATCAGTTGGAGGTTTTTATATGTACCTTTTTCAAACTGTCCATTAGGAACAATTTCGTAGTCTAGATGGTCAGAATGCTAGAAATCAAACCGGACACTAATGGGAGGAGCATACTAAATGCTTGTTTAGGATAGCTTAATTTTAGCTTATAAGTGTTTTTAAATCATGATTTATGGTATACAAAGTAAGTATGTGAGAGGAGTTTTGTCTCAGCTTATATGAATAAGCACTTATAAGTAAAAAATAAGCTATCGCAAACATAGGCCAACTTTTTTTAAGAAATTTTTTTTCCTATGTTCATTTTGAAATAGGAGAAAGATAGATAAAACCATTGAAAATGGTAAATGATAGAAAGGTGATTCCAATTTCAATATCCCTATAACATGATAGTGCTCAATTTGTCCTTTTTGAAATTAAAAGGAAATGACCGCTATGCCCTCACACATATTTTTTAATAAAAAAAGTAACCCCTATCCCGCTGGCGGTGATTTTTTACTTGGTAAACAAACAATTATCAAAATCTAATGAAAAGTGATGAATTCATTAACTAAACTTGTCAATGGCCATATGGTGTGAATTTTTTACTTGATAAACTAAAGTTTTTAAAACCTAATAAAAAGTTATGGATTCTTTAACTATACTTGTCAATGAACTTGGGTTAAAGATCAAAAGTTAACACACACACACACATATTTCTTTGCATAATAAGTGCTGAAAGTAGAGCCAATAAAACGTGTTAGCTTATAGGTTGTGCGGTGCGGGCCAATGGGGCACGTACTTCCGTGGGTTGGAAAATCCCCAACTCTAATTAGCAGGTGCGAGTTCGAGGGCTAGCCGGCAACCCGCACTTTTTTTAAAAGTTTTTGCCATGCTTAAGTCATGGACAAAAAAAAAAGGACCTCCCAAAGTCTAAACCGAAAGAAAAAAGCGCAACAATTAGGATTGAAAGAGTGGTGTTTTCCTGCCCCCAACGTGGGCTTAACTTTCCCTTTCTCCAGCCTTAAAACCTGCTCCTGTCGGTTCCCTTCACACGGTCCACATCCAGTCAGTAGCCCAACCGAAATTAAGAGGCCATGATTTCAAAAGGAAAACTGGATATAATAACCGAATGCACCAGGTTGTTTTTGGGTCATCTTCCCATGCGAATCCTATGAGTTTGGAACATGTTCAAGCAATGGGTGGGGAGGGTTTGGTTGTTATTAAAAATTCATCCCAAGGGGCAATAAGGGGGGAGAAGATGCTAGGGAATCCATCTCCATATCCAAGTGCATGTTCGGAGACTTTTGTGGGTGATCAAGAGTTCCCACAGGACGTCTGCTGCTCGTTATCAAAGAATGAGGTTATGCCAGAGACTCCGGAAAATATATCCAATCAGACGAGGGTCCAAGTGGGTGCTGAGGCAGTCAATGCTGATGGAGGGGATGTGCCTATGTTGCAAACTGGCTCAGCAACATTGTGACCAGTTGAGTAGCCCTTCTTTTATCTTAGTTTTGTTATCATGAATTTTTTATCTTGGAATTGCCGCGGTGCGGCTGCTAAGACGTTCCCTAGAAGGCTTAGAGACTTGATGAGTAATAAGGATATTGACTTAATTATTCTTATGGATACGAGAGTTAGTGGTTCTAAAGCTGAGAGAGTCGTGAGGAGGCTGGGTTTTTCAAATTGGATTAGAGTAGAGGCTACGGGGTATGCAGGAGGTATATGGATTCTTTGGAATGTTGACAAAGTCTGGGTCAATTATTTGGGTTCTTCTACTCAATTTATTCATGTTAATGTCACTGTTTTGGAAAATAATATTTCTTTCTGGCTTACGGGAGTTTATGCTGAACCTTCTCGTTCTAAACGCCATAGCTTATGGAATGATCTTATCTCTATCAGTAACAGGGTCAGTGGTCCATGGTTTGTGGTGGGGGATTTTAATTTATATCTTTCTGCCTCTGATAAAAAAGGTGGGTCTTCTCCGGATTTCTTGGCCATGAGTCATTTTGCAGAATGCATTGATCGGACTTCCCTTGTTGAGGTTGATTTTGTTGGGGAGAGGTTCACTTGGGAAAGGAATTTGTTAAAAGAGCGGATTGATTGGGGTTTTGCGAATGACCAATGGAATAGGTTGTTTCCTTTAGCCAAAATCCATCACCTAAGTAAGTTTGGGTCTGATCATAGGCTTCTGTTGGTGAAATGTTATCCTCGTAGAAGTTTTCCTCAAATAAAGCCTTCTTTTAAATGCCAAGCTGGATGGCTTTTGGAGGAGGACTTCGCTAAAGTGGTTAGAGAGAGCTGGAATTCAAGGAATTGGCAGGAGAATGTTGATGAGTTTCGAGATAGGGCTATGGAATGGAATAGGTGTCATCTTGGGAATTACTTTCAAAAGAAGAAAAGAATTGTTCACAGGATTGAATGGGTCGAGCGGGCGAGATCTAGAAGAGATAGTCAATATCTTTTGCAGGTTGAACAGGAATTGCAAAGAGAGTATAGTAAAACCCTAGCCCAAGAAGAATTGCTATGGTTCCAAAAATCCCGTTGTAATTGGTTGAGGTGTGGTGACCGTAATACAAAGTTTTTCCATGATTCGGCAGTTATTAGAAGAAGAAGGAATCGGATTGAGGGTCTAAAGAACTCTGCTGGGGAATGGGTGTTTGATCATAGTGAGCTTAAAGGAATGGCCATTTCCTACTATCAGTCCCTATTTTATTCTGAGCTTAATGGGTTCCTTTCCCTTAGAACGGTGAATAATTTTCCTGTTTTGTCACCGGAAGAGTTGGGGGGTCTAGATGCTAACGTGACTGAAGAAGAAATTAAGGCGGCAGTTTTTAATATGGGTGCATTCAAGGCACCGGGGCCGGATGGTATTCAGGCCTTCTTATATCAGGAGTTTTGGAATGATTTGCAAAGTCCTGTATATTCCTTGGTGAAAGGTTGTTTTGATATCCCTTCAAATATCAAAAGTATTAATCACACAAACCTTGTGCTTATTCCCAAGAACGAGAAGCCTGAGCGGTTGCAGGATTTCTGACCTATTTCTTTATGCAATGTAAGCTACAAGATTGTTACCAAGGTTATTGCTCACAAACTAAGATCAATAATGGGGAAGGTGGTAGGTCATCACCAGAGTAGTTTTATTGCAAGTCGTCAGAGTAGCGATAACATCATAATTGCTCAAGAGGTGATTCACTCTATGCGAGATAGGAAGAGGAGGAATGGGTGGATGGCATTGAAGGTGGATCTTGAGAAAGCATATGATAGATTAGAATGGCCTTTTATTGCTGAGACGTTGAAGGATGTTGGGTTGGAGGAAAAACTTTGTCACATTATTATGGCCTGTATCACAAATGCTTCTTTCCAGGTCCTTTGGAATGGGGAACCTACTGATGTTTTCACCCCTTCCAGAGGCATTCGGCAAGGAGATCCGATGTCTCCCTACATTTTTACTCTTTGCATGGAAAGATTGAATCATATAATACAGGATGCTGTGGATGAAGGCGAATGGGAGACTATACAGCTTAAATCCGGAGGGCCAAAATTATCTCACCTTTTCTTTGCGGATGATCTACTACTGTTTGGGAAAGCTTCAGAGTCCCAGGTTGATGTCATGTTAACATGTATTGAGAAGTTTTGTGCTGTTTCGGGTCAGTGTATGAGTAGGGCGAAGACCAGGGTTACTTTCTCAAGGAATGTTAACTTTAACAGGGCCTTACTCTTGAGCCAGAGGTTAGGTGTTGGATTAACGGGAGATTTGGGCAAATATTTAGGGGTTCCGCTTCTGAATAAGAGAGCCTCGAATATCACCTTTGCCCCAATTCTTGAAAAATGTCGGAAGCGTCTATCGGGATGGAAGAGTAATTGTCTTAATATGGCAGGAAGAACAACTCTTATTAAATCTGTCTTATCAGCTATGCCTTCTTACTGTATGCAGACTATGCTCCTTCCAATGGGGTTAGTAACGGAGCTGGAGCGCCAAAATAGAAATTTTTTGTGGGGAGATCAGGAGGGAACCAGGAAAATGCATTTGGTCTCCTGGGATGTTGTCTCGAAGGAAAAGAAGCAGGGAGGGCTAGGGATAAGAAACCTCAGGAAGCAGAATAAAGCTTTTTTGATGAAACTTTGTTGGGGTTTGATCACCAAGCCTGAAGCTCTATGGGTTAAAGTTCTAAGATCTAAATACTCTTGTGGCGATCGGTTGATTCCAAATGTAGAGAAAAAGGCAAGAGTCTCTCTCACTTGGAGGGGTATTTGTGAAGTATGGGACCATTTTAAAAAATGTTTGGGGAAGAGGATTGGTGATGGTAAAAATACCTCGTTCTGGTTTGAGAACTGGTCCAACCTGAATATACCTCTTATTGATCTAATTCCGGGTTTTGAGGGTTTCATTGACAGAAACGAAAGGGTTGTGGACTATGTTTCGAATTCAGGGGAATGGGATAGACGAAGATTCCGGAGATGGTTTGCACCTGAGATTATTGATCAGATTACCTGTGCTCACCCACCTTGTGAGGAGAGAGGAGAGGATATGTTTTATTGGAAGCCATCTTCGGATGGTCGTTTTTCTATTAAATCTGCATATTTTTCTCTTTGTGCAGGTACACAAGGACAGGATGATACTATTTGGAAGCTTATATGGAGATGGACGGTACCGGAGAAGATTAAATCTCTTATGTGGCTTTTCTCTCATGGACGGGTCCACACTGCACATCTAGAGCAAGCAGGGGAATCCAGGACTCTGACTCTTGTCCTTTCTCATGCAACCAGGGGGAAGATGCAATGCACCTACTTAGAGATTGTTCGAGCGCGAGAGACAGATGGAAAGCAGTGGTAGATCAGGATCTATGGAGTTCTTTCTTTTCTCTACAGGGTAAGGATTGGGTGAGATGGAACCTGACTACTGAGGCGGGCAAAGGATACACTAAGAAGATTAGATGGTCGATTCTGTTTGGGTACATTTGCTGGGATATTTGGGTGATGAGATGTAGGAAGCTGTTCGGGGATGCAACACTAGATGAAGATCTGTCTGGAGCCGCTTCTTTCTTCAGAGCTTGTGTGGATCAAGATCTCCTAAACCGTGGAGCCTTCGCAAACATGGGGAATATTCCCCGGGATTCTAGACCAGGAGTTCCTCAAGATTATTTTTCTTTGGAGATTGATGGGTCGGTTCTGAGAGACGGCAGGAGTGGCTGTGGTGGTGTCATTAAAGATGGTAATATGCAGTGGGTTTGTGGTTTCTCTTGCAGGTTAATTACGGTGCCTCCCGCTATAGCTGAGTTGATTGGGATTATTCATGGTCTACATTTATGTTGGTGGCGTGGAATCCGGAAGATTTGTATTTTCTCGGACTGTATTGAGGCGATTAATCTAGCAATGAGAGGATGTGAATACGACTACCCTTTCCGGGATTTGGTTGATGAAGCTAGGACTCTTATTCAGAGAGATTGGGAGATAAGCTTGGTAAATGTCCCTCGTGAGGATTTGGTTTTAGCAGACTCTCTGGCTAAGTTGGCTCACAGGAGTGTGGGTCCCTTCTGTGTTTTTGACCATCCTCCAACTGCCTCCCAGGAGGTAGTTGAGGGTGAAAGATTATAGCGTCCGTTTTGTGTGCGTCGGGTTTAGAGGGTTTTTTATTGATGATTTCCAGATTGTAATAAAAAAAAAGAGTGGTGTTTTTTTTCAAAAAAAAAATTGTTAACAAAAACCAAAATTATAGGCCCAACTTGCCAACTATCCTAACCCAACGCCAAACAGCCCAAGTCCAAATGTCAAATTGTTGACAAAGCAACCCATGTCCCATGATATATATATATATATATATATATATATATATATATATATATATATATATATATATATATATATATATATATATATATAAATGCAAGCCAATCCACCACTCTACGGGTTGGCCTTTATCAACCAGCAAGTTATGCACATGCCCGCATTTTTGCGTTTAGGAAACCTTGTCCCAACCCCCGGACCTGTGGGCTAGGCTTGTATTACTGGCTCTAATTGAAAGAATTTGGTGGCCATTTATTACTGCAGGAGCTAAACCCCCACCCCTTTGGCATCAATTACTCACGTCAAAGCTTCGATGCCAGCAACCGCTTGTTTGACTATCAGAGCTCTGGCGGGGTTGTCGTCGACCGCTGGCGGGGTTAGGGGCTACTCTTTTGCAAAAATGTGTGAGGGCATATCAGTCATTTCTGATTAATTTCTAAAAAGACAAATCAAACACCTCCATATCATATCATATCATAGGGCTATTGAAATTGGAATCATCTTTATGTCTTTTACCATTTCAATGGTCTTTATCTGTCATTTTTTCTTTTGAAATTGCAAATAAATATGAATATTCTATGGAAAAGACTACATCGATAGTTAATAAAGATGTAAACAATAATCCTTTTCTAATTTTATGCCGTTCAGAATAGGCGAACACCATGTTAGAGGCTGGAAAAAAAAACCACTTTAGAGATTCACAAGCCTAGTTTTAGAACTAATCTCTAATCATTAATGAATTAATGACCAAGTTAAGGTGGGAGGTAGCTCGAGCGGCACCCGGTAACTCGGACGCGGCTGCTTTTCGCCCCTCGCTTTCATTCCACTCGTGATTCTGAATTTCCCTCTCCGTTTGCGTTTGGATCTCACTTTTCTGGTATAGTCTCCCTCTCCCCACCTTACGGTTTTATCTAATGTCAGTAGAAATTTTATAACCCACTTGATCATGAGATTTTTGTAAGCCAACAATATTTATTTTTTTAAAAAAATCAATGTTAAGATGAAACTGATTTGCCCAGGCACGGTGATTACTTGTAGTTATTTTATTACTCTACTATTTATTTTCCGGGAACGAATGCTTGATGGTGTAAATGTGGTTGGATGTTGTGCAGCTGAGAGCAATTGCGTATCGTTCCAGTTGATCGAAGGTTACTTGTGATGGATTCGTCTTCGACGAGCCAGGCGGAATTCGATTATTTGTTCAAGTTACTGATGATTGGAGACTCGGGAGTCGGTAAGAGTAGTCTGCTTCTGAGTTTCATCTCAGATACCTATGAAGATCTCTCCCCCACAATCGGTAGGTTTTTACCTTTTCGGAAGCGAATTTACATTCTCTTGAGGTGTCCTTTTGATTTGCGTCTTCTGGGTTGTCGAGTATCTTCAAGATGAATCTAGGCTTATGCATTTGGGGATGAGCTATAGTATCAGCGCAGGCTCAGCTCAGTTACCTGCTCTGTGATCCCAAATTTTTTTACTGTAGATTTTAGCACAATCCCACAATAGGTAGGCTTTTGCTTTGTGGGAACAAATTTATTTTAATTCTATTGTCCTGTCCTTTGATTTGTGGCTTTTGGGTATTCCTGCATCTTATGGACAAACCAAAAGCTTATGAATTCGAGATGATATCGTATTATTGTAGACTATGTTCACTCACCTGCTTTATGATCTGATTTTTTTTAACTATATGCAGAGTCAGTATATGTTTTTTCCAATATCTGTTTTCAAATTTCTAAAAACTGATCATCCGAACAAAGCATATCTATTTCTTTTCGCAATGTGTTCTAATGTCACCTGTTTACTTACTCAGTAATGATTCTGACTGTTTATAATAATATGATTTGGATGCCATGCCTTAAAAATATGCTTGACATCAACCATGGATGAGCTAATCTCATATTTTAGCTTTTCTGCTTCTTGTACTGTTTGGTTTCTCATGTAGGCGTTGATTTTAAGGTCAAGTTTGTCACAGTGGGGGGCAAAAGGCTGAAGCTTGCCATTTGGGATACAGGTATGTGTGTGTGTGTGTGTGTTTATTACTGGATCCCATGCTGTTTAATTCTATACAGTCCAATCGAACTCCTGGCTTAGTTGGACCTACTATCTGCATATTGGTAATAATGCATAGCCGTATTTGATTGAAACTACTTGTTTGACAATGCAGCTGGTCAGGAGAGATTTAGAACACTGACAAGTTCTTACTACCGAGGGGCTCAAGGCATCATCATGGGCAAGTTTCTGTTATCTGATCTATCTCTTATTTTTTTGGTCATTGCTTTTGATCATATATTTGTTGAATTCAATGGAATTTTGTGTATTCTTTTTCTTTAGCAAGTAGGAAAAAAGTATGAAGTTTGCCGTGCTTATAAAAGTCAATCTATAATATTGAGAGGAAGTCTCGTACTGGTTATTTATATTGCATAGTGCAATTGCTAGTGCTGAGGACTCCAAAATGCTCAAGCACACAGCACTTTGCACCAGCTATTTGAAACTGCAGTGCACATCATTAAAAGGTTAATAATGACTAATATATGTAGAAAAGTCGGGCCGCATTCTTGGAATTTTGACTCACTTTATATGGATAAAGTCCTTAAATAACCTGAATTGAAAAAGATCAAAATAGAATTAGACGTTGGAAGACGTGGATTTTTTAGAGGAAGACATAGCGGGGGAAACGATAATACATACTCAGTTACTCACATGGGAAGGCTGGAGGCCAACAAATGAGAAGCTCACCTGAAAATTTGAAACAGCCGTTGGACCCTTTTATAAGCATAATCAAACTGCATTGGGCGGTACATGATCTTCTAGAACTTTCCCAAGCCATCAAGTTTTCTAACAGGTTTCTAGTTATATCATAGTTTGCCATTTGCATCAAAAATTTCCTAGAGCAATCCCACAAAATAGCTAAAATTAATGTCTGTTTTTAAGGACTTACAAATAATGAAAAATCAATAACCACTGTCCCCTTTCTCTTGCATCACATGCTGAGCTATGGAATTACATTTTAAACTCAGTCATAATCGACCATATGTGAAAGTAATCCTCTCAAAAGTAATGATGATTTGCATATGGTGCTAATTAGTATTTAATGGTGGCTTTTAAGAGCATTGTAGAACCAAAAACATTTATAGTCAAGGATGGGTGAAGGAGGTATCTTAAAGGTAACCTGTTATTTGATGCACTCAAGCACCTACAGTACACATTTGCACTTTGCCTTTATGTCACTTTTCATGATGATTCTGACTTTTCATATACTGCTCAAAATAAAATAAATTTCAGGAATCATTTGTCCCTATGTATATCATATGCTTTGAGTTTCAAAGTTAATCTGTCCAACTGAGATATGGTAATTCAATGACCAAACTAAAAGTAACTTTTCCACAGAATATGGCCTGTAAATTGGTGCCGGATGTAATTTGTTGGTTGGTCATGGAGAATCGTCCCCTCATCCTATTAAATGTTTATTGAAATTTTGTTAGTTAACTGAGCTGTCTCCCTTTTGTTCCTCTATCTAATGCAGTTTATGATGTGACTCGACGAGACACATTTACAAATCTATCTGAAGTATGGGCAAAGGAAATAGACCTCTATTCTACGAATCAAGATTGCATCAAGATGCTTGTTGGAAACAAAGTGGATAAGGTATCTTTCTTCAACAAGAGTTACGATCATACTCTCCCACCCCTTCCCCTCTTCATATTCTTTTTTGTATTTTTCGTCTTGGTTATTCCTCAATCACATCAAGATTTCAACTAGTTATAATTCCGCAAATATATACACTATTTGGGTTTGACCTTCCATGTTTGAGCTGTTCAACATGTATGCTATATTAACTGACAAAAATAAGACGAGGAGGCAGGACTAGATGCAGACATTCCCAAGGAATTTGACCGAATGTAAATCTTGAATCACCTGGAATCCTCATTGCATCTTGTAGATCCATTTCTATTATGCCCCCTCAGATTTAGGATTCTAGCACAACTCTTGAACTAGTTGGCTACATGTCACATTTACTTCTTATTCTGACTTATAAATCATATCTGAAATGTGCTCGTGTTCTTTTTCATTCCAATGAGGGATTTAATGTACTGGTGGATAATATTTGATTAATTTCCAGGAGAGTGATAGGGTTGTGACAAAGAAAGAGGGGATAGATTTTGCCCGGGAATATGGTTGCCTATTTATTGAATGCAGTGCTAAAACTCGAGTGAATGTACAGCAATGCTTTGAAGAGCTTGTTTTGAAGGTATGCTTTGCTATATATATGCCCAGTTATAAAAATATTTGTGTCTGAAATCAGTATACTGCACAAGTTTTATTTTATTTACATGTGATCATATTAATATTTTAAAAAAATTTTGGTGCATCTTCATCTTCATCGTAGTTGATGAAAAAATAATTGGTACGACTGCTCACCTGAGAAAATTACCTTGAGATGCAAAACAGCCAACAATGTGAACAACTAATTTTATGTCATTAATATAGCTCGTGTGGTTGTTGTGTTACATGAATTCTATGAAATGAGCAATATTGCATAAACTGTATTTGTTAAAATGTTTATATTGAATATCAATATAGGGCATGTTTGTTTTAGCGATCTGATTGCTTATAAGTTGTTTTTTACGTAAATTGAGACGCAACTCCTCTCACATACATACCTCGTATACCGTAAATTACGATTGAAAAGCTACTTTTAAGCATTCCAACCGTCAATCCAAACAAGCACATAGATACTAGCAAATGAGGAAGACACAAGTTTTTATCTCTTGCCCCTCTTTCTATGACACCTTCAACCCCCTGGCAAAGGGCCCAGCCCTGCCCCCCTTTTTTCAAGGTGGTTTACATTGATACTAACTTTCTGAAAAGCTAATTGAAAGTCTTGCTGGTGCGAGAAAAATCATCAGAAGTGACAATGGCAATGGTTAATTTTTTTGATGAATTTTGGCAGATTCTGGATACACCTAGCCTCTTAGCGGAGGGCTCTAAGGGAGTCAAAAAGAACATTTTTAAGGAGAAGCCACCGCCATCTGACGCATCCACAAGTAGTTGTTGCTGAAATTGAGGGGGCTATTTAATTCACGTGTTTGGACCTCAGAGAAGAGCCTTGCAAATATTTTCAGAATCAGATTATTATCTCTGATGGATTTGATTTTAACCAATGGATGTTAGTTTTGCTTTTACAGGTTCCTGTTATGAATATTAGATGATGTAATATAATTGTGATAGTTTATGGCTTTTTTTGGGGACCTTTTAATCACCATTGTCACATTTAGTGACCTGCTAATAATCACGTGATAAAGGATGTCAATCATATGTTGTACAAAACGTCTATGCAATATCATTTCAACTTTTTTTTTAGAGTGGAAATGAAGCTTTTATTCAATGAATATTTACAGAGGGTTTGACAAAAGGATAAATGGAAACATAAATGAAGTACATCAGTCTATATGTATCCTAATTGACTATTTCTTTGGAGTGCACTTGTATTAATAATGTGTTCGGTCGGTGAGAGAGTTTCATTAATGATCCGATGCGCCTGAGCCTCTTCATTGTAGAATAGCCTTCGGTTTCTAGCTGTCCAGGGTTTCCAACAGAGGGTGCCAAAAGTAATTCTCCATGTGTTTTTCATTCGACGCTGGCTTCAGATTGTTCTCCAACCAATTGGTGGATGATTGTGCACGAAAGTGCGAGATATTGCTCAGAGATAATTAAAGGACCAGCATGCTGCTACTAGAGTGCAGCCCCTGAGTACATGGTTCAGATCTTCTGTATATCGATTACATATTCCGCATGTATCACTGTGAGCCATGCATCGTCTCACTCTCTCCTTATTCGTGAGTAACTGATTTCCAATTACCAACAAGAGGAAAGTTCTTATTCGTTTGGGCCCGGCCATTTCCATGCATGGTTCCAGCGATTATTTTCCTCATTCCAGTTTTCCGACTTCAGCAGATGATATGCTGAGCTGACTGCAAATTCCCCGTTGCTCGTTAAGATCCATCGGCACTGATCTGGTGGTTTGGTTTCACTGGGGGGGGGGGTTTCAATCAGTGATATTTCTTCTGTTGTTGCCTGGGGAAGGACGGTTTCAAGTTCCTCCCAGCGCCAAGTTCCTTTCGGGGTAGTGAAATGCATCAATGGCTTCGCAAGGTCTGTCTCCTCCAAAGGAGCATGTGCTAGATTCTTCAATGGACTGAGTTCCCCAACCAAGCGTCGTTCCAGAATCGAATTCGCTGCCCGTGTCCAAGTTGCCATTTTTGCCCCAACTCTGGGTCATCCCAGATAGTATGAGGGCTTTTCCATAGATGAGAAGCTGTCTTGGGCCTAGGACCGTTTGTATTAGCGATAATAGCAGTGATTTTTTTTATTATTATAAATTTTGTAAACTTAAGATAAGATAAAAGTTAAATTGTAAATGTAATTTGTGTTTGGATTAGCAGTAGCACATGTGACTTTTTTTCAAACTGAAAATTGTTTAAATAATTATTTGAAAAATAAGTTTAAATGAAAAACGACTGAAAATGACATGAATCTTATTAAATTATAGCAAAGCGGATTTGGTCCGTTTCCTTCCATGAAGAGGACCTCCCTTTTTCCTCCCAGGGCCGTTGGATGGAGATCTCAATGATTTAGATTTAATATATTTTTATAATAATATTTTTAATATAATAATATAATAATATTTTTATAATACATCAAATCTGGACCGTTGAGATTTCCATCTAACAGCCCTGAGAGGGAAAAGGACCGAAGCCAGATTCAATTATAGCCACATATCCTAATTAATGTTATCTGTGTTTTTCCTATTATTTCTTAACAAGTCGCTAAATCTGAATTTTGTTAATAATTTAATATTGTCACCGAAAAAACAAAAACTATAAATACCCAAAAAAACACCTAATTAATCTGGCGAGCTAATTTATGTTTTCTCTATTATTTCTGAGACAAATAGCTAAATCTGAAAATAAAAAATTTCTCCAGAGTAACAAAGAGCCATTACCACTCTAGTCCTATTTATAAGTCTAAATTAACCAACTCTCATATACCAAGGAGAGTTAGTTAAGTTATTAATTATGAGCTAAATTTTCAATTTTACTTTTATTTATGATTGGTTCTAAAAGTCAACATGAATAATTTTTTTTCTTTATTGCACTCAATAGGGGCAAAAAAGTAAAAAGATGCATTTTTTTACCCTAAAATTGGACTTATAATAAAAACCAAAATCTTTTGTCAAAATAGACTTATAAATAAAACTAGAGTGATATCATATATCAAGAGCACTCCCACTCTCCCAACTCCCAATCCCATTTATCAAAGAGCTTTTTTGTGGGAAAATTACACTCAAGTCTCAAGGGAGAAGGGAAATGAAAAAATGGTCTTTTAAAATTGCAAAATGAAAAAATAGTCTTATAAAGTTGTCAATGCTCACTCCTGGAGTTGTTAATGGGATTATTTTTTTATTTTGCAATTTTAAGAAACCATTTTTTAATTTCTCTTTTTCCTTAACACTTGAGTGTAATTTTTACTTTTTTTCCCTTCATAATCATTGCTTTCTCTCTCCATAGTGTCACCTAAAAGCACCAAATTCCAGCTTATAAAGTACCGTGGCTTTTGCAATAAAAGCATATCAGTGGAAACATGAACTAGGGATGATCATGGACCGGACCGGACCGGGTTAGAGGCTAGCTCTGGTCTAGTTTAAACCTCAGGCTGAAAAAGGCAGCTCGAGATCTGGTTTAGTCTAGTAACAACTCGAACTCAGGTCAAACCAGACTTGGTTCACTAGACTGGTTTGGTTAGTTTAAGATATCTATTTTTTTTTGTTCACACTAGCTGAAAAATAGGAAGAAGAATTGTACAAAAATTAAGGAGAAAAGAAGATGACGATGATGAGATAGACCATTAGAAGCATAGGACTAGAGGGATCGACACTGAGAGGAGGATTGTAGGGATTGACGCCAAGGTGAGTGATTAACAATGGAGTTTCTATGCGATTAAGGGTAAGGAAAGCAAGGATGAAGTGATTAAGGCTGAGGTGGGAATAGCAACGCCGTGAGATTGAGGAAGCAAGGATGAAGTGAGATTGAAGGCGAGGAAGCAAGGATTGAGCGAGATTTTTTATGGTAAGCGATGTGAGATAAATGAAGTAGGTCTGATGTGAGTGAGCAGTGGTGAGGGAGGTGAGATTGAAGTGGGTCTGATGTAAAGCGAGTGAGGGGTCAAAGGGTGTGTAGTTTACGTGAGTTAAATGGAGAGGATTGAGTGAGACTTTTTTTTTGTTATAGTACAGTGGAGTTAAGTGCAAACTCACTTAATTTTTTTTAGTAAAAAATAAATGATTCAAGCCAGACCATGTAGACTAAGAACCTGGTCTTGAACTCGGTTTAGCTCGAGTAGTTGGTTTGGTCTGGTCCTATCCTTTTGTGTTGTAAGGCAGCTTTTCACCAGACCAGATTGGACCGGGTCACCTTAGGTCAAACCAGGTTACCTGGACCACCAGATTTTTCGCTCATCCTTAACATGAACCCAAACACCCATATTTAGCCTCACTATGCTTTTCACACTGTGATCGTGCGTTTATGACCCCAAAACTCTTTCTCAAACACCCCCTTAGTTTATGGATTTGTACCCTCTTTCTATCCATATTTAGCAATAAAGTCCCATCGGATTCGGTCAAACATTTTTTTTAAGTCAACTTTGATTGCCATTGCCCTTTTATTTCTTATTTTCCTTCGCATTGTATGGATCACCTCCTAAACAGTAATGATGTTATTTGTTATATGTTCCTTCCCCTGATAAAACTTGCTTGGTTTGGGAGCACTAATAATGGCATGATTGTCTTGAGGCAGTTGTAAATGATTTTGGTGACTACCTTGTAGATTGTATTACACGAGCTGATTGGTCTAAATTCCTTCAATGTTTTAATATGCCTATGCGTATTGTTCTTTGTTTGGTTTCCATTCTCCAACAATTGTTTGGTGCTCATCTTCAATTTTCCTCCGTCCTCTTGGCCTTGTCTTCATTCTACAAACCCCTAAACTATAGTTTCAGAAATACTTTTATGTAAGCTGAGACAAAACTCATCTTATATACTTACCTCATAAATTATAAAAATACTTCTAAAAAACTAAAACAAACATACAATTTTTATTGGGTTCTTTGATCCCCCACTTCTCATCCATCATTGATGTGAAGTTGGGAGTGGCATGTTTTTGGGCCTCCTTATCCACTCCTTCCAAGTTCCAACCTTGGGTTGGGTTACCTAACTAGGCTAGTCTTGGGTTGTGATCAAACCCAGTATGACTTAAATCATGCGTAACCCTAGTCTAAACACAAATTTTATCAGTTTTGCTTTTAAGTCCCCAATTAGGAAAATGTTATTTCTTTAAAGGTTAGATATGAAAATTTGAAAACCGTGAAGATTTTAATTTAAGAAAATTATAAAAGAACATAATAAGAATAAGTAACAATGAAATGTTATGGCGTTAGATTTATATATGTCAACATATTTGACAATCAAATAGAACAAGATGAAAAACACAAATGAAAGAGGGGGGAAGAACCAAAGTTCTACATTGCTGTGTAAGGGTATATTATTTGAAAGCTTTCACTCTTGACCCATATACGTGCCATAAACAGAACAGTGAGTTTCATGGTATGCAACTATTATTACTCTCATCTTTCGATGTCGTTTGAACTTGTGAGCATGTGGTGAGGAAATTGTTCAACTCAACTAACCAACATACCCCTCGAACATTGACTACAACTGTTATTACTAACCCAAGGATACTTGTTGTATCCAAAAAAACCTATGGCATGCTTCAAAATCATGAAACTTATGCCTTGTTTAGTATGGTGGAAGAGTTTTTATAGAAGTGGAGGTGGAAATAAGATTTTAAAGTTTGTTTGGTACGCTCATGGAATTGAGGTTTAAATTTTAATTAATATGCCTATTTATAGTGTGAAAAGACTTGTATGGCCTTGAATAAAAAAACCCTGCCCACCACCTCAAACAGCCACATCCGTACCAGCCACCACAGTCCGGCCACCACAAAAATTCTAGCCATCACAAAAAACCTTAATCCTCCATTTTTGCACAAATATCAGCCATCGACGATCAATAATTACCTAAATAAATGAAAAAAAAAACTGATCGAGAGGCAAAGGTGCATATTAGAAATATGAGAAATACAAAGGTATCATTAGAGGTAGAAGAATGATGTGGATGAAGGAGAAGTCATGATGTGGAGAGAACGAAGTAAATCACGGCAATGGTCCATATCAGAAATGAATCAACCAGATATGAAGTCCCAAGGCACCAATGATAACAGAAGTTGATGGCAGAAGAAGCTGACATAAGTTGACATCGACGAAAGTTGACGGCGGAAGAAGGTAACAAGTCGACAATAAGAAGCTAAAAATTGAAACGAGCCTCTCAAATCTAAAGCCGACGACTGGAGATGCTAACGGAAATCGGTAGCGACTCACAGATCCATCATCACTGGTGCTCCTCCGTCATTGTCGGTGCTCCTCCGTGTCCCCACCATTTCCAGATCTCTCACGTCTCAAAGGGTAAAATGGTCTCCATATCTGATTTCCAATGGAACTGGGTCAGTTCCATGGGGGTTGTGTTGGAACCCACTTCCATTGATTTTGGTGGAAGTGAGTTCCATTAGGAATTGAGGTCTCAGTTATCAAACACACGATTCTAAATCCACTTCCACTTCTCAAGCCTTGATTCCAATGTACCAAACGAGCCATTAATTATTCAAATCCCCTGAATGAACTCATACATATCCCTTTCAAGGTTTGGACATCCCATTAAGTGCAAGAGTCGGATCACTTATATACCCAATAAGTTTATATTATTAAACGACAAAAAAAAATGTTGAAACCTCATGGTGAAATAATGGATAGATTTTATTTTCTTACCTGCTGTCACATTAATTGACTGAGGGTATGTTTGATGACTAATAAATATTGTCTCATACTTGGTAAAGGTCCTATATTTAGAGGGAGAAAGGAAAAAGGTGAAATAATGGATAGATTTTATTTTCTCACCTGCTATCACATTAATTGACTGAGGGTATGTTTGATAATGACTAATAAATATCGTCCCATACTTGGTAAAGGTCCTATATTTAGGAGGAGGAAGGAAAAAAGGTGAAAAAGATGCCTGAAGAATCTTCAATTGCTATACTGTTATAGTTCTAACCTCAACATTGTTCCATGAGAGTTTTCTGGGTTGAGGAATTTGACAGGTTCTATCTATGCTGAGGCTGAATCTTTTAAGGAAAGAGGGGCGAAAAAAGTTTCATTTGATCTCTCAGAGAGAGAGAGAGAGAGTATGAAGGCATGGGAGATTAGATTCGTTAAAGGAAAGAGATTTGACCAGAGACCTTTCTGCAGATTCTTAATTGAACAGGAAGGAGCTAGTAGTAGCTTTTTGGGATTGTCTTTTTATGCAGCGAACACCACTTCCACCAGCATGTGTTGGATGAGTGCACGTCCCTGTGCTTCATTTCCTATGTTCTCTCTCCATCCTTTTCTCTTGACTCCCGCAAAGTTTCTCTTTCCTTCATTCTTCCATTTTCTTTCTGGTAAAAAGCATCGCCTTTTCATTCCATTCTCTCTCTCTCTCTGTTTTTTTTTACTTTGAATAATTGAATTTGATTTTTCACTTCCTTCGCCGCAATTCTAGACTCCATTCATAGTCCCATTACATACACTTCTCTCTTATTTTTTCCTCCTCCTCATTTTTTGAAATCCCAATTCCTCACTCCGCACCAGAAGACACAAGTTGATAGCTTCTCACCACCCCCATCACAAAATTTACTAATGATCAACTTCGATTTGATGAGTCCACGGTTTTCCAAAATCCTAGATTCGTTTTCTTAAGGGGAAAAAAATAAAAAATAAAAAATAAAACAAGAATCTTGCATGAACTGGTGGATGTAGAGATGCCCATGCTTCCAGAGAATCTCTTGTCTCGAGATCTTTCAGGTCCAACAAACGCACTTGGTACACAAAAGCATGTGCAATTAGAATGTAAGTAGGCCAGTTGCCTCTTAAGTTCATTGATTAGAACTAAAATGATCGAAATCTTTAACAGTATACAAATTGGCTCCTTCTTTTCCTTTCCCACTGTCCTTAAATAACATGATGAACAGAGTAAAGTGAGTTGCCTGTTGAGGAGTATATTATTCTAATATAAGTTTGATTTGTGATTAGTAATGGCCATTCATGAATTGGACAGGGAGAGATATTAATGAGAAACTTGGGGGTAAAAGGTAGGGTCATGAGGGAGGATATTAAAGTAGCAAGATCAGAAAAGGGGATGGCTTTTTCTGTTTGCAAAGGAAAGGACAAGAAGAAGAGGAGATTCCATGAAACCTTAAGTCCCATCGCATCAAACTCCGAACCACATTTCATAAAATCACCAACTTGTCTCCCAAATATGCTCTCCCTTCCTTATCTTCATTCTTTTAGGGTCTGTTTGGTTGGAGTGGGTGGATGAAAAATGAATCCCCTTGTTTGATAGGAAAAATTGGAAGGGGGACTCCAAATCTCTTCCTTCCCCTCATTTTTGTTTTTTCTAAATTAGAGGGTTTTAAAGGGAATGGAAAATGAGCTTCTCCTCTTCCATCCCCTCCCTTTGAACCAAACAGGCCCTTAGGATATGTTTGGTTTGAGGGGAGGGGAGGGGGTGGGAGGGAGAGAATTTTGACTTTAATTTCCTTCCCCTCCTTTAATTTAAACAAAGGATCCCCTCACTTCCGTTTTAATAAACCAAATAAGGTAATATACCCTCCCCTTCCCTCAAACCAAACGCACCCTTTCTCTCTCTTCCCCCTAGTGGTGGAAACAGATTAGGTGACATGACCTATATTTGGTCTAACTTGTTTAACAATAGTAGCAAGTTTAGACCTATTAGAAGGCCTGTTTCTTTTAAGAGGCTAAGCTCATGCTTGTTGACAAGCCTGTTAAGCTTGTCAGGTTGGCCTAGGCCTATTATAGATATACAATATTATAAAACATTGTGTAACAATAAGTATTAAATGTTGCATCTTAATTTTTATTTTTATATGATTTAATTATCATTATGTAATAATTATTTCATGATAAAGAAATTTTATCATGTAATTAGTTGGGTAACAAAAATTTACATAAGATATGATTTGTTAAAGGGAGAATTGCCCATAAATGTCTCATTGGAAACTTATTTACTAAAATGGAATCTGAAAGCATTTAAAGGAAAATCTTTTACATATAAGGAAAGATTGTTCGAACATAAGGGAAGATCATATAGGGAAGATATATTAAACACATGGAAGATTGTTTGAACATAAGGGAAGATCCTTTGCATACAAGGAAGATTGTTTGCACACGAAGGTCTCATTTGGTAAATAAGTTTTCAATGAGATATTTATGAACAATTTTTCCTTTATTGAAGTAAAAGAAATTGTTAAAAAGATATTAGAAATAAAAATAATATAAAATAAGAGAATTATAATAAAAAGGCAAAAGATTAAAAAAATAAAAGAAAATGAGTTGAAAAAATAAAAAGAAAAGATATGGGAAAAAAGATTGAAAAATGAAAAAAAAAAATATAATAAAAAAGTAAATCTTAAAAAATTTTAAAAAAATGTATTTTGTTAACAGGCTTTAAACCAGGTTAGGCCTTTGTACAGGTCAGGCTCAAATCTAAAAAAAAGCCTATAACAGGCCATGGACTAGGCTCAGACCTACTTATTACAAAATAGACCTAACCTATTAAATATAGAGTATAACCTAGCCTGACCTATTTCCATTCCTACTCTCCATTAACCCTTTCCTATTACTTTGGGCTCCTTCATTCTCTTTCTTTCTCAATTATTCACTCACCTACTCATTCTCTATAATATTTGCAGAAATGAAATATCACAAATATGCTTTTATCATTCATATTGGCCTCTCTTGAAAATTAAGACTATGATGGTCTGACCCTTTTATGAGCGAGGGAATCGAATTTTGACTGAAGAAAATCCAAAACAAAATAACCAAAAGATAAATTTAAAAGGATAAAAAGGAATCTGTGCTTTGAATTCAAGACGTTGGTGTCCCCCATTTGAACCTAAAATTCAAAAGAAGTGCTTGAAGACCTTTTACCAGACTCGCATGGTGGAGATGTGACTCCATTTGTTTCTCCAGATCCTTCAGATTAAGCCCTTCCCAATCCAACGAAAATGGACACATCAAATCAGCCAACTAATAAAAAAAAGTTGATATACTATTATTTCTTTCTGCCAACTTGATTATTTTTTGGACAATCTACCAACTTGATTATGCCCCACAATCCCCTCCATTCCATCATTTAAACTAGTGACATAGGTTAATATCTCCTTATCATTTTACCAATATTTGACTAAATAAGTAAGATAGCATTATTTTTTTCATCCAAAGAAAAAGATAGCATTATTTACTGGGTTAAGTTGGTTCGTTCCTTCATCATCATCCAATAAGGAAAGCAAATCCAAGGAAAGGGAGATATTAATTGTCGAGAAGATCCATCGATCCTTTTCTTTTTCTATCAGGTCTAATATAAAATCATTCCCCAAGCCAAGTACTTGTATAGTCAAGATAGTGACCCTCTTCTTGTCGAGTTACCTTCTCCCTCTCATGATCACTTATTTGTTTTTTTTTTTTAAATTATAATATGTCATGCCAAACCAGATTCACCCTTTGTTTTTCCTTTTAAATTCAACAATGGTTACAACAGTCATGCTTGTAAGTTTCTTTTTGTTCTGTAACTAAGAAATTTTTTTAGGAAAATCCCATAAAAATATGAGGGTATTCAATGTACAAAATCCTATATCATACCATGGGAGGAATTTGGGATAATGAAATACTGTAAATATATTTATATATTTTTTCTGATTCTAATTATAAAATAAAGTAGACTTTTTTGAAGAAATTAAGGAAATTAATTAAATTATTTTAGAGTATTTATATTTTTTTCCCCCATGTTGTGGAACCCAGACCGGACCGGCTCGGAAACCAGCGAATCGGCCGGTAGACCGGTCTGGTTCGCGGTCATCGTTCCTATTTAAATTTTTCTTTGGAATTTCATATTAATAAGTCTAAAATTTTCAATTTCTCACCAGTTTGGCCCCGTTTTATCTCCGGTTTGATCCTGATTTGACCCATTGACCCTTAACCCAATACCCCGACCAGTTCAATACCTGGTCTGGGTTTTAATACCTTAGTTTTTACTTCAAACTAATTAGTATAACTAATAAATTAATATGTAATATAAGGATACATAACATATGACATGATTAAGTAACTTATTTAGTTTTCTTAAAGCATGTTTGTTTGAGCTTAAATTTGCTTATAAGTTACTTTTTACGTAAATCGAGACACAACTCCTCTCACATACTTACTTCGTATACCGTAAATCACTATTAAAAAGAAACTTATAAGCAATCGAATCGCTCAAACAAACATATCCTTAATCTCTTTAAAAAAAAGTTAATTTTATCTCATATTTAGGAGGGGAGATAATATTTTTTCCTTTCGGCTCTCTCCTCATTCCTCTGCCTTGCAAACGATTTCTTCTCTGTCACTCGAGACTTCATCTCCGGATTTTACCATTGCTTCTCCCACCGTCTTCATCTCCGTCGCTGCCTTCCACATTCGGGAAACCAAATGTGAGTTCCTCTTCTTTTGACAACATTGGAGTGCAAATTGGGATGGTCAACGGTTCGTTCTTCAAGCGCAAAGATCTTTGAATTTGGGCTTCGATTCTTTAATTATGGGGTTCTTACCAATTCATAGCTTCAAGTCATTTGTTAGCGCGCCTCAAGAAAGGGAAGGAAAAAATGAGGGTCGCAAAGTCTCAGGTATGGCGGCCTTTGCAAAACCTTGTTATGTTCCCAATTCCAAAGTTTTCTCAAAGGCACTGCTAAATCTGTTCAGTATTCGATTTTCCCCCACATATGAATAAAGTAACAAACAATTCTTATTGATGATATTGCTTGTTCTGCAATCCCAACAGCAGCCCCATAAGATTCAATCATTTTCATTGCTAGATTTAACATGATCTTCCCAGATGCAAGTCCTAGAACGATGAACATGCATGACTGAGTTGGTATAATTGCCAATGTTAGTCTCCATGACAGTACAAATGCAAAGACGTTGCAGAATGAAATTGTGGACATGTTTGCCAAGTAGTTGGATATCTGCGCACTGTAATAAGTATAATCTAAGTTTCAAATGCATGCCCAAAACAAGGCAGACGCTAAATTATTTAATAAGCCCCATTGCTTTAACCCAAATAAAGTTTCATAAAAATGCAATTCAAAATCAATTTGTATTAATTCACTACAGTTTGATACAATCCAAAATCTGTATGCTAGCCCCAAATTACAGCTCAAAGGTGACAAATTTAAAGCAACCTAAACTTCATATCTATACAAGGGTCAAAACCCACATCTTAACTCACTCAATCGAGAGCATCCATTTCTCCACTAAACTCAATCAAAATGAATTTGAATGAAGACACACGCCATCGGAGGAGGAAGAAGAAGAAGAAAAAGAATTTGAAGATATGTACTTGAAACGCCAACGGTGGCGGCCATGAAACTAACGTGACGACAATTGGAGCGATCTTGGCATCAAAATTTCGGCCGACATTGCTGCGGGTAAAGAAGAAGAAGATTGGAGATCAAATTGCGTGTTTGAGTGAGGAAATGCTGGATCGAACCCATGATTTGCAGAGTTAAAGCAATTTACTCTAACCAACAAGCATGAGTTCTAGAGGCAGAAGAAGATTGAAGAGAGGGTTAGAGAAATGGTTGAACGCGATGATAGAGAAAGTCTGATCAATTGTACGAGGGAGGAGGGGCAGTGAGGTAATTTAACAACATTAGTTAATCCCATATTCCCCTTTATAGTTTGACAGGGATTTGAGATGGGTACATGTATGTTTGTTTGGGTTAGTTTTTGTGATTAATTTTTATGATTTATGAGATAATTATATAAGGAGTTTTATTTAAATTTATAGAAAATAACTTTTGAAATCGGTTTAGGTATTTCTCAAATACTCATATGGAGTCATTGATATGTCTTTTATATATTTTAAAGGTTTTTTTTGTTGAATTTTTCCAAATTTTTTTTCCCATCTGTAACTGAGAAATACTGACCGAGCCAAACAATATACATGGAGAACTTCGACTTGCATAAAATTTATAATTCAGGTAACCAATATATCGATATAAAATATAAAATTAAAAAAAGATGAAGTCACATCATTAACAAGTTGCAAACATGGGGCGGTGTGACTCATATTGGGTTCTATTCAAATATATGCATATAAAGTTATGAACCCACTCTAATTATGTTATAGAGTAACTTCAAATTTGTCAGTTTTCTTATTTGATCAAGGTTTTTATGCATGGGATTTTCGTTTGTCTCAACAAGTGTATTTTTTAGGATTAAGGTGTAAATTTACTAATGAAATTTTATCCGAGGAGCGTCTGGCACAAATATCTTTTTGAAGGGGCAAAAATACCAATAAACAATTAATAAGGGGTAAAAATACCAATGAACAATTAAAAAGGGGCATCCACCACAAAAACCATTAAATCCGTACTAATGTTGTTAAGGGTTTTCTTCTCTTATAATTTAACGCCGTTAGTACGGATTAACGGTTTTTGTGGTGGATGCCCCTTTTTAATTGTTCATTGATATTTTTGCCCCTTCTAAAAGATATTTGTGCTAGACGCTCCTCGAACAAAACTTTATTAGTAAATTTACACCTTAACCCTATTTTTTATGATGAATTTGTGATATATTTCTTACGGAAGAGACCCTTTACTATCTCAACCTACAATTTACTAATGCTTCAAATTTCATAGTTACTCAAATTTGTTTTATAAAATATCCAGATATAATAAAATATAAAAAAACTTACAATCATGTATTGCAATAGGAGTTCAATATTTTTATGCTAACATACAAAGAATATATTCTCATCCCAGTGGATTGTGCAATTTAGCGCTGATTTGTTTTACATTTTTGGAAGTGTTTATAGAATTTATTTTGAATGATAATTGGAACCTTTAAAAACATATTTTTAATTATAATTTACAATAAATATATAAATAAAGTTTCACGGCCACTTACATGAACATAAATATAATTATAGTGTGTGCTCGTTTGGAAGAGCTTATTTTTGGACAATAAGTGCTTATAATTCGTGATTCACGGTATACGAGGTAAGTATGTGAGAGGAGTTTTTTCTCGGCTTGCGTAATAAGGGCTTATTTCTCAAATTTAAGCTCTTCCAAACACACCAATTTTAGAGAATAAGTCCTTATTACGCAAGCCGAGATAAAACTCCTCTTACATACTTCCCTCGTATACCGTGAATCACGATTTATAAGCATTTATTATCCAAAAATAAACTATTCCAAACGGACACTATTATAAACAGCTAAAGGAAGTCAAGCCAGCGATGAATCCTTAACCTCACAAGGTTTTATGTGCAGTTAGCTAAAATTTCTCTTGTACCTTGCTCATGTACCACACTTAATCCCTAGCTTCTGCTTGTTGTTTAAAGAATTCATCAGACTGTACTAATGACGGATTAATGAGGTGAAAACCGAATTTTGATGCTATCATTGTATGGGTAATTCATGGGCGATGAGAATAATTCACAGATCATGGAAGTGAATAGAAACAAGAGAATACAAAACAATTACAAAACAAGACGGCCAAACATATATGAACACATGGAACAACTTGTACTGTGATTTATCATTTATGTTCACAAATAATCTTCAGGCCTGCTTTGGTAGATTCTCAGCCCACTTGGATCTTAGCAATTTGAGAAGCATTCTTGCCTTCGTCTTCGTCTTGGCACTACATTGACTCTGCAGAAGCAAAAGCAACTGAGTCAAAACTCCTTCTTCAATGGCCTCCTCTCTGGCTCGTCCACTTTCTCTGCACACCATTATCAGTAACCCCACAGCATTCTCACTACACTCATGATTACTCACTCTGAACACCATCTTCACCAAAGTTTGAATCCCATTTGGGCTATTCACTAATGCTTCCTTGCCTCTCTCTATTACCAGAAGCTTCTCTATTATCTGCATCCCCAATGGAGCCAAGTTCTTCTCTCTTGTTTCACATCCTGCAATGTACCTCATGATTCCATTTATTCCCCCTGCTATTACCAGATTCTCTCTGTTTGATTGCAAGGAACATAGAGCTGATATGGCTTTAATTGCTGCCCTGGAAGCCTCACAGTTGTTTTGGCTCACAAGATGAACAATTTCATTCAGAAGTTTCTGGGAATTTCCAAGCATAAGCAATACCTCTTCTAAGTGTGCTGTTGCTGCTGAATCTATCAGATTACACAGACTGGTTTTAATGTTGGGACTGCCCTTTTCGAATAATACAAGAAACGATTCAAAGTTAGGTTCTTGTTTGAGCATATTTAGAGGCTCTGAGGTAGTGTCAAGGGGTAACAACTTTATAATGCAAGAAAGAGCAAGCTCTATGAACTCCATGTGATGATGACGCTCTTTGAATATTTGAGCTCCAAAAACTAGTCCCACAAGAAGAGGCAAGAAACCCAATTGAAGGAAGCAAGATTTCTTGAAAGAGCAATACTCATCAGATAAAAGGCTGATCTTTTCAAGTGCTTGGAGTTTGTTCTGGAAGGAAGATTCCTGAGATTGAAGGATCCGTTTCAGAGAGGCAAGAGAATCTATGGTTTTAGAGTTACCAAAGTGGTCAAATTGAGGGTAAAATTGAAGCCACTGATCGATCAAATGACGAAGAGTGTGATTAGGGACGATAGACAGATCATGAAGCTTCTGCATTGTAACAGGGCAAGTGAAATTACCTTGAGCAAGCCATCTTTCTATGCTGGACCTATCATAGGTTTGGCCTGTACACAAAGTCACTGGATCCTCAAACAAGTCTAGACTTATTGGGCATCTGAACAAGTGAGGAATCGTCATTTCAGCTTCGTTCATGGAAGAAAGTTTCAAGCTTTAATCCAAGTTCTGGGGAGTGAACAAAGAGAAGATGTTGCAGACAAAAGAAACAGGAAAAGCTGAAAGTTTTATAGCTAGAAAGCGTAGGCAATACAAGAAAAGACAAGCACTGGAAGGCACTAGGGCATTAATGCTCAAAGAAGGAGAGTCAGAAGATGCCAAACTTTTTCTTCCTGGGGTTGTTTAATTTTAGGCTATAAAGCCTATGAGACAGAAGAAGCAGAAAGTGGTGGCGAGAGACAGAGGAAATGGAGTATAAAAAAAATTGACAGAGAGTAAGGAAGCTTGTTAAAGAAGAAGAGGGACGTAACAGTTAACATTCCATTTTAGAAGCAAGAGAGAAGAAGAAAGGGAAGTGGCAGGGATGGTAGGAGAGGATCAGAGTTTGTTCTAACGAGAGAGAAGAAAAGTGCAATGATATCAGTTTAGTTAGGGGAAGAGAGAGAGAGAGAGGAAAAGGGAGATGCCAAACAGGCCTTATCTTGTGGGATGGCAACTAATGATGTAGAATAATTGTGGGGGTGTGGTCCCACTTTTCTCTTTCACTCCCACATGAGTCCAGTCAAACTGACCCACCAAAAGATAAAAATCATTGTTTATTATGTCTTCAAGTTTGAATCCACCAATCACTTGACTCGCCAAACGCCAATGAACTAAAAGTTGTGTTTCTTTCCCCCCTGTATTTCAGGAAAGTTTTTCTCCGCCTTCAATTGCAAGTTTATAATAGCATTTTATTTTTATTTATAAGTTTAAATTAACTAACTCTTATATATTAATGATTAAGTTATTAATTATGGATTAAATTTTTATTTTTTTTCATTTATTTATGATTGGTTATAAAAATCAACATGAATTACTTTTTTTTATTTATTATAATTAATATGGGAAAAATTATTAAAAAACATATTTATTATTCTGAAATTGAATCTATAATAAGGACCAATTTTTTTTTTTCAAAATAGACTAAATAAATTGAATAAAGAGGTAAATAAATATAAATTTAAGGGCAAGTTAGTAACATAAGGGTCCAAGAATTCCTAATGAAACGGGTTTAACTTATTTTCAGCAGGTATGCAAATATTTCCATTTTACACTTAGTTGAAGATCAATTGTACACAACTAAAATAGAGTTGTACCGTATAAAAATAGGTTGCAGTTGAGTATTTAAATAAATTTAAGGCACTTTGAGCAATAAAGTTTGCAATTGGAGAATTTTCAACCATTTTTTTATGTACTCCCTCCTATCCTTATAATATAAGACATATTTAAATAGTTAGTTTTTATCTTAAATGTAAGATATAAATTTTATATTTGTCAGTCTTTTTATAATTTACCCTATTCATACTCCCTCAACAATAATCAAGGAAGAGAGGGAATTAAGGAACATGACTACATTGTTTTTATAAAATGCATGAGTTATATTAACTAACTTAACTAATTAATTTTTTTAATATAATTAAATTAGATAAATATATCTTCTATTAAGACTAGAGGGAGGGTTACTATTATTATTTTACAGTTTTGAAGTTGTGCTTGGTCCTGTGAATGAATAGAGGGATGAAATGAAATGAATGGTGGTGATAAACTGATAATGGTGAGGGGAGGGGCAATAATAGGAAGGGAAAGCACTATGTGAGTTGGTGCTTTGATAATAGTAAGTCACTGCGTGAAAGCCATATAGATATCTTTGCATTTTCATTCACTGAATCTGAGTGTATCCATTTGGTTCAAACATCAATTATAGGATCAGTAACTGCCATATACATATGTGACTGATATTTATGCGTGTCTCTCTATTTCTAAGTATCTACAAGGACCCTGATCATATCTAAGTGACATTTGACAAATACAACTTTACCTGGCTCTTTGCACGTTGTCATATTATTATCAACTCATCAAATCCATCGGCCACCTACTCATTTCTTCTCAAGTTGCTTTCGTCCTTTAACTCATGATCAATAATTATTTTATGTTAACGACGTCTCACTTTCTTATAAAATGATTTCCCTTCTTTTCTTTACGTTGGTGCATCCTATTGTTATTATTATTACTTTTTAATCTCATATTCATTCTACTTTCTTATTACACGAATAGGAAATAACCAGTGATTCACATACACAAGCATATTTGGCCAAAAAACCAAAAAACATACACAAGCATCGACTCTTTTAGTATATTCGTGCGTTTTACGTGTACTTCTTACCTGAATCTTAAGTTTAATTAATTACATAAAAATAACCTTTGGTTAGGGTACTGTATGTATTAGCTTATACTTTGTTGCATGAAAAATTAATATATGTTCGGGTCAGATACATTCTTCACGTTTTGAGAGACACTACTGTATGTATTGAACCTAAATAAGTTTGGGTAAGTAATCTAAAGATAATAACTTCTTCTCTTCACTCTTGCAGAATGAAGTCCTTTAATTTATAGTGCTAAGAAAGAGATAGAAAGCTCAAAAACTACGAGATTTTCTTTGCAAAAAGACTCTTCGCTCAAAATTGATTAAGTTTATGGAGATTTGATGTTTAGCTTTACCAGATTTAGGAGAATCATGGTGGGATAATACTGCCTTCATTAGTATCGATCCAAAAGGGAGATTGAAGATATCAAGTTGGAAACCATAATGAAGACTCTTGAAGACTTAAAAAAATGAATGCGCTTTACTCGGTTGAACTTGATGCTGATGGTTCGATGGCTCAAAAAAGAGTACTTATTTGTGGAGGCGTAATACAATATGAAAATGAACTAATGAAGCGTACTTGGATTACCTCTCGTCAGTCACTTGTGTCAAATTCGCGGGTGTTTTGGATGGATTAAATCTGATTATACTTATAGTTGGTTCTTCGAGTATAAATACGTTAGAGAACAAATATGTTGACCCACTTACTTGTTAGGCTCATTACGATTGACTCCAACTACATGACTTTTGATACTCCACTTATAGGTCCTAGCTAGTAATTTTTCGCGAGCTTACATGTGTATTGGGTACATAATTCGGAATATTTATACTTTTTGCATGTTTTTTCTATAGATTTTGTATTAAAGATAATATACCAAATTTTTGTTTTTATTTTTATTTTGATGGGCACATCCACCCTTCTATTGGAAATAATCATATTAGAAATATTGTTTAAATGTAAGCATATCTCCAAGTGAGAATTTAAATATTGATTCATCTTATTGTGAGAGAGACTAATCCATTTTTCTTGATTCAGCCTCATTGATAATAAATTAATATTTTTTCAAAAAATAAGATGAGGGAAATGTATTTTATAGGACATATACCACTTTGGCACTTATCACAAGTAACCTCCAACAACTTTACTATGATCAATGGTGTGATTACATTTTAAACTAGTTTGAAAATGGAAAAAGAAATTCAAATTTACCCTTATAAAAAATCATGAATTATATTTTGAGAATCGAAAAATGTATGGAATCAATTCAAGGAATGTGAGATCTGAACAAATTAATTTGGAAAATTTAAGAGAAAACGAAGATAGGCATAGTAAAAGTCAAGGTTATTAAACCCGGATTGGCCATTGAACTGGTTTGGGTAGTGGGTCAGATCGAAGTCAAAACAGAGCTAATCCAGGGCTGAACCAGTGAGGAAGTGAACTTAAACGATAATATTTTTTAGAATAATATTGGAATTTAATAATTTTTTAGGATTAAATGATAATATTTTTGAGTGATTCTTTTTGCATTAGAAAGTAAACATCTCAAACTTTTCATAAAGTCTAAATTTATAATTTTTGAAAATAAGTAAAATTATATATGAATTTTTAAAATTAAAAAAATCATAATAAATACTGAACCGGTCAGATCGGACTGATTAGATAACTGATTCACCAATTCTTATAGTTAAACTAGCTGGTTCAATTCTATTTTGATAATCTTGGTAAAAGCACATGGAGGAACAGTAACAGTAACAGTAAAAATAATGATGGGGGACGCATTAAAGGCAATCTAAAATGGATTTAGGATTCCCCACATTCACACACAATCCCATATTGTTTATGGGTCTATCTCTCTGTCTTGTTTGCCTACTTTGACATTTTGACTCCTCCAAACACTTTGATTCCCTCCCCCAAATTTTTTTTTTGAACAAAACCCTCCCCATTTCATTTCATCCAATATTAGTACTCAACGGTACACTTATTTTATGTGTAATTTGCCAAAATTTTAACATCTTCAATTTCTTAGCACAACCAACCATCTGATCAATTCCATTGACCCATCTATCTAATCAATCCGTAATCAATTCATTATCTCAAAATCACACATGATATGACAAGTTATAGATATTTCACCAGTCAAATACATAATTGAAAGTTTATTATATATTTTAAATCTTACAAACATTTATATTTTAAAGAAGAATTACACTTCTATTGTGATTTTTTTTTTTGCCGTGAACACTTCTATTGTGATTATTACGATGTTCTAATACTACTTTTCATATTCAAGCAACCATCGTCCATAGATGCACGCACGCTCATCAAACTGAAAACTATAATTTGAGGACTATAATGTATTAAACCACATTACGGTCGCAGGAAGGCAAAAAAAAAACGACATTAAGGTCGAGGTAAAACAAGCACTGCTGGTATCTGATGAGTCCAAGCCTTTAGCATAAAAACATCTTTGTCAAGTGAGTAGGAAAGAAAACCAATTGTAAATTAATGTTCCCGGAAGAACAGGTAAGTTCGGCAGAGAAGAAGAAAATGGAATGAAGAAAGAGACCAAACAAGAAAATGACAAAAAAGCTTTCATTCATTTATGATTAGTGTGAGCAAATTTGGGTCTTTTGAACACTATTTTGTCTGCCATTGGAATATTATTTCAGGCTCCATTATTATCTCACTAATGCTAATACCAATGTTGACGATCCCTTTTATTTTTATCCTTGTTAGTCAAAAAGACATATCTACAAACCAACCCCCCCCCCCCCTCCAAAAACACACACAAAACAATTTAATTCTTCATTTTGATGCTTACATGCGCACGCAATATGTAAAGCTTATACCAAAACAAATTCAGATACATATTTAATTACATATAAGCCAAAAGTCACTACCTTAAAAATTATGGAATAGGTTTTTCTTTTGAACCTTCTCTATTACTTGCTTTCTTAATTATTCTGTTTTATACTTCAAGAGGCAAAAGTAGATTATATTTAAAAATAGGTCCACTAATTAACTGTCTAGCGTCAATAGCCTTGTACCCTAGTGGTATGATCACTGTTGTAAGTGGGAAGTCATAAGTTTGGTTTTACTTGTAATCTCAAGTCTTTAGTATTTGCATCTCTAGATAAAAATGGGTTAAGACTTAATTTTAGTGTGTGTTTGGTTGGGCTTATTTTTTTGATAATAAGTCCTTATTACGCAAGCCGAGATAAAACTCCTCTCATATACTTATCTCGTATACTGTGAATCACGATTTATAAGCACTTATTGTCTAAAAGTAAGTTATTCCAAACGAGCACTTATTCTGAAACTTTTCACATATGAACTGAGTATTTGAAATTATTTTTGGATCAATTTTGCTTCAAATATAAGGAAACTAAATGCTTTGGGGAAAAAGAAAAGAAAAACTCTATTCATAGTCCTCCAGACCAATCAACTGGAATCTAGATGGTCAAACGAAACATTTGAACGTTCTGACAGAGACAGAAATCGTGCATAACTTGAATAACAAGTTAACAACACAAACGGTTGGCCAAAAAAAAAAAAACACAACACAAACGACACAAATGAAGTGTTTATATGGGTAGCTTATTTTTTATTTATAAGTATTTATAATTCGTGATTTATAGTATATGAGATAAGTATGTGAGAGGAGTTTTGTCTCGATTTATATAATAAGTGTTTATTTCCTAAAAATAAGCTATTCCAAACACTCAAGAAGGCAAAACCTTAATATATTAGTGGGGCATTTCATAGCCCATATTGACACGCTAGTGCATCTATTTTCATATTCAAAAAAGGGGAAAAAGTGTAATTTTAACAATAATGTTCTATCTCAAGGGCATCTGGCACCATAAAGTTTTTTAGGGTGCTAAAATACACATAAAGTTTATAAAGTGGAGCAATTTTACCAAACCGTTAATTTGAAGGAAACGGACATTATATGCGGGTCACACACGTACTTTTTTAAAAGGGTGAAGGTGCAATTTTAACAACAATGTTCTATCTCAGGGGCATTTGACACCATAAAGTTTTTTAGGGTGCTAAAATACACATAAAATTTATAAAGTGGAGCAATTTTACCAAACTGTTAACCTGAAGGAAACGGATATTATATGCAGGTCCCACATAGTGAATTTACTGCTTCTTGCTCCTATTCCCCTCTACAATTTCTTACCCAATCTTGTTTGTAAAATGTAGAACTTCTTTTGAAATCTTTAACTATTTTCCCGTCCAGTTTCATCTTTCCCATTGTTGAAACAGTTAAACTTTTTTTCCCCAACAACGTTAATAATTTGTATACGTTAGTAAAAAATAAAGTTAAAAGCTATCGGGTTTGTTCTACAAATTGTGATATTCGTTGAAAAAGGCTTTCAAACCATGTTTTTCAGATGAAGCATTGAGTACGATGTAAACATTATTATCTACTGCTCTTTGTGGAATTATCCACTCGAGAGAAGGAGTAAAAAGCAATTGCTCTTTTTTTTTAAAAAATGTGTGGGACCCGCATATAACGTCCGTTTCCTTCAAGTTAACGGTTTGGTAAAATTGCTCCACTTTATAAACTTTATGTGTATTTTAGCATCCTAAAAAATTTTATGGTGCCAGATGCCTCTAAGATAGAACTTTGTTATTAAAATTGCACCTTCACCCTTTTAAAAAAATATGTGTGGGACCCGCATATAATGTCCGTTTTCTTCAAGTTAACGGTTTGATAAAATTACCCCACTTTATAAACTTTATGTGTATTTTAAAATCTTAAAAAATTTTATGATACCAGATACCCATGAGATAAAGCATTATTATTAAAATTGCACCTTTACCCTTAAAAAACAAGATCGTTTCATGTGGCTCATGTCAGTTTTGCTTTTGTTAACAATTCAACGATCAAATTATGAGCCTTTTGCATAATATGCCTCTTTTAAGTTTTCAAAGAATTCAATCATTACATGTTTCCAATGCATTTTCTTGTCCTCCCCACACACTTTAATATATTCTATCCGATCCTAAATATAAAATAGAGTTTGATTTTTTTAGAAAAATTAAAAATATTAAATAAATTATTTAATCATATCATAGATTGTGTATTTTTAAATTATATATCATTTTATAAGTTAGGTAAAATAATTTGAAGAAAATATTATAAATATAAATATTTTAAAATAATTTAACTAAATTTCTTAATATTTTAAAAAAAAAATCTGTATCATATTTTGAATGATGGAGAGTAGAAACAAAGCTCCTTCCATCATTGAATTTGCCAATTTCATCCCTCCCTCTTTCTCGTTTCAGAAAATAATGAAACAATTGTAGGGCCCACCGTGTCGGTAGTTCTTGAACTGTAATTATAAGCCACTTGTTCAAGAACCCCAAAGTCATACCACTACGTGCATCACCTGAGTAAATATTTAATTCAATGGAAAGAATATGCCATTGAGGAATCAATTTCCACTTTCTTAACAGGAAGAAGCAAAAGAGGAGTTTCGTTTTATTTTGATAATTGTTCCCTCCAATCAGTACATTAGATTTTGCAAACTTGTTACTCACAATCCCATATTTATTGGCTTCTTAGTTTTAAGGCCTGGTATCATTGCTTTCCCAAATTGTGGATTCAGTTCACAACAAATTTGAAGTTCGGAGGCAAGCTTATTATTGAAATAAGTAATGACATGAACACTAAGCTCATAACTACACCAAAACATCTGATGGGTAATCCTGTGGATGTTTTTTAACTGTCTCTCTCAGCCATTTCTCCTGTTCTCCAAGGTTGGATGGAGGAACATCATAAACATCAGAGAACATTTCTGCAAGTGGTGGTTTCTCTTCCTTCTCTGCCAACTGAATTGCCTGCAGAAGCTGCAGCAGGAAAAACACAAGATTAAGAAATGAGTTATAGTATTTATGGTTTATGAATACTGTGGTTTGTTATTTTTATAAACATATAAAAGCATGAATCTTAAAATAAATGCACAAACTCCACCGAACAAAGCAGGATATCACACCTAGTACTAGCATTGGGTTAAACTCTTAATCAGTTTAACATATAAAGTATCAACGAGTTGGCCGAATTTTGTGAGGAAGCAATATTACCTGCTGTTTCGCATTGTTCCTAAGTTGTGATTCAGCCTCACAATTCCACCAGCCCTTTCTTTCAATCCACTTTCTAAATCTAGCAACAGGATCTCGTGCCAACCTCCACAATTTAATTTCATTGGCAGGGCGATACTTGGTGGAATCATCTGACGTGGAGTGGTGTCCCACTCTGTATGTTAGGGCCTGCGGAGGAAAAACAAATATAACGTTGGTCTGCCATTAAAAATATCTTCACATCATATCAAATGTTGCTGCTGCCAAAAAAGTTACTACCTTTAGTCCTAAATATAAAAGCTAAATAAGGGGTTTATTTTGGTTCTAAATACAAAACTTCTATTAACTTTATCTCCCACATTTATAATTTTCTTTCAAGAGTATCCCTATTAATTGCACATAGCAGGGTGTTTCCATCAAGAGGTGATTACAATGCACATGATTAGAAATGGCATCCTAGAGAAATCAACACACAGACACAGTTACTACAAATAATTAATCTAACTAATTTACTTAATTTCCACATATCAGTTATCTAACTCTTATATTAAGGACTAGATCAAGTATCAGCTTACCTCAATTAGAACTGGTCTTTGCTCACTGATCGCCATTTGACGAGCAGCTTTAATGGCATTGTAAACTGCAAGGGCATCGTTGCCATCAACACGGATGCCACGAACACCATAAGCTTGCCCTCTCACTACAACACCATCACCTATGCACATAAGGAAAACAGAGAACAATTATGCATTTAGACATTATTATGCAATGCTACCAACTTGACCCAACAGAGGGTACCAAAATCAAAAAAGGGTAAGGAAGCTACTTCGAAACTGATCTGAAGTAGGCGTGCTAATGGCCCATCCATTATTCCGGCATATAAAAATAACAGGAGCCTCCATAACAGCTGCAAAATTTAAAGCAGCATGGAAATCCCCCTGACAACGCCATCAATTAGAGTATATAGAATAAGGTCAAATCTATTCAGTAACAGAACCAGATACAAGTTCTTACTCCATGTGTTGTATTTCTCTTAATAAATGCATCTCTTACATGACAGAAATTACGTAGTAATTACCTCGCTTGAGCCACCATCACCAAAATAAGTGACAGCACAAGCATCTTTTTTTTCCATCTTCAAGGAATATGCAGCTCCAACGGCATGGGGAAGTTGTGAGCTGGAATGTCAAAGCGAGTTAGGCACAAGCAACTTTCAATATAAAGGAGTGATAAGCTAAAACAAAAGAAAAACGTTTTATGCAACAAAGCATAATTGAAGAAGCTTTAGATACTTACGCAATCGTTGATGCTACAGTTACGTAATTGAGTTGTTTAGACCCATAGTGGATTGGCATTTGCCGTCCTTTCCCATTATCATATTTATTGGAAAAACATTGGTTCGCAAATTCCTGCAAAGTGAAACCTCGCCATAGCAGGACTCCAGGTTCCCTATACTACATGAAATCAAAATCTAATAATAAGGAGGTAAATTAATAAAGGAAATCCCTTAAAAGCTGTAGGTTAAATTCTAGTTAAAAATATCGACTGAAGCAAAAAAAGTTTCCTTTTATAAGTATGATGAATGGGCTTGCAACCTGAGGGAAGATTAGGTCTTCCATGCTGAGAGCAGCAGCTGATGCAATATTGATAGCCTCTTCTCCAATGGTCGTTGCATAAAAAGAAATTCTTCCTTGTCTTTGTGCATCGTAAAAGATAGTGTCCATAGTTTGAAGAGTAACCATGTTATTATACATTTTGACTGCAGTTTCCATGCTAACCTAATATTACTGACATCCATCAGTATCTTTTCATAATATTATCCTTTAACTCACGTATAGTAACTGCAAAGAAAATACAAATTCTGGGATGTATTGGGGATGAGAAGACCTGCTCAAAGCTACCGCCCAAAATTGGCTGTCCATTGTCATCAAGCACCCGGAAGCAGTTTGTTCTCTCCACAGGAGATTCAGATATAAACCTCATTTCAGGTGTGAATTTCACTGATCCTCCGGGGAAATCCAAAACCTGCCATATCCAGTAAGAACGAAAACATTCCGAAAGAATGAGCAAGCATTAGTGCCCCTATCTAGTTAAAAAATGCATGGCATGCTGATTTTGCATGTAGAGTGCATGAGAAATTGAAGTCACAGTGAGCATCCAAACGGATTTATCACTTGTTCGTTTTAAAATTAAGGGCCGGGATCGCTGCTTCATTAATATACTGTTTACTATCCAAGCATTGCAATAAAAATAGGTTCATTTTAACAGTTTGAATGATAATATTTGTAATGCACAAACTAGATCAACCAGTAATAAAGGATGATGGGCGCTCCAACAATGCTCCTTACAATACCAATAAAAAAAGACCATATGGGCGAGTTTGGAATAGTGGAATTTCTAAAACTGTAATTTAAGGAATTCCATTACTGTCGCAAATGAAGAAACTGGATCAAACCATTGGAGTCAAACACAGTTTTGTGACAAATCAGAAAAGGCGAAGAAATCGAATGAAATGAAATGGCCATGTGTACTTCGTTATGTGTCAACAGTCTATGCGTATACACACGATGCACCACAATGGCAGGTATAATGAGGAAACAACTATGGTACGCGTCTATAATACAAAAATAACGTAAGCATCCATATCTGGGCCTCACCGATTCTCGGTATATTGGACTTCAATTGGGCTATTCTATTAACAGGACAGACTACACAAACTCAGGCCCATATCCACGTGCTTCATATTTTTTTATTGCGTTAATGTCTAACTCGTTTCTTTCGCGTCAGGCCCAAGGAAAAAAAGACTCGTTTCTTTAGGCTGTGTTTGGTTTGAAGTGAGGTGAGAGAGGGTGGGGAAATTACCTTTTTGGACAAAACAAATCCAAAATTTACCTTCTCATTTTTTTAAATTTTGGATTCCCGCTCAAAATTTAAATTCCTTTAACCCAAAAAGATAATTTCCCCACCATCCCCCTCACCTCACCGCACCGCACCGCACCCCAACCCAACCCAAACCAAACATAGCCTTAGTGATTAGATGAATTGATTTCATCAGGCGCAGAATTCAGGTAAAATGTACCCAAAAAAAAGAGTTGAGGTTAAATAAAAATCAGGCGCAAAAGTTGGCAACAAAAAGGCGCAAAAAGTTAAAAAATATTAATAATAATTTTTTAAAAAAACTTTCCTTTGGGAAAACAACTTTCTGGCGACGCGAACCGGAGACGCAAAGTTGTTTTCAAGACTCGCAGGAATGAAAAATCTTTGCCAAGAGTTATGACTGCAAATCTTCAATAAGCTGAATGCAAATTTCCGAGCTATACATTCCATCTACGGGGTGTTTAGCAGTGAGTACCTGATTCTCATCGGCACAAGAAGAACTCAAACTATTTTGTGCCATCGTCGATTCAAATCGACGAATATTACTCAAGTTTCTGAAATTTGGCCGACAATGGGCGTTCCGGTCAAAGTGAGGGGTCGAAGAACTCCGAGAGCCTAGTTGAAGTGAAGCCATGAAAGCCATCTTCGATTTGACAAGGCGGAGGATGGTCGTCGATCTCCTCATATATAGAGCCATAACCCTGCCGGTCACCCGATAACTAGGAGATGCCTAAGATGGAGATGAAGTGGAAGAGCAAGAGCCGTCTCTCGGGAGTAAGATCACTTGCACAAGCATCCACTTTCAGATTCATTCATCTTGGTACGTGTATCACCAATTGAAAATTGAAAATCTTGAGGAAATAGTTGGGAAAAAAGGGGAACTTAGCCATTTAGGGCAGCCTATGGTGCATCGCCAAGTATAGTGAAATGCCTTAATTGCCCTTTATACTTAAATAGTTGAAAAAAATAAATATTTTATTGATTAGGTTGAAGATCTGGAAGACATAATTCCGAAATAGAGTATTGTTTGTTTGTGAAATAAAATAATAACATATGAATAATATGGTGTTTAAGTTTATGCTGGAAGCATTATCAAGACTCCCATCTCAATTTTTCCCACTTCTTCAATTTTTTATCATATCAAGGATAAGGACAAGGACTATTTTATAATCCATATCTAGAATGTGATTTAAAAAAAAAGAAGAGCAAATTAATTAAGAATCAACCGACCAAGAAAAATTACGAATCGCACAAGTCAAGTCATGAATTAGAAAGCATGGCCCCTTTCATAATGTTTTTTCTCCTTGATTGATGATAATGGCTTGCAGGATATGCAAGTACCAGATGAAGTAGTTTTGAGACTCGTAAATTTTTTGTGTATTTGTTTCGATTTTTACTCTAAGCAAAAATTTTCTAAAGGATCTCGCATATGTAAATCCGTCTCTGTTCTCGACCTTGATATATTCATTTAATCAATTTTTGTCTTTTTGTCACATGAAGTGAAAAGTGAATATCCATATGCAGAGCATCTTCCAGATCCAATTACCAGAAGAGAAGAGACTTCTATTAGAGCTTATTCTTTTGCCCTCAAAGTTGGTTGAATCAAATAGTAATATTGCTTGGTTTAAATTTTTGATTACGTAGCATCTGGTGTAAAAGAATATTATAACAACTGGTTATGGTGCTAATAAGATGCTAAAAGTAGAAAGTAGAAAAGTCGTTCTTATCTTACAAAAAAGAAAGAAAATTACATGAGCTGCATTTTGGTAAAGGTAATATTCTCAGGTTTACAAGGAAGTTGGAAAGGCGACAACAGAGCTATTACTCAAACAGATACAGTTTAACTTAGCTAGATTGCCACTCAAATACATGTAACTTAGAACTTTGATTATGCAAGTAGGTGTTTTCTATCATATAGATATACCGTCATGCTAATAATAAGTCAGGTTAATTTCTTCAAGATCATCATCCAACGACCAAAAAACTTCGTCCAGCCATGACAACTCTGTTCTGCTGTCATCTTCATCATCATCATCATCATAGCAGTTCACTTCTTGCTGAGAGTCTCTGTTTCTTTCATAAACGCGGCATAAAGCCCATTTGCTATGGTTCTGATCCTGTCTCGTAGGTTTAGCAGAGATCAATTGGAGGTCCAATAATTTGTTGTATATGGTTACAACTACTAACTAAATGATCTAATTGAAAAAATAAATCACTTACTGATTTTCTTCTTCCTCTGTTACTTCTATGTGATGCAGTGTTACACCCTGATGAGCAAAACTGGTACTCTTGCATTACCCAGCTGGTTTCAGTGCCTTCTGGAGCTTCTCCTATGTTGAATACAAGGTACTGCTTGATTCCCGCTTTCTTGTCAGTGGCAGAGACAATAGACTCAGTGAGTCCTATTTCTTTCCAATATCCAGTTTGTGTGGTTCTGTCCTCGTTCACTTTGGTGAAGAAATAGTATTGATTTCCACTTGACAACGCCTTACCTGTTTGTAGATTTAGAGTTTCATCCATGCATATATCAACTGTTAATTATGTCACTTCTTTTGTTATGTATAATTGTGACTGTGAAATATTGAACTAGTTGACAAAAGGTAGAAGCATACCCTTTAATTCCCAAGGATCAGACACAGAAATATCAAGATCAGGGATGATGTTAGGATGGCACGGTAAAAGAGAAACTTTGCTGTATAGAAAGTGAAGGACAAGTTCTTCATCCGTTGGAGAGAAGTGAAACCCAGGAGGAAGGTTGACGCTTCCATCTGCCATTTTCTTCTATATTTTAAGTATGTTTAGTGGACTTTGGCATTTGTGTCCAAGTTTAGATATTATATATAGTTATATACCTAGAGAGAGAGAGAGAGAGGGTTTGGTTGATTATGATTCAAAATAAAGAATTGGGTTGGTTAGAGAAAGACGGCGATACGTGGAATACCATCATAAGAAAGTAGGGCCAAGAAGGACGAAGTTGGCCATGGATGCTACTAAAACAAGTTAGCGGTAATTTGATCATTTAAGTTATATTATTTTATTGCATATGGTCAAGTTAATTTGAATGGTGCATTTTTCAGTCTTTCTTTTCTATTTCATTTTTTAACTTGCGATTAGCATAATTCATGAGGCAATATGGGAATTAGCCTTCTTTCACCTTTAACTTTATGGGTTCCACCGGTGTGCTGCATGCAAGTTGCAAAGGTTAATGCTAATAAAATAGTTCAAAGCAATGATCAAGTCTCCCCTTAAGCTAATATTATCATTATCATCTCATCCCCACCGATTAAAATGTATTTTATTTACTTTACCGCACAGGTAATTTGATGATGTAAAGAGAATTTTTGTCACTGTTTCAGCAACTTGGTACCTTTTTACTCTTTGCATGAACCAACAAGAAAAAGTATCATCATCGGTGATATATCGGTTTGGTCAATATGATGTTAAGATTGTGTGGAAAAATCTAATAAACGATGAGCCTCTGACCCCAAAAAGGTCCATTTGGATAACATGGGTCACAACTGTTCTCGTTCACATTTTGCCATATGTTCATGAGCTTGAATCACTACCTTAGCCGTCCTTTTATCAGCTCAAAGTGTAGAATTCACGAACTGTTGATACATATAGTTGGCATTCTAAAAGATTAAATTTAAAGGCAACCCATTTTGAAAGTTTCATTATTGCTGCAACGTTGGACGAATCAGAGGGTAAAAGGAGGCTGGGTAAAGCAGACAAATCATTCTGGCTCCTAAAAAAGAGGGAATCAATTCAATTGAGATAACTATCCTCAATGTGTTTTCTCTACTTGAATTCCTCCAATTCAGGTTTCATGGTTCAGCCATTAGACAACAAATTGACAAGCAGAATTTATCCTTCTTTTTTATACTATATCCTATCCTTAATATAAGAATCGCTGACTAAATGTAACTACAAAGTAGGTTTTTAATTAAAGATTGAAGTTAGTAACTATGTAGAAGCACCTATGAGGGTTTCCAGATTGCCAGCTGCTCATACATAATGATCACTTGTCCTAGTCTTGGGACTGCCTTCATTCATGTTTAGGTCTTACTAATCTGTTTTTAGTAAAATGATTCTGTCACTTAATGGGACAAATGGATGAAAACACAAATTAAGCAGAGCATTACGTAAGCAACTAACCAATAATAGTCGATGACTTGATGGCTTCATGAATCATTACGCTTCGCGAAAAGCAAAACTTATGCTCTCTCAAATAATGAAGTAGTTGGGAGGTCACCTTTGGCCGTTGTTAAGTTGATCCTTGGACAACTGTTTTTAATGGTGCTTCCTTTTGGCTTTTAGGTGGCTCTTAATTTGAAGCTTATCCCTTGTTCTCTGCAACTTCTCTTAGCCATAACAGGAGCAAAAATAAAAATAAAAATAAATAAATAATAATAAATAAAACAAAATTTAAAGAAAGTGCAGGGTAAAAAACTCTATCCTGGCAACGTGTCACGTTTTGACATTAACTGTTGTTGTTTCATTGGACCCTTCTGGTCTGTCTGCAACAAAAAAGATTCAAACTTTCCTTCTATGCATGTGTGCTGGTTATCATCACCAACCTGCCAAATTGTAAGCCTAGCCGGATTGCTTTATCATCATTTCGTCTCCCTTTTTTTTCATAACATGATCCACCTTTTGTTTTGGGATTGATGAACTAAATCTAATTTTCAAATTTTTTTTTTTTAATTTTACTTCTTTCTTTTAGTCCATTTCGCATCTGTTTTAACTTTTAACGCAAGCTTTTTTTCCCTTAGTGTTCAGACATTAAACAAAAAAAACAGTGAGGCTATATATATCTCTATCCTGTATTACCTTTAGGATAGCCTTACCCTTCTTTTTGCTTTTTCTTTATCCTTTGACCTTTTCAATTTAAAATTTGATATCTTTGCATTGTCAGACTGCTTCTGTCTTTTAACCAGTGATTGTGATACTAATAATAAGTATCGTCAGTGTAAATTGTGAGTTATAGTGTGTGTTTGTTTCAACTTTTGTGGCTTGCTTAACTTAAATAAGTAACCTTTTGACTTAAATTTATAAGTTTTTTCGTTTGGTTCACCGATGGACAAACAATAGTTAGGTTGCTTTTAAGTAATTTTCGAATAAGCATCAGAGTGTTGCTTTTTTTAGACCGTTGTGGGGTAGGTAAGGGCCGTTATTACTTCTCGTCTCTCCCCTAATTATTATCATTAATATTCCGACCTAATTATTACCTGTCTCTCGCCTACACTTCTCGTCTCCTCTCACTCGACATTTGCTTACTCGACATTTGCTGTTTCTTCTTGCGATTTGCTTCATCCTCAGTTGCTCATAGTCACGATCTACTCTCGGCAGGCAGGGAATCGAGCGGGTGGTGGGTCTTGTTCTCTCCATCTCCGTGTTTCGTTTCCGGTTGTGGTCGGCGGTGGCCGTCAAAGCGCTGTTCGGTCTCAGTGGCCATTGGGCTAGAGGTAAACGGTGGTGGCTTGGAGTCCGACGGAGTTGGGTCGAGGCCGGTGGACACCAAACGGTGGCAGATCTGTGTGTTTGAAACCGGATTTGGGTGAGTTTGGGTCTGCAACGGTTGGAGCCGGTGAGCTTCGGCGGCGCGATCCGGAGTAGCATTATACGGTTGAAGGTGGTGCGGTGGTAGATCTGCTCATTCGTGGTTATCTGTGCGCATTGTGAGGCTGGTCAGGTTTGAAATCTCTGCCTTTGTCTATGTTGAAGAGATTTCACCTTTGCTCTGCTTTTCGGTTCCCTTTGCTCTGCGGTGTGTGTGATAATGTTGTGTGCTTCATTGTCTTCGGTTGACGATGAGTTTCTGTGGTTGTGTTCTTCCATTTTTTTCTCTGGTCTGGGTACATCGACATATGGTTGTGTTTGCTTGTTTTCCTCTGTTTAGAATGGAAGAGTCTCAGACAGCAGAACTGTTGGTAGCAGAGGGAATTCAGTTTATATTCTTTGTAAAAAGAATTGTGTGAGAAGCTTAGTTGCTTTCGCCATTTGGAAATTCTGAACTGTATGCTTAGTTGCTTAGTTGCTTTCTGAACTGTATGCTTAGTTGCTTTCGAAAACAGAGAGCCCTCCTTTTAAAGAATTCTGGATGACATTGAAAATAGCAGCCGATCAAAAGAACTGTATGCTTATCAGAAAACAGAGAGCCCTCCTTTTAAAGCTTCTTTTCCTGTTTTAACACTAATTATTATGATTAATTACTTGGCGTTCTCTTTTATGATTTGGGTTTAGCATCATATCTTATCTTACTCGTTCCAGCCAACTGCATCATGTTAAGGTATTGAATATTCCATCTTGAATTAGTTAAAGTGAAATGATAAACTTATCTGATTTTGAGCTTTTCTCATAGGACATGGTATTATTTGATCCATTAACTTTCATATTTTTCCTTTTCATTATTTTCTTTCGAAAATTGGGAATGATAAGTGCATTTGAAAGAAATTTAAGTATAATGACGTTGAGAGGGAAAGGGTGCCAGTTGTGGTTGATGTTTCTCATGTGAGATGATTCAGAATTGCTTATTCAATACTCACGTATCTTTGTTTCTTTCTAGAGAACTTTTAGTAGTAATTTACATCCAAGAGTGATGTTAGGCATTTGAAAATCCCGTTTAAAAAATAAAATCACATTTTGAGCGTCCATAGTTGATTATCCTCGGCTCTAACTCCCTCCAGTTAATTTGTTTAGTGACTATTATTTAAACGAAGGTGGGAGGGATTAATTTGATTGGATAAGAATTATTTAGGATTTTATGCCACAAGGAATTCTGTTAGTTTTTCCAAACCTTGAATATTTTCATGTAAAATGATATTGCTTCCTTTATTCTATAACGTTAAATAACGAATGCTTTGTTGGGGGTATAGATTAGTGAGGATTAGCAAAACTCTACAAGCACTAAATTAACTGTATATCGAATAATTTGGTTGCCTTGTGTGTTATGTGTGACCTTTGTGGTATAGCAATATGGAGACAAAAGCTGTGTGGGATTTAGAATCAACAGACATATTTATCAACGCATGCGTAGACCAGATATACCAAAAAGAACGCAAAGGGCATTTATTTACACCAACAGGATGGAAGAATATTATTTCCACATTCACTGAAAAGACTGGGAAATTGTATGGGAAGAAACAATTTAAAAATAGGTTAGATATCTTAAAGAAAGAGTTGAGGATATGGGATTGTTTAATCAGAGAGACCGGTGTGGGTAGAGACCCTGTGACGAACAATGTGATTGCATCAAGCGACTGGTGGAAGGAGAAATTACAGGTAAAAAATATTATGTGCACACTTTACAAGTATAATGAGTTCGCTGTTTGGTATGTACTTGAGTTAAATATTCATTTTGACTCCTGTTACTTGTATGCATGTAGGAGCATCCTGAATATAAGAAATTTAGGTATGCTTGCCTAAGGAATGAAAGGGAGTTACGAATAATATTCAAAGATGGCTCGGCGATGGGAGACCGCAGGTTCTCATCCTCTCGCGTACAAGAGGAGACAAATGAGGAAGATGAGGATGACGTTTACAGACCCACGATGGATGAACAAGAAGGCTCTGGGGACAGCGAGGATGAGCATTTTGGTGGTGCCCCTGCGTTTAGTACAGGAGTGACAGATGGAATGGCAAGCGTTGGGTTAGAAGCAGCAATGCCCTCAGGCAGTGGTCCCAGCGGATCCGGGAATGCACAGAAAAGGAAGAGAGTTGAAGGGCGTAGCAAAAGCAAAAAACAGAAAATTCCGGCCGCAAAGCAAATAGCTGATGCCGTCAGTGCCATTGCTAGTGTGACTGTGGATCGTGCAACGGCTTTAACGGCACCTCAAGAAAATAGCATGACTGAGGTTGTGAACTATTTACTCGAGCTTGACGAGGTGAAGGCAGACAAAGCCTTTGGAGTTCGATGTATGCGAGCGCTGGAAAGCAAGACACGTCGGGATGTGTTTGTGACGTTGAAGAAAGACCCTGAGTTCCTCATGGCTTATTTGCGTCATATTTCAGATGACGAGTAGTTGTTGTTGCATTTTATGTCTAGATAGTTGTTGTTGCATTTTATGTCTACATGGTTGTTGTAGCACTCATGACCTATGTTATTTCTTGTTTTGAAAACGGATTGATTGACCCGTCGTGTAGAACGGTTTCAAACCTTTTGGTATTTATATTATGTGTTATGTTTTTTATTCATCCTGCTCACACCACAATTTCACTATAATCACAGGTATAGTAACGACAAATCGTACCAACCATAATAGGTTGCAGGCGATGGAAGAAGAAGAAGAAAGTGATGATGAGACAAATTTTGAGGCTGAGTTGCAAGTACATGGACACTTATGCGTGTTGCTCTGTCAATATTTAATGCCATATGTGTGTAGACGACAGCCTAGAGCGAGTCAATCAACAGGCCACTATTGGGTACAAGAAATGTTGACAAATGAAGGTTCACAATGTCATCAGATGTTTAGAATGGAAAAAGATGTTTTTCATAGGTTGTGCATTAAGTTGTGTGAGCATGGGTTAACAGAATCTAGGAATACTGGCATTGAAGAGATGGTTGCCATGTTCTTGCTCACTATTAGACACGGAATTGGAAATAGGCTAGTACAAGAAATTTTTAAACATTCGGGCGAAACTGTAAGTAGGCTTCTACACAAGGTTTTAAAGGCCTGCCTTAAGCTTGCAACCGAAATTATTAGGCCGTGCGATCCAGAATTCTCTCAATGTCATCCAAAAATAGCAGCCGATAATCGATATTACCCATATTTCAAGAATGCCATTGGAGCTATTGATGGTACTCACATCAAATGTGTCATAACTGGACCGGGACGAGATGTGTTTATCGGGAGAAAGGGATATCCCACACAGAATGTTATGGCTGTTTGTGATTGGGATATGTGCTTCACCTTCCAGTTAGCGGGATGGGAAGGTTCAGCACATGATGCTCGTGTTTTTCACTCTGCTGTCTCTGATCCAACCATGAATTTCCCACATCCACCACAAGGTAATTTTTTGTACACTTCAATTACGTTTCTTTGTCTACATTTAACGTTTAACTTAAACTCACATTTACAATTATTTTAACACCTTCAGGCAAATATTATTTGGTCGATTCCGGCTACCCAACAACGGATGGTTATCTTGGTCCGTACAAATGTGAACGTTATCACCTCCCAGAATTCAGAAATCACCGGGGGTTTCGGAACCCTAATGAGGCTTTCAATTTTTATCATTCAAGCTTGAGGTGCACAATAGAACGAACTTTTGGAGTATGGAAAAATAGGTTTGAAATCTTACAACATATGCGCAAGTATAGCTTCGAAACCCAAGTTCGCATTGTCTGTGCCACAATGGCTATACATAATTTCATTAGAAGAAATTGCCAAACGGATCTGGACTTTAGGGAAGCAGAAAATGAGAATAATATTGTTGATCTAGATAATACTCAAGATCAAGACCCGTTGTCGACAAATGATGCTCGGACTCGCTCAACCCAAATGAATCGTGTGCGTGACACGATCAGGGACCAAATTGTACGGGACCTTTGATTTGATTATTTATGTTATATTTAGCTTCATCAAAAACTAAGTTTCTACAATTTGTAATTTATTCGTATTTTAATTGTAATTTTATTATTTAGTTTACTATTGGCATACTTGATCTGTTACAATGCTCTGCCGTTTGAAACCTATGCTATTTGTCGTGTAATTTTTTGTAAGGTACCTACAGGTTGGAAGATCCTTATTATCGGACCCATTTAATGTCCCCGAACAAAAGAAAGATTTGTGAGTGAAGAGTGTGCAAAAAACTGTTATCTAGATGGATTAGCAGCACCAAACTTTTGAGTATGTGCCTTGTGGTAACACTGGCGCCATTGGATGGTTTGGATCAATTTATCACCAAGAATGTCACTTGAACAAATGCATCTTCCCATGTCCCATTTGGTAATTAAGTCGTCAATGAATTCATTTTCCATAGTTAGTCCTTCATTTTTTCATTTTTCATACTTTTTCCAAAATTTTTCTCTTAAATAAAACAAAAGCTACTTATGCAAAAGCCAAACCAAACATATTTCACTTTTACATAAGTTACTTATCCAATCGCTCAACCAAACACTCATACTTTTTTCCAATCTTACTTTTTTCCAATTTTCAGATTCCATAAGTCTAAGCAAAAATAAGTCACTTATCCAATCACTCAACCAAACATACCCATAAATTTTAACAGCACATGCTTTTAACTTCTCATGTGGTATATAATAATAGTGGCTCTAGAAAACCCATCTATAGTTTTTGGTGGCCATATTCTTGTGAGAGAAGCGTTACTTATGAGTCATGATCTGTTATCTTACGCAGCATTTACGATAGCACAAGGCAGCTTTCTGGGCGAAGGAACAAATATGTTGGCCCAAGAGCACTACTTCGCACTTTCAGATTTCGTCTTCATGGGGCAATCTTTTACAATTAATGGCCTTCTACGTGTTAAATGGGACCATATCGACGTGTCCAACACCAAATGGATATGACAATAATGCAAGCGACGTTTACATGCAAGCGAGATGATAGATTTGACTTTCCGCATAATGTTTTTTTTTGAATTTATATATACACGTATATTTAGTGCCCGTTTGGGTTTACAATAGAAGCTGTTTTTATAACGTAATTTATAGTATATAAGATAAGTATGTAACAGGAGTTTTATCTCAACTTACATAAACATATTTCTTAAAAACCAACTGAAACATGCCCTTAATTTTTGTTATGGTGCAATCTTGCTTATAGCCTTCATATAAAAATTTCAGGTGCCTAGCTTTGCAATGTGCCTGCCACTGAATATGAAAAGAGGGGCAAGTGGGGGGCCATAAATCTTTTTACCGGCTCTATAATATTGGACGCAACCATGCAGGCATGCTCTTGTCATTATCGTAAATAAGATTAGTGGAAATCAACACGTGGCCATCATCCTTGACCATATTGAGGGTCAGATTGGGAAGACGCTGGGAAAAAAAAAGCCCAGTTGGCACCTAAAAACGCAGTTGAGCAGAAAGCATGCATTTGGGAAGACATTCAGTGTGGATGGGCTTGTGTGAAAAAGGGTGGCTGTTAGCTGTGCTTCTGACCATGAAAAAAAAAAATTAAAGCTGCTTACAAATAATATATATGTAGTATTCAATAAGATTTATGCCTATTTCAATCATTTTCCATTTAAACGAGCTTTTCAATCTCTAATCCAAACAAGTTAGGATCTGTTTGGGACCACGTCTGCCACAAAAAAAAGTCCATTTGAGACTCAAAAGTTCAGTTGGGTGATGAGGAAGTGTTTGGGACCGCGATGTAACGTGATGGGCTTTTATTCAAAATGCTCCTTATATTAGAAGCTGGCCAAGAGAGCTTCTCCAGCGTGTAAGACCATGAAGGGGAAAAAAAAAAATTAAAGCTGCATCAGTCCTCTGCCACTGTTGGAAACATTAAACGCAATTTTTTTTCTTTAAAGTTGCATCTTCGTGTACTCCCTCCGATCCTAATTATAAGATAAAGTTGATTTTTTTGAAGAAATTAAGGAAGCCAATTAAATTACTTTAGAGTATTTATATTTTTAGTATCCTTAGATTATATATTAGTTTATTAGTCAAATTAATTAGTTTGGAGAAAAAATATAAATATAAATACTTTAAAGTAATTTAATTGGCTTCCTTAATTTCTCCAAAAAAGTCAACTTTTTCTTATAATTAGAACCGGAGGAAGTATTTTTTTTCAATAATAATTTTATTTTATTTTATTTTATTAAATTTTTTAAATATTTTTTTACTTCAATTATCATAATATATACAACTAACATATATGTGTTAGTAGTATTTAATAATAATTGCACCTTTTTTATTTTATCTAGTTTTTTTAAAAAAATTTCATTTCAATTACCACAATATATATACAACTAATATATATATATAGTATTCAATAAAATTCATGCCATTTTCAGTCATTTTTCATCTAAACGAGCTTTTCAAACGCTAATCCAAACAGGTTTCAAGTTAGAAAAAAAGTCACTTCTGCCACCGCCAATCCAAACACAAATCACATCTAAAATTTAACTTTTTTTCTATCTGACTTTTCCAAAAGCCCATCTAGAAGAAAAGCTCCTTCTCCGCCGCTCATCCAAACATGCACTTAAAGGTTAGGAAAAAAGTCACTTCTGCTACCACTAATCCAAACACAAATCACATTTAGAATCTGACTTCTTCAAAAGTCAGATTGAAAAAAACTGTTTCTCCACCGTTAACCCAAACAAACACTGAAGCATAATGAAATTTCCCAGTGCAACTATAGATTGGCAACAATCTATAGGGAAGACACAGCGGCTTCACAGTAACGACAATAACACATGCACATGCTATTGCGTCCAATACTGGACAACCAGCAAAGATTTGAAGAAGAAGCACGAGTGTAGTCAGATTTACGTCAGCATGAGAGATTTTTCTTTGTTGTTAAGGATTCAAAGTAAGTGGGATTGGAATTCCATAATTTAGTTGCTGCAATGAATTTCTCTGGGAAGGTCTGCAATTATTATACATACAACATGAGAACTAAGTGTGCAATTCATCGTATATATGTAGTTTACCTAAAGGATAGGACGTGGCTTCTGCGGGATGACTACCTGCAACTATGCTACGAGCTTTCTGATCAGTGAAGTCCCTACAGCAGCAGCAGCAGCAGCTAGCACATGCTATTCCAGAGACATGATTATATATTGGAAATAGTTAAACGTGAGAATCAGAATTTTAATTGCCATAGGATAAGTTGCAAATTTGTTTCAAAAGTTTTTTCAGGTTCAATATTACTTCAAAAGTTTTAAAATATAGCAGTATTGTTTCATACCGTTAAAAAACTAATATTGATCATTAAAAAATTGACGTTGACCGTTAACTTTTAATGTTAAGAGATAACATTGCTCAATTTTAATATTTTTAAGGCAACATTAAATTTGAAAAAACATCTAAAGTGACAATGCTTCTCAACGAAAACTTCTGGGATAAATTTGTACCTTAACTCTATATGTAAAATCAGACTAACACACAATAAGCTACGTATCTTGCTTCTACAACGCTACTGCTAATGGAAAGGTGCCAGTCAAAGTCAGGATGAGTGGGAGAGTGCTGTTCCTTGGACGCTGGGTTAGTGGGGTTAATACTTGGATATGAGTATATGGAGTTTGGGTTTAGTCAAGATAAAATAAAATATTGATTAAGCCAGTAAAGTTAAACAATCAGTATATAATATGTAATACGTGCAAAAATGAAGGATTGAATAAGTGACAAAGGGATTTGGATCTAAATATACTTGCATCCTACACAATAGACGCTACCGACATAAAAATGTGAGCTTTATGTGAAGTAGCATTAAAAGGGCATGCTCCAATATCGTGGTAACCTTTTTTTTTTTTTATATACCATCAGGCTACAAGGCATTTAGTAATAATGTGGTAATCTAGTGATATGGATACTACTCTTTAAATAGGAGAGTGTAGGTTCAATAGCGCCTATAACTTTAAACTGTTAGTGACCATCCCTTTTTTTTGCCAAAAAAAAAATTAAAAGGGGATGCTTAACAGAAGAGAAGCATGTTGTCATGCAAGGCATGGTACGGGCTCTTTAAGAGTGTGTTTGGTTTGAGGGAAGGAGAAGGTATGTTACCTTGCTTGATTTATTAGAACAGAAGAGAGGAAAGAGGATTCTTTGTTTTATTTAAAGGGAGGCACGAGAATTAAAACCAAAATTTTGACACCCTAACCAAACACACCCAGCATCCTCAACAGAGAAAGTGGGAGCTCTAGTGACCTCATTTGCCCCTAGACACGTTATGACTTATGGCACACATTACTCTTTACTGGAAACCCAAAAGAAAAAAAAAAAAAAAAGTAGGGAGTGACGACGACGGAGAAGTTACCAAAACAGTGCCACCGAATCCTCTGAATTCACTAATTTATAATTAAATAATTCTCTCACATGAAAAGCTCCCATAACAAACAAACAAAATACACAAATATATAATATTATTCCCGCAATTATGTCCTTCAGGGAAGAAGGCATCTCCCAAGCATATACATCATAATCACAGATAAATACAGAAGAATCACGAAGACAGATAAGTGATCATATATTTTTAAGCCGTCGTAGGTCCAAGCCATTCATTATATTTTAAAGAGGTTGATGAAAACCACATATTTATAACCCAAAGAAACAGCGAGTTTATACCACCAAGTTATGAACAGGACATCACTTTTCATTAACTGATCAATCAAAGTTTCTTCCAATTCTATGGTATTTTAAGTTCACTAATAATGGGATGGGACAGTGATCATGTTGATAAAAGCCTACTTTTTTTTAGTGAGACGGAGAGAGACTCACGGGGCACGGCAAAGAGATATTTTAGTTTGGGTTTCTACATATTCTTGTGTATTATTATAGTAATGGTGATATATAGAAAATTTGGAAGTGATGATGACATGTTAACAGTGAGCGGGACAAGAGGCACTTGGGAGGGATCTGGCTGCAGTCCGCTGCTTAGCAGTCTGTTATCAGTCCTTTTCTCCTAAACTACACCGTGAGGGGTAAATGAGGGGTTGAAGTTTTTTTTAAAATAGTATATAGTATTTTAAAATATTTTTTTGGATGTATCTAGTATTTTAAAATATTTTTTAAGTAACATATAATATCCTAAAATAATTTTTAGTATTTTAACCCCTTAAAATATTTTTTCAGTTGTATCTAATCTGTTAGCAGACTGATTGCAATTTAACCTTTAATGTATTTTTTCAATTCCAAAAATCACTTTAAAATATTTTTTGGGTGTTTTTAACCCTTTAAAATACATTAAGAGTTAAATTGCAATCAGTATGCTAACACACTGGATACAACTAAAAAAATATTTTAAGGAGTTAAAAGTACTAAAAATTATTTTAGTATACTACATGTTACTTAAAAAATGTTTTAAGATACTAGATACATCCAAAAAAAATACTTTAAAATGCTATATACTATTTTAAAAAAAAAAAAATCAGCCTCTCATTTACCCTCAAACTACACCGAGTTTGGGAGAAAAAGACTGACAGCGAACCGCAGCCAGATGCACTTAGGAGAGATGTGGATGACTGATAAAATGAAATAATTGGAAAAGAGGTCACGGGTGCTTCCTTTGTCACACTGGGAATCATATGTCGGAGCCCAGACTTGTTCCTTTTTTTTATATAAAAGCAAACGCCTTGTGACAATGACAAAAATAAAAAAATTAACACCCCTCCGAAATTGCAAATATAGCCCTTTATATATACATACATTCAACTTCCTTTATATATACATGCTGCTCATAATTTATATTGAATATATGTACTTTACATTCTGTCCCCCCAACTCTTGACATTCCCTGCAACTTGATTCAAACTAATACACGAGTCTCGTATACATGGTTATTCTTTTAATATCATTATCTCTTATAAATATATGAAGGTGCTGATAAGGTGACTTTTTAAGTTTTAACAAATTCTCAAATGACGTTATAGTTACAGAAATTTATGCATCTGAGACAGCGAATATAATTACTATGAATAATATCCTTACTCTCTCCAGAAATTAAAATCTGCAGGGGTTTTAAAGGGCTGATTAATTGCAGCAATTTTTGCCTTGGATATTTCCCACCACCAGCTTCTTGTGTGTGGTATAGTCATGGCTTTTGGAGAATGTTATCTGACCAAAATTCACCAAGTTAAAATAGAGCCATTATTGCCCATATGTGTGTCTTCGAAGATATTTATAAACAAAGATAAAATCGATGCAATTGCTAAATTATACAGACTTAGTAAGGTTGACTTGGTTCTAGAGAAACTAGAATTAAAAAGTCCTAACCACAAAACTCAATTCCCCAAAGGAACTGGTTCTTGTTTGCTTCCATTCATAGCATCCTACGATTTGCTAAACGCCATACCAGAATGTAGCTCGCGCTTTTCAATACTTCAAAAAACTAGCCCTTCAGTTTTTATCATCTCATATGTGATTTTGTGTCAAAATCATACGTCGTACTTGTGAGGTTGCATACTCCAAAACCATTTACAGTATAGCATATAGGCTATAGCTATCCAATGACATAATGAAAAGTTAAGAATATTCAGGTGATCCATTCTACTTTTCCATGTCAAATTGTATCACAATGGAAGAGAAATATGTAGGACAAGTGCCCGTGAACCAAGTTTGTAAGCCCGAGGACCTCACTGGCTTTGCACTTTTGTTGACGAGACACTACAAAAAGGGGTTTTAACGTTCCTATTTTGGCACTTTTAACGTCCAAAAACTAAGGAACGTCTATATAGGGGGCGTAGTATGTTTTAAGAAAAGACGTCCCAAAAAAGTTGGGATGTCTAAAGTCAGGACTTTAGACGTCCCAAAAAAGTTGGGATGTCTAAAGTCAGGACTTTAGACGTCCCAAATCTCAATTTGGGACGTCTAAAGTCCTCCACTGGGGGACTTTAGACCTCCCAAATTCTTAATTTGGGACATTAAAAAGTTTTATTTTTTTAAAAATAATTATTTATATTCTTCATTACCCAGCAAATTAAAATTGCAGAAACAGAATTGAAGATGGATTCATAAACAAAAAAATGTCCCTTACGAAATGGTAAGGACTTCTAGCACTGCAATCTTTTTACTATATATATATATATGTATAATAACAACAACTCATACAACCTAATATCATATATGTATAACAACAACTAGAAAGTGTCAAAATATTTGTCACCACACAACTACAAACTAATTGTTGTTCATTTCATCAAAATAAATATACATATGTATTTTCCTCGATTTCCAAGCTCCAAACGTATAAAACAAAAACATTATTAGTATAGCATAACTACTAACAACTAGTTTATGATTCTGGCAAAAAAAAACAATCAAGGGAAAAACACTCCAATAACTAGAATCATGTAAATAAATTGAAAGCATTATAATAATTTCATATTGCAAGTTTAACTTAATTCTTCATGTAAATTTATATTTAAAAAAAAACAAACCTGATGAAACCAGGGGAGAGGGCAGCCAACAATGTCTATGTGCTTCCAAGGTGGAGAGAAGACGTTGGAGGAGTTGTGTATACACAGTGGAGAGGAGATGTACGCCGGAGGCTGAAAGCAACAAAGAGAGTGGGAGGTGTACGCCGGAGGGTGGAAGGGGCAAAAAAGGTGGAGGAGGTGTACGCCGGAGGGTGAGAGCAAAGAAGGTGTTATGAGAATGGAAGGAGGTGGAGGAAAAGGGAATGAAGAAAAGAAAGAGAGGAAGAAGATTGAGGAAGACGAAGTCACGGGAATGAAAGAAAAAAGGAAATGCAGAAAAAAGGGAAGAGAAGTCATGGGGATGGGAAAGATGGAAAAAGAAGTATGGGTTTCTGACATGGGAATGAAGAAAAGGGAAAAAAAGTCTCACGCATGTCAGAATTTCTTTTAGACCTCCCAAATGGGATTTGGGACTCCTAAAGTCACATGAAGAAAAGGGAAAAAAAAGTCTCACGTATGTCAGAATTTCTGACATGACTTTAGGAGTCCCAAATCCCATTTGGGAGGTCTAAAGTAGAGACTTTAGACCTCCCAAATGGGATTTGGGACTCCTAAAGTCACATGAAGAAAAGGGAAAAAAAAGTCTCACGCATGTCAGAATTTCTGACATGACTTTATTTGGGACGTCTAAAGTAGAGACTTTAGACCTCCCAAATGGGATTTGGGACTCCTAAAGTCACACTTTAGGCGTCCCAAATCCCATTTGGGACGCCTAAAGTCAATACTTTAGGCGTCCCAAACCCATTTGGGACGCCTAAAGTAAGTTAAATTTTTTAAATTTATTTTTTTGGCGCCAATGGAAATCTTTAGGCGTCCCAAATAAAATTTGGGACGTCTAAACTCAACTTTAGGCGTCCCAAATTCAAATTTGGGACGTCTAAGAGTTTTCCTATGTACACATAATTACGAAAATGCCACCGCCTTCCTTTTTAACCACCCAATTTTAAAATTGGGACGTCTACTGGGGTGGTTATATCATAATTATGTAGTAGTGAGAATCCTTTAGAACCAGTAATTGCTTCACAGTTTTGTAGCTGAAGCAGAAACGAAGAGAGCCGAATGAACTTCATAATTCAATGGTGAAAGAAGGTTGTGAGGTTGAAGCAATAGGCATTCACTACAAGATCCGCACACAGAAAAACAAGCTCAACTCTTTGAAACTTTTTAGGAAAACTCCACAACTGAATGAGGAAGAAGATAATGTTCAAACTCAAAAACCAGAAGAAGTACAAAAATGTAGGGGAGTGAGACATGTACTCAAGGACGTGAACTTGCAAGCCAAGCCGCGGGAAATTCTGGCCATAGTTGGGCCAAGTGGAGCTGGAAAATCATCCTTGCTTGAGATTCTTGCTGGTAAAGTCACTCCACAAAGTGGCTCTGTCTTAGTGAACCAGAAGCCTGCATATAAAGCTCAGTTCAGCTTATGTTACACAAAAAGATACTCTGTTTCCCTCCCTTACAGTTGAAGAAACTTTGATGTTCACTGCAAAGATGAGGCTAAAGCTCTCTCGAGAACAAGTCTGCTCCAAGGTCAAGTCCCTGATTCATGAACTAGGACTCAGCCATGTTTCTGGGACTCGCATTGGAGATGAAAGAGACCGTGGGATATCCGGCGGCGAGTTTCTATAGGTGTTGAAGTCATACACAATCCAAAGGTACTGATTCTGGATGAACCCACTTCTGGGCTTGAAGTACTTTTGCACTGCAAATTATTGATATGCTTAAGGTCATGGCTGATTCAAGGGGAAGAACTATTATCCTTAGCATCCATAAGCCTGGGTTCAGAATAGTGAAGTTGTTTAGTTCTATATTATTGTTAGCCAATGGCTCTGTTTTACACCACGGCAATGTGGAGTTGCTGAGTGTGAATATGAGGTTAATGGGTCCAGATCCTCCTCTTCACGTTAATGTAGTTGAATTTGCCACTGAATCTATAGAAACAATTCGGCAACAACAAAAATGCAAACCAGTTCAGCATGAAACGTCCCCGCATTTGCCAGTAACTGGGCAACAAAAGAAATTTGAATATGAAGAAGATGAGAGTAAAAGTGGCAGGTGTACCCTGCGACAGCTTTTTCAACAGTCCAGTGTGACTAATAAGCAAATCACCATCGATGCGGGAATAGAATTATCTTGTGATTATGCAAATTCTAGAATGAGAGAAACTATGATTCTCACTCACAGGTTCTTCAAGAACATCTTTCGTACAAAGGAGCTATTTGCATTTAGGACAATTCAGATGCTCATGTTCGGGCTCATTCTGTGATCCATCTTTTGTAATCTTAAGGATGATCTAGTGGGAGCTGTGGAAACGGTGGGTCTATTTGCTTTCATACTGACATTTTTGTTAACAAGCACAATAGAAGCTCTACCAATTTTTCTGCAAGAAAGGGAGATTCTAACGAAGGAAACCTCATGTGGTAGCCAGAGTATCATCTTATGCAATTGCCAATGGTATTGTTTACCTGCCATTTCTACTCATCCTAGCCATTCTGTTCACTGTACCCTTATACTGGCTTGTGGGACTGAACAGGAATTTCACATCACTTTTGTACTTCTTGCTACTAATTTGGCTAATTCTTTATACAGCGAATTCAATTGTGGTATGTTTCAGTGCTCCGGTGCCTAATTTCATTGTTGGGAACTCAGTGATCAGCGGTGTAATAGGATCATTCTTCTTGTTCTCAGGCTACTTCATATCAAAGAACGAAATCCCAAAGTGCTGGATTTTCATGCACTATATATCTCTGTTTAAGTACCCCTTTGAAGGTTTTCTGATAAATGAGTTCTCCAACTCAAGAAAGTGTTTGGGGTACGTTTTTGGGTCATGTATGGTGACTGGAGCGAGTGTGCTTAAGGAAGAAGGATATGGTGAGGAAAGCAGTAGGTGGAAGAACGTGGGGGTCATGGTTTGTTTCATCTTGTTCTACAGGTTTATTTCTTATGTAATTCTTAGATATAGATGCTCAAGAAGGAAAATTAAGAGCAGCATCATCTGAAAGAGATGGTGACTCAAGAGAATTCATATGTCCTGGATTTTATTCAGAATTTCAGGCATCAGGCTTGGGGCAGCGACCAAACATCAATCACATATTTGTAACACCAGAGTGTCCTATATGTATGGTATATTATATTGATGGCAGGCTCATATAGTGCCAAGTGCCAAGAACCAACAGATCGCGCTAAGATGATGTTAATTTCTCTGTGATTTTCTTATAGATTTTTTTATGGTAATTTCACATCTTTAGCTATGTCTCCATCTAGATTCCTTCTTCTCTCGTGCGCACACACATATTATAAAATAAAATTGGATTAAGATGTAAGAATTATTAAAAGTGCATCCAGCATTATATGTTTCTTTAGAAGTATAAAAATACCCGACCTTTAAATATGGGGGCAAAATTGCTCGTGCCTTCTAGTCATATGACGTTGACTGTTAATAATACTGAATTTGACCAAAAAGTGTGATGATGTGGGTTTATTGATATCCTAGTTGGTAGTGGATGAAAAAATAAAAATAATCCTAAAAAAATCTAAGATTCCTAGGGAAAATCCTTGAAACAGAACTTTAAAATAGGGAAAAGACAAAAAGATGATCTCAATTTGCATATTTCGATAGAGGTGCTAGTGCCTAAATTGGAATTTTCCAAATTGAAATGCAATTACGTAAGTAACCCTTACAGTTGGTCTGCCATCATCGTCGGAGCTTCGATTTGTTGCACTAAGAAAGGACAATGGCTAGGAAGTTAGTGTGGTGGATTTTGAGGAGGAGGGACAATCTGAACACTCTATTGCTTGAGTTGGTCGGAAATCGCCATCAACAGAGTTTGGGTTCGTCACACTGAGGAGGAGAGCGGGTGGGAACTCAGTGTAATCGATTGGAGGAGGAGCGAATGTGGGGACGGACGCAGATGGGGTTCAAATTTTGCCGTATTTTGGGTTGCCGCACAAAGGCAACATCACTGTCAAGGTACCAGGGAATATGTACAAAATCGTTCATTCACTTGAGTTCTAAATCTGTCTCTCAAGTAACGATGTTAAATAGATACATCACTTGTAAGGTACCTAATGGTGATGCTTGAAAATCCCCTAATCACTCAAGTCCTGAACATGTCACTCGAGTGATTAAATGAAAACACTGTGTCACTTACAAGTTACCTGATAATGATCTTTAAGTCCCAAATTGAGATTAGCCTTTATCAATACACTGTTACATTTTCTTAATGTCATATAAGACTTTCACAGGCTCATTAACAGCAGCAGTCTATGACATGACTCGAGCCCCACATCTCTCATTCGAGTGATATACAAACTTTTGCAAGTTACCTCTTGGTAGCTGGAATCCAATTTCCCTACTAAAAAAACTGTTTTCTTAAATCGAGAGTAGCTTTTCTCAATACACCATTACATTTTTCCAATGTCATATAAGAATTTCACAAGTTCAAGCGATAGCCAATCACTCGAGTCCTGAACATGTCACTCGAGTGATTAAATGAAAACATTGTGTCACTTGTAAGTTACTTGATAGTGATCTTTAAAATCCTCCTCTCACTCTAGTCCTAAATCGATATTAGCCTTATTAATACACTATTATATTTTCTCAATGTCATATAAGACTTTCACAAGTTCATCAACAACAGTAGTCCATGACATGACTCGAGTCTCACATCTATCACTCAAGTGATATACACACTTTTGCAAGTTACCTCTTGATAATTGGAATCCAATTTCCCCACTAAAAAAACCGTTTTTCTAATTGAGATTAGGTTTTCTCAATACACCATTACATTTTACCAATGTCATGTAACACTTTCACAGGTTCCCAATGTCATATAAGACATTTAATTTTAAGATTTGGATGGTTGGCAACTCAATTACTTGTATGATTCTACTTGTTGACCAATATTTTTTTCTTCTTGGAATATGTTCTTGCATTTACCCAGCGTCGTCCTCGTCTTCTTCTTCTTCGTCATCATTCCCAACAACTCCGTCATCTTCTTCTTCATCGTCATCACCAATATCTGCTTTATCATCGACATTACTGACAAAATCTCCAACTCTAACGACACCGTCATCACCAGGAGGGGGTATTTTTAGGTTAGTGTTAACTCATAGAAATCAAGAGTATTCTAGCACATTTTCTTCTCTTTTCACTTATTTTTAGGTTCAAATTATGCATATAAAGAGATTATAGAAGAAAATGTGATAGGACAAAGCTAAATCAAAATTTTGTTGAATTATAAGTTAAATGCACATAGTTTTAATTATTTGTGAAAGTTAAAAGAGCTCATGAATCCCTCCTCCTTGTAGGTGGAGGATGACAAGTTGTAAAAGCTCGCAAAGATCAATGGAAGATGTGAAACGAAGGGAAGAATACAAGATGAAGAGGAAAATGGACGTTATGGAGAAAAAGTTTGTGCTTGCTGTGGAATCCGCTGTAGCCAAAGTCATAGCAAAACCACCTGAAAAAGCATTGCTTTTGTCTGGTTCTGTATGACCGTTCGCTATGGCATTCACCATAATGAACCCACGGTGAACAAGCGAAATTAATGCTGTGCGTTTTGAAAAATGAAGCAGAAAAACCAATATAAAGGCATGTGCTAGGTCGAAAATCAGTAGTTATGAACTCCTTAAACATCTTGGTTGCTAGAGTTTGGCATTTTGAAGAGCTTGGAGCTTAGGATTAGGTTGAGAAGGGATTTGGAGCCTCAATTCTTGGGTTTTTCTTGTTCTTCTCTCCTTTTTCTCTATTTTACTGATATGGATTATGATTGTGTGCTAAGATTTTAGCATGTACAGACCATAAGTGGCTAGAATTATCAATTAGGATTACTTTTACTCATTGTTTGGATTGAAACTACTAGATTATCTTGCTTTTGTTGGTTAATGAGTATTATATGTAGATTTTTCTCTATGCTTAATGTTATCTTGTGCTTGATCACTACATGATTAGAGTAGTTCAGTTTGAAGATGCTTGAGAGAGCTATTTTAATTGTAGAACTTGAGAAAAATCATTTTAGACTTGAAATTTAATGATTAAATGGATGGTTTGTTGTTAGAATAGAGATATATCTAACAACCTAACATAGTCTATTGAAGAATTGTTTTGGAAAAATGGTTTTTATTAATTATAAACAAGAGATTGAATGTTTTTAATGAAAATTAAAAATCAATCTTGACTTGAGAGAGCTTGGTTAATGATTTTAGGAACTTTGACTAGCATATAAACTCATTTAACTAGCATAAGTGACTTAATTATATAGTTTTATAAAATACAATAGGGAAGAAATAATCCTAAGTTAAACCTCTTGAAGTTAGACTCAATTTCTCAATTTCCACCGTTTTATTTTGTTATTTTTATCAAAAGTTTTATACAAATTGATCAAATTTAAATGATTCCATTCAACATAACTAAGAACATGGTTATATTAGTTAACTCGCTTTCATCATAGTCCTTGTGGATCAACACTCGTTTTTTCACTAATTTATTACTTGCAACTCGTACGCTTGCGAAAGCTAAACGGCGAACAAGTTTTTGGTACCATCGCCGGGGACTATTGACTAAAGTCTCTTAAGTTAATTAGTGTAATTGTGTGCTTGATTATGCTTGAATCCTTTTTCTCTTCTTGTTTCACTTTCTTAATTTGCTTTGTTTTAAGTATAGTCATAGCTATAGTTGTTTTTTTTTCTTAGTTTAGTCTTATTAGTTGATAAGTTTGATACTCGTGGGATTTTTTGAATTGTAGGTACTTGTGCTCCATATACAAATTGATTTGGAAGTCATTCTTGACGGAATTGTTGAAGAATATCTTTTGAAAGATTTTGAAATTGAACCAGAGACTCCACTTCTTATGCAACCTATTAAGGACCTAAACCTTTGCCGGCACCAGAACAACCGAGACCACCACCTCGTTCTCATCCATATTACAATATGGCCAATCTTAATGATGATGACTTGGAGTGCACCTTGGATGAGTACATGGAGCAAGAAAACTCTACCTATCAATTTAGCATCCAGTTTCCTGTTATTCAAGCTCAGAATTTTGAGTTGAAGCCAATCATGCTTCAAATGCTCCAAATGATTGACTTATTTTCAGGAACTCAGAATGAAGGCCCTACTGACCATTTGACACGCTTTGTACAAGTGTATGGGAACTTCAAGTTTCAAGGAGTAACTTCTGATGCGCTTAAATTGCGACTCTTCCTTCTATCACTTGACAAGAAGGCAAGAGCTTGACTTACTGCTCTACCTCTTAATTCCACTACTACTTGCGATAACATGGCATCCAAATTCAAGGCAAGGTTCATTCCAAGGGGTAGACAGGCAGTTCAAAAAGCTGAACTCTTGGGTTTCCAATAACAGCCGAGTGAACTTTTTCATGAAGCATGGGAGAGATTCAAGGAGTTATGGCGTAGATTTCCCAACCATGAATAGAAGACCTATGTCTTGCTTGAAGCCTTTGCGGCCGGATTGGATGTGCCCACTTCAAATATGCTCAACAATGCCTCTAATGGTAGAATTGGCAAGATGAGATTTTGTGATATATCATAGTTGTATGAGGACATTGCTTCTAGTTCTTTGTAACAATCTGAAAAATCACATTCTAGCTATAGAACATATAGGGAACCAAGTTCTTCAAGTAGTTCAAATGTGTCTAAAGAAATTTTTGCTCAACTTAAAGCAATTGCCAAGAGATTTGATCAACTTGAGTTGAGAATGGAGTGAAATTCCTTCAAGAATGTGAGTGCTATCCAAGCTCCAAGTCTTTCTTGTGAAATATGTGGATAAGCCTACTCCTATGAAGAATGTTATCATACTATAGAGTCGGTAAGTTATTTGAACAATAATTAAAGATATCCACGTGGCAACCCTTACTCTAACACCTATAGCATGGGTATGAGGGACCACCCCAACTTCTCTTGGAAGATTGGACCTAGTGAGAACCCAATTAATCACTATGCTTCTACTAGTAAGCCAATGCGTCCACCAGGCTTTGAGCAACCACAAAAGCCACAAGAGGATGATTTTAAGACAAATAAGCTCTTAAGGCAAATTCTCAAAGGTCATGAAAACTTAGTTGGCACAGTTCCTCTTCATGACATGGTAATCAAGAATCTTGAGATACAAGTGGGATAAATTGCTTCACATTTGAGTGCTCAACCAAGAAATGGTCTTCCAAGTGATACTATTTCTAATCCTAAGCAAGAAGTTATAGCATAATACAAAGCACTTACTTTGAGAAGTGGGAAAAATTTGACGGAAGTGCCAAGCTCAAGCAAGGTCAGTAAAGAGTTGAAAGACCATGATGTTATTGAGATTGATGGCAATGAAGTTCTAAATGAAGAAGTTGAAGTTGAAGAAGACAAAAACAAAAAGGAAAATCAAGCTAATGAAAACCATGATAATATGGTGAGAGGAAAATATGTTCCACCTAAAATCATGAATGAGAAGAAGAGGAAGACCCACACTTTTCCTCTAAAATATATTCCATCATCTCCTTTTCCTCAAAGGCTTAAGAAGCATCAAGATGATGGTCAATTCAAGGAATTCATCGAAATGTTTAAGCAACTTCACATTAATATACCCTTCACGGAAGCTTTGGAGAAGATGCCTAAATATGCCAAATTTATGAAGGATGTCCTTTCTAAGAAAATAAGGTTTAATGAGTTTGAGATGGTAGCTGTGACCAAGAGCTTTACTGATATTATCAAGAAGATTCCACCAAAGTTGAAGAATCTTGGAAGTTTCTCTATCTCTTACCACATTAGGGATAAATTCTTAGGAAGAGGATTGTGTGATTTTATCACAAGTGTGAACCTCATGCCTCTATCTATTTTTAACAAGCTAGGATTAGGTGAAGCTCAATCGACTACCATTACTTTACAACTTGCTGATAGGAGTATTTCTTACCCTAGAGGGATCATTGAAGATGTACTTGTGAAAGTAGACAAGTTCATTTTTCCAGTGGACTTCATTGTTATTGATTGTGAGGAGGACTAAGATGCTCCTATTCTCTTTGGAAGACCTTTCTTAGCAACCGATAGAACCCTGATTAATGTTGAAAAGGGTGAAATCACCATGTGAGTTAAAGATGAGCATGTTACCTTCAATATGCACAAGCTAATGAAGACTCCCAATGAGGCTAAGCAATGCTTCCTAGTTGACATGGTTGAACAAGTGGAGTATGAGGAATTCAAGAAGCTAATTCATAATGGGTTTGTTGACACCTTGTCATTAGAAGTTCAAATAGAGGGTAAAAAGGTGGAAGAAGGCATGAGTATTTTGAGGGCAACGTCAACTGATCCTAAGAGTTGGATACCATTGGAATCGATAGATTTGTCTTCCCTTGATAGACCATTAATAAAGTCATCTATTAAAGAGTCATGCTCTTTTGATTTGAAGGCTCTACCTTTTAACTTTTAGTATGACTGTTTGGGAGCAAAAACTTTACCATTGGGTATAGCTTCACAATTAGCCATTCAACATGAAGAATAACTTTTGGAAATTCTAAAAGCATGTAAAAGAGTTACGAAATGGGCTATTGAGGTTTTAAAGATGCAAGCATATACCTTTAGTGTAGGTGGAATGAGAAATGAAGATGATAAGGGGTTTCAAGCTAGCGGCCATGGATTAAATCACAACTGTGGTGGAGAGGTGAACCATCAAGTATTCACCTTACCTGTAGCTGATGTAATGTGAAAAAGTGAAGGGTTGGGCTAAAGACTATAAATTAAGTGCTTCTTGGGAGGCAACCCAAGTTCTTAACTCAATCTTTGTCATGTTTATGTGTTTGTTTTGATTTGGTATATTTATGTTTGAACTTGGTGTTTTGTAGGTAAGAAAGGTTTCCCTTATGAACTTTAAAGTGAACTTTGGGAGATGGAGATGGAAGAGTAACATGGATGCTAAGAAGGGAACTACAAAGGGGAGTATGCCTTTAATATCTATTGAATGTGGTTTAGATCTTGGAATGTAGTATTGAGTATATTGAAGGCTATTCTTGGACTATTATATTGCTTTTAGGTTGTGGATGAATGAATCCTAAGTGTATTGTGGCATGGATTAGTGATCAATGTGCTTAGAATGTTTGAAGTTGGATTTTGAGTGAATTTGGATGATTTTGCTGCTATAATTTGTTTGATTAAGTTTTGTCAAAATTCATTGTGGAGTTTGCCATGGCTAAAGTCACAACGAATTAGGGGATTTTGAGTGCGTTTCTGACTTGTTTATTCCCCCTAGGATTAGCTATGCGAATGCCACAGCGAATCGGGTCATTTTGGCATTCTTTCTGACCTATTGTTTGCTGTCAGGTTTGGGTCATTTTGGCATGCTTTCTGACCTATTATTCACTGTCAGGATTCATTGTAGTAAAGGCTGCAGCGAATTGGGTCATTTTGGCATGCTTACTAATCTATTATTCGCTATCAGGACTCGCTGTAGCAAAGGCCGCAGCGAATATAGTCATTTTGGGAGTGCTTATTGACTCATTTTTTTAAAAAAAAAAGTTTATAAAAACAAAATAATTATAAATAAATAAAGTAATATATATATATATACATACATTTTTCAATTTTTTTTTACTTAAAAAAGACGAAGAAGAAGAAGAAGAAGGGAATATTAAATAAATATATATATATATATATAAACTAAAAAACAAAAAAAAATAGAAAATTTAAATAAAATAAAAAAAATAAAAAGATTAGTCTTCCCTCTTTACCCTCCATACTTTTATTTTATTCCTAAATTACCCATCTGAATTCACAGCACAATTCACACCACATTTATCCCCAATTTCAAAGTCCCAACCCCCAATTATAAATTCCCTCATCTACCAAACCATAATCCCTTCTCCTTCTTTTCACTCCCTTCATAGTGTGTGTTTGGGATAACGATAGAAAATATGACTTATTATAATTTTGACTTTTTAAAAATGATTTATTAAAAAAGTCAGTTTTTGATTTGTGGTTTATGTTTGGATGAACAATTGAATAGGTGATTTTCCATAAGTCAAAACATGTTTGGATTAATGATTGTATAAGTGCTTTTTCAAAAATAAAAACTTATTTAGATTAGTGATTACATTAGTGCTTTTGTATTAATTATAACAAAATAAGATATTTAAAAGTAAAAATTAGTGAAAAAAGTGAAGTTAGAAAATGTGATGCCTAGAGAAGAGAAGAGGAGCCTTTCTGGATGCAAAATGACAGGTCGTTGTGCACTTCATCTTTATCAATTGGATCCCTAACCAACCGACTTCGCCAACGCGACCCATAAATCAAACCTAACAGGACTCGCCACTAACTGAAATTTCGGACCACGCTTTTTAGCAATTCCAGGGCACATTTACAGGCGATTGAGAGCTCTAAATCCGGCAATTTTGACGGCAGTGTGCATGAAAAAAAAATTGAAATGAAATATGCACTACGATGTATCAATTAATTGCAAGAAAATCGAATTGAAACAGCACGAATTCAAAGCGAAAAGGAGCTACGTTTTCAAAATGCAAAGAATCAAACAAAAAACAAATTGAAATCAAGACGATTTTGGGTTCCTCTGTTCTTTCGATAAAGGCCAAGGAATCCCAATTATCTGAAGGCAAAGGAATCGGATCTGTGATGAAGTTGACGACACAGACGGAACTGGGAATCAAATATGTCACAGAGGGAAGACAGAGCCAAGAGGGGGAAGACGATGGAGACGCCTAGAGAGGGAAGACAGACGACACAAGTTCATTGACGAACCGACCGTGGCCGCTGACGAGAGGGAGACGAAGACCAGTGAGAGGCACCTTTCTAATGAAGCAGAGCATGTGCAAAGATTCCCTTTGCAACAAACGAAGACCACCTTTGGAGGGAAAAGAGGGAGTGAAAAAAAAAAACAATTGGTGACAATTATTAAAGCTAATAGTAACACAACGTGAAACACATTTACAATAAGTTGGGTTCAGTAGCTTTTTCAGTGCGTGTTTGGAATAACTTATTTTTGGGCAATAAGTGCTTATAATTCGTGATTCACGGTATACGAGGTAAGTATGTGAGAGGAGTTTTTTCTCGGCTTGCGTAATAAGGGCTTATTTCCTGTACAAAAAGCTCAGCCAAACATGCACTCAATATGGGATTATTTTTACCTAAAACTCAATTTAAAAAAACCCACCCAAACACTTAAATATTTGGCACATATTTTATTTCAGGCTTATCTTTAAAAAACGGGCTTATTTCGTCATAATAAGCCCAACCAAACACATAATCTCCTTCCCCGTCAACTTCTCTGCTCTCACTCATCGCCATTTGACCCTCACCTTCGACACTCAGCTCGACCTTCCTCTCCGCCGCTCTCCATCCCAGCTCCTCCACCAAACACCCATCATTCACCTCCACCTCCCTCTCCATCGCTCCCTCACTTTCGGCCTCCACCGTCACACACAGCCCCTCCATCGTCGTAGCTCCTGCCTTCTCCAACGTTCTCTCTCGGCCTCCACCGCAAACACCCACTCCACCGCCCTCACTCACTCTTCCAATCCGTCTCTCTCTCTCGGTGTTGCTTCGTCACCGTCGCCCTTTCGCTTAGTGAGAATCATGAACAAGACCGAGCACCGTTGTCTGTAGCTCTCCCTGTGTTATTTTTTTTAAACTCCCGATCTGATTTAGGAGCTGGAACAGTGCCTTTATCTCTGTCTTCACTCTCTCACAACCCAGCATCAATTTGGGTTCGAAGCTTGTGATTTCTCCCCTGATTCGCTATTTTGCAACTCAGTCCGTCTCTCTCTGACATTTTCATCTTGTCTCCCCATTAAGGTAAATTTCGTGCTCTTCTCCATTTCTGTGTTGAGTTCTGGTTGGATTCCACTAGAGATTCTGTTTAGGTGGCTTTTAGAAGAGGTTATGTGATGGTGATTAATTTTGATATGAGGGTTGCTATGTCTGCATTGCTTGGGTAGTTTCTGAAATTCATGCATACAAGTTCTTAACTGTCTGAATTGCTTGTATATGCTTGGTGTTCCAGAGATTTGAATCATGGCATTGATTTAAAGAAAACTTGAGGTTACTGCAGAGATTTTGTTTCTAAATTCATAGCAGGAGTTCAATGATCTTTCAATTGCATGTGTGGCTATTTTAACAACTCCAAAGGTTGATTTAGTTTTGAAACTTGTGGTTACTTTGGAAAATGATTCATGGGCTACAACTAATTTTCACTAAAAAAAAAATAAATAATCCATTTAACTCCTGTTATAAAATTAGAAATAAGCATCTGCACATAGTCATTTGATTCCCAAATTTTTAGGTTTCAAATTTGAACTCACAATATTGAAATAGAAATTTGGGAATTTGATGAATTGTTCACCTTTAGGACTGTTTGGTTGGCACCCTGCATATGCTAGTATCTTTGAAGATTATGTTTTTCCTAAGTTCTAAAATTGTTAGAACCTAGGACTGAACAGAGGAAGCATAGAGATTAGCTAGGTTATTGGTTGCAGCATGTTCCCTACCATGTTAATCATTGCGCAATTCTACTCTCATGTGTTGATTATGACATTCCTCCTTTTGGCAATTACGCTGAGCTTTTGCAATGTGTCTTCGACTTAGGATTGAACAGCTTGGTTTGGTCTGAAGATTCAGATATTTGTTTGTTCGCTTTGATAGGCCTCCTAATTTACAGGATTTGTTTTATGCTTGGTCTCCATGAGAACTGAATTGCAGTACTAAATTCTGTAAAGTTCAAGTTGTTCAAAAGACTGTTTCTAAGGTTATTGCAGGAATGAAATGCACTTTCACAACTCTATGTTTCGTCATTATGGGATTTGAAAAAGCTTTTTAGCTCTGGAACTTGTTATTGCTGTGAAAAAGGCTTTATAAGAGCAAAGTCCATTCGTGCAAGTTCATTTGACTCTTGCTGTAAAACTAGAACTAAGTCTTTGCACATTCTCATCTTGATCCCATGTTTTCGGAGTTCAAGGTTGTTCTCACAGTATTTATACAGGAAAATTGGGAATTTGATGAATTGTACATCTTTCAAAAAGTTCTCTTGGTAGCAGGTATAAGCTGAGCCTGTTTTGGAGTCTGTTTGGTCATGTGATTAGGATTGTGGAAATTTAGACTAGGTTTGAATGTGAAAGGTAATTTGAGGTGTAATAACAGCAATAGTTGATGATTACTAGTCTAAATCAGTCCTGCAGTGTTTGCTGAAACTTTGAAAAAATTCTTCCATTTTTGGTTTTTCTGAAGTGTCATTGATTGATTGAGCAGGGTCATTCACTTCCAAATGATGATGATGTTCTGAAATCTTTCGGTTGTCCATTTTTAATCCGCTAATTTCAAGTTAAACTTTGTTCACTACAGCTACTCTTTACATGCTGATATGTAAATAGCAGTAAATCTTGTTTTTGACACCAAGTATTGACCAATTTCGCAAGTTTTTAGAACATAATTTTCATGCTTTCGAAACCTTTTGGGTCAATTTGGAACTGTGTTTGAACTTGTGCTTAATCAATTAATTATGCTCTTGGGATGTGATTCTATCTTTTCCTTGTGGTAAACCAAGGCACTATATCATGAGATTATTCCGATTATTGTCACTAATACTTGCACTTGTGAACTCAGTTTATGGTCTCTATCATTTGCTTTTCATTGAAGAAAGCTTCACTGTGACCGTTCCTAAACTGACTGGTTTCTTTGGTTTACCACAATGAATTGGGTTTGAATTAGCTAAGTCGTTATTGTTGACAAAGTACCATTTGGGGACTAAATAGATTTTGAAGGTAGTGAGGATAGGCTTAGGTATGGAACTATGTCTAGAAGTTTTGGGAACTAGATAGGCTTTAAGTTTGGGGGAAATTTTTCTCTAGATTAGGTTATTTTTCTTTTCTTTTAGGCTTGTCTTTTGGGTTCTTCATTGTGTGTTTGTGTTTTCTCTTCCTGTCCTTGACTGTGTTAATCACTTGTGCTCTCTATTCGCATAAGGCTATTGATGGTGTCTTCCTAGTTCTTGGACTTCTTGTTTGGATATGAGCTACTGAGGGCTTATTGCACAGTGACTATTCTGCTTTTGAAATAGGTCCTGATGGCCATGTTCTGCTTGATGTGTTTCCTTCTTGTGGCAAATGTGGTTATTCATATATGCTGTTTCTTTTGGTCTTATGTTTGCTGTGAATGTTATGGAACTTACCATCTTCATTTCTCATTCCACCTACACTAGAGGTATATGCTTGTGGGTAAGTTCCTTAGTGTTCTTTCCTATTTGGAGAGTGTGTACGGTGTGAACCTGTTTTGAAGTGAAAGAGAACATGAGTTTTGTTCGTTTCCTATTTCAGGGAAGTTTTCATAAGAACTTTGGGTCTGCAATTTCAAAAGAAAGCTATCTGACTTATTTTTGGTTTTGATCAATGTTTGTAAGTTACAGAGAAAACCAGAGGAAGTTCAAGCCAAGCTTAGTGAGAATCCTCTTCTTGCTTTCGTTTTTTTTTTCAGTGTTTGTAAGTTCCCTGGTTTTATTGGCATGGTTTTGACCTATTCATGGTTGAAATTGAGCTGCAAAATCAATGGGATGGTATTATCCAAATCGACTATTGCCCCCACCCCATCTTGCAAGTATCGTCAAACCTCCATCAAGTGCTGGTTTTCATTTATTGTTCCGGTGGGTTATAAGATTCGGTAGACCATATTTTATTTTATTAGTCATTTTATATTATATTTTTTAAAACTTGATTGAAAATCAACGAGAAACATCATTTGAGCTAAAATAATTTTAAAAAAAATTATCTTAATTTTTGTTTTTTTGGATAAGTTGAGTTAATAAAAATTGGAAAATCTAGTATTAGGTTCAGGAAGATGGTGGTGGGGGCGTACACTTCAGAATTGAAAGCAAGGAAAAGGGGATGAAACAGAGCAGACGCGCCGCTGAAAAGAAAAACAAGAACAGAACGAAGAAGGAAGGGGAGGCGACTGAAGGACAAAAAAGAACGACGGACCTGCAGGGAGTTCAGTTCAACGAGCTGCTTCTTCTTCCTTCTTCCTTTCCTTCTCCATTTCAGCAGCGTCTTCTTCATTCTCCTCCATGCTTAGTAACGCGCTCCTCTCAGTTTCTGCTTTGGAGTTTATCTTTGACTTCATGTGTTGAAGTCTTTGATCATGCTTTATGATGTTATCTGCTCCTCTGTTAAGAAGTACGCATTTCTCATTTCTCAATGCATCACGACCAGAAATCTGAAACATGGTGGGGCCTTGCATTCTCGCCTTGTCAAAAATGCACTTTTCTTTGATTCTTTCCTCACCAACCGTCTGATAGACATGTACATTAAGTGCAGCTGTGTGGAGGGTGCCCAAAGGGCCTTCGACGATCTTTCCCACAAGACAACACGTACGTGGAATATGTTGATCTCTATGTACTGTAAAGTGGGTTTGTTTGACAGAGCCCACTCACTGTTTGATAAAATGCCTGAACCAAACCTTATCAGTTATAATTCATTGATCACTGGTCTGACTCATCATGCGTTTCACAAAGAATCAGTGAAGCTTTTCTGGAAGATGCAGAAGGATTATGATTGTTTACTATTAGATGAGTTTACCCTCGTCAGTATAGTTGGCAGTTGTGCTTCTTTAGCTTCCCTTTATTGGTTGCGCCAAGTCCATGGGATTGCGGTTATAATTGGTTTGGAGGTGAACGTGATCCTTAACAATGCTTTAATTGATGCTTATGGAAAATGTGGCCTACCCAACATCTCGAGTTCTATATTTTGTAGAATGCCAGAGAGAAATGTTGTGTCTTGGACTTCAATGGTTGTGGCTTACACACGAGCTTCTAGATTGGAAGAGGCTTGTAGGATATTTAATGAAATGCCAATGAAAAATACCGTGTCTTGGACTGCTTTGATCACGGGTTTTGTGCAAAATGGGCGTTTTGAGGAAGCTCTGGATCTTTTTGAGCAAATGCTGGGGGAAGGGGTAGGGCCTAGTGCTCCAACTAATGTTAGTGTTTTAAGTGCTTGTGCAGATATGGCACTTATTGAAAGAGGTAAACAAATTCACGGTCACATTATCAGAAACAGTAATAACGGCTACTTATCTAATGTGTATATATCTAATGCTTTACTTGACGTGTACAGCAAGTGCGGGGACATGAAATCAGCTGAAAATTTGTTCAAGACGACTCCTTTGAGGGATATAATCTCTTGGAACACATTAATAACCGGGTTTGCACAGAATGGCCGTGGCGAGGAATCACTGGCCCTCTTTAAAAGGATGATAGAAGCCAATGTAAAGCCTAATCATGTGACATTTCTTGGTTTGCTATCTGCTTGTGACCATGCGGGTTTAGATAATGAAGGACTAGAGTTGAAAGACTTGATGGAAAAGCAGTATGGCGTGAAGCCTAGACTTGATCACTATGCTATATTGATTGATTTACTTGGGAGGAAAAACAGACTCGAGGAAGCACTGGATCTAATCGAGAGAACACCGGATGGTACAGATCACGTTGCCATGTGGGGAGCACTATTGAGTGCTTGTCGAGTCCATGGGAATTTGGAGCTTGCAAGGAGGGCTGCAGAAGCTCTGTTTGAGTGGGAACCTGAAAACACAGCTAGATATGTTATGCTGTCAAACGTATATGCAGCATCAGGAAGATGGAATGATGCAAATAGAATCAAAAGAATCATGGAGGAGAGAGGCTTAAAGAAAGAGGCAGCTTGCAGTTGGATTGAGGTAAGAAATACAAGACATGAGTTTACAGCCAAGGACAAGAACCATGGCCAGATTGCAGAGGTATATGAAATAATCAGTAAACTAGCCCATAATATGAAAGATGCTGGATACCAATATCACATCAGTCGCCATTTATTTCCAGATGAGGATGACAATTTCTAGTTTTGTTAGATCATACTTCTCAGTTTGATTGTTAGGAAATAGAATAGTGCTTTAATGTGAATAATATACTGGCTGATACAGAGGCCGCATCTCTCTTTGGAGGTCCTTTCAATGTTGTCTCTTATACTTTAAGAATATACGCCAAATTTGGCAACGAATTCCTCACTTTCAACTGTATTTACAATTTTGTCACGAACCCATTTGATCAATTGTACTGAGTTGTATGATACGTTACAAAATTTGAAAATAGGGGTAACCACCATACAAAATTTGAAAAAGTTTGTTTTGCCGTATTGTAATTATTTTGTCACGAATTATAATTATGACGTAAATTATACCACTTTTTAACAAAATTTACACCTTATTTATTTTTCTATATTCTCTTGTTATCTTGCATTGGCTTGATTTGGCGAGCCGGTGGAATATCGGAGTGTATGTGTCAATTAAATACAGAACCAAGGTCGCGCATTAATAATTGAAGTAGTAAGCTCAAAGCCTAAAGTCAACTAAGGGCGTTTTCACAATGTGAAAGCTATGGACTACAATGCCAACGCGTCTAGGGGAAGAGAGTGAGGGAATTTCGCGTTGAATTATTGACGTTGATCTCACGTTCCATCAAATCCTCCATGTCCCTCTCAAGAGGTAATGAAACGCGTTTCTTTAATTCCTTTTCTTTTGCTAAAAGCCTAAAACCCATGAAATAAAATATTACACAAACCATGTACGCACTTGTTGCATCGAATAACTTCGAAGAACCTTGCCTGATTTATCAAAAACAAAAACCTTACCTGATTCTTCACATATATTTTTTAAAACAGCCTCACCGTCTTCTTTAATTCCCTCTTTCCTTCTCTCCTTACTATAATTGATGAAACATTAAGGGGTAAATTAGGAAAAGAATGACAACTATAGAAAATATGTCTTCTATTTAAAATCAGTATCAACTCCTTATATATATCTTACATTAATGATATAAGGGAGGAAAATACTGAAATAGCATGCTATAAATACTAATGCTACGGAAAGAATGTGAGCATACTGTATATATAATATTCATATATTTTTTGAATTACACAAGGCAAGCAAGTGCTTGTTGTAATGATAGGACCGAACTCACTTGTACCACTAAAAATATACGAGTTACGTAATTCATTACCAGTGACGTAGTAATATCTATGTATAATTTCATTCACAACACAATAGCAACCCGCCTAGTGCCCATACCTTCTGTAAACAAAAGAACTGAACACGAATATAACTATTTTTTGATACATTAATTTCACACGAAAGTAACTTGAAACAGCAACGAACTTAGAACCTGGCTAGCTTGCCTCTGATTACTATTAATAATTAAGCCATCAAGTAAAGAAGTTAAAGTTTTTATGAATAGTAACAGTAACTTTACGGAGTATACCAGAAAAGATGCGACGTTTGATACGCCCTCTCACAGGGGGCACCACTCTTTTACTATTACTGCAACTTTTCTTCTTCTTCCTCGTCTCCGGCAAAGAACCTCTTAACTTGGTATTGTCCGCCATTGCCCTTCCGATGAAACTATATATATATATATATATTACTCTGAGTTTTGTGTGGAAGAAATATGAGCTGTGTTGGTGTATGTATAGTGGTTGGGTGAGATTGGATCAAGTTTTTGTGATTAACATATAGAACGTTTGAGGCACGTAATCATCTAATAAAGAGGACCTTGAAAATTTGGGTTAGGACATAGGGCCCAGATACACAAGTTAGCGACGGTGGAAAATGCGTGCCTGGAATAGATGACAGAGACCTTGATTCAGTTGACTTTTTCTCTCCCTCTGCGCCATCACGTCTTAATTGTATGCTTAAAAACAAAGAAATCTTGTCAAGGAGTAGCAACTTAGTGCTATTTATAGCTTACTCTTGGGTAATAAGTGTTTATAAATCGTGATTCACGATATACAAAATAAATATGTGAAAGGAGTTTTATCTCGACTTACGTAATAAACACTTATATTAAAAAAATAAATATTCCCAAACATACATTTAGACTATATACTAACGTTACCTTTTGGGTTGTAATTTCTTTGTTGTCATTATATCTGCACAGCTTCACTTTTTTGTACTTGTACCCTTATTGATTAATGAAATGCCTCCTTCATTCAAAAAAAAAAAAAAATCTTGGGATGATAAAATTACGCTTTAATTTGAGGCCAAATAAAAAGAAAAATGACACTTTGGATCCAAAAATTTTAACGAGTAAATTAAATATATTAGCCTTTGCCAATAACCCTGCGGCATGAGAGCTCTTCTATTAATGGGAGATCGTAGTTTTGATCCTATTTATAATCTTAGGTTATTAATGCTTACATCTCTAATTCTCAATCAATAATTTGCTGATATTTTATCCCTTAATTTTGTAAAGTATTTTTTTTATTCAACCCTAACATTGTTTTTCTCCACGCTCAAATGAGTCAATCATTATTATTTGGAAAATTCAAATTTAATGAAATTTTAATTTAATGATGATACTTTTGTTATGTTAGCGAAACTAATAATGTTTGAATTAAATGATTAATTTTTTTTATAAAATTAAGAGATCAAAATAAATTTTTATATGATTAAAGAACACTAAATATGTATTTTTATTTTTTGATTTTTAGTCCGTATAGGATATAGGAAAAAATAAGGCAAATTTACATACAGGTCTCGGACAAGAAAAAATATAAAAAAATAGTCATTTAAAATCTCAAAATTGTATTTAAATCCCATGAGGTTTTTTTACAATAAATTTCAATCATGGATTTGTTAATGAACACTCATAAATTTATCAATGGACACCCCTAGACTTATCAATGACGGCCCCTGAGCTTGTCAATGACACCCTTATGGACTTATCAGCAGAATTGAAATTTATTACAAAAAAGTCCCATAAGATTTAAATGTAATTTTGAGATTTCAAGGGACCGGTTTTTTTATATATTTTCTCTTATTTGAGACTTGAATGTAATTTTCTCAAAAAATAAGGATAAATGTCTTGCCATTCTATCCCATTTGAACGATAGAATGTAGTATTTTGCTTGTCTTAATTTTTCTCGAAGAAACCATAATCGAATGGGACATGGGTTGCTCGTTATGAACTTATCATTATGTTACCATTTTGTTATTAATAAATAACAGAACAGTTCAGGAAAAAAACTGGCAATACATTCTCTAATTCATTTTATCTGGATGATTTCTATTTTCTAGTATGAATCCAAGTATGCTAAGAATACCAAATAAAGCCCGAATAAGAGCTGGGATCGTGTGGTTCATGACATTAAAGTGCTCGAGTTAATCTTTTTAGGGAGAATTACATTCAGTCATAAGGAAGAAGAGTAATGAAAAAATGGTTCCTGGAGACTGCAAAATGAAAAAATGATCCAATGGAGTTATCAATACAGATTCCTGGAGTTATTAACGAGCTGTCAATATAGGCTCCTGAAATTATTAATGGGACCATTTTTTTATTTTACAATCTTCAGGGATCATTTTTATATTTATTTTCTTCCTTAAGACCTAAATGTAATTCTCCCTTCTTTTTAATGAGGTTTAACTATTATTGTCATGAGTTGATATGGTTAGACACTTCAACCTAAGGCGTCAAACTCGCGACAGTGATGAGTGATGACACTCGTATTATAAATTTAAATTGTAAACTCGTAAAAATTTATTTTTATCATTAAATATGTATTAGTATAATATAATCAAACATTTTAAATATAAATCTGATAACAATTTAATTTAAATATATTTTAAATTTAAATAATTAAAATTAAATCTATCAACATTAATAATTTATTATACTTAATAAAGAAATTTTCAAGGTTATTAAACCCAGATTGATCATTGAACCAGTCTGGGTAGTGGGTCAATGGTCAGTGGATCAGATTGGAGTCAAACTGGAGTTAACCCGGGCCAGATCAGTGAGGAATTGAATTTGAACGATAATCTTTTTTGGAATAGTTTTGGAATTCAAGATTTTTTTTGGGACCAAATCATAATATTTTTGAGTTTTTTTTTTTTTGTGCATTAGAAAGTAGATCTCTCAAGCTTTTCATATAGTCTTATTTTTTAATTTTTGAAAATATGTAGAATCAAATATGAATTTTTGAAATCATAAAATTCTGAATAAACACTGGATCGGTCTAAAGCGCCTTTCGAGGCCATATATATTTAATTTTTTTAAAAAGAAAAGTGATTGAATTTTTTTTTAATGTAAAGGAAGCAATGACGTTTCTATTGCAAGTGCCAAAACTTCTCTTAATCCGACCACTTTATTTTTTTTTTCAATGAAAGGAAAGTAATGGTCTTTTCTTTTCTTTTATAAATCCGACCACTTTATTTTTTTTTTTTAATGAAAGGAAAGCAATGGTCCTTTTTTTTTTTTTTTTTTTTTACAAATTTGAGTGGAAGGACTAAGGAGCTTGCTTCCCAGACAAGCACTTTCTAATATCATATTAGTTCAAGCCTTTTGGAAGATATTTGCTTAGGAAGCACCATATAAGTTATTTTATTTTTTTAAAAAATATTGTCAGTTATGGCGCTTGCATAGTCCATAGCTGGCACTTTATTTAAAAACAAAAAAACAAAAGCCTTGTGCAGCACTTGTTTAAGCACACGCCACATAAGCTTAACATTAGTTATGACGTTTATAATAATAAGTACTATAGCTTCTAAATATTTCTTTTTTTTAAAAAAAACAACTATCTGTGATACTTCTTTAAAGAATAGTCACAAAAGGGACTCCACTAAATATATCTTTTATAGTACTGGGTCTTCAAAATAGGCATAAGTATTTGTCAAATAAAGTATATGATGTTCCTTTTTTTATTTATTTAATCGGGCCAACAAAATAATTTCACATTCCAGATTAATTACAATATGATTTCTAAAGACTTTTTTGATAGGAGAATTTAGTTTGAGATCTTTTTATAATTTTTTATGGTCATTGAGACGTGACATTGATTTTCCCTTTGCTTTTTGTATAAAATAAGTGACTGAAATTACTACTGTTTTTCCCAATATTTTATGATATCCTGATTCCTAAAAGTATATATCACAGTTAAATATGATTAGTTGTATATTTATTATTCATTTATATAATAAAAATAATGTTTTAAATAATATGCTTATTTGCATATTTATTATTCAGTTGTGAGACGTTATCATGTAAGGGTTTGTTTGTATTAACGATGACAGAAATGGCTTTTTTCAATCTGATTTTGGCCAATTTAAGATAGGATAAAAGTCAGATTGTAAATATGATTTATATTTGAATTAATGGTGGCAGAAATAACTTTTTTTTTTAACTAAAACTTATTTGGATGATTATTTTAAAAACAAGTTTAAATGAAAAATGACTGAAAAGACATGAATCTTATTAAATAATACACACATATATAATAAAAATAGTTAATTTATTGTTGAAAAAATCTTTGAAACACTGAAATACATAATTTAATTATTATTAAATGCTTCAGGTGGCAAAACGCAATCAAAGAATCAAATTAAGAATAAAACAAAAATATACGTAATTTTTTCTAAATCAAATCTAATATCTGAAACAGATTTTCGAGCAAATCAAATTATAGAACAAGAATAAGAAAGACAAGTAAAGAAACTAATTAATAAGTTTGAATTCAATTTTTTAAAAGAATTGCAATAATGTGTCTTAAAATTGTAGATTTTTTTAATAAGCACCATAAAATATTTTTGAAGATACAATTAGCACCTTAAAATATTTATAGGTGCAATTTTAACAATAAATAATTAAATTGGATAATTGTGCCCCTCGTACTAACATAATGCTAACGCCGTTAAATAAAATCTCCCTGTCTGTCTTCTCCATCCTGTCAACCCCCGCATCTTCTTGCTGAGCACCATCGTGGGAGTTTATGGTTTCTGGAAGCTCATGTTCATTTAATGATTGAGAACGCGTCACAAATACTATCTTGTGGAAGCAATCTCTAATATAAGCATCGTGATGGATTAGACGTGCCAGGATGGTTTTCGCCATCCTCCTTCTGCAACAATTGCTATTACTTTAATTTATTCATGGCAGAATCTTCATCCTCAAAGAGACAACCAATTAGGGCCTTTCTGATCTCCCTCAGACCAACGCCAACCAGTTGGCCTTCGTCCACTGAGTTATACAAACTGCTCTGAAACTGACGAGTGGTTTTACGGCTGCTTTCTTCTGGTACCATGCTTGAAACAGCATCGTATTTCTTTGGCTTGTCGGGTATTCCCTTGAGTTTGGCTTTCATGCTTCACATCTTGCAACCGATTTGGCAGTTGGTTTTGTAGTTTTTGAAGAAGGAACACGACGGTGAGGTGTCCGGGCAATCTTCTTCATCCCAACGATCGAGGGAGTTTATGCTCCACGAAGTCACTCGCAGAGGATTTCTTACCTAGGAGCAGGAAGATGCGATCATGGGATTTGATGATCTGGAAAGTTTCCGTAGTCATAGTCAGAGTAAAGCTTTTTTTTCCTGAAAGCGGTGTTAACATTATGTTAGGAAGAGGGGCCCAATTGTTTCAATTTAATTACTTAGGGTTAAAATTGTATAAAGTAATTGCATTTTTAAAAATACGGCCGGCGCTCGCTGCACCTTTACCTTTTTCTTAATTGGTTGATGGTTGGTTTAAAAATATATTATTTGAAAATCAATAACTAATCAAAAAAGTATTCTCTACTTTCATCGGAAAAAAAATAAGGGGCGAAAGAGTTAGAATATATTGATAGGACTCACGCCCATTTCATTCCAACAAAAGCATGATGAGATAGAAAAAGCCAAAAATTATTGCTTCTCAACTATTATGGCTTTTTTAACAAAAGCACATTAGCTATAACAAAAGAACATATATTTTGTGTGTGTTTGGCAATCTATTCAACACCTAGATATGATTGATTGTATACCCCTTTTATCCCTGAAGGGGTATGGCCTAGTGCTCCAACTAATGTCAGTGTTTTAGGTACTTGTGCAGAATGGCACTTATTGAAAGAGGTAAACAAATTCACGGTCACATTATCAGAAACAGTAATAAGGGCTACTTATCTAATGTGTATATATCTAATGCTTTACTTGACGTGTGTACAGCAAGTGCGGGGACATGAAACCAGCTGAAACTTTGTTCAAGACGACTCCTTTGAGGGATATAATCTCTTGGAACACATTAATAACCGGGTTTGCACAAAATGGCCGTGGCGAGGAATCACTCGCCCTCTTTAAAAGGATGATAGAAGCCGATGTAAAAGCCTAATCATGTGACATTTCTTGGTTTGCTATCTGCTTGCGACCATGCAGGTTTAGATAATGAAGGTCTAGAGTTGAAAGACATGATGGAAAAGCAGTTTGGCGTGAAGCCTAGACTTGATCACTATGCTATATTGATTCATTTACTTGGGAGGAAAAACAGACTCGAGGAAGCACTGGATCTAATCGAGAGAACACCGGATGGTACAGATCACATTGTCATGTGGGGAGCTCTATTGGGTGCTTGTCGAGTCCATGGGAATTTGGAGCTTGCAAGTAGGGCTGCAGAAGCTGTGTGTTCAAGCGGAACCCGAAAACACAGCTAGATATGTTATGCTGTCAAACATATATGCAGCATCAGGAAGATGGAATGATGCAAATAGAATCAAAAGAATCATGGAGGAGAGAGGCTTAAAGAAAGAGGCAGCTTGCAGTTGGATTGAGGTAAGAAATACAAGACATGAGTTTACAGCCAAGGGCAAGAACCATGGCCAGATTGCGGAGGTATATGAAATAATCAGTAAACTAGTCCATAATATGAAAGATGCTGGATACCAATATCATATCAGTCGCCCTTTATTTCCAGATGAGGATGACAATTTCTAGTTTTATTAGATCATACTTCTCGGTTTGATTGTCAGGAACTAGGAATAGTGCTTTAATGTGAATAATATACTGGCTGATACAGAGGCCGCGTCTCTCTTTGGAGGTCCTTTCAATGTTGTTTAGTCCTGATGTTGTCTCTTATACTTTAAGAATGTACGCCACATTTGGCAACGAATTCATCACTATCAACTGTATTTACAATTTTGTCATGAACCCATTTGATCAATTTGTACCGAGTTGTATGATCAATTACGCGACATGGACGCACACGTTACAAAATTTGAAAATAGGGGTGAGCACCGGACAAAATTTGAGTAGTTTGTTTTGCCATATTGTAATTATTTTGTCACTAATTATAATTATGATGTAAATCATACCACTTTTTAATAAAATTTACACCTTATTCATTTTTCGATATTCTCTTGTTATTCGGCCAGCCGGTGGAATATCAGATTGTATGTGTCAATTAAATACAGAACCAAGCAAGCGCATCCATAATTAAAGTTTCAAGCTAAAAGCCCAAGGGAGTGTTTGGTTTCTGGGGGTTGGCAAATTACAATTTTGGACAGGAGAAACTCAAAATTTACCTTTTTATTCTTTTAAATTTTGGATTCCCGTCCAAAATTTAAATACCTTGAATCCAAAAAGATAATTTAACCCCATTTTCTTCCCTCCCTTTCCTTCCCCTCAAACCAAACACACATGTTTGGTACAAGGGGAGGGGAGAGAAAGTGAATAGAGGAAATTTTTTTAGTGTTGGATTTAAAAAAATTAAAGAAGTGAAGTTAAAAATTTTTAATTAAATTTTCTTACTTTTTTATCTTACATCTTCTTTCTATTAAAATTTTATAACCCCATTTCTTCAATTTTTTTGAATATCACCTATAAAAATTTTCCCTCCCCACCCTTTTTCTTCAAGTCCCCTGTACCAAACAGACCCTAAAAGCCAACTAAGGGCGTTTTCGCAATGTGTAAGCTATGGACCTCAATATCAACGTGGGTTGAACCCCCAAGCTCGAACAAGTTTAGGGAAAGTGAGGGAATTTCGTGTTGAATTATTGACGTTGATCTTGTGTTCCATCACATGCATCCTCCATGTCCCTCTCAAGAGATAAATGAAATGCGTCTCTTTAATTTCCTTTACTTTTGCTAAAACCCATGAAATAAAATATTAAACAAACCACGTGAGCACTTGTTAATTTGTTGCACCGAGTTACTTCGATGAACCTTACCTGATTTATCAAAAACAAAAACCTTACCTGATTCTTGACGCCGTACGATACCTGACTGTAATACTTTTGGAAAGGAACAAGATCGAGTTCTCATGTACCCTCCCCAACTATATAATAAATAGCACCCTGTTCTTAATATAATATAAATTTATTTAATTTAATTAGATTAAGAAATTTATTTAAGTTAGTCAATATAACATATATCTTTTAAAACATCCTAACCATATTTCTTAATTCTTTCATTCCTACTTCTCTCTTCCTATGGTTGATAGAATCTTAATAGAGGTGAATTAGAAAAAGATTGATAACTATAAAAAAATATGTCTTATATTTAGAATCAAAGTCAACTTTTTGTATATATTTTATGTCAAGGACAGGAGGGACGACAAATACTGAAATAGCATCCTATAAAAATTAATGCTACGGAAAGAAAGTGAGCATACTGTATATATAATATTCATATGTTTTTTGAATTACAAAAGGCAAGCAAGTGCTTGATGTAATGATAGGACCGAACTCACTTGTACCACTAAAAATATACGAGTTACATATAACTAATTCATTACCACTGACATAGTAATATCTATTGTCGTTTACATACAACACAACAGCAACCCGCCTGGTGCCTACCTTCCGTAAACAAAAGAACTGAACACGAATATAACTATCTTTTTATACATTAATGACACACGAAAATAACTTAAAACGCAACGAACTTAGAACCTGGCTAGCTTGCCTCTAATTACTATTAATAATTAAGCCATCAAGTAAAGAAGTGAAAGGTTTTATGAATAATAACAGTAACTTTACGGAGTATACCAGAAAAGATGCGACGCTTGATACGCCCTCTCACAGTTGGCAGCACTCTTTCACTATTACTGCAACTTCTGTTCTTCTTCTTCTTCCTCGTCTCCTGCAAAGAACCTGTTAACTTGGTATTGTCCGCCATTGCCCTTCCGATGAAACTATATATGTATATATATTACTCTGAGTTTTGTGTGGTAGAAATTTGAGCTGTGTTGGTGTATATATAGTGGTTGGGTGAGATTGGAGCGAGTTTTTGTGATTGCCATAGAACGTTTGAGGCGCCTGGTATATAATCTAATAAAGAGCACCTCAGGTTGACTGTTTTGGTTAGGGCTTAGGAGCAAGATACACATGTTAACGACGGTGGGACACACATGCCTGGAGACAGAGGCCTTGTGTTAATTGACTTCTTTTTCTCCCTCTGGGCCACCACGTCGAAATAAAAACAGAGAAATCTTGGGATGATAAAATTACGCTTTAATTTGAGGCCAAATAAAAAGAAAAACGGCACTTTGGACCCAAAAATTTTAACATGTAAATTAAAGATATTAATCTTTGCCAATAACCTTCTAGCTTAATGGTATAAGAACTCTTAAGTAAGTGGGAGGTCATAATTTTGATCCTGCTAATAATTTTAGGTTGTTAGTGCTTACCCTTTATAATTCTCAACGACAAGCTTGCTGATATCTTATCATTTAATTTTTTAATTTTTTTTTTTTTGATTACACCCTAATATTGTTGTTCTCCACTACTTTTAGGGTGTGTTTGGTTCAGTTTATTGGGCAAAAATAAACCTATTTTTGGGCAATAAGTCCAAATAAAAACGTATTGCGTTTTTGCAGTGTTTGGTTCAGCTTATTTTAATTGCATCACGGGTAGAACAAGCTATTTATTAAATAAGCTCATCACTACAGCTTTTCTATTAAGTCACTTATTACGTAAGTCGAGATAAAACTCCTCTAACATACTTACCTTGTATACTGTAAATCACGATTTATAAACACTTATTATCCAAAAATAAATCGATCATCCAAACATAAATCACATTATAAAAACTGACTTTTCTATTAAGTTATTTTTAATAAATCAGAATCATAATAAGTCATTTTTCTTACCGTTATCCCAAACACACACTCAAATGAGTCCATCATCATCATTTTAAAAATTCAAATTTAATATATCAACATTTGTGGATGTTCGGTCAATGTTTAAAATTTTAATTAAATGATGATTTTTTGTTTATGTTAGCGAAAGTAATTATGTTCGAATCAAATGATTAAAAAACATTTTATAAAATTAAGAAACCAAAATAAAATTTTTGTATAACTAAAGAACACTAAATATGTATTTTTATTTTTTAACTTTTAGTGGGTATAGGTTGTAGGAAAAAAATAATGATAAATTTCTTGTCATTCTATCCCATGGAAAGATGGAATGTAGTGTTTTGCTTGTCTTATTTTTTCTCGAAGAAGCCATAATCAAATGGGACATGGGTTGGTCGTAATCAACTTATCATTATGTTACCATTTGTTATTAACAAAACAACAGAACGGTTCAGGAAAAAAAACCGGCAATACATTCACTAATTCATTTTATCTGGATGATTTCTATTTTCTAGTATGAATCCCAATACGCTAAAAATACAAAATAAAGCCGGAAGAAGAGCTGGGATGGTGTGGTTCATGACATAAAAGTGCTAGAGTTGATATTTTTAATTGGGTCTAAGTATTATTGTCAAACTAAAGAGTTGACTATTCGAATTTATTATTTTTATTTTTCTAACTTACAAAGCCGTGTCGAGTAGCTAGTAAACTTGTGTCAATTGTAAATTTAGTTAAACTTGCGAGTTTACACTGAATTTGTCATTTTTATGTTTTTAACTTATAAAATCGTGTTAGCCTTTTTGATTTAATTATATTTGGTGGCTTTACATATAAATTTTATATAAGTTTTTTATCAAGTATGATAAATTATGAATGTTGATAGATTTAATTTTAATTATTTAAAATTTTTAATTATATATTATTAGTACATATTTAATAATAAAAATAAACCCTTACGAGATTACTATTTTTGAATTCACAATTTAAGTGGCATCACTATAATGAGTTTGCTTAAATTTGTAATTTTGACAACCTTAATTCTAAGTGTCTAACCATCTCAATATAAAAAGAGATATAAATTTTCATAAAAAAAAGGAGATATAAAATTAAATATTTACAAACAAATAATCTATTTCAAGCAACTGCAAAAGTTTTAAATTATTTGTATATTTATTATTCATTTATATATTTAAAATATAACAAAAAAATGTTTTAAATCATATGATTATTTGTATATTTATTATTCAGTTGTGAGATGTAATCATGTAAGTCTCGTATTTACTCATATTTCCTTGTATCACCCTGTAATGTTCATTTTATGAATAAATAAGGCTAAAAATTACTCTATACTTATCATGTTTTGATTAAGAAATCAATGGAAAAAGATAAAAATATATAACAATTTTAAATAGAAATTTGCAGGCAATACCAGAGTCATGTAATGAATCAAAAAAGGGCAGGAAGGAAAGGGAGATAAAGTTGGGTGACAGGAATTTCTATGAAATTTCTCGCGAGCCTTCCCCTTTTTTGGGCGTTCATAGCGCAAAGTCATCAATGCAAGGCTTTGCTTCCTTGGCCATTAAGTATGTTTGGGATTATGTTGGACATCCTAAAAGTGTTCATACATGTAAATTAAGATAACATTCCTTTTACATCCTTACATCGTATACTGTAAATCATGATTAAAAAATTATTTTTAAAGACTCCAATCACTGTTTCAAGCAAACACTAATATTAAATACTAATATTAATATTATATAGGACCCGAGGGAATAGAAGTTATCCATGCATAGGTAACTTATATGTTCGACCTAAAATAGGTAGATCAAATTAAATAAGCAATTGTGGCCGTTTGACTACCATTCGTGCATGTCCACTCATTTTAACATTTAAGTCTTTGATTAAAAAAAAAAACAGCATTTACTTACTGAATATGGAATATGGTGCATTAAAACCAACAACGAATATTACATTAAAAATATTATAATATGTGATAGCAGATATGACGCTGTGAGTTGGGGAGTATTCGCTTGAGATTATTATTTTAAACGACTCAAAATGATTCACTTCAGAAGGATTTGAATGGCGTATGATGTTTCTCACATAGCAATCTCTGCGCTGTATTATGATAGTTAGAGAACAAAGGAAACTAATGAAGCAAAAGATTTATTGTGAATGGACTAAATTGTCTGTCTCAAAAAATGAGCATATTCAATCCAAACCTGCAAATTAAATGATGAAGCTCGCCTACCTCTAGACATAAACCAGACGATTCAATGAGGCCAAAACTTCAAATATCGCACCGGGTTCTTCTATCTAGTTGGTTTTTTTTTTTAAAAAAAAAAAGGACTACATGAAGTTTTTCCCTAAAAGCTGTATTCTCTGTTTTTTTCCTCCCCCACGCCGGCGGGTGTTAACTTGTGGACCTATATCTATATCAGAGCAACTAAGAGCTCATTCCATATGCCTGGGATTCCGGGTAGGCACCAATGCAAGTAATCGCTGGCATTAAGTATTCCTCTGGTACTGTAACGTGAGATATGAGTCTTATCCCTCCATTTTGAAATAGCAGATATATCCAATATTTTAATCATCGTACCCTTTAGAGCACCCTAACCTCCCTTCCATTGTGCATAGGTTAGATTGGACGGGGTTGATGTCAACACGAAATCTGGTTTGAAGAGGATATTGGGTTGTATAACGCAGCATGTGGTCAGGTCTGGTCCAGTATTAGTCTGAGGCTGAGCTCGATCAAACCGGGTCTCCTGAACTATTTGGACTGATCCAAGTAGTTTAAGACCTAAATTTAATTTTTTTTTTCAATTTTTATTTATTCCTCTTTGGAAAACAAAATTCAAACATATTAAACACAATTAGGATAATAAAAATACCTATAATAACATAAAAAGTGTCACAAAAAATTAAAACATCATAAATCTATAAAAATATCCAACAACAATTAAAAAAATATGTTGGAAAAAAGATTTAGACATGATAAATGCAATTAAAATAATAAAAATACCTATAATCATATAAAAATAATCAAAAAATATAAAAATTAACTACAAATATTTAAAAAAATTCCAACAACATTAAATAAAAAAATTAAAAAGTCACATTTAAATTATAAAAATATTTTTACAAAAATTGATCTGGACCAGTCTAAGTGGTCTAGTCCCTTGGTTCTGAACCCAGTTCAACCTGACCAGTCAATCTAGTCCAATCTGGTATGATTTCATTATGTTGCTTGTTTGGACTGGACCAAACTAGACCGAACCACCAGGTTTTTGCCCACCCCTACGTGAGATAATGTTTTAAATAATATGCTTATTTGTATATTTATTATTCAGTAGTGAGATGTAGTCATGTAAGTGCCCGTTTGGATTAAAGGTGGCAGAAGTGACTTTCAATCTGACTTTTGCTAACTTAAGATAGGATAAAAGTCCAATTGTAAATATGATTTATGTTTGGATTAACGGTGGTATAAGTGTTTTTTTTTTTCAAACTAAAATTTGTTTGGATGATTATTTGAAAAGCAAGTTTAGATAAAAAAAATGACTGAAAGAGCATGAATCTTATTAAATAATACGCACACATATAATAAAAATAGCTAATTTATTGTTGAAAAATCTTAAAAACACTAAAATACATAATTTATTATTAAATGCTTCATGTGACAAATTAAAATGCAATAAAAGAATCAAATTAAGAATAAGGCAAAAATGAAGGTAATTTTTTCCAAATCAAATTTAACATCCGAAACAATTTTCGAGCAAATCAAATTATAAAACAAGAATAAGAAAGACAGGTAAAGAAAATAATTAATAAGTTTGAATTCAATTTTTTAAAAGAATTACAATAATGTGTGTTAAAATTGTAGATTCTTTTATACATAAAGGTGTGGTGAGCATTTTAAAATATTTTTAAAGGTATAATTAACCTCCTAAAATATTTATGAGTGTAATTTTAACCATAAAATAATTAAATTGAAACAATTATACCCCCATCATGACATGACGCTAAAGCGGTTAAAAAAAATCTCCCTGTCTGTCTCATCGATCCTCTCCACCACCGCATCTTCTTGCTGAGCACCATCGTGGGACGTGGGCCCTTGTTTCGCAGTTAAATCAGCCTAAGTGTGTGTTTGGAATGGCTTATTTTTGTCCAAAACGTGCTTATAATTCGTGATTCACAGTATACGAGGTAAGTATGTGAGAGGAGTTTTTTCTCGACTTACGTGATTCGGGCTTATTTTTTAAATAAGCCCTTATTTAAGCTTGGCCAAACACCCACTAAGTTCTCATACTGGTCATGGTTCCTTGCTTTTCCGGTGTTCATAGCGCAAAGTCATCAATGTAAGGCTTTGCTTGGCAATTACTATTCGTGAGAGAGACAATTAATCGGACTTTAGGCACAATCCACAACTAACCCCAAAAAAATGAATGACGCCGCACACATATATATGTATACAAGTTACAAATAAATGAAATTCCACGTCTCAAATTGGATTTGGGTACATTTTAATGTTTCTGTAGATGTGCACTACGGCATTCATCCTACACACCTTGTTTGCGTCATGCAACCGTCAACAATGACGTTTGGAAACGGCCCAAAAAACAAATGTCGATGGGAACTGCCAAAAAAACCGAAAACAATGCCGATTCGATGCTAATTAGGAAAGTGACAAACTCAAAAAAAAAAAAAAAAAATCAAAAGCACCTAAAAATTTGAAATAGACTTGAATTGATATCATATCTTAACTTTCAATTTTTTTCACACCAAAGTCCAAATTAAGTTCGCACGCATTTGACATTCAACACAAATATCCTGTTCTTTGTCTTGGGACTGATGAGCACTAGTGGATATTGGGAGTTTTCTGTCGTACTCACCTAACATATAGAAGTTATCCATGCATAGATAGCTTATATGTTCAGACCAAAAAAAGGTAGATCAAATTAAATAAGCAGTTATTGTGGCCGTTTGACTACCATTCGTGCATGTTCACTCATTTTAAAATTTAGTCTTTGATTAAAAAAAAATGCATTTACTTACTGAATATGGAATATGGTGACTTAAAACCAACCAAGAATCTTAAATTAAAAAAATTATATTATTTGATTGCAGATACGAAGCTGTGAGTTGGGGAGTATGCGCAGATTATTATTTGCAACAGAAAGAGTTTCAATGCTTAGATATTCGTAGGTGAACCGTTCATCAGAAGAAAACCAAATCGCAGCAGATTTTATTAGTTTTAAACGACTCAAAATAATTCATTTCAGAAGGATTTGAATGGCGTATGATGTTTCTCACATAGCAATCTCTGCGCTGTATTATGATAGCTAGAGAACAAAGGAAACTAACGAAGCAATAGATTTATTGTGAATGAACTAAATTGTCAGTCTCAAAAAATGAGCATATTCAATCCAAACCTGCAAATGATGAAGCTCGTCCACCTCTAGACATAAACCAGAGGATTCAATAAGGCCAAAACTTCAAATATCGCACCGGGTTCTTCTGCCTAGTTTTTTTTTTTTTTTTTAAGGAGTCCCTGAAGTTTTGCCATATAAGCCGTGTTCTCTGTTTTTTTCCTCCCCCACTCCCGGGTGTGTTAACTTGTGGACCTATATCTATATCTGAGCAACAAGGAGCTCATTCCTTTTGTCTGGGACTCCGGGTAGGCACCAGTGCAAGCAATCACTGGCATTAAGCATTCCTCTGGTACTGTAAAGTGAGATATGAGCCTCATCCCTCAATTCTGAAATAGCAGTTATATCCAGTATTTTAATCTCTATACCCTTTAGAGCACCCTTGATGGTTAGATCCTTTGATCCTTCTTGTACAACCTCACTTCCGTTAGATAAATGGACGTTATTATCACAGCTTCCTCCAGTGTTCCAATCTCCATTGAAGAAATGCCTTGGTGATATAGCCCTAAAGAAGGCTTTGAGCCTGGGATGTGACGGCAATTGTGAATGAAGCCATTTCACAACACTAAAGACTGTGAAGTTCTTGGCCTTTTCCATTTGAGCTAGCTTTTCATCTTCATTTGGCCTTCCATCAACATATAGTACCCACCTGTTTGCATTAAGCTTGCCAGGGTTCCAGTGATGGCCTGTATTAAGGATCAAAACATCAAAGTAATGAAGGAAACGTTTCATGAAATCTGGAGGGCGGCCTAAGTGCATGGCAACATTAGTGAGGGGGTCAATGATATTTAGGGGCTGCAGATCATAGAGGGTGGATGACCAATAATACAGAATTGTGGTGTTAGTCTTTGGAAATCTGTAAGCCCAGCCGTCAGGGCGTGGAGCTCCCCGGCGCTTAATAAGGCCATACTCATATCCTACCTTTTAACCTCAGGGCTCGGTTTGCCCCCAGAGGCCATGCACATCAAAGATTGAAATTGTTGCCGCCCCATTGAATCTCCTATGAATGCAATTCTTTTATCCTGCATTCTAGAGTCCAAACTAATAGTTAGTAAGAAATTTTTTTCAGCAACCACAAATTGGCATTCATGGAGAAGTTTGTGTTGTTTTGCCATCTAATATAAACAACAGAAAATGAGCGATCGTTGAGCAAACACAGTCATGTATCAGAATGTTGTTAAGCAATATGCTTCAACTACTAGATCAGGGAAAGAAATAGTTATATCTAATTTCTCAAGAACACAAAACGGTCAAACTCTGGCATATCACAATTTTGTGGTTGCCAGCGGAATCCTTCGTGTGAGAAATCTGGTCTCTGAGTCACTCTACATGCCCACATTGTTGATAACCACTGTTTACATCCAAAGCCAGAGTACAATGGTCTCCTGCTGAGATGAGAGTAATAGTGGTAGGTTTACCCTGCAACAGCTTTTTCAACAATCCAGTTTAACAGATAAGCAAGTTATCATCAATACGGGAATTGAATTCACTTGTGATTATGGGAATTGAATTCACTTGTGATTATGTCAATTCTAGAATGAGAGAAACTATGATTCTCACTCACAGGTTTTCCAAGAACACCTTTCGTACAAAGGAGCTATTTGCATTTAGGACAATTCAGATGCTCATGTCCGGGCTCATTCTGGGTTCCATCTTTTGTAATCTTAAGGATGATCTAGTGGGAGCTGTGGAAACAGTGGGTCTATTTGCTTTCATACTGACATTTTTGTTAACAAGCGCAATAGAAGCTCTACCAATTTTTCTGCAAGAAAGGGAGATTCTAATGAAGGAAACCTCATGTGGTAGCCACAGAGCATCATCTTATGCAGTTGCCAATGGTCTTGTTTTCTACTCATCCGAGCCATTTTATTCACTGTACCCTTATACTGGCTTGTGGGGCTGAACAGGAATTTCACATCATTTTTGTACTTCTTGATGCTAATTTGGTTAATTCTTTATATTGCGAATTCAATTGTGGTATGTTTCAGTGCTCCGGTGCCTAATTTCATTGTTGGGAACTCAGTGATCAGTGGTGTGATGGGATCATTCTTCTTGTTCTCAGGCTACTTCATCTCAAAGAACGAAATCCCAAAATGCTGGATTTTCATGCACTATATATCTCTGTTTAAGTATCCCTTTGAAGGTTTTCTGATAAATGAGTTCTCCAACTCAAGAAAGTGTTTGAGTCATGTATGGTAACTGGAGCGAGTGAGCTTAAAGAAGAAGGATATGGTGAGCAAAGCAGTAGGTGGAAGAACGTGGGGGTCATGTTTCGTTTCATCTTGTTCTACAGGCTTATTTCTTATGTAATTCTTAGATATAGATGCTCAAGAAGGGAAATTAAGAGCATCATCATCTGAAAAAGATGGTGACTCGAGAATTCACATGTCCAGGATTTAGGCTTCTGACAGCGACCAGACAAGATTATATCAATCAATCACATGTGTGTAACACTTGAGTGTCCTATATGTACAGTACATTATGTTGATTATTAATATTGATGGCAGGCTCAGCCAGCCAAGAACCAACAGATCGCACTAATAGATGTTAATTTTTCTTCTTTATGACTTTTCTATAGATTATTTTTTATGGTAATTTCACATCTTTAGCTACAGCTCCATCTAGATTTTAATAAGCTGTAGCCCCCACCCCAACTCGCAATTATCCTTTTTTGAAAATATTGCATGTGAATGGGTTAAATGAAGAAGTTTCATGTAACTCAAGATTAGAAACGTCCTAATATATAATTAAATATAAATTTGAGTTAGTAAAAAATTGATAAAAAGAGTCTTTGAATTAATCATTGGAATTTTAATTGACCGATTTTAATGACGTTTAAAAAGTTTTATTACATTAAATTATTATTAACATTCGTTTTGTGATTGTTATTTTAATTGCTATTAAACCGTCTTTAATGCCCATTATTGCTGCTCAACGATCACATGGTTTTTGCCTATAAAAAGCAATATACAGAGTGAGGTCAAAGGGACTGAAGTAGGAGCATCGAGGTTAGATGACATCGAGCTCTATCCCCAGGCTTCTCTTCTCTCTCTTTTTCTGAGTTACACCGTTATCTTTTTACTGTTATGTCACTCTGCTTTCTGCAAAAAGGGTTCGTTTTATCCTGAGGAGTGTTGTTTCCTGATTTACTAGGGGGGATGAGGAATATCTCATAAAGACAATACCCTCAGGTACAACTCAAACTATTCTTCTATTATGATTCTATAGGAGCTGCCACTAACAATCAGTAGAGTGTAAGGTACTAATGCCAACAATCTTAAGATATATTGCCTGTTATTTTAAAATTTCAAAGTTGTGGTAAGCGGCATGCTTTAACTTCCATTGGATGCACTAGTTATTAATCTAACATTACTCGTGCGAGTAGCTTGGATGAACTACCGTTGACTGAGGATAATTTCAAATATCTCAATTTGTACGGTGTCATGGGCTAATGGTGAACTTTTCACCCGTTTTATTTAATTAACATAGGATGTGTTTCATGGTTGGAACCTGCATGTTATTCTTGTTAGCAACAGTTTCTAAATTGTCATACAATCCTGTGGATCTTTCAAGTCCTCGGCAATAACATGTAAATCTTGTTAGCAGCATTATCTGCAAATAAGAGAGTTGATTCAAGTCGTGCCTGAAGACATTGTCCTTAAAAACTATTCTGCAACTACCGATAGGTAAAAAGAGGCACTTCCTAAGATTAAACGAACATTTCTTATAAAAAACAGGGTAAACAAAACTACGAAAAATAATAAAACTCAGCAAGGTAAAACATTAGAGGAGGGGAGAGAAGTTACTTAAAAGCTCAGAGCAATATACTCAGACCTTTGACCTAAAGCCCTTTCTATAGGCCGCGGGTCATAGAGAACATTAGGCACTTAAACACAATTAAACATCGGTTACAAAATCATTAATTTGATTAATGAATATTAATGGGGAAGTTACTAGCCGTTAGGTTATTAAACACATAATAGGTGTTTATGATTCATTAAGGTAGCAATAAATAATGCAAATTAATCTCTCTCTTTTTTGTAGAATTATGTCCGGTAAGTGCCCTGTATCGCATTTAACTTTCATGCAATGGAGGGGGAAATTGTCAGTTTTCAACTACGATTTAGGTGGCCCTTTGTCATACGAGTAAGCCTATTCCTCTTTTTGATCCATTTACCAATCAAAGATCACTCGCTATTACTTGAACCTCACAATACCAGGGAATATGGGACTCTTCCTTTGACACACACCCACACACATTATTTACAACAATTTTTGTCTGTGGCTGGTTATTGGTTTCTTTGGTTAAGCAATCATATTTATCATTGCTCAAATGCTACATGATTTTTTTTAATGGGTTTAATCCACTTACCCTTACTAAGTGTTTGTGGAATCAGACTTCCCGCATTATTTTCTTAACTACCTTTTTTACCTTTTAGAGATAAGACGTGGGTGATGGCTTTTTATTACCAAAATATATTTCAAATCTCTAATTTCTATTCTTATGGCTTGTGCTGACGGGCAGCGGTTATTTGGAACCAGGCAGTGTGAATCATATTCAATTTGACTTATTTAAGTTGTAAACCCTTAATAATTGTAGAGGCCAGGGATAATCTGAGAATTGAGTTCTAACTCAAAGTGACACCCCAACACAACCACCTAGTATGGTGACCTAAGTTGGTGGTAGATGTGAACCCGATGAAAGCGGATGTTGAGACAGTGGTCTGATGATGTTTATAAAACACGGTCAGGGGGCATATGTTATATGCTCATGAGGGCCATATATGGTAGTTGTGAAAACCGTGTGCTAAAATTTACCTCTTTAGCCAGACTCACATAAAATCTCATAGGCACCATATTTTAGATGAAAATGTCCCATCACGATGTAGTGTTAGAAGTGCTTGGAGAGGGACCCTATACAAAAGTGAATTACCATTATGCAGAGATAATGGATATGCTATTATTGAATAGGTTTTTCATCTGGATCGTTGTAACATTCATGCGGCTTAATGGGTACGCATATATTTATCTTTCAGCATGAAGCTAAAATCTGATCTGATGCATTTTGATTGTTTCTTGGAAGAAGAAGGTTTTTTTTTTGGACTGGTCTGGTGGAAAAGTTAAAACCTGAAGCATATAGTTAATTGACCAAATAATGTTAGTGTTAAATGGTATTGTTACTGTTCATAAAAAAAATGGTATTGTTGAATGTGGAGGTTTTATCATTCTGGCAACTGAATATATTAATTTATTAACCTCATATTCTTATTCCATCAATGTTTTAAAAGTCTATTAAAACATTGCAATAGTTGTAACTGAATGAGGCGCAGCACACAGTCAACAAATTGATAGGGAAATTTGAAATACGTAATGTGATATTTAATATAAAAGTAAAAACTGAAGTTTGATTTTGGTATGTTATGGATTTATCCGTTGTATATTCATTAGGAAACTTTGATAATTTGTAAAATATATGATTTTGGTCTGTTGTTGTAGAAATTTTAAAGGGGAGTTGATGAGCATTGAATTGGGGAAGGCTATAATTATTAAGTTGAATAATTAATGAGTATTGCCATGGAAATGTTTTCATCAATTTGGCCGCTCACATATTATTTTAACAATAAGTTATTACCATTGGTGAATTTGATTCTAGCTGGAGCTTATTAAATTTTATTTATTGGATAATAATAATAAAGCATTTGAAAATGTATGGTTATTTTGTGCAGTGACAAAATATCTATGAGGTGATGTTGAACAATAATGTTAATGTCACAGTTTGTGTATGAAGTATTTTTGGTTTCGTTTGGTAATAATTATATGTTATAAAGCCTTGATTGATGATGTGTGGGGGTTACATGACAATAAAGGAAAAACATTTTAGTGTTTTACTAAATTGAATAATGAATTTGCACAATGGAAGGGAGATTCTGGTTGCCATTTACAAAATGTGGAACCAGATTTATCAGGCTTAATGTAATTGACTATTTTATATCCTATGTGACCGTATTTACGTGATGTTTTTTTATAATCTGGTCGGAATCAAAATGCATGTTTAATTAAAAAAATGGTATGAATTTAAAAATTTTGGGATATAATTCTGGTTATTATGATCTAGTAGGTTATCACCAGATATTATACATTCTAATTTAATTAGAATGGGAGAAGATTACGTGATATGAGATTGTAATTTAATTAGAATTATTGATGAGATATGAAAATATTTTTATATATAATTGAGATATTTGAAAGTATGGAAGTGCTTAAAAACATGGGATACCTTTAAAAACAAATTGCTTGTTGATGAAAGAAAATATATTTAAGTGGCATATTTTGTAATATTTTGTTGGCCTCATTTTGTGATTGCCAGGTTGAGCGAATCGAGGAAGAGGCTTTGGTATTTGATGCGGAGAGCAAATATTCTGAATGTGGGGCCTTGTTATTTGCTAGTGGGAATGAATGTGATTTTTATAATTATTTTACACCATACAATTATTATGGGGGTAAGCATATATATGTGATTATTCTTGAAAAAAAAAATATTTAAATATTACTTCAACTTCTAAAACTCTGAAAATCTTATTAAAATTTGTAAAAGATAGAAAAAAGATGGAGTGGGAAACTGGGAATCTAAGTTTTTTATGTTTTGGCTTAAAGATCAAAATGTCTTTAAGACTCACTTAAAACCAATTGAGTAATGAGATTGTCTAAAACAATAATGTTTTGGACAAAAATTATAATAATTTTGATAAAATTAATAAATACTGATAAAATGTATGAAATGATTGGCTAAGAGTTGTGGGCTGTAACCAATTGAGTAATGGAATTGACTAAAAAAGTAATGATTTTGGTAAAATTCGTAATGATTTTGACAAAATTAATAAGTATAGACAAAATATGTGAAAGGATTGGTCAATAATTTTGGGCTATGACCAACTGAGTAATGAGATTAACTAAAATAGTAATGTTTTTGACAAACAACGTAAGGGTTTTGACAAAATTAATAAGTACTGACAAAACGTGTGAAATGATTTGCCAAGAGTTGGGGGCTATGACCAATTGAGTAATGAAATTGACTAAAATATTAATATTTTTGACAAAACCCATAATAATTTTGATCAAATTCAATAAGTACTGATAAAATGTGTGAAAGAATCGGTCAAGATTTTTGAATTATGACCAATTGAGTAATGTAATTGACTAAAACCTTAATGATTTTATCAAAAATTATAATGATTTCGACATAATCATTAGATACTGACAAAATCAGTAATAATTTTTCTCTCTGTGGGTTTCTCTCTCCACCATCTGAGGATCACCCATTTCACCTAGAAACATGCGCGTACACCACCAGAACGACCACGCATTCAAGGATCATCTGATTCTGACTCTGAAAAAAAAAAGCCAAAGCCAACTCAACAATTAGCAAAACTAAAGGAAAAAAATTAATGTGGACAAAATAAACCTCCCCCCTTTATCATTGGAGTCCATGAACAATTAAAAAAAATCCCAAGTGATGATCTAGGAGGAACAATTAACCAATCTGGGAAAAAACTAAACAAAAAGATCAATCTGATAGAACATCTAGCAAGAAGACAAAAAAGCAATATCAGTTTAATGAGTTAAACCCACTGTCGTTGAGGGAAGAGGAAAAGAAATAACACCGAACGACATTGGGAAGAGGAAGAGAGGGAAAGAAGTCGAGGAAGGAGAGAGGGAGAAAGAGGGTGGAGTTTTAATTTGAGGGGGTATTTTGATTATTTGTCACAAACATAAAAATCTCAGATTCCCCCTCAACCTCCTCTCTATCTATAAGTGTTAATAAACTTTTCTAAATTTTAAAAGTTCACACGGCATTTATTTGTTTTTTTCCTATTATTCTTTATGATACTAACATAGCTTTTTAAGCTACTTTGTAACTCAATATTTATATATACAAATTATTGAGAATTTGTTGCATTAAAGGATGTTAATCCTTATGAAATAACTTGTGCTATGTGAAGATTGAGCATATATATAAGGGGAATGAAATATTTTAGAGATATCATAAATGTTGTATAATGTATGGTGGATTCTCGTTGTTGTATGAGATATACGGATGATAACTAAATTTTAGTTTTATCTAAGAAAATCCACTAGCAACCAAAATTAAAATATGGCATGAGCCAGAGTTTATTACTCTGAAGATAGTTGCATTTGAAGGCTAAGTTGTTGAAAACTTCTTAACAAATATTCTGGTGTCGATGTGAGTTGTGATCACCAAATGACAATAGCCATTGTGAATGAAAAAAAAAATGGTGTAAGTGAAAATTATTTGAGATATGAATGAGCTAGCTTAAAATTGTGGAGTTATCTCAATCAATTTTATGCAGTCAAAAAGTTGACATGCGGATCCGTTAGTAAAACCCCTGGAAGAATTAAATTAGCTGAGGGGAATGAGACTAGAACCAATTTGAAATTAACAGCTATGACAACCCAACCTCCATGATTGGTGATCTCATGAAAAAGGTTCAATGGATAACAATAAGTCGTTTTTTAATTCTACTAATACTAAATGAAACATCAATCCCTTCCTATGGCATGAAAGAGTGCTATAATACATTTTGATAAGGTTGAGCGAAGGCTCTTAATAATTTCATAATCTTATGTGATGGTGTGCTCATTGCAAGTACGTTTCATGAAATCATCTATACAAATGAGAAGTGGGGTCACTCCTATGAGATCATAGTAAAATCTCTAGAGCATTTTTTAAATATCGGGACACATGCATGGCTGTTTTAATGTACAAAAATGCGCTAACAATGGGAAATGTAGGGGTTTAATTTGACCCTTAATGCTTATAGTATACGCCTAAGGAGTGTTAGTTTTAAGTTTATAGGACCACCAATATTTTTGTGTATTAAGTATTATCGATCAAGTCCAGTTTTAAGTTCAAAGGACCACCAGATATAATGGTTATATCCATGTGTGTAACTCAATTAATGGGGCTACGAGCTTACTTTGACACATGTGGGGAATTGTTGTAAATATTGTGTGTGAGTGTATTAAAGGAAAAAGTGTCATATAACTCAAGATAGGAAACACTCTAGTATATAATTAAATATGACATTAGTTAGCAAAAGCTGATAAAAAGAGTCTTCAAACTGACCATTAGAGTTTTAATTGACCGGTTTTAATGATATTTAAAAGGATTTATTACATTAAATTTTCATTAACATTCATTTTGTAACTATCATTTTAATTGTCATTAAACCATTTTTAATGGCTATTATTGCTACTCAACAGTCACATGATTTTTGCCTATAAAAGGCAATGTATGAAGTGCGGTCAGGGAGACTGAGGTCATAGCATCAAGGTCAGGTAACATCGAGCTCTATCCTTAGGCTTCTTTTATCTCTCTTCTTCTAAGTTACATTGTTTATCTTTTTGTTGTTTTGTCGCCCTGTTTTTTGCAAGAAGGGCTGTTTTATCTTGGGGACTTCTGCTTCCTAATTTATTAAGGGGGTTGCAGAATATCTTAAAAGAACAGTGCCCTAAGGTGGGATTCAAATTATTCTTTTATTATGATTTTACAGGTATTACCGCTAACAATCTATATGGTGTAAGGTACTCATCCCAACATCCTCACATCATAAATAGCAAAATCAGCTTTTTTTTTTTTTTTTCTGGTGTAACTGGGCTGAGCAAAAACAGGGGTGTATAACTCGAGCTTTCAACCAGGCTTGTTCAATAATAAGCCTTTGATTGGCTATATAGATCATGATGCGGCAGACTGTATTTTATTTTATTAGTTATTTTATATCTTATGAAAATTGTTAGAAATTTTAAATATTTATGATTAAATTTATTTTTTAGTACTTTTAAATTTTGTACAAAATTTTAGAGTTTAATTAAAGATGAATAATAAAAATTAATCATCTTTAAGAATTTATTAAAAGTGTAAACTTGGTTCAAAATTTTATTACTTTAAATGGATTTATTTTTTATTCTCCTTAAATAAAATTAGGGAGCGAAGGTTTTATATTTTTTTCTTTATATTGTAGTATTAGGTTTAGCTATTTAAGAGTATATTTGGGTTAGCGGTAAAAAATATTTTTATGATACAATTTATGATATATAAGATAAATACATGAGAAAAATTTTATCTCTATATGCGTGCATGTGATTTTGAAACCCAGAGTCAAACAGGCAGGGGGAAGATAGTGGCGGGAGACAGAAACAGAGGAGAGGAGATAGACGTGCCGCTGAAAAAACAAAAAGAAAGAAAAGAAAAGAACGAAGAAGGGGCGGAAGTGAGGGGGCGTCTGACGACGAAAAAGAACGACGGACCAGGGGAGTTCAGCTCGACGGACGACGAGCTTCTTCTCCTTCCTTTCCTTCTCAATTTCAGCGGCGTATTCTTCATTATCCTCCGTGCTCAGTAACGCATTCCTCTAATTTTCTGCTATGGAGTTTATCGTTGCCTTTGTGTGTTGAAGTCTCTGATCATGCTTCATGATATTATCTGCTCCTCTAGTAAGAACTATGCATTTCTTATTTCTCAATGCATGACGACTAGAAATCTGAAACTTGGCGAGGCCTTGCATTCTCACCTTATCAAAACCGCATTTTTCTTCGATTCTTTCCTCACCAACCGTCTCATAGACATTTACATTAAGTGCAACTGTGTGGAGGGTGCCCAAAGGGCCTTTGACGATCTTTCGGACAAGACGACACGTACGTGGAATATGATGATCTCTTTCTACCGTAAAATGGATTTGTTTGATCGCGCTCACTCACTGTTGAATAAAATGCCCGAACCAAACCTTGTCAGTTATAATTCATTGATCACTGGCCTGACACATCATTCGTTTCACAAAGAATCAGCGAAGCTTTTCTGGAAGATGCAGAAGGATTATGATTGTTTACTATTAGATCGATGAGTTTACGCTCGTTAGTATAGTTGGCAGTTGTGCTTCTTTAGCTTCCCTTTATTGATTGCGCCAAGTCCATGGGGTCGCGGTTATAATTGGTTTGGAGGAGAACGTGATCCTTAACAATGTTTTGATTGATGCTTATGGAAAATGTGGCCTACCCAACATCTCGAGTTCTATATTTTGTCGAATGCCAGAGAGAGATGTTGTGTCTTGGACTTCGATGATTGTAGCTTACACACGTGCATACTCACACAAGCACATACACGACATGCACGCACATGTTACAAAATTCGAAAATTGGGGTGAGCACCATACAAAATTTGAGAGGTTTGTTTTGCCATATTGTGATTGTTTTGTCTCTGATTAATTATAATTATGGTGTAAATTATACCACTTTTTAACTAAATTTACCATGGAGGAAAAAACCGGACCGGACCGGCCGGTCGGACCGGAAAACCGGCCGACCGGTCCCAGGGCCGGTCCGGTTACATATATGTGAGGGGAGGGGGGTCGAACCGGTGAAGACCGGTTCGACCCGGCCGGTTCTCTTGTGACCCGGAAAAACCGCCGAGTCAGGCGGTTTGACCGGGTCAAAAAAAAAACTCAAAATTTGTCCCAAAACGACGACGTTTTGGGACATATCAAAAAAAAAAAAAAAAAAACAGATCTGAGATTGAGATGATATCAGAATCAGATGAATCAGAACCGATGCGAGATTGCGAGAGAGCCGAGACGAGTGAGGCGAGTTTCATTCATCATCAGAATCAGATCTGTTTCCCTCGTCCCTTTCCTTCCCTCTCGAGTTCCGACCTTGAACGACGGCGAAGACGGCGAGCTGCGAGGAGCAGGCGGCGACGGCGAGCTGCGAGGAGCAGGAGGCGACGGCGAGCGACGAAGATCATCGAAGGTATTTCACTCTTTTGAGTATTTTCGTTTTCAGATTTTCAGCAATTTGTTAAGCAACTCTCTTAGACATTTGCTTTATTGTTGGTGTCTTGATTTACTGCCTAGTCTGAAATGGCTTGATTCAGTGTTTGTTGCAATACTTGATTCAGTGTTGTTGCATTACCTCTCGCTGTTGCTCTCGGTGAATCATCCAAGTTGGTGGTCCTGATTAGTGATTAAGGACATTGATAATTTCTGGACTCAAATTAGTGATTAGTGATTAGGGACATTGATAATTTCATCCAACTTGATTCACTGTTGTTGCATTATTGTCTTGTGGGGTTAGGCTCATCAAAATTCTGCTTCTTGTTCCTTGCGTGCAGTGTTTCTTGTTTCTTGAATAATTTCATCCAACTTGATTCAGTGTTCCTTGCTTAATTTCTGTTTCTTGAAAATTTATTTTGTGAATTTGCACCTTGTGCTACAGCGTTTCATGAACTGCAAATAAGAAAACCACATTTTAGTTTACAGTCGACAATCCGTACTTCAACCCATTGATTAGGGCATAAAAATGCAACTTACATACAATGTGTAGATGGATGCTGAAGTCTTTAGTTTTAAGTGATAACAAGAATCTATACAACAAGAATTAAGTTTCTCTGCCTCGGTTATTCTTCATCTAGGGGACATAAGTAATCATTCAAGGGACTTGTGAGTGCACAGCAAAGAAGAGATGGGCCAAAAGGAATTTGACAGTGAACTTCACTGACAGCGACGTTACTTCATCCAGAACCTTCACTGTTTGGCTTCTCTGTAAGAATAAAAAAGGTTTTAGTATTAAGCTTGTGGATTAAAAACGTAACAAGCATGCAAATAATCAATTAAATCCAAGCTAGAGAAAGATTCTGAAGACACTAGAGTTTTATGTTACAAAGATTGACACATGCCATTCAATATTGCTGCAAAATAGGTCATATATCATTATGTAATCTTGTGCATATGTATGACAGTAAATCCACACATCATCACCGCTTAAATACATATACATATATATATATATGCTTTCTGTTGTACAGTTGCAATTCTACAGTGTCTAAAGGCTTTGTTTTGTTGGACTTATCTCTTAGACATTGGCAATTCTAGGCAACCTAGGCAATTCTCTTAGACATTGTTGCAAGGATGGATATATCAAGTTCAGAAAATGAGAATGTCACTCCTACTTCTAATACCGAGCCTCACACTTCCAATTCGAACACCACTCTTACTCCTACTCCCAGTACCATAATTCGTGGTAAAACTGATCCAGCATGGGCACATGTTGCCTTAAAAAAAGAGGGGACACAGAATGTATACACATGCCTCTTTTGTGGTAATAGTTATAGAGGAGGAGGCATAAACAGGATGAAGCAACATCTTGCTGGTGTGTCTGGACAAATTGCTTCTTGCAAAAAAGTTACTTCTGATGTGCGTTATAGGATTGCAGAGGCTTTGAAAGAAGGTTCCAAGAAAAAGTCAGTTGAAGTTGAAGATATAAGAGAAGAGGAGGTTGAAGTAGAGGAGGTTGATAGTGGAAATGGAGCTAAGAAGAGGAAAGCTGGGACCATGGATAAATATTTCCCTCCTAGAACAACTCCTGGAGCTCAGCCAACAATCAAAAGTGCCTTAGCATCAAAAGAAGCACAACACAGTGTGAAAATGCTTCTTGCTGAATGGGCTATTGTCAACTGCATTCCATTTAGAGCATTAGAGTGCCCTTTATTTCAAAGAGCTGTGGATGGAATGTGCTCTATAGGGCCTGGGTTTAAAGCCCCTAGTGCTTATGATTTTAAAACCAACTTGTTGAGAGAATGGAAAAAGGAATGCCAGTTACTCATTGACGGTCATAGGGCTAAATGGAAGAATAACGGCTGCACACTTATGGCAGATGGATGGACTGATGTGAGACAACGGACTTTGATAAACTTCTTAGTTTATTCTACCCACGGAATGGTGTTTGTTAAGTCTGTTGATGCATCAGACTTAGTCAAAGATGCCAAAACTCTTTTCTCGCTGTTTTCTGAAGTGATTGAGTGGGTTGGTTCGAAGAATATTGTCCATGTGGTGACTGACAATGCTGCCAACTATGTGGCATGTGGCAAATTGATCAAGGAGAAATATAAAAACATTTATTGGACTCCTTGTGCTGCTCATTGTTTAAATCTTGTATTGAAAGACATTGCAAGCATGCCTCATGTGTCGGACATTGCAGCAAAGGCATCAAAAATAACGGTATTTGCTTACAATCACATGATATTCTTGTCTTGGTTGAGGAAGAGGACGGGTTGGAAAGAAATTGTACGTCCTGGTGCTACAAGGTTTGCCACTACCTTCATTACATTGCACAGCATTTACATGCATAAACATGACTTGCAAGCCCTTGTTGTCGATAAGCACTTTGTGGACCATAGGCTATCTAAGACTACTCCGGGGAAAATTTTTAGTGCAATCATATTAGATAGCCGGTTTTGGAATGAGTGCTACCAAATTGTGAAGATTGTAACTCCTCTGATCAAATTGTTGAGAATTGTTGACTCGGATGAGAAACCCTCACTTCCATATGTTTATGAAGGCATGCATAGGGCAAAAAGTGGAATTAAGGAGATGTTCAAGAGAAACAAAGATCACTACAAGCCCTACACAAGTATCATTCAAGCGAGATGGGATAAACATTTGAAGACCAATCTCCATGCAGCTGCCTATTTATTGAACCCGGCATTCGTATATGGTCCAAACTTTGTTCACAAGGGAGGGTTAATGCAAGCTTTGATTGACGTGGTGGAGGCTAACTCAGATGAAAATGTTGATTGCTATAAGGTAATGAAGCAAGTGACGTTATATCTTGATGGCAACGAATCTTTCAGCAGAGAGACATGCAAAAAGGGGGCTGAAAAACTGGATCCTTGTAAGTAACTAAGTATTCATCTTTATTGTTTAATATTTAATTAACATATTTATTGATTGCAACTAATATTGTGTATATGTTTTCCATTGTAGATGAATGGTGGATGTACTATGGCTATTCAGTTCCAGAATTGCAACGTGTTGCAACACGTATTCTTAGGCAAACGTCTGCTTCTTCTGGTTGCGAGAGAAACTGGAGCTTATTTGAGCGCATCCATACAAAAAGGAGAAATAGATTGCAACATCAAAGGCTGAATGATTTGGTTTACACTAACTATAACTTGCGATTAAAGCATAGGTAATTTTAGATATTATGAAAAATGCTTTTAATTAATATGGATTAAGTTTTAAATTTTAACTGAAATCATTTGTCATTGGAAAATTGAAGGAGTGTATTGAATAAAAAGAAGCCAAGTTATGATCCCATTGATTATGAGTCCATTGATGAGGTGGATTTTTGGGTGACGGAAGAAGATCCCATTCCAGATTTCAATGATGAAGATGCAGAAAATCTTGAAAGTGCTCTTAATAATGAAGAAGTTGCACTTTCATCAACTCTGGATAGGATTAATGAAGGTTTATATAATTATATGTCCTATTAATATCCTGTTACTATTTATTATCCAACCATATTATTATTTGTTATACATAACCATTGATATTAATTATTGTTGTGTATATGTATAGGTGACGAAGATAGGGACATTCCTGATCCCCCGGCTTTGAATGATGATATTACTACTTTTTACCCTTTCCCCAATCCAGCACCTATTGACTCACCTCCAATAGATCAGCTTGATGAGTTGTAGAGTTTGTTGAATGATGATTTACTCATTTGGCTATGGTTGATGAATGATGTTATTGGCTATCTTTTTGACTATTTTGAAGTTATTGGCTATGTTTGATGAATGATTATTGATATTGTTATGTTTTGATTATGTTTTGATGTTAGTTATGGGTTTGCTTTGAAGAATTAATTAGGTATTTTGGCTATTTTGATGTTAGTGATAATTTATGAGTTATGAATGTTCATTATTTTGTTATTGTCAATTAAATTGTAATATTTTAATGTGACCGGTTCAATCACCGGTTCGCTCACCGGTCCGACCCCGGTTGACCCAGTGACCCTTGAACCTGTACCGCGACCGGTTCATTGACCGGTCCGGTTTTTCGTTCCTTGAAATTTACACCTTATTTATTTTTCCATATTCTCTTGTTATCTTGCATTGACTTGATTTGGCGAACCGGTGTATGTCAATTAAATACAGAACCGAGCCAGCCCATCAATAATTAAAGTTGTAAGCTAAAAGCCTAAAAGTCAACTAGGGGTGTTGGCACAATGTGAAAAGCTATGGACTTCTATGTCAACGTGGGTTGAACCCACAAGCTCGAATAAGTTTAGGGGGAAAGAGTGATGGAATTTCGTGTTGAATTATTTGATCTCTTGTTCCATCAGATCATCCATGTCCCTCTCTCAAGACGTAAATGAAACGCGTTTCATTAATTTCCTTTTCTTTTGCTAAAACCCATGAAATAAAATACTACTCCCTCTCCGATCTTAATTATAAGATAAATTTAATTTTTTTAAAGAAATTAATGAAGTTAATTAAATTACTTTAGAGTATTTATATTTATATTTTTTCTTCAAACTAGTTTAACTAATAAATTAATATATAATCTAAGGATACATAACATACGATATAATTAAGTAACTTATTTGTTTTCTTTAATTTCTCTAAAAAAAACAAGGTATTAAAACTCGAACCAGGTATTGAATCGATCGGGGTACTGGGTTAAGGGTCAGTGGGTCAGACCGGGACCAAACCGGTGAGAAATTGAATATTTTAGGTTTATTAATATGAAATTCTAAAAAAAATATTAAAAAATCAATTAAAAAAAAGTGAACCAGTTCCGTCACCGGACCGAACCGGTTTGGGCATTGGTTCCCGGGCCGGACCGGCCGGTCCGGGTTTCGAAATTCTATAAAAAATTTAACTTTATCTTATATTTAGGGCCGAAGGTAATATTAAACAAACCACGTAAGCACCTGTTAATTTGTTGCATCGAGTAACCTCGATGAACCTTACCTGCTTTATTTTAAAAAAAAAAAACTTGCCGGATTCTTGATGCAGTACGATATCTTACTCTTACCGTAATGCTGCCTCTAGAAAGGAATAAGAGTTCCCATTTTCTCTCACAATTATGAATACAGATCTTGATTGACAATCTCCTCACGATACACAAGTAAAATACTGAAAGAGCATCCTATAAAAAGTAATGCTCGAACTACGTAAAGAATGTGAGCATACTGTATATATAATATTCATATATTTTTTTGAATTACACGAGGCAAGCAAGTGCTTGATGTAATGATAGGATGGAACTCACGACCTTATACCACTGAATATGAGTTACATAAAACTAATTCATTACCAATAACATAGTAATATCTATGAGTATATAAAACAAAATAGTAACCCGCCTACCTTCTGTAAACAAGAGAACTGAAAACGTTTTTTGATACATTACACGAATATAACTTTAAACAGAACGAACTTAGAACCTGGCTAGCTAGCTTGCCTCTAATTAATATTACCAGCTAAGCCATCAAGTAAAGAAGTTAAAGATTTTATGAATAGCAGCAGTAACTTTACGGAGTATACCAGAAAAGATGCGACGCTTGATACGCCCTCTCACAGGTGGCATCACTCTTTCACTATTACCGCAACTTCTTTTCTTCTTCTTCTTCCTCGTCTCCTGCAAAGAACCTCTTACCTTGGTATTGTCCGCCATTGCCCTTCAGATGAAACTATATATATATATATATATGTATTACTCTGAGTTGGAAGAAATTCGAGTTGTGTTGGTGTATATATAGTGGTTGGGTGTGAATGGAGCAAGTTTTTGTGATTGCCATAGAACGTTTGAGTCACATCATGATAATCTCAAGAGGACCCCGGGTTGAAATTTTGGTTTACGGGTTAGGAGCCATATCCGCGAGTTGACGAGGGTGGAAATTGCATGTAATAGATGACAGTGACGACCTTGATCACTTTGACTTTTTTTTCTCCCTGCGCCATCACGTCGAAAGTGCATGCACAAAGACAAATAAATCTCCTGGCAAGAGAAAGTTACGCTTTGGGGCCAAATTAAAAAAAAAAAAAAGGACATGTTGGGCCCATAAACTTTAAAACGTACTGAAAATTATTGGCCCTTATTTTCTTTTTTTCCCCCAGAATATATACAACAACCAATAGCTAAAGGCTACTCCATTTCAAAATGTAAATCGCACATAATATAGGTTTTGCCTCTCCCTAGATATAGATAAAAGATCTATTTCAGTACATAACCAAGAATCAAACTCCTAACATAACTTTTAGTCACAAATGTAGTTCTTGTCTTAATATTATACCTTCCTTTCAAAATATACTTTATTTTAGATTTTTTTTTCAAAACAAACGTGGCTTTAGAATTTTAATGAGCACAATAATTATATTTTTTTCCCCTTCAATAATAGCAATAGCGATAAACCAAACCAAATTATGATTTATGTATATGAACATTTTGGTCAAATATTGTCAAATTTTACTATAGCCTAAAAATGTAATATCTTTTTTTAAACTACATGCGTAACCTTGACACATATTTAAGAATATTGCGTAGTTCAATAATGAGGTTTTTTTACGTCCCTTTTTTCAGTGGCAAAGATACACATGTAATCCTCTGATTTTATATAAAATTTCAGTTTCATCTCTTAATTTTATATATATTTTTATTTTTATTTATTTAAGTGGGTAGGTCATGGGGGAAAAATAAGGGAAAATTTCAGTAGGCCCCCTCTGTAACAAATTAATTTCAATCAACCCTTAAAATTTTCTAAAATTTCATTGTATCCCATAGTCAAAATGAAATTTATTTTTTGTGTGAAAAGACAACTATGCCATTACTTTATTTGTCTTGTAAATTGTCCTATTTATCTTGTAAATACATATATATTTATCTTGTGAATTTCTATATTTATCTTGTAAATGGTTAAACTATTTTTAAGTACTTATGTTCTTTTGAATCCCTTTATTTATCTTGTAAATATATTTATTTATCTTATAAATGCTCATATTTATTTTGTAAATCTTCATAATTATCTTGTAAATGGCTAAAACGTTTTTAACTCCCTAAGTTTTCTTAAATCCCTTTATTTGTCTTATAAATACTCATATTTATCTTATAAATGACCAAAATATTTTTAATTTCCTAAGTTCTTTCGAATCTCTTTAATGTCTTATAAACGCCCTTATTTATCTTGTAAATGGTCTTCTGAAAAAAAAATAAAAGAAGAAAATCATTATTTTTTTATCTATAAAAATTAATTTCAATTTAGCTATAGAGTGCAACGAAGTTTTAAAAAATCTTAAGAGTTTACTGAAATTAATTTGGGGATGACTGAAATTTTTCCAAAACATAAGGACAAAAGTCTTGTCGTTCTCTCACATGTGAAAAATACTGAAATTCTTCCCAAAAATAATGTTAAATGTCCTGCATTCTCTCACATTTGAAAAATGGAATGTAGCATTTTCCTTTAATTTGTCTTCTTCTTCTTGTTTTTCCTCGAAGAAAACCATAATCCAATGGGACATCGGTTGGTCGTCGTCAACTTATATATGGTTTCCTATTTCGTTATTAATAAAATAACAAAACAGTTCAGGCAATAAAAAAAAAGGCAAAATGCATTCACTTTATCTGCAGGATGATTGATGGTATGCATCCAATTACGCTCAAATTTCAAAATAAAGCTAGAAGAAGAGCTGGGAGGTGTGGGAATCATCATCATGGCATTAATGTCCTCAAATTAATCATGTTACTTGGGTCTAACCATATCAGTATAATTAAAAGGGGATGTAGAATTGATAACATAATTGATTTCATTTTTGTTAAATCTTTTTGAAACGTGTGACACAATTTCTTGTTTATATTTGAGTACAAAGTTGAGCAACTGCAAAAATCTAAAATTGTACTCCTTCGGTCTTAATTATAAGATAAAGTTGACCTTTTTGGAGAAATTAAGGAAGCCAATTAAATTACTTTAGAGTATTTATATTTTTATTTTTTTCTCCAAACTAATTAATTTGACTAATAAACTAATATATAATCTAAGGATACTAAAAATATAAATACTCTAAAGTAATTTAATTGGCTTCCTTAATTTCTCCAAAAAAGTCAACTTTATCTTATACTCCCTCCGGTCCTAATTATAAGATAAAGTTGACTTTTTGGAGAAATTAAGGAAGCCAATTAAATTACTTTAGAGTATTTATATTTTTATTTTTTTTCTCTAAACTAATTAATTTGACTAATAAACTAATATATAATCTAAAGATACTAAAAATATAAACACTCTAAAATAATTTAATTGGCTTCCTTAATTTCTCTAAAAAAGTCAACTTTATCTTATAATTAGGATCGGAGGGAGTAATTAGGTCCGGAGGGAGTGACATATATACAATCCATTTCAATGTAAAAATTAATCACGTGTTTTTTTTTTTTTGCTTGCCTTTAGTTTTTCCAATAGTCAAATCATAAATGGCATCTATTATGGTGAATTACAGAGTCAAAACTAACCAAACCCATTATTTTTTATATAAAAAGAGACGAAATTTCTTGTTTATATTTGAGTACAAAGTTGAACAACTGCAAAAATCTAAAATCGTAACATATATACAATCCATTTCAATGTAAAACTTAATCACGTGCTTTTTTTTTCCTGCTTGCCTTTAGTTTTTCCATTAGTCAAATGGCATCTATTATGGTGAATTACAGGGTCAAAACTAACCAAATGCATTATTTATTTTTTATATAAAAAGAGACGAAATGACGACCTTTTTTCCCGAAATTATATGATATGTTGAAAGGATTACAATGAAATATGATTATTTGTATAGTTATTATTCATTTATTTAATTCAAATATGAAAAAAAATAAAGTTCTTGATAGTAATGAGCTAAGGTATATTTTTATTGGAAAATTTATTAGTACTAATTAAAAATATTAGTACTAATTAAAAAGGTTGGCCTTCATCCTTTACATTTGCAAAATAAAGGTGGAAGACACATTCATAGAGAGATAGATGTAGTCTACTTCAAAAAATAAAAAAGGATAGATAGATGTAGCCACTTAATTCTGATTATATTCACTAAATTTTCCTTATAATGTCACCATCTAATGTTCAGTTTCATGGATAAAAGGACTTGAAAGGCTAAAACATTACTATATACTTATCTTATTTTGATTAAAATATTAATAGAAAAGTATAAATATATTTTTTTTAAAAAAAACAGACATTTGCTGTCAATCTATCTAACTGAACAACGCAACGACAGAAAGGAAAGGGAAAGTCTGGCGACAATCCCCCCCCCCCGGGGGAATTTGGAAAATAACACTTGCTTCTTGAATAAGAAAACTAGTCATATCTTGTTAATGACAGGGGTATTCATTAACAAATAAAACAGTTATCATTGACTTGACCAAAAAAAAATTAGTATTGATAATTCATGAGACTTTTTTAATATTATTATTTTTTAATTTAAGACTTTGATATCATTTTCTCTTTCTCTTCCTGGATGAAACCGAACACAAAGAGAAGCTAGGGCGGTGCGTTAATCATAAGGCATGAAGTAATGAATGCAAGTGTTTGTTTGAGATAATTTATTTTTTATTTATAAATGCTTATAATTTGTGATTTATGGTATATGAGGTAAGTATGTGAGAAGAGTTTTATCTCGATTTACATAATAAGTGTTTATTTATAAAAAATAAACTATTCCAAACACTCACTAAGACTTCCCTTAATCATATGAGTGGGAGGGACAGGGCACCATCCACTAAAATCAATCGGACTTGTATGGCGCAACACCACCCATATTTTGAATGACGACGTGGTGATGTATATACATGCGTGTGTGTATGTGAAGTATATATATATATACAAATGCAAATTACAAATAAAACTCCACAATGGCACATTTTAATGGTCCTCTAGATGTGCACGTCAATCATCGTACGCGCCTTGTGTGTGGCATGTAATGGAACCCGTTTTAAAGGATGAGTAGGGAGATTTCTTCCCTTTTTTTAGAAGGTTCAGATTTTATATTTTTTAATTGAATATTTTTTAATAAAAAAATCATCTTTAAAAAGATATTAGTTAAGAGATTATTTTTATTTTAAATTTTGTATCTATTAAAATAATTTTTTAAAAAAGACAAAAAAAAATCTAGACTGTCCAGATCCGATCTGGATGGTCAAAATTTTCCTGCTGAGACAGATTCCCGCATGCAACCGTCAACAATGTTGATTGGATGCTAATTACAAAAGAGACAAATTCAATAAATAAATTAGAAGCACCTAAAATAATAGACTCAATATCACATCTTAAAATACTTTTCACAGCAAGTCCAAATTATGTTTCACACGCAATTGACAATCAATGGAAGCATCCTATTCCATGTCTAAGTGCTAATCAGTAATCACCAGTGACATCACAGTGCAGATTTTCAAAAGCTAGTCTCATTTGGCTATTCTACTCACCTAACATATACAAGTCATTAGCTTATATGCTTAGACCAAAAACAGGGAGAGCAAATTAAATAAGTTTTTGTGGCCCTTTGACTACTTATCTCATTTTAACATCTAGTCTTTGCTGTTAAAAAAAACAATTATTTACTAAATATGGAATATGGCGCATTAAAACTAACCAAGAATCGTACATTACAAAGATTATACTATTTGATGTAGCAGATACGAGGCTGAGTTTAGGAGTATATGCGCTTGAGATTATTATTTGCAACAGAGGGAGTTTGAATGCTACATAGTCGTAGGTGAACTTTTCAGAAACAAATCAAATTATTGCAGCAGATTTATAATGATTCATTAATTTCAGAAGGATTTGAACATCTTATGATCGTAGAGTTCATAGCAATCTCTGCACTGTATTATATATGATAGTTAGAGACCAAAAGGAAACTAATAAAGCAACATATTTATTGTGAACGAGCAAAGTTGTCAATCTGAAACATGAGTAGATTCCATCCACACCTGCAAAAGAAGACGCTCGCCTACCTCTAGACATAAACTAGAGGATTGTATAACGGCCACAACTTCAAATATCATACAGGGTTCTTCTATCTAGTTGATTTTCTTTTCTTTTTTTTTAAATGATAAAAAAAGGACTACCTGAAGCTTTCCCCATATATAATCTGTATTCTCTGTTTTCTCTGTTTTCCCCCTATATCTGAGCTACAAGGAGCTCGTTCCATGTGTCTGGGATTCCGGGTAGGCACCAGTGCAAGCAATCGCTGGCATTAAGGACTCCTCTAATACTATAACGTGAGATATGAGCCTCATCCCTCAATTCCGAAATAGCAGTTATATCCAGTATTTTAATCTCTGTACCCTTTAGAGCACCCTCGATGGTTACATCCTTTGATCCTTCTTGTACAACCTCACTTCCGTTAGATAATGGGTTGTTATTATCACAACTTCCTCCAGTGTTCCAATCTCCATTGAAGAAATGCCTTGGTGATATAGTCCTAAAGAAAACTCTGAGCCTGGGAAGTGACGGTAGCTGTGAATTAAGCCATTTCACAACACTAAAGACTGTGAAGTTCTTGGCATTTTCCATTTGAGCTAGCTTTTCATCTTTATTTGGCTTTCCATCAACATATAGTACCCACCTGTTTGCATTAAGCTTGCCAGGGTTCCAGTGATGGCCTGTATTAAGGATCAAAACATCAAAGTGATGAAGGAAACGTTTCATGAAATCTGGAGGGCGGTCTAAGTGCATGGCAACATTAGTGAGGGGGTCACTAATATTTAGGGGCTGTAGATCACAGAGGGTGGATGACCAATAATACAGAATTGTGGTGTTAGTCTTTGGAAATCTGTAAGCCCAGCCATCAGGGCGTGGAGCTCCCCGTCGCTTAATAAGACCATACTCATATCCTACATTTTTAACTTCAGGGCTTGGTTTGCCCCCAGAAGCCATACACATCAAAGATTGAAATTGTTGCCGCCCCAATGAATCTCCTATGAATGCAATTATTTTGTCCTGCATTCTAGAGGCCGAAATAACAGTGAGTGCGAAAACTTTTTCAGCAATCACATTGGTATTCATGGAGAAGATTGTATTGTTTTGACATCTAATATAAACAACAGAAAGTGATCGATGGTTATTTTCTAATGCTGCTAAGCTATATACTTCAACTACCAGATCAGGGGAATAAATAGTTATACGTACTTTCTCAAGAATGCAAAACGATCAAACTCTGGCATATCACAATTTTGAGGTTGCAAGCGGAATCCCTCGTATGAGAAATCTGGTCTCTGAGTCACTCTACATGCCCACATTGTTGATAACCACTGTTTACATCCAAAGCCAGAGTACAAAGGTCTCCTGCTGTCTGCTATCCATCTACCCTTGGCGTAGTTACAGACTGCACAGGTGATGGAATTCAAGTTCAATCACTAGTCTTTCATCCAGAAACCCATTCATAATGTAATAACAAGGCTTGTTGTATTACCAATACATGTAAATTCCAAGAGATACAAATACCCCCTTCATGCATTGACATGTTCAAATGCTCATTATAATAATTCAAACAAAAAAGCAAAAGAACCTACCCTCGCTTCTGGAAATATTTTGACTGGGTTGTATTTGAGGAGATTCCTCTTGTATAAAATCTACAGGCACTGGCTCTTTGGTTTCAACGTCTTTGACGGAACCTGGAGATTTTTCTACACCTTGTGTACGCTTTGCAGTTCCCAATGGATTATCTGGGGCCTCAGCTAGCAAGCCTAAGCAACGGTAGTATTACAGAATATTCTCAATGAAGTTAACAGTTTCAAATTCTGCGACGGAACTTTAAGGGCTTTCTTCACCTTTTGTCAGATTTGCTGTTCCCATTGGATTATTCGGGTCTTCATCAAGCAATCCTAAGCCAATGAATGACAGCAATTTAAAATCCATTTTCTTCACCAGTGAATTTGGAAAGTACAAGCACATACTCATGCAATGAACAAATGTATCAGCATCTTCAATTTTACGTACACAAGAGACTTCAAGGACGTTGGTTATTCTGTAACTCATGTTTGGTTCTATGAATTACTAAATGACAACAGAATTAGTGTAACTTTAGTAGGAGCGTGAAGCGCCCTGTGCAGTCCTGCCTCTTCTGTTAAGTATTTTCTACAAGATAGATACAGTTTCTATACATATAAACAACATATATCCATACTATTTGAAGGAATTCAACTAGTGCATATAGAGAAATTTTTACGGGGCAGGGAATATTTTTCTGTCTTGTAAGAATTAGGGAGGATCACTTATCCTCATATTTTGTATCTTCTCCACACACGCACACACATTCATTTTTCTATCTAAAAACAAAAAAGTGAATGACCAATTAAATTGAGTACACATGCATGTAGTGATCAAATCCAACCGGAAGGCAAACCTGCAGAAGGCTTATTAAACCACTCTTGGGCTGACAGATAAGTTCTGGCAAATGGCTTTTTCTTCCATGTCCACTGGAACGTAATGATTAGGACAAGAGCAACCAGAGCCAGATAAACAAGTCTCCCTTTCAAGCCACAAATATTTGCTCTTGTCATATCTGCTAATGCATTAGCACCGACATATCTTTGGCCCCGTTAGTATTGTATTTAGAAAATGTCCATCAGTACCATCACGAAATATCACCATCAGATCTTCTTCTGGTCCTTCCAGGGCTTGTCTGTTTGGGATAAACGACAGTATCACGCCAACAAGCTAAGAAGTATTTCTGCCCAAGACAATGCTAACGCTCTTTATTCATTACTCGTATAATTATAAATTCAGCCAAAATTTAAGAGTAAACATTTAAATTAATGAATAAAGATGGATAATGAACGAAAGAATGATGCAGGATTATTGTCTAATCAGACTACATCTGTAGTACAATGAGTTACTGTTCTATTCTTGTATACATTCCAACGAGATAATATTGCAATTGCGATAGCAGTATTAGTATGCTCTCATGCTGCATTTATGCTAATACCGAGAAACAATATATATGGTCGTGGACTCGTGGCCATCTGGTTGGAACAAACCCTGAAACTCAAACCAATAGAGGTGGAAAATGGCATCCACGTGCTAGAAATTAGGGAATGTACATTTCAGAAGCTTGAATTCCAGCAGTATTTTATTCGTAGGCTCCTGATCGTTTCGTTGGTGGCTCAGTTGAAGATGAACCCGCCCTCGTAATTAATCGCAGATCGATACACTGCAGGCGTACAGGAAGCAGATCCTCTCATCATCTCATTTTCTTATCATCCCTCATAAACCCATCTGAACCGTTGATTTGAAAGATGAGTTATTTGGACCGTTGATTAAGAAGGGGAGAGAAAAGTGAAATGAGTGATAACTTGATGACGTGGCTCATCTTTTATCTTTTAAATTGATTGGACGGACATAATTTAGAGATTATAAGGAATAATGAGAAAATGGATAATGAGAGAAACCGAACCCAGGCGTACAAGTGGAAAAGGAATTAGCCGGCGAGGCAACTAAAATTTTTCCTTTGGATCAGCTAGAGCTAGGGATATATATATCTCGGTCATGCAGTGAAATGATCAAGGCCATCGTCTGAATTTGCATGTACTGAAATGATCAAATATGTAACCTATGGTTGGCAAAAAAAAACAATGTAACCTATGAGTTGGTGGAACCCGTTTGGATAGGCTCGGAAGGTTTCGTCCCATCTGGATAGTCTATATTTATTTTTTTAAAATTGATTATTTTGTAATAAAAAATTATTTTTAAAAAAAATATTAGTTAAAAGATTATCTTTATTTTAAATTTTATATCCATTAAAAAAATTACAATTTAAACTATTTAGATTTCATCTAGAAGGCCTAAATAGGAAAAGCTCCCCCTACTCATCCTTTGGATGGGTAGGGAAGCTCATGAGTTGGCTGCCTCACAGGTAATGCATGAAAGGATTCGAACATAATCACTATTTTCGTCCATAATTATATTATTATACATTTGATAAAGCTAGTTTTCCGCCATTAAACTTTAACACCCTTCAGATTTGGGAATTATTTTACTTCTTTTATGTCCAGTATTATTTTATAAGCTTTTTTGTATTGAAAATAAAAATTAGAGTAAAATATATTGACTATCCATCTGTTTTACCTAAATTACATAAACCTCTCTTCTATTTTGAAAGCGTATATAAGCCTCCCTTGAATTTAAAATGTAAGTTACAAAAACCTCCTTTACTTATTTGATATTCCATTTCCATCTACCCAACTGTTAGTTGACCGTTAAGATTAACTATTAAACACTTAATTTGATCAAAAACCCCTTTTTCAACAAATAAATAAACATTTATATTTATCTAAAAATAAATTGTTATGCAAAAAAAAAAATTCTAATACATGTATGTTCAAAATTTTCAATATTTTTTTTTTAATTTTTATTATATTATAAAATTTTAAATTTTTATTATATTTATTGAAACTTATTTATTTAATATTCTTTTAAATGACTAAAAATATACCTTTCAAATGAAATGTAAAAAGAAAAAAAAAGAAATATGTTTTATTCACGATATATTATTAATAATATAAATTTAATTTTTTAATACATTTTTTGCACAAACATTTATAAATATGTTTATTTTAGTATGCATCTATTAATAGGATTAATCATATTTTTAATTAATTTTTCTATGTTTACATTAAATAAATTAATTAAGTATTTATCTTAATATGAAAAAAATTTAACATATAACTATTTACAGTAAAAGTTAAGTTAAGTAAAAGAAAAAGAAACTCTTAAATTACTTAAACAATTTTAGTCAAAATGAGGAAATTAGTAATGATGAAGGATAAATTAGTAAATAAAATTTATTTTAATATAAATTTTAATTAAAAAATAAAAATCCTTAACGAAGTTAACGGTTTGGACTTATGTGTATGTTTTTAAAATAAAAGGGAGGTCCGTATAATTAAAGCAAAACACAAGGGAGGTTAGAATATTTTACTCTAAAAATTAATATCAGAGTTAATTTCTCCTTTTATTTTCTTATTGTTACGTTCTCATTATCTACTATGAACCAAGGTATTAAAACCTGGATCGGGTATTAAACCGGTCGGGGTACTGAGTTAAGGGTCAGTGGGTCAGATCGGGGCCAAACCAGTGAGAAATTGAAGATTTTAGACTTATAGTATAAAATTATAAAGGAAACATTTAAAATTTTTTTTATAAAAATTGTAACCCGGTCCGGTCCGAGTTACATAACATTGTGAACTATTAAAACTCCCTTTTTCATGCAAATATTCCCATAGTACTTAATCTAAAACCTAGTTAATTATTTTAAGTAGATTAATAATGTTAATTAAGTTAGTTGATATGAATATGTTTTTTTCTAAAACATCCTAATCATCTTCCTTAATTCCCTCATTCCCTATCCTATATACTTCATTATTGAGGGATTATGAATAGGATTAATTTAAGAAAAATTGATAAACATGTGAAATATTTCTCACATTTAGAACCAATATCAACTCTCTAATTAAGTTCTATAATCTATATTGATAAACATGTAAAATATGTCTCACATTTAGAACTAATATCAACTATCTAATTAAGTTCTATAATCTATATTAAACATAGGAGGGAGTGATTTTCTTCCAAAACATGGTTTTAAATCCTTTTTGTAGGGTAAATTGGAAGATTAATTGGGTCCGCTAAACTTTTGTGGAGATCTTCCTATGATTTTTTTTTTTTTTGCTTAGATCATCCGGTATCAAGTGCTTTTTTTTGGGTCCTGTCCTTTTTTAGGCCAAACAAACCCGAGCAACCGACTAATCCGGATTAAAGCTAGGTCAAATTTTTTAGGTGTAAAGCTCTTCCTTCAGCAGAAACTCTATCCACCAATCTTAAACATGAGACCTTTGTGGAAGGGACTCAAGTGCCAAACCACTTGAGCCACTTGCCTTCAACATCTTCCTATGGTTTGATATAAAACATTTCTTCACAATCTACAAGATGGGAAACAAATTTATGCTTCTATTTGGTTTATTAGCTATTCTAGATTCAGACAAACCCAAAAATATACCCTCTCAATCTCCCAACTATTTTTTCCTTCTTGATCATTAAATTATATTTAAAATAAGTTATATTTTGATATAGTATAGACAAAATATAGTTCAGTTTTTTTGTTGGTGATTTTTCAAGCAACTAATTAAAATCGCATAGTTTTAGAGTATTTTTCTTTCCAAAAGTATTTTATTAGTCCCACATATAACTTGCTATTTAAATTATTAAACAATTTTCTTTGAAATTCCCCTGATTAATTACAATATGTGAAATAAAATCTTGTGGTATTCGCAGGTGTGTGAAAGACATCAAATGGGTTTTCCCTCCTGTTGGATGGACTAAAGTCACTATCCGTGAAAGGATGTCTAGGCATAACTATGTATGGGAGCGTTCTAAGGAGGGATAATGGTTGTTGGGTGTGTGGATTTGTGAAATAGGTAGGAATCTGTAATGCACTAGTGGCCGAGCTGTGGGGTACAGTATATTGTTTTAAAATAGCATAAAAACTTTGGAGTCACAAAACTCGTTATGGAGACTGGAGAGGAATGCCTCTTATGCGATCAAAATGGTTTTAGTGTGTGTGTTTGAGTTAGCAGTGGTAAAAGTTATTTTTTTAATTTTATTTTTATAAAAGTTAGATAAGATAAAATTTATATTATAAATATGATTTATGTTTGAATTGACGGTAGTAGAAATGACTTTTTTTTTTTTTGAAAAACCAAACTTTTGAGTTTCTTCTCAAAAGCTGTTTTTGAAAAAAGAATCCAATTGCCAAAACACCAACTCAAATACTTCAATTTTTAAAAAGTCAGAAGCCATTGTGATTATTTTAAGAAAAGCCTATTTGGGATGGCGTTCAACACAAACCCAAATATCCCAATTTTTAAAAAGTCAGAAGCCATCATAATTCTTTTTTTTAGAAAAAAAGCCTGTTTGAGATGGCACTTATATAGCATGTTTGAGATCACGATTTCTTAAAAAATAAGTTTTTATTACATAAGTCGAGATAAAACTCATCTCACATACTTATCTCGTATACTATGAATCACGATTTATAAATACTTATTATCTAAAAATAAGCTATTCCAAACGAGCACATAAGCTTGGAATGACAGGAAAGTAAGAAACAAGATTTCATATCCGTGGCTTAAAGAAGCTAATAGAAACATCCAAGCACGTTTCTCTCATTCTTACAGGGAAAATAACTTTACGACTGACTGGCTTATAAACTTTAGTCTGGCTAGTGCCTAGTGGTGATGAACTGTGTCGTTTGGAAGTGTCTCCTGAAAGGCTATATAATGTACTAATCAATGATTTGGTATAATTTGAGAAAAATCAAACATCAAATTAACAGCTGAGAAAAATGGATGGGAGAAGATAAAAACAAATAATTGAATATGTTAAATTTTTAAATGCAGGTATAAGTTGACGTTATCTTTCTATAAAAAATGATTCAAGTCAATTGATAGCATCTACCTGATCATGCTGAACAAATTTAATTATCTGAGATTTTCTGATGTATTCTAATAAAATAAAGGTTAACAACGTTGGATTTTAAAAATTAAAGGCCGGTAACTAGTGTGTCATATAATCACAGAGCACAAAGTGATTCGAGTGAGGCAAATGTAAGTCCCACCATGTGAATGCCCAAAGAGATGCGAAGTTGGGGGCCCTCTGTCAAAATATTATTCCCTAGGCATGAACAATCCGTGCAATGCACGGATGCACATGTTTGTTTCGTACAAGTTGTAAACTCATCCTTTAGGTGTTTGTTTAGATGAGCGATTGGAATGCTTAAAAACAGCTTTTTAATAGTAATTTACAGTATATGAGGTAAGTATGTGAGATGAGTTGTGTCTCGATCTACGTGAAAAATAACTTATAAACAATCTAATCGCTAAAACAAACATACCTTTATCCTTCGCTCGTGAGTTGTGAAGTTGAATCCCTGCCATGTCGGTGGGTCCTTGAGATTCCAAGTTGTGGATCCATACAAATAACTTCAAAAAAGAGATTTATTATTTATTTGTGATAGCTTATTTTTAATTTGTAAGTATCACTCTAGTCCCTATTATAAGTCCTTTTTGACCAAAAAATTTGGTCCTATTTATAAGTCCACTTTCAGTATATAAATGAGCTTATGACAATCTTGCCCTTATTTATGGTACCCATAAAGAAATAATTTAAAGAGAGATAAAGAAGAAAAAGTTGAAAAGTACATATTCATAAATGAGGGTATAGTTGGAAATTTACCCTATAATCATTGGGTTAACTACTTTTTCTTGGTATGTGGGATTTAGGTAAAAGGGACTTATAATAGGGACCAGAGTGGTACTTATAGATCGTGATTTACGGTATACGAGATAAGTATGTAAGAAGAGTTTTATCTCGACTTACGTAATAAACACTTATTACCAAAAAATAAGTTATCACAAACTCCCTTTTGGATCCATTCCCATTATAACTATTCTTTTATAATCATCAATATCGACGAATAAATATATCAACACATTAACATTTAAAATTCGCGCAAAGCTATTTATTACTTATAATTATAAATGGCACGTGTCGGGTATATGCCCCAGATCACCGGCCTTAAATCCACATCACGTGTTGGGAAACTTGTGGAATAATGAAACTATGAAAGTGAGATGGCATTCCTTCAACGACGTCGTTTTGTCCGTCTCTCCTCCTTGAAACAGTCGTTATCATTTGTGGGCATTGGCCCTCATGTCGTGGGAATAGTACTTTCACATTTCGGGTTTAAAAAAGTTTGGCTAGTTCCGTTACTTTTTCGTTGCCCCAGTCCACATCAAGTTGAAAAACATTGATCCCGACCCGACCGATTTCTTTCTTTTCCGGCCAATAAGACTGAGCCGATCCAATGACAGAAAGTGATCCCCTTGTGACCACCACAAAAACAAAAAACAAGTGAATCTAGCATAGAATATGGATCTGGCAATCTTTAAAATTTTCCTAGGATAATTGCTCATTTGCTCTACAGTTCCAAATCTTAAAAAGTATAATCTTGTTAGGCGGAACCTATTAAATAACAAAACAAACCTCGAACGAAGTGAGATGGAAAAAAGGAAAAACACTCCCATATATGCAGTGCGTTTGTTTCGGGGTTTGGAGGGGAAAATCGAACTTCAACGGTGCTCAATTGAATTTGAACAATGTTTTGATTAAAAGTGAGTGTTTGTTTCAGCGATTGGATTTAAGATAAAAAAATTTATAAGTTGAAAAAAAGTTATAAGCCTTAAAATAAAGCTTATTGGAACTTATGTGCATGTATGTGTATAAAAAAATATTGATAGGAGTATTTTCATATTTTTGGGATCAATGAAGTACTCAAAATCACTTCTAATCACAAAAATTCTTTTATGAAAAAAGGTTCTAAATAATTTTCTCTTTCTTTAGATAGTAATTTTCTGTTAATTAGATAATACTTTTGAATAAGAGTTTAAGCAAGTTTTGAGTTTTGTTAATATATGAATGTAGAAATGTAGAGAATAATTAATTATTAATTTTAATCATTTTAGATTTATTATTTAGTTGTTTTATGATTTTATAATTAATTTTTTTTTATAAACATGTCATAAATTACTTTCTATATAGTGTTTTTACCCATTAAATTTAGTTTAAATAATTTATTTGGATTATTGGAGGTATTATTGAGATTTTAATCAACTTATTTTGTTAGATTTTGAGCTATGTGAAAATATAAGTTATGATTTAATATTTAAATTAGAGTTTGATATAATTTATAAGATTTAAGTTTAAGGTGCACAGTAGAAAAGATTTTTGGAGTGTACCAATTTAAATTAGAGTTTGATATAATTTTATTAAAATTGTGCCATTACCAAATTTTCAAAATTAATTTTTGAGAAAATTGTGAAAAAATCCCTCTGTGTATAGATATCTTCCTAGGTCCCATTGACAATTAAGTTGCCAATGATGGCTTTTTTCACAATTATCCCTTCATTTTTTCATTTTTCATAATTTTTTCAATTTATTTCTCTTAATTAATACAAAAGTCACTTATGCAAAAGTCAAACCAAATATCCTAATTTTTACATAGCTACTTTAAGTTACTTATCCAATCGCTAATCCAAACACTCATCATTTTACCCAATCTAATTTTTTTCCAATTTTAAGATTCCATAAATTTAAGTAAAAATAAGTTACTTATCCAATCATCAAAACAAACACACCTATTATATGTAGTTATGAAACAAAATGGTGTAAAATCACACTACCTCACATGATCTATCCATCTTCTTCGGTTCTTCTTCTACGAAACACCCCACCTTAGTTGAGTACTAAAGAAATATATTTTTAACGTCAATCGAGGGCAGCTTCTAATGTGGCATATTTTTATATCCTCTCGTTTAGCAGTGAGATAATCCTAGTACATTGGTTGACTCAAAAAATAACTAGTGCAGATATTGTTTAAAAAGTTTTTTTTACGTTAAACATTTAAAAATTAGAAACTCTGTATTGGTGAAACCAGTAGAGATCCTGACGAATCAGAGACGAGAAGGGCCTCCGATATTTTTATAGTTTAAGATAATAAAGGCAGGAATAACCTACAATGCGTAAAATTACGGTTACCTACAATAATAATATTGCCCGCAACAGGTGCCGCTTCTCCCTCATTGTCCCACACTTTCAATTTCTGCAATGCAGCTCTCAAAGTCACACTTTCAATTTCTCTCTCATCCATTCCAAGCTTATATTTTGGAGTATCAATTATCATTATGAATGTCCTTTACCCACGCCCATATATACGAAGCAATTACAATCACTTCTACCTATAAAATCGCATATCTTCTCGCCCATTTTGTCTATTCCCTCCTTCCCATGTCCTCTGCTAAACCTTTCGTTTCGTATCCTTTTCTTGATGCCTCCTTCGCAATGGATAGTTAGTCACAGCCGCCGTCGCCGTTTCTCATCCTCCTCCCAAGAAACCAAGGTGCCTTTCTTTTCTTCTTTTTTCTTTTGTCGTCTAATCTTTGGTTTCTCTGTTCTTTTCTTTGTCATGTCTATTATATCTTGGTTTCAAACTTCGCTTCGCTGCTCTAAATTGGACCGACTTCTTCACGCTTCTATTTTCTTTTGGCGAACAATGTGGTACTGGTCGTGTCTTTGCTAGTTTTGCTGATTTTCTTTTTGGGTTGTTTCTCATGTGTCTTACATTCTGTCTATGGTGAATACTTTTTGGGTGTAAGGTTGGTTCCTCTGTTAAATTTTCTTTGGGGTGGTGTATTTATCGGTGTTGTCGTTTCCAACCGGAATTTCTTACTCTGCTCATACATTGTTTCATATTAAAGTTCACATATTTCCGTTATGAGTTCGTATCTGAGTTTGATTCCAGCATCACCGTTAAACTTGAGTTTTTCTCTTTATTTTCTTTTTCTCCGTAGTCAGGAATTTATCTGGCTTTTGGTTAGAGCGCTTCTTGACAATAAACGTTGAAACAATGTTCTTTGTTTTCCTTTATCTCTCTGTTTTTTAACGTGTTTTATTCCAGAACAACTTAAAAGCTTATATTCAACCCATTAATATATAACAAGTTATTTTGATACCAAGGGCGGGGTTATGACTCTACTAACTCCAAGTTGTTATTAATCAAAATTGCAAAAAGTAGTTTGCTGTGGTTTTCGTAACATTTCTCCCAAACAATATTTAATATGCTCTTCCGCAACACCTAGTGTTCTATAACATAACTTTTGAAAAGCCACAATAATCTGCGGGGGATGCAAATCTTTCAAATCAACCTTTTAATATAATGATATTAGAAGAACATCTGTATCTTATGCCAAAAGGGAAATGCAAGTCATATCAGATTTGACCATGCGTTTGATTTTATTTGACAATGTAAACGTGAATTTGAAATTTATGCGATGTGCTTCTGACACTTTGCCATAAAATGGTGTAAATTTTTGGCAACCAAGCGTTTCTTGAAGCTAAGCCTATGATGTGAGATGTGTTTAATTGTTTTTTCCTTCATGATTAGGTCTATAGTATCGGTGAATAGGTGCACTCCAAATGGCTCCAGGGAGATATTCCCGATTAGACAACAAAAGATCATCAAGTTACTGGTCAACAGTGACTGTTGTTACGTTTGTGGGTCTATGCTTGGTCGGAATTTGGATGATGACTTCATCCTCTGTAGTTCCAGACCAAAATGCAGATGTGTCTCAGGAGAATAAGAATGAAGTAAAACAAAAGACTGATGTTGAAAAACAGGCGATTGACAGCAACAAGAGCAATTCTCAGCAATCTGGGGATGATCAAGGTGATTTGCCTGTGGATACAACCATGGTTGACAGTGATGTCTCTAAAAGCAATTCTAACGTCCCAGAAAACACAAATAACAACGACGATCAGAAGGAAACTTCTAATATGGGAGAGGCTGAAGATAATACAGTTGAAAATAAATCTGATTCCAATGAGGGTGAGAAGAAGTATGATTCTTATGACAACAGAAATTCAGATTCAGATGGAAATAAAAATCAATCAGATGGTCAAACTGAAACAACAGATAGTATGATAGAAGAGAAGGTAGAAGAACAAAGGACTGGCAATGACTCTGATGAAAGCTCTAGTGAGAAGAAAACAGATGATTTTGTGCAGAACCAGAGTTCACAGGCGGTTTATCCTCATGGTGCACAGGCAGAGCTTCTGAATGAAAGTAGAACTCAAATTGGGTCCTTTACAACTCAGGCATCAGAGTCAAAGAGTGAAAAAGAGTCTCAAAATTTATCTAAGCAGCCTACTGGTCAATACAATTGGAAGCTTTGCAATGTCACTGCTGGTCCTGATTTCATCCCATGCCTTGACAACTGGGAAGCAGTTAGGAATCTCCGGAATACAAAGCACTATGAACATCGAGAACGACATTGTCCTGCAGAAGCTCCTACCTGCCTTGTTCCTCTTCCTGGAGGATATAGAACCCCTATTGAGTGGCCTAGAAGCAGAGATAAGGTATAAATTTACTAATATGCTTCTAGTTAGTTATCATTTTGATTGACTTTTTACTCTCCTATTAAATTATAAGTTCCCCTCAATTGTGGGATGATAATATTCCAAATACTTTGCCTGTTGAATTTAAGGGGCGCCAGAGTTTACTCAAATCATAGTTCATTGTTGTTCTCTATTTCGTTGTTTACGCCTCCCTGAAATAATAAGTTCTGCTCCTGCAGATATGGTATCACAATGTTCCACACACTATGCTTGCTCAATACAAGGGGCACCAGAATTGGGTAAAAATGGCTGGCGAGCACCTTATTTTTCCTGGTGGTGGAACTCAGTTCCAGCATGGAGCACTTCATTACATTGACTTTATACAACAGGTGATATATTCATGTTCTCATCTCTTGCCAACATCGACTCTATTTGTCATTTTTAAGGTTAATATCCATCAACAAGACCTGGATTGCATTTTGCTGCATGTTCTATAAATCCATATTTACTTGTTCAGTAACAAATGGTGTTCTTGCTCAAGTTTCTCACCCACTATACAACTTCAAATTTCTTGTTCAGCTTTCATTTTAACATTGTTCTGTGGGTATGCAATCTGCTTTATTTTATTTTTTTTTGGGTGTTTTTGTGCATTTTGCTTACTATAAGGAAGTTTGATGCAGTCTGTACCTGAAGTTGAGTGGGGCAAACACACACGTGTGATATTAGATGTTGGATGTGGTGTTGCCAGCTTTGGAGGCTTTATCTTTGAGAGAGATGTACTCACTATGTCATTTGCGCCAAAGGACGAACACGAAGCTCAGGTACAATTTGCACTTGAAAGAGGTATTCCCGCTATATCAGCTGTCATGGGCACAAAGAGACTTCCCTTCCCAGCGAAAGTATTTGACGCCATCCATTGTGCACGCTGTAGAGTTCCATGGCATATAGAAGGTATTTTAATGTCCTCTTTTTTATTTTTAGTGATCAGATGAATTCACCTCAATCCTCGTTTGAGGTTTCTGTTTAGAATTATTTCAACAACGACTTCTGTGTTTTTGGCGGCGGTCAGATGAATTTAAGTTCATTCCAATTTAAGGTTTTAGTACAGCAATAGTTTTGTCCACCCTCTGTTTGTAGGTATTTAGATTTAGGACTACTTACTTACATGGGTAGTTATGTTGATAAGTCCATGATGGCTTTTATTTGGGAAGCTTATTTTTCTTCTTTTGGTGCAACTGCAGGTGGTAAGCTTCTCTTGGAGCTGAATCGAGTACTGCGACCTGGTGGTTTGTTTTTGTGGTCTGCTACTCCTGTTTATCAGAAGGAACCTGAAGATGTCGAAATATGGGAAGGTAGGTAAAAAAATAAACTTTTGTTTGCCTCTTTTAGCTTGAAGGTGTATTTTCTCAGACATTTTTGTTTTGTCAATTTATATCCAGCCATGAAAGTTCTAACAAAAGCAATGTGCTGGGAAGTTGTGTCAATCCAAAGGGATAGACTCAATAAAGTAGGTATAGCTATTTACAGGAAGCCAACATCTAATGAGTGCTACATGAAACGTTCAAAGAATGAGCCTAGTCTCTGCCCAGACTTTGATGATCCTAATGCAGCATGGTATTTTTCTTCTCTTCAACTTAAATGATACTACTCCTGTCCTAAATGTATGACCTAGTTTGTAGTGCAAATTACACTAGAAAACTTTGTCAACAAGACCTTCAGATTTATGTTCTTATTTGGTTTTTTAAAACTAAAGGAACATTGTACGACTGTAGGAGACATTTTACATTTGGAGAGATGCTTCCTTTTGCCTGAAATGAAAAATTTTTTACATTACAATTTTTATCTGCTAAAGTTCAATAAACCAGTTTATAACATTGATGCTGTCTCTACCTTTTGATGTGACAGGAACGTTCCATTACAAACTTGCATGCACAAAGCACCTGAGAATTCAACTGAGCGTGCATATAAATGGCCAGAGGACTGGCCAGCCAGACTGTCCAAACCACCATGCTGGTTGTTGAGTTCCCAAGTTGGAGTTTATGGAAAGCCTGCCCCTGAAGATTTTACCGCTGATTATGAAATCTGGAAAAATGTTGTATCTGGGTCTTATCTAAATGGGATTGGAGTTGATTGGTCAAAAGTCAGGAATGTCATGGACATGAGATCTGTTTATGGAGGGTGAGCAAAAATCTTCCATTTTTCTTTTCTCCCCACAAGTCACTTGCTCTTTCTGAATTATAATATCTGTTTCTGGCATGCAGTTTTGCTGCAGCTTTGAGAGATTTAAACATTTGGGTCATGAACGTGGTTCCAATAGACTCAGCTGACACTCTTCCTATTATTTACGAACGTGGCCTTTTTGGCATATATCATGATTGGTGCGAATCATTCAGCACTTATCCTAGGACTTATGATCTCCTGCATGCTAATAATCTGTTTTCCAAGCTTAAGAAGAGGTGGGTAATGACTAATGACTAGTTTATTTCTCAGATTAGCAAGAGATTTGACTCTCTCTGGTCTTGCTAAATTTTCATATTTATCGTGTCCCGTCCAGTTGCAATTTGACAGGTGTAGTTGCTGAGGTTGATCGGATTCTGAGGCCATCAGGGAAGTTTCTGGTTCGGGACAAATCTGAGACGATTAAGGAAATTGAGGGGATGGTGAAGTCTTTGCATTGGAAAATTCTCACGAGTAACTCTAACGATAAGAATGGATTTCTGTGCGCCGAGAAGTCCACTTGGCGACCTAACAAGAAGGAGACACTCTTATATGCTCTTGCTCTTCCTAAAGATCTTAAACGTGATCAAGATGTCGATAAGGTGATACCGTAGGTGGGTGGCCATAATTTTTTTTTCACTTTTTTGGGGCCAAAATTAGTTATGTCAGAAGCTTGTCGATTTTGATCTCCTCAATCTAGAGCGTTATTATTTTCTTGTTTTTGTCAGCGTTGTTGGTGATGCGCGCAGTCAGTTTGATTAAGTTCTTGCAATTGTAAAGCCTATTTTGGTTGATAGAAGCCTAGTAAAATTCTTCAGTGCTAGTTAGGGTAATTATTATATTGCTTGAACTCAAATCTCATGCAACGTAAACACCCTAATGAAAATACCTCAGACGCTGTTAGGTTTATACGTTACTATTGTTGATTCAAATTTTGGAGCATTTGGCCATTTCATAAATAAAAAGCAGAGGTAGCGCCAGAGCGAAGTAGTGTTGGATCTGTATGTATTGGGTAAATTTCCAATACTATCTTCAATACTTAAGATAAAATCCAAATTGCACTACAGAGTTGATCTCGTATAATTTTGCTGCAAGACTAAGCTGAAGTATTATCACTGACTGGAGCTTCGAAGCTTTTTGCATTCTTCTATTAGTCCAGCAGCTCTATTCAAATGCATTCTCTGCTCTTCGTTGAAGCGTGATGAAACAGGTCTTGGCTTAATAAAAAGTAAAAACAAGAAAACACTCGTGAAAATTCATTAATTAAAATTAAAGAAACATTTCAAATAGTGGACTTTCTTTGATAGTCATTTAAAATTGGGTTAAAGTATAATTTTATCAACAAAGTTTATTTGAAGAGCGTTTGGTACAAATAAATTTTGTAAGGGTAAAAAATATCAATAAACGATTTAAAAAGGTGCAAATTCATCAAAATTGTTAAATTTGACTAAACTGCTGTTAAATTATATGGTTAAAGTGTAATTTTACCAACAAATATTTTTCAGAGGATCGTTTGGCACATATAAGTTTTGGAAGAGACAAAAATATCAATAAATAATTTAAAAGGGTGCAAATTCGCTAAAATCATTGAATTTCACTAAACACTATTAGGATTTTTCTCTCTTATAATTTAACGATCGTTTGGTCAAATTTAACGGTTTTAGTAAATTTACACCCTTTTAGATTGTTTATTGATATTTTTGTCCCTTCTAGAACTTATTTGTGCCAGACGCCCTTCGAGATAAATTTTATTAGTAAAATTATACTTTAACCCAAAATTATAAGAAAAAAAAACCTTAACGATGTTTGGTGAAAATTAACAGTTTTGATAAATTTGCACTCTTTTAAACTATTTATTAGTATTTTTATCCCTTTCAAACCTTATTTGTGCAAGACAATGATAGGGGAAAACTTTTTTGATAAAATTGCATTTATATCATTTAAAATTTAACAATTTGCAAGTGAATTAAAGATTAAAATCATACATTCAGGAACAAAGTGAATCCCAATCTAACTCTTAAACAATTGGAGATAAAACTTCACACGAAGGGCGTTGTTAATTCGTCATATCAGCAAGACAGCAACGGAACGCCATATGAGGCAACATGAACTAGATGCAACAATGCCGCGGGCATTAATTAAACGTTTGATGATTCTCTCTCAACTTGTGAAATAAAGACAAAGGTTGTGAAACTAGTACGAGACCAATGGAGTTGACTTGAAACTCGGCAAATCGGTCAATTAACTGGTGCGGTCGAGGTGGCTGCACATAAATAGTGTCATCAGCGGTAAAGGTAAAAAAACTATCAATGCCTAATAATATTGTTATGGAAGTGTCGAATACACTATTAAGTAAGCTATGTTTGAAAAATATTAATCATGTCCCTCTTGTGATTAATTAATAATGCACTCTTGTTTTAGAAGGATTGTGTCGGGGCAATTCCACATCAAGAGGCGAGTCCCCGGCGCCTTCGCCGGTGAAAATAAACCTAATATACCTTGTTTAGATTTTTTTTTTTTTGGTTTTAAAATTCTATTTTACTTTTACTAGCCCTCGTTGCTTGCCTATTTTTATGCCCCTCTTTCAGCTGATCTTGTGCCCCATAACTATTACAATATCAAATTACTCTTTTCCAATAGCTTCATACCAATATACCACTCAATCTCTCTAAGATCATGGACGATGAGAGCCACAACAATTTGCCAAATGGGGTCATTTCAGAAAGCCCTGAAAGTCCTTCCTTAAAGACTTCAAGCAACAACAACAATAATAATAGTAGCAGCAGCAGCAGCAACAACAACAAAGAACAAGATCGGTTTCTGCCAATAGCCAATGTGGGAAGAATCATGAAGAAAGTGATGCCTCCGAATGGGAAAATCTCAAAGGACGCTAAAGAGACAGTTCAAGAATGTGTATCAGAGTTCATCAGCTTCATCACCGGAGAAGCCTCTGATAAATGCCAGAAAGAGAAGAGGAAGACCATCAATGGAGATGATATTATATGGGCCATTTCAATCCTAGGGTTTGATGATTACGTGGACCCTTTGAAATGTTACCTTCAGAAGTATAGAGACATTGAAGGAGAGAAGCTTAATCTTCCAAAACAACAACGTTCTGAACAAAGGCTCCACCACCACCACCACCAAGACCAAACTAATAATATTAATAATAATAATAACAATAATAACCTGCCTTTAAGTAGTGTATATTCTTCCACAAACCTAATTTCTCATCAGCCTCCCTATGTTCCATCTGGCCAGCCATATACTCTACCTTTTCCCCCAAACTCTATCAAACAGGACCAGATTGATTCGGTGGGACACTGGTAAGACAATGCATTTTGCCATTTCCTTTTGATCTTTTTTTTGGCCATACATTTCCTTTTAATCAGAAAACATTTTTTTCCCATATACAACAAACATTGCCAGTCTTGTTTTTGAGAGAACATTCAATCTGCTTTTTATAAATAATAGGTATGCATACATGTGTGAAAATATTGTTGCATTTACATAATCAATACTTAAATAAAAGCAATTTTGCTTCGTGTTCGTAAAAAATGAAGAAAAGATTCAAGGATTTGTGTTTTTCGCATATCATAGCTAGCTAGCTTATAGGTTGGGGCGATCTATATATACATTATCAATTTTCCTTCTCGAACGAAGCACATATATGTATATATTGTTAGCCATTAGATCATACAGAATATTGTAAATTCATTGATATATAATACATGTGATTGAACATGTAAATACTTGCAGCTATTTCAATTCCTTGTATTCTTCTTATTCCTCTCCCCACTCTCCACTTCACACATTGGTGAAAGTCTTTTAGATATAGGTATATATTAAGGTTATTGTCTTTCTATTAAAATAGCTTATGCTATTTGATAGGACCCCTTTTACCTTGTATTCCTTTAATATCTTCTTCATTCAATCAATGTTAGACTTTTTCTCTATCCGTAGTACCTTTGATATCTTCTTTAATCAATCAATTATCAATATGTGAGACTTTCTCTCTACCTGGAGTTGTATTTTTTTATTGTACACAGAATATTGTAAATTCATTAATATACAGTACATGTGATTGAACAAGTAAACCAATGTGAAACTTTTTCTCCACCTGGAGTGGAGTTGTATTTTTTTTAGTGTATAGAATATTGGAAATTCATTGATATATAGTACGTGTGATTGAACAAAGTAAATACGTGTAGCTATTTCAATTCCTTGTATATTCTTCTTCGTTCTTCCTCACCCCACTCTCCACTTCACACATTTGTGAAAATATGTTAGATATAGGTATATATTAAGGTTGTTGATCCCACTTAATGGAATAAAGCTTCTTATTGTTCTTGGTTATCACTCTGGTTTTATTTATAAGTCTTTTTTTATTAAAAAAAATTTGATCTTATTTATAAGTCTAGTTTCAGTATAGTAAATGAGATTGTGACAATTTTACCCCTATTTATTGTACTAATGAAAAAATAATTTAAAAATAGATAGAGAAAAAAAAGTTGAAAAGTACACATTTATAAGTGAGGGCATAGCTGAAAATTTACCTCATAATTTTTGAGTTAACTACTTCTCCTTAATATATGAGATTTAGTTAAAAATGATTTATAAATAAGATTAGAGTGGTATATGCTAAGTTTTCTTTCTATCAAAATAGCTTATGCTATTTGATAGGACCCCTTTTACCTTGTATACCTTTGATATCTTCTTTAATTAATTAATATAAGACTTTTTCTTTACCTGGAATACCTTTAATTTCTTCTTTAATTAATCAAAGTGAGGCTTTTTCTCTTCCTGAAGTTGTACTTTTTTTTTTTTTGAGTCTCAGAGGCTTAGTTTTACCATATGTTTTTCCCACTCAATTTTTAGTCTCAAGTCAAATAACTCTTGATGCCTTATTGAGTTTTAAGATATAGGTATATTTTAATGTTTTTCTATCAAAATATTTGAACTATCTGATAGGACTCCATTTTTACATTATATACCATTTTTACCTTATACACCTTTAATATCTTATCTAATTAATCAATGTGAGACTATTTTATATTCTAATAGTGAAGACACATAGCCGTCAGAGATTACTAAAACGGTGACAGCAACAGCAAAAGAACAAGTACAAATTTTATTTCTTGATCAGATTAATTCGTCTCTCTATTTACTTTTTAGTGTTCAAGAAGATCACCATTGAAATTTGCTGGTTGAGAGAGTAAAGGATGAGTACGAAGCCTGTGAACATTATATTCCATATTCGCATGCCATCCATCATGTATGCGAAATAAGGTTTAGTTAATTAAATCATGATCAATGATATGATTTGTTGAGAGAAATATAGAGACCATCACACCAATTCTTAAATTACTGGTTTCAGCCAACACTCGAGTGTCATGCTGGCTGAGAGGAATAGAATCTTGGGAAAATGTCAGCTAGGTCCCAAGCTAGGAAAAAAATGTCAAAAAAGTCCCTTTGAAAAGTCAACTGTCAGAAAAGTTCCTAGGGACTTTTCTGACATGAATTCCCAATAACCATTTACCAAAATACCCCCTAACCAATTTAACCACTGTCATTTGTTACAACATGTTATGCTATATTTACAACATCGTAAGTCATATTAACAACATAATCAATTACGTTTACAACATGTTACGTTATATTTAATGAGTTGTAAACGTAACTGAAGAGGTTGTAAACGTAACACAATCACGCATTTTATATACATGTTGTAAACGTAATTTACGATGTTGTTAATAAGACTTACGAAGTTGTAAATATAGCATAACATGTTGTAACCAATTACAGTGGTTAAATTGCTTGGGGGGTATTTTGGTAAATGGTCATTGAGAATCTATGTCAGAAAAATCCCTAGGGACTTTTCTGACAGTTGACTTTTCAAATAGACTTTTTGGCATTTTTTCCCTCACTTGGGACCTAGCTGACATTTTTCCTAGAATTCTTCCCATATATCACGCGTTCGAATGACATTGAGCGAAAAATTACTGGTTTCATATTATTAGAGTGATTGATTAATTAACCAAGTGCTCTGAAAATCTCTCTTTACAATATATCCTTACTGCCTTCACTATACCCTGACGCATAAAGATATTGTTAATTAAACCGATAGATCCGAGCAAGCTCCAAATTTTCTAGGTTGATAATGCCATATTCAAAAATTATGCATCCATCTAGAAGCTAATAATTGCGGTGCTCGCGAGAATTTACATGCATGCTAAATTATCCATTCTCAACAGGAGATCATGATCTTAATATATTACGCCGAATCTGATATGGTGCCCTGAAAAACAAAAAGTCTTGTTGCATCAATTCTTTGAAGATACTCCCTCCGGTCATAATTATAGGATATATTTACCTAATTTTGGAGAAATTAAGGATAGTAGTTAAATTAGTTAACCATATTTATTTTCCAAAAATACCCTTATTTAAAATTTAAAATAGCATCCAGTTACTATATTTTATTCGGTTAATTTAGGGAGTATTTCAACTGGTTGTTTCTCCCTGTTTGCTTATTCGGTTATTTTTAGCAACCGGTTACATACACGGGAAGTGGAACATACTACATAATACCCTTATTTAAATAGTACTATAAATTATTTTATTAAAAAAATTTAAAAAAAAAACAGAATTGAGATGTACGTGACTATGTGGCATTAATGAGTTACAAATATTACTCACTTCATAAAATATATAGGTGTATTATTAAATTATTATTGTGTTTAATTATTATTGAGTAAGTATCAATTAGGGGTATTTTGGGAAGAAATTAATAAAAATTAAAATTTTGTCCTATAATTAGGATCAAGATCAACTCCTAAATATTGTCCTATAATTAAGACCGGATGGAGTAATTTTTAAGCAACTCAAACCTGAGAGATGATAAGTGACTGTATATTTTGCCGATTCTGATGTTGTGAATGTTTGTGGCCCAAACTTAATTAATTGTGGCGCTTTACCAAAAATTGCTATCGGTACGAGATCTTAATTATCAATCAAAATCTATACAATTACTCCTCCAGACATAAATATTTGACCTAATTTATAGTGTAATAGGACGGGTGTAGTATTAAATTTCAAGAACAAGAAATTAAAATTTCTGTGCAGGCGTTATAATAATTTTTTTGTTCTTAATATTTATATGTTCAATTTCAATTAGAACTTTACTTGTTCAAATAATTATCATCTAAGTGGGTTTTGAAATGTATTAATTATATGAACTTTGAAAAAATAAATTGCATATATACTTCGTGAATTATATTTATGATAATTGATATGATGAAGAATGAAAACTATTAATATTTCTAAAAAAGAAGTAATAATAATATTTATTGAAGATGATCTTAAAAATCCTAATTATTTAGGAGAATCAAATAACACAATTTAAATTTAAAATGATTAGATCATCCCTAACCAAATCCCTCTATTCATCTCATGCATCCTTCTTATCTTGGGATCAATCGCCATCGCACTTCCGATCATCACCCAGCTGTGGCAATCAATCTGATGGTCTGACTGAGTTTAATACATAGGAACCTTTTGCCGGCCCAAATAGAAACGTTCCCATCAATTCCACCCTACCATCTACATGGCTTCTATGCCATTCTCTGTCTCTTTGATATGCTTCGGAATTTCTACCTTCTTTTCCGACTCGTTTTTTGATCTCTTGTAATGAAACAATAAATCAATTTTGAGTAATGTAATGGTTATGGAGTGATACTTCAATTTTATAAGAGAAAGACGATGGCAATTTGCCATAGTTTCCTGGCCTGCTATTGTAGGGACTGGGCAGATTAAAACCTTTGATACATATAAAGCTTTTTAGGCCAAGCCTGATTCTGGTGTCCCTATACTACATAACATGGGAATCAAGCGCAAGATTGTTTGAATTGGAAGCCCCTTCCCACCTGGTTAACCAATTCGCCATTTCCATTGATTGGAAGGGGCAAAAGGGTGTCGATAATCGAAAGTGCAGTTTGCATAGTTTGATACCAAAAATAGAGCATATATGAGATGCATCTCAAAGGAAAAGTACTAATCAAAACTTATAATTAGTTTAGACTGATGTCGGGGGGAAAACAAATATTTTGACACACAAAACTATGAAATATTTGCTTAAAGCCATAAAGTGGATACACGTGTAAAGGGTCAGGGAAATTCATACTTCTAGCTGACACAAATACGTGTATACCAGATAATTACTTATACGCATTATTTATGAGAGTGTGAGCATCATATATAGAAACCAAACAGAAGACAACCCTCCAAACCAATAGTAATATATATAGAGCTGGTATTGGTGCATATACCACCATGACATGACACCCTTGAATTCAAAAAGGAAAAAAAAAAAAAAGCAACTAGAAAACGAGAGAAGAAGTGGGACCTTTTTTTGAATATGGGCGTGGGAGCTATCAGAAAAAGGTGACAATACTACCTCCGATTGCACTATAAAGTGGATGGATCTTAATATTGTTTATTTTTAGCTAAACGGAATTTGGAGAGTGGTGAGAACTAGAGCGAAGCCAGAGGATGAAGCTTTCGAGAGTGGTAACATCAGCTCTGTAATGCTTCTGTGTGAAGTCAAACAAATCGCCCCATTTGAAATCTGGGTACTTCCTTCCTTCTTCTCTTTCCATCAGATTTTCTGGTGGCCTCACTGTTTTGTCGTCTCTTGGGCTTACGAAATATACCAATGATCTCCTCTCTTTTTCTGTGTGTACCAATGCTCTGTGCATGCAGCTCTTGTATCTCCCGTTAGACAATGCCTATCACACACCAATATATATAAGCTAATTCATTAATTAATCAGCCTAATATTGACATATCAAACCAGTGCAAATAATTAAAGTCCTCATCAATACTATGTGTGTGTAACATCTATTGATCGACTTTTCTTTCTTCGAGATAAGTTCAAACTAAATTACACAACACATCACATCTCTTGATAATAACACGCGTTACATCAAGCTAAGCATCAAGCCTTTTTTTTTCTTCTTTGATCGTTCGGCCAAGAGGTGATACCTGGAATAAGGAAATGTTTTCGATGGTGGGAAATGTCCCAAAAATCTTAGTAATCAATTCATGTGTATTGAAAGTATAGGCTATTATTAATTTTCTGTAATTAATGTTTAAGTTAATATATATATATATATATATTATATGATGTCATTTATAAAGAATTAATCCATATATAAAACTTCTGAAGATAAAGACATTAAATAGAGAGTAAACGAAGAAAGAGATCAATGAAGACACATCTCTCTGAAAGTTGTCTCTTCTAATTAATTAGGTTCAGGAAAAAAAATTACTCCCTCTGGTCCTAATTATAGGACAATATTTGAAAGTTGATCTTGGTCCTAATTATAAGACAAAGTTCTAAGTTTTGTCATTTTTTTCCCAAAATACCCCCTATTAGTACTTTCTCAATAATAATTAAACACAATAAGAGTATATCGGAAGTTGTTAAAGGAGATTAACGACGCCGGATTGTGTGAGTTTGGAGAAGTCGTGTGTGAAGCAGAAAAGGTACAAGAAAAAACAGAGAATCAATGTAATTGGATGTCATTTTAAATTTTAAATAAGGGTATTTTAGGATAATAAATATAATTAACTAATTTAACTACTATCCTTAATTTCTCCAAAGTTAGATAAATATGTCCTATAATTAAGACCAAAGGGAGTATTTGTTTTAATATCTCTGTCTTGTATTGCATGTGCTTTCAGGTATACTAATTGTGAGCCTGATTTGCCCGTACAAAAAGCCTAGGGGTCACTCTGGCCTTGCAAAAGAACTTTGTGGACAGTGGACACATCATCATATATAGATTATTTTTTTTAGGGTTAATATAACTTTTGGTCCCTGAAGTTTGATCCAATTTTGGTTTTGATCCCTCAAGTTTGAAATCGGTGGTTTTGATCCCTGAAGTTTTATCCAATTTTGGTTTTGGTCCCTCAAGTTTGAAATCGGTGGTTTTGGTCCCTGAAGTTTCACCCGATTTTGGTTTTAGTCCCTCAAGTTTGAAAAGGACTTGGTTTTTTTCCTGGGTCGGGTCGGGTTTCAAAAACGGGTCGCCAAGTCCTTTTCAAACTTGAGGGACCAAAACCAAAATCGGGTGAAATTTCAAGGACCAAAACCACCGATTTCAAACTTGAGGGACTAAAACCAAAATTGGATGAAACTTCAGGGACCAAAACCACCGATTTCAAACTTGAGGGATCAAAACTAAAATTTGATCAAATTTCAGGGACCAAAAGTTATATTAACCCTTTTTTTTAATAGCTTTTACGATTTATAAGATAAATGTGTGAGAGAAGTTCTAGGGTTGCGAAACCATGGTTTGGAGGTTTGCCAAACACACACACATATATTATATATAGCGGATCAAGAAACACAGATAGAAGGCATGATAATGAGGAAATTAAAGTTAACTGGATACGTACCATGAAAGTGTCGCCTATGTTTACAACGAAAGCGTCTGGTCGAGGACGAACAGCGAGCCATTTGCCCTCTGAAAGAACCTCTAAACCTCCAACTTGGTCTTGGTGAAGAATAGTCAATGAGATCGGGTCAGTGTGAGGGCCAGTCCCAAGGGTGAGGCTTGAGCTATTACAAGGTGGATAATAGTTGCATCTCATCAATGACGAACCATCTTCAAAAAAATTTCTATAGTAGAAACGATCCATTCCCAGACTAATGGCCAACAGCTCCATAATTATAAAAGACAGTTCCTTCGTTGCTTCACAGTACTTTTGATACACCCGCCTATTATTCCAAAACATACCCACAGACGTTTCCAAGTTAAATAATGACGAAGAAACTAAAGTAGTTTATATAAAAAGAAAAGCAAAGAAAGTGAGGTTGGTTTGCATGTTCAATCAAGCACTTTCTGTGGGCTACGGTCGTCGTGAGTGGGTCCAAGAAAAATTCATAGATCTCGGCAGAGCATGAGTGTAAACAGGAACAAAGGGAACTAGCTTCTTGGTGAGCGATGGGCATGTAGATAGATCTGAACGGTTAAGATTTAATTATTTTTTATTTTTTTTTAAAAAGTATTTTAATGGGTAGAGAATCTAAAATAAAAATAATACATTACCTAACATTTTTTTAAAAGATGATTTTCTCATTTAAAAATCACTAGTTAAAAAAATCAAATCTAAATCATTTAAATCTCATCTAGATGACCGAGATGGGCCAAGCTCTCCCTGTTGAGCAGGGAAAAGGTTCCAGGAACAAAGCTAGCTATAAGCTAGGCTTTAAAACTCTACGTAACAGTTTTTTGTCTGTGTTTCCCTCAGAAAAAGGTACTTTCTCTTCTTCTTAATATAAGACATATTTAGAGAGTTGATATTGATTCTAAATATAAAAGACAATTTTCATATTTCTCAATTTTTTCTTCATTTATCTCTATTATTTAATGCTCTTTTAACCATAATCAAGGAGGAGAGAGAATAAGAAAATTAAAAAAGATGACTAGGGTGTTTTAGAAAATACATATCATATTAATTAATATTAATTAACTTAACTAACCTCCTTAATTTAATTAAATTTGATAAATATGTCTCATATCAACGGAAAAATATTTCAAACAGTAGAATTATCAAAGTAAAAAAAAATGGCGTGGATAAACTATGGTAAAAAAAAGTGGTGTCATACATATGATGTTTAATGATGAGGTTCATTGAGCTTACCCCGTGTTTTCGAGTTCTTCTCCTAAGACAGACTTAAAGTAGTCGACAATTTCGGAGTGGTGTCCGTCGTTTTTGTGATGATGCTGAAATGAAAAAATCTCTTTCCATGGCAACTGGGAATTGTAGCGATCTGCATGAGCACCAGAGTAGCCACAAGCACTTCCAGGTTTCCTTTTAGCGCCGAGCTTATGTTCAAGAGGAAGCTTGAAAATGAAGTCGGCTTCATCATAAGCGGCTCGAATGAGGTCCGGGTCGACCCCATGGTTCGTGACTTGGAAGAAGCCATGCTTCACACAAGCCAACTTCACAAGCTCAACCGCACTCTCTATGGCTGTTTCGTCGCCTCTCATGAAGCCGCTCAGGTCTACGAGCGGCTCGTTGAGCTCTTCGGGTTGGGTTCTAGCCAAGTCACTAGAGGGCCAAACGAACTCGTCAGGCATTTTAGGTTGCTTTTGAAGCAAACCAGAGTCGAAAATCATAGCCCCATTATTATTGATCTCCTTCTTGGGTTCTTCCGATGAAGATGATGGAGGGTTTAGCAAACCAGTGGTGGTGGCAGTAGTGTTGGCACCAGAAGCCATTACGAGAGACATTTGGACTAGTTGCTCGGACATTTCAGGGGGACAAGAGAGGGTAAATATATATAGAGAGAGCTTCTTCAAGTTACGCGTCACCTCTGATTAATTTAATTTATCGTGTTTCACACATAGACACAAATAAATATATTAGACATATTGTCATTTCATTAAATTATAGTGCCATCTTGTTTGTATTTATGTGTATGTTTGAATTAGCTTTTAGAAAATAATTTTTATGATTTAAGAGATAAATACGTGAGATGAGTTTTATATCGATTTACGGAGAAGAATTTTTGAAACTACGGTTTGTATTTCATCCAAACATACACTATATCAATGACTACACCGTTAAGATATTTAGTGTTCTATCAAGTCTCACCCACCTCCCCTTTCATAGAAAGCATGGCTTGCGTCATTTAGAAAAGTGAACCGAAAGAGTATCTCACACACACAATTTTAAATATCAGTAGTATGAAATTTATGACAAATTAGATTATTTAAAAGGTACTCTATAAATAATGTAATTTATTTTTTTCCTTAATTTTATGACATGTGTGAGAAAAGGTATTTAATGAGGGAGATAGATGGAGGCCAACGGCAGGGACGAGTGGACGCCCGTTCTTCAGTAGTCCCTTCTCTCACTGTCTCTAGACATTGCCAATATCACCATGCAAATATTATTATTAATTTAATTTCTTTAAAGATCGACGTTGTTTATTATAATTTTATAAAGTTAATAAAACTTATAATTTACTGATATTGCTGCCTGTAGCGTCTTATTCCCCGAGAAATATAGAAAGGAGCAGAGTAGATGCTGAAGAGTCTCGGTCTTGTACCAGTACAGTCCTTATTTATAAGTCCACTTATAGATAAAATCTTTAAGTGATCTTTATTTAATTCTTACAGTCCTTTTTAATAACTATTGTCTAATTTGATCTTTATTTAATTATTGTTGAAAGGAGGAAATTTAAAAAAAAAAAGGAGAGAGGTGAGAATGAAGTGAAAATGTAGAGAGAGAATAATGATTATTCTTTAGTATATAGTATGTGAGAAGTCAGAACTACTTAAAATAAAGTTATAATAAAAGATATGGTGGTACTCTCTCATACAAGATAATCAACATAACAGGCTTTTTACGGCCAACTTATTGGAATCCAAACGGAATCGGTATCCACTGATAGAGACTGAACATGATATCGGAGTTTGCATGCATGGACAACTCTTATTACACGACACACTTCGAGGATGTCACAGCCCCTCTGTTTGTCTTTTTGTTCGTCTTTTTTCTTTTTTAAACCCCCAAGAAAATTTTCCGACAATTAAATCTCTTCTGAAAATCATGAAAACTTGCTCTCGTGACAAAGAAATCAGGAAGTGCGACAAACATAGGAAGATTCTTCCTGATATGTCTTAAACGATCATAGCAGATTTAGAAGTCAATTTCGATGAGAATCCATTCCCAAATTCCAAGATTTCTTGTTTCTGTTCGGGGAAAGTAAGAGAGAAAGAAGCAGCACAAAACATCATGTGATGATCAAAACATCATCCTCTTTATTGGGGTCATTTTAATTAATTTGACCATCCCTATATAATTCAGCAAATTAATTAACTGAGAATTTCTCTGTTGACCAACCAGCTGCAAATCATGCACCATAACAAAGCAAAAGAGCTAAAAGAAAAAAGAAATTAAAGAAGATAGAATCGTAAAGGCTGAGGAAATTGTATATTGCATTTTTTTTCTATGATTTGTGTACATTATCACCGCTATATCTACTTATATAGACATGTATATCCGATATCAATTTAATACGTATGTCCTGTTCTGTGAAGGATCTGGAATGTATATTTGTCATTTGGGCTTGCAGGACTTTATTTTTTCATGGGCTTCAATGATAGCATATCACCAACGTGTAAGTACAGGAGCAATAATTTGTCCAACTTTTTAATTAGTTGGAACGTAAGCATAATTTATGTAGTTTGGCATCAAATCAGTAGTAGTTAAATTTTGGCGTGCACTTAATTATTTCCATCTGTGGGAGTGTTATTATGATATTTCTGAGACCACAACTTGAAGGTCCTTGCAAATTATTGATATGTGTATTAACGAGTCATGTCTCGATTGTTAGTTAATGGATGCAATTCATTGATGATCGTGATGAGCAAGTGTGGTTGCTTTACCTGTTATATGAGAGACACTTGGCCTCTCTGGAAATTCCAAAGATTTTTCAAAACTATGAGAGACTGATCGAAAAGCAACCATTTAATTGCCCATGGACCCAGAAACCCCCTTCCCCCTGGAGTTTATAAAATGATCGATTTCATTGTCCGCTGTTGGCAATGTTACTTGTCACGCTTGAATGAAATCCCAGGTTTAAGTCCGACGTTGACATATTTGTATTGGTGCATGTGTTCAGATTGTATTAAATCAAAAACAAGATACACAGTCATATTCAGCGGATGAAACCGACAACCTTCCCTCTCTACTGGATAAAGATTCTCGTATATCCTATAGCAAGGGAACACATTTCCACTAATACTAAAATATTATTTAAAGACGATCCAATCCCCTGTTGTTCTTTTTTATTGGAAATTAGTAAAACGTACTTGTTAAAAACTTTCTTAACTATAAATTATGTTTTAGTTGCATGTAAAATATTTTCAATTATGTGCAAGTCGCTTTCATTTTGATGACTACAGTTTAGGGCAAATTTCACTCAGATGAAAAATAATAGCGCTTATTTGAAACGAGTTGTTTCATATACCTCTGCCCAGTAAACTTTCTAAACAGGTACTTTTAACCAATTTTTCCTTATTCTTTATTAGTTATATAGGCATGCATACTTTTTTATTGATACAAAAAAGGGAATCCGATGTAATAATCTCTCTCATAACTCTATTATATGAAGGTAATGGAATATAATCAAAGAGGCCAACGACATTTGGTATAGTGACGTTGTGAGAGGGGCTGAAGAAATGATGAAAGATGATGGAGGAGAAGATGGTTCACGTGGCCGGGCTATCTTTATATCTCGTCGTCGGGTCACATTGCCGCATAGCCCATCCACATTTGGTCTCAGAGTGTCCATCTGGATTATTCTACTACGTCATCTTCCACGTGCCCCGCACGTGAACACCACCCCCTCTTGGCTGCTCTGGCATCCTCCCATTGTATGTTCTTGCCTTCACACAGGTTTCCACAAACATGCCTTTTCTTTGACATTGACAAACATTATATGTCATTGACAAAAGAGCTCTCTTAAATAATTCCAACAAACTTCCGTACCATTATTATTATTATTATTATTGGGGGGGTTCTTTTTTTTTTAGTTAACTATTCAAGGTCAGGATCTCTTGACTTTTTTTTTTTTAATGAAATATAACTGCATTTATATAATGTGAAACTTTTAATGAAATATACATAAGTCCATTAAAAGGTAGGATAAATCCCAAAACACAGCTTTAGTCTTAGTAATGATTTTTATATGAGACTCTTTGACAAGTTTACAGTGTATAGGTATCTACTAGAGTGATCGATATATGCATTGATGTCACATCTCTAAGCGCCAATAACTATAGAACGCCAAGTCTTATGTTGGGGAGATAGCAACATTCATGGAGTTTTTCTTATCAAAAAATATTGTGATATAGAAGCTTCGTTGTCGACTTTTGGATCCATTGATATGGAAAATAACACCCCATTGAGGAGAGTAACTCCATTTGTACGTGATAGCTATCATCGTCATCTATGATTTGCCTGAGCAAGGTACCATCATGTTGCTGTTGATGATGCAACAGAGTAGCTGTGGTAGTCATTGCTCTAGAATGAACCATACTGATTGCATGTTGTGGAGACATCTGGATGCTTGTATGACATATATATTTGATTTCTTGCAAACCACAAAGATTCAACTAATTGGAAAGGCAAATAAGATATAAAATTAGTGGATCTCTTGACTTGTTTCTATAGGAGAAATGACAATTAAAACTCTTATAAAAGAAATTAAATCGACAATAATTAACACACCTACAAAATCTTACACTGCTTCCTGTCCTTAAGATGTTTTATTAACAAAGATCTTTACTTAAAGTTAAGGAGCATGAGAGGTGCGACACACGAACTTAATAAATATCGATATAAAAATTATATAAAATGAATGTGTTTGTATAATGAAAAAATGCTTAGGTTTGAAGTAAAAACAAATTGAAGAGGAAGCTGGCGAAATGGGCCCGAGATGTGTGTCTTCTTCTCAACGGAAGGGCATGTTTCTGTGTTTGGCACGGTAGGTGAGCAGGAGGAGATAGATATGCAAGTTAATTTTGAAGGATTTTATATTTTGGACTGTCTGTACGGCTCCAAATCTTTGTGAGATCCTTGATTATTGCTTTTCTATGATAGCCTGGCTTTATACAATACAGACACACATATCTGTCCTATTCTTATGTGTCTCTTCATTATTTGGTGTTCCCATCCAAGATTGAGAAAACAAATTATAATTAATTATTCGCCAACACCGCAACTTCCTTTTCCAGATTCTCCTTCTTTCTATTGCTTCTGAAGAGATGAGAAAGTGCTTTGTTGTAAAATAAACTCCCAAAATAGCACACGTTATTCACCTCTCGTACGTGGTTCCTTGTTAACAAAAACAGAAAATTTCTAGACCCTTCCCCTTATATATAGCAGGTAAGAAATTGCATACCTTTTAATAACTATCCCTATTATCCTTAATGTAAGATATATGTTTAACTAATTTAATTAGATTAAAAAAATTAGATAACGCCACATTTTTTCCCAAAAAAAAAAAACCCTATTGTTGTGGTCCTTCATAAATTTCATGCAATATATTAAATGAAATGACACGTTTTCTAATACTATATACTGCAAGGAGCCTGACACAAGTTATCAATAAAGTTTTTCAATTAGTAAAATTATTATTATTGATTCATAACTATAAGATTGTAAGTTCAAATCCCATCGGTGTGAAAACCCTTTTGACGAGTGATCTATAAATATTCCTATAAACACTCTTTAAGCCTGGAGATATGTTCTGATCCTGATAAGCTTTGGGTTCCAACTCATCTATGCTTTTATATATAAAAAATAAAAAAGGAGCCTGACACAAGTTGCATCGTTAATGGTTTATGGATAGCATAATTTTTTATTTATTTTATATTTTATACTTCTGTTACTATCAACATAAACATTGATGACTGGCCGAAAAAAGAAACATTTAACATTGATGCAAGGCCGTTAGTATTCACTTTTCAGGTCAAAAAAGAAGGCTACAGCTCGCGAGGGATGGCTGGCGTGCTCCAGAAAAAGACAACAATTAATTGAGAAAAAAAAATTGACTCGGCCTAGATCTGAACGTCCAGCCCATCTCCAATTTTGAACGGAACAACTGTGTTTCTACTTTCTAGCCCGAGAAGTCTATTTTAGAAAATTCTGTTGAATTTAGGCCCAATAAATTCTAAAGCCTTTCACTAATATTTCTGTTCGACGGATGGCTTCTAGCAAACAAACACGCCATTGGTCCAGGAAAAAGAATCATGAAAAAAAAAAAAAGTTTTGCGAGGAATTTATATTTAAATTTGTACATTCATTATATATTTTTTTAAAATATTTTTCAATATTATATTTATTATTTAATTTGTTCATTTGAATATAAACAATTTAAATGACAGCTAATGATTCCATATTGTTACCTTTTCATTTTTTAAATAGGTATCTTTTAATTTTAATACTATACATCCTACAAAATTGTATTTTTTTTTTGGAAAAAAGACACGATTTTGCAAATTGCAATTATAGTTCATTCAATAATTTAAATAAACAATATAAAAATATATTTTAAATCTGTAACTAGTTGAACTCATTCTAATACGAGACTTTCTGTACAGATGATCGTGAGGGTGTTTGTTTGAGCAATTTGATAGTCAATCAGACGATTGAGTGGCCAAATCAACCTTCCACAATAATTTATCTCAAAAAAGATGTTTGGTTGGATGATAGACTTATAAAAAAAAGTCAGAAAAAGCTCCGATGCATATGAGTTAGGAATTGGAGCTTATGAATGAGCCCTGAGCGTTGGCTTCTGTTTTGAGGAGTATTTTTATATCTTTGGAGATCAATGAGGTACTCAAAATCACTTCTAATCACAAAACTTCTTTTATGAAAAATGTTCTAAATAATTTTCTCTTTCTTTAGATAATAATCTTCTATTAATTAGAGAATATTTTGGGATAAAAATTTAGGTAAGTTTTGAATTTTGTCAATATATGACTGTATAAATGTAGAGAATAATTGATAATTAATTTTAATCAATTTAGATTTATTATTTAGTTATTTTATGATTTTATAATCAATTTCGTTTATAAACATGTCATAAATTAGTTTCTATATGATGTTTTTACATAAGTCACTTATCCAATCGTCAATCCAAACATTCATCATTTTATCCAATGTTATTTTTTTTCAATCTTAAGATTTTATAAGTCAAAATAAAAATAAATGACTTATTCAATTACCAATCCCAACACACCCCGTATCCGGTCATTATACCCAATCACCTACGCAATCATTTGGAAAATAAGCTTGTTTGTTATAGTGACGTACGTCAGTTACATCCTTACACCGAAAATGCTGGTACCTTTAAGGGTGTGTTCTTATTAGCTTTTGGAGAATAGATTCTGGAGAGAATAGATTCTGGAGAATAGATTATAGGAGAATAGATTATGGGAAAAAATTGATTTTGGTAAAATGAGAGTGTTTGGATAATTTGATCAGAATAGCTTTTTTTATGGTCAAATTACTAAAAAGGACATTAATTTTTGTGATAATTACATATAAAGATAAAATTATATTTTACATATTATTTAAGGGTTAAGGTCCAGATTTAACAAAACCGTTAAATTTCACTTAACGAATTTAAATTACAAGAGAAGAAAACCCTGACAGCATTAAAAAGGATGCATCTTAACCCATTATTTAACATTAAATTTCATAATTAATACCAAAAATGAAATAAATTTGTCTATATGTAATGTTAATTAACTTAACTAATTTTTCTAATATAATCAAATTAGATAAATAGATCTTATATTGATAAGAGGGGGTATTAAAATTTTCAAATTAAAAAGAAAAGTGGCGAGTGAGAACGGAGAAAACACCGAAATAAAAAAAAAAAGGGATGGGAGAGAGAGTATTGTGGGGCCCAGGCAAGGAAAAAGAGACAAAAAATAGATTATGTCAAAACCTTGGTTTTGACCCCAAAACCAAGGTTTTGAATGAAAAATAGATTATGGCATTTGAAGGAGTGTTCGGATGACTTAATGGCAAAACCTTGATTTTGTCTAAAAAAGCGCTTTTCTATTGTTATCCGAACACACGCTAAATCGATATATAGACACATGCTCAAAGAGTCATGTCGGGGTTTCACCTTTCTAAGATACCAATTTAAGTAAGCACTAAATATGAACTAGCTTATTAGAGGTCTCAAGTTCGAGTTTTGGAAACACAACAGTGCTATATTTACCTTAGAGTTGCATTGTTTTGGTGTGTTTCTACTCCCTCCAATGACTCGATTGATTTTTTTTTTTAAAGAGATACTAAATAAGTTAGTTAAGGTGTTGTGGCCTCTAGGTTTGTTTGGCACGAGGGATTTGAAGAGTAGGGGAGGGGAGGGGAAAGAAAATTTTTATAAACTTAAATTTAAAAAAATTAGAGAAGTGTGGTTTCAAAATTTAAACGAAGATAAGATGTAAAATAAAAAGATAAGAAAAATTAATTAAAAACTTCCAATCTCACTCCTCCAATTTTTAAAAAATCTAAGTCATGAAATTTCCCCCCTTCCCTTCTTTTCCAAATCTCTCATACCAAACAGCCCTTAAAGAAGTTTAGATTCGCTACAGTTTATTATTCTCATATTTCTTCACGTCTTCGTTTATTATTTCCCCCGTCCCATTATTTGTTTGTTTATCCCTATTATGTACAGTGGGAATATTGTTGGGACGCCTTGTAGCCCCTAGCATTAAAAATATAACTATTAAAATGCAATTAAATCCCTTGTCCCATACTTCAAAATTCAACACAATATTCCGCTATCCTTTGCTTGATTCCTCATGCAATTCAATCATTACTCATCAAACAGATACTTCCAGGGGGGCATAGTTTCGGCTTTCGTGATTCCAGCGAACAATTACTGTTCCTCTCAATGACCAATACTCTGGAAAATGTGCAGTCTGGCGCTTTATCCATTTCGTAATAATCTTGCTTGGAAAATAACAGTGGAATCTCACCGACTAAATTGAGATTAGAGGAAGAAAAAGTGTGATTAGTATTTTATTTGTAATTTTTATTTCGCCAATAATGCATCATCAGCAGGGGGAAATTTCTTAGAAGGAAAGAAAATGAGTAATAGTGTGCAAGCTTTAATAATGCAAAATGGATAAAGCGCCTTTTGCGACCCAATCAACATGGGCATGTGAACTGTATATTTCGCAAACGATAAAAACGAGTTCGACGAGTGCACGCATCGAAAAGGCCAATTAACCGAATTATTATATCATTATTAATTGCTACTGGTCATGGAAACATGGCTATGACCTTCTCCTTCCGTCTTCCCCGGAAGCTCAGCGTCATCTCTTTCAACTTTCAAGACTCAAAAGCAAACGCAAAGGAAGCAACAACTCAACAATAAAAATCTTCACAATACCTGAAGCTCCTCAATCGTGTTGACCTTTACAATACCTGAAGCTCCTCAATCGTGTTGACCTTTCTTTCTGCTGTCTCTTGCTGTTGCTGCTTCTTCCATTTTTGCAGGTAACTCTCTCTCTCTCTCGCCGTTCATCTTCTTTACAGTGATTTAATCGAATTCAAACATACCGCAATGATCGCCGACATGTGATTTTGGCGTTACATTAGCTTCGATCATGCTTTTGAAGTTGTGATTTACGACATCTCGTGTTTGACTTTGAATTGACGTCTAAGTAAACTCGATGAAGATTTGATGTTGCAATTGCGAGATTTGTCTGTTGTAGTGTGTGAGTTAAATATGTGAGTTGTAATGTTAATCAGAAAAGTTGTTCGGATCTTTCCGAAAATCTAACACGAGACTTAAAACTAAATTTCGTTTCAGAAGTACCTGATTCAGAGTGGTAATGTTAGCTAAGCATATATACCGTAGCCGATGACCTGTCATAAACTTCTTAAGCTCAACATTTTTCTACTTCTCTGTTCTGCCTGCTTTGGAAGTGAGCTGAGAGATTTTTTCCCCTGAAAGAAATGTCGAGTTTCAATTTGAGTTCTGAAACAAATTAGTTCATAGTTCGACATGTGATTAAAGAATTCTGACCCGAATTAGGCTCTTCATTGTGAATATTTTGAAAGGAAGAATAGTTCGTTCACTTTTGAAAAACAAGCTGATGAAAAAGATGCGTGACATGGAATTTTTCTGTTTAAGCTAACGTGAATCTTTTCAAATTATATAGTTGATCTCGCTGAAATGTTAACTTCCTCTAACTTTTCCTTCTATGCATCCAATTTAATTTAGGGAAAAAGACACAAAAAGAAATTTGAATTTACAAAATTTCAAATAAGGTATTATCAAAAAATAGTTGTGAATTGCTTATTAAGTTTTGTCATTCTCTTATCAACTCTCGGTAATAAACTTGATTTGAGATTTTGCAATTTTAAATTTTTTTTCCGTCTTCTTCCCTTTAATTTATTTATTCTCACCACAGGCAATTCTCACAGTTGAACTCTTGTATGGTCTTTCTCACTTTTTTTATTTCGTTTTAGTTTTTTCGGACCTATTTTATTTATTTATTTATTGATACAGGTTGAGCAAGGCTTTTGCTATGGGTAATGCAGAGTCAGTGCAAGAAGAATCTCAGGATTATTTTGTTCGTGGACTGCCTTCAAATTCTGGTAGTTCAATGAATACTGGATATGAGTATCAACGCCCTCCTTCTTATTCTGGGACAAGTAGTTCAGTTAATACTGGCTACGAGTTTCAACAAACTCATTATGAGGAAACTGGGTTTTCATCGACCACTAATGATCGACATAAGCACCAACATCGACATAAGCACCAACCAGCATACATATCTGACAATTTCAGTTCATTAGATGAGGTTTTTGCTGTTACTTTTGCTCACTGACTCGAGGAAGATAACCAGTATTAATTTTGGCTGCTTAGAAACTTTTTTCTGATGTATGCATAAGAAATTTGTGGATCAGTCAGTTTAACTAGATCGCAAGTTAGGAAATCCTTGCTGTGCTTCTTGATGACAAAATTATGGACTTAGTAATAGGTATTGAAACTTATAATTGTGAGTATTAAATTGGATGCTACAGATTACTTGAGAAGCAAGAAAGATGACTCCACATGGAGAAGTTTATCTTGGTTCAAAAACAGTTAAAATAACTCATCATATCACATTTTGGTCAGTTCGCTTTGAAAGAAAACAATTGGTAGTGTACTACTATATAAGCTCATATTTTTTGAATATACTTAGCATTTTAATTATAGTTTCTATTAAGCCTTCGTGCTACTTAAGGGCATGACACTCATTTCAGGTTGTATCTGCTTTAAGAGAAGCTGGTTTGGAATCTTCAAATTTGATACTTGGTATTGACTTCACCAAAAGCAATGAGTGGACAGGTTATTCATTTTAAATAAAAACTTATTAATGTACATCCATTTACCTACAATGAATGTAGAGAAGTCACCTCTTGATAATTGTAGGCAAGTATTCGTTTAACCGGAAAAGCCTTCATTCTCTTGGAAACACTCCCAATCCATATGAGCAAGCAATCTCTATCATTGGTCGTACTCTGTCTTCTTTTGATGAAGACAATCTCATACCGTGTTTTGGATTTGGTGATGGTGAGTAGCTGATCATAATTTTATTTTATTTTTAAAAAAAAGATTTGTTTACCATCCATTGATTTCAATATATGCTTTTGTAGCATCTACACATGACCAATATGTGTTCAGCTTTTATCCTGGCGATCGTCATTGTCATGGTTTTGAGGAAGTACTTGCACGTTACAGGCAGATTGTTCCATGCTTAAAGTTGTCAGGTTTGTTTTATAATATACTTTTCTTCCTGCTTTTATACAATTTACTTAATTAAGTGGAGGTAATTGTAGAGGGAGGGAAAGATAATTGCAATACGGCCTGAAAGCAAGTTGAGTTCAAAAACTGGAAATCCTCTGAACCTTGTCCTGTCAATATCTGATTGTAGTTAGGAACAAAGGCCAAATTTGAGAGAATAGAACCTGTTTGAAGCTATACTAATTTAATACTACATGTAAGCTTAAACGTGAAATTGGAAAAGCTCATAAACTATAGACACTTTATAAACTTCTCACATGTAAATATCTTTTGTAATATCTAACTTTTCACCCTTCTCTGAAATCCTTAATTGGCAATTTTCTGGAAGCCCGAACTCCCTTCCCCTAATATTATCAGATCCATAAAGCAAATAACTGTCTCTTCTTGAATTATGGGGTTGATTTGGTAGCTGTTAGTTGGCTGTTTGGAAAGATTGAATCTATCTACCTCATTTGAAAGTTTTTGCTACTGTCTGTATAGGATTTTTAGGAGTGAAAGAAAAGAGTAAGTTCTTTCAGAATTGTGCTCTTTTACTTAAGTGCAGCATTTAGCCAGAACTGATTTCATAGACTTTAGCCAGAGATCCCATCCTCCTCATATTTGGTGGTATAGGCTTGTCATCTTATCCTCCTTGCAGGGTGCAGTACATGGCTCTTTTTGAGGGAGTTGCATGGGGACTCGATTGATCTGATGAGCTTATGCATTTCTTCCCATTTTTTCTATTACTAGAGCAAGTATTGTGCGTTTGCATGGAATTTGAGATTGTACCTTTTATATTTAATAATTTTGGTTATCTGATTTATGATGGAGCCTTATCTAGCCGCATTGCCTATTTTGTTTCTCTTGATGAATTATTCTTTGTCAAATTGATAAAACGAGAGGCCCCAAATATTGAAAGGCAATGAAAGTTCTTTCCCTTATCCATAGGTCCAACATCTTTTGCCCCAGTAATTGATGCAGCGGTTGACATCGTGGAGAAGAGTAATGGCCAATATCACGTTCTTGTCATTATTGCTGATGGACAGGTTCTCTTTTTCCTTTTGACTTGCTCTTCTGTACTAGTCATCTTTTTCCATGGTATAATTTTCATGGTCCTTGTTCTTGATTCTCTTGTTTATGAAATGTCTTTAATAGGTTACCAAAAGTCCTGATGCATCACAAGGAAAGCTCAGTCCACAAGAACAAGCAACTATTGATTCCATTGTTGCTGCAAGGTAAGGCAATTTCCTATAGGCTTGACGTGCAAATTTACCAACGAAGTTTTGTTCAAGGGGCGTCTGGCACAAATATATTTTAGAAGGGGTAAAAATACCAATAAACAATTAAAAAAGGTGTACCAGCACAAACCCATTAAATTTGACCTGACGCCGTTAGAGATTTTCTTCTCTTATAATTTAACGCCGTTAGGTCAAATTTAAAGGTTTTGTGCTGGGTGCACCCTTTTTAATTGTTCATTGGTATTTTTGCCCATTTTAAAACATATTTGTGCCAGAAACTCCTCGGATAAAACTTCGTAGGTAAATTTGCACCTTAACCCTTTCCTATATTGCTATTTATTTGATGTTGTTCATGGGAGCTCTCTTTGATGTGGAGCTTTTCTGATTATCAGTCACTATCCTCTTTCAATTATTCTGATTGGAGTTGGAGACGGACCATGGGATGAGATGCAGCATTTTGATGATAACATTACTCAGCGCCTATTTGACAACTTCCAGGTATTTGATAGTTCTGTGGCCTTTGGTAAAATACAAGCGTGTTTCTTATTTGACAACTTCCAGGTATTTGAATGAGACATTAGTAACGAACTGTTCCTTTTGGCCCATCAGTTTGTGAACTTCACAAAGATCATGTCTGAAAACAAGGAGGCATCAAAGAAGGAAGCAGCATTTGCACTTGATGCCCTTATGGAAATTCCGATACAGTACCGGGCAACCCTAAGCTTACAACCTGCCAAGTAAGCCAATAATTGCAGTTTTAATGAATCTATAAAAAAGATATAATTAAAGATGACTGAGCACCTTTTTCTTCTGTTGCAGTGAACAATCAGTAGGTTATCGACATAAACAGCCCCGGCCCCCACCAAAAGAAGTAATAGATCATGACAATGCAATAATAGCAGCTCCACACATGACAAACTCTGAACCAGTTGAACCCACAGCCCCAGCTGCAGCCGAATCAGTATGTTTTCCCTCACGCCCTTCTTTCTCATGCTCTAGTTCTTGTTTAGGTGACACAATTGAGACTTGATAAATGTCTCTCCTGTTCAAGGTATGCCCTGTTTGCCTAACTAATCCGAAGGACATGGCATTTGGATGTGGTCACATGGTAAGTCTGTTTAATCTTCTTACTCTTGTTCAATGCAGCATGCTAATGTTGTGGGAACTCGACTTTTTTCTACTAGTAGTGAAATTCCCGAGTATGATAAACAAGATGATCACCCCTAAATCCTGATCAGATGATTATGCAAACATATTAACGTGGGCGCATAACATGGGATATACTTAGAAAGGAACATCTAAAAATCAATATCTACCTAAATAGTTAAATGTGGTAAACATTTCTAACACTATAATTGACCCTTCTTAAAGAAGAAATATTTCACCTGTAATATTTTGATTGAAAACCTCCAAAATAAATATTTGACAAGATATACTCTTTTTCAAAAAAATTTCTCCCTAACCTAGCCCTCCTCCACAGGCAAGGGGTGTAGGTGGCCTCTTGAGCTGAAAGCTATTCGATTCAACAAAATATACCTTAATTTTGGTATGAGATGAGATGCATTTTTGAGCCCACGTGTTAAGCAGATTCCTGTCTCTTCACAATTCAAGCTTGCATGTTAACATCCCTAATATTTATGACCGTTGTTTCCAAAACTAGACTTGCAGGGAGTGTGGTGCTACCTTATCCTCGTGTCCGATGTGCCGGCAGCAAATCACAACCCGCCTAAAGCTGTACACTTGAATCCGTTAATTATTCCTGTCACAGTATTTGGTATTTGTATTCTTTTTATTTTATTTTATTTTTTTGAAAAAATGGAACCATGAATTATAGGTATCAGTGAAATTGCTCTTTTTCAGTCGGCTGTACAGCGAAAATGAGGTAAACTTTTCGTGCTCATTAAAATCTAGATAATTGCATTATATTATCAACATAAAAAACAGAATCGATAACGAGTTATTTCATTCGTAAGATGCAATTTATTCATCCTCTTCACATTAACACATCTAGTTTAAGATGAGAAAATGAAAAACGAATTATTTTAAATATTCACATCTAAAATGTTCATCCAAACTCGGGTACTCTAAGGCCTTGTTTGGTACGTGATATTGAGTTTTGATGGATTGGAATAGGGATACGGATTGGGATTGATACTTAAAAATATGTTTGGTATGAGGTGGTAATTGGAGGGAATGATTTTACTAATATTATTTAATAAACATGTATTAATTATAAAATGACACCAATACCCTACCCAAAATCTCAAACAATCGATCGTAGGTCCGTCTCAACAACCACCATTGCAATAGCTGTTGCCGATACTCAATACAATACTCTTTCGAGTCCTAACTACTTACGTAGAAATTGGGAACTCAGAACAGCCGTTGGTTCCAATATGCGTTTTCGGCTTATACATCTTTTCAGTCGCTTTCGCTAAAACCATTGGGAAGAAGCTTTTTCAATTTGAGCCACCATTAGAGGCTCGATGGGTAGTTGATTGCAGAGCTATTTGAACGATCCGTTGAATGATCAGCAGCCTGGTCTTTGCTTCTGGGTGTCTGCGATTTTCAAATTTGTATTGTTTCTTGTAGTTGTTTCTTTCTGGTTGCAGCATACGAGAATATTAGACGATGTTCAATGCAAAGGAGCTGTCGACGGTGAAGGGAGGAAAAAAGGAGGAGGGAGTGATTATGTGAGAGGGTTAGGTTAAACTCAGGTTATTTCTGTCTCAAAATATTTTAATCAAGGATATTTTTGTCTTCATAATTTTGTAATCCTGGGATTCAAAATACAATACCAGGGGGAAGGTGGCTTTGCAGCAATCCCATATTCGTGGTATTCACAATCCCTGATTACTCATAATCCCTCATACCAAACAATGTATTTTTACTCAATCCCTCATCCAATCCCTCTCCATGCTCTCAAATACCACGTACCAAACAGTGCCTAAATGCTTTCAAAATGGATTAGGGAAAATTATTCATAAATTTTAAGAAATCTAAACATGAAGATTTTAAAAAAATTACTTTTATATATTTTACAAGCCAAATAACACAACTTATTCCATAAATATGCAGATATAAATGAGATTTATGGGCTTAGTGTCTTTGTTCAGTTTTTTTAGAAATGATTTTAGAGCGTTCAAGAGAGAAGTTTTTTTAGAAAATTATTCATAAATTTTTAAAAATGCTTAAAATAACACTATTTTATGCTCCCCAAACGCACATTAAGTGCTTGTTTGGAATAGCTTATTTTTAGACAATAAGTGCTTATAAATCGTGATTCACGGCATACGAAGTAAGTATGTAAGAGGAGTTTTATTTCGGCTTACATAATAAGGACTTATTTGCCCTCAAAACGTGTTTTCAAACATAGCCTAAGTTGTGGAGATACGAGCATGCATCAAACTAACTGACAATATTCTCCAAAAGCTTGTTTGGATTAGTTAGAATTTGAATTTAAATTCAAATTAGGATCAAATTCATTCTTCATTATAATTATCTTGGAATTTTAAATAACTAGTTTACTTTGGACATGTTTGTTGTGATGTTGAAACTGCTTATAAATTAAAACTGTTTTTCACATAAATCAAGACAACTCTCCCATACTTACATCATATCATAAATTACGATTGAAAAACTATTTTTGAACATTCCAATCAATGTTCCAAACAAACACTTCAATTTTTTCAAATTTTAACCATCCTCTAGTGGAACAAGGTTCATTGTTGAATTCTTATTTCAAATCTTAACCATCCTCTTTTAATACTACCCAAACATGAAAAAGTCATGCTGGACACCTCGTTCTTGTTGGTCTGAATTATTTATACTACCCAAACAAAGGATTTTAAAAACATGTATTTTAGATGTGAAATTTTAAATTTAAAACCTGAATCCGAGTCTATCTATCTAAGCGTCGATGCAAAATTGTGTCGATGAAAATAAATGTACAACTTTTTGGTAAAAAGTGTACAATTAATTATCCAGGTGCATATACACACACATTAAACCCAACAAGGCAGGGGATAGAAACTTAACAGGACCTGCGACGGCATAGGGCCAATTGTTCCCCTTCCACTCTAGTCTCAAGAACCGTCAGGTGGCAAGATCCACAGGATCACATTCTGAACAGCTGGTGATTAATTTTGGCAAGAGAATTAGAGGCTTTGAAGCAGATAAGTAAATCACGCGGTACATGCACGTTCATGCAATATAATCTCAATTTTGATGTTATACTTTGAAACACATCAGTTTAGGTACCGTTTGGATTTAGCGATGCAATAACCAACATCTTGTTCTTATTTTCAACCATCTTTTAAGAAAATTGTTATTTACACAATAAGAAATTCAGACCTGGATGTCCTAGAAGTTCCACCGGTCCAATTGCAACCTTGCTTCGGCCATATCTTTCTGTGCCTTTTTCCTTCTATAAAAAATTGGGCAATCTCGACTGAAAAGAATAGTACAGTATTAGCAATTTGCAATTGGGTAATGAGGAACCGGAGAAGATATAGAATCCATATTACAAACGGAAAGCCCTCTAAAACCGAACATTTGCAACTATGTCAACTCATGCCAACCAAACTTATCCGTGTAGGGGGCAGATAAACTCAGGGTTCATTAACCCGGACCAGACCGGACCGGCCGGCCCGGCCCGGAAACCGGCGAACCGGCCGGTAGACAGGTCTGGGTTACTAATTAAAAAAAAAAATTATTTTTTCTTTAGAATTTTATACTATAAATCTAAAATTTTCAATTTCTCACCGGTTTGGTCCTGATTTAGCTCCGGTTTGGCCCCGGTTTGACCCACTGAACCTTAACCCAGTACCCCGACCGGTTCAATACCTGGTCCGGGTTTTAATACCTTGGATAAACTAACAGATGCATAAACCATTTTAATAATGAAAAGTACCTTGTGCAGAGAACATCCTGATGAAGGGAACCTTGGCATTCTTGACACTGTGTCCAAAGCTTTCCAAAAAGCGTCTCTAGATCAGAAACTGCAGCCACACCATTCATTTTGTCCAATAACATTCAGCTTAAACCATCCAGAGCAACAAAACTCTTGGAAGTTGAACACAAGGGGCTTGAAATTGATGCCTACCTTGAGCAACTGTTTTGCAGTACAGCTCAGCCCCCCTTCCATTGCAATGCGAGCAGAGAGTGCGATCTCCATTGCTAATCCGGCATAACAAAGTAAATATTTAGAGTTCATTGTTAGTTCAAAAAATTGTGCTCGGCAATGTTTGTGACATAAAAATCCAGCTCCTAAATAAATAAATATAATGAGCATGCAAAATGTAATTCTAGCAGTTCCTAAACACAAAAAGCAGCAATATTTAAAAAATAAAAAAGCAGAAAAGAGAAGTAAAATCTGACAAGCCTGAAGACAAGCTGATATTTTTAAAAGACGAATAAGGTACCTAAGTAAAGCTTTGCAACCGATGCAAGTAAGCTGTTTCTTAGCAAATTTCATTATGCCACTGTTTGATGGCGTAGAAATAGAAATAGATCTTGTGTGGCTTCCATGGAGAAGTTCCTTGCTAGCATTCTTCAAAATAGGCTCAAAAATCCTCAGGATTGGCTGCAACACAAACAATTTGCTCAGGAACATGAAAATAAATTTAGAGGAAATCTGAAATATAAGCAGAACTAACCTTGCTAATTTGATTCTCAAGATAGTACTGAGGGTCTATTGGTATGTTGTTCTCTAGCACATAGATCGGATCCTCGGACCTTTCATAAGCCTGAAGTTCTTATTTTTAGTCGAGGTAAAGTCCAGCTTCATAAACTTAGGGATATACAAGAAAGGGGAGGGGCAGCAAGAGGAATAAGATATTACCTTTGCACCTTTTGCAGCTTTAATTATGACATAAGGAACTCTATCACCAACATTTGGGGCAGTGGCAGCATCTCGCTGCCAAAAGTAAAATCAAGTAGAAGATATTTACGGCCCAGAAAACAAAACCATCACAATGGCAAGATGATATAGATGTTTTTGCCTTAATAAATAAAGCATGCCTCCACAAGAAGCTTTCATTTGTGTGTCAGTGCGTATGACTCTTGCCATCACATTTTATTTTTCTTTGTCAAATTAAAAGACTACAATGCTTTGCCTCAAAAAGTGCATTCAATTATCACAGCTAACCTTGCGCATCCTTTCAGCAAGTTCAACGTGAGCAGTTTTTACTTCATAATCATCTCCTGTCTTGGTCAAACCCTGTGAGATAAACCCCATATCGCAAGTTCAAGACATTTATAATTTTAATTGTATGACACTCAAATGGCACAATTGAATTTTTCACAAATGCAAAAACCAATGTGGAAAAGCACTTCCAGCACCATTTAGCAATCACCCAAAAGACATCCCACCTTTGTAATAACCAGAAGTGACAAATCCATGCGGTTCATAAGTAGATCTGAAATTGCATTCTTTACATGCTGGACTGCCCCAGGGACGTCCCTGTCAATCAGAATTTTGTGAAGGCAGTCATTGACCAGGTTCTTTACCAACAAACAATTATCTCTTCGAACTGTCTCAATCCCTGTTAAGTGTAAATGTATACCAAGAGTAAGAGGCATTTCAATAAAGTGACAGGAGCTCCCAATAAAGATCAGTATTTACCTTTAGTGTCCATCTTGTCAAATTTGTCTGGTTTTGTCCAAAATAAACCAGCATATCTCTTCTTGCTAATTAAGAGATATGGATAGTAAACCTTCTCAAACTCTAGTTTGATGGGCTTCACAACAAAATTACAAGCAGGTGAGTAGAGAGTGAGGTAAGCAATTGATTCTAAATATTTTCCCACAAGAACAAAGTCTCAACAAAACTAAGGTTTAGGTGTGCATATATTTTAGCAGAGTTGTGCTTAAAACTGTAAAGACTCAATGCAAGAATTCAATAGACCAACTAAGATCAATATCCCTTCAACGCTTGTAATTACGAACTTTTGATGCAAGATCATGAACTACCATGTCTTTACTTGTCTATGTATGAAGTACCACTAGCCTAAGGGCTTATCTTCATTACAGTATTGCACTAAAATTGAGATATTCAGTGGTTCTGTGAAAGCAAATGGCTAGTGCAGTGGGAGGAATGATTTGGAATCATAAAGGTGAATGGGTTAAGGGATTTTGTCAGAAATTAGAGGACACACCACCAGCTATTACAGAATTGTGAGGAATCAATATAGGATTAGAAATATGCTGCAATAGTGGATGTAAGAAAGTGGAGATTCTCATAGCGTATCCAAGCTATTAATCTAATTACAGAGATTCTATTGAAGGCCACCCATACTAGGATTTTATTGAAGAGAATCCCTTCGATCCTAAATGTAGGAATTAGCTGGGGGTTTGTTTTGGTTCTAAATGTAAGAGCTCAATCTCCTTTGTCTCCCAACTTTATTATTTTCCCCAAACTACTCTTATAGTTAGATTCTTCTATGATGCGTAAGCTATATTGATAATATTTCAATGTAAATGATTAAAAGGTGTATTTTAGAAAACCAGCATACATTTTTTACAAATAACTAACTTACCTAATTTCCTTGTTTTATGTAAATTAGTTAACTAGCCCATACATTTAGAACTAGAGGGAGTACCAGATTGCTCATTGCTAGGGAGTTGGATGTTTACTTTGATGCACAGAGATTTAAACAGAGATGCTGACAAACTAGCAAAACTAGCTCATAATTTAATTGATATGTTTTTGTACCGTTAATTATCCACCTCGTTGTCTTAGAGGGGAGGTGGATAATAAAAGGAACAGTACTACAGGACATTGATGTAAGCTTTGTTTTGTGAAGTAAAATATCTCTCTTTTCATTCCCAAAAAAAAATAGAGTAACGTTCAGAATTATTAGTTAGACAATCATTATCTAGAAAATTCAAAGATCACCAATTACGAGAGTGAAGGTGATTCTAAAGACAGCAAATTGAACTTTTCAAGATAATAAATAGATCAAATTAAACTGTCAAAAAAGACATTCAAACTGACAAGGAACAAAAGAAAAATCTAGATATAGTTCTAAATTTACTACATAAAAGAGCAGGAAACTTACTTTAATGAAAGTGCCACTTATATATTCAGCAGCCTCTCTCCCTAGTTTCATAGCCTCTTCTATAGAGGAAACACCAAATTGTACCATGACTGAATCAGTGTCTCCATATATGACCTAATGGCATAAATTGCATTTAAAAGTTAGTAGTATAACACCAAAACTAGACAAATCCTAAGCCAGTAAATGGAGAGCCAACTTCAAGAGATTATATGTAACTAATCAAGCTTGTATGGTGTATTATGAGATGCCATACAAATAAATTTCTTATGTCCTACCTCAGCAGTGTTCTCGTAACCATTGAGTGTTGTAAATTTATCTTCCACGAATTTTTGTGTGCGCTCAATCATTTGCCGACCTTTACATGACATTAAATTTATGCGATCATCAAACTCTTCAAATCAACAAAACAATAACTTTCACACAGCATGTCATCTTTCATGGGCATACATACCGTAGCTTGTTACACTAGAAGATATCTCTATGCAAGGTAACTGGCCAACAGTAGCCCCTGTAAACCCATATACAGAATTAGCACTGACCTGAAAAGGAAGACAGAATAGAGTTAAAACACGTAATCATTCTTAGTATTGCATGAGAGAGCTGAACTATCACTCATGGTTTAGAAGACAAAGAAGAAATCACCAATATGCACAGGTTACCTTTAGAGCCAGTTGTCGACCATCCAGCACAGCCTTCTCAAGAGGATCTTTTGCCTCCTAAAGTACATAAAAGTGAGATCACAGAAATAACATGCAGAATCCAATATAGTAAAGTTTCAATTAGTAGAACACTACAGCTTAACAGCAAAGCTATGAATCTACCGTCATTATTGAAAATGAAATCAGAAAGAATACCTTCAAATCTGCTTTTGCCCTTCGACGGGCTGTTAATAACTCTTCAAGAATTTCAGGAAGTATTCCCTAAGTAGGCAGAAATAAATTTCATTACGTCAACAGCTTAACATCATATTAAACATCAATACTTGTAAAATTAATCATTTTTTGACCTTGGAAGAAGAGAAGAATTAATCCAATCAATTACAGTTTGCAACCGACTGACCTTCTGTAAATTTGATTTAACAAAAGTTTCACCAGATGGAGTTTTGTTCACAGATTCTGGGGGGAGGTTGAGCTTGCGAACATCTTCTGGAGTCACCTTCAATAAGGATGGTGAACATAAAAGTTCGTTCCCGTTATTGACCCAACAGGAATTAAATCAAGTGAATGGCTAAAATTAGATTCAAGAAAAACAAAACATAACTCATATTTTATGGTAGCAACTAGAGAAGGGCAAAACTTACCAGAGAGCAGTAGCATAGATTATATGCCATCATAATAGATGGATACAAGGATGCAAAATCTAAAGTAGCAATTGGCTTTTCATAGAATCCAGCTCTTGCTTCCAATACCTGCCAGTGTTGAAGTTTCAAAACCATGCATATCCTTGTAACTGATAGGCAACAATGGGGAAACTAAAACATCTAATGCAAATAGTGCTTAAACTTACTGAAAAAACTCACAAGGAAAATGCCTTTACAGCTATGAAATGCAAGTTATACATGAATAGATCATATTGCCGCATGGAATACAAGAGGGACAACTCAGTCTTAACTCAAGATCAAGATAGATACAAGACTTTGAATACACTTTGACGTTCCTCTACAGCCATGTGTCTGATACAAACTCGAGAGAACCAGTGAACCACCCCTCAAAAGCGAGTTCATTTGATTGTAAAGTTCAAGGTCCTTATAAACCCCACACCAGAATCCAATACTTTTAATGTGGGACTCAAGTCCCATCCCTTGTAATTGGCCCCAATAGCCTGACTACTACAACATCTAGTGTTCAGTACTCTAAATTATCAGAGAACGTAAGAAAAAAAATCCACCATATTTGCAAAATTAACACTTCAAGAGAAATGAACTTACAGTGGCACCTTCATATGTTCCTTGGTCTGACCCAGCCTGTTTGGCATTAGGAATAACCAAGTTTTTCTGCTTTGCCTTCCTAAGAAGCTGAGACAGTACCTGAAAGGTAAGAAAAAAAGAAGCAATTTTTTAACAAATCCAACTTGTGATTGCTCTGCATGTTCCAAAATTGACAAGGGGGAACATAACCTTAATGCTTTGTCCTCTAGAAAGTAAAAAAGAAATTGGAACACCAGTTACTCGAGCCATCTCCACATAATTGTAAATAAACATCAATTTATCCAACAGTCGTTGAGGGAGATATGCATCCTGCAATCAAAGAGCAAAATAAGAATTAGTCTGCTCAGTTTTTTGTTCAATTTAACTTCTAGTGTGTTTTGCATGAATTATCCACAAAATACAAGAACATGTATAATGTAACCCATGAAGGATTCAAACATTCAGTAGGGATTGCTCAATAATATTGGGTTTACATAGTTTCTATCGGTAAACGAACCATAAGTATTAAAACTTGTTAGAGCAAGTGATGGAAATCGAGAATCCTTGCATTATTTATGGAATAAAACTGCAATCTTCCAGCTCACAACAGATTAGATGAAAAGATATGGCAGATTAGAGTCATAACACCACACTAAAATTAGAAAATAGCATAAAACATATATGGGACCTCTAGCTTTCAAGAGGCCAGAGTCTCTCCCTCTTCCACCTTGCCCCTTTCCATTTAGTATCCTACCTCAACATGGGGCATTCTCTGTGGTTCCCACTCCCCCAGTTTTTCTGTCCTGTATTCTTCTTGTTTCTGCTCTTTCCGTTATACACACTAGTAAGCCATGGATCAACAGGTGAGGTTTCTTCAGTAAGTAATAATCTAGAAGCATATGCATTGACCTATAAGGATTTTATAAACATGCATAACTTATGATTTTTCCACCCACACATCTTGACGATATAGTAATACAAAAGCTTAAATTCCTTGAACACTAAGCACTTCAAATGTTCACACCATGAAGAAATCAGCCCCTGTTTGATACACTGAAGTCAGATTGTGACCCCCCCCCCAAAGGCCAAAGAAAAAAAAAGAGTTGAATAACATAACTATACAATAACCGCTGGTATTGAAGGAATCTTGTCAAATTTGGTTAACAGTGGTAATAATATGCAAGAATGTGCACTTCTGGTGGCAGCATCATTGATAGCAATCATAGCATGGTGTCACAATGACAGAAGTTTTAAGTACACAACCAATGCTTGAGAGATGATACAATGTGATGGCGTCAAAGGAGGCATAATGTCTGCAGTAATGACCTGGCGGTGATAGCGATAGATGCCAGTTTATAGATCGTGGTGTCAGAGGTAGAAGAGTCAAAGGGGGAGGGATGAAGAGCTATTAAATACAATAAGTAGATAATAAGCATTAAAAAGAAAAACAGCAGAAGAGGCGAGACCAATCAAGATACTTAGATTGGAACCAACATACGCACCTTCAAACAATACACAGCAAGGCGTCTCCTAGTATCTGCATTTCCATTCTGAAGATCCGATATAATTGAATGGTGAACATCCTCTTTCTGCAGTGTATGAATATGCAATGACGCAAGTTAAGAATCCAAATACAGAAATTTTCAAGGAAATGAAATTTCCGGGAAAGGAAGGCGACTTGGAAGTAGAAAATGAAGATAATCCACATATTTCAACAACAGGGGCAAAGAAAAGCTTAAGATGAAGAAAAGACACATTGAAATACAATATCATAACATAAAATAATATACCATGGAACAGATAACATAATCATCATAGACTGGGACCTAGGCTTATAGAATGAGGGTCTCTACTTAATCTTTACTGAAATAAAAGTAGAGGACAGTCTAGTCTAACAGAGCAAATCTAAGAGTTGAATCACACGATAAAAAAAAGAATGTGGTCCGACCAAAAGATTACAAATATTAAATAGTATTTTATAGGAAAGTGTGAATTGCAGCTTCCATCAAAAAAATCAAGAGTCCTTTAAACTTGACCAATTATTGTATATCAACTAAAGAAAACCAAAAATTAATTGATATAATGTCAAAAGAAGAATCTCACCTGCTCCGAGAGAAAGTGTGCTGAAACAGAATTCAATGAATAAGAACTTAGTTTGTAATCTCGCTGCACAGCCTGTATATAAATAGACAATTCATAAACTTTTTTATTGATAAGTTGGATATACCAAGTAGAAAGACAAAAAGGAAAACACTGCATTAGCAGAACCTGGAGCAAGTCAAACTGAACTCTCCCTTCTATTGTAACCTCTTTGCTTTCCCTAGTCCCAAGCTGTCTACAACATCAAGTATCACCAAAGAAAATATTCAGAGTGATTGAACAGCTAATATAGAATAAGACCCAACAAAAAAATTAAGCACGCAAAAAGTGAGTCCAAAGTTTAATCAAATATAAAATAAACAGAAGAGATGCAACTACTCCCTACAGTTACGTTAAGCCATACTCACTTCTGTAATAGAGTCCATATTTACATGTAAGTTTATGTAATAATAAGTACCTGGTTCACAAGCCAAAATAGCATAAATGAAAGTGCTTCCATACAAAAAGGGGGCAACAGAATTGAAGTAGCAGCACTATATGTGGATAGACTAGCAGTTAAAAACAAGATATATTATACTCATTGCCCCAAAAAATATATTCAAAGTGGCTAATTATTTTATATGATTGAAGCATGACCGGGGACAAGCAGAACATCTAGTCACACAGCAAAAACTACATTTTCAACACTGTTTATTAGAAAGAAAGCTCATATAATAAATAAATATTGGCAACAACTTGACATCAGATGTTTAGATCCCTTTACCTTGATGAGAAAGTTGTATCTTTTACTCGAACTCGACTGCTCCTGATGCGTCCAAGAATTGGGAATTCCGCTATTTTCAGAGCATCAGCTCTCTGAATGGGAGGAAGAACAAATTATAGTTTAACAAAACTGGAGCATAACCAAATGCACTGAATATTCCCACTAACAAGTAACAACCCTTAATGCCTTTTAATAATCTCCAGGACAGGCAAGTCAATCACCTCAATAAGATATGGCAGGTCAAATTTGCAAATATTATATCCAATTATAATATCAGGGTCCACTTCACGGATGAAATCCTGAAAATAATAATAATAATAATAAGTGAGATAATAAATATGCAATAAAGAAAGGAGTATACTCAGCAAATGCATGATATCAATTAGACTCCTTATATACAAGTCAAAGACCAAAAAAAAGGTAGTTTGTAACAGAATCCACTGACGGGGTTCAAAGCATTATTAAACATTGCACCATATCATATACCATACAAGTCTATTAATAAATTAGCATATCTCAGTGACTCACTGCAGGCAAAAGTAAAAATATGGATCACAACAACTCAACCAACATGCTTATCTAACAATGTTCAATCAAGTTTAGCGGCGTTATTGCAATCAGAATTTATATTCTTACCAAGCAACAATTTTAACAAAACACAAGAAAAATAAATCATGAGGTTAGCTGAGGTGGCAAAGGTAAGATTGAGCATAAAGTGTTCAAAGTTCAAATCCTCCTCATGTAAAATAAATATACAAATACAAAAATAATACCCTCCATGCTAGAAGGACTTCTCTTTCTGTATCAAATGGCATCACTTCAGTGCCAACTATAGGTGAACATGATTTAAGAGTCATGACGTTACGAATAAATGGTTGACCTTCTCCTTGTAATGTGACCAGGTTGGCAATCTAAAAGAAGAAAACAGGACATCAATTAAAGAACAATAAGCTTATAGAAACTAGATTTATTTTGGAGTGGGAGATGGACCTGGATAACAGGATCATGAGTAGGTTCAGGAAAATGACCTTTGCGACCAGCACACTCAATATCAAAACTCAGTATGCGAAATGGAGCCATCTTTGAAAAATCCCCTTCTGGCGCATGGCTAATCAACTCTGAATACCTAGAACATTGTTAAGGAAGCAGGGGAAAAACCAGAAGTAACATACACCAAATATGATAGTGATTTTGAAGTGAAAACAAATGACTGTGCCTCATGAATAAGGATACAGGCAGTCAAACTCTAATTGGCAGTAAGACAAGTTCTTTGCTGTTTTCTTGTATTTTCCGGCAGGTACTTCAATCCAATTCCCACCAACTATATTGCAATCAATCATGAAACGAAGGGCAAACAGAACATTGCTTTCATAAGTCATGAAGCTCTTCATGCCAAGGCCATCAATCTGAATACCTCTGTCAAGAATACCTGCCAAAATTTTAAATTTTCATAATAAACTTACAAAGAGACTGCTGTTCAGAAAGATGACAATGAAAAAACACATAAACCAAAGCATGAGTGTATTGAAGGAAGAAACTAATGCCACACTTGCTCTGTTATGCAGACCACAGTCATTCCATGAAAATCATAATACTTCATAATTTTATGACCAACAGGCCTAATAGTGAAGCATAAAGCAACTATCAGGCAATAACCCATTATAGCATGCAATGGACTCATACAAATTTAGGAAATATGAATAATATAATACCTCCATTTCAAAAATGGACAGATATAATGAAACAAAGGGAGCATATTACAAATACTTTAGATAATATCTAGCTTCACCTCGACAACTAGCAACCATTGTTGGCAGTGCAACAACAATTTTCAAAAATGGCTGGGAGTTCTGCTGCTGGTAGTGCATAATACTCTTTCTCTGCACCATTTCAATACGACGAACAAATTGTGGCACTTTACTGTTTCTATTGGACTCTTTCATTCTCCCCTGTAGCATCCAAATCATGCATATAAATGAAGGCAACTCATAAACAGAGTAAATTATTTCTCTTCCAGTGATAAGCCAAGTACCTCAAGGATTTTATGGAAACCAGAAATATCATCCGGTCTCATCCCAGGAGGGCAGCTGATGTAAAAATATGGCTCAAATCCATGAACATTGCAGCAGACACTATGTCCTAACAAACAACCAACAGATGAATGTGTTTCCATGACAAATAATTGAAGAACACACTAGTACAGTATAATAATAAACAATTAAATTCCGGAGGCACAACGACTTACACAAGTTCCCCCCCCCCCAAAGGAAATAATAATAATAATACATGAGTTGGGTAGTTAGAGAGAACACAGTGGAGCTATGAATGGTTCATACTTTCAAGGTTGATATGTAGGCGCACTATTATTGATAGATGTGATTGACAGTTTTTCATATAGCTTTCAAACTTAAGTCACTTTGAAAAATCTTACTTGTAAACTGTGAAAAATATTCAATTTAAGATGCTGATTACACACACACACACACATAAGTCACTATGAAAAGTATTCAAGATGCTGATGATATACATACATATATATATATATATATATTCAGAGCAAAAATGCGGAATAACCAGTATCCCAAGTCTGGATTTGGCACCTAAACTTTTAGTTTATTTTCAAATGCGCAAAAATATAACAATGCAAGATACTTCACTATAAACAATGGCAAAAGTCCGTCAAGTATAGAGAGAAAAATCTCCAACTGCTGCATTCGATTCTTTCAGAAAAAATTTTTAAATCTGAAGAAAATTTGATAATGAGCTAACCTTCCTTCGTAACTCCAAATATTCTAATAATGGCGGCTGCTCCGGACGAATTTGGAAGTAATTCTTTATGACTCTCTCCAATAACATAATCAATCTCCAGCTGCTGAAAAACTAAAATCCGAAAAGAAGAAGAGGCGATTAAACTCCACGAAGACAAAATCAAACCCTAGGAAGTCAGCGCGGGGGGAAATCTCAGAAACTGTGAAGTTGCAAATACTCACTAATGCTACAAGATTGTGAAAGATACTCAGAGGAGAGAAGAGGACGGGTCCATTTGGCAATGCGAGAAGCGAGAGCCTGGCGTTGCTCAATGTCACGGAGGATGAGGGACTCCTCGTCTTCAGAGATAAGGGTTTCATCGAGGAAAAAATCCTCATCTACGAACTCTTCTTCCTGTGAGAACGCTTGGCTCTTAGGCTGGTTGGCCGGTGAGGGTTGCGCCGGCGGCGGTGGTCGTTTTCGGGAGCCGTTGTTCATGGCTGCTTTCAGATGTTGGACGAGAGTAGCAAGAGACAGTGCAGTGGGGGTAGCCTTGGAGAAATGAGATTCCCGCCAGTTTTTGCTGTGGGATTTACTCTCTCCCGCCGGTTTTTCCCGCGGGCAGGTGCCTGACTAGGGCCCAATCTGTAAGGATATATATGGGCTGCCACGGGCCTATGTCTCTTGTGATCAAAGAAAAATACTTCGACTGGGAAAGCGATTCAAAATGACAAAATCAATGCTACATATCAATAAAGTTTGGTCTACTTAGTGCTCATGCTAGTATAAAATTTTGAGTTCAAATTTCATCAATATAAAAACTTTAGCTGTATCTTTATAGATTTTTGTAAGCACCTATAGATTTCTGTAAACATTTTTTGAGCGCACATAATTATTTTAGAGGTTTAGTAAAATAAGGTGTTAGGTTGAGTGAAATAAGGTTTTATACTATCTTCAATACTATTCTAGTATCCTATGTTTTTTTTTTTTTTGTGTTTATACAATTAAAAAAATGTAAAAAGTTTGAGATTCTGTTAAGGAAAAAAAATTAGGTCAACTGCTTTATAATTTTTACCCGTGTCACGAGTGTGATTGGAGAAAGGAGTTTGACCTAAATATTTTTCTTTTATTAAATATGATGTTTTGTCCATCCATTTGATCTAAAATGGCATTTCAAGAGATCCTCCCTCAAAAGTCAAAACTAATTGCACGTCATAATAATTATCTGAATAATAGGAAAAATATAAGTTCGTATGGCAACAGAAATGTTAAGATTAAAAGGAATTTTTGCCATGAAAGTTTTTTTTTTACAGATAAGCATTGATCACCGGAAGTTCTTCTTTTAGCGATATTGCTCCCGAAGTTAACCAAACAACATCGTCCTATTTTAACACATCCAAACAATCAACCGTTAGTTGACTAATATTTATTGAGTTCGCTTATTATGCCGTATTATCATTCCACATAGTATGCCTGATCATAAGAAAATTAAAATAAAAATGTAAAATACCAAACATAAATATGCTAGAAGAATTCAGAGAGATCACCCAGAGAGAGGAAGATGAACAATCCAAATTAAATTACTACTCAACACCGAATTTTAAAGATGGCGGGGAAAAGCAGAGGGGTATACACGATTATTGAAATTGCCAAGAAATTAAAAAATCATTTAAACAATAAATAATAAATTCCTATCCCTAATTTCTATCTCGTAATGAAAACAAAACAAATAATCACATCAACGATGAAAACAAATAAATAATCATATCAACAACCCAATCGTCGCTTTGCCATTATTTTCCTATGGCAGTTAGAATGCCTGCCTCCGTCAAAAGTAGGGCTGGCTGCCGGACGATACTCCGGTAACAGCCTTCCGGACTTGAACCTCACACCGCAGGCATTACACAGTGTCTTGGGCCCACCAGGCCCATACCTCCATTGCGGCGTCTCCTCCGCCTTGCAATGGCTGCACCTCTTTCTTTCAATCACAACGGCGCTTCGTCTCGCCTTATGCTTCATCGTTCTACACTTCTTCTTCGTAAAGCCACTTATTGCATCTTTAGAGATCCCAAGCCAATCATCGTTCACAACTCCATTTGTCTGTTGTCTTATTATCTCCACGCTTCCATGCATACGAGGCTGGTCACTGGCAATTTGGTTCCAAGTTATAAAATCATCAGAGAAGCCGGAGAAGTCTTCCAACGATGTCAAGTCTTCTAACGAGTCAGGAGGCAGAGGAACCCACAGCTGGCTCTCTGAAAATTCATCATCAAAGCCAGGCAAAACTAAGTCCCCGGACTCAAGGTCTTGAAGGTCGAAGCAATCATCATCAACTGCCATAGACAATATATATATATATATATTAAATGTATATTTGCTCTTCAATGAGAAAATACTGACGGCTTAAGAACACAGTGCATGTGTATACCAGTGCAGAGGCAGTTGATAGGAGCATATTTAAAGAAGAGGGGTGGGGCCATCAATATTTTCTTCGGCGAGAAGTTATGATACAATGATAATTTGAAATCTGTTGGCCCAAAAAAAATATATATATATATACATATATATATATATATGTATGTATAATCCACGTAAGCGTGATTGTTCATCAGATTAACGCGTATTTACGTAACAGTTCAATGTCATGCAAATTTGATTGGTCAAGTGACGACATGTTCTCTATCACCGTCTATTTTAAATGTAAATTATAAATGTCTTAATACAGAACCATTTTTCTAGGGAAAAATTGCTAATAATCCCTATTTGATTTTTTTTTAATTCAGAATGGCCTAAGTTTATTTTAAGAACCTAGATCCTTTAGGGCATATATAAATGATAAGGAAATTACTAAAATGCCCATACCACCATCCTCTCTCACATTATTGGTCGCCTTTCACTCAGCCTCTTACTCACACCGCATTTTTCTTGATCGTCTTACTCGTGATTGAGGTCGGGGACAACAATCCCCTTCAACAACTGTGACGATAGCTTCATTCAAAAATGACAACAACGGCTTTTGAACGAGAGGACAATGGTTTCTTCATCCTTCAATCTAATATGGAATTTTTTCACCCTCTCTTTCATTTATTTTTCTCTCTTGCAACCCCATCTCACTACCCTTAGTTTGTAAAAATAGATCTCTGGGTTCATCTTCTAGAGGTATGAGTGTGAGTGGCAAGAAGTTTAAGGAAAAAGAAACTTGGAAAGTTTATTTGCAGAATAGGAAAAGATGATTTGCACATAAAGGAGGATTTTTGTATAAAAGGAATATCGTTTGCGCTAGCCTAATTTGCACATTTTAGCTTAATTTTGGGCCACATGGGAAGACATTTGCATATGGGGAAGATGGATTGTGTACAACGGAATTTAAGCTACACATAAGAAAGATGAATTGCATATAGGGAAGATATATTACACATGAGGATAGTCGTTTGCACACAAGGGACCACTTGCGCTAAGGAAATATCGTTTGCACAAAGCATTATTTGCACATTATGGATTAATTTTGGGATACAAGGGAAAACATTTGCACACGAGAGAAGATGTATTGTATATAATGGAAGTTAAATTGCACATAGGGAAGATTTTGGGATACAAGGGAAAACATTTGCACACGAGAGAAGATGTATTGCATATAATGAAAGTTAAATTGCACATAGGGAAGATTTTTATAGAAAGGGCAGTTTAATCATTTAATCTTTATATCTGTTCACCTTAAAAGACCAAGATCATTAAAAAAAAACTTGAGATATCATTAGGCAATAAATTTCTTAAACAGGTCCTTTTAAACAATTTTCCCTCTTTCTAGAAGGCGGTGGCACGGGGACTCATTTATCACATCATTAGTATCAGCAAAATCAACATCAATAATCAATATCATAAATACGCATGAAAAATCTATTCAGATCCTTTCCGGGAAAAAACAAAAAAACCTAGTCAGATCCTTATCCATCCCGACATCCCATTATCTATAATGAGTATATAATGACTATATTAAGTTTATTCATGGTAATGAGTAATAATTAATTACTTATCTATGTATATAAACACGCATTCAAATGAGAATAACAACACCAATTACAATTAGATTCTAGAATCTTCCAGCAAAGAAAATTCTAGAATTATTTGTCATACTATTTTTCAGAAAATTTTAATTTCCCCTCGTCTATTTTATTTGAGCTTCCATTTTTGATATCCCCTATTCTAGTTAGATTTAACAAAAATTAATTGTTGGTTGGAATGTGTCAATAGCATAAAGGATATTCATATTATTTATACTGGCATTCTTGTTAATTTATCATGCAATCATGATTGTGATTAATCAAAGTTGGGAAGTACAGTGAACGTGGGTGTTCTATCTATTCGTGATTAATGTTTCCTCTCTTTTATAGTAGACAAATGGGTTGATCGAGTTGGTTGCATTTTAAGTCCATTCAGCTTATTAAACCTAAAATGTCATGACTCGAAATTAGAAGAGAGATTGATATGGAACATTAGATAACTTTGCACACGTACGTTTATCTAAATATACGCATCTGTACTCACGCTCAAATTCTCTTTGTAGAGGTAATATTGTAAATTTTAAACCATAAAAAGAAAAAAAAAAGAGAATAAATTATAGAATACATCATAATCATAAAGAGAACTCTAATTTTAATCATCATCATATAGAACAAAACATACCTCCTCTAATTCCGAACTCCGTGTTATAGGGCACCTGATGGAAGATGTGTTCTTAGTTTTTTTGTATAGGGCATTTGTTAATTTTAAGGTGTATTTAATAGAACTATATTTTAACACTTTCTTTTTAATAGAGGCAATTAGAGGGAATAGAAATTAATACTCAGTATAAGGTTAAAGTTTAGGATAGTTAATAACTAATAATTATAATAAAAAAAATCAATTGACTGTTTTAAAATATTTTAATTAGCTCGCGGAAAAGTTACTAACCATTGCGATAAAAAGAGCATATGGGAGACTGTACTATCAACTGTCTGCTCGTCCAACACCCCTTCAGCCATCGTGGACTATCATTCAGGTTGATAGAATCAGGATCACATAAAAGAATAATAATAATAATTAGGAACACATGTATTATTTATTAAAAACGAGTGCTTTTTTAAAACGATCTAAAACATTTAGTGCCGTTTAGTTCGATCTCATTACACCTTACAATACAGTACAGTACGATGTAATGGTAATACAATGCAATATTAATTACAGGGCTAGTTAGGGGTATTCAAATTCGGGACCGGGATTTCCTACTCCCGGTCCCGGTCCCGGTTTTTGGCTAGGATGCAAATTGTCCCCAGGTACAAGTCCCAGTCCCTGTAATCCTAGAATGGGATCAGGACCAAACCAGAAAATCCCAATTTTTTTTAAAAAAGTTAACTTTAAAATATATTATTATATTAGTTAAATTTTCTATAATCTAATATTTAAAGTGATTATTTAACACTTAATAAGGCTATAATAATCATACAAATTGATCTAGAATTGAAGAATAACATTTTATTATTATTATTATTATTATTATTATTATGACCACGTTCATCATTTTCGTTATTATCTTTATACATTATATAGTTAGAATTAATATCATAATATATATAATTTAACTCCAACTAAATATGTGATACACATTTTATCAAATGATAGTTTAATTTATGGAATAAAAAAATACAAGAATAACTTATTTTTTAAGGAAAAAAATTTTAAAAAAATAAAAAAAAGGGGGACCGAGATCACAAGATGTGTGTCTGGTCGTGTGTTCAATAGGTCTCAGTCCCAATCCCGCCCGAGACGGAAAATTCCAAGGATCAAAATGCTCAAGACCAGGACTGGGACACTTTGAACACCCCTAGGGCTAGTGTTTGGCTTGATTTTTAAGTAGGGTGCAATGAGCTATTATCCTAACAATTATTTAAAATTAATATATCACATAAAGTATATTTTACCTTTAATATAATCTTTGTAGAAAAAATAGTTAAGAGTCATCCCATTGCTTCATCATAACTTTCACGCTATCTTGCCAATTATCATCTGATGGCAATGGCTGTGGTGGTGGAGGATGGTAACGATGCTACGGTTGTGGTGATGGTAGGTGGTGATAATGACAACAGTGAAGGAGGACGTAGTGGCGGCGGCGGCGGCAATGACGATGGAGGAGGAGTTACTAGTGGTTGGCTACAACAATAGTAGGGGTGGCAGTGACAGGGTTTGGCGGAGGAGGAGGAGGTCATGGCAGCAATGGTAATGGTGGCAATAGCAGTAGAGGAGGAGGAGGAGGTAGTGGCGGCAGTAAAGGTGGGGGTAGGGGGCGGTGGAGGAGGAGGAGGAGTAGGGGGCGGCGGCAGGTGGTGGAGGAAGAGGCGGGCAGAGGAGGAGGAGGAGGCGGCGGCGGTTGTGGCAAATAATGAGATAAGTGAAACAAAGACACGTGAAATTAAAGGGTAAATTGGACTTTTTTAACCATGCAATGGGATGGTAATGAGGATTCATAATAGAGAGCTATGAATGTGGATTATCAATTTTTTTGTGATCATTATTACCATGATAAACCCTATTACCATGCTAAAGAGCAACCAAACACTTTTCTCTTGATAATACAATCGTGATTACTATTACAAACATGCAGTGGGATTAAACCAAACGGCTCTTAAATTTTAATTAATGCACAGATGAATCTAAAAACGTTTACGGTTCACCATAAAAAAAAAGTTTCATCGGCTTTCAATTGAATTCAATTCAGGGCCTAGCTTGTCCCTCGATAATTTTAACACAGGCCACGTTACAAAAACTTTAGAACATGTCCCCCACTTGAGAATCTCAACATTTATCAGGTTTCATAGCGACTACACGCACCGGAGAAAAACTTGAAAATCTCCCTTGATCCGTCATGGAAGAAACTTCCTCTTAATTAGCTCTATCCTGAAAATTTCTAATCCCCAATCAATGAACACGAAAATCCACCTCTGATCCATCATGGAAGAACCTTCCTATTAATTAGCCTTAACCTCAAAATTTCTACCCCCATGAATGAACATGAAAATCCACCTCTGATCCATCATGGAAGAACCTTCCTCTTAATTAGCCCTAACCTCATAATTTCTAATCCCCAATGAATGAAAAAAAAATGGACGATGAAAAAGAAATTTGATGTTTCTCTTTCATCTTTATACAGATGCCTGCATCGAGTCCCAGTTCTGGCCCAAACTACATATACGTTATTGCTTGTATTTTGTTAATATGTTTGCTTGCTGGAGGGGCATGCCTCGCCTCGTACTTAATGCTTCCTGTATCAGAGGCCTCGTCCTCGTTAGCCGTTGCAGGGGTCACATTGATTGGCCTTCCATGGGCGTTTTGGGCACTCACATTCTTATACCGAATCTTGTCACGTATGTTTGGGTTTAGACTTGGAGCTGGTGGAGCTAATTGTGGAGGAGGAAGGGGTGGGAATTTCACCAATGCCCCTGAGAATGCTAATACAGGATCTGGTGAAGAGCACGTTCAAGGTGGCCCTAATGAGTTAAATAGGGCATTATCTGTTGCTTCACATGAAAGTGAAATGGCATTGAATAGCTAAATGCCCTCGTCATAGTATTTGGATTTTGGTTCATACTTCAGGGTTATTAATTAGAGTTTATGCCCGTGCCACAAGTACTTCTGTAGTGATTCAGGGGAAGCCATAAAGCTATCGCTCATTTCTTTATTTTCATATTTTTGTTGAGATGGTTGAACATCGTCATGAAGATGGCCCTGCTCTGACCAGTGCCATGCAGTTTACACCTCCAGGAATCGCCTAGGCAAGACGATGCAAAGAGAATGCAGAAACTAGAGTTTTTTTCTTAAAGTATCTGAAATCAAAGAAGGAAAAGGATTGATGGACCCAGCATTTTCACTGAAACTCGTTAATTTTCAGTTTTTCAAGAGTTTCTGATTTGGGCCAAACCCTATGGGAAGCGGGAGTCAGAAATTTCAGCTTTATGGGTTATTATTTCTGACGCAACATACCTCGCAGACTAGGAAGTTATCAGCTAGAAATTTTTTTTTTCCATATAATTTTACCACAAGTTTGAATAGCTTTGCTTAGACGATTATGTTAATGACTTCAATTTTATACCTTTCCTTCTCATGCAAAAAACCAGCCAGAGATGGACTGGATTAGGGAAAGTCTAAATTGTTAGAACGTTAATTTATGAGCTAACTTACCTAATTTATCAGATACTACAATTTGCACCTTTTAAACAAATAAAATTACTAAAGGAATTATTTGAGTTCCTTGTGTTTTAATAATTATTCTTTCACATTTTCCTTCCATTGAAAAACAGGGTATGCTTAGTAACTCACTGTTCCTTGTGAGCATGAAGGCCGGTATAGACATAAGATCTCGGGTCTTAATACCATGAGATATGATATCCACTATGGATTCGCGGGATGTCAAACAAAAATTGCCCGAGTTTGCCCACGTGAACGAGCTCCAGCTGATGTAGCAAATGGCCAGTTTCGGGAATGAATTTGGACCTAAGAACCGAAGTGATACATGACCAAGCTGCATGCCTCGGGCTCTGTCATTGAAACCATAAACATGAATCTACGTCAATAAAGTGAAACAGTTGCGCAATCATAAAAAATAAAACTGCTATGCCACTGGTACAAGCTGTCTTTAGAAGAACTATAATGTGAACTTTAACTACCCAGCTGAATAATCTGAGATAGTCTACTTCAAATTTTAGCTTTATCATTATCAAATGTGAAAACAACGGGGCATGAGAGCTCAATGAACAAAGAAACAATTCAACTTAGTTAATCTGAATATTTGGGTGGGGCAACGCAATAAAAAGATTGTCAGAATTTCACTAATCAACTGATGTGCTACATTGGGCAAAACGAAAGATATAAACAGTACTTGAGAGTTGTGGCACTTTCACTCAATAGATTAGACCAGCCTTAAGAAATGAATTCTCCACCTGACTCAGGTCAAATCAACCAGTATCCTAATCTTCATCTGCAGTTCTAATTGCAACCGTGCTATGGTTTATGCAAGCATAAATTATTTTTTCTTTGTAGAACTTATATGCCTTAAGTTCTGTTATGAATGGTCCTCTCTTGAATGAAATTGAACTATTCCATCGAGTAGATTCATTCTTCAGGTGCTAAGATTCACAAGCAGCTTAGAGAATAGAACTATTGTAACCACTCTGATGATATAACTTTCCTTGCTAGCTGTTATGTTAATAAAACTCACCAACAGTCTGCTATGTATTTCTTTTTTTAAAAAAATAAATTTTTCTATCCTAGAAGGAAAAAGCTACATCAAATTTGAAGACATTTTTTATCTTGTTTAGCTCTCAAGAAACTTGGCTGAATGCTTGAAAGCATTTCTTTTCTTTTCCTTTTTTGTTTTTCCGTCCTCTGAACTAGCTCTATTCTAAAAAATCTCGATTCTATCAATATTTTCACCCTTTTCAAAATGTTCCTTTGAAGAAACCCCCCTATTACATTTAATTTACTATATCTGCTATTTTCTCAAGAGAATCCTTGGCTGATATTTAATTTTACAAAAAGGAAATGTCAAGGATAAATGATGGCAGAAAACTAATAGCTAGACGTGACCTGTTAGCACATCTCTGTCAATGTAAGGTAAACATATTTGAAAAAACTACTTTACTATGGCTTGATTAAGCATTAGACTAAAAGCAAAACGAAAGAAGAAAAAAGAAAATGTAGTTGAAGCAAACCTGCTTTCCTTCTGATTGGATATTTAAATAATGTAGACATCATGCTCCCCGGTTGGGGCAGACATTAGCGAAGTGAGACGGATCCCCACAGACAAAGCACCTCCTACCAGATACAGGATCACCAGTTGCTGATACAAAAGTCACCGAAGCAGGATGAGGTCCATTCCGGCTCCCTCTACCTCGGCCCCCATTTCTGCTAGTATTAGATGCTCGAATACTATTTGAACGAGTCACATTTCCTCCTCCAACACTATTGTTGAGGCTATCCTCCCATCTGTAGGGGAAAAATGTTAAGTATTAAACTTCTACAAATTTCTGCATCATTCATCACTTAAGACAGATTTAGTTTACTTGTTGGCGTAAAGAAAAGGGAAAAAGGTTGAAAAGTTAAATCATTCCATTGTCTAGATATTATAGTGCCAACATAGGTACTTGATATGAAAATTTGACCAGCAGCAAAGTTGTGACAATAATTTTGCATAAATAAGCATTGGCGAAACTCTCCTCCTCCCAAAAAGACAAAAGGAACAATGTACGAACAACAGAACAGGCCCCGCATCTTCCACTGATTGAAAATCTTTAAGATTTCCAAGGTTATTAACTCCATCTCAAAAAACCATCATACAATATTTTTTTATTAATCAAAGATCACAAATTCACATACACAAAAAAGTTGCACTCCCGAGATGGACACGTGTAGAACTTCCTTCCCCTGTTGTTCGATGTATTTGCTGTTCTCAAAATACATGGTGTTCCACACGTATTGCATGAAGTAGAAGCTTCCCCTGCAACATTAGGTTTCCAATAAGCCATGCGTAAAAATTCAACTTTTAAGGATGCTATACTGAAAGTAAAAGTAACACCAAAATTTCAAAGATTCTAAGAACTAATAGGCTTCCCTTTATGCAGACTGATGAGTCAGTTCTAAATGTTAATAACCTGGGCAGAAGCAGGAATATGATACAAAACTCAGCAAAGCATAAGAAATTAAAGCTTTGTGCAACATGATTATAGTTTATTGGTTTATCATGGATAACATAGGTTGATTTCCTCCAGGTAGGTTGTTTCTCTGGGCAGGCAAGGTGGATAACCAAGCCCATCAATATTAAATTAAGAAAGAGAGAGCCTCTGAACTGAAACACATATAGCCTTTGTAATTTCACAGACCACACAGTCCTAAGTATGTCAAAATAACTTCTACCTCCAAACTAAAACAAATTAAATTTCAACGCTAATTAAGCCATAGAAAACCTCCTAAATCTTCGAAGTCTTGACTAACCCAGCGACTGCTTCCAAAATGGCAACTGAACCATCACAAATTATAGAAACCAGAACCTTCAAACTAGTGTATCACTACCAATCATATCCCATGACATCACATCAAAAAGGGAACCCGAGTATTATGCTTCAGACTGTCTAGACTGGTGATTTATACAACTGCTCATATCATTACCAGTATGTTGGTTCATTCCATGGCGTTGAGCATTTCTGGAGCCTGAAATATGTGAAGGACAATCATTGGAACAGTGCCCTGTTTCTTGACAGTAGATACAAACTGCTTGCCTCATGTTAGTTTGGTGAGCATTACCAGGCGGCGCAGTTGATCCTCTCCCTCTTGCTGGAGAACATGCTAGGGTAATTATAATGGAAATGGCAGCAAAAGAAGAATAAAACAAGCAATGCATCACTCACTTGTGGCCAAATATTTCCTTGAACTTTAGTTTTTCTTGAAGATCAAGGTGAAAAAGTTCCATATACAGGAATCTTGTTAGAAAATACAAATTCAAGATAAAGAAGTTCCAAATACAATCATTAAAAAATACAAATATTCAATAAGTCAAATTTAGTGGTCTCATTTACAAATGGTTCGTGGAAAACATTGAACTTGGATTGAGACTGCCATATGCATATTCATTACCAGATGAGTTTTGTTCAAGAAAAGGGAAAAAATATTATGTGCATCTTGGTTAAATAGAACTTAATATAAAAAAGGAAAGAAAAAAAAGTACTGTTGGCAATTTGTTTAATGGAGTCTCTGCCAACTATTTATAGGGCGTTTGGTACATGGAAAGCAAAAGCTTTCCATTTCCGTTGCACAAAAATGAGATATGAAATATATATACGATACCTTGTTATCATTATTTAACGGACTGTCCTTTTTTATTTTTATTGTTGTTATTATTATTTTTATTCAAGGGCACAAGGAACATTTCCAAACTACAAAATTAATTTGTCTCTGTTCATTTCCTTTATCGCGTTCATAGTTATGTGCAAAAACACCAAATTGTTTGTAAATAATTACATACCTGGTAGACGAGGACCAGTGCCACAAATTTCTGACAACTGCGTGAGAATCTCATCACAGCCACCAATGCAACCTATCACACATGTATTTAAGAAAAGTAAATGTTTCATTTAAAAATCCTCAATCAAATCTTTTTATCTTCATCTACTTTTATTACTAGAGCATAAAATAAGGGGCTTGTTTGATTGAAAAGAGCCCAATCTCGAAAAATTTAGTAGACTCAAAGAAGGAAGGTAATTGTTGTTGCCTTGAAACTTTTACAACTCTTTGTTTCATGCATAAATACAAAAATATTGTGAAATGATATTTTTACAAAAAATAATAACAACTCATTTCATCAGTAGAATAGAAGTGCACCTACCCAAATGGTTGACATTGTAGTTTGGTGGTATTTCCAGTTGGCGAAACTTGAATTGAATCAGGTAAACAGGGCCTATAAATGTTATAACATCAATCGAGGAAAAAAACTTCTGAAACAAGAATCAAGATCACTAATTAAGTAACATACCACAAAGATAAGGAAAGTATATTCCATGGGCTGCCTGATTAAAAATTGATGGAAAAAAAATATGAAAGATTTATTCGATGTTTTAACAATTTATTCTGCTACACTTTTTTCCTTGAAGTTGAAGCTAGATTTTATTGTTATTGTAAGTTAGGGTTTGTTTTATTTTAGTTTTCAGTTAATATTTAGGCTCTATGAATAGTCCTAGGTTATTTTCATTGAGAAGCCTGAAGTTTTTATTGAATTATTACTGTTGAGAAGCATTTTGCCATCAGCTAATATGACCAGATTGTCACTCTCTGCTGGACCCCCTTGATAGGAACCAGTGGCCTACATTTGTTCATTCTTGGAAGAGACGCTGCAATTAGATATTATATTTGTTTTATGTTTTATGTCTATTAAGTGACTTTGTATTAGCCATTATAAGTGTCTTATGTCAATTATTTTAAAATTCCTGTACATCACCAAAAATTTGTCAGAAGGACAATATTTTATGTTTATAAAAGCTGAAAAGAAGTCAATAATCATTTTACAAGCCACGAACCAGGGCTGCAAGAGGTGCAAATATTGGTGGTCACAGTTGCTTCTGATACTGATCTTGGGAGCCAAACAGCATTCCTACACTGAGCACAAGGTCAATGTTCTTTTAGAGACAGTTAGTCAAGAGATAAAGGGGGGTGTGGCAAAAGGGAGAGGGAGTGAGCTTTCAACACACAGTTGGAGAAGGGACCAAACAGTAAGGATAAGGTTTAGCACTAACATATATTGAGTAAACTTCTGATGAGTGATGGATACTCATACATGCATTTGGAATTTTATCTGAGAAAGCAAATGTGTCAAAACGACCAAAGATTCCTTTGAAAGGCTTCAAATAAAAAGAAACTAAACTTAAAGGAATTCACTTTAGAACAAACCTCTCCACCAATGCAATACAGAAGAAAAGAACAGTTTAACATGAGTCAAATCAACGAGGGGTTTAGAATCCATAATTTGGGGGAGACTAAATAATAAACAAAAGACTAGTTATGATCAAGGGCTATAGGGTAATAAAAGATGATCAGTCAAGAAATTGATTGGGCAATGCACACAGCAATAAAAAGAAACAAAAAACAGAAACTTGATGGGGGTTCCCTAAGGCCTAAGGTGTGGGAGAGGAATTCATGTTCAGAATATATGCATCAAAATGGGAAGATACTCGAATCATAGGACAACATAATTCAAAAGTTGAAGTTTACTACATTATAATAAAGGAGTTCACAACGATCAGAAAGAACAAGAAAACCAACCTGTGGGAATCCCAAACATCCAACCATAAAATTTCCGTCCTGGTAAAAGGTAGCATAGAATTTCAATCAGATCAAAAGTTACGTCTGTATTCATTAAATTAATCCATAAAATATCACTTAGTTTATGAATCAGATCAAAAGATACCGAGTGCCTGACTGATTCATATATTCATGATTGATCATTATATATAAATCATATGGTTACAAAAAAAGCAAGAGATTCCTGATATTTAACAAAATTATTATTAACTTGTCAGAAATATCATAGCCATCCACCACCAAGTACTGAGGAAAGAACAAGAACGAAACTGTATCATGCTTAAAAAATCAGATTAGTAAATCAGAGCATTAGATTAAAGAGTTCTGCCCCATTTATATGAACAGCCAAAATGCACATGACCCCTGACATTGAGCATGATAGTGCTCAGGAAGGAAGGATGTGACATACCATTAGATTGAAGGATGACATGATAGATAAAAATTTGATAGAAGGTATTTTATCGCAGCAAAACTGACTCAGGCAAACATTTCCATGTATGCAAAGTAAACAATTAAAATACATACTCGATTTTGCTTTAGCACCATCTCTGATTCTTGACAAAGCCCACATGGCCGAACAACTACAACTTCTCCAGCTGTATGAATCTCATTGCTGCCAGATCTATTTGATCTGAAAGGGTGTTTAAATATGAATTAACAAATTGGAAAAAAAGAGTTCATGAGACTGAATGTTGACGAGGTATCACCTCTCGAAAAATATCGCCATGGCTTCTAAAAGTTTTGCTTTATTCAATCTTGCCTGCATACATTTACAGGTTATAATAGATTTTTGTCCAACAATCTTTATAAATAAGATAAATTAGGTATGTTACATGCAACCAAAAATGAAGATGCTACACGCCAACCCACTTAAGTGAATAGCTGAGTCCAAGTTCCAAGGAAAATGATTACAAGATATTAAGAATTTAAATGTTCCTTAGAGTCCATCCTACGAAGCGTTGAGATCTGTTATTAATAAATCACTTTGTTGCAACCAGCTAGGGAAATGTAGGCAAAGTTGACCCACCCTCCCACTTGGCAGAGAGGGAGGAAAAGAATGCCCCTCCCTTCATCTCTTTGCAGTCTATTAAGTCCTTGTAATTAGACAAGTTCTTTTTTTGTGCTTGCATAAAGTCCAAGGAATGAGTCACATTGTTCATGACATGTTAATATTGCAGCATGCTGTAAATTCTATCATACATATTGATATACTTATTACAGCTCAACAGTTTCTTTCTTATCTCTTATTATTAATTTTAAAAGTAGGGGCACCGAGGTCATTTTATATCCTCACAGTCACTTTTTTATCCCATTTTTCATTCTATTCCTTTCCATTCTGTTCATTGAAATCCTTTAAAGGTTAGGTGACGCAAAATTCATCCTATCATACCAAATGACATGCAAGTGATATGGGTGATTGAGTAGAGATCTCCAAAATGGAGGTAAATCAATGCCTACAGTTTGGGAAGGCATCAGATATCCAGTAACTAAAATGCCAGCTAAGCTAGAAAAGAGAAATGAAAAATAATTTACTTCAAGAATTAAGCTTTGATGAAAAAGTTCATAATGAGACACTCAAACGTTGGAAAAGTAAATATTTCTTCCTCCAAAGAAATGAAAATTACTTTGATGTGTATTTTTCTAGCAAGGAAAAACCTACAAGATTGAATGAAAAACAACAATTCATGGCTTTTTATCATGCAATGGATGGATAACACATGAATCCTAATTCTTCGCTGCATGTTTGTCCTATGTTTTGCAATAAACTTTCTTAATCAGTGCCTTTTTTATTTGACTTGATTTTTGTTGGACTTCTATAAATTAGAATTGCTTCAAGCAACCACCAATCAAGATGTTTATCAGCCCAATGTAAAACTAGATTCATGCTTTAGAGCCATGATTTTTAAATCAAGTTATTGGCGGGAGTGTGTAGATTTCCTTTGAAATGAAATCTTGGTAACAACTAGCTAAGGAAGAACAACCAAATAACAGCTTACATCTAGGAAGCAAGCTTTCATCTGCTGCAAGCTGCTTGCCAAAACTTCAGCTTTGGTTTTATTACCTTCACTAACTTCTTTCATGTCACGTTCCATAACTGCTCTGAGATATGGTTTCCAGAGCTTATACCTAAAAAATAGGTTTTCCACAAATAGTTACCTTCTCTAAATAAGACAGATGCTCAACTAAACCAGTAGTTCAGGAGAATGCTGAATGGCTAACGTAAGAGAAAGCAAAATTAAGATTCAAACAGAAGCCAAATAGCCTTCTTCTGACAAAGCATCCCGGTAACTTGGCATTGCATAACACATGGGAAATTAAAACATTGTGACAGCATTAATCAGGTTTTCATATTTGAACTTTTAATGGTTGGCTGACTGTACTTTTCCAGGCTCCAGAAAGACCCAATCTGAGCACATCACAGTGAGAAACATGGCATATATTAACGAAAGACTTCTTTGGGTACCAATTTAAGAAAATTAGGGGAGGTTCTAGGGTCAATAGACATAGTTCCTTGGCACTGGGGGTAAGAACCTAACCTGGAATCGTGCCTTCATCGGAATGAACTATTTAAAGGGTGGTGAACAATTACCTAGTACCAATGGGCCCTAATGACCCTCGTCCGTTTAAAGGGCCAAAAAACATGGGTTCCACAGTATGCATTGAAGCTTAAGTTTTGTATAATCGTCACTGAAGACCTTTTTACATTACTTAAAGGAAGGCAAAGAATTACCTAGTATCATATGCTCAATAGCTCCCATAGGCCCCCAATTGCCAACACCCCCCCCCCCAAAAAAAAGAAGAAAAAACAAAACAACTTGGTTCCACAATATGTATTGAAGCTAAAATTTTGTATAATCTTACAAAAGTTTTTACATGATGCCATTCAAGTTTCACACAGTATTACAACGTCAATCCAGACCAGCCACGTGATTTAAAAATTTATTGCATCTAAATGGTGAATTTTATCTTGAAAGTTCTACACATGCTAAATTAAAACACAAGAAGATCTTTGGGAGATAGATGAGAACTTGAAAATAAATAAAATAACTTACCCCATGTCATCATAGCCCATAACAAGTGCCTCACCCTGCAAGCATTTTCAACTTGTAATTCTTGACAATATATTTATGGGAAAAGATATTGCCACGCTTCACTATCTAGTTTTGATTGCTTGTGCCAAAAGTTACAACTATACCTTTTAAGAATTCAATACATAATAGCCAAGAAACAAAACAAATTCTCGTGAAGTATTCCTTGATGAAAACACTTGAGAGGACTTTTTTGTCTTGATTTTACTTTCTACAAACCTATGGATAAATTATTGTTTTTTTGGGACTAAATTTTAGAATGCTGTCACTATCTGCATGTTTACAAACATGTCAGACACTGATGTGCAGCTCCATGGAAAATAAGATTGCCAAGGACAGACAACAGCTGACTCAATGCCGTGCCTAGGTGAGCAAATCCCATCTGGCACCCATAATAGAACATATCCATTTTATTAGCATATATTTTGTTCTTATCAATATTGAAAAGTTATAAATTGTGAAGATTCATTCCCTAATGGGGCAACCATTGCCTTCTCCATGTTCTAAGAAATGCAGCTATATCATGTTATACAGACACCAAGCCATAAAATCACTCTCCTGTATTGCAACCAACCTTTGTTCAAAGATCATCAAAGAAGAGACATGCACATGCAGCGGTTAAAACCTTATTAGTACAGTTCAACAATGCTTTGCAACTGAGTCAATTTTTCTTCCCATTGAATTACAATATCCCTCAAACTGAAGAGAATTTTTTTGTGGATGACTAATAAATATTTCATTTATTACTATATCCTCTAACAACCTTATGTAATAACTCTTCCATCAGTAAACTGTGAATCAGGCAACTCAAGCAAATTATCATAAGAAACAAAGATCAATCAAGAAGATATGTCTCAGATATTGACTTGATCTTACAAGATTAGTTGGTGTGAAACGTGTATTTGCATCCTTGGTTGCATAAAACCGATCAAGAAGCTTCTTAATATGATCATGCATTGTAGCATCTGTACCAATACCCTCCTTTTGAAATGAATTAAAAAAAATAAACAAAAATCATTTTTCAATATAATGAACATATAATTGTTTTACAGGCAATGAACTGTCAAATATTTTAATCATAAGTTTCAGTCTGCATCAGCTTCTATATCTTTCGCACCTTGTCCATACAACTCAGTAGATCAGCTTCACTCAGTAGTGGCGGGGGCCTGGTCACTCCTGAATCAAGGGTCAATGTTGTTGGAATAAACTGCAATATCAATAGTTCTCCAATGAATATTTGCTTTTGAATCATAAATACAATCCGCAGTTATACATATAATGTTGATGCAAAGTTCAAACCTGAAGAATTATAAAACAAATATTATAGGAAAGTATTTTAAACGTGTTAGAATGAAATTGGATTTACAACTCATTTTTTCCGCAATATGATCCCCTCTCCCTCTGGCTGAAATAACCGCAAGGTGTTCATGTGCTGGATTCATGTGGGTCATTATCAATAAAATATGCCAAATCAAAATTTCATTATATTTATTGACAATGATGGTTTTTTTGGTAGCCTTCATTCAGTCAAATTAGTGCTCAAAAAGGATACCAGTAAACGAAGAAATGTTGGAAATTCCTATCCTACCCTTGCTAACCTAGTCAACTTCAGCATCCGCATTCATTGAGCAAAAGTCTGCTGGATTGCTCCCTCAACTCTGGAGAAGAAATTACGTCACTAATGACCTGATTTTATTCTTCTTATCATGTCATTAATAACATGATCGCATCTCCTCTCTCCATTAACACCTAGCATTCCATTTCCTTTTCCCCATCTCCAATGTCATGTTTCCAATTTTTCTCCATTGTAATAATTGTACTTATTTTAGAATTGTTTCTGCTTTAGGGCACTGAATCCAACAGCTATTTTGCTTGTAACTGGCAGACCTGTTGCCACCTCTTATTCTATACTCCCTCCATCCCTCTATATAAAGCCATTTCAACCGAATTGCGAGATTCTAAAAAACAATTAAAATTCGTTAAATATAATAATTATGTAGAAAATATAATTTTTTTTCCAAAAATGCCCCTATTTATGAATAAGAGAGTAATAATGAGAAAATGATGAAAGAGAATGTATGGTAAATGTTGAGAATGTCAAGTTTAGAAATATTAATTAATTATTATTATTATTAGGGACATCATTTAGTATTTATTAGAATTAGATATGAATATTATATTTAGGAATTTATCTTTAAAATATTATGATTTGATTTGATTAGGATAGATTCTAGGGTTAGGGTTAGCCTATTAGTTTGCCTATATAAAGGCCTCCTTGTACTCTCTTGTATTCTCAAGGATCAATAATATTAGTATTTTCTTTATGTTTCAACGTGATCCTTCAATCTCAACATCGTACAATGTGATCCTTCAATCTCAACATGGTATCAAAGCCTAGTTTGGTCCTTGATGAGGTTGGTTTGGTCCCGGGTGAGACCATTCGTTGTTGGTCACTAGTGAGATGTCCATTGTTGCTTTGGTCCCTTGTGAGACCGTTCGTTGTTGGCTTGGTCCCTGATGAGACCATTTGTGTTCATCTCTAGTGAGACGTCCGTTGTTGCTTTGATCCCTTGTGAGACCGTTTGTTGTTGGTTTGGTCTTTGATGAGACCATTTAGTGGTCATCCCTAGCTTTGATCCCTTATGAGACCATTTGTTGCAGCTTCTACTATGGTTTGGTACTCTTTGTTGTTCAAGCTCCTGGTGAAGCTAGTGGATTATTACCTCAGCCTTAATTGTTCGAGTTCAAGGCTATGAATCATTATTTTCTTGAAAATCAGTTGCTGCATGTGCAAGATGCTTCCCACTTGAGGAGTGTTGAGGATATCAATTTTAGAAATATTAATTAATTATTATTATTAGGGATATTGTTTAGTATTTATTAGGATTAGATATGAATATTATATTTTATGAATATATCTTTAAAATATTATGATTTGACTTGATTAGATTAGGATAGATTCTAGGGTTAGCCTATTAGTTAGCCTATATAAAGGCCTCCTTGTCCTCTCTTTTATTCTCAAAGATCAATAATATTAGTATTTTCTTTGTGCTTCAACATGATCCTTCAATCTCAACATGGTACAATGTGATTCTTCAATCTCAACAGTAAATAAATAATGTGAGAGAATAAAAGGTAATAAGAGAAATAAAATATTAATATTTGGAGGGCACAATGGGTAAAAGTGCAATTATTAGTGAGACAAACTCAAAAGGGATCTTATAAAAAGGGACAAGCCCATTCCAAAAAAGAATTTTATATACAAGGATGGGGGGAGTATCTTTTTTTGCCACCCATGTACTCTTTACAGCAGTGAAATATTCACAATAATTTTAAGCATCTTCCTCTCTCTTTTCTGGTTTTTCCTTCCAGAAGATTTCAATCATCAGCCCAGTTAAATGTTTTTTTGGTAAAGAAAAATGCTAAATAAAATTAAATAATGGCAAAATGTTGTATCCAATACGATGTTATAACTTAAAGCAAACCTGTTGACCAACAGTATAAGTTGGAATCATTGATCCACCCCAAGATTCAAATCGATAAACGTCCAGGTAGTTCCTCTGATTCAATAAAAACCAGTCATGTAACAAGTCAACAATAATAGTCAGAACATTCATGGCTTACTGTTAAAACAATCGAGGAATGAGGATTAAAATAGAAAATGAAAATATATACTCCTTTCAATCCTAATTATAAGATAAAGTTGACTTTTTTAGAGAAATTAAGGAAGCTAATTAAATTACTTTAGAGTATTTACATTTTTATTTTTTTCTTCAAACTAATTAATTTGACTAATATATTAATATATAATCTAAAGATACATAACATATGATATAATTAAGTAACTTATTTAGCTTTCTTAATTTCTCCAAAAAAAGTCAACTTTGTCTTATAATTAGGACCGGAGATAATAGCTTCAATGCGACAGAATTTTTATTTTCAGCCTTACATCATCATGGGATAAAAATCATACAAATCTAGAATGGGTTAGTTTCAACATGACAGAAATCTCACCGCAAGTATCACCCTCCCAGATGCAGAAAACAGTTCACCAGCTATGTCAATTTCGACTGTGGTTTCAGCTCCTACAGCAGGCTGTGAGACACATGCTAAAAAATGGCGAACAACTAACTCATACAATTTCTGTGACAATCAGGAAATTATGTGAATATCCAGGAGAAATGCCAGGTTTGTAACTTAAAAGAGTAACAGAAAGTAATATTTTACACGGTGATCCTGGCTCCATCTAGATTCTCCTATAGAAAACTTTGTGGGGTGAATTGGTGGGTGGGCCTTGTCATCATGCCCCCCATTACTAGGGTTTCTCCAAAGTGACGCCCCAGGATCCAACAACCGTTGTGCATATGTTCCCCACTCAGGATGCGCTTGTTGTTCTTGTACAATTGCCTGCAATTAAAAATGAAACAAATCAAGAAATCACTAAGAAAAAGCAGATGGGTGAAACTAAGAATAAGGGTCAGCATTAAGTTCAACAGGACTAATAACAGCATCTTTGATCCATGAAATAAAAATTTGATGAAGTTTCACATTTGTTAAAGACCTAACACAACCGTCCTCCTTTGCCCGGCCTTGGTATTAGCTATAAAGAACTTAGGCGAAGTTAATTTCACCAGGACAAAAAAGAACCAACGTAAAACTATTGACGTTGAAAAAAAAAATGTATATCAGAATACTTAAGGAAGAAAGAACAAAGAAAAGAAGCTAACTCAGTACAAATTGACTAATTCAGGTAAGAACCTTATAAGAAGTCATTAATCATATAAGCTTTCAGAAGCCAAATCCCCCTTACTTAAAACTATATATCCTATTTGGCAAAAATAATTTATATAACCAAGAAAACACATCTTTATAGTGAGGAACGTTTGGGAAATTTGCATTTCTCATTGATCTAAAAAATAAGATACATCCAAATATATACAACAAGGGAAAAAGGCGAGAATAAAGGCTAATAAGCTGATAAAGGCTATACAATCAGAAAAAATATTTACAATAAAAATTAAAGATATTCCCACATAGCACAGGTTAGCAGAACATATACAGATCTCAACACACATCAACATGTCTCAACATCATACAAAAACATACTTGAGTTCCCTTCAACATTCAAGGTGATGAGTTCTCAATAATTCCTTTTCTCTTCAAAGATATATTTCCACTATTCCTTTTTTTTCAAGTATATAATTTCACTGTAAAGTTCAAACAGATTCTCTAAGACCCATGTCAAAGAGCACGTTCTCAATAATAAGAAAAAAAGGGTTCCGTCCCTCTTCGCAAACTCAGTTAATTTTTTCACCATTAAATGCATCCCAACGCTAACTATGGCCCTTTCCTGCATCTTAATGTCCATACTCCATACTCAACTTGGATCTACAACTACAGTAGTTATACATGCTTGGACAGGAGGTAAAAAGTTACCCACATGCAAATCAGTCCTTGAAGAAAAGCTATCAGTTTCTGTACGAGGATAACTGATGAAACCAGCTTGGTATAGTTCTTCTGCCACCTGAAAACAGTTAAACAAGGTGTGATCAGGGGATGCATCTATGAAAAATCATACAATCAAAAACCATTCAATGAAAATACTGAAAGTTGCAGTTAAAAGTTTAAAACTTAGATGTGGGGAATGGAAAGGCTTAATCACTTGCAGAGCAATATACACAATGACAGCTCTCTCCAGTCTGCCCTCCCAAATTTAAACTAAATCGTAAACCCTTTACTCATGGATAAAGGATAAGAGAGCGTGAGAGAGTTTCCAAACATTATTGTAAATAATTTAACATGCCCTTTTAATTGCTACAATTTATCCTCCAATAGCTGATAAATCAAATATAATAAAGAACAATGTTGCACCATACCCATCAACCAATTCAAAACACAGAAAGAGCTGCACAAAAAGCTTTGCTCATTCAACAAAGCTATCAAAGTTTAAAAGTCACAGATGCGACCAATTAGTTGTCCAAATAATGAAAGACACCAGCAGAAAAGCTTCAAATGTAATGGTAAACTAAGTCCTGCATCATACAGAGGCATATATGCGTGAACAGTTCTTACATACGATACAAGTTTATAGCACATATTAGAGAATATCCAAATTACTTCTTGCTTTGAACATAATTTTCCCCCTAGTTTTTTGTTTGGTGATTGGCACCATCTAGAAGCCCATTATTTCCTTCTATGTATCTTCATAATCAGTAGTTTAAAGAAAGTAAATCACATGGAATGTAATTACTAACTTCAAGGAGTCACCGTTCATCAGCAGAAAGAAAGCTAGATCAAATGGATTCCCAACATCTCAATTACCTTCATTGTTTGTTCAGAACTCATCCTGAAGTATCGTGAAGCACGTTTCTCAAGCTCAATGGTATTCAGAGGATGTGGAGGATACTTCAGCTTCTCCTGTTGTCTAACTTTCATGACCTGAATTGTAATTAATATTTGCAATGAAACAATACTATGGATTCTGCACATTCACAATGACAAGCTAAAAGTATGACTTACAGTTGCAGTCGGTTCCTGAACACACATCTCATATATTATAACTGCACAAGTATAATCAAACAAATGGCCCCGCCTGCCAAACTAAATCACATTATATCCTGAGCCTGCAGTTAGAAAAACTCAAAAAGAACTATAAATGCACCAAAAGTTTCATGGCTTACATCCAACTGAAACTAGCAATGCCTTCATCTGATTTATGAGAACAATTTATGGACCAAAACTCTTCTGGCTCATGTGCTTGTATCTCCCAATATCGCTCCACAATAAATCCAAGTGTAGGGAACTGTAACCAAAACAAACACTCAGAAGTAACAATATTTGCTTGAGCATAACAATCAGAAACCTTTGTTACATGTTTATGCTTTCAACTGTTGCAAACCTGACAAGGGCCATAACTTAAGACAAGATTTCTATCATCCGTAGCAGATTCAATTATGAAAGAATCTTTCATTAACATTGTCTGGAACCTGGTGAAGGAAGCACCAATACGAAGATCTATTTCCTGAAAACAAAATATTGACATTATTCATAAAGATACAGCATGTGAGGATAGTAAAACACATGCCATTAAAATTTTAACTATCAGGTTCTTATATTGCAGGTTATGGCAGATGAAAATACCAATTGAACATGCTAGTAGATTATCAAAAGGCAAGAACGTTGAACTTGGATAAAATAAAAGCTCAGCATTAGTGTTTGAACAGGCGACTCACTTGCCTCGCATCCACGGCATCAGCAAACCACTTATTAGGTTCAACAAGATTCTGCACAGCTTGATGTATTTCCCTGCCATCACATAGATCAAAAGTCAGTGACAATCAAACCTTAAAAAGATTGTCTCTGAAAAAAAAGTGTTAAATCTTAGTAAGTTTGCTTTGTGACTGGTACACTATAAAACCTGTCAATCAAGGCAGAAAAACGAGCCCTCTTTACAGTGAGATGGCGATTTACGGTATTGCATACTTCTACCACTTCAAATGCAATGTTTTCACCCTCTCGATCACAGTCAAGCCACAAAACAAGCCACTGGCACCTCCTTGCTTCCTCCTCCAGAGTCCTTTTAATATCCTTTTTGTCCTACATAAATAGAAACGGAGAAAATATGCTCAGTAAATTACTCTCCACAAACGACAGGAAAGCACTTGCAATAAATTGTCAAAATCGAAACAATCATTAAAAGCTACGAGAATATGAGGAATGGAGTGAGAGTGTAACAAGAAAATAACAGAATAACGAGTATCTAAGACCTCAGGAACAAATTTATGGACAGGAGCATGGTAAAGATTGGCGGGGTCGCATGAGAGCCATTTGCGGTAACGCTCTTCGAATTCGAGTTCCATAAGGTGGCCAGTGACGGATGTGAACAGCATGTGGCAAGGCTGGCCCCGAATCGCGTAGTTGAACTCGAAAATCTTGTTATAGCGGGAGCGACCCTCCCTTACTCGCAGGCCCTGGTTCCTCGATAGTATAGTGGCGACGGACTTGGCCACCGACGGCTTCTCCGCCACGTTGAGTACGTTGACGGTGCGCGCGGCCATCGATTCGAGCAGGACCGGAATGGGGTTAGAGGATTATGAAGTTCAACATCGAAGCTTTGCAATTCATGATTTGCGGTAAAGGGGGTTTTGCGGGAGATTGGTTTTCCCGCCCAAATTTCCGGCTTCAGGACGTAGCACGGTTTCAAATTAATGGATAAGTTACATCACTGAATCACTTAATTTTAAAAAATAAACATTTATTACATAAATTAAAATAAAATTATTTTCACATACTTATCTCATATACCATAAATCATGAATTATAAATATTCATTACCTAAAAATAAGTTATCCCAGACGAACACGTGGTCATAACTCATAAGTGGCGTTGGCTACTACCTCTCTTTAGTTTTTTTTTCACCGCCGGTACTTGCAAGTTGCAAGTTAAAATAATGTGATTTTATTATTAATAAAAAGGAGTAATTAGGGACTGAACGGTCAAAATGATGACATTTTATTGTTGCAGCTGCTCCTGAATAGAGCTGATAATACGGGTTCAACCTGTGAGCTCAACTCGTGAGCCCGTTGGTTTTGATAGGTTAGGGTTGAAAAAATTTCAACCTGTAAAAATGCTGACCGCACAGGCCCACACCGTATAACCCGCGGGTTGATGCGGGCCAGCCCTCAGGTTGGTAGGTTATCCCGCAAATTTTTTATTTTTTATTACATATAATAATTTTACAAAATTTATAAGTTTTTCACTCTTATCTTGGTGACTCCCAATCCAAAGAGAAAAAAATCTTAGTCTCTTCCCTTCTTCTTTAAACAAAATTATTATATATTGATTGCTTGAGGATGGGTTTGTGTTTTATTTATAAACTTTTACAAATTTGATAACTTTATCTCTTAAATTGTGGATTGTGTTTTTAAATTTTTATAAGAAAAATAATTGATGCTAGAAAAATAAATTTAATTACTTATATATATGTATCTCATATTTTCGATTTCCTTTAAAAATAAGAACTTTTTTTAAAAAAAATGCGGGCTCGCGGGCTGGCCCGCAACACGCACACTACTCCCGTAGAAGTGCGGGCAACACAGGCCGGCACCGCATGACCCATAGGTTGGTGCGAGCCAACCCACAACCCGCAAGTTGGCCCACATTCCCAACTCTACTCCGAAATATCAAGATCAAATGTCAAACCCACCACTTAATACTCTGCTGATCGAAAATATAGGAGTCGAATACCTATTTTATATTTATTAAAAAATTAGTTAAAAATAATAAATACGTAAGATATTTATTTTTCTAATATACCCTTGTTTATTAAAAGAATAAGTAAGAGAGATAACTAATAAAAAAGAAAGAAAGAGAATGTAAAGGAGAAGAGTGATGCGAGAGAGGGTGTGGTAAATTTGAGGGAAAAAACATCTTATACATAGTGTGTGTTTGGCAAAGTTTTTTTTAATAGCTTCTGGAGAAAAAGTGAAGAATAGCTTTTAGAGAATATATTATGAGCAGAATAGATTATGAGAAAAAAGTGATTTTGATAAAGTAAGAGTGTTTGGATATTATGGTCAGAATAGCTTTTTCCATTGTCAAATTACTAAAAAGGACATTAGTTTTTTAAATAATTACATGTAAGGGATAAATTTATATTATATGCATTATTAAACATTAAATGTTTAATAAATACAAAAAAATTCGAAATAAATTTTAATTAAATTATAATAATAAAATTAGTCAAATATACAATATCAAAAAATATATAAAATTATTTTATAAATTATATTATTAGTCTATAATGTGGTTTAATATAGTAATAACATATGTGAGTGAATATATGTGGTTTAAAATTAGTCAAATATATATACATATGTGTGTACATGTATAGTAATAATTTGTGTAACAAAAAATTAATTATAAGTAGTTAGGATATAAAATAATCTATTACAAAATACCAAAGTACAAGTTCAGAGTAGAGATACGCATACATTTCACTGAATGGCAAAAATAGAATACGTCAAAATGTAAATACAATAACATTTAACAGATTGTCAATAAAAGCGTACGTAAGAAGAAGGAAACTAGACATGACTAAGCTTCGTGCATATAATAAACGATTTGATCTCTTATAGAATCACGAAGAGAAGCCATGTCAGATGAAGATGCAATTTATGAATGTTGTGTTGAAGGTTTTACATCGTCATCTGCATCGACATCACACAAAATACCCTCTCGATCATGGCGCCGGAAGCCAGGATCAGAAATAGAAGTTTTTCTAATGAAGTTGTGTATAGCCATTGTAGCACACACTATTTTAACCTGTGTGGGGAAGCTATAGCTACGCATGTTCTGTAATATTTCAAACTTGTTCTTCCAAACGCCAAATGTTCTTTCTATTGTGCACCTAAGACTGGAATGTAAGTAATTGAAGGTCTCATTGTGGTTTTGAAACATAGATGACCTCTGAAAGTCCGAGAGATGATAACGCTCAGATCTGTATGGATCAAGGTATCCAGTCGGGGTGGGATAGCCAGCATCCACCAAATAATATTTATCTTTACAAAATAAATAGGTTAAAGTGAATAACTATATATATATATATATATATATAATAAATAATAATTAAAGTGTTGGAGTTATAAGCATACCTTTGGGGGGATGTGGAAAATTCATCGACGGCGTTGTCAAAGCATGATCAAATACGCGCGCATCATGGGCTGTTCCTTCCCATCCAGTCAATACAAAGGTAAAACACATGTCCCAATCACAAACGGCCATTACATTTTGCGATGTAAATCCTTTTCTACCAATATATTTTGTTCTTTCCTTTGCTCTGACCTTGCATGGAATGTGGGTGCCATCAATTGCTCCAATAGCATTTTTAAAGAAAGGCCAGTATCTATTGCTTAGTCGTATCTTTGAGTGAATGTTCTCAAACTTAGGATCCTGTGGTTTTATGTTAGTCATTGCAAGACGACAACATGCATCTAAGACAAGATGCAGAGCCCTGTGAATTTTCTCTCCTGAGCACTGAAACCTTCCTGTTGCAGCCTACTCGATGCCGCAAACCCAACTGTGTTCAAAAATATTGCAACCATTTCATGAACACCCACATTTCGAGTCTCCGTCAAACCAAGTCGTTGCAGTTCTAAGCAAAACTCATGAAAGACATGAAGTTGCATTCTAAACATGTCATAACAACGGTTCGAATTACCACTTAAGACTTCACGCACCCATTTAGCACCTGTGAAGTCACTTGTGTGCTGCGGTTATTTACATAAATATAGCTGAGCATATGCACCAACATATGCAACCACTTTTCGTACTCTTTGTTTGCGCCGTTCCCTATGCTTTGCCATAATTTTCAATGTGTTGTCCATATCTAACCCAACTGTTGACATATATAGTAAATGTTATAAACGGTAATGACAACAATTATATAGTGATAATATGCACACAGATAACATTCAACTATAAAACAACACTGTTAACAGACAAGTGACATAACCAATATTTAAAGTCAATAACAAAGTTAAGCGACAATTAAGCAATGTCATAATTAAACATAATTCCAACTGAAAAGGTAAATATGACAATACATTTCACACACTTCCATAACATTCATGCTTAAGAAAAACGAGAAGTAGGTGTGGCATATCCTTCATTGTTGCATACATCTCCCTTGTAGGTGGATTGCTCATAAGGAGGTGTACACAGCGTGCATAAAAGTCATCATTGTTGACAACTTCAGGAACCTGTCTAAGGTGGTTCGTTACGCCCGGAATTGAGATCTCGTAAGCACGTGCCTCTGCTGCCATCCTTTCTGCACGTGCCTCTTCAGCCATCCTCTCAGCCCTGCCCTCTGCTGCCATTCTCTCTGCTCGTGCCTCTTCAGCCATCCTCTCAGCCCGGGCCGCTGCTGCAATCCTTTCTGCTCGTGCAGCTTTAGCATCAACGTCATTTGCATCAGCAATCCTGTATAGGGCATTAGCTATTTTAGCTGAGGCTGGCCCCTTCTTCTTCATCCCCGCACCCTTCTTCCTGACCCCCAACGAGCTACCTCCTCTGCCACCACTGCTTGTTCTCTCCCCACCACTGATTCCCTTCCCTTTGTCATTGTTGGCAGCACTACCTCCACTGTTTTCATTGACATTGAATGAATGCATCTCCCCACTCAACCCAGTAGGTGTCCCTGACACCTCATCGCTATCTCCTAATCCCTCTTGCATCTGAAATTCTGGGATTGCATATTCTGGGATTGCCTCAGTAGGCGGAGGGACAGGAAGAGACATGGATGTAGGAGCCCAAGTTTGTGTTCCCGTGGCCGCGACACTTGCAAACAATTGGGTCAATTCTTGTTGAAACTGCAGTCTTTTTGTCCTGAATTTATCATATCCTGAAACTTCCTGTACATTCAACATGAAAGTTTGTTACACAAGTTCGTACAAGCACGATGTCAAGGAAATAAATATGTTCGCTCATTGAAATGAATTACTAATCGAAATTTTCTTCTCCCACCAATCGTCGTCGGCAACAACAGTGTTCTTCTCACTATCCCATCCAACACCCGTCTCGTATAACAACCTATCCCATAGCTGCCAATCCTTTCTAAGAGCATCATATTTGTTTTTAAATTGACCCTTATCATATATTCTGCCCGTCTTTGCAGTGAAGGATTCTGAGATCTCTTTCCACCTAAATTTGTTAAAGCTAGTGCTTTTGCGTGTTCCCTTCGCAACTTGGTCTATGCATAGGTCAATAAAGACTTTTGTGCTCTTCACATCCCATGATGCTTTTTCCTTACCCTTACTCATTATGGTTTCACCTTAAACAAACAGAAATCTAGATTTGACGATCATTTACAGGCCAATCATTGCGTTCTAACCAAACAGATTTCTAATACAAGGATTTCCAGTCATTGCATTCTAACCAAACACAAATCTATGCTTGACGATAATACAAAAGAACACAGTGAATCACAACACAACACAACAATATCTAGCAAGGTAATTAATCTCAATAAACAATCACAAACATCTGGCAATAATAACAGAACATTAAGGAACCTCGAAAAAAAAGGAAACACTGCAATCACAGTCCACAAAATCAATAATACAAAAGAACATAGTCAATCACAATGAACTAAACCAGTAAACTAACACCCTATTAGGTCCAAACTTTCAAACCAAACATTTATGGGCAAGCAAAAGAACACAAGACAACAACATCTAAAAAGGTAAATGAATCACAATAAAAGAGGCATGTGGAGATAGATACTACAGATAAAAAATCACAGTGAACTATGGAATTAAAGTCAATATATATTCATAGCCCTACTAAGCAGGTATTTTGAATCTGTTTCTCCCATATGGATGATTCCTATATCTATCAACAAGGTTGAAGACTGATTTGCTAAGCAACGTAACAGAGAGATGTACCTGCCTGTCATCCTAGGAGTCTAATGGCAGGGATGATGCTTTCTGTGTCCTCTTTCATAAACAAACACTGCATGTCTTGTGGTAAAAAAAGGAAAAAAAACAGTTTTTTTACTATGTCTACAATTTATTTTTCGAAACTTCAAAATCATACAAATTGACCTTTCTGTTAATAAAGCACGCAACAAAAAACTCTAGATGGATAATACCTTGCTAATTATAGCATAATGTACTGAACTAAATACCTCAAAACTAATGCAAAATTCTTCCCTGACAATGGTGTTCTAGAAAGATCCTATATATATAAACTTCCGAAAAAAGTTAAGAAAACAAGGTTCAAGAATTGAAATGTTCTTTTCCTACTCGATTGGGATCAGTCCAACTTTAATACGACTCTGAAAAAATTGTTTGCACAAAATCCAGAAACCGAAGCACTCTTCAGAAAGAGGAGAAATGAATCTATTTCAACCTAAAACAATGAAAACATCGACAAGAACTTTAAAGGAGATTGTTCCAGCAAAAACCTCCATCTTTTTTATGTTGAAAAAAACCTTAAATTGCCGATGATGACACAACAATATATAGAAAGGTAATTAATCTCAATGAACAATCACAAACATTTGGCAATGATAACAGAAGGCACCTCGAAAAAAAGGAAGCATTGCAACCACAGTCCATAAAATCGATAATACAAAAGAACATATCCGTTCTTCCTTATCCGTTCAGAGATTGGGGGGAAAAATAAAACAGTCCACAAAATAGAAGCAAGCAACAGAATATCCGTTCAGAGATTCGGGGGAAAAAAAACCAGAACAAGCTGAATCGAAACACTCACAGGACAGAGCTAGTTCAGAGATTTTCAATACTTATGAGCGTCACTGGCACCGACCGCCGACAAAGGTCCGATAGCCACCAGCGCCTCAGATCGTTGCAGAGATTTAGCAGCAAAATGGGGACAAAAGGGATCCGTACCCACCCGAAACACTGCCATCGTCCACCACCAGCCACTGACAGACTTCAAAAAGGCCAAATCAGTGACCGAGAACGCCGGATATGGTGATCTTCGACGGGATCTGGAAGAGAGGGAGACGGACGAAGCTCGACGGGATCTGGGAATACAAGGAAGACGGAAGAAGAACAAGGGCAGGAGCCACGGAATCAAGCAACTTGCGACGCGAATGAGGGAAGGAGCGACGACAGGAGACGAGAAATCGACGTTCTGAGAAGAGAAATGGAAGCAGCGACGGGAAGAGGGCTCGAGAAAGAGAGAGTAATAATTAATCCCCAACGGTCAAATAATCAGCCTCAGGAGCAGAAAAAATCCGATTGTGGCCAGACCAAGGTTTGCAATTCAAAACCTTGGTTTGGGGCTGAAACGGGATTTTCTGAAAAAATAGGGTGTTTGGATATTTCTAAGTGAAACCATGGTTTGGGTCCAGAATCAATTAAAAAAATTGCATCCAAACGGTCCCATAGACAAAAACAAAGTAGATCTTATAAAAAAACCAAACCCCCTGATAAATTTGGCTCTTGTATTTTGAGTAAAAGGGAGTAGTTAATACCACTTCCATTCCTTAACACACTAGTAATAAGTACTCATTCATTTTTTAGAAAGAGTAAATAAGCTAAATAAGTTATACTCCTATGAGAGAGTATAAGTATAAAATATGAGAGAGAATGTATAATAAATGAATGTATAAAAAAGAATTAGTGGTGAGTGGGAAGTAATTAATATAAAGATGTGTATTTAATAAGGGTAGAAAAGGAAAAAATAATTTAAATTTTGAGACATAATGAGAAAGTTGCTTATAAAAAAAATCAACCCCAAAAGAGAGAAAGTTGTTTATAAAAAGGACAAGCAAGAGTATCAAAATATTTATATTTATGATTTTTTCAAATTAATTTATCTCACTTATAAATGGATACTCTCTCTTATCCTATTTACAAGTAATTTTTTTCTTGTTTGAGCAAAACAAACAGATAACTAAGAGCAATAAGTGTGTCAAAAATGCCATATTTTTTTCATATATACCTCTATTTATGAAAAGAGTATAGGAGAGAGAATAAATAAAAAGTATGAAAGATAATGAGTATTTAATAAGAGTAAAATAAAAAAAGAAACTTACATTTTTAGATAAAAAGTGAAAGTTATTTATAAAAATGACTAATCAATGAGAGAGAAAATTGTTTATAAATAAAACCGAAGGGAGTACATAATATAATTAAATCATTTATTTAATTTTTGTTATTTTCTACAACAAAATCAACTAACTCTAATTTAAAGAGGAAAGAGAGTACTTTAATATGTTATGGATAAAATCGTGCCACGGGCACCTCGAAAATAGCTGAGTGTGTGTTTGGGATTATTTATTGGAGGTCAATAAACACTTATTACGTAAGTCGAGATAAAATTCATCTCACATACTTACTTTGTATACCATAAATCACGATTTATAAGCACTTATTGTCTAAAAATAAGCTATTCTAAACGAGCACTGAATGCATCTAGAAAATTTTAGCGTGCTAGGTTTGGACTCTAGATCTTGAAAATTTAAATTTAGTGTTTGTTTGGAATAGTAATTGGAGTTTTTAAAAATAATTTTTTAATCATGATTTATGTCGTATGTATGAGATAAGTATATAAGATGAATTTTGTCTCGATTTATATAACAAACATTTATAAATTTTTCAAAAATAATTCCAGACATGTTTTTAATTGGGAAAATGACACTAAGACATTTTGTAACATATACGTTCTTCTCATCAATGAATAGTTATATTTAATTAAAAAAATCTAGAAAATTTTAGCGTGCTGGTTTTGGACTCTAGATCTTGAAAATTTATTAAGTTATATTCAAAAAAATTATTAAATTTAAAATCATAAGACTAAAAAAATACTAGTACAATTTAAAACAACCGAACTTGAAGGCACAGGCCACAGACACAGTGGTCAGAGAAACCACGTTCGCCGGACAAGATACGAAGGTAGGCGGAGGATATAACCGGGACTCCCAGTCGCATGACGCACCCAAGGGCGATGATCTTCCTGCTGTTGACCTTTCTTGCGATCTCTCAAGCACAAGATGCTACAACTTTACCGGGACCAACGCTCTGCATCATCGGCAGCGGCATCGGTGGCTCCTCAGTCGCCCACTTCCTCCGCAAGTACTCACCTAATTCCTCACCTCCCATCAAAATTCAAATGCTCGAGCGCAACGGACTCGTTGGGGGTCGCATGGCTACTGTGAATGTTGCGGGTGACACCTTCGAAGCTGGAGCTTCGATTCTTCATCCCAAAAACTTTCACGCCTTGAATTACTCTAAGCTTCTTAATCTTGAGTTCAAGGAGAAGGATTCATCTTCTGGTTCCTCGTCTCTGGGAATTTGGGACGGGAAGAAGTTTGTTTTTAAAACGGTCAAAATTGGTTGCAATGTTCCCCTGTTCGATAAGCTCGTCTCGCTTGTTAATTCGCTTCTTCTGTTCATCCGCTATGGCTTTTCACTTCTTAAAATGAATATTTTTGTCGAGGTGCTTCAGTTTTTATTTCTCTGCGATTCGTTTTATTTGCTTTGGCGGAGCTCCTTTTCTTCTTGTAGTAAATCTCCTAGTCAACGTATGACCATGTTGTACTGCCTTTATTTTTTTGTTATTCAGGGTACCGTGAATCGATTCTTAAAGTACTACGAAGAACCAGCTTCGAGACCTATTTTCGAGACTCCGGATGAGATGCTGAAATGGGCTGGTCTGTATAATCTTACTGCCAGGACTTTGCAAGATGAATTAGTTGATCTTGGGCTGTCTCCCCTGTTGATAAAAGAACTTGTCACTGTAAGAGCTCTTATTGATTATGCTATTTTCAAATCTCTTTCTTGCTCTGTTGAAGTGTTGTGTGCATTGGAAGCGCCTCTTTTTTTTCAATGTTAATAACAGTATTGGTATTTCGTTCATCTAAAAATAGAAGTAGTGATGTTAATGGTGCTGGCGGCGGCGACACTGGAACAAGTGAACTGTTTCACCATAACAGAATCACAGAGCTGTTTTTTTTATTCGGTAAAAACAGCAATAAAATTTTGATGTATTTGCAAGAAAATTCAATCTGGGAACCAAGACCAGTTATATAAAGTTCTCTATGACATAGGTGGTGAGAAGTGATGAGTCTATCAAAATTGGAGTTCAATAACCTGATTTGTGTGTGGATCTCAATGTGTTTATGTTCATCTGTGTACCAATTTAATGGTAGCGGGGTTCTGTGAAAGTATTTATGTGACTAAGTGACCAACAATCTGGAATAAACAAAGTCTCAAGGCTTATGAAGGTGGGTATCAGTCTACCCCTTTAATATGGCCTGTCCCCCAAATTGAAAACAATTGCTTATGCAGCTTATTCGTGTCCCATGTGAGTGAACGCATGTGTTGGTTCTTTGAATTACAGGCTTGAAGGTAGGCCTATTTGAAGTTTTGGTCCGAACAACTTGTTCCATGCGGAGGTCAATTAAAATTTTCTTGTCGCGTGGCTTTTACAGGGTTTTAACTGACAAAATAGTTTATGCCCATAGTTTTTTCAGTTTTCGCTGAGAAGTAGGATGTGGACGTCATGGTGTCTCCCCTTTGTTGTTATATTAACTTGTCCAATTAAGTAGCAGGGTGTAAGATTTAGGAAAACTCATCAGAATAGAGAGTCCTCTTCATTTGTACAGGTCATCACACGAATTAATTATGGCCAGAGTGTATACATCAGCGGGCTTGCTGGTGCAGTTTCTTTGGCGGGATCAGCTGGAGGACTATGGTCCATTAAAGGAGGCAACTGGAAAATGGCAGCTGGACTGATTAATCAGTCAGATGTTGCATTGCACCTACATGAAGAAATAGAATCCATTACCGACCTGGGAGATTTTTATGAACTCAACTCCACGAAAGGCAACAGTTATGCCTGTGAAGTTGCAGTGGTTGCTACACCTTTGGACGAGTCAAATATTCAATTTATTCCTCAGATATCAGTGTATAAAAGAAAAACACAGCACACCCATACAACTTTTGTTAGGGGCCTTCTGAACCCGGTAAGTATCTCAGGAGTCAGAATCTTACTGACGTTGTTTAATAAGGATGTTTCAACTTTTATCCTCGTCGTAATGCCTTTTCTCAGCGATTCTAATCTCTAATAGTGATGTTTTGTGTTACACAACATAAGGCATACTTTGGTCTCAGTGCGGTGATGGAGATTCCAGAGCTTGTGGGCACAGTCGAGGATCCTGACCTTCCTTTCTCTAGCATTTCAGTTCTCAAGAAGTACGATGAAAAGGATGCCACTTATAAGATATTCTCTCGTCAACCAATGTCAGACACATTGCTGGATAGCATCTTTAGGTAAAGTATTAACAGCTAGGTTTTTAATTAACAAAGTCATGTTGCTGATTTGTGCAACAGAATCCTTTGTCTAAATCCACTCACTTCCTGCCTAGTTCATAATTTAAGTAAGCAGTGAGTTCGTTGATCAAACCCCATATCATCTTCTATTGTGGCTAATACCTGAGGCACAAAACATATGCAACCCAATGTTGACATTTTCTTGTATTGTGTTTCTTGTGATTTGGATTTGAGATCTCCCCTCTTCTGTTGCCCTCAAAAATGAGAAAAAGGGCTGCAACCAAATTTTAATGGTAACTCTTTTTAATTGCCGCTACTTGCAGTGTGAGGAAAGAGACTATTAGGATAGACTGGCCTGCCTACCCTCACTACCATGCCCCTGAAGTATTTACACCATTTCTGTTGGATGGTCGGCATTTGTATTACGTCAATGCATTTGAGAATGCAGCTAGCACCATGGAGACAAGTGCTGTAGCAGCTGAGAATGTTGTCCGACTCATACTGTCCAGATATTTTGGCTCAAAATTTGTGCATTCCTCCAAGTTGTCTTCTGGCTCTCATAGAGAGGAATCCCATGTAGATCTGTGAATTGCAGTGATTGTAATATATTCTCAAGTAGTTTGACTGCCATCAAGTTTGAACGTGGAAGTTCATGTACATTGCTTTCCCCTTCCCCCTTTTTACCGAGTTTGTACATTGGGCTTCTAATAAGGAAACTATTTCCCACAGTTGTTAGATGGATGGTGAGAGAGGAAATGTCATTGTGGCTTCGACTTATTTTGTGGGGATTGCTTTTCAGGCCGCGCAGGCTTTTGAATGGAAACTTCTGCTCCCTTGGGGATTGGTATAATATTAATGGAGCTGAAGTGAAATCAAGATAGTTTAATCGTTACGTTTTGAAATTTTAGTCAAATCTGATATTTCAATCTCAAAAAAAATACTACTGCTATTTGATAGCATTTGTATGGTTAGATCAAGTAGCGAGCTTTCATTTTGGAACTGAATTCATTTTCTTAATTTGCCTCGTTCCAAAACACAATATTCATCATCTGGACACAATAACGGAACATATTCGTTAAATCACAGATTCTCTAGCTTTAATCCAGGCCACAAGGCAAGAGAGAACGACGACCTTGCGAACCAGGTGTCTAGTATGTGGGTTTAATTTATCGCATAATCAGTGTTCTCTGTGTATGATTTAGGATAAAACTAATATACTCTTTGGATTCTATAATGTGTGGGACTTCAAATGGGATAGATGGTGAAATAATTTGATCAGCTAGTGAACACGATTCCAGAAAATGGTTAGTGTTGGTGAAATAAGCTTGAAGTTTACATCACTATTACATACACGCACGCTATAAAATCTTTTTTTTTGCGTGAGCAGGGTATCCACCGCCCAATGGACGATGACTAATCCCTTCGCTGCGGGTCGGCCAATTAAGGGCAAGCAGCTGGCCACGGGCAGGTTTCCATTCCCAAAGGCGGAACAGAGTTGATCCCAAGGATCGAACCCCCACCAATTGGTTAAGGAACGAGATGCCGAACCATCACGCCACCACCACGTGGTTACGCTATAAAATCTTTAACACTTTACTAACTCATTTACAAGATGACCTTGCCTTACACAATCTCAGCAGTAAACAAGAAAAAAATATATGAATATATTTTAGGCATTGACTGCTTGATGAACCACCAGTAAATCAAATTACTACTATAACAAAGATGCTTATAGCACCCACGGAAGGCATTCTGCCGAAGTGAAGTTGGAGAGGTATTGATAAGTAATTCTGTTTCAAGATTCGCGCAGACTAATTACGCCATTAATAACGTAGTCAGAGTATCCATCTGAAAGAAGTTTGGACAAAGCACAAATACGCTTTTCCATATTTGATTTTATGAATAAAGAAATCTTGCTCAACTCTGACAGCAGTTATCGAATCTGGGTCACCGAGATTTCAAATTTTAATTAATAAACATATTTGGTAACATTGCAAAAATAATTTTTCGTACAGAGTGTACTTTATACTTTATAGCATGTACTAGTATTTGATATCATTTCGCCGCAAATTATAACCCGTCGGCGTCCACTCACTTCCTCTGGATAACACTACCAGATGCTGACTGCTCAAGGATTGATCCTATGAAGCTGAAGATAGAACGCTTCACCTTTCTCTGCAATGGCTTTGACGAGTAGCTTCACCGTTCTACAGAACAGCCTTTCCCTGGGACGTCATGGATTTAATTACGCTTCTCCGAAAAAATTCGTCTCAATTTTATTGTTCAAACCGAAATCTTCTCTGGTGACTCAAAATTGCAATCCCAGATGCAGCAGTGGCGAACACTCTGTAACTAAGAGGATGCTCAACCTTACCGTTGCGGCAATGTCGATGTGCGGTTTGCTCAATTGGTTTCCTCCATTGTTGGCTGAAGAAATGGATCTGGAGAGGTACACGGATTCAAAGGAAGGTTTCACTCTCCTGAAACCCTCTTCTTGGACGAAGGTAGTTGCTTATATATGAATATTTTACAATTGGCCTTTCATTCTTTGTGTGGTTAAATCTATTTTTGTTCTAAAAGAATTATATTTGTTAATAGGATTAATACTTAACAGGTTGATAAAGCAGGAGCAACTGTGCTGTTTCAAGAGGCAAATATGGGAAGTAACAATATTGGGGTTGTGGTAAACCCGGTTCGCCTTGAAAGTCTTGAAAATTTTGGAAGTCCTCAATCTGTGGCTGATAAGCTTATACAAGCAGAAAAACGCAAGGTAGCTGTTTGTTACGATTCTTCTATATAACTGTCCTAAAAGTAATACTAGCGGCTGCTGAACTTGGTTGTGCCGCTTTCAACCATTGATTGCGCTATTTTTTATGATAAAAGCAATAAAAAGGGCAATCTCAATTTAACATAAACCTTAAGGTTGATTACAGCAGAGTAGAAAAGCAAAAGGTTGACATCTGAAACTCCACTGAAGGCGATGAAAATGTTTATTTGAACTTATAAGTAGCCATTCTTTTATCTTCTGGTTCAGGAAAGCACACAGGAAGCAGAGGTGGTTAAATTTGCAGAGAGGTCAGGAGAAGGAGGCTTGCCAATTTATGAGTTTGAATATGTAGTTGACAGTACTCGAGGAGGAATGAAGAGGATTTTTTCTGCAGCATTTGTGGCCTCAAAGAAGCTCTATCTTCTTAATATTGTTCACTCTGATAAACCAGAGAGTCCTCTTGACTCTCATAAAAGAATGATATTAGAGCAAGTGCTTCATTCTTTTGATGCAGCAACTTTGGTATGACTTGATTCAGTTCTGATTCTTTGTTCATGCCCAAGCCATGGCTGTCGAGTACCAAAAAAAGCTAAAATTTTATTTCACTAGTATTTACAACCAGGAAGCATGACAATTTGATGTACATCTTTAACTAATTTCAAGGTATTTTTTTTATATGGCTGGACGTTTTAACACCATTTCATTTTAAGGAGACCTAAAACTTCTTTCTGTATGTTTTCATTCATACATGATTTTTGTGCATGTGTGCATTCTTAGTCCTCAAAACTCTCGAGCTATCTCTTTTATTTCACGAATATTGCGTAGGTTACGTTGATATTAAATGACCAATAGCGGACATCGATGTGAATGGGAGTTGAGTTACAAGATTAATGGAATAGTGGAGGAGAAATAGGCGTTACTCGAGAAATGAAGAAGAAGATGGAAATGGTTGTCCACACATTTTTTAATTCATAACAATTTATCAATATTAATATATATATATATATATATATCTCCACACTATAAGCTGTATTGTTCACAAGTTATAAGAAATTGCATGTTACTGAAGCAAATGTTCATTCACTCGGGTAAAACAAGCAGTAGGATCATTTATCACTCAGTTTTCCCTGCTTCTTATACGTACTTGAGGATATCCTGATGGCATAAAGTCATAAAGTAGCATACAAGTTATTTAGCAGCAGAAGCTGATCTCAGAGACTTAGACATAAGCTTACAAGCAAAGAGTAGAGCTTAGACATACTAATTAGGGAACTACTCCCCCATTCACAAAACGGGTAAAGTGAGGAGGAAAGTTCTGCACCTTTGCCTTCATTTCTCTCAGTTCTTTTAACTCCTCCACCCATATACTGTAGCTTGAGTTTTTAGCCAGAACGTCTTTGGACACCTCCTTATTTTCAATGAGTTGGGCTGCGTAATTTTCAAATTTCTCGATGTTATCCCATAAATAAGCGTCCTTACTCGGGTCAGTTTCACTTCTAACACTATCTAGCCAGTCCCTTGCTTCTTCTACCCTTGCCCAGAAGCAAGTATCTTGGGTCAAACTTGCAAATGTGCTCCTTGTATGACTTCCTTCTGCAGCAGAAGGCGTTCTTTCCTTCCACCATCTATCAAAAATTTCATACCTTCTCTCTCTACCATGCTGTATGTAGTGTCCCTTGGTTCTGTGCATCCCTTTCCCGTAATACTCTGCGATATCTAATGGCTCAACTAAGAGTTTATAGAACTGAGAAGAGTTGACCCATTTTCTACTCTTTTCAAAGTCATAAGGTAGCTGATTACTTTCCATCATCTCAATCACATTGTTCCAGAACCTGGCAAGTTTGAGACGGTTCATGTTAATTTTCATGCCTCTTCTTGAAGAGCCCCTCCTCTTGAATGAGTCATAGTACCCAAGCTGATCATCTGCCTCATCACACAATGTTTTATACCATTCTACTTCAGCTCTGTAAGGTACAAACTTAGATAAGGTGACTGCTAGGTTAGCATGTTTTAGAGATGGTGAACGACCCATTCTCCTTGCCATCCGTAGGCTTTCCTTGACCGGTACAGCAGCAGATCCCTGTATATTACACGTAGCTAAATTTGTTAGATTGTTTCAAAAAGAAATTTGCATGTCATGTTTTTATTTGCCCGTGTCTTGAATATTCAGCGCAGTTGGATTACCTGACTAGCCATCCCTGAGGACTTCAAGGCCAGTTCAAGCCCAGCTTCATAGCTTGAGTCAGAAATGTTATCCTGCACGCAGCTCTTCTTAAAGGCTTGCAGGGACAAGTTATTTACGTAATCTCCATACTTTAGGTGATCATCAATACTGCAAGCTGGAGAAGAGGGTGCAAACATCAAATGCATCATCTGTATTACTGTTGTTTCACTGTCCACACACACTGCACCATTCTCTGAAACAAAGACATAGCTGCCAAATGGGTGAAATGGAATTTGCGGAGATCCATCTTCATCGGGTGTTGCTGCTGCACTCAAGTAAGCCATTACAAAGGAAAACAATTCCGCAATTTCTTGTTCAGAGATTTGAACCACAAGCCTTTGAAGTTCAAGCGAAGTCATGGACAAATGCCAAAACTGAAGCAGGAAGTTCAGGTGAGATGTGAGAGGAGGTTGCAGAGGAGCAAATAGAAGCCTTGGCATTATGTCAAGTTTGGAGACTACGTGACAGAAGTTGCCACCCCACCTTTCTTTGTGAATGGCTCGGGACAAAGACTTGTTTCCCAGTAACGGCGAGCCAAAAGTGATGCACAAAACTGATATAGCAGACGAGATGGATCGGAGGTAAGACAAAAACCAAATGGTGCACAGAGAGGCTATGGCTCCTCCGAGGGAATGGCCGGTGATGACGATGGACTTCGCATCTGCGCTTTTTATTATTGCAGACATCTGAATGGTAACATTCCAAACGGTTAGTGAATGTTGCTTATTAGGAATGAGATTAGAAACAATGTTGAAGGCCAGGAATAATAGATACTAGAGAGAAAGTAAAGTACTTTCAAAGTTGTTAATAATAAAGGGGCTTATAGTTAACCTTAAACTATTCTCCTTACGTCGTTTTATACATTTTCTCCTGTGAATTAAACCTAACTTTTTTAAAAGATTTGCAATGCCGACAGTACGGGTCGCAGGCAAAGGTATTATGGATTAGAGGTGGGGCACGATTCTTGTCTGGTAGTGGAACATCTCCATTTTTCAAGTCTTGGAGTCTTCCTCCTGATACGTTGAACAAAGACTCATGCATTTTGTAACTTAGCGTGACAAAACGCGGTCGCTGTCCTCCCTTTACTTGACCTGATTTTTTTTTTGGAACTGCCAGCAAGGCACTACTTTCATTATGTTGAAAAGGCTAAAGTACACGCCCTTTACTTGACCTGATTGACTTCTGCGATAATGAATTATGAATAATTGTACTCCCTCTGCTCATAAATAAATGTAAGAAATATTTGAATAAGTTGATCCTAAATATAATATATGATTTTTATATTTATTAATTTTTTTTAATTTATTTTTATTGATGCTCCTTTAATAATAATTAAGGAAGAGAGGGGATGGGAGAATTAAGAAAAATGACTAAGATATTTTAGAAAATGTATATAATATTAACTACTCCTCTGGTTCTTAATGTAAGACATATTTGCCTAATTTAATTAGATTAACAGAGTTGGTTAAATTAATGAATATAACATGTACTCCCTCCAATCCTTATTAATATAAGATATATTTACCTAATTTGATTAGTTTAAGGGAGTTAGTTAATAATTATGACATGTATTTTATAAAATACCCTAGCAATCTTCCTTAATTCCCTCATTTCTTTTCCTCCTTGATTATTGTTGAGAGAGCACGAATAAGGTAAATGAGGAAAATATTGACAAATATGAAAACTATATATTATATTTAGAATTGAGATCAACTTCCCAAATATATCTTATAGTAGAGACTGGAGGCGGTATTTTCTAAAACACCCTAATCATATTTCTTAATCCCCTCCTTCCTTCTCCCTTGTGATTATTGTTGAAGGAACATCAATAGGGGTAAGGTAAGAAAAGATTGACAAATAGAAAAATTTTGTAGTATATTAGGACTAAAATCAACTCTCTAAATATGTCTTATATTAAAGATTGGAGGGAATAACTTAACTAACTTTCTTAATCTAATCAATTGTTGATGGAGCATCAATAGGGTTAAATTAAGAAAAGATTGATAAATAGGAAAACTTTGTCGTATATTATGACCAAGATAAATTCTCTAAATATGTCTTATATTAAAGATAGGAGGGGGTAACTTAACTAACTTCCTTAATTTAATCAAATTAGGTAAATATATCTTATATAAAGGTTAGAGGGAGTAATAAAAAATAGATTTAGGTTTAACCTGCTACCAGATCACTAGGACTAGCTTCTGAGATGCCATTTCTCACATGCATCATAAATTTAACCATCTTAAATTCCTCCCTTAATTTTAAAGGTAAGCCATGTTTTATAAAATTGTATGTTTTTATGAATTTTAAGAATAAATAATAATTTTTTTATCTAAAAAGTCTCTTTGATTATATCAAAATTACTTACCTTCTGGCTAAAAACTAATTTATACTACCCGGGTTTTAAAAAGACCAACGCGACCTAGTAGTGCAGTGGTCACTAGAGTGGGCCTAGGCCACTTACCCCCCTCACGGATTAGACCCATGCCAGATATAATAAAAAAAATATTTGAAAACAAAAAGAAATGAAATCTTAATTCTAACCATTTTTTTATCAACATGTATATTAAAAATAAGTTATATTAAAAATGAAGGGAGTATGTAAATATTTTCAAATCCCACTAAAACAGTCGGATCACCACACCAAGGGCTCTGATAATAACATCACTTGCTTATATTAGTAGGACATTCATGCTGCAAACGCAGCGAATCCCCCCACCCAAAAAAAAAAAAAAAATCAATACAGGTACATATTATATTTTTATCAAATATTATTCTAAAGTAGTAGTAATTGCCTACAGGGCCAGCAAAAATAAAGTATGCATGTCTCTATTCAACAGAGAAATTATATACATATAATCCAAATCGAAACAAGAGAGCAGCTTTGCTGATCAGCGCATATATACGCCATGCAATATTGTTTTCTATGTATTTATCATTATTATTATTATTATCATTATTAGTATCATATGTGATCCCTTACCTCAGCACCCAGGAATCTATGAAACAAATATAGGCTCTACTTTGGGTACATAAGTGTTATTTTCAAAAAATGTAGGTACCTTTTTAAAAAAAAAAAAAAAAAAGTTGTGTGAGTGGAGGGGGACTTGGCTTGCGTCCGCTGCCTCAGCGTCCGCTGCCGGTCCTTTTCTCCAAAACTATACCGTTTTGGTGTAGTTTTGAGATAAAATGTTGGCTGATCTCTTTTTTTTTTTTTTAAATTGTGTCTAGTATTTTGAAGTATTTTTCTGGATTTATCTAGTATCTTAAAATATTTTTTAAGTAACGTGCGCTATCCTAAAATAATTTTTAGTGCTTTTAACCCCTTAAAATATTTTTTTAGTTATACTTAGTCTGTTAGCAGACTGATTATAATTTTTTTAGTGTTATTTTTTTAGTTATCCTTAAAATAATTTTAGTTGTTATTTTTTTTGTGCTGATTTATTGATTTTCACCCACTCTAAAATATTTTAAAGTAATTTTTAAAACTGAAAAATACATTAAAGGTAAAATTATAATCAGTCTGCTAACAGACTGAGTATAACTAAAAAAATATTTTAAGAAGTTAAAAGCATTAAAAATTATTTTAGGATAGCGCACGTTACTTAAAAAATATTTTAAGATATTAGATAAATCTAGAAAAATACTTTAAAATACTAGACACAATTTAAAAAAAAAAACAGAGAGAGATCAGCCAACATTTTATCTCAAAACTACACCAAAACGGTGTAGTTTTAGAGAAAAGGACCGGCAGCGGACGCTGAGGCAGCGGACGCAAGCCATGTCCGAGTGGAGGGTGGGGTTTGAAGCGCATGAGTGGAATGTTGATTGATGGTTAGTGGATGACTGGGGTCCACGGCCATAGGGTTGTCTGCCTTTCGTACCCCCCCCCCCCACTCAGATATGACCCACAACCACAATTCATAACACCGTCGGTCAATAGGGGTGTAACAGGTCAAGCGGTATGTTAAGAGTATGTGATCTAACCTATTTGATAACGGTAGCAAGTTCAGATCTGTTAGAAGGCATGTTTCTCTTAAAACATCAAACTCAAATCTATTGATAAACTTGTTGGGTCAGTCTAAGCCTATTATGGATATATAATATTATAAAATATATTATAAAAAATAAGTATTAAGTGTAACATCCTCATTTCTATTTTTATATGATTTAATTATCACTATGTAACAATTATTTTATGATAAAGGGATTTTATCATGTAATTAGATGGGTAACTAGAATTTACCAAAAATATGATTTATTAAAGTAAAAAAAATTGTTAAAAAGATATTAGAAATAAAAATAATATAAAATCATAGAATTATAATAAGAAGGCAAAAGATTAAAAAAATTAAAAGAAAATGAGTTAAAAAATAAAAACAAAAGATATAGGAAAATATTGAAACATGAAAAAAATATAATAGAGAAGTAAATATTAAAAAATAAAAATAATGCAGGTTTGTTAACAAGCTTTAGGCCACGTCAGACTTTTTATAGGTGAGGCTCATGCCTATTTATTACAAAACAGACCTATTTTCACCCTTAAGCAACAACCACGTGAAGTCACTTTCCCGTCCGCCGTAATTATATGTGCTTGTTTTGAATATATTAGAGTTTTCAAAAACAACTTTTTAATCATGATTTACAATATATGATGTAGATATATGATGAAAAAAATTTTATTTTAATTTACATGAATAAACACTTTTAAAGGTTTAAAATGTGATTCCTATCAATCACTGTAGAGTTTGGAGCTTGGATACAGTAAATTCCATGGCACCAAATAGCTATTTTTTTAATACATTTTTGTCAATTTTGATTAGCTTGAGGGTTGAGTATGCCTTTATACGCGCGGATCTTTCATATGGTGAGTACGTAGGGATGCCAATATAATCCCCTCAACTTACTTAAAACAAATATTAATTCACGCAGAGGGCAACAAAGTTTAAAACTCCTTCTGTCTTTATATATAAAAGTTTTCAACCCAATTTTCAGATTCTTAAAAAACAGTTAAATGTAATAATTATATAGAAAATTATTTTCTTCTCAAAAAATGTCTCTATTGAATGGGTGAGAGAGAAAGTAATAATGAAAAAATTATGAAAAAAAATGTATGTAGTATAATAATCAATTGAAGGTAAAATAAAAAAAAAATCATATATTATTGAGACTAACTCAAAAAGATCTTTCATTTAGAGTCAAACCCATAAAAAAGGCTTTTTTATATAGGGATAGAAAGAGTATTTAAGAGGAGAACTTGGAAATTAAAGTTGAAAGGGGGAAAAGGGAAAATAGAACGAAAAAACAGACCAAAATCTTTGAGTTAATTATATTAAGCTCACACGCGGCGTGTGAAATTAAATTGCGGCTTTGATTTGCATGAAGTTACACATGTTACGAAGGTTGCATGCAGAGTTCAGTGTATATATATAGAGAGAGAAAGGTAGAAACAGTTTTTGAAGAAACAAACCTGATTTTGAAATGAGTGGAACAGCGACCAGAAGAGATTAAGCATCCCAGCGTGCACCATCACCGGCACCTCGCCTTCCATATTTCGGCGCGATGAAAACAACTTCACGTCGCCGATACTATCTAAGGCTACAAGGCTCCCCCAGCCCGGATCCGACCCGCCGGCCATTTGGACACCAGAGAAGGTAACGTAAACTATGCTGCCGATCCGCTCGGTCGTGAAACTCCACGGTGCGGCGGCGTTGGCCTGGCTGCACAGCTTCCATGACTCCGATAACAAGGGTGTAGATGCCAGGAACGTTGCCAGCATCTCACTAGTCTCAAATCTACCCCAAGAAAGTGAATCAATATTAATCGTAAACAAAAACTAATTAGATGCTTTTGGCTTTTCAGCAAGATTGAGACTAGGAATCATGAAGGAGAGTTGAGAACTTACGGGGAAGCTTCGTCGGCATCCATGGAAGTTGGAATAGTCGTTTTCTCTTCGTTGGAACCTCTCAAGAGGAAGGATAATCTTGGGATGAAATGAGAATTTGTAAGTTGATGCGGTAGGCTTTAAATAAAGTATCTGAAACGCATGTTTATAATAAAATAATATACTCTGTACTACTATCCTTAATATAAGACTAAAGCTGGTGAAAAGGATTGTCCCTTCAAGGGTCAGACCCTTTTAGGCCCGACTAAAGAGAAACAATGATTTGTTTTTAGGTCAGGCCCATGATCATAAAGGCCAGGGCCATGGCCGGTCCTATAGGGCTAAAGTTATTTTTACAATTTTTTTCAGTTTTTTTAAAAATTTATAACAATGAAAGTCTTAATTTAACTATAATGTCATTAAAATTAGGGTGTAAACAGTACACATCATGTAACAAATAAATACAGTCATTAAGTCATAATTAAATGTAAATTATTATTCACATAACACAATTATAAGTAATTAATGTGAAGATTTAACAAAATTAAAAATACTTCTTATAAATATGTTTTGAAAAGTGTAAGTAGTTAATAAAATAGACAATACAAGATATAAGCAAAACAATCATTAGAAAATAAGTCAAAAAATATAAAATTGGTAAGAATACTTATGAAATAAGAAATATCTTTTATAAGTTTTTAATTTTTAGGATTCTTAATATAAGATATTCTTATGAAACTTAATTCTAAAAAATATAATAACAACTAAATATTTGTAACATCATTAACAAAATATAAAAAATCAATACTATTACCTTCATTTAAATATTTTAAAAAATAAAAAATATATATACGTGCCGCCCTCGATCCTATAAAGCTGGTCCTTTTATACCCGTTTTCACTTTTGAGGCAAAAATCTTAAACTCGACTCTTGTAAATTCAAGGCCCAAATGGGTTAGTCCGACAGACTTGGCTCGTTTTCCTAGCTCTATATAAGACATGCCTAGAAACTTTATTTTGTTGGTAACTATAAGACATATTTTCTTATTTATCAATCTTTCATCAATTACTTCTATCAATACTCACTCAAAACAATAATAAGGAAAGGGAAGAAGGGAATTACTCAAGAAAAATGACTATGGTATTTTAAAAAACTACATATTATATTAACTAATTTAATTAGCCTCACTGATTTAATTAAATTAAATAAATATCTTTATATTAAAAACAGACTAGAGTATGTTGTTTTAAATTCTTCTGAATAGACGTGATGTAATAAGACAAATGTTTTTGAAAAGCTAATCACAGTCTTGATCAATTTCAGTGAACGGGATTAATTCAAGTCAGTCCGAGACAACCGATCGAGATGAGGTTATAGGATAAGCCAGCAGGCTCAATTGTGGTGCATATTAATTACAAGGTTAATAATAATATCGTGTCACCACTCGAGTTGTCAAGTCATCTTTATTTTTGTGTATATATATTTTTTTTTGCATGGTAATGATCACAGTTAGATTATTCCAAAAGCCATTACCTCGGCGCCTTAATTTTTTTCTCTTATTATTCAAGGGTACTTTTTTCTTTCAGATCCGGTCATATGATCTTCTCGATATCTCATGTTTTTTTGGCACATACAAAGGCAACAAAATTAAAGGGAAAGAAAGGAACCTTACGAATGGGCAAATATGATTTTGTTCTCATTTTCTCTCTCAAATGGCTATACTCTAGATAATAATCTAATGGGGTCAATATTATCTTCGGTCGCTTATATTTGATCTCATTTTAATTTCATTCTCTAAATTAGTTTCAAACTATTAGTTTTAATTCCTACAAGGAGTAGAATGATAAAGATATTAATTAAGTTATGAAAATCAATATTTTAAATTAAATGAAATGAAATTTGAGGAAATAAAGTTTATGTTTTTAAAATTGAGAAACCAAAACAAAAACAGTGGTAAATTTGAAAAGAAAAACAGTATTATCTCTCTGCTTTAATTAGTGAGACTGAAGTATCTCAAATATTGGGCTTGTGTCCGGGGAAGAAGGTAGTTCACACCCAATAATTGATGTCCTCTGTGCGAACAAAAATAATACGTGTAGGAGTCATATATAATAATAAGGGCCCCGTTATTGTACTGGAATCTTTCAAGCATAATTGTGCTGAGTGCTCTATTATTTTGGGATGAAATGACTTTTGCGTAGCCGTCGCGAGAAGGACGTGGCAGACGCAGGTGGACCGTCTTCCTAACCAGACAAAAACATCAAGTAAGGGGCAATAACTACGAGGTGTCTAGGAAGATATTTAATTGCCAATAAGTGTTAATGACAGGTAAAGTATCGTCATTTTTTTACATTAATGAAACTTGTCGTACGCTTTTTATTGTAACTTCTTTATAATCAAATCTTTTTCTCAAAACCCATAATAGTTCTTTCAAACAGCGTCCTACTGTCATCTTTTTGTGGTTCTGACTTTCTGCCATTAGTGTCGTCTACGCCACCAGATATTAGTTCCCTGCACCCACTTACACGCTTCTACTCAGACAATGACCATGTTCACATGAGCCCCCAATAATTCACGACGTGCATGTACGCTTGCACCAGTCATGTACGTACGGCATTTGGATTGTATTATTCCCTCGCAGCTTTTTTACCTTTTTACTTTTTTAAGCTCAAGAACCTAACTATAACATCTCCTTTCTTTTTGTTGCACATGACTTCACTGATTTTAGGATGTTCAGATTAAGTTTATAGCTTGGTGATAGGATAATTCCTTTGTAAGTGGGAGGCCGCATGTATATTTGCTTTTGCTTGTAATCTCGGACTATTAACATCTACTATTTTGATTTAAAAGGCTAATTTAAGATTCTTTTCACAGGACCGTTCAAGTTAAGAGAGATATAGAAACAACAATTTGGTGGATCATCTGCATACTCTCTTCGATATATATAACTTAGCCATATCACGTACACCTGTTAAATTTCATGCCAACCCATCAATGCTAATTGCTATATAGCTAGGCATGCATGTTTGCAAGTTAGCAAATCTAATGAATGTGAATATGGTGAATTCAGGCGTCCTTTGTTCACGCAGTTTATCTGGGTGTGTTACTAGTATTCTTATTATATACGATTTATATTACAGAATGGAATCAAAATTACGCATTCCAGAAGCAGTCCTGCTTGAAAGATTTTCATGAGATTAAATATCGCCCAACCCTTCCAACTTTTTTTAAATTTGGTAAATGGTTTCCCTTTCTCTCAAAGGATTTTCAACTTTTTCAATAAATGTGTTTTCCAGAATTTAAAATTGTATTCTCTTTCATTTAAGATGAAGGCGATTACCACCTCATACAAACAGTTTATTGGAAAATTAATCCACTTTCATTGGAAGTGATGGTTTACCATTTACCAAGGGCTCCTACGGCCCAACTAAATAACCCGTTATTTAGGTTTTTCTTGTAGGTGTTTTAGAGATTATATGATCCACCTGAATTGCTTTGTTGATTCACTTGTGAAACAGGTAGCATGTTTGTTTTGACGTTTGGCACAGATAATCATGCGATTTGGGGAAAAAATTGCATTGTTCATTGAGAATGACTTATTACCTGTGTTTCGTATGACGATTTGGAAGATGACCTTATTGAGTTAAGCAGGTTTTTTCTTTTTTTTAGAGCTTGCTTTTGTAGCTTTTGAAACCCACTGATTGGCTTTTTACCGTTAATTATGATTTATTCTCTCTCTTCTCCATCTATTCTCTTCTGATTGCCAAGATCCTCACTTGACTGTGATCTCTTCGTAGCATCTAAGATTCGGTGATTTCACAAAAATCTCTTCTCCTGGATAGACCTTCTTCTTACTTTTGTTCATCGCATCTCTTTCCTTCGATGTCAGCGCCAGAGTCACCCACTCTCTGCTCCTATTTGACTCTCGTTCACGTTCACGTCCGTTCATCATTTATTCCTCACTATAAATACTAATCTCTGCTTCAAACAAAGAAAACAAGGGAAAACAAAGACCTCGGATATGCACTTCCAGATACGTGAGGGAGGACTTGCGTTTGTGCATAGCCAAAATGGTGTTGGGTTCTAGAATCTGCGCGAAGAGGCCGAGGGTGGAGGTGGATGCCTGCCACCACATGCTAGGCCACCTTGCTTTGATCGTGGCCAAAGAGTTGCTTAACGGCTAGAAGGTCGTCGTGGCGCGGTGCGAGGAGATATGCATCTTTGGCGGCTTGATCTGCCAGAAGATGAAGTCCATGAGATTCCTTTGTAAGCATAAGAAGGCAGATTAAATGAAATATAATAAAGTTCCTATTGGCTCTAAAATGATTATTATTATTAATTATAATATGATTTATTCCCAAGCTGATGTAGACTTTAGCGAAGCTGAAAATGAGAATATAGTTGATGTAGATAATAGTCAAGATTAAGAGTCTTCGTCAACAAATGATGTTCAGATATCTTCAACCCAAATGAATCATGTTTATGACACCATGAGGGACCAAATTATACGGGACTTTTGATCTGATTAGTTCTGTTATATTTCACTTTATAAAAAAATTTACGTTTGTATAATTTCTAATTTATCCGTATTTTTATTGTAATTTTATTATGTATTTTCCCACTGTCAAATTTTCAAAGTTAATTTTTTCACTTTTCATAATTTTTAACATTGTTTCTCTTAAAAATTATAAAAGCCATTTATGCAAAAGCCAAACCAAACACCTTTTCACTTTCATAAAAACACTTATTCAATTGCCAATTCAAACATTAATCATTTTACCTAATCTTACTTTTTTCCAATCTTAATATTCCATAAATCAAATTAAAAATAAGCTACTTTTCCCACCACTATTCCAAATACACCTTGGGTCTCTCTACTATTGACTTATTGGCGACCAGTCCAGTTGATATGAGAACCTTGGCTGACAGAGCGCCAGGGATTTTTTTTTTTTGGTTGCCCATCCAGTTCACCGGAACTTTGCCCCGACTACATCCGGATCCAATCCGCGTCGCGTACCTGATTATGGTGGGAGAGTCTCCCAATGGGAATTTTTTGCATATACAAGGCTCGAATCCAAGACCTTATTTAAGCGGAATTAAGTCGCTTATTACTTGGACTAACTCCCATTGATAGAGTGCGATTTATTTCCCCATGAGATTTCCTTAGCTGTACTTGGGCTTTGCCCTCTTTTGTACCCAGACAAAAGAGAAATATGATCCACCAAACAATGGGCTTTTCTACACACACAGATTAAGGCCCCCTTGCTAAATAATACAGATCTGTCTCTCTTCAACCATAAAAATAGAAGACACGAAAACGTCTATGGACTATAGTACTGGGAAAACGGGCCGGCCCGTGACGGGCTCAGGCCTAAACGGGCCGGCCCGTTTAGGCCCGAGTCCAAATCCGTACTCCTGTAGGGCGGTCCGGCCCGTTTAAGTTAGGCCCGCGGGCTTTTGGCCCGTTTATAATTTTTTTTTTATTTTTTTTGCCATTCCTTTTTTTGTTTCTTATTCTCATAAAAACTAAAATACCTAATTTAAAACATAAATATCATCAACACTAATTTAAAACATAAATATTATCCAAGTTTAATAGAACACAAACACTAAAACTTAAGTCCAAACCAAAATTAATGTTCATAACCAATTAAATAAGTTCATAGCCACAATCAAACAAGCCTACAAGCTTCAAATGTCAGTAATAATATAACACCTGATTTGGATTTTGGCGTATACATGCAAAAAAAGAAAAAAGAAAATCAAAGAAGAGAAGCTTCAAATGATGTCTGAATCAATGTGAGAGCATTTTTGATATGAGGGTTAGGTTAGGTTAACTCTACCTCTGACCAATGCTTACTGCCCATTGTCTTGTGCACATTTAAAAAAAAAAAAAAGTTAAACGGGCCTAAAAGGGCCGGCCCTACAGGGCCGGCCCTTTTAGGCCCGCTTCCATTTTCAGCCTTCAAATCATAGGCCCGGCCCTTGACGGGCTCGGGCCTAAACGGGCCGGCCCGACGGGCTCGGCCCGAATTCCCGGCTCTAATGGACTAGGAATATGATACCGGAAAATTTCAGTCAGCACTTTAATAAATTAATTTCAGTAAACTCTTAAAATTTTCTAAAACTTTACTGCATCCATGATTAAAATGGAATTAATTTTTGTGGGTGAAGAGATAATGATGCCATTCTTTTCCCCCCCGAAGAACGTTTATAAGACAGATGAGGGCATTTACTAGATAAATAAAAATATTTACAAGATAAATAAAATGATTCGAAAGAATCTAGATAATTAAAAAAATTTTGTTAATTGATAAGATAAATATATAAATTCACAAGACAAATAAAGGGATTCAAAACCTAAGGAGTTAAAAATATTTTAACCATTTACAAGATAAATATAAAAATTTACAAGATAAATATGGATATTTATAAGATCAATAAAGATATTTACAAGATAAATAAAATAAAGACATAATCTTCTTTTCGCAACAAAATTAATATCATTTTGATCATATAATGCAATGAAATTTCAGAAAGTTTTGATGATTTACTAAAACTAATTTGCTGGAGAGGGCTAACTCAAATTCTCTTTAATGATAATCTTTATTAAAGAAATTATCATTGAAGTAATAGTGCCATGGTTGAGCTTGATTAGTCACTGCCATGGCACTATTACTTTTATTTTATTTACTATTAATACCGTTTAAGATAAGATTCATGAGGGCCAATTCTTTCTTCTGTGATCGTTTGTTTCTTATCTCCTCGAAACAAAATTGATTTGATGTGGATTTAGTAATTAAAAGTCAAAATGTCATAATATCCACTCATCATATGAAAACGGAGTCCCATTGAAATCATTAGATCCTAGCAATATTCAGTATCGCTGAAATAATCTATGTGATGTGCTATTTCTAAATTCTACCTAGAAGGCAATTTGTTCTCTATCTAAATTCTACCTAAAGAGAGACAAGGAAATAAGTGATTTTTTGGGTCTTCATTTAAAAAATAATCACATTTACCTCGCGGCAATTAAAAGGCTCGCGGCAAAATTCTCCAGAGGAAAGCGGGGGAAAATAAAAATAAAAATAAAAAGGCCTCCCAGGCATCCCGCCACCGCATGTATCCTCTGACTGTCCGAAAGCAAGCTCCGTCGGACTGACCGGAGGAGGATACGCCCCCACCCGACCTCTCCTTCTGTCCTACATCAGATCTTTTCCTTCCATCTTTTCTTACTCTCCTCTCAATTATTATTCTCTCTTAACTTGTCTATCTTCTTCAATCTATTATTTAATTTTTAAGATCCTCATTACCCTTTTCTTTCTCCAAATCACTGCGAATTGTCTCAAACCATGAACGACTTCGATGGTCTTTTAGCGAACGATTTCGGGTTCAAACTGCAGGGCAAATCAGCTCCAATGGCCGCATCCAAGGGATCCTCTAATACCACCACCAGTACCTCCCGATCCGCTCGTAACTCTATTAACTCAAGTGGGAATTTCATGGATGGCAGCAAGTCGCCATTTGGGTTGTTGGGTAATCAAAAGAAACGAGATACTGCTGGTTTCGATGATCTTTTTGGGTCTTCTGCGAGGTTCCCGAGCAAATCGCAAAGTCTTAACGCTGATTCGTCATTCAATTTGGATTCCATGTTTCATGGTTCCGGCGATTATGGTTCCAAGTCTCCGAATTCGCCAGTGTATGAGAAACCCGTCTATGATGATGACATTTTCGATGGCGTTCCTGGGTTGAAGAGTTCGTCTAAAGTTAAATATGATAACATTTTTGCGTCGGCATCGTCGGCGCCCCCTGGTGCATTTGATGACCTCCTTGATGGGTTTGGCAAGGCAGAGCGTGAATCAAAGAGTTCGGATGGGAAGAGACCGGGAAATAATGATAGCAGTGTCCCAGACTTTAATGGTAGAAGCGTGAATCAAAATGCATTTGATGATCTCCTTGGTGGGTTTGGAGGCAGGAGCCCCCCTAGTGATAGGTACGGCGATCGTATTTTTATGGACACCGAGTTTCTTAGCGATTGGGATAGCTAAGTAGCTGCCTATATATGCAGTAGTTATAGTTCCAACCATCAGGCTGTCTAGAGATAAAGGGGTATATCAACTAATTTACTGAACTCATGCTTCAGGGAGGCATGTTTTGGGCAACCCCTAAAAAAACAGTAGCACACAAATTGAGAAATACATTAAATATTTTAGAATTCCTTCTAAATTTTCTAAGACGCCCTTAATTTATCTTATGTTTTCTCTTCATAATTATCTATCTAATTACTTTATTTAGGTTAGTGAAGAGTGAAGATAAGGATATAATTTGGAAAATAGTAATTAATGTTGTTTTGGACTTTTAAAATGATGGATATATGGAAACAATTTTTCCCAAAAGGAACCATTAAAAACAAATGGAGGGTGTAGTGAAAAAATTGGTTGTTTGGGTCTTCAGAGTGGAGTACTAAGTTTATTGCTTTAAGGACTAACTATTTTAGATCATGCGTTAATTTTTGGTGGATCTTTCAAGCAGATATAGGATTTTTATCAATTTGTGTAGTTATGGTCTGAATTTTTTATTTGTGTGAGACCAAATTTTGCAGTCATGCGTTCAACCAATATTGAAATGAACGTAACAACAACAAGCCTTATTCCACTAGGTGGGTTAGCTTCATGAATTGTACGCGTTATTGTGCTTTATCAACAATCTAATCTCTGGACATGTGAACATAATGCAGTTTGGAAAATTAGGTTTAGCTTTTTTTAAACCTGGTCATTATAATTGGTGTCGTTGATTTACATGTGAGCTTTGTATTTCAGGAAAAAAGTGTGTTTTTGTTACCATTCTTGAACCAATGTACCCAAAATAGAAAGGCTACAAATCTTGAACCTGATTTGCTTGGGGATTTTGAGAATATGTTGCACCACTTGAATATTAAGTTTTCTTGTTTCTTGCTCAACTTATATTGCCTTCTTCACAGGCCAGCTCCTGATATTGGTTTGTCCTCAGAACCAACTGCCAGGGCATCTAAAACAACCCCTGGTATGGCAGAAGATCCTTTTAAGGTATTTGAATCAACTTCGGCCCCACTTGATTCATCTTCAGGCCAATATATGGACCCATTGGAGGAAATTTCTCAAATTAGTAAACTTAGTAGTTCTAGTAGCATGAAAAATGATAGTTCAGTAAATTCTAATGGGAGAGTATATGATGATATTGATCCCTTTGGGGGGCTTGGAAAATCTGTGCCAGCATTCTTATCAGGGACAAATAATAGGAAGGGTGGCAGTCCTCCACATACAAATACAAGCTCAAATTGGACTAGAGACAAAGAAACAATCGAGAGATCTTCTGTGAGGACTCCTGGGAGACAATCACAAAGCAGGATACCAGTTGATCATAATAAGGAATTTCAAAAGATGGATTTTGACATACCTTCATATTCATCTGATTATGCTAAGCCAGTTAACCTAAGGGCTTCTTCCCCATCAAACAATAATACTGGTTTTAGAGAGGCTAATGTTCAGGTGAATATGTCTCCTAAATATGAAGAGAATTCAGAATTAAATGATATATGGTTAACAGTATCAGAGATTCCTCTTTTCACTCAACCAACTACTGCTCCACCACCATCAAGACCCCCTCCCCCACGACCTGCTTCTGCCAATGTTAAAAAGAAGGCTAAAGAGGCTTCTTTTCTAAGTTCAACTCAGTTCTCCCAAGGCCCTAAGTCTGCTTCTGCTGCAGCAATGGCATCATCACAGTTTGATGAACTTGATGATTTTTCCATGTACAGGAATCGTGGTAATGATGATGGGCATGTAAATAATCTTGTTAATGAAGAATTGGAAATGAACTCTGCAGCTGCCGCTATGAAGGAGGCTATGGATAGAGCTGAAGCTAAATTCAGGCATGCAAGGGAAGTTAGAGAGAGAGAGAACATAAAGGCTTCAAGAAGCAACTTGGAAAAAGATGAGACAGTTATGCAGGAGGATAGCGAGAAGCTGGAAAGGTTAGACCATGAAAGGCAACGAAGGGAAAGAGAGGAAAGAGAGCGAAGGAGACTTGTGGAAGAAAGGGAGAGGGAGCAGAAAGAAAGAGAGCAGCAACTTGAGAGGGAAAGGGAGAAAGCGAGGGAGATTGAAAGGGAAAGAGAAAAGGCAAGGCAGGCTGTAGAAAGAGCTACTAGAGAAGCACGTGAAAGAGCTGCTGCTGAAGCTCGGATGAGAGCTGAGAGGGCTGCTGCCAATAAAGCCAGTGCTGAAGCTCAAGAACGAGCTGAAAGAGCTGCAGTACAGAGGGCGCAGGCTGAAGCCCGTGAAAGGGCTGCTGCTGAGGCAAAGGAAAGGGCCGGAAGGGCTGCAGCAGAGGCTAGGGAAAGGGCAAATTCAGAGTCAAAGGAGAGGGAAGCACGAGAAAGAGCTGCGGCTGCTAGGGCTGAAGCTGAAGCACGAGTTAGAGCAGAGCGTGCTGCTGTAGAAAGGGCTGCTGCAGAGGCACGAGAAAGAGCTGCTGCACAGGCTCGAGAAAGAGCTGCAGCTGCTGCAAGGATGAATCAACAAAAGAATGAAAATGATCTTGAATCCTTTTTTAGCATGGGTACACGAGCCAGCAGTGCTCCAAGGCCTCCCAGGGCAAACTCTTCTGTGAGGACCTAATACCTTATGTGTGTTAATCATTATCTGACTGTATGGCAGGTTGGCATATTAATTTTGTTAATCTTTATGCTTTCAGGACTCTGTGTTTGATAACCAGTCTCAACCAGACATACCAAGGAAATCTACGGGGGTAGCTTCATCCATGAAGAAAGCATCATCATCAACTAATATTGTTGATGATCTTTCCTCAATTTTTGGATGTAGGTTTTCATGTTTTATATGGTGCTTATTGTTTTTTTGGGCAACAATATGGTGCTTATTGTTGCAATAGTGGTTTGTATTCTTTGTCTCATATTTGCTTACTTGACAATTTTTGTCCCTTCTCTTTCATGGTTTATAGCTGCTCCGTCAACATTTGGGGAATTTCAAGAGGTTGAAGGGGAAAGTGAAGAAAGACGAAGAGCTAGGTTGGAACGCCACCAGAGGACTCAAGAGCGTGCGGTGTGTGTTAATGTATTATGGTCTCTAATTTGATTTCTTCATTGATCTCAAAATGAATTGTCCAAGCAAATGCCCCTTTTGAACTAAATTTGTTATATTCATATTCAGTTTTTTTTTTTATGAGTACCATTGAGTTTTGTTGAAATTACACACATTTCATTTACCACAAACATATATACTTTAATTCACTTTTCATTTTTATTAAAATACCCTCCATTAACTTATATAAATATATACTCACATGTGTACAAATAAAAATAAAGAGTAGATTTTGTTTTCACTAAAATTTTAACCCAAAAAGTCTGTAGCTGGGCTAATGAGGGTATTTTAATAGCATAAGTTTTTATTTGACAGGCCTGTATATATTTGAAAATAGAATGCTAGCCTTTTTTAAAACAAAACTTGGGAAAAGTTGATGTAATTTGTTTTTTTTCTTATAATTTTTTTGTCTATATGACCTTTGATGTTTTGTAATTTATTCTAGGCCAAAGCATTGGCTGAGAAGAATCAGCGGGACCTACAAACACAAAGAGAGCAAGCTGAAAGACATGCAAGTTTTTTGTTCATTGTTCCTTATAAATTTTTTGTGCTGAAAGGGCACATTCTTTTTGTATACTTTTTTTTGCCAGAAGAACATTCTTTTTGAATACTTATCCATGAAAATATGCAAACTTGTCCTTGTGACATTTTTTTATTTTATCATCTAATTTCATGGATTTCAGAGGATTGCTGAAACTTTGGATGTAGAAATTAAGCGTTGGGCAGCAGGAAAAGAGGGGAACTTGCGTGCTTTACTCTCAACCTTGCAATACGTATGTACTTGGCATAACAACTTTTGCACAGTGGATAATCTCTCTGAAACTTCTCTTCCCCAGACCCATGTAATGCCCATATGTTTTGGGCTTACAACCTTGTGCTCTTAAATTTTGAATGCGAGCTTGATAGTTTTGTTATTCATAGATTTTTTTAGCAGTATTGTTCTTTCCAATTGTGGGAATAAGGCAGTATACATTTATTCCTTTCCTGACCCCATCTGGTGGGAGCCGTGCACTGGGCCCAAAAAAAATATATTGTTCATCCAACTAGTGGGAATAGACTTTGTTGTTGTTGTTGTTTCCAGTTTGTCTTTGCTTTTACAACTTGAATATCTAATACTGGTTTGTTTATTTCATGAATGATGATCAGGTGCTATGGCCTGAATGTGGTTGGCACCCAGTTTCTTTGACTGACTTAATTACGGGCACGTCCGTTAGAAAAGTTTATAGGAAAGCTACTCTGTGCGTCCATCCTGATAAGGTGCAGCAGAAAGGTGCAACACTTCAACAGAAATATATTGCAGAGAAAGTATTCGATTTACTCAAGGTATTGCAGACCATGGGATATAATTTGTTTATATTTTTTATCATTGCTTTCTAAACTGCACTCTTTACCTTACATGAGTTTGTACATGGCATTTCTTGGTCACGGGGTCCACATTAAGATGGGAAATTTTAATGTCCGTTGTTTCTTACACAGTTGTATCCGTATGAGGTCTTCCATGATGTGTTGCCCTTGCAGCACATCATATTTTAGTAATTGAATTGTTAATAGTTGGCTAATTAGTGAGTTAGCTTTTGCTTTTGGACATAGATGGCCTTCTGGGGAAAAAAAATTGATGAACTTCGGCAAGCTCACTCAGTTTTACGCTTGACTATAGCTGCATATAGTAGTTACATTCAAGTCCCTGTATAAACAGCTCAACATTTGACTGATAAGAGTTTCTTCTACTTTGATGCCCTTTAATTGATAGTAAGAAACAGTTTTGCTTTGTATTGCTTATTCTGGAAATACTTAAATCATGTGAAAGTTTGGTTGTCAATTACAGGAAGCTTGGAATAAGTTCAATTCTGAGGAGCTTTTCTAATCATTCAAGGTGGTTTGTTCATCTATTTTGTTGTGGGGGCCACAACCTTGTATTAGCCACGCCCCCTCCCTCTCCCCCAACCAAAAGGGGGCCACATCTGTCTCTTCATCCATATATTATTCCGATTGGAAGTGAAATGCATGGGTGGTGAAACATTGCTTCTGTGTAGCTTCGAGGTTGCCGCAAGGCTGCACCATGAAGTAATCTTTGGCGTAATTGATGTTCTTCCTGGGGGCTGCAAGGTTTTCACAGGCTACTTGAATGCAGCATGGTTTCTTTTGGGTGTAAAAATATCAATTTGTGGGCAACTTTCAGTATTCTTTGAGTGGGGGCTGTTGAGCGGCCCGTTTTTGCTGATCCAATTTATTACTTGTGATAGAGAACGATCTATTGAATATATATACCGACCATCGTGGAAGTGTGGATTTGCATCAAAATCTGGGAGACTTAAAAGTGTGGAATTGAGCCAAGAATCACCCACGAGTCTTTCGTGCAAGCATATTCAATTTTTGAGATTGCAAGTTATTTGTTGTTTGTGGTGTTCAATCAAGAATGTTTCAACTATTCATAGGTGGACGGGATAAATTCTCAAGCACCATCGATTATTGATAGTAAAATTTTGTATGCTTTCCATTTGTTCTGATTCTGATGCGTTGTATCTGTATTTTACCGAATCCTATCTGCCCTGTTGGAATCATTCACGCGTTCTATATTTTTTCCCCGTTTAAGGACACGATCCCCATTTAATTGGCCTAATAATATGGATCGTTAATGGTTTTCCGAATTGATTTATCAGATATCAGGATGAATAAGTTCTGTTCTCTTAAGGAAAATGTTAATCAAATGATATAACCTATAATGAGAGAATTTGATTCAAATCTCGAATTCTTTACTCAATTTATCACCCGCTGGCCACCACTCAATGCACGATTTATCGGCGTGCTATTTTATTCCCCATGCAATGTAAGTGTTATATGATTGACATTATTATTGATCATCACAGGAAGCAAAACAGGTCATTTAAGTTTCTGCGCTGGAGAAGTGTCCCAAATTTTTTTTGTGCTCAATGTAATCCTGAAAGTATTTAAAATCAAGCAATGTTACACTATTCTAATGTTAACTAAATGAATGTTTATCATATCAGACCTTATTTTATGACATGATTGTGTTTTTTTCTTTAATTATTTTTTACTGAAGTTTTCGTGATAGAGCAACGTCACCTCAAAAATATTAAAAGGAGCATTATCACTCAAATTTAACAGTAAGACGGGGGAAAACACATAAAAAAGAACAATAGAGACGCAGAATGAAATACCAACATTAAGAAATGACCTTTAACCCAAGCAAAGCTACTCCCAAGAGTTCAGAATCTGTCACGGAACTAATGAAGGATAGAATTGCGTGAAGTTCCATTAGTTCATAAGAGAATGAAGTTGACGCTATTGTTATTTTGGGCCAAAAAAATCATTGCACACACCAATAGTCGAAGCTAGAATAAAACGCTCAAAGAAACCTTTTCATTCAACTTAATACACGGCCCGCCATAAACACAATAAAAGAAAACAAAACTTGCAATACTACCAAGTAAACAACATATTTGTAACAAAAATAAATAAATAAACAAACAACATATAATGCAGAAACAAAAACAACAAACTATATCAGAAACTATTAATAGAATGAGTCCTAGTTAACCATCGCCTTCTTTCTGAAACTTACTGAATTTCTGCTCTTGAGAGTCCCTTTTGAAAAATGGCTAACTTAGAGAGTGTCAGGACCACCAACCAATTTCCATGGTACTCTCCTTTACATGCCCCGGCTATTGTTGGAAGTAACTTTATGTTGCCACAAAACTATCTCTACAAAAGTTGCTGACTTGGCAGATAGGGTTCCATTATTGTGCTTCGCTGAAGGGTGAGGGCCATGTTTAGTGGGATGGAATCTCATTCCCCAGTTGGATTCTGGACCACATTTCTAAATCATGTCAAGTCTCGTCTCGTCTCCTTCATACAAGCCCCAACTTTCTCGCCTGCCTTTCATTCATTCATCTATTGAACCGTTAATTTTCTTCATTTATAACGCGTTATATACACCCGCCATTGTCTGTTATTCCTACATCATTTTCATAAACCATCTTCCTTTATAAGCTCCCACCCGACCCGGCGTTCTTTTTCTTTTCTTTCTTTTTTTCTGGTTGTCTCTTAGCAATCACTAATAGATGTTAGTAACAAGCAAGGAAACTTTTTGTTGTGAGTTGTGACTCATACACTCATTATAACCTTAATTTATAAAGGGCTCTAACTCAACTTCACTTTTAAGGAAGTCTTAAAAGAAAGCATCTGATGTTTGTTAGACTACAGGGCCATGATGGCTTAAAGTATCAACTAAATACATAACAGTTTACTTGAAACATTAATTTGAATAAGTGTGTTATTGTTATTTACCTAAATTCTCGACGCACTGCTTCTATAATTTTGTTTCATATATTTTATTACCTTGTCACTCTTGGTAGTTTTATCCCCTTTTCCTGTATTTTCTCTCTCACACCTTCACTGTCCCTTTAAAATCGTCAATATTCTGAGACCCCATGTTACTATTAATATTCTCTTTAAAATAATTCCTGAGAGCTAAATACAACGGAGATTCAGTGTGTTTGTTTCAGCGTTTTGAAGGTAAATCGGACTTCAACAGTGCTCAATTGGACTTGAACAGTGTTTTGATCAAAAAGTAAGTGTTTGTTTCAGCGATTGGATTTAAAGTGAAAAAAGTCATAAGTTGGAAAAAGTCATAAGCCTCAAAATGAAGCTTATTGGAGCTTATGTGCCTGTATGTGCATAAAAAAATATTGATAGGAGTATCTTCATATTTTTGGAAATCAATGAGGTACTCAAAATTACTTCTAATCACAAAACTTCTTCTATGAAAAATGTTCTAAATAATTTTCTATTTCTTTAGATCATAATCTTCTACTAATTAGAGAATACTTTGATATAAGAGTTTAAGCAAGTTTTGAGTTTTGTTAATATATGACTGTAGAAATATAGAGAATAATTAATAATTAATTTTAATTAGTTTAGATTTATTATTTAGTTCTTTTATAATTTTATAATCAATTTGTTTTATAAACATGTCATAAATTACTTTCTATATAGTGTTTTTACCCATTAAATTTAGTTTAAATAATTTATTTGGATTATTGGAGGTATTATTGAGATTTTAATCGGTTTATTTTGTTATATTTTGAGCTATATGAAAATATAAGTTAGGATTTAATATTTAAATTAAAGTTTGATATAATTTATAATATTTAAGCTTGAGGTGCATAGTAGAAAAGACTTTTGGAGTATACCAATTTAAATTAGAGTTTGATATAATTTTATTAAAATTGTACCATTACCAAATTTTCAAAGTTAATTTTTGAGAAAATTATGAAAAAATCGCGTGTGTAGATATCTTCCTAGGTCCCATTGACAATTAAGTTGCCAATGATAAATTTTTTCACAATTATCCCTTCATTTTTTCATTTTTCATAATTTTTCAATTTTTCTCTCTTAATTAATACAAAAGTCACTTATGCAAAAGTCAAACCAAACATCCTAACTTTTACATAAGTTACTTTAAGTTACTTATCCAATCGCTAATCCAAACACTCATCATTTTACCCAATCTAACTTTTTTCCAATATTAAGATTTCATAAGTTTAAGTAAAAATAAATTACTTATCCAATCGTCAAAACAAACACACCCATTATCAATGGAAGAAGACTGGAGACTTCAAAAAGTTTTTATGCTCTTTTCATATCAGAGACCTATTCTGTCAATAAAATAATGATGTGCATTAACTCGCAACTAATTTCAATTAATCAAATTAATTCCTTAAAAAACACGTGTTCTTTTTTGGCATGCTAGATGATTATGAGTGTGTTTGGTTGGGCTTATTATGGCCAAATAAGCCCATTTTTTGGAGATAAGCGTGAAACAAAATGTGTGCCAAATATTTGAGTGTTTGGGCGGGTTTTTTTAAATTGGGTTTTAGGTAAAAATAATCCCATATTAAAAAAGCTACTGAACCCAACTTATTGCTAATGCGTTTTACGTTTTGTTACCGTTAGCTTTAATAATTGTCACCAACTGTTTTTTTCACTCCCTCTTTTCCCTGCAAAGCTAGTCTTCATCTGTTGCAAAGGGAATCTTTACACATGCTCTGCTTCATTAGAAAGGTGCCTCTCGCTGGTCTTCGTCTACCTTTCGTCGGCGGCCACGGTCGGTTGGCCGATGAACCTGTGTCGTCTGTCTTCCCTCTTTAGGCGTCTTTGTCGTCTTCCCCCTCTTGGCTCCGTCTTCCCTCTGTGAAAAATCCGATTCCCAATTCTGTCCGTGTCGTCAACTTCATCGCATATCCAATTCCTTTGCCTTCATCGAAAGAATAGAGGAACCCAAAATCGTCTTGATTTCAATTTGTTTTTTGTTTGGTTCTTTGCATTTTGAAAACGTAGCTCCTTTTCGCTTTGAATTCGTGCTATTTCGATTCAATTTTCTTGCAATTAATTGATACATCGTAGCGCATATTTCATTTCAATTTTTTTTTCATGCACACTGCCGTCAAAATTGCCGGATTTGGAGCTCTCAATCACCTGTAAACGTGCCCTGGAATCACCGAAAAGCGTGGTCTGAAATTGCAGTTAGCGGCAGGTCCTTTTAGGTCCGATTTATGGGTCGCATTGGCGAAGTTGATTGGTTAGGGATCCAATTGACGAAGATGAAGTGCAAAACAACCTGTCATTTGGCATCCAGAAAGGCTCCTCTTCTCTTCTCTAGGCATCACATTTTCTAACTTCACTTTTTTCACTAATTTTTACTTTTAAATATATTATTTTATTATAATTAACACAAAAGCACTAATGTAATAACTAATCTAAACAAGTTTTTATTTTTAAAAAAACACTTATACAATCGTTAATCCAAACATGTTTTGACTTATGGGAAATCACTTATTCAATTACTCATCCAAACATAAATCACAAATCAAAAACTGACTTTTTAATAAGTCATTTTTAAGATGATAACTTGTCAAGCAAAGTGTCTTGTGCGGCAAGTTTCATTTACCAAATCTAGCTGATTTCAGTGTGTATGTGTGTGTGTATATATATGTGTGTGTTAACATTTGGTGTACTCATCCAAGTTTTTTTTAAAAAAAAAAGATAAGAAAATGCCACGTGAACTTCAAAACCCCAAATAAATAATTTTCTGTTAAAATGAGTTGTCAAGTGTTATACTCTTATAGTTAATATCTATGCTTTTGTAGAAAACAAAATTGATTTAGAATTTTAAAGTTCAAGTGATATTTTCTTACATTTCCCCCTTTTTTAACCTTGTACATCATTCATGTTCAAATAAATTAAATCCTAATTTTTTGTATTTTTTTTATTTCGAATACCTCCCTTCTGTCCTTAATATAAGACTTATTTGGGGAGTGATCTTGGTCTTAAATATAAGACTCATTTTTTATTTTTGTCAGTCTTTTCTTTATTTACCCCTCTTGATGCTCTCTCAACAATAATTTAAAGAGTAGAAAAAATTGAGAAATTAAGGAAAATGACTAAGGTATTTTGGAAAATACATGTCATATTAACTACTTTAACTAACTTTCTTAATTATTTCGAATTGGTAAATTTATTTTATAGTAAGGACATGATGGAGTAAGCACTACTACAGACAATGCTTTTAACATCTATTTTTTAGTCTTTTTAACTTTTGAAAAAAAGGGAACGCCTATTTCGGGGATGTAGTAAAATAAGAATACGACGTTCATTAAAAAAGGCGAAGTCACTTTAGGCGTCCCTTTTTTAAAACAGACGGCTAAAGTCATTTGAAATTGTGAAGAATTCAAACAATGTGTCTACAGATGCTGAGGTCGTCACCTACAGAAACAAACACAAGTTTCAGACAAGAATCCTCTTCGATAGCTTTATCGAACACAATTGCTAACTTTTTTCGTTCTCTTTTTGGCTCCATAACTCTCTTTTTTTGACATCGCCACACTTCCACCACAAAGCATATTATCATACACGATTATCCCTTCAATACCAATTTTATCAGCCTTTCATGGTAATTCCAATAGTTCTTCTTGTCTGCATCCACTACAGCGAAGTCGAAGCTTCCTTCGTTTGCAGGCTGCACCATCCATCGAATTCAATCATTCCACATCCAAATCTTATTTTCTCTTCCATGTAACTAAATTGAAAATTATGCAAGACAGAGCAAAGTGCGTGCTTACATCTTCTAAGAGTTTGTTTAGAATTGGGAGGGCTCGGGATCCAACATTAAAATCTGCAATCAATTGATTTTCAGTCACAAGAAAGAACAGATATTACATAATGATGGACTTGAAATAAGATAAGCGGATAAGACGTTTTCATTATCAGGAAAGCTTTAATCGTGGAATTGGGAGCGCAATGAAAGCTTTAAGAGTCTTTAATATAAGTGAGCCAACAAAACAGTTTTTAGCATCCTTTGATATCTTTATTTAAATTAGGAACGCCAAAATCTTTAGCGCCCCTAATAGGTGGCGTCCCTAATTATTAGGGGTCTCCAAAGTTTGGCGTCCCTAATAATTGGGGACCCCACCTCAATTAGGGACGTCAACTTTGGCGTCCCTAATTTAATTTGAAATGCCAAAGGTGGATATTTATTATTTGACGTGTTTTTAGTATTAAGACGTTAAAACTAACTTACAGAATTATAAAAATGCCGTCGTTTTTATTTTTTATTTCCCTTTTTAAAAAAGGGACATTTTTTAGAGTAGTAAAATCTATATTTTATAATAGTGAAGATATATAATGATATTAACGTCATGATTATCAATTTAAAAAAATAATTTAAATAGAAAATAAAAAATAAATTTAAATACTTTCTTTGGTCCACTATATGAGTCACTTTAACTAATTCATCTGAATTAAGAAATGATAGTTAACTTATTAAATTTATCCTAAATTAACAGAAATTTCCAACTTTACACATAATAAATTAGGTTTTAAAGGAAAGATACAAGTATAAGGAGCCCTATTTAAATACTCCCTCCGATTTTGAATATAAGATCTAATTAACTTTTTTGAGAGATTAAGGAAGCTAATTAAATTATTTTAAAGTATTCAAACTTATCGTTCTTTCTCTAAACTAATTTGTTTGATTTGTAAACTAATATATAATTTAATCATACAAAACACATAATATGATTAAGTAACTTATTTAGCTTTTTTAATCTCTATAAAAAAAAGTCAACTAAAGCTTATATTTAGGATTTAAAGTAATATTAATTATATGGGAGGAGTTGACAAATAAACATTTATTATTCTCCAGATGACTTATATTATAGATCAAGCCAACCTATTAAAAAGCGACCTATATTATATACCGGAAAAGTAATACCGACAGACTAAACATGGCAAATAGGTAAATTAAGTTGCATTAATTGCAGAAGCAAATAATAAAAGAAGTTGCATTTATTGAACAAACTATACAACAACTACGAGATTTTGGCATGCGTGGAGCAGAACTTTGAAGGTTCTATTCTATGTAAACCCAAAAGATGTTGAAGTAGCAGCAGAGAACGGCACGTGGAATCCCATAACTTAATATACAACTATCACGTGGCAGATATTAATCATTGGGACATTCACCATTAGCCAGGAACAAATATGGCCAAACAAAACATAATGCCTTCCTAATAATCAGACTTAAACGGTCTGAATTTCTTAAGATCAAGAAAGACACCAGCCACAGAGCCAGTAATAGCCACAATAGACACTAAAAGGCAGGTCAAGCTAAGCACCTGAAGACAAATCCACTTGCCACTCCATTTTGCGATCTTCTTCTGTGAAATATACATCCTCACAGGAAAATAAACGTTCACTGGCCAAAACATAAAAGCCCCTATAACTCCCAAAATATCATTGAAGAATGGAAGCATCATGGATATAACTGTGGTGATCATCACAAACACTACTCTCCACACTAATCTGAACAGGTTGAGATTGTAAGGTGAAAAACCAGGGATTGGAATTTGGAACTCTTTATTGACTCTGGGCCATTTTTGTGATGCTAGCTTCTCAACGAAAGCGAAGATGGGTTGGCAATACACTTGGTATGCTCCTACCAGGTGAATCACTACAGCAGCATGAGCTATGTTTATGACCCAATATGTGTTGTCGAAACCAAAACCAGTTAGCACATTCCCAGGTGTTGTGTCTCCAAAAGCTGCATACCCCGTTAAGCCACAAAGCATGTAGAATATTGTGGTTGTTATAGTACTGATCAGTGTCGCCTTCTTCATTGTCTTTGCTTCTGATGGTGGAGATTTTACCGTGTCCTATTTCAACTTTACATATTAGCGCCTAAAATGTTTCAATCCATATTTGGTCCTCCAAAAATAGAAACTTTTTTTAAAAAAAAAAATATTTTTTGTTATTGGGTTTGCTCATAGAAATAAGTTCCAAAGTTGGTTACCTGAATTTCAATGAGAACAACAGCAAACGAGTAGGCAAAGGCTATGTCACCAAGGGCTTGGCAGGTCCTCCATATATTCTGGGCCTGAGTTACAGTTCTGATGCTTAGTCCTGTGAGGCCTCCCTTTACTACACCCGTTTCTGCCACCACAAATCTCTGCCGAGTTAACTCATATGCTGTAATACAGCAAATCATCTGATATATATATATATATATATATAGCATGCTTTTACCTGCAACTTTGAAGATTCCAAGAGCAAGACCAATCAAAGAATAGGTGGCTGACATGAATGCAGCAACTGTGGAAAGCCACCATATCTGATCAAAGTCTGGAATCTGAGAAAGGAAACACTCAGTTGCCCCATAAATGAGTGTGTATGGGGTGCTTGACATGTGACATGGGTTTTTTCCTCTCGAGGAATGGTAACAATTAGACCTTTTTATTGACCTGTCAAACAAAAATCACCTATTATAAAAACTGGACTTTAGTATGTTAATAAGATGTTGTGCCAATATTACTCACATCATGCTTATGGAAGCTGCTATAGAGTATCCTATAGCAACCCCGAAAAGATTCAGGTATTGAATTATGGCAAGAACCTTCGCATTAACTCCTCCTGCAAATTCAGTCATTCAGGCTTAATTAAACCACTTGAACACTGCATGTGTAGTGCTAATAAGACTCTGTCTCTGTCTGTGAAAACAGCGGATTACCCAGAATGGATCGAACCGCGTCCGAGTAAGAGTAGCTTCTCTTTCCAGTCTCAGGATCCCCGACACGGTAACAATCTGCTAGCAATGTTGAAGTGCAGTAAGTGATGGCAGAGAACGTAAGCATCACTGCGGGACCAGCAATCCAACCCAACTGAGCCACCGCCCATGCTAAGGACAGAACTCCTGATCCTATCACAGCCGTTATAATGTGCGAACTTGCAGTCCAAACCGTTCCTGTTTCATTTCATACACACTTATATTTTTTACATGAAAGTTAGATGAATGAGCAAGTGTACATTTGTTTTGTTTTTAAGCAACAGAACAGAGAATTTTAGGAAATGAATGGTGCAGGGGACGCAAGTTATGTTGATAATATGTACCAGTTCGTTTAAGACGTCCATCATCGTCATAGAATTTGTGTTGAGATTCTGAATTCACACCGTCTCTGGAATCTTCAACGTCAAAGGCTTGAAGTTGGCGAAGGTTGGTGGCGGCAGAGTTTTGAGCCATCTTAGATGGAAAAGACAGAGTTCAAACTTGGAAAGACAGAAAATATTTATTCAATATCTCTGAAAAAACCAGTTTTCATTCACCAACAAAACAGAGAGAGAGAAGGAGCGTTTAATTATGTGGGGTAAGGAAGGCTAAGCATTTTTTATACTGAATGGTTAGGCAGAGGAATCTTTTTATAGAAGGAAAACTGCACTAATTAAAATTTAGAAATTACTCCCTCCCATCTTAATTATATAGGATAATATTTTAGAGTTGATTTTGATCCTAATTATAGGATAAAATTTTAATTTTTATCAATTTCTTTCTAAAATACCCCATTGATACAAAGTGATAAAAAAGGACGGAGGAAACAAACGGACGTGAGATATTATCACTCACATGACGCCATTGATTACCAACGTCTTCAAATTAAATTTTCTTGAGCCTTTGACCGTGCTTACTCAGTGAGAATGGTGGTGCCCACTTATACAAGGTTAAACTTCAAAACTCGACTTTTATTTGTCACGGCTAGTGCAATCATCTGCGGGGTGATTGACCCTGATTAAATAAGGGTGTTTCAAGAAAATAAATAAGATTAATTAATTTAATTATTATTCTTAATTTCTCTAAAGTTAAGTAAATATGTCATATAATTAAGATCGGAGGGAGTAATCTTTTTTCGTGGTTATTGCCACTTTTTAAGCCACTGTTATAGCACAGTAGCACTTGTGCCCTGTTTGGTATGGTGGAATTGAAGGCATGTAATTAGAATTGAAATTCAATTCCATGAGTTGTGCATGTTTGGTATAAAGAAATGCTCATGGAATTTATTTCCACATGGAAGCCAAATGGGGCCAATTCTATCAAATTCAATTCCACCCAAATAGCTAAGATTTGCAATTCCATGTCTTCAATTCCAACCTTACCCTTTCTATGATGAGACCTAGGTTCAGGAACCCGACCCGGACCGGACCGACCGGTCGGGCCCAGAAACCGGTGAACCGGTCCGGTTTGGGTTCCAATTTTTTTTAAAAAAAATTTTATATTTTTCTTTTAGAATTTCATACTATAAGCCTAAAATTTTTAAAGGAGAGGGATTTTTTATTTTTTAATTATAAAGGCATTTTGGTCTTTTCACATATAAATTAAGATTCATTTTCATGACATACCAAACATTTGAAAAAAATGAAATGATGCAGGTTTTCGGAAGGAGAAGGTTCTGGGCTTCTCTAAATGATGTTTTTTTGGGGGAAAAAATTTGAAGGACATTTTGGTTTTTTCACCTAAAAATCATATCTCATTTCCATGACATACCAAATATACTTTACATTTCATTTTCATTTCCATATCTATATCCATTTCCATCAAGATTAATTCCATCGTACCAAACGGCCCTTGATGATTCGTAGTTCAACAAAGTTAAGAAAATTACAATATTCTCCCAAGCTCGCACGAGTATCATTTTTTGTCATTTCTATTTATATGAGACACTGAAGCTTTAAAGTAACGAAAAGATATTCTTATTAACGCAAGGAAACCCAGATAGGGGTGACAACCTCCTTAAATACAGGAACCAAAACAGTGTAGAAACATCGTTTTATAGCATACTTAAAATCACTCTCTGAGATTCTCTTAAGAATTTACCATCCAGTGGTACTAATTTTCCTTCCTTTTTTGAGATCTAACTTTTCCTTCCTTTTATGTCTATTTTTTACTATTAATGAAGTGAACTAGACCTGTATAGAGCACTAGAGCAGAATTCTGTAGGTTTAAATTAAACAAAATATGAGAGGTTTGAGTTCCATCAATTAAAAGGAAGAAATATGTCCACATATTATTCAAAAGGCTATTCAGGTTTTTTTGGAATAAATAATATCGGAAAATACTAAATTGATACTCGTATTATTTATCACTCATAATAAGGCCTAAAGTCAAAACCAATGGTTATTATTTTTTGCCGAAGAGAGAATAGTTCGGTTAATTAACTAAAAAAAGTGCTTTTCAAAATAATGATTAAAATTAAACACATTTATGTATAGTCAAATCCCACGTCTGACCAATTATTTTTTTTGATCAAGTCTGACCAATTATTAGCTAAGGGCCAATAATTCGTTTAAATGGTGACAAGAATCCGACAAAGAGCTATATATATGCACAACAAGGGGGAATTTTTTAGCGTCCCTCTCTGCAGATTATTTCACACAGTCCTCTTGCTCTCACACACATCTCCAACAAAACAGAAGTAAATTTTTGCTATTTTATTCTAAATAATTGGTGGACCCCGTTGGGATTGGAAGAAATAATGAAATATAGAATAAGGTGGGGTAATTTACATCGAGTGGGATGGTGAAAAACTAGAAAACAAAAATATGTACAGTTTTTTTTTCTTTTATTGTCAACCCGGTTCATCGGAGTTTTGCCTCGGCTATATCTGGATCCGACCCGCATCGCGCACCTGACTATAGTGGGAAAGTCTCTCAATGAGAATTTTCTGCATATACACAAGGCTCGAATCCAAAACTTTGTTTAAACAGAACCAAGTCGCTTACCACTTGAACCAACTCCCATTGGTAAAAAAAAATATGTACAGTTGAACGTGTGAGTTTGAGCCAAAATGGGTGGTGGGCCTTGGGAATGCAGTAGTGATGAGCAGATTATGAATTTGGAGGGGGAATTCAACATGTGGATGTATCAACAACAACTCTAAGTGGAGCTTACTTGATCATTCTGGACCACACAATTTTTGAACAAAGTAAAATGGTTTTCTAGGTACACTCTGATTATTATTGCTCTTCACAAAGTTTTAATAATACACCATGACTCAGATGGGTCGAGTTCATGTGCTTCCTTTTCAATAATCAACCTTAGCGATATAAAGTGAAGGAGCAAGTGGATCTCTTGGCTAAGTTGTCGAATATGTTCCATCTTTACAAGTTGGCTGCCTACGCTTATTGGGGAGCAAAGCCTGTGAAAACAGTGACACAGGGTCAATCTACTTTGGAAGATCTGGGATGAGACTTGACCTTGATACCAGTTGTTAAGGAACGAGGAGTGACCATGCGAAAATGGAGGAGAAAACTCTACTTTACACAAAGTAGAGCTTTCCCCATCAATTTTAATTGAAATACAAACTAGATATTATATTAAAGATCATAGATAATATTACTTATTAAACTCAACTTCATAAAAAATAGAATTTTCCACATCAAAGTAAGGCCATTCACACTTGAATATTCTAACAAACAAGAGCAATATAATAATGAGGATGTATGGATCATGCAAGATTTAGTGGTTCCAATGTCCACTCAAGTTTTAAATGCAAAGCTATACCTATATATACAGAATTTTGCAAGTACAGCATTGAATTCTTCTTACATAGGTGGCCCTTTTTCTTTCCATCTCCATACTTCCATTTTCTTTCCCTTCAACAAGAGGTGTTGATGTGCATTATATTACTCGTTACTACAAGAGAAGCCAAAAAATGAAATGTGTTGGAATATTGTACTCAACATAATGCTCTGCATAAATTTTTTATCCAATCAGCAATGTTATAATCATTACTTGAAGCAATTTGTGCTTTGATTTCTGGGATAACTGCACTTTCTTCTTCCTTAATGCAAACAACAAACTCTATTAGCTGAGATGTTAAAAGACAGTGCTATTAATTGGAGGAGTGATTCTAATCATTGCCCTAGACAGAAGAATAACATCGCATCCAATTCAAAGTTGATATTGTATATATGTGCTTAATTAACTAACTAGTAAAGAAACAAGTACAGTTATGTTTCCAAACTAAAGTTGCTGCTTCCTCTTTTTTAATTCTCCGAGAATAATTTCCTGAAGCCCTGGTGGGGGATGAGGATACCAAAACGGTGACACCTGTTATTGCATGCATATATGAGGTTTTGTTCTGTGAATGTGTGTGTGATAGAAGCTAGCTAGAGGGATATTACTAAATATATGTTATTATTATGCTAATAATTGGAAGCTTCCGGATCATGATTCATGACATCCTTTTCAAATCAAATCAAACTCTTATCCTAAATGTCATGTTTTTCAGAGTTTCAACGAAGCTGAAGAATGAGGAGCCAAACAAAGTGATACAGATATACGTTCATGTGTTCATGATTTAGAGTTAGCGGCCAGGCAAAAACTCATCATTTCACATATTATGCTTCCATCTTTATCCGTTGGTGTCACGAGCATAATTACGTTACGTGCAACAATTTGTATTGCCCTTGGCTTCTTCTGTTCGATACAATTAATGCATGCTGTAGTATAATATTAGAATCACCCTTTTTCTGATATAGTTAAAGTTACATATTTACTTTCCAGAGTTTTAATTGTAAATCTGATTTTTACTTGCGGCAAGAACAATCACATTACATACAGATTAATTAGATGAAGATACATCAACTTTAAGGCTTTCTACACATCACATCAACCACCTCCTCTCCAAGCAAGAGGGGGAGGTTCTTTTTTTTTTTTATAGTAAAAAGTTTAGGTAGGTTCGGCACCAGTCCCCTACCAAGGGCAGGGCACGGCCCCAGGGCTCTTTGAACGCTTACAAGGGACTTACGAGATCGTCTACCAATGAGGTCTCCCCATCGGTCAGAGGGTTCGAACACACTCCCTTGTGATCGGGGTGGCAAGACTTTAACCAACTGTGTCAAACCTCATTGGCAGAGGGAGAGGTTCTTGATCAGGTTCTTCTTGCTTTTGTTGTATCCCCCACCCAGTTATTCATTTGGCACTTTAGCTGCTTAAGCAGATGGCCTTAAGTTTGAGTCCATGTCAATATATATAAGAGATCTTGTTGGATACATAAATTTGGCGTAGTTAGATAGTCACATGAAATCAAAAAATATATGATATGCTTTCCAATTTTAAAAATGTTAAATTTGATTTGAATAAGGCATCACTAAATCTGAAAATACGGGCAAATTATTAGTGGCCAAGAGAAGAAATTTCTCTTGCAGACCAGGAAGCTAAACTATTTGATGGCAATTTTTACATCCTTGATCACCCTCCAAGTGGAAGTTGATGAACAAAACTATACTTTTCTTTGCACTTTTGTTGTGCTGATACTGTGAGTGTATTTAGATTAGCGATGGTAAAAGTAATTTTTTTTCAAAAAGACTTTATATTGACTTTTGTAAAAGTAAGTTTGATAACATAAACTTATTTGGATGATTGATAGAAAAACAAGTTTAGAGGTAAAAAACTGAAAAAGACATAAATTTTACAAAAAGAAAAATGGGTAATGTATTATTGGGAAAAATTTTAAAACACTAAACTACTTAAATTTTTTAGGAAAAATTGGGGAAAGTCCCTTAAAAATTTAATTGGTGAGAATGATTTAAATTAAAATACTGTCATAATTTTTATATAAATATTTATTAAGTAATGCTCACCAATTAAATTTCTCATGGATCTAAATCAAAACACTGTCATAAACATGTACCACCCTAGTCCTCATTATAAGTTTGTTTTAACCAATTCTCTTTCATCTTTCTCTATTTCCAATTAGGGGTGGAAATAGGCTAGGTTAGGTTTTGCCTAAATAGGCCTGGGCCTGCAACAGAGATTCAGAGCCTGAGCCTGCATATAGGCTTTTTTTAGGCCTAAACCTGGGCCTTCAAAAAACCTGATAAGGCCTGAAGCATGTTTAAAGGCCTACTTAGATAATATAGGCCTTTAAATAGAATTTAAAACATATACCTCCAAATTCATATATAACCCTTCACGCTTTTAAACAATCATGCATTATGTCTTAGAAGCCTAATATCCATTTTTGTTGTAATATTAGGGCTTAGTAAGGAAAAGAAAAGAATGTCTAATGATAACAATTGTCCGAGTAAATATGAATAAGACAAATTAATCGTCTATTGACTAATGATATATATTTTCTAAAATAGACTAAGCAAAACAAATAACATGTAAAACTAGATTTTATCTCTTTTACTTTTTCCACATAAATTGGGTCAAACTCCTATTACTAAAATTATAATATTTTATTTGATGCTAAAATAAACTCATAACAATTATTATGCTACAGTGGAGGGTGCAAATTAGGGGGGAGAGAGTAAGTTAGTGTTGCTATCTCAAAAGATGGGAGAGAGGAGAGGTAGGGGTGAATGATTTATGCGAAAATAATAATTGAATATAATGACGATGAGATGTGAAACTTAGAATTAAAGTTAAGTTGGTAAATTTATAAATAATTTATAAAATTATTTAGATGATATTATATATACTTATATAAAGTACAAATTTTAAAAAAAAAGTTAAATAGGCCAAGCCTGTAGGCTTGTAGGGTAGGCCTTATGAAAATAGGCCTGGCCTGTTTATCTAAATAGACTTAGCAATATGCCTAAACCTTAGCCTGACCTATTTACTAAGTAGGCTAGGCTAGGCTTTATGTAGGCTAGGCAACAGGGGCCTGGCCTATTTCCATCCCTATTTCCAATGAGAATTAAGTAAGGATAAAAATGGAAAATAATGAATATTAACTTTTAAGTGAATTTATATTTAAGGCAAAAAATTTTATCTATACAAATTTATAGTAAGGACCAGAATAATATTTGAATTAAAAAAGGGGACCCAACATCTTTATTTCACAAACAAGCTGCTTTTCTTTCCCCATAAATTGCCTTTTTTTTCCAAAATCTCGGTTGAAAAAAAGCTATTCCAAATGCTTGAAAAAAATTTCCAGAAACAAGGAATGATTACAAGCAACAGTTAAAGCACAAGCAGAAGCAGTTGTCATTGTCGGATCTGATTATGCATATTATCATTGAAGATACCAACAAAAAAGCGATCCAAGCAGCAAAGGGGAGGCAAATGACTGCAAAAGCAAACTTAGTGGAAGGAAAGCCGCACGACAAGAGGTATGGCTCTAAACATCAGCACAAAAAGAAGTCTAATTACAAGCCTAATGATTCTAACCCTAACCCCAATTTCAAGAAGAAAGGAAATTGTTATTTCTATGGAAAGTCATGTCACTTTGCAACTCAGTGTAGGAAAAAGGAAAAAGTTGAAAATCGTAAAAGAGATGAAAATCCTCCAAAGCCAAAAGTAAATTTGGTTGAAGGAGAAGAAAACAGTGATGATGAAATTATTGTTGCGGTAGTCTCTCAAGCCTTATTGGTCTCTGATGTGAAGAAGTGGGTGGTAGACTCTGGTGCCACTAAGCACATATGTGCAAATGAGGACATGTTTGCCTCCTTTGAAGAAGGAGAAGACCACATTTATTTTGCTGATTCACGAACTGCAAAGTTCAAGGAAAAGGAAAAGTGGTGCTGAAACTCACATCTGGGAAGACATTAGCACTAAATGATGTTTTGTATGTGCCTGAACTTAGAGCAAATTTGATATATGTTGCTCTATTAGGAAAATTTGGATTTAAGGTGTCATTTGAATCAAATAAGATCATTATGACTAAGAACAATGTTTTGATAGAAAAGGGTTATTGTAATCAAGGTCTTTTTGTATTGAGTGTTGATGAAAATAATAATAATGCATCTTCTTCTGCTTACTTGATTGATTCCTTTGATTTATGGCATACTAGACTAGGACATATACATAGATCTTATATAAAGCAATTGCAAAATCTTGGGATAGTTTTTGAAATTAATATAAATAATGTTAATAAATGTGAAGTTTGTACAGAAACTAAATTGTCTAAAAGAACTCATTTCCCCATACAAAGAGATGGTGAGTTGTTATCACTAATTCATACTGATTTAAGAGATTTAAAACAAACTGAGACTAGAGATGGAAAAAGATATTATATAACGTTTATTGATGAATTTTCTAGATATACTAGAGTATACCTATTAAGGAACAAGGATGAAGCTTTTGGAAAATTTATTTTGTACAAGGCAGAGGTAGAAAATCAATTAGATAGAAAAATCAAAAGAATTAGGTCTGATAGAGGAGGAGAATATTTACCATTAAATGACTTTTGTGAAAAAGAAAGCATAATTTATGAAATAACTCCTCCATATTAACCTGAGTCTAATAGGATAGCAGAAAGGAAAAATAGAACTTTGAAAGAAATGATGAATGCCTTACTTGTAAGTTCTAGTACACCTGATAATTTATGGGGAGAAGCCTTATTAACTGCTTGTTTTCTATAAAATAGAATACCTCATAAGAAAACACCTTATGAGTTATGGAAAGGATATACACCTAACTTGAAATATTTAAAAGTGTGGGGGTGTCTTGCAAAAGTTTTTTTACCCGATCCCAAACGGAAAAGGATTGGTTCAAAAACTGCTGATTGCATGTTTATTGGTTATGCTTTACAAAGTGCTGCTTATCGTTTTCTAGTTTTGAAAAGTGGTATTTTAGAGCGTAATATAATTATTGAAACAAAAGATGCAGAATTCTTTGAGAATATTTTTCCTTTAAAAATTGAGCAAATTCCTAGAAGAGTTGAAAATTTTTCTGAACAAATTTCAAATGATGATTTAGTTAAAAATTTACTGCGAAGTAAAAGACAAAGAAAAGAAACATATTTTGGAGATGATTTTTATACATATCTAGTAGAAAATGAACCTAGGAATTATTATGAAGTTGTTTCCTCTTCAGATGCAAATTCTTGGAAGGAAGCTATTAAAGTTGAGATAGATTCTTTGAATCAAAACAAAACTTGGGTTTTAGTAGATTTACCTATAGGAGCAAAGCCTATTGGTTGTAAGTGGGTGTTTTGGAAAAAATACTTTCCTGATAGATCTATAGACAAATACAAAGCTAGATTAGTTGCCAAAAGTTTTACCCGGAAAGAAAATATTGATTATTTTGACACTTTCTCGCCTGTGATAAGGATTTCCTCTGTTAGAGTTTTAATTGCCTTGGCATCAATTCATAATCTTGTTATTCATCAAATGGATGTCAAAACAGCATTTTTAAATGGTGATTTAGAAGATTAAATTTATATGGTTCAACCTGAAGGATGCATTGTTCCTGAGCAAGAAAACAAAGTTTGCAAGTTAAATAAGTCATTATATGGTTTAAAACAAGCACCCAAACAGTTGCATGAGAAATTAAATCAAGTTTTAATAAGTGGTGGTTTCTCTACTATTGAAGTAGAAAGATGTGTATATATAAAAGCTTTGAATAATGATTGTATGATTATTTGCTTATATGTCGATGATATGCTTATCTTTGGTACTAGTTTAAAGGTAGTGCTTGAAACAAAAAGTTTCCTTGCTTCAAACTTTGATATGAAAGATCTTGGAGAAGCAAAGGTAATCTTGAGTGTAAAAATCATAAGGAATGAACATGGTATTCAACTTTCTCAAGAACATTATGTTGAGAAGATTTTGAGAAGGTTTGAACAATTTGATGAAGAGCCTTTAAGTACTCCTTATGATGGTAGTATACATTTGAAAAAACATGATGGAGATCCAATAGCTTAATCTAAATATGCACAAATCTTTGGGAGTTTGTTGCATTTAATGAATTTTACTAGGCCAGACATAGCATATGCTGTGTGTAGATTGAGCAGGTATACTCACTGCCCAGGTAGTAAACATTGGGAGGCTCTCATAAGATTATTACGATACTTGAGAGGTACCATAAATTATGGTATACAACACAATGGATTTCCCGCTGTATTAGAAGGGTACAGTGATGCTAACTGGATCTCAGACTCAGATGAGACAAAATCCAATAGTGGCTATGTCTTTATTCTTGGTAGTAGTGCAGTCACATGGAAGTCAGCCAAGCAAAACATAATAACATCGTCCTCTAGGGACTCTAAGTTTGTTGCTATGGAGTTGGCTGGTACTGAGGCTGAGTGGTTGAAAAACTTCTTAGCGAATATCTCACTAGATGACAAACCAACACCATCAGTGTCGTTACATTGTGACAATAAAGCAACGATAGCCACAGCTAAGAATAAAACCTTCAATGGTAAGAGTAGACACATACGATTGAGACATAATATTATAAGACAGCTGCTAAAGGATGATGTTATCTCAATCGATTATGTAAAGTCAGAAATGAATTTGGCGAATCCGTTAACAAAACCTCTTGGAAGGAAAATGGTTGTTGAAATGTCAAAAGGAATGAGACTAAAGCCGACTACTAATTGACAGCGATGGCAACCCATCCTTTGTGATTGGTGATCCCATGAAGAAGGTTCACTGGGTAAGAACAAGTCATTCGTCAGTTCTGACTAGAACAAATATTTTACGTCCCTTTCTATGACATTTTGAATATGCTAGACTGCATTATTGTAGGTTGAGCAAATTTCTTAATGATTTCATAGTCGAACAAGACAGTGTACATAGTACAAGTACACTTATATGAAATCACCTTTATGAATGTGGAGTGTGGCTGCTCCTATGAGATCATGGCAAAATCTCTAGAGCATTCATTATGCACTAGGCACGCGCATGGCCGACATAATGCGCAAAACCGTCGTTAACAGCGGAAATGTTAGGATATAATCTGATTCTTAATGCCTCTGATATGCACCAAAGAAATGTGAGTTCATAGTCCATAAGACCACTGACATCTCTGTATACCATGTGTTATTGGTCTAGGTCTAATTCATAGTCCATCGGAATACTAGATTCAATGGTTATATCCTGTGGGTAACACATTGGGTTTCTTTGACACATGTGGGGGATTGTTGTAAAATATAAGTGTTTGAGTGGGTGTGTCAAAGAAGCTAGTCTCACATTGCTTGGGAATAAGAGGTCACTAGCCTATATATATCACTATACTATCTTGGGCTTGTAAAGAGGCCTAGAGGAGTAGTGGGCTCGGGCGCACAACAACGAGCCACCGGAAGGCAAACGTAGTTAAAATCCGGCGATTCTCCCCCTGCGCGTGAATAAATACGTGGTACTGGCACTTTTTGTAAAATATTTTTTGCTCACAGGAAATATTATTTTTAGATAATAAAAATAATATTTATTTTGGCTTGCCGAAAATTCGCTATATTTTGGGGTTTGAAATTCATGACCCTTCATGACTGAAAGTTGCTGGCTGTTCGGCACTTCGTCGAGCGACCTTTCCGTTGGAAACGCACGGGCTTGTCTGTTCGGTGGTGGCTATCCGGTCTCAACGGTCATATTGTCCGGGTTCCTTCGTGACCGATGACTCTTCATGAAAACGCCTATAAAAGAGACACAGGCGGGATGCTCAATACAACATATTCTCCTCTCCTCTCCTCGTTCAATATTTTCTGACTGCCGTTGCCATTACCTTCCGTTAGTTCTGTTGCCTTGATTATATCAAGAATGGTCTGTTTAATTCTGGGGGGTGCCACTTCCTTTCTGCCGGTGGTCGCAGAATAACTCTATAGGACAGTGTCTTCAGACGCGACTCAGATCATCTATTTTGATCTTTACAGGTTGTTGTTTATCTGTTCGTCCAGTTGTTTGTGATCGTCTACAAATCTAACAAGACAACAAGAACAAATGAGGAGTAGCAGATCTCACTGCAGGTTCATCTCCTCTGGCGAAGCCGCCGAGGGGCAAGAAGAGGCCTATAGCGGTTCCGATAATGACATAGAGTCTGAACATTCTGCTGCTATGGAAGATCTATTGGGAGGCAGAGGAATTAGCGCCGTGAGAAGGGAAGGCGAAACGAGAGAGGACCAAGAGGTAAACGGAAGTGAACGCCGGGAAGATTAAGTCGAGAAGAGGGACGAGGCCACTGGCGGAGAACACCATTATGAACACAATGAGTTGAAGCTCTATGACTCGCAACAAACCAATCACTCCTCCAACTGCCGCCGCTTCTTGTGGGCGGTGGGTTTTGTTTCTGGTTCCGACCCCGGAGGCGTGGAAGCCACGGCTAGAGATACCCCCGACATTACTTTGTTCTTTGAAGTTGGAGGTTGGAACTAGGCAGTTGTGATTTCTGGAGATTAAATTAAATCTGGGAACAACCGCATCATCTGAATAGGATAAATGTCCACAAAAGGAAATGGATAAAGCTTAGAAGGTGAGGGAAATCGGTTAACAGAGAGAACGATGCCAAAGAAGAAGAGATCTTTCAAGTGAAAAGGTCATAATCGCAGAAGAATCGTCTCAAATCAAAACACATGAAGCAGAGCGAATGAATCGGTGTAGGGAGATATGGCTTGAGATTATGCTACTATAAAGCGATGCAGCGGCTCGCAAGGCGAACTATCGCCACGTGTAATCAGGCATGAGCAACACATGGCCATCCACGTAGTTTGTAGGACTCATCCCACGCGTTGCTTCCTATTGGACTTGCCCGCAACAGTTTCTTTTTTTTCTTGTTTTTTTTGTAATTTAGGAACTTAGATTGAGAGATTCTTCTGCACGGCGTCGGATTTAATTTCTACGTTGGCCTAAACCAACCATTTTTGTTTCAAGAAACGCCACCTTAATCCCTCAATTTTTCAGCTGCGCGTGCCATATGGGACATGCTAAATTTGGTTACTTTATACTTCGTCCGTCCATGAATAATATAAAATATTTTTGAGGAGTTAATCATGACAATAAATATATTAATTTTTTTTTAATTTACTTTTATTGATGTTTCCTCAATGATAAATAAAGAAAAGAAGGAATGTGAAAATTAATAAAGATAACTAGAATACTTTAAAAAATATATTTTATATTAACTAATTTAATTAATTTTCTTAATATAGGCTGTGTTTGGAAACACGTTTTGGGGGCAAATAAGTCCTTATTACGCAAGCCGAGATAAAACTTCTCTCACATACTTACCTCGTATACCGTGAATCACGATTTATAAACACTTATTGCCCAAAAATAAACTATTCCAAACAAACACATAATCATTTAATAGGGAAGTATATGTAGTCTATAAATCATTGAAAGACAGGCTACAATGTCATAAAGAGTCAAGTCCTCCCCTGCGCAAATGTTGTTCTCAAAAATATAGGCCGACATTCTTTGGGCCTCAGCGCCTCGCCAGTAGCGAAAAACCAATTAAATAGGCCAACGTCAGCGGGGGGCCGCGTATGAAATGTTGTTTTTCTCAGTACAGAGCTTAAAAGGAAATTATACCAACACCTAATATATTCTGGCGAAGAATTGGAGGTTAATGTTACTGGGCTTATACAGGGCCCAACTTCAAAAACCCAAAACTGAAGGCAAGAATAAACAAACAAATGAGTTTGGTGCTTACGAAAAAGGCAGAGAAAGAAGAAGGTTGACAAGTCAAGGTTGGCAGCTAGTGGGAAGGAGGGAGAAGGTTCCCAGAAATTAGTAATATTAACAAAGAGACAAACAAGTTCATTTCACTTGGACAGTTGGACCTATTGTTCCATTACATCCAAGCAGATTTGGTGCTGACACAGATGTTTCATCCCCGACAGCGTTATTATTATAGTCACAACATATTACTATCATTAATAATTAATCCCTTCTTAATCTAAAGTATCCTCCCAAACCATATGGCGGCGAATAGGAAGAGCAAAAGCAGCCTTGACGCCCAAGTAAGTAATAGGAGCCCCCATCACACCACAACAAGGCTATAAACTTTAAAGTCAAAGCAGTTTCAAATGGGAAATGCGATCCAAGCAGGCCAACTTGAAAAGCACGAAACAACATCACATCAACTTGACGTAGAATCAATGGTTAAAAAGGGGTTCGGATTTAATACTGACCATGAGCCAATCCCGAGCCGAACCGAACCACGTACAGTTGGCTCCTGTTGCATGAAAGGATCATGGACCTGTCCAGATAAGTCTTTAAACTATGCCAGGCAACATCCAGGGAGCTTCCACATAGTACCAACATCCTTATCTGCCTACGTGAGTCACGCACCCTAGGACGATATATTTATATGCTTACTTTTCTCATATGTCCTTATTTTTCTTATTCTTATTTTTTTTTGAAAAATTACATTCAAATTCTAAAAAAAATAAAAAGTAAAAAAATGATTCATTAAAATTACAAAATAAAAAAAGCATGGTATGAAATCATTAATACCCTCTCGTGGAATTATCAATTAAACTATTTTTTTATTTTATAATTTTAAGGGACTATTTTTTTTTTTGGGAATTGGAGTGTAATTTTCCCTTTTTCTTTGCCCTAAATAATTTGATTTCCGTGGGACGGTGCCCCTTGAGCGAGAGGGATGAAGAGGGGCTGTGACTTGTGAGATTCAATGCATTCAACCTCTCCCTCCTTACTTTTCTTTTCTAAAGGCATTTATTGTCACGTGAGAGGATAATTTAATTTACCAAACATGTCTCTCAATTTTTTTAAAATTTATGTTTCTTGTTTTAGTTTTGAAATACTTTTAAGGGTGTCGTAGGAATTTTAGAATTTTGAAATGATCCCCGGAGTTTTTAAAATTTTGTTTGGTGAATAAAATTGAGTTTAATAATAAATATATAATAAATTCATGAATTTGAGTTAAGATATGATGTTATTCCACTGGCCATCACCCCTTGGTCTTAAGGTTTGAGCTCATAATCGCGCACATATTGAAACTAAAACTCAAAATGAGACTTGCCCTGACATTAAGTGGGAGTAAGTAGCATTAACTTGGATAATAATAATTTATTATTCTCTGCGGTCAAAATATAAGATATAATTGATTTTTTTCTAGAGAGATTAAAAAAGTTAAATAATTATTTAATCATAATATATATTATTTATTATTAGATTATATATTAATTTATAAGTTTTACAAATTAGTTTGAAAAAAGATGATAAATATAAATATATTAAAGTAATTTATTGAATTTTTTTAATATCTAAAAAAACTAATTAAATCTTATATTTATGCGGGTGCTATTAGGCTTTTGTGGAGGAGTGAATCTAATGCTTGGTAGTTAAAAAGGTCTTTCAAACATTTATTGCATACTTTTATTTCATTATTCTGTCTTATCCTCATGGATGAACAGATGATTGATGCTCGAGAATGTTCTTGCGAGATGCTTTTTTTTTTTTTTTTTGGGACTTTTCGTTTTCAAAAGTGTATTTGAATGAAATGAGCAACAGGTCAAAAAGGAGCTCGGCTGAGAACTTTACCCAATCAAAAGGGGAAAAAATATTCATGGACGGCAACGAGACACTAGAAAGCACTAAAAATTCGGCCAAACACCACATGCTAAAACTTGTAAAAGGAAGCATCTAGTATATGTAACTTCGTTGTTTGTATCCTATGTTTCTGACTACAAAGTGCATGTTCTGCGGGCAGTATTAATCCTACTCTATTTTTGGATACATATTATTATCATTCTTATTCAATCACCAGCTTGCACGATATTTATTTGGGGGTTTTGAAATTCCGCGGTGGGCGTCATATTCAGCGTGATCCAATTTTAAATTTCAGTGGATATAGAAAATTCTCATAATTCCGGAGCCCCCACCCCAAAAAAACCGAGAGTCAAAATAACATAAAATAAAAGTAAGATAATTAAATCTGGATCGGTCGGGGTACCGAGTTAAAAGTCAGTGGATTAAATCGGAATCAAACCAGAGTTAACCTAAGATCAAATTGGTGAGAAATTGAAGATTTTAGGCTTATTAATATAAAATTCTAAAAAATAGATTTTTTTAAAAGTACAGGACCGGACCGATCTATTAACTGGTTGGAGTGTTTTCGATCCGATCTAGGTTTGAGTACACTGAATGAAAGAGAAATGGTTTAAAAAGGAGATAGAAGGGGAAAAGAAACTGGCACAATGTTGATTTTCCGCATATTGTGCGGTGACCACAGACCATATATAATCATCGACCCAACCCATTTTAATTAATGTGATATATATTCCTAGTAACGTCGCACAAGAAACGTGTGGGTGTTTCGTTGACTATTCTCCTTCATTTTCTTGCAAGAAAGTATCATAACCCCAATTCCAAGCACGTAATGGCATGGCATTTTTTCTATACGCTAACATGATCGCAGATATATTCAAAATTCCTACATTATTGTAGGTCAAGGATGATTTAGTAAAGAAAGTTCGCAATATTTTTTTTAAAAAAAAATTGGACTGCTTTATTTAAAAACTATAACATAATTTAAAAATTTGTAACTTATCAAGTCAATATAAATATAAAATTTGAAATAAATAGTATGAGTTTTAAAAATTTATTCAGTAAACACTAAAAAATGAACACATGCATGTTTGATTGTTTGGGTGAGTCGATTATGGATAATTATGGAGAAGCTGGGTCCACATTCAGGGCATGTCATCATCCTAATTTGGGTGGGTTAATTGTTTTTTTATTTTTTTAAATACTCTTATTTATTTAGATTAAATTATATATTACACTCTAAAATATTTTTTTTCTGGTATTTTAAATTAATTAATTTTTAGTTTTATATTTAAAAATATTTTTTTTTGAAATATTAAGATCCTGGAATCTTTATTTTAATAGTATCCAATATTTAAAATATTTTCTTAAAATTAAGTATTTTAAGCTAATTATTTTTTAGTATACAAAGTATTTATAAAAAAAAACAAAACAAAAAGCACCAAAACTAATTAGGATGATGAGCTTTCCTGGCTCATATTTTTTATGAGCAGGAATGTGGATCTGGAGAAGCCAGCAACAAGATGACGCAAACTTGCCAACGTATGGGCTGACAAGAAGTTGACAGTTCCCATTGAATACTATAAAGTCCAAAGCTCTGATCCTCTGCTACGCGGGCACCCCGCTCACTCCAGCACATCCACACCGCATATAATGTGTGTGTTTGGTTGGGCTTATTTTTAGATAATAAGTCTTTATTACGTAAGTCGAGATACAAATTCTCTCACATACTTACCTCATATACCGTGAATCACGATTTATAAACACTTATTACCTAAAAATAAATTATTCCAAACAAACACAATGAGTGGAAACTTGAGAAACCCAGAAAAATGGAAAATGTTGCGGCATATATGGATATAAGTGTGTGTTCTTATACCCTTAAAATCATAGTTTTAGAAGCATTTTTTCGTAAATCGAGATAAAACTCTTCTCACATACTTACCTCATAAACTGTAAAAATTATTTTCTAAAAATTAATCAGAACACACGGTAAATTGGAAATTCCTCCTCAATCAGTCAAACAATGAATATATATTTAATTGCATGCGCACTTTTTTTAATAATATTTATCTCCCTTGGCAACACATAATTCCGTGATTTATTTATTTTAGGTTCAAAGTTTCTGAAAATAGTAAAGCACGTAGTAGTAGGCCACGATTGAATGTGGAGCAAGCAAGGCAAAGCGGCTGCTGAGACGGTCAACGACGCCCTTATAACTGGTTGAGCCGACTCTTTGAAAAGATGGGGGAGGCAACGCAAGCAATGACTGAATAACCAAAAGGTGGGGTCACTCACACGTGCCTACTACCCACTCATTCACTGCCACGCGTCGAATCATTTCTCCCTGTAATGCCGAAATCCCAACCCTCTTTTTACTTCCGCCCGCTTTCCCACCTATTTTATTTATTTATTTATTTATTATTATTATCAGTATTATTCGGCTTTAGTCCCCCTCCCCCGCCACCGCCACTTTGATAAAACCACGTGTCATAATTGAATTTCATGTTTTCGATCGCTCGTGCTATAAAAACGCGTCGCTCGCTTTTGTTCGACGGTTCAAGTCGCAGTGCACAGCAGCAACAACTAGCAAGCAAGAGAGAGAGAGAGAGAGAGAGAGAGAGAGGAATCTGAGATTCAAGCTTGAAGCTACTTCATCCAAGAGCATCGAATCAGAGGTTATTAGTGAGCTGAAAGGAGAAACAGAGAGAGGAGAATCGGGAATGAACGGTGAATTACAGTTACCTCCCGGATTCAGATTTCACCCCACGGACGAGGAGTTGGTGAAGCACTATCTGTGTAGGAAATGTGCTTCCCAGCCTATTGCTGTTCCTATTATCAAGGAAATCGATTTGTACAAGTTTGATCCTTGGCAGCTTCCAGGTACTTCCGTTTTTTTTCTTTTGAAAATCATTTAGTTTTCCTTGGATGAAATGTGAACAAAGCTGAGAAATGATGATGTTGAATGAACAGAAATGACGCAATACGGAGAGAAAGAATGGTATTTCTTCTCACCAAGGGACAGAAAATACCCAAACGGATCAAGACCCAACAGGGCCGCCGGAAGCGGTTATTGGAAGGCCACCGGAGCAGATAAGGCCATCGGAAAACCTAAGCCTCTCGGAATCAAGAAGGCCCTCGTTTTCTACACCGGTAAAGCCCCCAAAGGCATCAAAACCAATTGGATCATGCACGAATATCGCCTCGCCAATGTTGATCGCTCTGCTCGCAAGAACAACAACCTCAGGGTATATATATATATATCTCTACCCCATTCCAACTTCTATACTCGTGCTTCTGATGTTGTGTTCGATTTCTTATTTTCCTTTTATGTTATGGCAGCTTGATGATTGGGTATTGTGCCGGATTTACAACAAGAAAGGGGTGATTGAGAAATACACCACCCGGGATCAGCAATCGGGCGGGTTTGTTTCCTCAGATGTCGATGAGCACGAAACTAAACCAGAAATCAACATGGTCGCGGGTGACCAGCTGTACATGGATACGTCGGAATCGGTGCCGCGGATGCACACGGATTCCAGCGGCTCCGATCACGTGGCGTCGCCGGACGGCACGTGCTGCGACAAGGAGGTGCAGAGCGAGGCCAGGTGGAATGAGCTGGCACTGGGATTGAAAGACGACGATTTCGATTTCGAGCTCAACAATTACATTGACAATATGAATAGTAGCTTCATGGGATATGACGCTTTTGCCCCTCAGGCCCAGTACCAAATGAACCAGCTCTCGCCCTTACAGGACATGTTCATGTATCTTCAGAAGCCATTTTAAACGCACATTCACCACCGCAATGGTATGTTGGATCCCACAAATTATTAAATTTGTTGTAGGAAAGTCATAATGGAGAGCGAACCTAGAAGAAGCAGAGATTCATCTCGGTTCGATTGCTAAGGGTCATGTAGGATCAGATTGTTCATAGGGGTTTGGTAGGAAATTCTTGTTCCATTGGGGTTGAATTTTTTCACATGACTTGTAATATATTATTTGATTTTTCAATTCAAAATTACACATTGACAAGTATTGCAGCCTTTTATTTCAACATTATCAATAAGGGTGGCCTTGGACCTCTGTTTCGCAGTGGTGCCCCCATAACCTAGAGCGTTCATTTTTGACGGACCAGAAGCGATAATACTAATAAAACAAGTCAGTAAACATATCTAGTACCAGCACGATTATTAAAATATAAGCTTTTCAGAAAGAACATTGAACAAGTATCTAATCTAAATCGGCGGCCGGGTTTTGGCCCTTTTGGGGTCTCATCTTTTTCTTGTTTAGGACTACGTAAGACTTTTATCAGCAGAAATCCTGAGCAAGAACATATTATATTTTGATTAAGAAAAGCAGGCTTACTAGTCAGACTTAAGTGAAGCAGGGTTCATACCTCATACTTCAATAGTCAAGGCTCGCAACAATGCAGGCAAATTGTAATATGACTGATCACTTTCTATTCAGTACTATGTACAAATATAAATCTATGTACTGTATGTTCACACCACCATCTTGATGAGCAAATATAAACACAGATAATGAAGAGATAAAACAATCATTCTGTTCCAACAATCTATATATATAGATATACATATCTTCTATATGATCAAATGCTGACATCTCTGAATTTTGGAAGCCGGTCGCAGTTTGCGGGTGCCCAACCAATCAACTGCTTCTCATTGTCGAATACCATCACTTTGTCTAGCATGGATATGTCTGCATAAACAATAAATGCTTAGTTCACACACCAATTTGGTTCAATCCTAAAAAGAATGAGCAGAGTCAATTGTTATATATACTAGAAGAGATCATGTTCACATTCTCTACCTCCAATTAGGTTCATATCTCCCATGCCTACTTCAGAGCCGTTTAAAATGCCTAAGCAAACATTTCCTTTGGTCTGCACAAACAAATTGGTATAGCCAATGACAGATAGCAACAAACAATATATCAACCTCAAAGATATAGGCAAGTTAAGGAGTTAGGACTCACTGATATTATCAGATAAGCTTCAGGTGGAATTTCAAACTTAGCTTCACCTTTCCCACCTCTGGTGAAACTTATTGCCAAAGGCTTGAAGTATTTTCTGGCTTCACTTACCCTCTTGAATGGTTTTTTACCATGCCAACAAACAGGAACAGTCAGGTCATCAGGGGCTTCTTTAACAGTCTTCCTGCTTAACTCCTTCTTCAACTGCAGTTTAAGATTTAACAAATACCAGTATTACTTCACTAATCTGACAATATAACAGTAGAAACTTCCTATCTCGTTTGATGAATTCTGCAAGATCTTGTGATACTTAGAAATTGGGGAATATAGTGAAGTTTCTTTCAACTGACCCAAGAAATCAATGCTTGATAGGCTTTAGAGTTGAAGTAAGTGTAAGAGCTGCCACTGTCAAAAGTAACAGGACCTGCAACCCCCCTAGACTTCCCGCCAAAAATGAGTTCAGCTTCTCCTGCTGAGTAATGCTTACTGATACAAATTCCAAAGAAAGGCTTTAAAAACACGACAAGTTCAACAACTAAGAATCATTGAAATGCATGTGGGAAATGTGGAAATGAGTATCCGAGTTCTGAAGGGGTAGTTACGAATGATCTATCGATGTCATTGGTGTCCAAATCAGTCGAGAAGAATCATAAATATCTCCGAAGATGATGTACCCTCCACCTTGTGCACTTAAACAGTGTCCAACAACATTTCTTGCCAAACCCTGACCACTAAGCTGTGATATCAAGCTGGTTTTTCCCCCGCCAAGCCCAAGTAATCCATCTAAAGGGTGGTAAGAAGAAACCGGAAATATCTGATCATACCCACATCTGTAATTAACAGAACAAGCAAAGAGACACTCAGATATTAAGTGACAATGATGGAGGTAGTGTTACAATAATTTATTATAATATCAAGCTTGGAGAGCTACTGACCCAAGTGCCATACGAACTTTAAGCTGCTTTCCATTAGTGAAGTTGAGGATGAAGACATCCCTAACAAGAACACCAATAGTTGAATAATGATCTGCGTAATTGATTTCGTAGTCACATTGATCAGGATGTTGACACCCGTAATCTTCAGATGGCTGCAACGATGCACAGAGGGGATCGTTGCAGGGAACTAAGTCATTGCTCGGTTGGTACAGTGGATGCGGTGTCTGATACATAAAGCAACAAAAAAAAAACTTAATGGACTTGTTCTTCAACACAACAAACAATCAAGTACCTACGAAGACGATGGTTTTTTTGGCTCGTTTTGCAGATTTAAGATCAAGAATTTTGTACCTCAGAACCACGGATAAGAGGAGCATCACATTGGAGCCATGTGAGGTCGCTACCCGAGTCAATATCAAGAAAATAAGGCCTCGGTGGGTGGCCTATGTTCATAGTAACATTATAAAATCTGCAAAAGGAAAAAATCTTTTACAGTCCTCTTAGAACGTCATAGTCATGTATTCATGATTTTATCTCGTTATCGTCTTGAGCCATTGTAGGCTTCTAGCCTTGCCTAGGTGGTGTGCTTTTCTTTCTCGATGAACAACGCAAATAAGCTCAGAAACTGAAGGCAAAAAGGAAAGGAAAAGGGGATGTCACGTACCCTACAGGATAAACGTTACCGTGAACCCGGAACAGAACGGAAGATCCAACACGATTTAAGACCCATGACGACGTCGTTTCACCTGGGAGAATGGACTTCCTTTCCTTTTTGTGCTTGTCACCAAACCAGGCTGAAGAAGACGACCAGCTGGATACCAGAACTATGAACACCAATAATCCCACTTTCCCTATCTTCATCATCTTCTAAACTCTTCTTCCTTTCTGTTTGAATAATTTTCAAGGCCAAGTGTCGTTCGAAAATATGGCAGTCTCCTTGTTAATGTTAGAAAACTTTATGACCATGCACGTACGTCTTTGCCGTTTCTTAACCAGGTTGTCTATTAAGGATTCATTGGTATTGCTTCTTGTCGTAGAGATGAGATTGTTCACCAAAGTTAACCATTTGGGTTTGGGTTCAGAAATGACCGAACATCACCAGGGCTCAAGTTTGGGATTTCTTACGATGCATGCAATGTCAGAGGTTCTTGTTCCTTTTCCCAAGTGACTTTCCCCTGCGGTTTTAGGGTGGGTTGCGCAATATTTCTAATTTAGTACAAGACTTAACCATTATTTTACTCTAATTTGCTGAGATTGAAAATTGGAAGTTAGGTTACATATATTTCACCCAAAAAAAATCATTTCTAGGAAGGGAAAAAACTCACTAAAGAAAGACTTCTAGTCCTAGAGGCGCTGGATCCTTGATGTAAGTTGGGTCAAACAGCACGAGATTTCCCATATTTCTTAATGGTTTATATTAATAATTATTGGTAATTTAAACATAAAAAAATAAGATATTTATAATATTCACAAGCCATATCTCAAATTCCGTGTAAATATATGAAAGCCGGTCTCGTGTGTACCTAAGAAATTTATGTTCATTCCCTAAGGCGAGGTCCAGGTCCGATCCAAGACAATTCCAATTATGTACAGGTGATTCTTAAACATGGGTTTATACAAGTGCAATCATAAAGAATGTTAAATATGAAAGCTTTAACGCGCATTAAGAAATCTAACTAGCAACCAATATACTTGATTTTGAACAATTTACAAACGTAGTAAATAGACAGCTTAAAGACCACCGTAAATAAATTCTATTAAAAATCTTGAAGCTCACAATCGGAAGGAAATGAGAGCAAAGAAGAGAAAAAAGGCAGATGACAATGTAAAAGATGCTGGAGAGCTGTGCTAAGTGATTATCACGTCGTATGAGCACCGTGTGTCCGTGAAGCCCATATTCCAAACACAAGAAACCAGAAAATGAACAAAATTGCCCAGTAACGTGCAGGTCCATACTTGATTCTGGTGAGCACGAACTGCAACAACCAACAGAAGAGAATAATTAGTTCCTTATTGAACCCGAAATTGGAAATAATCACAGCTTGGCTGCAACTGGAATGGAAAATGATTAGGATTACAACCCAAATTTTAGACAACACAGAAGTTCTAGAGAAAAAAACCTCTGACGCTGAGGCATCAAACGATCAAAGACTATAGACAATTTTAGGCCAGACTCTTGACTAGATGGCTCATCTTGTGATGTACACGTAAAAGGCATTTTATGATTTTATGTTTTCAAAAGTCCCAGTAACGATTCTCCACAAATCCAGTACTTGGTTGTTAACATGTTTCAGTGACAAGTTTCGACGGAATAATGGAAAATTATGCCACTAAGATAAACTATCTTGTAATTTCTTAGTGCCCATTATAATTTTTAAAATGATTTATTCACCAGTCCGCAGCCATATTTCAATTGTGCATGAGGGTACACTCAGTCCCTTTTTCTCTTTTAAGTGCTATTCTTAGAAACAATCAGGTCATGATCAAGGCTAATTTATTTAAACAGATATTATTTAAAAAATGCAATAAGAGGACCAGAGAATGTTCAAGGTGCACTTACAAAGCGGAAGAAAACCACAACCGTTAAAGCGCAGATACCGCCAAGTAGGATATGAAGACCATTTCTTGCAGTTTTCTGCACAATACATAAAATGGAATCACACATACGCTTATAACATATTGCTAAAACGAACAATTTTCAAGTGAGTCGTGTATTAAACAGGAGTGATGATACAATAAGAACTCTCATGCCACCTAATTTAATAAGGAGATGCCATTAAATCCCCATAGCTGAACAATAGACAGTATCCAATCTAGAAATTTCAACTCTGATGAGAGCTCATTAGTCCCATGTCCTGTACATACCCATCATAGTCTTCATTTTTAATTTAGCTACATAATTTTTACTCTTCGCCCCCCTAGAACTGATAAAATGTTAAATGGATAAAAGAAATCTCTTTATATCACATTTACAGTAACAAGTAACTAAACCAATTAAATAAATATTTGATCCACCAGATCAAGAGACACAAACTTAATTGCAAGGCTCTACAGGTTATGTTGAGCCAATTGAAAGTGACATATTATGCATGACTAATAAAAGTGTGCTTCACTATTTCATGCAAGGACAGAATCAAGAATTTCCCACGTGAACATGCCAAAACGTTTATGTTCTGCAGCCTTGGGGTAGGGGGGCATGAGTAAGGACAGTGACCAAGATTTGAACTTTCCTTAGGATGTAATGAAGAAAGCATGCACAGGTTCCTATGCCATCCTAATAAACCAATTCAGTATTGCATACCTTTCCAACACGAGGAGCTATGAGCCATGCAAGGGTGACAGTAAGTAGCCCAGTAGCAAGCAGGATCCCAGTAACTTCCACTGCCCACTTAGTTGCAGGATTTTGAGCAGGTGCAGCATCTTCGGGAACACTATTTAAAGGTTGTTCAGAAACAACTGGTGAGACCGTGTCCGCATTGTTGTTGTTAATGGTATTACGGGGACAAAACCATAGTGCAATTTCACTTAGCCGTTGCCTCCTGACAGCAGCCACAGCATCAGGATCTATACCACTATTTGCATGAACTTGAGCAAGACTGGGTTGCCCAATGGCAGTTCTTTCCCTCAATGCTTCATATTCTTTCAAAGAAGTGACAACCTTATTGAAGTCAGCAATTCTGATATTTTTTGCCACATTTCCACATATTTCACAGACAGTAGATCCATGATTGACAAACCATTTAAGAGCACAAGCATAGTGTACTGCAGCAAGGTCATTTTTACAACAGCAGCCAAGTTCAATAAGAGTGTCTCGATGAGAAAGACCCATTTCTAAATCAGTTTTGCAAATGAAAACCTCTCCATCAGGGCTTACAAACTCCACAACCCCAGATTTACTTCCCACACTTCTTTTAAGAGATGCATTTTTGGAAATTTCCTCACAATCTGGCCTTTCTTCAACATTAGTTACATCAGATTCTAAAACTGGAGCAATGCCCAAAAATTCTAGTGCAGCATCTCCCCTCTTATCAGATTCAGCACACTGGCACACACGACAATTCATCCTCGTCCAGCCTGTCTCCTTCTCAGGACTATGTTGAGAGTGAGATTCTGAATCCCCAGTCTCAGCATTTGAGTAACTATCCTTGCTGACTTCTTCCTTTACCATTTCAGACGAACTTTCTGTGCCCAGTTAAATGGCTGAGACTGAATGCTTAAATTCAAATATACAATTTGTGATTTAAGATTATCGGACCATTATGCTTCAATAGGGAGACCAGCTTAAGCATTAAGAATTACGATCAACAAGAGATCAGGTACTGACATTTCGAAGGCAGAACCAACACACAAGAAGATTTTAGCATGCTACAAGTTGTTGGAGCAAGTCCGAGAGATGAACTTATACACAATCTACATGACCACAGAAATCTCAATGCTGCTAATCCAAGCCTTCTATTACCTGAGATACAATGAAATCCCCCATTAAAAATCTGAATAATGAATTATAATAAAAGGGTCGTCCATAAGCAGCATTTGCTGTTGAAAGGCTGATAAAAGATTCACTTACTTGAGCCTGAAAATAAAAGTTTCAGGACTAAAAATAACTCGGGTGTTTATTTAAGATCTACCGAAAATGAGTAGGTGAAGCTATGCCAAGAAAAATTGTGATATATGACTATGAGATGAAGGAATATACAGTAATCATTTCTACGTAAAGAAAAATAACTCGTTCCTTCGATGAATAGTTAAACGACAATAATCGAATTTAAATATAAAACTTTTTTATTCCACTATAAGCCATTTTTTTCTTTCAAAACACATTCTGAGATTCAGTTTTACCAAACACACCCTCGCTGAAAACATAAATGTCGATCCCAACCTCCATATTCAAATAAAACAATCGTTTTGCACTCCAAGAGAAAAAGGGCGATCATAAAATTGAAAATGGCAAAAAGAAACCTCCCCTGCAGTAGATTAGTTATACCCACATAATTACGAACTCAATATATAACAATAAACTTCGGAAAAATACACACTGAATCAAAACATGAAAAAAACCCAGAAGACACAAATCTATCAGAGAAAAACGTGATAGCTTAAACCCAAAAGGGGTCCCAGAAATGATTCATCATCCTAGATTATCATGACATAATTCAGATAATTAACAAAGATGGACGACCGGCAGTAAATGAATCGAAATGGGAAAAAAAATACGGCAGCGAGAAAGCTTTCCGTTTACCTGGAATTTTGAAAATAGGATGATGAAGCTGGTCTGGAGAAGCAGAGCAAGCTAAGAGCGATTAGATTCGGGGCCTCTGAACTCGAATCCAACGCGTTATCTTTCTGCCGCTGTAGCCGTCAGCTGGTGTGTATGATCTACTCAGTAAATATTAAATAAATGATTACGGTGGACTCTTCCAGTGAAATCGATTGGGTGGAACAGTCACCAGTGAGAGAAAAATGAAGATATGTATTGCGTGACTACTGTTCGTTTCCCCCTTCGGTCTTCACCAATTGTTTTTCGTTATTATTTATTTTTTTAAAAAAATACTTAAATACTATTTTTAAACTTCAAAACCTTAAATTGATTTTATTAATAATAAGAATAATGTGATTAACAAAAAGATACGATAATTAACAATTCAGGTTTTAAAAAATCATTTATTTAAGATTTTAAAGTTCAATTAATATTTAATTATCTTTTTAATTATTTTTAGAAAAAATTCCTATAAAATACCGCCAAAAATGCAAAATTTTGTTTTAGTACAGTGAATTCCTAAAACCCAAATCAGTCCCATGTTAATACAAAATGAATAGTGTAAGGGTGGCAAAAGACAATTTTACCTTTCAGCCCTCATTCTTGCCACTTTCAGAATAACAACATAAACCTCTTAATTAACAACTTCGGATTCTTGATTAACAACTATATTTTATTCTTTCACATATTCGCATATTCAAAATATAGTATTGTTAATGTAAAATATGGTGTTATTATTAGCCCTAAAACTTAAATTACAAAATTGTGAAATAAGAAATGAGAGTTGTTAATGTAGAATATGGTGTTGTTAATAACAAGACCGGTATTGTTATTATGAAAATAAAAAGATGAAACTGGAATTGTTAATTAAAAGGCTCGTGTTGTTATTCTGAAAGTGGTGTAAATGAGGGCTGAAGGGCAAAATCGTCTTTTGGCACCCCTACACTGTTTATTCTGTACTGACACAAGACTGATTCAAGTTTTGGGAATTCGCTGCACTGAAACGGAATTTAACAATTTTAGCGATCTTTTATAGGGATTTTCCCTTTTTTTTACCTGAAATTTTTATTTTTTTATTAAGAAGTTAGTTTTTTCCCTTCAGAATCATCCGCGAATAATAACGGTAATTGGAGGCAAACCTCATGTTTAATTTTTTCCCCTCATTTTCTTTTTTCTTTTTTACCAGTTTTTCCTCATTTTCACATTGATAATATTTGATTACAAAACTAAATTATATGATTACTACAATCAATTATAAAAATAAATATATACTTACATAATTAATTATGCAAAAAAATTATTTTTTATAGTCATTACCCATTTATTTTTCTCTGCAAGCTCCGCTGCGCAGTCAAATATATGCCAGAAAATTGTGTCTAATTTGAAAGATCATCAACGTAACTTTGAAAATAATGTGATGCGTGACTCATAAAAAAGTGATAAATGTGATCTTTAATTTTTTGTGAACAAAGTGGAACTATTTATAATATATAATAATATGAATGACTTCCACTTATTCCTATTATAGGGTACTTTTTAATTAGAAGGATTATTTGATTCATAATACTCCGATGGTACTTAATATAAGACATATTTACCTAATTTGATTAAATTAAAAAAATTGGTTAAATTAGTTAATATGACATGTATTTTCTCAAATATCCAAAAAATTTTCCCTAATTTCATTATTCCCTCTCCTCATTAATTATTGTTGAGCGAACATCGATATTGATAAATTAGAAAAAAAATTGACAAATATGTAAACTACCACTCTAGTCCTATTTATAAGTCTCTTTTGACTAAAAAATTTGGTCTTATTTATAGGTTCAGTTTCAGAGTAGTAAATGTATTTTGTACTTTTGTACCCCTATTAATTATAATAAACAAAAAAAAAATTTATTCATGTTGACTTTTAGAACCAATCATAGATAAGGGAGAAATTGAAAATTTAACCCATAGTTAATGAGTTAACTAACTCTCTTTGGTATGTGAGAATTAGTTAAAAATGACTTATAAATAGGACTAGAGTGATATGTTTTATATTTAGGATCAAGATCAATTCCCAAATGTTGTCCTATAATTAGGATGGGAAGAGTATAAGTTATTTGGAAAATCATTAATGTTCATCTGCTAATTTTACCGTATAATTAAAGATTAAATATAGTTCTTTGTATTTTCTCCTCTTATTTAAAACCTCATTAATATGGGTAAGGCTAGAAAATTTTATCAATTAACAATTTAAAATAGGTAGAACTATTTATAATGTATAAATAAGGTGAATTATATTAATAGCTAATGAGTTGACTAGAACGTGATAACTAATGATCCCTTTCCTTTGTTGTGTTAGAGTCCCTCTTTGAAGCTTGTATACAATAGTGCGTTAGAGGGAGAGTGTGGAATAAGATTAGATATTAAGAAAAGAGATTAGGAGGCATGAAGTGAAGGATTATGACTTATGAGAGAACAAGAATATTGGAATGTACAAAGAGAAAGCCAATCTTATATGCCTTGCAAACGTCTAATGTGTGCGATTTGAATGGCAAGTTACGCCAACTGGTAATTAGTTTGTAGAGCACGCAATGCTTCTTTTGTTTTTGAAGCATCTCAAGATTAATGTTATCCATACTCATCCAACATAATCTCATAATAACCTTGTACATGACAAATAATTGATTTTTTCCTTTTGATTTAAAATTATTATGATATTTAGATATGAGTGGATCTTAAGTGAGTGGAGAAAGCGTCACATTGAATAAAGTTGGGTTTAATAATAGATACTATCTCTAGTCCTTACTTCTTAACTTAATATTAGATATAGTCTATATGGCAAAACTAAATCTTATAGTAAGAGCAAGAGGTAGTATATAATAGTATGAAAAAACTTGCAAATATAAACTTTAAGGTTTTTTTTTTTAAAAAAAAATTGAAGTTTTAAATTAAGATGCGATCTTCTTCACGTCTCATGATTTATTTGTTATTTCTTCACTAAAATATAGTGTCCAACTGTCCATCACCCTTGATCATTATTTCTCATTTTTAATATTTTGAAAACAAAATAACTATAATTATCATGTTGACAACGAGAAATTCATAGAAAAGAACGGCGTCACAAGACAAAATCATAGAAAAATAATGGCAGGTACACTATTGACATGTTGACAAGGAGACAAGAAAAAAATTAGTCGTTGATTGAAGAAAGGTAAAGGACAAAATCATAGGAAAATAAGAGAACACAAGGATCATTCACTCATGCACAATTCGTGAAATGGAGGAACAAAATCAAAATTTTGTTGAACGGAATGGGTGGCTCAAAGCTCAATCCTGATTAAGCAAGGTTTTGTTCCCCGGAAAAAAAAAAAAAAAGGAATGCAACTATGCAAGTTTGGTTTTGTTCTGCAAATCTCTGTTTATTTTAAACTGATACTTGATAATAAGAAATAGTTTACATTTAGCAAAACTACGTAATCGGCATTCCAATAAATATTACCGTGTTTGGCAACATTTTTAAAAGTATTTTCTTCCCTTCAAAATTTAAATTATCTAAAAGAAAATATCTTTAGGATAATCGGTTTTAAAAAGTAGAACTAATGTTAATAACCAATGATCTTGTATAAGTGAAACTTCAACTACAGAAAAATGTTTAATTAAAAGAAAGGCCATTTTCACGGAAAAGATATGTCAAAAATTATCTGATTCCATTTCCATCTGGACCATAAATAACGTCAAAAGGGAAACGTATTATAATTTTTCAAGCTTAGTTCCTCGGAAGATGACTAATAACTTGAATCAGATCTCCACTGATGTGAGGCAATATTTTTGAATGACTACAAAATATTGCATAGTCAACGGAACCAACTTAAGTTCCCATTCAGAGGAAACGTATTGGATGCTTCAATGAACATTATAGGCACTGGGAGTCTAAATACAATGGAAACCAGCATATACATACGACTCCAGTAGCTTCATCAACACCATTTTTGTTCCCCCCAATGGATTCCATCAGCATATTGACCGTTGTAGCTCATGCTTTAGCATCCAGATTCCAGAGCATGGCAAGATCCTTTTGACTGCACTTGGCCAGTAACCAATGAAGGTTAAGCCATTCGAACTTGGGATCCTGAATGAGTTCCAAGTGCCCGAATGTTGAGCACCATCTATCTGTACTTGATATCTACAGGCAAAACCTAACCATGAATAATGATGCATGAACATACTATTTAAAACTCATTCTCAGCCACGAGATACAAAGTGACTATTAATCAAGTGAATCAGGTGGTGCTTAATTTGGAGTTTCACAAAGACAGATAGCTAAAAGAAAGCTGTTTTGTTGGTATTTCTCATAGAATTCTCACAGCTCCTAAATGCACACAAAAATTGTTCAGAAAAATCTGAGGAATAGCCTGAACTAGTATAAAATTTCATATCTCCACCAGTTAAGAACCCATAATTTTATGACAAGCATATCACCACAAAGTGATGGAACAAAATGCATTACCTTAGTTACGCCTTGACTTTTGCTGTGGAGGGTATCCAGGCAACATCATTCCACCATCTTTCCTTCTCAACTGTTCAACAAAGTAAACAAGAACATTAGAGAAGAGGCGAATGAAAATTCAGAGCCAGCCTCCCCCCTTTCCTTCCAACAGAAACATGGGAAAGCAAAACACTGAACCTGCTGCTGCTGATGAGCCTGTGCAACACCTCGTGGCATAGAGATGCCAGAATTCATTCCACCACCCATCCCTGCCTGGGATGCAAGATTATAAGCTTGCATAGGCGGCATCCTCTGCATGCCCACAACATTCATTGGCCGAGCGACAGATCTATTTGATAAATGACCACCTGGCATGCCGCCAGAAACAGCATTTCCAGATGAAACCTGACTCAAATAATAAGAAATAAGTATACACTTCCGGAAGTATGAAGGAAAGAATGTTTACATATGTGCATCTATGTGAGATTGCACACACTTGCAAATTTGCAACTATGTAAATTATTCTTTAATGTGAACAAGCGCTTCTTCTGAAAGGCAAGGAAGCTGTAATTTCAATAAGGATCCATGGGATCAAATGCACCCAAGTCAAGAAGCATATGTATGATTGGCCTAAGTAATGAATATCACATATATAATGTGGTCTCATTTTCTGAAGGATGAAGCGGACTGCAACAGTTACAGATTAGTAAAAATACCAAGTCCATCCTCCCTTTGGAAGTCACGATGAATTTTATCAAGGCTTCATGATTTGCTGTGGAGTTCGAGAGAAGATATCCCAGTGAGGTTTTATCATTTAAAAAACTGCTTTTACTAGAGATAGATTTGGCTATTTCTTCATGAAAACAAGGTTATAGAAGTAGTTCCAAGAGGGAAAGCTGTAAAACTCCATCACATTCCTCATCAACTTAAACTTGAATACTCTCAAACCTGATTGCCCGCATTAGAAAAAAATTATCTGCATTTAATACACTAAATTTTATGCCATTTCAGTGTTAGGCTGTAAAAAGCTAAACAAAGAAGCAGTTCTTGACATATACTTCACTTCTCTAAATATGCACAGAACTTGCACATCAAAGTCCCAACATTCAAATAGCATTATTTTTCCAGTCCAGGAGCCCTGATTTGCAATTAATAAAATGTTGTTGCATACCGGTTGAGAAGGTTGCAAATTGGTTGTCCCTTCAAAATCTATTGTTGAGTCAACTGGACGAGTGGGATAATTCACAATTTTCTCTCCAGGTTGGCAGGGCACAAGAGCACTGAGAATTGATAATGTCTAGTTAATAGATTTTATGGAATACACGCTACAATCCATTAAGTCAAACTAATATTGCTTATGTATAGAAATGTAAAGTAACCAGTGGTGATAAAAAAGGATCTACCCAATAAAAAACATAGCATAAAATATCAAAGCAAAATTAAAAAGGAGGAAAAGAAGGCCCTTACTTCCGCCCAGGCAGTGGTTCCATTTTGAAATACCTGGTTAAGAAACATAAATGCTTAAAAAATGATAGATGAAATAATAAAAAGAAACTAATTATATAGACAATATCATCTACGAATCTTGCCAATTTCCAAAAACAGAGATTTATCCCAAAATGAACAGTAAAACTACATACATAAATGATAAAACAGCTAAGAAAAATAATCATAATAATTCAGCCTTTCTTATAGTTTAGCTATTTCAATACTTAAAAATCACATAAGAATGACCAAGTAAAAAGAGAAGGCCATACTCATGCTCCAAAGCTTGTGCTGCTGTTATCCGCTTTCGAGGATCATATCTGCACATGAAAAGCAAATAAATGAATTATTTCAATAAAACAGCAAACTGACTACCCTGACGAGGGAAAAAGAGTACTTTGAAGCGCATGTGAAGTTTAACCCCACACTCGATTGCATTTTGTGTCTCTTAATTTGTGGAACAATTTTTTATGACAACTAAATTTGGGAACAATTAAAAGAATCATTTAAAAGAAAAGAAAAAATTATATCTAAAAAGCTTGGTAAAAAGGAAAAAGAAAGCTTACTCAAGCATCTTTGATAGGAGATCATAAGCAGGACTTTTTGGAGGTAGGTGTACTACATTACAAAGGCTAGTGTTGTCACTGTTGCATGCAAACATCAAAAGAGAAATTTTCATTATTTGAGGAAGGAGCAACAAAAGTAGGAAATAGGTTTATCTTACATTTTTTTAAAAATTTCCTGAGTACTGTACTTGTATGCATGTGACACATAAATTAATGACAAAATGTCACCTAAAGTATTGTCAAAATATCTTACTATTTGTGCCCTTGTATATGCTGAAGATCTGATTGCCAATGGGGAAGATATGCTAGGGTAGGCCACTTTTCTAATGTGGGATGGCCTGGCACAGTAATAATGTCCAATCATGAAACTCTGATATATTCATCAAGTATGAATAAACCCACCAGAGCGAAAGAAAAACTAAAGCAGACGAATTACCTAAAACCTTGAATATCTTGTCAAGTTGATCAAGCTGCATAATTGGTACAAAGATTTTATAGAATTAGAATCCAAAATGGACAAGGTAATACCAATATAAACATTAAATACCACAGCATGACAGCAGCAACCACCAAAAAATAGAATCAGAAAGCTAAAGGTTACTTAATGACAACCTGAAATGGATTAGGTGTGGCTTTGACTTCTGCTCCTTGAAACAGTGGCTTTAGTGTTAACAGCTCAGCAAAAATGCATCCAACAGCCCACATATCTAAATGACTATTTAAGGACGAATGGCTGGTCACTTTTTAAATTAGATCTGTAAGCTCATGAAGATATTCAAATGCCTCATGATTGTTTATCTTTCTTGTAGACCCTCAATACTTCCTCACATCTAAGATTTAGTAAAATCCATTTAAAATTCAAGCAACTATCGTAAGTTGATCTAGGGGAAAATGAAACCAGGTACCTTGTCAACAACAGATAGATTAAAAAACCCTTGAGGGACAACAATGAGAAAATAATGGTTTTATTTTGATAGAGAGAACATGATAATTTCTTCATGGTATCACTCATAAGTTAACCATGAGATGCAACAGTATGTCAGGTTAATAATTCGAATGGTAAACATTATAAAAGCATACAACTTCTCTGCTGGTTCCTTGACTGCCCGGAATATTAAAAAATGAGAAAGTTAAACTAAAAGGATACCAACAGCACTGGTATAATGTTTTGCCCCAAGAAGCAACTCGGGTGCACGATACCATATGGTAACAACAACCTGCACATTATTATTCTCTCAGTCTAGTAAAATGAAAAACATCACCCAAATGAAAGCTCAAAAGTAACACAAATGCACGGCTAATTAATGACCAACAGAAAACAGTTGGATAAAAACATAAAGGAAAAACTACTTACTCTCCTAAACTAAGGCATGCCAACAAAATTGGTACATGAACACAGGCCAAAGTAATGTTTTCATTTTATTTCAAAATTCAAATAGCAAAGTGTATTTTGACTGTTTTTTTGAAGTAAAAAAGATGCCTCATACTCCATTTTCAGATAAAGGCTTTAAAGGAGCCTGATATATTCTTGCAAGTCCAAAGTCAGCAATTTTAACAACTCCGTGTTCCTCTCCTTCACCCATAACCTGGTCATTGAAAGTTCAAGTAGAGAAATAGTACACTTAGTTATTTACACACCAAAAGAACAAAATGAACAAGTGTACTAAACACAAGGGGACCAAAAAGGAGGTTGAAATAAAAATGGCTAGATATAACAGTAAAAGAATATATAAGTATACAATGATAAGGCAGCTGGAGGCATACCAATATATTCGATGGCTTAAGGTCTCGATGAATTATCCAATTGCTACAGCATAAATGAAATATGTTGAGCCCATTTATGTGAAAAAAAAAATTGAAAAGGAATTATTTTCAATGTCATAACAGAATACTCACCTATGCAGATAGTTTAGTCCGTTGAGCAACTGCCAAAGTAATGATTTAACAGTATATTGATTAATAGAATGGTTGACTTTGTCCCTGTGATGTCGAATGATTTCCTGGCAATCATAATAGAAAGTTTTAGATTCAATTTGTCCAACAAGAAAATAGATTTCTTTCAAACTATACATTTATTCCCAGATTGACTTAAAAAACCAGGGCTACGATAATAATATAAAATCCATAGTAGAGCTACAACTTTAAACAGTAGTGTAATACAGGAAAATGAGCAACTGATTTATTTTTTAAAGAAAAAAATCCAAGTGAGACTAGAAAGTAAAACACGTCTTTTGAAGTGAAGTCTACATCTAATTTCCAGGGGAACATCAGAATGTGAGGAGACAAACATCATGTCAAATATCAAAGAATACATATTTCATCAGATCTTTTTTGCAGAGTTCCATATGAGATTACATTTTTAATTTAAATGCTTAAATTTGCATTTGCTCTAAATAATAGGCACCCTTTACAACTATACTTACATAAAGGTCATGTTCAGCATAATCAAAAGCAAGGTACAGAGACATATCCGCATGATTGATGTGAACATTTACAAGCTTCACAACATTTTCGTGTGTTATCTCCCTGAGTAACTGCAGCATAAAAGAAATTACTAAAAATGAACACTCAAGGCACCAGATGAGTAAAAATGATAACGATCAAGAGAATCGAAAGATTCTTAAAGTATGTCTTCCAGTTGCATTCTAAATATTTGATTTGTCAAATGAGGTTGGGAGAGACCAAGGCCCATATAAACCATAAATCAAAATCTCATACTTCCAACAGGGGACTCAAGTCCAATACCATGCAATTGGGGTCCATACCATACCAGTATACCACCATGCTCAGCAGCCCTAGCATCCATGCAGGCTCCTGCTAACCATCTAGCCTTAGTTTCACATTACAATGATGGTCACCACATGCCCCACAGATTTGCAATTGGAAGGAACTCTACGGTTATAATACCAACAAACTTTAGGAGAGCCATGCACTCGTGTGTGTGGCTTGAGTGCCAAAAGTTCCTCAAAACCCCATTTTAGAATCTTATACTTCTAACATGAGACTCAAATCTCATATTTGTCAAATTTGCAATTGGTGTAGCAGGAATATGTTTGCCAATTAGCATCAAGTTTTCCCTATCTTGTCAAGTACAACAATAATACCCACCGTTCCATTTCTGACAGAGTGAAAAGTAAATCAGACGTCAACACTGTATTGGACGATTTTGTTTCCGAATGGAGGACATGAAATAAAAGAACAAGACTGTAAACAAAAAAACAGGACAAGACTTGGAGAACCAGTTCGTTTTGCCAAGATTGGCTGACTGCATTACTTACAAGTTTGCAATAAAACAAAAGGGTACTATTTGTAAATTCAATATCAAAATCCCTGGGTGTTTCTTATTTCATTGACCTCACTCCCAAATATCCCTTCATTACAAAGCAACTGTAATTGAAGCAGCAAATGAAAAGGGCAAGCGATGGAAAGAGAGAAGGAAAGAGAAGGCAGACCATAATTTCGCGGATAGCGGTGGGAGAGACACCGTCGCCATCCTTGGACTGCTTGAATTTCTTGATGGCAATTGATTTTCCACGATTCGTCGCAGACTTGATCCTTGCGAGGAAAACAAGACCATAGGTACCTTCCCCAATCTTCCCTATCAGATCGTACTGTTGTAGCCACTCAGGCTTATTACTGTTATTGTTGTTAGATCGATTGTTGCCGGAGGCACTACTGCCATCTCCCATGGCTCCTCCTCCTCCTCTTCCCCTCTCCCAATTTCCTTTTAAGCGGTTGTGCATACTGTATGCGCTGATTCTTACACGAAATAACGCGGGCCCGGTAAGACAACTTCGCCGTTAGGAATAACAGATGAACAGGGGTAAATATTTTAAGTGTGGTCGATTAGTATATTATTTGGATTTAATTTTGCATTAATTTTAACTTTTAAATTGATCAAACATTCAAGTACGGACCCAAATCATCAAATTAATTAATTAAATTTATTAATTTTAGCTTCTTATGTAGTAAATGAAACAACTAATAAGGTTATCAAACTCACAAATTTAAACAAACTCATGACAGGAAGATAAACTCGTAAGAGTTTATATTTATATAAGGGTAAAGGTGTAATTTTAACAACAATGTTTTGTGTCAGGGGCAATTAGCACCATAAAGTTTTCAGATGGGCTAAAACACACACAAACATTGAAAAGTGGGGCATTTTAACCACAATCATTAAGTTTGAGATAATGTCTGTTAGTTTAGGCAGAGTGGGTTCCCACCCATTGCACAGCTGTTATCTATTTGTCTCCTTTGACCGTTTGAAAGCAACACGTCTGAAAATGCCTAAGGACATTTATTTTCCTTGAGCCATCCGTTGAAGATGCACTCCGTCCCTGAGCTCTCAATTAAAGACACTCGAAGACCTTTGCTCGCTTTAATTCTTTCAGACTCTGTAGGTGGGAGTGAGTTAACTCCATTCGGCTCTTCCATTGAAGAATTGATCGGCAAGAAGGAGAGATCTTTGCTGAGGCAACCTAGTCGCGAGGATGAATATGAAGGTTCAAAGAGGTATTGCCATCATAGGTCATTGGCGCCCTGATGGACGGCATGGACAAAAGGCAATCCGAGGAGGAGGTTTTATGAATGTCGAAACTACTACAAGGTAAGGAGTGGATTTCAAAAAGTTGATTGGGTGTGGGTCTTAAATTGTAAATTATAATGTGTGCTCATGAACAATGACAGGATGGGGGTGTGGCTACTTTGCATGGCACGATGGAAATGGAAGACATTAATCAAGAAAATAAGGATTGTGGAGAATAATCATAAAGAAGGAAAGAATAAATAATATGACCGTTGAAATATAACCGTTGGAAGCTTCTGACGTAGAAATCCATTTTCCAATTCATGTGTTAATCCTTGTTTGGTCACCTGAAAAATCCTTAATCATTAATATAATGAAGTGTTAGAGTAATTAAAGCAAGAAGAATTAATTATAGAATCATCCCAACGATTTTTTGAAATTTCAAGTTTTCTGTAGAACAAAGATGTTCGAATAAGCCTGTAAATTTAATAACCATAATTCTTTGGATATAACTTCAGATTTGGCAAATGACCTATCATTAGAAAACCTTTTCAATCTACATTCAAATGAAAAAAAGAATCAACTCCAAATTCATTGTATTCTGGAAGTTACGATCCAAATATTGACTACTATTCTAGATAGAGTTTGAATTCATGAGTGTCAACTTCTAGAAGACATATATCTTCGCATATAACTCTGAATATGACACATGACCGATCCATAAAAAGATCTTTAAGTCTAATTTCATATGCCACTAGTTTCATCTCAATTGGATGTATATTTTGAGAATTATGCCCAACATACTGAACATATTTTGAAATATGACGGTGATTTGAATGTCATATTCTAAAATTCATATCCCCTTCATCTAAGCTCCTTTTAACTTGATATTGGTATCAAAATGACGCATCATAAGTCTAGTTTCATATGAATTAAGTTTCATTGCAATCAGAGTTGTGGTTTGGGAGATATGACCAAATTACTAAAGCTCTGTCATGCTGAACAAAACAGAGTCAAGTGATAAATCGATTTGGCTTCTTAGTAAATCGATTTATCTTTTGTTTCTCAATGAGGTAAATCGATTTGTCTACACCTTAAATCGATTTACCTTGTTTTATACCATTTAGATGCCATGGTAAATCAATTTGAATGGTAGTAAATCGATTTACTTGAGTTTTGGAAACCATATAACCTTTTGCTAGATTTGTAAATCGATTTTCAACTTCCATAAATCAATTTATTTCACGTTTAAAAATCTGTCAACTTAAGTAAATCGATTTGCAACATCCATAAATCGATTTACTTCATATTTAAAAATCTGGTTACTCTACCATTTTAAGTAAATCGATTTACTACATATCTAAAAATTTAGTTGCTCTCAGCCATCTTGTACAAATTGATTTACAACATAGCTAAATCGATTTACTTTATATCTAATCACTTAATTGCTTTTGGCAATATTTGTTAAATCGATTTACCACATGTGTAAATTGATTTACTTCATAATACAGAAAACCTTGTTGTCATATAAATCGATTTGCTACCTAATCCAACATTAAACACAACAATTAGTCTAACATAAAGTTTCTAGAAGTGATACTGTAGGCAACAACATATGGTTACACCTATTTTACAAAATATTTCCAAAATAATTGGTAGTCAACATGCCATGTACAAAATACTATGATATAAGTTCGCAAAATATATCATAATCACCACCAAGTCTAAGGTCTTCAGGCGTCTTTAATTGAGAGCTCAGGGAAGGGAGATGCGTTTTCAACGGATGGCTCAAGGAAAATAGATGCCTTTAGCCATCCTCAGATGTATTGCTTTCAAACAGTCGAAGAAGACAAATAGATGACAGCTGTGCAGCGGGTGCGACCCACTTTGCCTAAACTAACGAACGTTATCTCAAACTTATTTGTTGTGATAAAGTTGCCCCAGTTTTCAATATTTGTGTGTGTTTTAACCCCTCTAAAAACTTTATTGTGCTAATTACCCCTAACACAAAACATTGTTATTAAGATTGCACCTTTACCCTTTATATAAATAAATAGTTATTACTTAAAATGCAAAAAATGAATAATTTGTTTTAAATATATTTTAAATTCAAATTATTAAAATTAAATCCATCGACAATGATAGTTTATCATAATAAATAAATAAATAATTCTATAAAGTTTATATATATATATGAAATCATTAAACATAATCATATTAAAAAAAATTAAATTTAACAAATAGTGAATGTTGGGTTATAATCCTCTTCTAATTTTTTACCGTCGCCATTAAAATCCTCGCTTGTCTCATTACCTCACTGTCACTATCATTATAATTTTTCTTAACGTCATCAATATTCAAATCAACATTCAGGGCGACATTAAATGTAGATTGGCGATGTTCTCATTAATTTTATGAAGTTGAAGAATCTCTTTATCCTCTTCCTCCACACCCTCTCTATCTATCTTCTTTTCATTAATCCATTTACTATTGAAATGAATAGCATCAAAATCATAATTACAAGCTCTTATATACCAAATTCAAATAGGTAATATGCCATTTAATTAATCATGCCATTTATTCTCAACATACTTTCATTAATCATGCCATTTATTCTCAGCATACTTTCATTAATCATGCCATTTAATTAAATTTTGTTCTTATACGCCAAATTCAAATAGGTAATATTATCATATATACTATTATCATAAGTGTGGGAAAACACTTCCTGTGCAACGCACAAGAAGATATAGCTTGTTATATTGAAATTTTTTAAAAAATCTTAATAATAGTTATAAGTGTCATAAATCTAATTTTACAAAGGTAAAATAATAAGTCTAATTATGGGTGTGCTATAACCAATGAACAAAAAACCGGACCGGACTGGCCGGTTCGACCGGTTGAATATGGAACTTGTCAGTGGTCCAGTCCGATCTGCCCATTAAACCGTAAAACCAGTTTGAAACCAGTTGGACCAAGTAAAACCGGTGGTTTAATTGATTGGAATGGTTTCATTTTTTTATTTTTTAATTATTATTTTGTGCTATTTTTTAGGAAAAAATGGACGATTGAAAACCAAAATGAAGAAAAAAGTAGGTAAAGAAAGAACAAATTTTTTTTAAAAAATGAAGAAGATAATGAAAAAAATTATTTAAAATGATATAATAATTATAGGAAAGGAGTTATCATTATATAAGTACATGCATTATAACTAATACTAATAGATTTTAAGCATTTTTTTTTCTAAAAATCTCCATTTTTATCTACAGAAGTTTAAAAATATATTAATATATATTACTACTGATAAATTATAATATTTTAATATGACCGGTTCAATAATCGGTTAGACCTTGATTAACTCATTAACCCTTAAATATGTATCATGATTGATTTATTGTCCGATCCCCTTTTTCATTATTTGGCTATAACTTATACAGTTTGGCATGTCCTTTTTTTTTTGGGAAAATCACTCTTAGGTCCAAAGAAAGCAAAATATTATCAGAAAAGTCCCTGGAAAAACTGAAATATCTGAAAAGTCCCTAGGGACTTTTCTGATATTATTTTTCAAAGTCAAATGACACACATGCTCCTCTTCTATAGGGACTTTTCTGATATTATTTTTCAAAGTCAAATGATACACATGCCCCTCTTCTATTATTTTTGTTGGGTGTCATAGTGCTCTGTTTTTTGAAAAGGAAACAGAGGAAGTGGTATTTTTGAAGTGGTGGGGTGCTATGAAAACGCTGATATGGAAAAAAAAATAAATTGTTGTTAATTCGTGCAATAGTAGTTGTTAATACGAAAAATGAGGTTGGGTGTCATGGTGCTCTGTTTTTAGGAAAGGAAATAGAGGAAGTGATATGTTTGAAGTGGTGGGGTGCTATGAAAACGCTGATATGGAAAAAAAATAAATTGTTGTTAATTCGTGCAGTAGTAGTTATTAATATAACAGTAGTAGTTGTTAATACGGGAAATGTGGTTGGGTGTCATAGTGCTCTGTTTTTGGGAAAGAAAACAGAGGAAGTGATATGCTTGAAGTGATACGGTGCTATGAAAACACTGACATGGAAAAAAAATAAATTGTTGTTAATTCGTGCAGTAGTAGTTGTTAATACGGAAAATGAGGTTGGATGTCATAGTGCTCTGTTTTTGGGAAAGGAAATAGAGGAAGTGGTGTGTTTGAAGTTTGAAGTAGGAATGATTGATTCTCATAGTGCTCTGGTGGTTGTTCTTTTTACAACTGGTAAAGCGTGTTTTCATAACAGGTTTAGTATGTTTTACAACCTCCCACATGTCTCTGCTTTACAATTTGTTTTCTCATGTTAAGCATGACCAATTGTGTTGTTTACAACTCTTAAAGCATGTATTCACGATCTGTTGAGTGTGTTTCACAACCTCCCACACGTTTCGCTCTGACACGATGTTTTCTCATGTTAAGGATGATGAATGGTATGTTTACAACTCTTCAAGCGTGTATTCACAACCTGTTGAGTGTGTTTCACAATCTCTATATCAACATTTTCATAGCACTCCACCACTGTGAGAATCAGCCATTCACACTTCAAACACACCACTTCCACTATTTTCGTTTCCAAAAACATAGCACTATAACACCCAACCTCATTTTTTGTATTAACAATCACTACTGTTATATTAACAATTACTACTGCATGAATTAACAACAATTTATTTTTTTTCCATATCCGCATTTTCATAGCACCCCACCACTTCAAACATACCACTTCCTTTGTTTCCTTTCCCAAAAATAGAGTACTATGACATCTAACCTTATTTTCCGTATTAACAACTACTGCTGTTATATTAACAACTACTACTGTACGAATTAACAATCATTTATTTTTTTTCCATATCAGCATTTTCATAACACCCCACCACTTCAAACATACCACTTCCTCTGTTTCCTTTCCAAAAAATAGAGCACTATGACACCCAACCTCATTTTCCGTATTAACAACTACATATGCGCAAATTAACAACAATTTAATTTTTTCCATATCAGCATTTTCACAGTACAATGAGATTGGAAAAGAGGGATGAATTGGACTATTCATCATCATCATCACCTTCATCCCTTCCTTCTTTAAAAATAGCGGAAGCTTGAGATAAAAAAAATCCCACTACCTTCCTCCCATCTTCTTCTTTGTTCTATCTTACATCCCATCCCACAAAATCTTTCACCACCTCAAAGTTTTGGCCTTCACCATCGCCACCATTTCTGTAGAGAGAGAGCGCAGGGAGCTGAAAAACAAAGGTTAGATCTGAGAACAAAAACGCAGAACGAATGAGAGAGAGAAATAATAGGAGAATGACATGTGTGTCATTTAACTTTGGGAAATAATATCACAAAAGTTTCTAGGGACTTTTCAGATATTTCAGTTTTTTCAAGGATTTTTTTAAGAATATTTTGCTTTCTTAGGACTTAAGAATGATGTTCTCTCTGTTTTTTTTTTTAGCAGAAACCTAGCATGTCAAAAGTAGGAGTATTTGATGATCTGCACTGCCGGGCAATACGTTTTTGAGAAATGTAGGGTCTAGTGTTGTCAGACTTCTTGTTGAAATGAATCCTGAAAGAGTGAAAGGTGAAAAAAAGTTCGATAGGCTGACTCGTAGAGGCGCTACGAACACGCGATTCTAGCGAGTTTGAATGGCTCGCGATTTTATACGAGTCGGTAAGACTTAAGAGTGACAAGTTTACATGTGATCCAAATATACAGCGTTTGTTTTAAATAATGCTTGGATTTTTAAAAAATAGTTTTTTAATTATAATTTATACAAAATAAGTATATAAGAAAAATTTTATCTTAATTTATATAACAAACACTCATAAGCCCTTCATACGCCATCCAAAACAAGCTAGATCTCAACTAAAATAATAAACTATGCAATTTTAACGAGTTGAATTGCGTATTTAATAACTATTGAAATAACTTCAAATCGTAATATGGAGGCAAGTATTGAATTAAGAATATAGGCATTGCAAGATTTGTTTCACTTCTTAACATGGCCTTGTTAGTAATATTTAATTCATCAAAACTTAAAAGCATTTTGCTTGCGCTTTCTATTCTTAAATTGCCATACATCAATCATACTATCTCCCTAACCAGTAACAACTTCACGGCGCCATATATCAAGGTCAAAATAGTCCAGAATGCAGCAACGCAACCCGGAAATAAAAAGGAAATAAGGAGAAGGTCCTACCGGGAGTCGAACCCAGGTCGCTGGATTCAAAGTCCAGAGTGCTAACCACTACACCATAGAACCCTGGTTGCTTCATTTAATATTTAAGCTTAATATGATATGTTATAAAGCATGCAAATCAATCTCACATTAAAAAGTTTTAGTTCACCATGTTAATCAACCCATAATACCCATTTAGTTTGATTGACTAATAACTAATTGAGAGGCATGAAAATTCACCTAAACTTTTGGTGTATAAAAAAATAGTGATGTAATCAATTCAAAGTTTTGGATCATATCAAACCAACGTAATTAAATCTTACATGGGTTTATGCTGTTATTTTGACAGTAGATCTAAATCTCTTACTCTTATGTATAGCTTTGAGTCTTTGACAGCAAACAAAAACCTAATTTTGAATAAGGTAAAAAAATTAATTTGACAAAGTTATAGTACAAAACAACGCCCATTTAAAAATTATAATCACTAACCAGTGCTAACCCTGGCAATTAGCAAACAATTCGGGAAAGTGGGATGGAAGGTAGATTAGATTTAATTGGATCTTCACACCCTTAATATTCCTTAACGAAAATATTTTTAAATGATTGAGATTTATTAAAATTTAACCATTATTTCAATTGAAACTTAATTAGACAACTTAGTATATAATTTACTTTTTTTTATAGGACCGGCCATCAATCAACTGTGTCAGGCTTTTGTTTACTTTTGTTTCTACTTCCCAATGTTATTATTTCTTGTGGAATGAAAGATCACATCACATAATATCACAAATAAACAAAGTCTAAAGAAACTCATTTAACGTTATTTGGATAATGAGAAAATTAGGAAGGAAAACTCCAAAAAAAAAGAATTTTTTTTACTATTTTTAGAAATTTTTCTCTAGTATTTTCTCCCACTTTTCTTACATAGCCTAAGAGTTAGAACTGCTTCACTTCAGTAATGCTCCTCATTAAGGAAATTTTTTGCTTTCTTGTTACTTACGCAAGGACTTGCATATACCCCAGGCACACAAGTAACTTTGGGGCGATCCATGTTGAATCCATGAGACATGATTGGATAAAAACCTTAGATTTTGTTTGGGTGAACTTTTCCCCACCTTACCCCCTCCACCAATGATTTTTAGCGTCGTCCTGCTCTGCTTAAGCTCTTACTTCTAGGAAATGACTTCCCAAAACCATTACGGCTTTTCTCAGAGGTAATGCTTGGGATTCTCGATACTGAGGACAAAAAATCTCTTTTTTGGGAATTCAAATCGCTACGGCGTAATTTTAAGAGTTGATCTGCACTTTTGGGACTCTGTTTTGCTTCACTGGTTAGCTCCATGGGTTTCTGAGAATCATGTGGGAGGTCTTCCAGTGTTGCAAGAGACTGTAACCGCTGACCAAGAGTTGCAATGGTTTTCTGGCACTCTGCGAATCTACTAGCAGCCAGTGAAAGTTCCTTCTCCTGCAATAAAATATTTCACAAATTAAAAACAAATTCATAAAATGGTTCATGCAAAGCACAAACTCAACAATTAGCACTTAGTTTTGCCGGCTAATCAACAAATGCAAGTCCAACAAAGATTCGGGGGTCTCACTCACATCAACTAACATTAACCCAAAGACCATGATTATGCACGTGCATACATGGAAATTTAATGCATAATGCAGTTGACTATTTTTATTATAGAAGGCTTAAATTATGGAAATTTAATGTGTGGCAAACTGACCTGCTTTAACTTCAACTCGCAAACAATTCCTTCCCTATCCTGTATCTCGGCTTCTCTCTGAAGCTGAGCATCATGCTTTATTCTTGAAAGTTCATCCTCCAACTTCTCACCCTTGGCATTATACTCAGCTGACAAAGCTTGCTCCTTCTGAATCTCTTCCTCCAATGAACTAATTTTTGAAATCAATTCCTGTACCTCAGTTTGAAGAGCTGTGAGTTTTGAACAAGCTACCTCATTCTTTGTTTTGGCTTCCTCTAGTTCCTCATACGCTTCTTGGTTTGATTTCTTTGCGAGATCTATCTGAGTTTTAAGTTCTGCTATCTTGAACTCCGCATCCTTTATTTGACTCTGAGATGCATGTAGCTGCTCTTGGCTCTCAGTTAATTCCATCTCAACCTCAAGTTTATTAGCCTCCATCTTCTTTAGTTGTTCCTCCAATTCAGAATTCCTTTGAATCAAAGATTCCAAATCAGTATTGGCTAGGTTTTGGTCACTTTTAGGTTGATCCAGTGACAGTGCTGCCTCGAGAAAACTGCTTCCACTCTCTGTGTCTGGCAATGCAGCAAGCCTTTCCATCTCAAGGAAATCATCCATGAGATTAATCTCGATAGAAGCAGCCATACAATTTTTTCCAGTAGTCTTTTCATTCTTAAATTGATCAATTTCAGTAATCAAAGCAGATGCCCATGAGTTAGAACGACTTGGCTCACATTCGTTGGTGCTATTTTCATCTGTATGTAGCCTCTCTCCACTTTCTGACAAGCTATCTGTGAAGGAATCTACATAAACTGAGGAGGCGGTCAAAGACCTGTGATCATTAGCAGAGCATGTTTTATGAGCTATGACTTTTAGTCTCCTGCACTCGGCTTCGAGCTTAGCGATCTTCATCATGCTTCCCAAATGTTGCTTGCTTGCTGCTTCAGCAGCTAGTGTAATTAAATCCCTTTCAGTGATCATGAATTCGGTTTCTTTAAGTTGAGATTGTAGCTCAAGTTTAAGGCTTGCATTCTCTTTCTCCACGGCCTGAAGTTCCTGTCTAAGATCAGAGCTAATTGATGTAGTAGTTTCTGCTTTAGCTGTTTGAAGCTGGGCCTCAAGCTCAACAACTTTACCCTCAAGCTCTGATTTTTTTGATTCCCAGATAAGCAAATTGTTTGCAACAGCTTCATGGATTTTTAGCTCTTGCTCTTCTCTAGCTTGCCGAAGCTGCCTCGCACACTCCTTGAGTGCCCTATCAAGTTGACTAACTCGTTCTTCAAGATGTGAATTGTTCTTCTTTGCAGCGTCAAGTTGTTGTTTAAAAGACAATACATCATCTTCAGCCTTCTCCCAGCCTAAACATAACCAGAAGCTAACATCATGTGGTTCAAGTCTAAAGTTTCAAACGAAACAGAAGAAATGGAAGTGGTAACGGTGAGGCCTTCAGAGTCGTTTACATAAATTCAATAGTATCACCACAAACAACAAAGTCATTAATAACAGCTGCCAATGAGCAGATTTTTCTTTCTGTGAAGATAAATATGACTTTCAGGTTGCTTCCTCGTGAAGCATTCTATGAGGATAATAATTAAGGAGAAACAAAAAGTAACGAGTGTCAAACTAGATGCACTAAATAATGATCTTAAATGCGAAGCCACAGCAAATCCCAAACAGCGTTATTCTTAGGAGATAAATATGAGTTTCAGGATGCTTCCTCGTGAAATTTTTTACATAATCTCCTAATTTGCTGCTTTATTCTTTGAATGCTTTTTCAAAGCAGCAGATAAATACCTGAGATTGCTTCCTCCGCAACATTTGCATGCTGCTTTATTAAGTCTTCTTTGACACTAATGCTTAGGAGAGCAGCAGATAATTTTTCTTTTAGAATCTTTACATCCATAACCTCTTCTTCATTTGATGCAGCTTCAGACATGACTTCCGGTGATGTACCAGTAGTTTGTGTTGGACATGCCTTCAAAATCATGGCAAAAACATAAGATCCGAATCTATTTCTCTCCAAATTTAGAATAATCAGAACAACTCAGTTACGATAAAGGCCAACACGCTTTAGAAAAGAAATACTTAACATACAGAACAAGTGATAATCGTTTCCATCTTGCCTAGACACTACAAACTATCATTTTCAGAAAGCGATACAATAACCAATAACATATTCAACAAGACTTCAGAATTTGTTACTTTGCCACCGAAATAGCAAAGATAGTGATGGAGAGAAATATTATCAAAATATGAAGAATCATGAACACTGAACGGAATGTTAAAAGGAATGTAGCAAGCTGCCCTAAAAAAAAGAAAGAAAGAAAAAGTAGTCAATTGCGACTGTTATGGCATTGCCTACCTGATCATCGAAGAATCTTTCCGAATGAGATGACATTGATTCTGAACTCTCTGTTTCGGCTAGACTCTTGTCAGATGATTTCCTGCGCCATAACCAGCTTCGACGCTCCATCTACGATTTAAGCAAAATTAGCACCTGAATTAACTCGCAAAGACTTTATCTGGAATATCACTTCACAAACGCCATTGGCTGCAATCTCGTTCTTAGCTTTAAGTAAAAAAGAAACCTGGACTGGCAATAGACATTGCATCCAAGTTTTGTCTAGCTAATGAATTTTGATCAGTACGTAAGCATAGAGTTGGAAAAATCTGTAAGCAACATCCATGTAATCTGAGCAAATTTGAGAATAAATAAGAAGGCGGGTATGAGCTTCGCTTAGAATTCACTTATCAGCCCATCTAACTCCATTAAAACCTCAGTGAAACTGTTCATTCACGTGACACTGAAACATAAATCACAGTGCCCTTTTGAGAGGGGAGGTGAAATGCTGTATTAAATGCCTATTACTAGAGACTCAAAATTCAAACAACTCGTTCGACGGGCACCTACCGATGCCAAGTGGCCCCATTTTCACGCGATGTTCTAATACCTCCGAAATCCGAATCCAGAAACCCCAAATTCCAATACGAAAATAACTTAAAGAACCTCACTGAATAAAACCGATTGAAATGTTAAAACAGAAGTGAGATTGATACCTTAACCAACTGCAAGATAATGAAGCTGGAATTGGATGCAGAATCTGAGGAATGTCAGAGGGGAAGGAAAGAACATGCCGGGGTGATTCAGAAATAGTATTCAGAGCGTTTTGTTTGTGATGGGAATAGAGACAAGAAGAGGGTAGGACCATCTGGATGAAGCGGTGGAAGGCTGTGTTAAAAAGTCCACAATGCCAGACAAATTTAACTTTTTCTCGAGATTTTGCAAGTAAATTATTGTTCGGGGGTTTTCAAACCAAGAGGGCGTTATTCTCGCGCCATTGGTCGTCCACTTTCACCGCCACATGTTCCCTCGCATACTCACTGCTCAGGCTTGCGCAGTCATTGCAGAACATCACTGGGCTAATCATGGAGATATGGCCATATAGGGGCCGATGATAATAAATATAATATTTTAATTTAGTCCGTTCCACCTTGATTATCGCTATAATATTATTTTAATGGGTTTTTATAATATAAATGCTGAATTTTGTTAACAGTGATTATGTTAAAATCCCACATTCCACTTTTTCAATATTATTATCTAATATTTGAGTTTGTGTATACCCCTTCAATACATGGATTCAGTTTCCCTGCTCATTTTTGGGATGAGCAGGGAAATCTGGACCGTCCAGATTTCTCTGGACGGTCGATATTTAATTTTTTTGTTTTTTAATTTTTTTAAAAAAATTAGTTTAATAGGTACAAAATCTAAAATAAAGATAATTTTTTAACTAACAATTTCCCAAAAAATAATTATTTTATTCTACAATCACATATTTAAAAAAAATAAAATCTAGATGATCCAGATCTGGATGAGCAGGGGGAGCTCATCCTTAGGATGAGCTCCGAAACCGGGTCCTTCAATACATATGTGTCTTCTATGAGAAACAAATTCAAAATCAAGAGGGATTTAGCTATGCTTTAAATCGTTAAATTAACTTTATGTTGGTCTTGTGTTCCACTCTATTTAGTTAGTGGTTTTTTTTTTTTTTGGCTAGAAGAAACTGAGTTAGTTATTAGACACCAAGGTGGCTCCATGTGTCGACTCCATTATCCCGAGAAATATTGCTGACGGGGCATAGAGCAGTTGAAACAAGTGGAAGGTATTCAAACCACCATTACGCTTCCCAGGTTAGAGCGGGGATTAACGAGCGCCAATTAACTAACCATCAACAAACATATCAATTACAAAAAAAGAATATTATCCCTAAATCTGATGTAAGAAAAATAAATATAAATAAGTTCTCCAAATTTTTAATAGGTTCAAGCTTGACCTGGAAATGAAATATATTTAGCAAAACTTAAGTCTATATACTCCATCAGGAAGTAGGTATATATATAATATAGTTTTAATAAGGGGAAAAGATAGAAAAAAAATTTTAAAATTGTGAAACCCTAAATCAAATTTATTACTAAAAATTAAGAAGAGAACAATGAAATTTGATAAGTAATTAACAACTCATTTTTTTAAAAAATAACTGATTTAGAATTTTACAAATTTAAACTTCTTTTTCTGTTTTTTTTCTTAGTTTTAAAAACTTTTCAAAAATTACAAATAATATTACTTTCCCCCCAAATCCTACAGTTATAAAGGGAATAATAGCCTAACAAAACTGAAGACAACGAGTGATTTATATATTTCTAAAATTGAAACTGAAATATTAATTACAGTTGACCCTTTCAGGGGCTTGGGAAAAGAAAGATGATAGAAATCCAAGCTTTTAGACGGATAGAGGAAGGTGGCGGTTGCAAGGCTTGAGACAATACCCGAGGGCGATCGAGAGATAGAGAGAGAATCGGCGATCCGATTGAATATGAGCGGTCAAGTGGCTCCTCCTGGTCCGAGGAGGAACAGCTCCAACCATAAGCGAGCCCCCTCCGCTTCCAGAAGGTCCCTCTCCAGCGAAAATAACAGCGCCAATGAACCTTCCTCTCCCACTGATCAACCGTACGTAACTCTCTTCAATTCATGTTTTCTTTTTCTTCTTTGTTTACATTTTTTTTTCTATTCACAATCACGCTTCGAAATTAAATCTACGTTGCGTTGTATTTGTATATGGTGTCCTGTACCCGTCAGTCTAACCGTTTTTGGAGGAGTACGTCGTCTCAAATTACATTTTATCATCGAGCGTTTTTTAGCTTAATTGGGTCGTTTCATGCATATTGGACGTGGGGTTTCGTGTTTTCAACGGGTGAATTTCCCATGTCTCGGGTAGATTTTGCACGTAATGCTTCAATCATGTGCTGGTTTTGTCTACGCATAATAAGAGCGACAACGTCGATTACAAATTTTTGCTTATAGTTCTTTTCTCGAAAGAATTAAAGATTTTTCACGGATAGGCTTCTCGTTGATATATTTTTTCTTAAATTTAATTGGGTTGATTCATGAAACATTGATCAGGCCAGCCGGGGAAGATAGGACGGTCAAGAAGCTTCGAATGTCAAAAGCCCTCACAATTCCAGAGGGCACCACAGTTTCTGAAGCATGTCGACGTATGGCAACTCGCCATATGGATGCTGTTTTGTTGACTGACTCCAATGCTTTGCTGTCTGGAATTGTGACTGACAAGGTGCGTTCTATTCTCTGTCCATTGAGAGAAGTGCGCGCTTGTGTTTCTTTCTTTATGAAATGTCTGAAGCTCGTGTATGTCTTGTGATCAGGACATCGCGACTAGAGTTATCGCCGAAGGATTACGGCCAGAGCAGACCATAATGTCTAAGATAATGACACGTAATCCTATTTTTCTGAAGTCGGATTCTCTGGCTATAGAAGCTCTTCAAAAGATGGTTCAAGGTTAGCTTCTTTCTCATGATCGATCACATTCATTGTTGTTATTATAGATGTTTAAGTAGGTAAAAGTAGGATAGCATGTATCATAATTGCCATCAACTTTCAATGTTTTGTTGAGTTTGATCGAGCTGTTCCCTTAATCAATTGGATCATATCTCAATAGTGGTTACTTTATCCCACACTGGTAATTACATTTTGCACTTTAGTTCTCCAAAAGCGGGTTCATATTAAGGAAGATATTATGCTACATTATGATTTACATGGTTAGCATTGTTTTGGCTTTTGTTTGCATATCAAAAAACAGACCAATTTTTTAATTCTTGACGCACTTTCGCTTCCTTTTAATATTCTCTACCTTTGCGGCCTCCCCTGCCCCCAGCGCTGTCTAGTGAAGTTACAGTCTTTTATGTATACTTAAACCTCCATCTTATATCGTAGTGACTTGTACTATTATTTTGCAATGGGGGTCTTATCATTTGTGTTTGCTGTAAGTGGGTTCCATTCGTTTCTTTTAATTAGTTTATCTGTGGGCTGCAAGAGTTGAAATGTCTTTGTCGTATTTTCTTTATATTTACATCTTATATTAATGAATCTACAGTATGTGTTATGCATAATGATTTCATCAAGTGAGGTACATTTTTTCCTTTTGAACTGGAAGGTAAATTCAGGCACCTCCCTGTGGTGGAAAATGGCGAAGTCGTTGCCTTGCTGGATATCACCAAATGTCTTTATGATGCCATAGCTAAGATGGAGAAGGCTTCAGAGCAGGGAAGTACCATTTCTGCTGCAGTTGGAGGGCTGGAACGTCAACGGAGTAACAATTTAGCTGGTTGGAACAATTGTCCTTATAAGACATTAAATTACTGAACTAATGATTTTCCCTTTTTTTTCAACGAACTGAACTATTTGGTTGCAAAAACTTCTTACCTTCAAAATCGACCGCATGCACATTGGCCTTTTTTGTTCAACTTTTCTTCCATAAAACTCTTGGCTTCCAATATTCCTGGCGTTATCGATGTTTAGAATTGATAAAAGCATGGTCGGATTGTGGTACAGTTTACTCTATGACTATATATTTCCAGCATATACAGTAATGATTCTTATATTATGTTTCATTTGCTGCCATTGTTGTCAGCTCCAAGCACTTTAATTGATACATTGAGGGAGCGCCTGCTCAAGCCTTCCCTATCAACAATAATTGGTGAAAATACCAAGTAATTTCCAGATTATTTTTTCGCATTTTTTTGTTGATACTTGATATTGGAGAGAGTGCACAAACATTTTCATATTGATAGTTTCACCAAGTTTTCTGCTTTATGGGTTTATAGGGTTTCTATTTCGTCAGTGGCAGATCCTGTCTATGTTGCTGCAAAAAGGATGCGGGATTGGCATGTTAATTCTACCATTATAGCAGCGGGAAACAAAATTCTGGGGATACTCACGTAATATCTATTTCATAGGATTTTCTTTTCTTTGAGAAGCCTATAATATGAATAATGCAACAACATATGTACTGCATGCTTTTCCAGACAAGAATCCTCCTTGAACAATATATGAATTGGACTTGAGAAATTTTAATATTGAAATATCTCATGCAGTTCAAAGGACATCCTTATGCGGGTTGTGGCTCAAAATCTTTCTCCTGAATTGACTCTAGTGGAAAAGGTTAATCCAATTTGCCGTTTTTGGAACTTGAATATGATTTTAGTTTAAGAAGTGGGGTTAATAGTAAGATTCCTTTTCCTCTTATTGATGTTCGTGTTTGTAATTAGATCTGATTTGGATTTCTTTTCATATCTTCTGTTCCATACCTCCTTTCATTAGGTAATGACTCCAAATCCACAGTGTGCATCATTAGATACAACAATTCTAGAAGCACTACAAATGATGCATGAAAGGAAGTTCTTGCATCTTCCCGTGCTGGACAGAGGTGAATTTTGCCTTCTTAACTTCATAGGTAGCCTCTAAAATTGTTGATATTGAATAGAATTTGTTTTGCAGATGGAAATATTGCTGCTTGTGTGGATGTTTTACAGATAACTCAAGCGGCGATTGCTCTGGTAACCCTTATGTCTGAGATATATATCTCTTTGCCCCGCTGGAGGGTGTATCTTTAGAATTTATGGAATATTTCAGATTCTTACACTTTATTTTAGTTACATGATAAATGTATATGTGTACATCTATTTCGCTCTTGTTGGACATTTGATTGAAGTAGTTGGTCAAAACAATCCATATGTTGGAGGGTATTCTTGCCAGCTATTTTTACTGATGGTAGTATAAGGGTATCCATTTTTAGCAGGAAATTGCCACGCTTTTGATCATAGTTTGACTGTATATCTCTCCTCAGTATCAAATATTATGTGGTTTGAGTGTCAAAGATGTAGTGAACCTTCTTTTTATTCCTTTCCCTGTACCCACACGACCTTCTTTGCTTCATCAGGTGTATTAAGAAATAATCCGCACATCCTATCTCTCTGTTTAACGGCATTGAAGCATACATAATTATTATTGATATTAAGTATTGTTATATAGATGCCAGGATCTGACAATGATGCGGTTTTCAGGTTGAAAGTAGCTCGGGAGGGGCTAATGATTTATCAAACACTGTAATGCAGAAGTTTTGGGACTCAGCTTTTTCTACAGAGCCAATTGAAGATTTTGACTCTCATAGGTACTCTGGTGGCATAGATGATGCTCAACTGTAAGATCTGGTTTGTTATTTAATTCACCCCTTGAGATTTTTTGTTGCAGCGAATTTTCTGGGGTAGTGACTTCAGAAGGGGGAGATCTTGCCAAGTCTGTAGATCCGTCTGTTGGTTTTGATAATTCATTCTCCTTTAAATTCGAGCATCTTAAGGGTCATGTACATCGATTCAAATGTGGTAAGTGATTATTTTGATGAAAGCACATTAGGGACTTTTTGTCCTCTTGAATTCTAGCCTGTAGCCAGAGTCATACTGTGCTGAGTCCCTGCCCTCTCTAAATCATCTAAAAAACAATGTTATCTTGCCTTTTTTTTAGGCACGGAACATTTTGATGATCTTTTAGCTGCTGTTATGCAAAGAATTGATCGTGTTAGAGATGGACAAAGTCCTCAGATTTTGGTATGTTTCACTCTATTTCGATGCCTATACCTCTGTTTGTGCAATGTACGTATATATGAGTTATCATAGTGACTCTCCTTTCCTTCAGTATGAGGATGATGAAGGTGATAAAATTTTGCTGGCAAATGACAATGATCTTGTTGCTGCTGTAAGCTATGCTAGATCCATAGGAATGAAGGTAAAGTTGCCTACTTCTCTTAGTGTGTGTTTGGTTGGGCTTTTCACAGTCTTATAAGCCCAATTAGGCAAGAATAAACTTGATTGAGCATGAAACTGAATTTTTGAGTGTTTGGGGCAGTTTTTGTTCAATTGGGTTTGTGCTTAAATAAGCTCCTTTTTGAAAAAGCCAGAACCCGTAGTTTTTAGTGTTCGTTTGGAATAGCTTATTTTTAGGCAATAAGTATTTATAAATTGTGATTCACGGTATACGAGATAAGCATGTGAGAGGAGTTTTTTCTCGGCTTACGTAATAAAAACTTATTTTTTAAGAAAACGCTGAATCAAACAAGCCTTTAGCTTCTTTTGATTTATCTACAGCTTAGTCCGTGACTGCGAGTGAGTCGCCATTCCTTACTCTCTCTCCTCTCCGTGTGGGCCCTCCATTGTTCACTTTTTTAAAAAATAGCATGAATAATATGATATTTTATTTGTCATATTATGTGTATATATATTTTTATACATGCGCATAAATTAATAAAGACGCTGATGAAAAAGGTTGAGCAGGTGAATTTATAGACTTATGAAGAAAGTAGGAGATAAAAAACTCATGCAAATTATCAATGTAAATTTAATAATAAACACTCCTTCCTTCCTGTTCAAGATATAAGCTCTAAATAACTGAATAATGCAATTCAATTAGAGATCAAATTATACGGAACATGTGATCCAATTAGTTATGTATTATTATTTTATCAAATTGTGCATTTTTTTATTACCAAATTTTCCAAATTTCACTTTTATAAATTTTTTATAATTTTTAATTTAGTTTCTCTCTTACCATTATCACAAAAGCCATTTTGCTAAAGTCAATCTAATTAAGTTCTACTTTTGCATAAGTCACCTGTACAACCGTCAATCTAAACATAAATTATATTACACAATCTGACTTTTACCCAAAAGTAAGATTGCAAAAAATTAGATTGAAAAAAGAAAAATCATTTTTGCAATCACTGTTTCAAACACACACTTAAATTTTACATTTGGGGCTGTTGGCTTACGAAACATGTTTGCATTTCAGGCTTTAAGGTTGCATTTGGACTATGGCGATTCAAGCAACAAGACAACTCCAGAATTTAGTACAACAGCTAGAGAGAAAGCCAATCCATTGTCTTTGCGCTGTGGTATCATTGCGGGTGCACTTGTTCTAACAAGCATTGGTGTGATGGTCTACTTAAAGCGCTCCAAACAGTGATGTGCTTTGTCAATTTTGGAACAATATGTCCCATATATAACTATGGCTTCAAACAAAAGGACAGATTTCCATAATACTCGTTTGTGCTTAACTAGTTGAAATCAGTTCTTCTTGTACGTTGTTTGTAAATTAAAGTTAATTGCACTATGCCCCGCGCATTGCTGAGTTTATTTGTAGTTTTCATTTCGACAATTCAAATAATATGTGGCAAGCTTAAGTGTTCATAGTCAACACCTTGTTGAGGATGATGTGCCTCTAATATATGTGCGCGCGCGGATGTTCCAACAGGTTCAAATTGAAGTCCCAAGCGGAGAACATTTGATAGGATTAATTTTTGTTTTTTGTATTTTTAAAATCTCATGTGACATATGATAAGCTGATAAATACTTTGGCAATAGGAAATAACAAAAAAAATGAAGAAACCTGCTAATTATTTTTTCAACTATCAATTTAAGAATAAATCTTTCTTGAACCTTTTTTATATGAGAGAATTAATAGTTAATAATTCAGGAGGCTCAGGTTAATCTAAATCGAGCAGTGACACTTTCGGGTGGAAGCACTACCAACATGAGAAATTGAGCATAAGTAAATTCAAATCCATGAAAAATTGGGTAAAACTGAAATAAATCACGACACATAATTCTAGGATTGTTTACAGCAAAATAATGGGTGATTAAGATGTCCAAGCACTAAAAACGAACGGGGAAAAAACTAAAGACATTTAACATGCCCAAAGGCATGATCACACATTACATGAAATAGTAAACAATTTCAAAGTTCCAAAACTGCATAACAAGTGCTACCTTGTCATTAACGTCCTCAGTTAGGTATGCTGAACTATCAGATTCCATACCAAAATCAACCCGCATAACTGTAAGAAACTACACTTGGTGTTGTAATACATGGCCGCCACAATTTGCACTCTTTCAGATTTGCAGTTGTCCAAATCCTGCATTGTTTTATTTGGGATACGATGAATCAGTGAACATATGAATGCCTTTCCAAAATGTCATGAACTTGTCTTGTGTTCAGAGATATATAAATGAATTGAGTTCCAAACATACTTATTATGATAATTGGGTGTCAAAGGACCGTATATCACATGCGTGTGGATGAGCACTAACGTTGAGTTGGCTCAATTAAACTCTCAATTTGGCCTCGTCAGAAGAATACACTCTAAACCCTTTTTATTTGTTGCTTGTGGATTAATGATCGCTGTAGGATTAGTGAAGTTCTTTGACATAAATGAAAGGCATTGAAGCTGAGAAGGACTTGAGAATGTTGATGATAGAGAGGTGCAGTTATGAGGGACGTGTTGGTGGACACAGGGTTCAGTGATATGCAATGACGCTATAAATGCTTCACTCTCAGAGATGAAAGCTCTTCTTCAAGAGATGGCCCATCCCTCTCTCTTAACTTCTGTAGGTCATACGTATACCTCCTAATTAATGAATGTGTGTATCTATATCTCCATGCTGTCATATTATATTTATGGTTTTAAGTTTAACTTTTCCATTTTTTTCCCTTTTCTATTTTCATATAGCAGCATTTTTTGTTATTCACGCCCTGATAGTGAGAGTTTCCGGCCACCATGCTAGTCAGAGAGGAGTGAATTTATCCCACAACAAAAAAAATCATGACGGTGGAATCCAATTTGTTTTGACACCAAGTTATTCTTTTTTGTCTTGTTTTTATTTGTTGTATTATTCTCACGTCATGCAATACCAGAAAATACTGGTTTTAGGTTTTTTAATTGTATCTGATATAGTTTAGCCCATTTTAACAATTTTGGCAGAAACTCAAATCCTCTAGCCAGTTTTAAATTTTTCTGGTCTTTTATTAAACAATATAATATATTTATATATATAGCCAAGTACAATATTCGGATTCCAAAGATATGATTCCATTATGCGTATGCAATAACAGTATCCAGCCTTGTTCACTTCAAGTCTTCAACTATGCACTAGTCATATACTTGTAACTTTTTTCACCTAAAGTGAAATTTTTGTTCCTTTTGTATCAATAATAAATAGTAAATTCATGTAATTTATACACATGCGAGTCTGATCAGTGACGTCCAAGCATGTGCTTATAAGCGACTTTTCTCACTATCGTCATTGATCATCAGACACATTGTTGATTTCTAGCTACTCAATTCTGAAATTGAACCTTTTTCCCCGTTTCTGACTGAACCAAACCCACTTTAGACTTTATCCTTAAAGCACGTAAAGGATTATTATTACTATTATCATGAATTATAATTCCAGTAAGATCGTGCGATGCAATTATGCAAAGCAAAAGCTGCCTACAATAAAAAAAACAGAAAAGAAAAAAGACTTTGTATACTACGTAATACACTGCCTTCAGATGTCAACTTTTCCAATCGTTAAAGATAATCCAGATTTGTTTATTTAATGGTAATATTGGTGTGCTTGAGTTTGTGTGTGTGTGTGAGAGGGGGGGGGGGATGAAAGGACAGTGTTGAAGGTGAGGCAAAAAGAGAAACTAAAAGTAAATAGAAAAAACCAGATGGGATTGATTGGATCGGAGGCATTGAAATGGGTCCATCTAGGTACACACTTCACAGATCACAGAGATTGATGCAAATGCATAGAGCTTTACATTACGACATGAACTGAATTGAGAAGACAGGCACAACTTCTCCTTGTAATTCAAGCAATCTCTTTATCTCTCTGTTCTTTCTGCATCTCATCCTGTACCACTGTCCATGTATATGCATCGATCTCTTGACACCTTGTGATTGATCAGTTGAATTATTGTTTTATTGCAACTGATCCAAATTACTCTCTTCGTCATGAATATAAAAGGCGCTCTTTATAATTCAAATTAACGGAGGAGCGGGTCTTATAACTGGAGGAGTATATCTTATACATATAAATTGTCTATCCTCTCCTCTCTTTTCAAAAGCATACTTTTTTTTGCCAGATTTTCAAAAGCATACCGCGTGCCAAATCTTTGATTATATGCACTCGCTCCTGTCCATTATATAAAGCATTTTAATTATTTTATAAAAAGTAAGAAGTGATAATTAAATCATTAAATATATTTTGAATTAAAATTTTTTTCACTTTTGCCTTTATTAGAAATTGTGTTTGAAAATTTAATGAGTGAGCAAATTGAAAGAGAGTATTGATTATAGGGACAAAAAAGGAAAATGAGCATTAATTATCTTATAAATAACTTATATTTTGAATCAAGTTATTTTTTTAAAAGTGTTATATATTATGGATCGAAAGGAGTATATATAGTGTAATGAAATAATGAAAGGTGAGGGTGAGGGTGCAACATAATTACCACCTTTCGATAATAAATATAAGACATAATTGATATTTTTAGAGATATTAAAAAAATTTAATATGTAATTTATTCATATCTTTTATTATTATGTATTATTAGATTATATATCAATTTATAAGTTTAGGGGGAAAAAATTTATAAAATGATTTAATTAGTTTCTTTAACTCATTAAAAAATTAATTAGGTTTTATATTTTTTAATTAGGTTTTATATTTACGATGTAGGTAGTATTATTTTTGAATGGAGTGAAAAAACAGAGTGGGATTGCAATAGTATTTGAATAGCTTGTCAAATTCTTCATGGGAGAAAGTGGAAAAGCAATTCACATAATAAATTCATGATGAGACGGTCAACAATAAAGGTGATTTGTTTCCCTGGCCAAACTTCTTTTCACAAGACTGGCCCTCATGAGGTACGCCATTGATAAATCATCACTCACCTTTTTTTAATGTACATTCAGACTGGGAAACTTAAATTAATTATATATATATATATTTAATGGGAAATGAGAACTGTGACTGACGTTAAAAAATGAAGAAGGACAAAAAACACGACATTTTATTAAAAAGTTCAGCTTCCTTAACGATTGGCTTTGACTTGTTAAGGAAGAAAATAACAATAGTAATAATTACGAAAAGATAGTCACTAATACTGGTCCTTACTAGCAAAGAAAATAAGAGAGACCTCCTGGCACGGCACATGGAAAGGGTACAAGTGCACAACTGAACCAGGGAACATATATACAATTGAATACTACTAAAGAGATGCTGACTGGTCAACTATATAAAGAACTAGAAATTAAGTAGAAACTGACAAGCGCAAAACACAAATTAGAGGATAAGAGGGGTGATTTGATTTCTAACTATATAGCTTGATCCCCCATTAAGAAGGCTCATCAAAAGCTAGTTCGCGGCTAATAAAATAATTAAAGAGAGGGTTTCTTTTTCTTCTTCTTTTTGCTAACAAGATATGCATTAATCAAGAAACTTCAAATAGTACAACGTCTCTGAGTTTGAAACAGAGATAAAATTGAAAACAGAAAAAAAGAGCCACAAACACCAAGTGCAACTAATGAAACAAAAGACAAGGGAAAGAAAACATAACAGCTAAATTCAAGGCTAATAAATAAGAGGATTTGTTTAATACCTTAGCATATTCTTCTTCTCTTACTAGCAAATGCATCTGTATATAATATGTTTTATGGCATATATAGAGGAGATTGAATTGAAGTACAGGTAATAAGAAGATATGAATTGTTACAGATCGAGTTATATATACATACATGTGTGTGTGTGTTGCGATGATGCGTAAATGTTTGAGCAAAAGCTAATTGAACAGGAAGGGGGGACAAAAAATCAAGCTAATAAATAAGAAATGGCGCGGGAGTGGATGTTTGTAAATTGTGAGGAAGCGATCCCCGAGACAAGAGAAGCAGTGTGCAGTGCTAATCTCACTTTTTCACTCCCTTCCATTTCCCAAAGAACCCGTCAAAGTCAGACAGGGAATCGTCATTTAATTACACCTCTCTCTCTCTCTCTCTCTCTCTCTAATTCACATGTTGGATTTTCAACGTACACTCCCTTTATTATATTAATACCTCTAGTAATAAAACATCATAAACCACAAACGAATCTTGAACGAGTTTAAAAGTCCTTTAATAATGCATTTCTCGTATAGTATATGAGAAATGCATTATTGAGGATGAGAGAATTCAATATATATATATATTGATGCGTATACAGTAGCTTCTTGTCATGTAAGTGTACAGAAGAGTGTATGAGTTATGGTTAAGTGTGTGGCAGCAAATGAACATGCGGGCATCTCCCATCCCTTGTTGATGCATCTGCTGCAACCACTGCCTTCAATTTCTGACTCTCCTCTCCTCTCACTACCTAACAAAACCCCATTTATTATTCTGCACTTATGTTCCCATCTCCTCCTTCCTAGCTGGCACCATCTTTTTTCCACGGAAAATAGTGACATTATACTATATATATTTATGATTAAAAGATCATTATTTACAACGAAAATCCTGTTAATTTAGCTGTAGTAAGTACATTCGGATTACATGAAATTGATCTGTTCATTATATTTTGAAAATAGTGATTAAGAGAGGTTAAAAAAGAAAAGCTGAAAGGACTTGAGAACAAACGATATGGTGTTCTGAAACCCTAGAAAACAACAAGCCGGAGCCAGAGAGGGCTGTGACAAAACCACATTATTAATATAATAAAAATATAATATAGACACAGAACTTGACATCTGATACGTTTTTCACGCACAGGCATGTCTTCAACTTTAACTCTCGATTCCAGTAATTATTTTAAAGGGAGGGATCAATATGGCAGGCAATTGATTAATAAACTACTGGTATGTTGATTCATGTCTCTTGTGTGATAAAAATAATTCCAGCAAATCGTCACCTTACTATTGTAATTTTCTTGCTGATCGTACTGTATAAACTAGCTAGATCTGAAGCGAGAGAAAACAAGAGCTATATCTTAACATGAGAGATATAATCGGCAATCTCAGCTTATCGTCACCACCTCATTACAATCTGAGTTTTTTTTTCTTTTTCCATTTTATATAAACATATAGCGAAATCACGAACCGTTTTGACCATTTGAAGAACAGAAACATGAGCCAAAAAGAAAAATCAAGTTCAAGAAGGGCAAACCATGAATTAAAAGAGCTAATAGGTGTGCTATGACACCAAAAGATGTGCTTTCCATATATATATAGAGAGAAAGAGAGATAGATGTTGAAACTGAAAGTAAGTAAATGAAGCGAATAGTGTCAGGAGGATGAAGCTTGATCCAAGAATCGTTAATCGTTTATTAGGGTTCGAGGGTATGAAAACATATGAATCTCTCGTGCAAGAGACAACATTGTTTTTCCTCTCATCCCAAAAGCCAAGCTTTCTGTATATATATATAAACATAACAAGTAACCAAACCTGTACCTTTGTGGAAGACGATCGAACAAGCTGTATATATATAAGTTGGCAGATGGATGCAAAAAATTACAGTGGGTTTGAGAGGAATGAAGCCTGGTCCGAAGCCTTGGTAACCAGTTAGTTCCCAGTTTGTGAGAGAACATGTGGATGATGAAAAAGCCTTCGAGCCAGCCAACATTCCCCTCAACACACCAAACACACACCACATTCGCCACCTCCCCCTCCTCTCTCTCGTATATGGTTTTCAGGTTTGTTATATGGTATATATAGGGACTAGCCAGCTAGGGTTTCAGAGGTTGTTCATGAGTCATGACACACCCGAGGCAGTGACTAGAGCTTCTGTGATTAATTAACATGACTAATAAAATCCAAATTAAAGCAAGTGACTTACCCCACCATTACCACCAAACCCAACGCCCACGAAACAAGGCCTGTGAGTAAGTAATAGTAACAGTACGACGCAGAAATAATGTTTAATTATAAAAGCAGAACACGTGGAATTCTCTCTTGACTTTCATTTCCCATGAAGCCAGGCAAGGCCTCACCTGCTACTGCTAGCACCGGTCAAACACAGAGAACAAGACAAAATGAGGATTTTAAAAATAGGTGCATCGCCCTCTTTTATTGCCGTTCTTTCATCATTACCTCATTATTTTTAGCCCTTTTTCTGTTGCCATGTCACCTAGCACTGCCCTCTAAGCTCACCTACTACTCTCTCCCTTTGTACATGATTAAAAGGAGACATTTTGTTGGCCATTATTCTCTTGTGAATTGTTCTAATATATATATAGAATTCTAGCTGGCTGGATGACCATATATATATATATATAGTCCTATAGCCCTTGATTTGAGGGCAGTTTTGGATAATTTGGGATTCTTGTGATGGCCGTGGTTTGATGATGCGCCCGCCCGTGAAGGGTGCTCAGATTTTCCAGCACCAATCTCGACGCTGGGATCTATATAATTTTGTTTTTTATTTGTATTCGAGTATTATTTTAATTAATAGGTAGTCCATGATATAAGATGAGAAAATGTTTTTTATATAAAAATTTATAGGTAAAAAATTTAAATATGAACCATTGATGATCTACTCTTTTGACTAACATGCATGAAAGTTGCTTTCAATTGGGTCTTAGTATTTACCAATATATATGATCGACTCAATCAAATACTTATAACTGTGGTAAACAACTCAAACCAAACCCCATAAAATATGATATAGTACTTGCCACAAAGATTTCGCGGTTGCTGTTAGGATTGTATAAGTGGATTAAACAAGAAAATATGATATATTTACGTGTCGGTGTGAGCAAATCGCCTCCTTCATTCGCTCCATTCATATCTTTTCCACTCTTTTTCCATTTTTCTTCTTTGCTCTTGTTTTTTTAATCTTCTCGTGCCTATCTCATATCATTAAGATCACATTTATTTCAGGGCAACAGCGAGGTGATATTTAAAATTAAATAAGAAATGGTCTAAGGAATCAGTTTATACCGTGTGAAAAAAATTCTTGAATTTAATTAATTACATGGTCTGCTTTGCTTTATCCGGACGAGATGGGAGTTGCTTGAGTCTCAAACCATATACATGGAATCCCAAGATGCTTTATACCGCTTCAATCAATAATCCAGCTTTATTATGGGAAAATAGATCTCAAGTTGCTCATACTTAGGCACTTAGCTTTACCCAATTTTAGAATCAAGTCCCTATAGTTTAAAACCGTAAAATATGGCTCTGATAATTATAAGGACCATATTTTTAGGGTTTTTTTTGGAAGTATAGATAGACTAGATAGGCAAAGTATGTAAGCTATGGGAACTTCTAAATGTATTTTATTAAAAAATGATACATGTACCAACAATCGTTGGTTCTAATGGAAGGGGGGCTTTTGCTCCTTATGCACGACTGTGTAAATGTAGTGAATGTCAGATAATGCATATAGTGTCGTAAATTCTGTATGCTATACAATAGATAGCCATATTAACTATTTATGTAAGTTCTAGAAATGAATTAAAAGAACCTTAGTTAGAAATGAAGAAAAACATATCATATAACCATTTGCAACTGATGAAAGATCCGAGAGGGTGTTTGTGCAAGCTTGGTAATCATGGTGTTAAGAACAGTATCTTGTCACCCAAATTACAGATTAAATTATTGGATCCGCTGTGCATACATAAGGTCCAATGTTGAAACTTGAAAGCCACCCCTAACCCCGACAACGACAACCACGATGATGATAATATTCCTATATGGAATAACAACAACAACTTCTGTCCAAAGGAAACGAACAACAACAAATAAACTAGGGACGTGGGTTTGAGAAAGTAGGTGAAACTATATACGCATCTCCTTGATAATGGGGGGATATATTCAAAGCAAGAGCTGCTCATGACATTTTTGTCCAGGCCCAATATCCTACCGCAGGTCGACATTCTTATAAACTGGGACCAGCCCAACAGTTCCTTCATGATATCGCAATACCGCGAAAGCACTCACTGTTCGGATAAGCTTTTGTGCATCCTAGATTCTACTTTGTGAAAGCATTACAACAGCAACAAAGGAGCGCACGCAACTTTTTATGGTCAAGAAATTAAACAAGTACAGAACATCATTCATCAAACTTTTTGCCTGCATGTAATAGCATAGGATTGAATAATAGCACAAAAAAAGGTGGGTGTTGGAAATGTATCCCCGAGGTGTAAAGAGCAGCAAGACATGCTCAAATATTTTATTGATATGAAAAATAAATTCTACATAAAAAGATTAGTGGATCACAAAATGATCCTTGTATATATAATGGTCCTATCATATATCCTATTGGGCCTCAGGCCCACAAAACTAATCAACACGGAGTTACTTCACTACAGAATACAACACACTACTTACACTTATTACATATTTTATCACTTCCCCTCAAGTTGGGGGTAGAAATTACTCACTGCACCTAACTTGTGCAGAATGCGGTTCTGTGCTCTCTTGGTGATGGCCTTACTCAGAATATTTGCTTGCTGGTCTGCAGAATTAACATGCACTAGTCTGATCAATTTGGATTGTACCTTCTCACAAACAAAATGGCAGTCTATGTCGATGTGTTTAGTACATCCATGGAAGACAGGATTAGTGACAATATGAATTGCAGCCTTACTATCACAGTGAACATCCACTAGTTTTGGTTGAGGTTCACCTAGCTCCTTTAGTACCCCTTCAAGCCAAACAACTTATGAACTTGCAGAAGCAAGAGCCCTATATTCGGCTTTTGCTGATGATCAGGACACTGTGGATTGTTTCTTCGTTTTCCAATGGACTAATGAACCTCCAATCTTGAGCAAATATCCAGCACGGATCTTCTTGTCATACTACAAGACCCCCAATCAGAATCACAGTAGCAACTCATGGTGGTATCTCCTTAGGAGCTGATCAGAATCCCTATGCCTGGAAATTGCTTTAGATAACGCACTACATTTAAAGTTGCTGCAATATGCAATTTCATGCTGCATGAATATACTTAGGACCTGCACCAAAAAATGTAAGTTAGGACGGGTCACTGTTAAGTAAATTAACTTTCCAATTAACCTTCGATACTTATCTGGTTCTTTCAACAAGTCTGTGATCTTATCCTTACCCTCTCGGTATCCCATCAATTTTAAATTTTGGGACATAGGCATGCCAAGGGGTCTACAAGCACTCAGTCCCAAATCCGTCAACAAGTCTAAAACATATTTTCTTTGGGACATAACAATGCCTCTATCAGATCTAGTTATTTCTATGCCAAGGAAATACTTCATTATACCTAGATCTTTAATTTTAAAATTACTATGTAAGAATTCCTTGACCTCACTTATCATATCTTGCATGTTTCTAGTAATCAGCAAATCATCAACATAAATCAGAATCAAAACCATATTATTATCACTGTATTGCTTAAAAAATAGTGAGTAATCATACTTACTTTGGATAAAACCCCTGCTATTAAAGCTTTAGTCAACTTACAGTTCCATTGCCGAGAAGCTTGCTTGAACCCATATAAGGACTTTCGAAGTTTACCCACAAGGTTCTCCCCCTTGTTGTGGAAACTTTGAGGAATAGTCATGTAGATTTCCTCCTCTAAGTCACCCTGCAAGAAAGCATTATGCACATCCATCTGATATATAGACCAACCATACAATGCATCAAGTTTCAGAGTCATGCGCACAAAAATCATTTTTATTACAAGAGAAAACGTTTCATGGTAATCCTATCCCTCCTTTTTATTATACCCTTTGGCAACTAGCCAGGCCTTATATTCGTCAATTTCCCCATTTGATTTATATTTGATTTTATATACCCATTTACAACCAATGGGTTTCTTACCAACAGGTAGTGGCGCAAGATCCCAAGTTTTATTGGTTTCAAGTGCCTCCATCTCAAGATTCATTGCTCTTACCCAATCAACATCATGTGTAGCCTCTTGGTAAGTTTTTGGTTTTCTAATAGAGTCTATTTGACATAGAAAACACATGTGAGAAGTAGAAATATTATCATAAGAAATGTAGTTTTCAATGGGATAGAGACATGAGGAGGAAGTTTCATGAGATTCTTTGGTTATTAGACTACATACGTAATCCTTGGCCCAAATGGGGGCCTCCTTTCTCTATCAATTCGGACACTTATATGTGGAATTTGACCCTGTTCAGGGCACGCAGAAGACCCTGAAACAGCTGCAAGAATAGTAGAGTAAGATTTGATCTGTTCAAAAATAGTAGGTTCAGATCTGTCCTGTGCAACAACATCAGGAGCAGACCTTGGCTGAGGATACTTGAACAATGTTTTAGGCTGTGAAATATCAATTTCTTCAAAAAGAAACATATCCCTCAACTCTCTTAATGGCACTCCCCCTTGGATAGAGCCTGGCTCATCTAAAAAGGGAAACTTACGTTCAAGGAATGTAACATACTGACTAACAATAAGGCGGTCAGATCCTAACTCTAAAAGGATAAAACCCTTTTGATTATTGGGGTATCCTAGGAACACACAAGGGGTGCTACGAGGTTGGAATTTATCAGTAACATTCAAATTGGTGGCATAAGCAAGAGACCCAAACGTTCTAAGATTTTCATAACTAGGTCATGACCATAAACCTTTTCATAAGGTGTTTTGAAACCTAGGACTTTAGACAGAACTCTATTAACAATAAAGGTTGCCATACGAACGCATTCCCCCCAATATTTAAGGGGTACCCCTGACTGTATCATAAGACTTCTTGCTATTTGCATCAAGGTGCGATGTTTACGTTCCACTATACCATTCTTTTGTAGAGTATATGGACATGAAGTTTCATGAATGATACCTTTATCATCCAAGTAGGTTTTCAATTCAAAATTAATAAATTCAGAACCATTGTCACTATGAATCCTTTTAACATGCAAAGAGAATTGTGTGAGAACATATGATACAAATTTGCGTATACATCTAACGGTTTCAGATTTAGACTTCATCAAGAAAACCCAAGTACTTTTAGAGAAATCATCCACAATAGTTAAAAAATAATGGCGCCCTTGGTGTGTAGGGGTTTTATAAGGGCCCCAAACATCCATGTGGAGCAACTCAAAGCAGAACACATATTTAATACAGCTATAAGTAAAAGGCAGATGAGTATGTTTCGATTGTATACAAATGTCACAGTCTTTATTGAAAGATGTATGTTTATATTTTACAAAGGTTAAATGTATCAACACAGATAGTGGAGCATGACCTAATCGTTTGTGTAAGAGTGACAAATCAGCAGAAGAGTGAATAGCAGAATTCAAATTGTTTACAGCAGCAAAACATTTAGGAAATGACAGCATATATAAGCCTTCTTCAACCTTACCAGTCCCCCTCTTCTTGCCATTTGGAAGGGCCTGCACTAGATCTCAACTCACGGTGTAAAGAAAAAATTCGAGAGCTAGTACCTTGATCGAACCTTTCTTGAAGATCTTTCCATACCAGATGCGGGTGTGGGTAGAAGATGACGCTATTTGCGAGATCTTTCAAAAGGGAATTGAGAAGCCAGGAGAGAACAACAATATTACACCGTTCCCACTGCTCACGAAGTCCATCTTCCTGCGATTCTTTGGTGCACGAACCATCGATGAAGCCCAATTTGTGGTTCCCACGCAAGGCGATGCGCATCGCTCGACTCCACATGAGGTAATTGTCACTGCCGACAAGGACATGTTGCACAATCGTGATCCCCTATGTCTCCAATGGATAAAGGTAGAGAGGGTGGTTAAAGCTCAAGCCATCAACGATGGAAGACGAGGAGGACGGTGTCTTAGCATCGGCCATAGGAATGAAGGTGGAAGGAAAATTAGGGCAATCAGTGAAGGCACTGGGAGGGCAAACCGAAGAGAATGGATCGCGACGAGCAAGAAAGAAAGGGAAAAGAACTCAGGCAGGTTTCAATGATAGGCTTGACTTTCTTGGGTCGTCTTGGGCCAAAACCGGCGATCATGTAGTAGAAATCTTGAAAAAACACTTTGAGCAAATGAAGTCGATCTTGAGGCTCTGGTACCATGTTGGAAATGTAAACCCAGAGGTGTAAAGAGCAGCAAAACCTACTCAAATATTTTATTAATATGAAAAATAAATTCTACAGAAAAAGATCAGTGGATCACAGAATGATCACAGAATGATCCTTATATATATAATGATCCTATCATATATCCTATTGGACCTCAGGCCCACAAAATTAATTAACACGGAATTACTTCACTATAGGATACAACATACTACTTATACTTATTACATATTTTATCAGTGGGGAATAAGAAAACAAAGACATTGAATCCCCTGCGTTCATAACGTTCTGTTCGTCAAGGAAGATAGCTTTATATTATAGACAACTTTAACTCGTGTTACGCTCTTCTATCAATCTTATCTATACACGGTTACAACTCAACGCACTCAGCGTTATTCTCTGACCATTCATTTGGCGGATTACTTTGAGGACTTAATTCCCTGATTGGATTAGACCGTTCCGAAGTAGAAAGAAGAGAGATGAGGCAACAGAACAGAGAAACTATTTTGCAAATTTACAAAATCTTCCCTGATTATGTAATCAATCCAGCACACAAAACTAACACGCTAAAACAAGACACTTCTTCTGCTTCTAAATGGGTTTTTGAAGCAGAGAGCGCCGATCAAGGCTCTAAATTTCGCCTTCCTAAAATACAGAACAAAAACGAAAGGTCACTTTTTTTTCCTGGCAAGGGAAATTAAAGGGAAGAGCAATCTTGGGGGTTAATCATTAACAAGAAGCAGGAATCAACATGAGTGGAAAGACAGAGTGCGAGGGAGATGGTGGTGGTGGTGGTGGGAGTGGTGGTGGGTGTGAGAGGACTCTTTCTCGATTCGCCACCGGAGATGAAGGAAGTCGTCGACGGAGCAGGGGAGGCGGAGTGGGCCGTCGGGGTGGTAGCCGTAAACCTCGTGAGCTCTGTCGAGGAGGCCGACGACAAGAGGGTGCCGGAGATAAGAAATCGGGATGAGGAATCTCTGAGGGACGCCATCTTCGTCGGCCAAACCCACCTGAACGGCAAGCCAACCTTTCTTCACCTTCATCCTCTTGTCTTCCTGCATCTTCACTTTACACAACTGAATCCCAGTAAGGAACGAAGACGAATGAAGGAGTTAAGGGCACGGTATTGTATTGGGGAGGGGGGAGAGAGAGATTCCGATGATGTTGGTGAGGATGAAGGAATGATTGGTTATATAGCAAATAAGGACGGGCAAGTGCAGAAGAAGGAGGACGGTGATGAACGTTTTCTTTTCCACTTTCTGTAATTAATTAATCAACGGGTTCCATATACAATCACAAACCGAGTCAAAAAATATTAATAAACCGAGTCAAAAAATATTAATAAGGATTTTAAAAATTATAATTATTTTAAATTATCAAAAATTAAGTTATAACTTTTCAATTATAAAATTAATCTTCACCATATTTCTTACGTTTTCTCTAACTCCGTCGTACCTTGGTTATCCATTGATGGTTTGTTGTCTTTCCTTATATTATTGGTTACTGGTTTTATGTTTTTTTTTAAGGTTTTGAAACCAGATCGGTCATTGAATTGGTTGGGGTACTGGGTCAAGGGTTAGTAGGTCAGATCATAATCGAATCGGAGCTAAACCGGTGAAAAAAGAAATATTTTAAAATTATTTATATAAAAATTTGAATAAAATATTAAAAAAAACAGTTAAACTGTGAGAAAATCGGTCAAACCGTATGAAATCCGGTTGAACCGGGGTTAGTAGCAAAATCGAACGGTCCAACGGTTTCATGGTCAGACCGGTCCGAGCTTGAAAACACTGATTTTTTGAACTCATTCAATATTATTGTATTTGAGATTTATTCATTGAGAATTTGATTTAATAATAATAGAGAGGTTAAAAAATAACCACAATTTGAAAAAAAAGGTGCAATAATAGATTTTTTTGTGATTTTTCTGACTCTTTAAAAAATAATTAATATCTAGAAAGATGTAGGTTTCAATTTATATTTAGATTTTAGATACTATTTTAATTTGAGTAACGTTAAAAGATAACCCGAAGCATATGGGAGAAAATATCATAAAAATATTAAGTTACATATAGAAATTTTTTTATTAGAATATACCTAAAGATATCATCAAATTTAAAATTTGAGAAGAGGTTAGAGAAAATGTAGGGAATATGATCAGGGTTAATTTTATAATAAAAAATTTATAGTTTAATTTTTGGTCCTTACACATAATTACAATTTTTAAAATCATAATTAATAAATATTTCTCTTTCTGAGCCCTTCTCCCTAATTCTCCAAAAAAAAAAAAAGAGTATCGGAAGTGACCCGCAATAAAAATTCGCATAATAGTTTTTATTCATTACTCCACAAGCATTCATATTATCTGGATATGTAAAAAGTTAATTTTTTTTCCTACTTTTATATTGTACACAATATAATTTTATTTAATAGTATATTAAAAGGAAACGATGGAGATGAGATTTATTGCTGTAATTAGATTAGACGGTGTTTTTTCCCCTTTATCTTGATCTTTATTTATTTTTGGGATGGGAAGCTCAACAGTGACATATATGGAATATGGGGAATGAAAAATATGTTTGTTTTAGCGATTCGATTGCTTATAAGTTACTTTTTAATAGTGATTTACGGTATACGAAGTAAGTATGTGAGAAGAGTTGTGTCTCGCTTTACGTAAAAAGTAACTTATAAGCAATCGTAACACCTAAACAAATATACCCTTAAGATGGCGGGTGATGAGTGGACACTCCACTGTCTACAGTAACGCCTCTTTTGTTTTGAAGGGTCAACACCTAACATAACGCTCCTAAGTCCTAATCCCCCCAAATCCAGGAGGAAAATACATATATAAGCTTCCTAATATTTATGTTTCAGATCTTCCCCAAGACAAGACAGTCTTTTGTTTTTGTTTTTTTGCCATACCCAAGTCAATACAGTCAGATGTTTGTGTTTCTGTCATCGCTTTCACTTTTACCTTTTGTAGTGCCGGGTTTGGTAAGCTGGAAGAACTGTTAATAAAATTGGGAGTGGAATAGAACTTTATGTTCCTCAGGGTTAACTTTTGCAGAATACCTAGGACAAAATATATAATAAGCAAACACCGCCAATCCATTCCCACATGTACCTCATACAACTTCAATATGACTAGCTCCAACATAAAGCCATGCTTATCTTTTTGGTAGTACAATCATACTAATAACCAGACAAAATTTGATGACGGTGATAATGACCAGGATATAGTTTATAAAAGGGTTAAGGTGTAAATTTATTAATGAAGTTTTGTTTGAAGAACGTCTAGAACAAATATCTTTTAGAAAGGGTAAAAATATCAATGAACAATTAAAAATGGGCATCCACCACAAAAACCGTTAAATCTGTACTAACGTCGTTAGATGTTTTCTTCTCTTATAATTTAACTCCATTAGTACGGATTAACAGTTTTTATAGTGGATACCCATTTTTAATTGTTTATTGATATTTTTACCTCTTCTAAAAAATATTTGTGTCAGACGTATCTCAGATAAAATTTTATTAATAAATTTACACCTTAACCTTTTATAAAATTGGGAGTGGCGTGGAGTGACACTCACCACCTTCTAGACTGTGCCATTTGGTTTCAAGAGTTAAATAAAGAAGTAATTAATGAATGCATTATTTTACATATTAAAATGGTGTCAACCACAAAGATGGAGACGCGAGCTTCACCACACAAAGTTTAGCCAACAAACGAAACTCCTCATTCAAACTTTCTCAAGTCCCAAACATTTATGCAGTGTGGTGGTGGCCTAGGCGGCTAGGTTTGTACGGTTGTCCCTCCACTTCATCTCTGCCATTAATATGGCTACGTACGTGTCTGTATTAATCATACAACTACTAATGCATAAAACAATCTTAAAAAACGAGTGTACAGAAGAGTTATTTAATTATACCACGTATATATATATATATATATATTGTTTTTTATGAAAAAATAATTTATGAGAAAAATGGGAGGGAAAGGTGGGGAGAGATCATAGTCAAAGGGAGTCCAGGAAGATGGTGGAAGCGATAAGGTCGGCGATGGCCGTACGTATTCGCAGCACTATAAGTGATGAAAATCCTCCTCGATGGATCACTGATGCAATGCGCATGCTTCTCCTAGGGCCACACTTGCATTTTCGTTTTCGTAACTACTCTTTTTAATTATTTTCCAGAACTCATTTAATTTTATTTTTCTCAAATTACTGTAGTCAATAGTGACTTCTTCCGTATAAGGATGAACATGGTGTTTAGTAGCTCGATATACCCACCAAAATCAGGTCAGAAATCACCCTGCCCAATTCAAAAAAGTGGCCTAAAAAAATTGGGTATCTTTGAGCCGGGCTAACTATCACGCATTGCACAGGGGTACCGCCTTACCTATTTAGCCCTATCCTAAAAATTATATATAATTTATTTAAAATATATATTATTTTATATAAAATAAATAGTATTCTATACGTATTACTATATGTATATAATTCATTGCTTTTTGGATGAACGTGGCTTTTTGATTTGGATGAATGATACAAAGCATTAAAAATTTGAGATCAAAGATAAAAAATTTTATTTCTTTGAAGTTTTTATCGTAATTGCACCTATTCATATAAATCAATATTCATACATAAACACATATTATTTTATAATTTGACATGTAATTATTAATATATGTCATAGTTTTTTTAAAACTTTAAGACTGAAATTATAGATTTATTTTGAGATATTTTAAGGTGTGAAATTATAAAATATATTTAAATTTTTTAATAACATTTATTATGTATGATTAGAATTTTTGTATATATAATATTAGTAAGAGTAATACTGATTGAACAGCTTGTCCTTATCCTACCCAAAATGATTAACGGTTGCATTGGGTAGGGCGGAACATCATACTACAAAATGCAGTTCATCTTTTCGGCGCAGTTCATCTTTTCGGTCGGGTATCATCCCTAATAACTTAATATATGTGGCTTAATGAATATAGTGCTCGTTTGAAATAGCTTATTTTTTGATAATAAATGTTTATAAATCGTGATTCACTGTATATGAGGTAAGTATGTGAGAGAAGTTTTATCTCGACTTGCGTAATAAGAATTTATTGTCCAATAATAAGTGATTCCAAACACACTTATAGATGTCCGCTTCAAATGAAGTTAGGGCCGCTTCAAATGAAGTTAGGGCACAAATACAATGGTGAGGAAGAACCAAGACACCGCCCATTCATTCACCATTCAAAGAGAAATGCCTCTACCCTCTGACTCTGACAAACATACATCCCTGTATGCCCACGTGTTCATTTGTTCATCTTTGACTTTTTTTATTTTTGGTTTATTGCGCCGTCTCCGACTACGACTTTGTCAGTTACGCGTTCCCATGCGCATATACTCCGTTAGGTGCTAATTATTAAAAGATAAAGTTGATTTTTTTTAGATAAATTAAAAAAATTAATTAAATTATTTTAGAATATTTATATTTATATTTTTTTTAAATTAATTAGTTTGACTAATAAATTAATATATAATATAAGAATACATAACATATAATATGATTAAATAACTTATTTATTTTTTTTAATCTCTCTAAAAAAAATCAGCTTTATCTTATATTTAAGATAAAAATTAATATATTCTTTTAGTTATTTTTTTTGGTGCGACTCATAAATTCAGTGCCCCCTCTGTTTACGGGTTCAGAGGATCTCACCAAAGCTAGCTGGAGCTCCAAATCATCATCACAATGCATAAATCCTCCTCCTCAAATAGGGGACTGCCCTTTGCTCAAAAAAAAAAAAAAAAAAGTAAGGTATCAAGCCTCTATATCACATTCATGGTTAGCTCCTGCTTTAAGCCCAAAACGGGGGATAAAAAAGGTGGTAAGAATCTAGCCGAGTCATTTTATTTGCAACTTGTTATAAAAATGTATGTGATAAGAGAGAAGATTGATAGGATTTAGAGAGAAAATTTATAGAATTTTTAGAGAAAAGTTCTCATTCAATTCATCTGAATCAATCGATTACATACCTTTATATAGAGTTAGAAATCTAACCCTAGTTGCATGACCATGATTATATTTAACCCTGGTTACATGACCATGGTTACTTTATATTTTCTTTATGTTCTTGTCTTCTTTTACTTTTGCTTTGTGTAAGTCTTCTTTTCTTCTTTATGTCAAGTTAACTGGAAGAATAATATGAGTTAATGGACATCCACATATTTAATATTCATAACACTCCCCCTTAGATGTCCATTATGAATATGCCCCTATTAAAAACTTTAACTAGGAAAAACCCAGTGGGATAAAAACCTAGCAAAAAAAAAGAGTACATCATTCATTGATACACTGTCGAATGTTGCCTCATTAAAAACCTTTCTAGAAAACCCAGTGGGACAAAACCTAGATAAGGGAAAAAGAGTACAGCGTGTATCGGCTCCCCCTCTTGATAATATCAGTTGAAATCTTTGAATCTCCAAAGACCAATATCATGAACAAATTTTTCAAAGATTGTACCTGGGAATGACTTAGTGAATAAATCTGCTAGATTTTCATTTAAACTGATTTGCTGGATATCTATTTCACCATCATTTTGAAGGTCACGAGTGAAGAAGAATTTTGGTGAAATATGCTTCGTTCTATCGCCCTTGATATAGCCTTCTTTAAGTTGAGCAATATATGCAGCATTATCCTCATATAGGATTGTTGGGATCATTTTGTCGGAAGATAAATGACAAGTTGTACGTATATGATGTATCACTGACCTCAACCACACACATTCTCGACTTGCTTCATGTATTGCTAGAATTTCTGCATGATTAGATGATGTGGCTGATATAGTATGTTTTAAAGATCGCCATGAAATAGCTGTACCTCCGTATGTAAATAGATAGCCCGTTTGTGATTTACCATCATGTGAATCAGACAAAAATCCGGCATCTGCATAACCAACCAGTTCATGCTTGGATACGTTTGAGTAGTATAACCCCATATCTGTAGTACCTCTGAGATAACGAATAATGTGCTTTATTCCATTATAATGCCTTCGTGTTAGTGAAGAACTGTATCTTGCTAATAAATTAACAACAAATGATATATCAGGACGTGTGTGATTAGCAAGATACATTAGTGCTTCAATAGCACTAATATATGGTACTTCTGGACCAAGTAGTTTTTTATCACCTTCTTCACTAATTTCTCGGGGTCGGAATGAGTCTTTATCCACTTTCAAAGACCTTACAACCATTGGAGTACATAATAGATGTGATCTATTCATGTAAAATCACTCTAGGACCTTCTTTGTATAAGTTTCTTGACATACAAAGATCCCTTTCTTAAAGTACTCGATCTGTAATCCAAGACAGAATTTTGTTCTTCCCAAGTCCTTCATTTCAAATTCTTTCTTCAAATAATTAATTGCCTTTTGAAGCTCTTCAAGAGTTTTAATGATGTTGATATCATCAACATAAACAGTAATTATAGCAAACTCACTATTAGATCTTTTCATAAAGATGTATGGGCATATTAGATCATTTTTATATCTTTTTTTCAACAAATATTCATTAAGACGATTATACCACATGCGCCCTGATTGCTTCAGGCCATACAGGGATTTATTTAACTTAACTGAGTATTGTTCTCGAAAACTTGAATTAGATGCTTCTAGCATCTTAAGTCCTTCAGGAACTTTCATGTAAATATCATTGTCAAGTGATCCACATAAATAGGCAGTCACAACATCCATTAGATGTAAATCAATTTCTGTATTTACTACTAGACTAATTAAATAACGAAAAGCAGTCGCATCCACTACTGGTGAATACGTTTCTTCAAAATAATGTCAGGTCTATGTGTAAAGCCTTGAGCCACAAGACGTGCCTTATATCTTGTTATTTCGCCCTTTTCATTTCTCTTTTGTATAAAGACCCATTTGCATCCAACTGATTTTACATCTTCAAGTGTACGAACTACAGGTCCAAATACTTTTCGTTTTGCCAATTATTTTAATTCTGCATTAATAGCATCTTTCCATAGGGGCCAATCTTTTCTATGTTGGCTCTCACTAATAGATTTTGGCTCATGATCCTCATTATTATTCATTACATCATATGCTATATGATAAGCAAAAATGTCATCAACGTTAACTTCATTTCGATCCAATCGGATTCTAATTATAACATAATTTATTGAGATCTCATTATTTTCACATATATTAGGTACCTGAGTCTCTCCTGAGACTATAACATTCTCTTCTGGAGATAATAACTCTTCAGGAGATGGCTCTTCTGGAGCTACTAATTTTTCTTCATTATCCTCGACTTGACCATCTATATTCTTTACTCCTTTTCTTTTTCGAGCATTTTTATCTTTGGAACTGATGAGCCTGTCACCCTTCAGGCGTGTTTTAGATTCATTCATAGCATGTTGTCCTTCAGGGACATCAATTTTAATAGGAGCATTAGCAGCTGGGACATGTGACTTTGTCACTTTCTCTGGGTCAGTAAATGCTTCTGGCATTTGATTAGCTAAATTTTGTAGATGAATTATCTTTTGAACCTCCAGTTTACACTGTTTTGTATGAGGATCAAATTGAGCCAATGATAACTCATTCCAACTAATTTCTTTACCCAGCTGTTTGTTTTCTCCCCCTAATGTTGGGAAAAGTGATTCATCAAAATGACAATCGGCAAATCGTGCTGTAAATAAATCTCCTGCAGATGGTTCTAAACATTTTATAATTGATAGAGATTCATACCCAGTATATATTCCCATCCTTCTTTGATGACCCATTTTGGTGCGTTGTGGTAGTGCTACAGGCACATATACCGCACACCCAAAAATTCTTATATGAGAAATATTATGTTCTTGACCAAAAACCATTTATAAGGGGGAAATCTTTAAATAACTTGTTGGCCTAATGCGAATCAACATTGCTGCATGCAAAATGGCATGGCCCCAAGCAGAAATTGGGAGATTAGATTTCATAAGTAAAGGTCTTGTAATTAGTTGCAGCCTTTTAACCAATGATTCTGCAAGTCTATTTTGCGTATGAACATAAACTACAGGATATTCAACATCAATTCCAAGGGACATACAATATTCATTAAAAGCTTGTGATGTAAATTCACCAACATTATCAAGACGTATTTTCTTGATAGGATAATCAGGGTAATGTGCTCTTAATCTAATCAATTGAGCAATTAATCTCGTAAACGCTAGGTTGCGAGAAGATAATAAACAAACATGTGAACATTTAGTTGATGCATCAATTAAAACCATATAGTACCTAAATGATCCATATGGTAGGTGTATTGGCCCATAAATATCTCCCTGTATCAGTTTTAGAAATGTGGGAGACTCACTTTCTATTTTGCTTGGTGAGGGGCGAATAATTAACTTTCCCTTGGAACATACAGCACATAAGAAATCATGGGATTGTGGTATTTGTTTACACTTCAGGGTATGTCCACATAAATTCCTAATTATTTGTCGCATCATGATTGAACCGGGATGGTCTAACCAGTCATGCCAAACAATAAATTTATTAGCAAACTTTTAGTTTACATTATCAAACTGCTGATTTGAATTGGCAAACTTCTGATTTGCATTAGTTAGCTTCTGGTTCTCAATAGCATGTATTTCAATTGTGCTTATACATGTGTAATACAAAACAGAAGAAAAAATAGGAAAACTTTCTAATATGCATTTTCTACCAGTAACTATATTTGTAATGATAAGATATTCCTGATTATTTTTAGTTGTTGTTTCTAAATGATATCCATTTTTGCGGATATCTTTGAAACTCAATAAGTTTCTTTTAGACTTGATAGAATAAAATGCATTATCAATGCATATTTTTGTTCCTTCAGGTAACAAAATATTAGCTCTTCAGGAGCCTTCAATTAAATTTATATTACCAGATATAATCTGAACATTGGCTTCTCGTATTACTAGGGAAGACAAATATTTATCATGTCTGAGTATGGTGTGGGTTGTTGCACTATCAACGAGATATAAATCTTCAGGATTGATGCCAATAGAATTCATTCTTCATAAAAACATAATTAAAATTAATACATATGATAGAAACAACTTTAAATAAAATATAACAGTTTAAATTATATTAAGAAATCTGCAACATCCAAATAGTTATTATCTATATCACCATACTCAGAATTCTCGCCCTAATCAACATGATTAACTTCAACATTTGATCCTTTACCATTATTTTTAATTGATTCTTGGTAAAGATCAACTAGGTGCCTTGGTGTACGACAGGTATGAGACTAATGACCCTTGCCACCACATCGATAACATGGATTATCAGCATATTTGTTATGCCTACTAATTTTCCTTTTTTGATTCTTATTAGTCTTTTCCCACTTCTGGTAGGAATTTGAACCACCATGATATCGACCATGACCACGCCCACAGCTATAGCCACACCCACGTCCACGTTCATGTCCACGTTCACGTCTACAATAAAATTCATTTGTTACTATATTCATTCCAGAGAATGGAGTTGAGCCTGTTGGATGGGATTCATGGTTTTTCAATAAAAGCTCATTATTTTGTTCAGTTACAAGAAGACAAGAAATTAACTTAGCATATTTCTTAAAACCTTTTTCACGATATTGCTGTTGTAGGAGCAAATTGGATGCATGAAATGTGGAGAATATCTTTTCTAACATATCATCATTAGTAACATTTTCTCCACATAATTTCAATTTAGAAGTAATTCTGAACATAGATGAGTTATATTCGCTTATAGATTTAAAATCTTGCAAGCGCAAATGCATCAAGTCAAAATGAGCTTTTGGAAGAATGACCATCTTCTGGTGATCATACCTTTCTTTCAAATTGTTCCAAAGAATATGTGAGTCCATTATTGTCAAATATTCAATTTTTAAATCCTCATGTAAATGGTGGCGAAGAAAAATCATAGATTTGACTTTGTCTTGGTTGGATGCCTTATTCCCTTATTTAATCGTGTCTTCCAGACTTTTAGCATTCAGGTGAATTTCCGCATCCAACTTCCAAGATAAATAATTTTTCCCGGTAATATCAAGTGCCACAATTTCAAGTTTTGCTAGATTTGCCATTGTTCAAACTAATCAAAGAAATAAATAAAAATAATAAAAATATGAAATGTAAATATGCAATATAATAACTATAAATTCATAAAGACAATAAATAATTCATAAGGCAAGATAAGAAAATTAAAACATGTATGGCTTCGGGCCATTTAATCTCATGGCTTTAGGCCATGTATGGCTTAGGGCCATTTAATCTCATGATGAGGAATTAACTATTATCTTCAAGATAAAAGTTGTACATGACTTTTGACCGTACAATAAGATAAAAGATGAAAAATATATATAGCTTCTGGCCATAAAATAATAATATAAAAGGACTTATAAATGATATATAAAAACAATAACGATCTCAAATCTTAGCCATGGAACCCGATGTTATATAACAATCGGTAAAAGTATTTCTCTAATTCCATATAGTGGCTTAGATTATCCCAAATCTATTAAATAAAACAAGGTATATATAATCACTGAATAAACCATAAGAAGATCATACTTTAGTTTAGAGCTTCGTGCTGATAACGTGCTATAAAAGTATATGTGATAAGAGAGAAGATTGATAGGATTCAGAGAGAAAATTGATAGAATTTCTAGAGAGAAGTTATCATTCAGTTCATCTGAATCAATCGATTACAGGCCTTTATATAGAGTCAGAAATCTAACCCTGGTTGCATGACTATGGTTACTTTATATCTTCTTTATGTTCTTGTCTTCTTTTACTTTTGCTTCGTGTCAAGTCTTCTTTTCTTCTTTATGTTAAGTTGACTGGAAGAATAATATGAGTTAATGGACATCCACATATTTAATATTCATAACACAACTCACAATTGATATATGTGATTTTTTTAGGTTAACAGCCTTAATATGTGATGAAAAATCATAATACATAGACTTTCATTGCCCCTCATTGAATCCGCCCATCCCATAATCTAAATACTTAAAAACAAATTAGCAGTTACATGCTATCTTTTAAATATATATATATATATATATATATATTTGATACCCGCCCATCCCATAATCTAAATACTTAAAAACAAATTAGAAGTTACATGCTATCTTTTAAATATATATATATATATATATATGTTTATTTGATACGAGAGAGGACATTAGCCCGGATTACATCAAAATAACCAATCTAAAAAGGGATTAAATCCCAAACACTCATTACGAACCAGAGACTGCAATTCATTTTCTCGTTTATCTTCCTTTTTTTTGTGGCGAAAGTTCCATATCATTTATGGGCTGAAAGGCTTGGGGGCCCAAAAACTGTTTGCGGGCACAATGGACGTGCTCTCTCTAGACATTATGTTCGGCCGAAAGGGTACAATAAATATTGTTTTTTTGGACAAGTACAATAAATATTTACCGTCCTTAAGTTTCAATCTAATTTATTGATTATTAGGGGGTGCAAATCCAAACAGTATATATGATTACATCCTTTTAATTTCATTTAGAAGAGTATAGTCCGAGGGTTAGTGACAGTCGTTGAGCAACCGTTTTCCAACTTGCAAGTTGCAACACAGTAACAGTTAATTAAAGACATGGTACATGATTTCAATCATTAACATATCTAAAAACAGGATGCCGGAGATAAGAAATCGGGATGAGGAATCTCTGAGGGACGCCATCTTCGTCGGCCAAACCCACCTGAACGGCAAGCCAACCTTTCTTCACCTTCATCTTCTTGTCCTCCTGCATCTTCACTTTGCACAACTGAATCCCAGTAAGGAACGAAGACGATTGAAGGAGTTAAGTGCACGGTATGGTATTGGGCGGGGGGGGGGGGGGGAGATTCCGATGATGTTGGTGAGGATGAAGGAATGATTGGTTATATAGCAAATAAGGACGGCGCAAGTGCAGAAGAAGGAGGACGGTGATGAACGTTTTCTTTTGCACTTTCTGTAATTAATTAACTAACGGGTTCCATATGCAATTTGAGTCCGGAGGGCATCGGAGAACTATTAAGAAAAAAAAATACTAACGTTGGTTCTATTTATAAATAATTTTTCTTTTGATTATATAAAATAAACTTATAGTTAAAAATAATAAGTGTGTCACATATACTATATTTTTTTTTCATATATGCCCCTATTTCTGAAAAAAATATTGAAGAGAGAATAGATAAAAAGTATGAAAGATAATGAGTACAGGATATAAGAGATAATAGAAAAAAAAAGCTTAAATTTTTAGACAAATAGTGAAAGTTGCTTATAAAAGGGATCAGCCCTATGAGAGAGAAAGTTGCTTATAAATAGGACCGGGGGGAGTATTTATTAATAAGGATTTTAAAAATTATAATTATTTTAAATAGTTAAAAATTAACATGTAATTTTTAATTATAAAATTAGTCCTCACCATATTTTTAACATTTTCTCCAACTCTATCCATCTTAGTTATCCATTGATGCTTTGTTGTCTCTCTCTTTATATTATTCGTTAATGGTTTTATGTTTTTTGAACTCATTCAATATTATTGTATTTACAATTTATTCATCGGGAATTTGATTTAATAATAACAGAGAAGCTAAAAAAAATCACAATTTGAAGATAAGGTGCAATAAAAGAATTTTTTGTGATTTTGTTAAGCTTTTAAAAAATAATTAATATATAGAAAGATGTAGATTTCAATCTATTTTTAGATTTTAAATGCTGTTTTAATTTGAGTAACTTTAAAGGATAATCAGAGGTATATGGGAGAAAATATCATAAAAATATCAAGTTGCCTGAGAAGAGATTAGAGAAAATGTAGGGAATATAAGATCAGGGTTAATTTTATAATTAAAAATTTATATTATATTTTTTTGTCCTTATAAATATTTATAATTTTTAAAATCCTTATTAATAAATATTTCTCTTTTCTAGTCCTTTTTCCTAATTCTCCGCAAAAAACGAGTATCCGAGTGACCCGCAGTCAAAATTCGCATAATATTTTTTATTTATTACCCCATAAGCATTCATTTTATCTTGATGTGTATAAAGTTAATTTTTTTTCCTACTTTTATATTGTGCATAATATAATTGTATTTAGTAGTATATTAATAGGAAATGATGGAGATGATATTTAGTGCTGTAATTAGATTAGACAGTGTTTTCCTCCCTTTATCTTCGTCTTTATTTTTTTCGGGGGCTGGGGGCAATGATAAATCCCATATTTAGTATATTTTATCCCACCTTATTCATTTATTTTGGAGATTATTTTAGGCTAATTTGGATTTATTAGATAATATTTGGATAATTAGCCAATTTTGGGAAATAATATAAATCTGAATTAATTATGATATCATTGAGCTTAAATTACTATTATTTTGATTGATATCTTGTGATTGAAAAATATTTCCAATTATATGATAAATCACGATTTTATTATATTCTTGCAGGATAAGGAAAAGGAGATTAGAAGATCCTACGGTGCAGAACTTTTCTTAGAAACTCAACAAGAATCCAACGGTTGAATATTATTGGGCTTCTTAGATTTTAATGGGCTCAAGTTGATACCCAAAAAGCTCTCTTCTACTCCTTTTTAATTACCCTAGCCATCACATATGAGACGTGGGACGCACAGTCGCTGAACCAAGAAGTCCACGGACTCACGGACAGACGCTGGAGAGGAGAGGCTGAGGAGGCCGAGAAGGCTGAAACGGGATAGAGAGACGGGAAGACGCTGAGAGCACGCAGACGCAAGAATTGCTGGAGGTTCCTCTGCATTCACCAATAATTCCCATCCTCTTCTCTATTCACACGAGGGTCCCACCTCCACAACACCTTCAATCGCTATTCCTCAATTCAATTCCTTTGTTTTCCCTCATTCACACACAGCCGCGGGTCCCACGGCATTGATCAATCATCAACTAATATTCCACAAATTCCCTTGATGGCTGTGACGTGTTTCGGGGTTGAAGAGGAGAAAATCATGGCAGCGTGAGTTATTTGGGAGGCAATTTGGGAGGAACATGGAGGAAGCTAGAGTCTAGGAGCTTACACTTGAAGACTATAAGGGAGTGTCTTTCTTTTATCTTTTTGATTCAAGACTTAAGATTATTTAGTTTTAAATGATTTTGAGTTGTAATAATTGAGAACAATCTAGTTTTAGATTGTAAACTTATTTTCATTTGGATTGAATTAATATTTAGGATTTGCTTTGCTCTTAAATGATTATTGGGATTTTTGTTTGCAAACTTTTGATTGTCAATTAAATTATTAATCGAGTTTTCATTATTAATTTAATTGTCAATTTGGGTTTAATCTCTTGATTGTTTAATTAGGTGATTAATTGTCGAATTGTTTAATTAGGCAATTGTAAACATAATTTCCAAAACTATCTTAAGCAATTTTGATTGGTTTTTAATAGATTTAATTAACCAGCATTTTTCCATTATGAGTTTTCTAGTGGATTAGATGTTATTGAGCTTGAGGGTTTCCCATGTCTTGATTAGGTGATTAAGTTTATTAATTCCAATTTTTGATGAATCTCCCTTTGGTCTAATAAATTGAATGGCTAAGAAAGCTAAATCCATGTGAATCCTGAGTTGTCCCCTTCACCATCATAATTGAATTAAACCTTTGTTATTTGTCTCACTTTTTCTTGATCTTTTTGATTAGCATCTTAATTCATTTTTCACAAGAAAAACCTCATAAATTGCATGTTCATTATTTAGGTTAGTTTCATTCTCATATAGGTTTTAGAATAATTTGCATTTAGGTAGTAGAGTCTTGCATTTTAGTTTAGGTTCATTCCATTACATTCTTTATCACCTAAATTCAATTCTAGAGAAAACCCACATATTGCTCCTTGGGAGAATGACCTAGGTTGCCACTATATTGCATTAGTAGGTTGTCCTAGTTATTAATTGATTGCTTTAGCGACAAAAGCACGCATCAGGCAACAACAGTGACATATGTGGAATATTAAGAATGAAAAAGAGAGAACAGAACGGTGGGATGATGAGTGCACACTCCACTGTCTACAGTAACGTCTCCTCTTGTTTTGAAGGGTCAACACCTAACACAACGCTCCCAAGTCCTAATCCCCCCCCCCCCAACCCAGTAAGAAAGTACATATATATATGGTCTTCCTAATATTTGTGTTTGAGATCTTCCCCAAGAGAATCAGAAGCTTATGTTTCTGTCATCTCTTTCACTTTTACCTTTTGTAGTGTCGGATTTGATACGTTGGAAGGGATTTTAATGAAAATGAAAGTGGATATAGAATTTTATATTCCTCAGTGCTAACTTTTGCAGAATACCGACGACGAAATATATAATACAGCAAACACCGCCAATCTATTCCTACATGTACCTCACACAACTTCAATGTGATTAGCTTCAACGTAAAGCCATGCTTATCTTTTTGGCAGTACAATCATAGACAAAATTTGATGATGGTGATAATGATCAGGATATAGTTTATAAAATTGGGAGTGGCGTGGAGGGACACTCACCACCTTCTAGACTCTGCCATTTGGTTTCAAAAGTTAAATGAAGAAGTAAGTAATGGATGCATGATTTTGCATATTAAAATGGTGTCAACCACAAAGGATGGAGACGCTTGCTTCACCACACAAAGTTTTGCCAGCCAGCACACGAACTCCCTCATTCAAACTTTCTCAAGTCACAGACATTGTTGCATTATATTTATGCAGTGTAGTGTAGGAGGCAAGGTGTGTACGGTTGTCCGGCCACTTCATCTCTGCCATTAATATTGCCACGTACGTGTCTGCGTTAATCATAATACATAAAATAATCTTAAAAAACGTGTGTACAGAAGAAGAGTTATTTAATTATACTATATATATATATATATATAAACTGTTTTTTTCCTGAAAAAATAATTAATGAGATAAATGGGAGGGAAAAGTGGGGAGAGGTCACAGTCAAAGGGAGTCCAGGTGGATGGTGGAAGCGATCAGGTCGGCGATGGCCGTACGTACGCAGAGCACTATAAGTGATGAAAATCCTCCTCCATGGATCACTGCGCATGCTTCTCCTATGTCCACACTTGCATTTTCCTTTTCGTCATTACTCTTTTTAATTATTTTCCAAAACTTATTTAATTTTATTGCTCAAATTAATGTAGTCAATCGTGACTTGTTGCGGAAAGTGCTAATAACTAAATATACGCAGCTTAATGAGTATAGATGTCCGCTTCAAATGAAGTTAGGGCCCAATGGTGAGGAAGAACTAGTTGGAGCTCCTAATCATCATCACAATGCATAAATCCTCCTCCTTAAATAGGGAAGTGGCCAACAAGGGTAAGGTATTAAGTCTCTATGTCAAATCTATGGTTAGCTCCTGCTTTAAAACCAAAACAAGGGTGGAAAAAAAGGTGGTAAGAATCTACCCAAGTCATTTTATTTGCAACTCACAATTGATATATGTGATTTTTTTAGGTTAACAGCTTAATATGTGATTAAAAATCATAATACATAGACTTTCATTGCCCCTCATTGAACCCGCCCATCCCATAATCTAAATTCTTAAAAACAAATTAACAGTTGCATGCTATTTTTTAAAATATATTTCCTCTTTTATCTTCTTTTGCTTTTGGTGGGGGAAGGTCAATATCATTTATGGGCCGAAAGCTTTGGGGGCCCAAAAACTGTTTGCGGGTGCAATGGATTGCGCTCTCTCTCTCTCTCTCATTTATGTTTGGCCGAAAGGCTACAATAAATATTTACCGGACTTAAGTGTCAATCTAATTTATTGACTATCAGGGGGTGCAAATCCAAACAGTATATATGATTACATCCTTCCAATTTCATTTAGAAGAGTACAGTGCGAGGGTTGGTGAGAGACGTTGAGCAACCGTTTTCCAACTTGCAAGTTGCAACACAGTAACAGTTAATTAAAGACATGGGACACGATTTCAATCATTAACTTATCTAAAAACAGAGCATTCTTGTCTTTCAAGTAACATACGAATCATGTCTCATGCAATCAAATCAATTAACATTAACACCAATTTAAGAACAAGAAAGAAAAAAGTCGACAACTCCATGAAATAACAATGTCTGCTAGACGTGAGAGAGAGAGAAACCATACAACACATCAATGAAAACACCCACATGCATCTCACAACTGATCACACTGTGTGGGGACAAACGAAATGGTTTTCTTCTCAAGATCATGATTCACCAGCATGTTCTGCTGCTGAACGTTACCAAATATGGACATTCCACTTGAAGCTCCCATGGCTAAACAAGCCAATCCCATGTCCGAATCAGCAATCATGTAATTATCAGAAGGAAGCTCCAAATCTGCACCTCTGAAATGGAATATTAGCTTTGGAACTTCCACTTGGTCCGTACCAGATGGTAAAGAGAAACAGAGGTCTAGCCCAGCTGATCCTGATTTGTCCACTGAGAGACTCACTTGTGAAGTGAACTCTCTCTTGAGTGCTTTAAAAGCACCCTCTTCAATATAAGTGATGGTAGTGCCAGAATCTATGATTACCCCTCCACTTCCATCATCTTCCACCTCAAAAGTTGATTTCTCTATGGACAATCGAGTGTCTCCCACAGTGATTCCTTCAAGAGGAAGGTAATAAAAAGATGGTTGTGATGGGTTCGTAAGCAAAGGTACTGTTAGTGCTTTTTGTGTTGCATTCACATTTGTCAATGACCCCAGAAACAGAGTACTTGTTTTGGAGTCATCATCCATGGAAGTCAAACAGTAAGAGAACTTAGGCTGATTTAACTGGGAAACCATAGACAAGGGCCCACGACCCAGCCCCACAAGCCCTGAAGCCTGTTCAAACCCATTTCCTTCATTGTCTTCTCCACAACCAAACCCAATGTTATGAACAGAAATTTGATGACCAGAGTCTCCAAAAGTGAAAGTCTCAGAGGCTAAAACACCTTGTGTCATGGAATAGTCACCGTATGTGTAGACATATTGGCAGCCATCACTGCAAGTAGAGGAAGGTAGTGAACTACAGAGTTTACTGTTACACGAGAGCTTAGAGTAAGATGACGACTTAGCAGGATCGAAGATAGGTGTGGGCTGCTTGTAACATTGTGTGCAAGGTTTGCATTGTGTCCATATAAGATCACTGCCTGTGTCCAAAACTGCAGGGAAGGATTCTGGGGGTGTACCTATTGATAACTGCATTAAGTACTCACCATTTCCGGCATGAATTGGAGCTTCTAATTGTGAATCTGGGGATGAAGCTGCCAAAACCATTGCTTTCAACTTCTCCAATCTTTGGTTGCCACGTTTGATTCCATTCTGAACAAGCTCGAACTTGGTCAAGTTCTTCCCTGAATCAATGTGGTGAAGGGAGACTCGAACTGTTTGATGCTGCTGCTTCAGAGCTTTCCTGGATGTTGAACATGTTGGATCAATGAAGATAGTTGCTATCATCAGAGGCATCAGAAGGAGAGAAGATGATGGAGATCGCAGTCTGGCCATGAGTAGAAGATTGAGAAGGTGATTATGATGATGAGGAAGAAATTAAAAGATGAATGTGGGAGAGTGAATTTAAGTTTGAGGATGAAGGGAGGTTGAGAGGTCAAAGTTATGAGAACAAGGCTTCAGTTCTCAGCTCTTGGTATTGTTGAGCTAAATATAAACAAGAAGAATAAACCCAAGAAATTGTGAAAGGTGATGAGTTGTAATTATTGTGGAGGGTATGTTTTTTATGCACGCACTTGTTAAAGCCATAGAGGCTATAATGAAGCCTGCATAAATAAAAGTAATACATACAAGGCATGAATATACAGCCGATAGAGAGTAGGCTATCTGTTACTCTATCCTTTTCTTATCCTTGTTTTACTTCACCTTCTTCACACATTTTTCGTTCAAAATAAGGTAACTTAATACTACCTAGAGACGTGGACTTTTGAGATTGGATGTGTTGGGTGAACAATATGGTTTACTCATTGGTCGTGATAGAGGCAAACTGGTGGGCTTGAATCTATTTGTTTCAATTCCACGCATCACTGATAGAGAAAAAAGTAGGTTGCTGATCCTTTTTTAAGTTTGGTGAGACCTTGTGAGAACGTATTAAGATTTTCGTGCCAATTTGGCAATTGTCAAACTTGTGACTATGCAATAGTATTAATATATATGCATGGATGATTTGGATTGGTAAACATGCATGTGAACTTGTCCTTAATTTCCATGATTTGGCAAAAAGTTGATGAGAGCAGTTCTGCTCAACCAAAAATAAAAGAGGTGGGAAGAAAATTATTTTATTATTTTTCTGGTTTAGAATGAAATTCAGATTTTGTTGCTGTTATTGAGTGATCTAGACTGGGTCGTCTTGATATATGTTTGATTTGAACATATAATTTTATTACATAGGAAAATTTTGAATATTTCTTCGGATGTCGCATATTTATTTTTCATCAAGTTTAAAACTTTACATGGATTTGCCTTTTGTGCCCCTAGATCCCTCCAAATTTTTCTTGTTTTGTGAGCAATAGAAACCAATTACTCGAGACTTAGCCTGAGACTGAGAATATGGTTGTGTATATATATAGACTCACTTAATCTACCTGTAATGGCATATATTTTTAATTATTAGAGTTGGTCCTCAAATTATAATTGTTATCTTTGTTTCGTCATATTGTTGTTGATTAAAAAAACTCAAATGCGTGCTCAAAAGTCAGAGCTACTATTAAGTATTAACAACAACGCTAATCTTCAAACATGATCCACGGTTTGCTTTTAAGTGGGTATTTGTTCGGAAAGCATAAAGAGACGAGCATATTTGACATATTCGTAAAGCATTTGAAATAGCATAATTTAAAAAAAAGGAGGCAAAGTTACTTGATTCCATGAAATAAGGATATGACTGATAATGATGCCTGCCATCTATATGCATTTCAAAGTTTGGTGGGGGTGTTAAATTCTAAATTTAATATATTTTATCTTACTTTATTTATTTATTTTAGGGCTATTTTGAATTAATTTAGATTTATTAGATAATATTTGGATTGTTAACCAATTTTAGAAAATAATATAAATTTGAATTGATTATGTTATTATTAAGCTTAAATTGTTAATATTTTGATTGTTATCTTATGATTGGATAATATTTCCAAATATATGATAGATCATGATTTTATTTGATTTTTACAGGGTAAGGAAAAGTATATTAGAATGTCCTATGGTACAGAATTTTTCTTAGAAGCTAAAAGAGAATCTAATGATGAAATTTTATTGGGTTTCTTAAATTTTAATGGATTCAAGTTAGTATCCAAAAGCCACTATTTAGAGGACCGGATCGTCTGGTTGAACCCGTCAGACTGTCAACCAGTCATTGAAGCTGGCCGAATATATGCGTTGGCCCGTTTTTCTGAGGGAGCCGATTTTGGGCCGTCAATAGTTATTAAGTCGGAAACTGGACCATTTTTTAAAAACCGTTCAGCCCAATAAAAAAGCAAGAATTTTTTTTGTAAATTTTTTTTATATATACTTGATGCTGAAAAAAAATAAAAAAATGGCATATAATTTTTAGACATGTTATTTTATTTTATTTATTTTATATGTTACTAATTTTAATAATTTAGTTTGTTGCAAACTATTTTATAAAAATGCTATTGAAGAAAAAGGTAACGAGGTTTATCCTTAACAGATGGAATTAGAAGAATCGGGATTGGATTGAAGGTCTTGATTTTGGGTCATTTCCTCAATAAGTTGATGACATTTATCACTCTAGTCGTATTTATAAGTTCATTTTAACTAAATTTTACATACCAATGAGAGGTAATTAACTTAATGATTATTAGATAAATTTACAACTATGACCTCATTTGTGAATGGGTACTTTTCAACTCTTTCTTCTCTATCTATCTTTAAATTATTTTTTCATTTGTACAATAAATATGGGTAAAATTATCATAATCTCATTTATTACATTGAAACTAGACTTTTAAATAGAATCAATTTTTTTTGTCCAAAAAAAACTTATAAATAGGACCAGAATGGTATAGTTTAACTGTCTTTCAAGAAACTCATGCTTGGATCAATTAAAAGCTACTAATATTTGACAAGTCATAAAACCATTATTGTTAATACATTTTATTAGGTTGATGATTGATTTAATGTTCTTCCTTAAATAGTATTTTGTGACTTTATTAATTTCATATGAAATTAAACTAAAGATTAATTATAATATAATATATATATATATATATTATTTTTAAATTTAATTATTATGTCACTTATTCGACCAAACGACTCAACGGTTCTAACCAATTGAACCATGATCCGATCTTTTTGACTCAATATCTGATCCGATTTTTAAACACTGCCAAAAGCTTTCTCCTCCTTTCTTAAAGATTTAATCTAGCAGCCACCCAGAAGAGGAGACGCCGAGACGGACGCTGAAACCCCAGGATTGGGTTCTATTCGGCGCAATATCCGTTATCACCTTCTCATTCTCTCTACCTGCCACTTTTATTCATTCACAACGTGACCCCACAACACGAATTGGAAAGTTTCATTCATTCAATATATTAGTTTCTCCATTTACGGGTCCCACGGCATTAACCCACCAATACTGCACAAATTAATTTGATGGCTATGGATCATTGCTTGGGGCGCGAGAGAAAAAGGATTTTCATAGCAGCTTAAGTTTTTTGGGAGACAATTTAGAAGGAGTACGTAGAAAACTAGAGTCAGGAGCATACATTTGAAGATTATAAAGGAATGTCTTTTCTTCTATTTTTCTAATTCAAGATTTAAGATTATTTAGTTTTAAATGATTTTGAGTTGTATAAATTAAGGATAATTTAGTTTTAAATTGTACACATATCTCTTTTAGATTGTTTTGTGCCAAGACAATTGTTGGAATTTTTGTTTGCAAATTTTTGGATTGTCAGTTGAATTATTAATTGAGTTTTCATTATTAATTTAATTGTTAATTTGGTTTATCCTCTTGATTGTTAAATTGAGATGGTTAATTGTTTAGTTGTTTAATTAGATAATTGTAAACAAGATTTCCAAAATTATTTTGAAATTAATTGTGATTGATTTTTAATGGGTTTACTTAACCAACGTTTACATCATTATAAGTTTTCTAATCGATTAAGTGTTATTAAGCTTGAGGGTTTCCCATGTTTCAGTTAGGTAATTAAAATTATTAGTTCATCTCTTTTATCAATCTCCATTTGGCATGATTAATTAATTTGGACTAAGAAAGCTAACTCCATGTAAATCCTAAGTTGTTCCATTCACAGTACCTGAAGTAAACCCCTTCTTTATCTTTTCTTATTTGATTTTCATAGTTATTAGTTCATATCTTTGCTTATGATTTTGATTCCCCTTTTTATAAATAAACCCCCAAAAATTGCATTTATATTCATTTAGGTTAGTTTCATTCTCATATAGGTTTTAGAGTTATTTGCATCTTACATTTAGTTAGTTTAATTGCATTGAGATAGTAGAGTTTTGCATTTTAGTTTATGTTCATTCTATTGCATTTTTCATTATCTAAATTCAATTATAGAGAAAACTCATAGATTGCTCATTGGGAGAATGACCTAAGTTGTCACTATATTACATTAGTAGGTTATCATAGTTATTAATTGATTGCTTTAACGACAGAAGTATGCATCAACTATATATGTTTGAGTTCATCATTACTTGCTTGAAGACTGAATGCTTCAGATTGTGAATAAATAAATGTTTTTTAGAATGATTCTTCACCTTCTTTGTTAAGAATTCATGATGAAAAATTTTCCCCTTTCCTCCTAGTATTGAAGTACAATGCTTCATGATTTTTTCTTTAAAATAAACTCTATGGATATCTTTCAATTTTATGTAAAAAATTATTTATCTATTCTATTTTGAAAATATTTACAAGCCCTCCATGAAACAAAATGTTATAGATTTAGTTTACCCTTTATTTTGGTTTTTTTTTTAAAAAAAAAATTAGAATTAGACTGAGGTAAATAACCATGACTATAACACAACTCATGAATCGTAGTTAAATTACAACATTTGTTTCTTGGCTTCGGTGTCAACTACTTGTCAAGGAATTCAGTTATCATAAACATTAATGCTGAGAGCCTACGAGTTAACTTCAGTTTAAGCAACAATGGTAGAGAGATGTTTCCTTAATCGTTATAGTGCGGGGAAGGTTCTCTTGTCAGTTGTCACAGTCGTTTCCTTTTTGGCTTTACGTTGTCATTTACTTGGTATTCTCACTCTGCCTTTGCGCCAGCAAATTTGGGCGGTCTACAGATCCAGCTTCACTACTCAAGTTTTCTCATCTGTCCAATGAAAATGAGACATTCCAATCCACATTGTTTTCTCATGTCATTCAAAATAAAGTAATAAACTACAGCACATCGGTTCCCTGCCCAGGTAAACGCATTTGTAATTTGAAGCCATTTCTTACACGTAGTAAACCACAAGATCAATATCTTCCACTACAAAACCCGGTTCCTGCCAAGGGAACATATACTTTGAGGTGCCTAATGACACCATACTTACAGTTACAAACCAAAAGACTTTTGCCTTGGCTTATTCTTAACCACAGAGTTCATTCGATTGGCATATTCTTCCTCCTCTTCAAGTTTCTTTCTCCGAGCAGCCTCTTCTTTCTGTCTCTGAATCATCTCTAATTCCCTTTGACGTTCTTCTTCCTTACGCTGCAGCTCTAGAGCTTCTCTTCTCTGAGCCTCTTCCACCCTCCTCCTATTTTCCGCAAGCATCATATCCAGCTCTTCTCTCTCTTTCCGAGCTTGTTCCTGAAACACAACATAATGACATGCATCATAAGCCTGCCTCGGCTTTATCTTTTTTGAAAAAAAATTCAAGACTTACTTCTTTCCTTCTAGCTTCATTGAGAGCATCTTCCTTTTCTCTTTCAAGTTGAGCTTCAACATCATCAAACAATTTCTTCACACCCTCTGCTATGCGCCTTTCTACTTCTAACTTCACTCCCTCTGAACTTAGCTTCTCCTCAACATTTAACCGTATTGCTTCTTCCAGTCTAAGTGCAGTTTCCTCTTCCAATAATTTCAATTCTTCCTCATGTTGACGCCTGTTACAAAGTGCACACGGTCAAGAAGATAAGTAATTGCTTAAGAAAAATAAAGGGCTAGAAGCAAATCATAATTACATCAGCTGCCTAGTCCTAGGTGACAATGGAAAAACACCATAGGAATAGAATTAATACTAAACTTTCATACTTGATTTCAAGTTTCCAACCAGGTCATGCTATTGACATGGAAAAGATGAGCTTCCGCTTATAAGGCATACCTCTAACAAGTTCCTGATCAATACATATGAAAGTTTCTTATGGAACGGTAGATAAACTTCGCACCAATTGTTCATCATATATAACAAACAAGTTGTACTATGCAGTAGCTTCCTTCAAAAAAGCCAGTAGAGAAGAATTTAAGCAGTTGCATTATCAAAGTGAATCACGTATCTGGCACAAGAAAAGATGGGAATTGATTTAGACACATACAGCTGTAAACCTATCATCTTCAAACTATAATGCCAAAAACTCAATGCATTCTCACCACCAGCGGCAATAATTTGCCTCAGTGATAAACAGAACTCCTTACATCAAATTGAACTTTTTAATTAAGTTAATCTGCTAGCATAGCATTTCTTGTTGATCAGCCACAAACATGATATTAATAATTAAACCCAGTTAACGCTTTATAAATTCAATGTCCCAGGCTCGAGTACGGCTTCCATGGAAAATTCTAGCCTATGATGAACATATATGCCTTTCATTAACCAAACTTATGCTGAGTAAATAAAATATAATCTCATTGACATGATAAGTATCCAAATGATTTGAGAAGAGAGATCACAAAATGGCGCAAGAATCAAATTGTTTACCTTTTCTTTTCTTCTTCCTCTATTTTCAGTTTGTCAGAGGAAGCTTTATGCTCATTTGAAACAGGGCTATAACTGCGAGATTTAGGTGATGAAGACAATGAGGAGATCCTACTTCTTTGTCTCCTACGACGTCTGGGAGCTGGAGACCGTGTTCTCTGACGCTTATGACCTGGTGAGCGACTTCTTCGCCTGAAATCAAATAGCAGATCCAGACCCTACTTGAAAATTACCAAAACTAAGAATTTTCAAAATTAGTAACAATACAAACACAGGAACAGGCATTTCGAAAACGAACCCGTCTCTATGAAATAACAACCGTCAATTTCTTATATGATATGAAGAGTAAAGACATCATTTGAATCAAAGGAGAATGGAGAATCCAGGAAATGTAGACAAACAAAGGTCGAGGCTTTAAAGAAAACTTGGACTAGGAGTAGCAAGAGATAAAAAGAAAACCTGGTCCGGGTAGAATTGGAATACGGTGAGCGGCTCCGATCCCTGCGGCTTCTGCGGCTGTGCCGGTGACCCACAGGGGACGGAGAATATCTCCTCCTGTACGACGGAGAGCGCGACAGGCTTCGAGGCATCGAATTCGATAACAACGATTACAAGCTACACAGTACTAAAAACCCTAGAAATCCCTGGACCCTGGGATCCCACCACCTGTTGCTGATGGCGATGGCTAGTTGGCTACACACACTGACACACTGTGTCAATTCTCGACGGGAGAAAAAGATAGCTACCAAGTGCCAACACTGTAAATATTTGGCCAAGAAAATTAAACAAATTAAAAGGTGGAACAATTTCAGCGAAAAAATCAGAAAAATATTGTTTAAAAATTAAAAAAAGACCAATATTAATATTAATACCATATTAATATAATAGTAAAATAAATAAAAACTAGAGTAAAGAATATCATTTGATATTTGTAAATAATGTAATGTATTATAATTATTGATTAGATTTTGCGCACTTAACCAAATAGTTGACTGTTCTATTCTAATATTTTAAGAAGCTGTCCATAACTCATAAGCTAATTATCTTGTAAATGATTTATATTATCTTTTTTTTTTCCTATGAACTATAAATGAGTTATAGGATCCATGAACCAATAAATAGCGAGACTTGTTAAAAAAAATTTATATTTTATATTTATAATAGATTAACAAAATATTGTAACTTGGACTTATTTCAAAATTGTAAGCATTTAAAATTCAAATGCGTATCATGAATTGTCTTGGTGATTATTTAAGATGAACAGGAACCACATCAATACAAAAAAGATTTTATATATGTTACATGCAACTGATGCAAGTTCACCCAAGGCACGTACACATGTGTAGCACTAGGATGTTGGCTTTGCCTCCAATATTCTACAAGGGCTTATCAGTGCCAAAAACAAAAAGATCAATACAGAAAAAAGTTTCCTTTTTTTGGGTTTTTGGTTCATTGGATATCCAACACTTGTGCTTGAGCTAGAAGCACTTGCATCTGTAAACACAGTCGTACAAAACCATATCTATGTTTATCTTGCCCAGGAAAGCTGAATAGCCTCTTGTTCATGAGTAGATTCATCAGCCCAAGCAAATTGGTGATCCAACAGTGACATTTCTCTATTGTTCATCTCTTCCATTAGCTCCCACTCAGCCCATCTCTCCGCCAAACTTTCCCCATTCAGCAAATTCACCACCTCTGACATGCTTGGCCGACCCTCCGGTGAGCCTTGGGTGCAAAGCAACGCCACCTGAATAATCCTCTCCACTTCCTTTGCATCATAACTCTCCAAATTCTTGTCCACTATATCCTTTATCCTCTTCTCTCTCAGCAGCTTCTTAATCTGTAGTGTTCAACACACAGAGTAAGTCACCAAGTTCATACATGTCAAGATACAAAAGTGACAAGAAGCTTACATGATCTAGCAGAAGAACATCCTCCTCCTCTTCAAGCCGCGAGAAGTCGATTGCTCGTTGACCTGTCACAATCTCAAGAAGTGTTATGCCATATCCAAAGACATCAGTTTTTTCTGATGATTTTCCTGTGGACAAGTATTCTGGGGCTATATGTCCCATTGTACCCCTCACTTGAGTGGTAACACTAGTCAGTCTTGTGTCAACCAGCTTAGCCAGCCCAAAATCTCCAAGAACCGCTTCAAATTTATCATCTAATAGGATATTCGCCGCCTTCAAATCACGGTGTATGATCTTAGGATTACACTGCTCGTGCAAATACTCCAACCCATGTGCTGTACCAAATGCTATACGTTTCCTTGTTGGCCAGGCCAGACCTTTCTCTTCAGGTTTCAAATCTGATGCAGCATTCAGAAGTACTAGTGTCAAGAGTTTAACTCAAATGCTGGTTTAATATGATATATTTAGCAAGCCACTTTTCTTACCTCTCAAACGATATGCAACACTTAGATTTTCCATGAAAGGATAAACGAGGATTCTCTCGGTTGAGGTTGTACAGAAGCCAATCAAACGCAGGAGATTTCTATGAACTGCAACGCTTATAAGTTGAACTTCTCTTTGGAAAGCAGCTTCTCCACCAGGATTATGATAATCAGCCAGGCGTTTTACTGCAATCTTTGTATTGTCTGAGAGTACTCCTTTGTATACTTTTCCAAAGCCTCCTTGGCCAATCACGTTGCTGTCACTGAAATTGTTTGTAGCTAGATGAAGTTCACGCAAAGAAAATCTCCTCAGTTGCCCAAATGAGATCTTGCTCTCATCTTCACCTGATCAAATATTACTTTTCAAAGAGGTTTTTTCCAGAAGTATGCAGTTAAGTATGACTCTGAACGCACGTTAAAACAATACATATTCCAATTAGAAAAGTGAAGATAAGTGACTAGAACTCTAGAAGGATGCTGACGACATAGGAAAAATACCTGAAACATCAACAAAAACATCATGTTTGTGTCTTTGAATGGATTTGTATACATATGTAAGGATGGTCCCCAGACACAGAATTCCAAAGGCACCACAACTTGCAAAACTTAAAGCCACTGCAAGTTTTGATTTGTTGGTTGAAGCTGCAGGAAAATGTAAACTTTAGGTTGATTAAGTGCCTTTCTGGATATCAAAAACTATATGAAACAAAGAAAAAGTGAAAAAAGAAACCTGGTATAGCTGAATTAGAAACACAAGGCTGCTCCAAGCTAGAGCCACAATGAAGGTCTGTATCTGAATAGCTGAAAGTGAAAAAGTAGCAGAAGACAAGCCGGATATTTTTTCAGAATACAGTTATCTTAAAGGAAATCCCAGAAAACTAGAGCAATTCGAGTTCTAATAAAATTTACTTGAAGATTGGAACTGAAAAGAGGTGCTTTGGGATGGTTCCGGTTAACTTATTAGAAGAAAGATCCCTGTCAAAGTAAAAATCATAGTATACAGATGTATGCAAACTCAAGGTAGGAGAAATCCCAAAAACTAATTGCTTAAAAACAAAGTCATCAGAATAGAAATTCTTACAATTCTGATAACCCACTAAGATTTTCAGCAGAATTGGGTATGGATCCAGACAAGTCATTCCCTCTCAATACCCTGAATTAAACATCGTCACTTACGATTATACAGCGTTCACTGTCTCAAAAGGCTTTCATATGATCCTTATTTCTTATAAGGAAGGACACGAGTATCTAAAAAATGGAAAGTGCAGCCTTACAGAGTCCTCAGGGAGGAAAGTTGACCCCAAGTAGATGGCATAGGACCATTGAAATTATTGTCAGCAAGATTTAGATATTGCAGGCGTGTCATGTTGGCAATATAATCAGGTAAGAAACCTGAAAGGCTATTGTTCTGCAATTCCCTGTAATAAAAAATATAGGTAATAAGAGATAATAACATGGAAGAAAAACACTATGCCATCAGTCAACTTGTTCATCATAAAATACAGATCTCCCATCATCTTCCCAAATGCGAGCTGGCTTGATTTGCCGTCTGAAGCCTATTTCTTAATATACAAATTGAATTTGTAAAAATGGTCAGGAAGAAATGAGTACTTAGAAACTCAATTTTCAAGCTTGTAACAGAGGATGAGAATCTCAAGAAGTTGAAAACGAAGTTCTTGTTAACCCATAGATCTTGATTTAAATCACTAGAAAACCTTCTATATGAAGTTCTTATGATTTATTTTTTGCTGAATCATACAAACACCAACTTACATGGTAATCAAGTATTTCAATTTGGTAATTGAAGGAGAGAGTGTTCCAGAAAATCCTATTGAACCCAAGCTCCTGCATGATGATTCATTGACAGACTAAATCACAAGAAAATTTAACAAACTCCCTACAAAGGACATGGTTTAACTTACAGAGATATGACATGTCCATCTCTGCATGTGACATGAGACCAGCTAAAGCAAGGGCTCACAAGAAAACCATTCCAATCTGTCATCTGATGGTTTGAATCATTGAGGACCTTCAAAAAATCTAACAAAGCTTCACCTGTATATAGTAAAGTTTGTGACCATAATAGACTTGTATTAAGTATTAGGTCCCAGTGATCCCATAAAGTTGCAGAAGACAATCAAATGTTTACAAACACCTTCCACGTCAGGACCAGTAGTTGCCCAGCTGAGTCCTAAGATGGCCAAGAATACCAACCACCTGGTCATCTGATTTAGTGGAATATGAGCCTCTCTGATCTCCAAGAATTGACCTGGGGAAAAAAAAATATATATATATATATCATGCGTAAAAGAAACTCAAGGAATGATTTTTATCTGGGAAAGTTGATACCTGACAGATTAACAAGAATGAGTTATCCCCATCAAACAATGAATTGAATTGAAATATCTACTGTTTCCCAGAAAAGTAACCTTTTTGTGAGAAGACAAGAGAGAAGCAAGAAACTTACGAGCTGGAGACATGGGGGACTCACTGGTTACTGCAGCATGAAGACTGATGGGAGAGAAGGAGACGAAGGAGGAGACATAATATTGTTATTGTGAGGAAGAAAACAATCAGAACCAACTAAAGTGAGTGACAGGGACCCACTGGTCAATGGGGCAACGCAATTGTGGAAAAAGAAATGGCCAATTTGAGTGTTGCCCCAATGCTAAAGGGCAGGATAGGAGGGATGCCTGGTGGTGGGGGTGCCAATGGTGGGAAGAGCAGAAGAATCCCACTGAACTGAGAGGAATTGATTTGGGGGGGGGGGGGGGGGTTTGGCTCAAAAAATGTCAAAGAAGGGAGTAATGTTACCCAAGCAGTTATCTCAGTTAGTTTTTACCGTTAGTTAACTAAATATATTAAGTTGGTAGTCCACGTATCATTCACGTCATTTTTACTAAGATACAAATTTATTTTGAAAGTTCATATGTCATTTACTTTATTTGTTTCAAAATTAGATTTAAAACTGTTTAGGCAAATTTATATATTAACAAAAATGACGTAAATAACATGTGGACTGTTAGCTCAACATATTTGGTCAACTAACCGTTAAAATTAATTAGGATAACGGTCAAGACAAAATTATTCCATTTTTTAAATTTTCAGACAAAATTGTTCTTCAAAAAATTATTGGGTCAAAATTACCCCTTAACCTTTGATTTTTTAATAATAGGTGTTCATGCCCACCTTTTATCTTGGGATAATTGTTAAAAAAAGACCTCATTGATAAATTATCTGCTAAATGGGACTTGGGAAGATATCTTGCATACGGAGGGAAGATTTCTGCACACGTATAGAGAAGAATTTTGCACACATGAAAGATCATCTGCACACCAAAAAAGATATTTTACACACGTGGAAGATAATCTACAGATAAAGGTCCCATTTAATAAATAAATTACCAGCGAGGGATTTCCACAATTTTCCCTTTTATCTTTTCCTCGATTTGATGAAAAAGCACAAAAGTGCTGAGCTGTGGAAAGAAGCTTCCACTATGATCCACTTTGGATTGTATCTCCTTTCCCCGTTCTGCGATAACGCCCCTACGAATTTTTCCCAAGGCTCACACTTTTAAAAGGCATTAATAATTAGCCTGTGACCACCAATGGGATCTATCTCATGTATAGTAAACTTTAACCATAAAGTTACTATTTCATGACTTTTATAAGTTACTGCCTCCCCTCTTTAAATGTATTCCCAGTAGTTTTTATAGTAGTTTTTATTATAAGACATCAATTAATAAATATTTTTTATTTTTTTATAAGACACTTATAAATTTTTAATGAGTATTTAATTTATCTTTTCATATTTGTCCATATTTAATAAGGGCAGTGAGAGAGAGTAATAATTAATATAATATTTGAGCTTAATGTAGTTAGTAAGGGCCATATTGGAAATCACGTGAATTTTAGGATAACTGTAATGCTTTTAACTATTTTTATTGGTTTGTGAGAAGATGGTGCCTTATAATAAGAATCAGAAGGAGTATGACTCTAATTTAAGAGTTGATGTTAATCCTAAATATAAGACCTATTAGCTAAAGGCACTAACATTTTCACAAACCAATAAAAACAATTAAAAACATTAAAGTTGTTCTAAAATTCAAGTGGTTTCCAATATTATTCCCACTAACCACACTAAACTCAAATATCATATTAATTATCACTTTCTCCCATTACTCTTATTAAATATGGGCATACATGTAAAAAAAAAAAAATTTAATACTTTTTGGAAATTTGCAAGTGCCTTGTAGAAATGACCATGAACACTTGTTAATTGATGCCTTATAATAAGTACCGGAGGGAGTATTTACTAATCTTTTTTAAAATTACCTCTATTAATACTTCCTTAACGATAATCATGTAGAATATAGATGGAAAAAAATTAAGGAAGATGGTTACAGTGTTTTAAAAAAAACATGTTTTATGAGCTAATTTAACTAACTTCTCAAATCTAATTAGATAAATAGGTATTTGACAACAGAAATACTAAATATTTTTAAAACATATGGAATAAAACTTTAGAATTGGGCATATAGATTAAGGGGGAGGGGAACACTAATATCCCTTTCCCCTTCCTTACCTCTCATCATCTCCCCCGTTAAAGATTTCATGGTTGATACTAAATATAACAATATTATTTAATATTAAATAATAAATATATACAAAAACTAAAACATTTAAAATTTCATCCGAATAATTTCAGAAGTACGTACGATTAAAGAATAAAAAAATATAAATACTTTAATAAAAATATAGAGTTGTGAATTATTTAGATAAAATTTTAATAATTTAAATTTATTTATTTATTATTCTACAATTCTCAACTATTCAGGATACAATTTAAGAGTGTGTTTGGTTTGAGGGGAAGGCAGGAGATGGGGAGTAAATTATCTTTTTGGACACAAGGAACCTAAAATTTACCCTCTCATTACCTTTAATGAGAGGATAAATTTTGAATTCCTTCCGCCTAAAAAGATAATTTACCTCATCTCCTCCCCTCCTCTCAAACTAAACACACCCTAAGGGCCTGTTTTGTTCAAAGGGATGGGATGGAAAGGGAGTAGTGTAACCCCCACCGTAATTATATTCAAAATATGAGATTAAAGTGAAATAGAGACCAATAATAATTAAACCTCATTTTCAAACCCATCTACCAGACGGGGTTTTCACAAATACATTTCGAAATCCAAATAACCTGGTTTCAAATTCACATTTTGAATGCAATTACTTTACGTGGATAAATCACATTCATATCAAATCAGAGTGCACAATATAAAATCCCGGCAACCCCCGGGTTCTATACATTAATTTCCGAAGGACTGGGCACATTCGCCCATATACAATTCTCAAATGGGGATTACACAATACTTATCTCACATATACGTCCCAAATATATATCCAAACATACATTCCCAAATCCAAATACAAATACAGTCATCCCAACCAATAATGATAACTAACTACTAACATCAAACTCCAACGGGAGCCCTAGCTGCCCCTGGTTGCTTGCTCCTTCCTTGATTCACCTGTCCTGTCTAAAATGTTGGTAGGGGGTGAGATTCGAGAGAATCTCAATAGGAAACAGATACCAATATGCATACAATATAAGTGTTTAATGCATAACATGCTCGCATTATAATAACTCATGCTCACATAATGACATATTTGTGTACTCAATGTTTCAACAACATACTCATGGCCATAGCATAAATAGAAACAGAGCTACAATCATTCATATATGTTTCACATAATCAAGCAAAGCAATACATGCATCAATACACTAACACAAATATCAAATACATGCAAAAAAGGTAAGTTTCCTACACTTATTCTTTCCACGTAAGCTCCAGCATTGGCTACTTGCGATCCGAACGAATATCAAACCCTATAACCAAATCAAGGACATAGGGTCAATCTCAATTCCAAATCCTTACTTCCATAATACTTAAAGTTGGTTATCATTCACACTCTTTAAGTGGTTATAATAAGCTCAACGAAAGCCAAAGGGATTGGGAAGCACTAGGTTGGAAATCACCTTCCAAAATCACAAAATACTAAAAATGGGGGTTGGCTGCAGCCAAGAATTTCTGGCTACGATCAAAACGTGCACAGAAACTTTTGCGCTACAACCAAGATTTTCTGCTGCAGCCAATGCAACTTCAAAAATTCATAATTAATTACAGAAAAATTGAAACGATGTGATCCTAAAGCCTATTGAAAGCTCTTTAAGTCCTCTTCATAAGAAAAATATGAATCAAGGCTGTCCATAACCACAGAAATATAGAATTACACAAATATCTACACTGCTCCAGAATCAAGCCCAGTTTCGACAATAAACTTTGGGCAAACATAAATCCCAGTTCACAAAACGAAATGACACAAATTATATATCCATTTTGAAACTTAAGATGTGAAATTTAAGATTGGAAAGTTTCAAAATTTTTAGACATCATTTGCCCATTCAAAATGATCACACAAACTAACGGCCCAGAATAGGGATTCACTTGACAGAATTTCAGATTTTGCCTCTTTGCTTCCAATGGTCCCATTTTCACATCAAACATCATTCTCAAACAAAATTTCACAAGAAATCTATTGGAAATACCAAATCAACCAAATTCACATTTCATTGACATGTTTCACCAATAACCACAACATATCAACATAAGTCACAATTCAAACTTACATTGCAATTCTTTACTTTTCAAAGTTCCAAACCAATTCAAACCAATTCCAATGAACATATAACATAATGAAACACCAATTGCACCTCAAAACACATGACAATTCATGCATTCCAAATTACCACAAAATCAGGGCAAAATTCACAATTCACAAAACTCATCCATAAATCACAAATTTAGATCAAAAGCCTTTAAATAATTACTTCTTCCTCTTTCCCAAACCAATTTCTTAATTCTTCATCTTTCTACTTTTGCTCAAGCTCTCAAACTCCTCCAATCAAGAATCTAAAACCATAGAGATGAAGCTCTCATCACTATGAACAACATTAGAGAAATGTATTAGAGCATCAGAGGACATTATCTCACCTAAACATTGAACTCTTCCTTTCTCTTTCTTCCTTGTGCTTGGCGTTCATGGAGGATGAAGAGAGAGATGAGATAATGAAGTTAAATCATATTTTTGGTCTTTCAATACACATTTGGCCGACCTAATAGAGAAAAGAGAGAGGAAAGAGTGTTGAATCTTTGACCATGATCCAAGGGTCCATATTGTGACACTTGTCAAGATCTTGTCACACCTCCATGAGCTCACATACACACATACACTTGATTCCACCTCTTGATCTCTTGCACAAATCAATTCCAACCATTGATCTTGAAGTTATCAATGAGTTTCCTCTTCAGTAACTGACCAATTGGTCGATAACTTTACCGTTTTGCCCTTAATTACAGTAATTCCTCTTAAATCACCACAAAACACACCATATCATTCATTTTCTTCCATAATGCGCCCTCCCATCTATTTTAAGTCAATTTAGATGTTAATCCATAATTAAACTTAAATACAGGGTTTCAGCACTGCTCACAATACATTCCGATTCCAAATCACATCATAGTCTCAAAAAGGGTCCATCTATCACTAATGACATTCACTTTTGGAGTCATTAACTCTTAATCATAATTTAGGATATTGCTAAATCGGGGCTTAGCAATCTAATAATCTCAGGCTTATTCTCTAGCCTCAAGTCTCAAAATTCGGGGTATTACAAGGAGCTTATTTTTCATCTCTAAAAAACCCCCCAATTTGGAGGGTACAAAAATGAGGGGTTTGGAGCCTTTTTTTTGAAGCTCCTCTCCAATTTTTCATATCAAACAAGGGAAGGGGCTCATTTTTCATCCCCTCCCCTCCAACCAAATAAACCTTGGCTTCAAGCCTTGCGGGCGGCCCTGCCCTGCATGCATTCAGGCCGGGCTTTTAAAAATAACAATTTTTCTTACCCCTGACCTAAAAAGGCCAACCCTTTTAAGCCAAGGGCCTATTTGGTTGGAGGGGAGGGGATAAAAATGAGCACATCCCCTTGTTTTCTATGAAAAATTGGAGGGGATAAGCCTCAAAGAAGGGGACTCCATACCCCTCCTATCTCCTCATTTTTGTTTCTTCTAAATTAGGGGTTTGGAGGGATGAAAAATGAGCTTCTCCCATTTCTTTAAACTAAATAAGCCCTAAAGGTTTGAATTCATGTATATGCTTATTATTTAATATTATAATAATATTTTTATGATATTAAATTTTAAGGATTAAAAATTAATTTAACAGTGCAGATGATAAGTGGATAAGAAATGAGGAGAAAAGTTGGAGGAGACATTCCCATAACAATTTTTAAATTTATCAAAATTCAATGCTTTTTAATTTTCTTTTGACCGAACAATATCTTTTTATTAAAATACTCTTATTATTTACTCTTACCTCTTTTTTTTCGGTTGCCAAGTGCCAACTATTACTCTTACCATGCCTCTTGACACCTGCCGTTTATCTTTTTATTAAAAATTAATAGGGAAAATCGCTGGAAAATACTAAATAAGCAAATTAATTGCTCTTTGCCACCAACACAAATGGGATACCTAACTGTCATTAAAATTGAACTTAAAAAACAAAATTGAACTTAGTTTAGTTTGAAAAGATCACATGAGGCAGAAGCAAACGATTAAAGTTTATGACAGTGGCTTGTTCAGTTATCGTGTTTGGCGGAGTGCGGTGATGCGAGTCTTCTGTTGTTGCCGTCGATCACTGTGGCATCCGCCGGAGGTCCATCACTGTGGAGTCGATAGATCACTTTGAAGCCCTTCTTCATATTTCAGTTTTTGATGGAGGCGATGATTTCTATATTGCTAGTGGAACTTAGTATTGTGCATTGTTGTGTGTGTGAGTAAGGAAATAGTAAATATAATTGGGGGGTTCCTTAGATATTATGAGTTTGACCATTATTATGAAGTTTTTGATATTAGTTGATGGGAATTTGTATATTGTGTATTGTGTATTGTGTATTGCATGTAATCGATTTTGTTACCTGAATATTGCTGGAATAATGATTCTGCAATGGAGATTCACATGTGATAGCCATTATGTGCAACTGATCTCCCGTTTTGTGCACCTACACCTATCCCTGAGTAATTGCACATCATGGAAGAGTAATTGCAAATAATGGAAGATCATTGGCACAATGGATCATCCTTTACACATGAATCAGAAGATCCATTGCATAAACGGAAGATCAATTGCACTTCATGGAAGATCAATTGCACAAAACGGAAGATCATTGGCACATCATGGAAGAGTATATGATAATGCAAGATCATTGGCACAATGGATCATCCTTTGCACATCATGGGAGAGTATTTGCACAAAACGGAAGCTCAATTGCACATCATGGAAGATCAATTGCACATCATGGAAGAGTAATTGCACAAAACGGAAGATCAACTACACAATATGGAAGATCAACTGCACATCATGGAAGATCAATTGCACATAATGGAAGAGTGATTGCACAAAATAAAAGATCATTGACACAATGGATCATTCTTTGCACATGGGAGAGTAATTGCACAAAACGGAAGATCAATTGCACATTATGGAAGAGTAAATGCACAAAACGGAAGATCAACTACACTATGGAAGATCAACTGCACATCATGGAAGAGTAATTGCACAAAATGGAAGATCAATTGCATAAGACGGAAGATCATTGGCATAATGGATCATCCTTTGCACATGGGAGAGTAATTGCACAAAACGGAAGCTCAATTGCATATCATGGAAGATGAATTGCACATCATGAAAGAGTAATTGCATATAATGGAAGATCATTAGCACAATGGATCATCCTTTACACATGAATCAGAAGATGCATTGCACAAACGAAAGATCAATTGCACTTCATGGAGGATTAATTGCACAAAACAGAAGATCGTTGGCACATCATGAAAGAGTATATGACAATGCAAGATCATTGGCACAATGGATCATACTTTGCACATCATGGGAGAGTAATTGCACAAAACGGAAACTCAATTGCACATCATGGAAGATCAATTACACATCATGGAAGAGTAATTGCACAACATGGAAGATCATTGCACAAAATGGAAGATCAACTACACAATATGGAAGCTCAATTGCACAGAATGGAATATCAAATACACAAAACGGAAGATCGTGTTTTGCACACAAGGAACATGTTGTACACGTATGTCAAACTTTATCGACATTTGGATGATCTAATGTTTAACAAAGTCATATATATACAAACATTTTAGTTTGTTGCAAAACGAAATACAAACGTCCCTAGTTAAAGTAGTTAAAACATTAATGACACTTTGTCTTCTTCTTATATCTTCAAACTTCAATGTTATGCATTATCCATTCCCGATGTTTATTCTTCACATGGGTAACTAGCCACCACACCACATCCACCCTCTTTTGATCCATGTCTTCCTGAACATAAAAGTTTTAAGTTAGATCCAATCATATTGTAACATGTAAAGTAAAAATTTACTCACATCAGACATTGTGAAATTGTTCCACTCAGGCCTTCTAATATTTTCCCACATTTGCAGCCACGATATCACATACATGCCACAGTCCCATCTAGACAGAAATAAATAGCAAAACATTAACATACAATGGATACATCTATACATACAAGAGTATCCAACAATTTCACTAACTCACACATTGCTCTGCTGTTGAACAACACCAAATCTAAAATCAAATGCAGGCTTGTGTCTATAGAGATCATGATTCAGGTGTGTAAGTAAATCACAAAAATGTTTACTCTGACAAATTGCAAAGTTGAGAGCCAGTAAGTTTGTGCATGACAATAAAACAATTGCAATTTTGATTAGATGCAAGTTTCAATACCACTTTGTGTCCTTTATCGTGCAGTGCATATGCACCACCTGGAGAATTGTAGTTGGGTAGCAATGAATCAAGTAAATATACCGTTAATTCTTTCTTCACAAACACATAACAAAACCAATGATTATCCCGCACCACAGGTGCAAACACATAATCACAATTTGAGAGACATAAGGTTTTAATCAAGTAAATGGTACCTTCCTTGAAATTAAAATGTATCTATCTTGTTAAGTGAGCTAGAGCCACTAGGCTTACATGCTCATATCCTTTGTAGCCCAATCACATGTGAACAAATACAAACTTGGGGGTAATGAGTAAGATCAGGATCCCAAGTAATCTCCCTTTCTAATATCATATATGTTTCCAGATGGATTTAATTCAAATCAATGCAAAGTATGCATGAAAGTCAACTGGTGAGCTAAGAATTTAATGATTTGGTTCACTTCTAATTTGACTGGTGAAGGGGAGATATAAGCAAGGTTTAATATTATGTAAATCTCATCTCAAACTAAAGCAAATATTAACAAGAGAAATTGTTAGATCAGCTTGGTTTATTATTCTGATTTTCAATATGATATATCAACCCCAACAAGCCCCAACACTTACCCTTTATGCTATCAAATTCTTTTATCAGCCTTGTTGTTGGTCTGTCTAGAAACTCTCTTTCAGCGACATTAAATACAAAAACACCATTTAAGTCATGCAAATTTTTCTTCTCCCTATGCAAAAAGCAAAAAATAAAAACTAATGAGTTGGAAGGGGAAAAGGCTTACATAATTGAAACTTGACTTGCTACCAAACAGAAGTGTAAAGCCATGCATAAATCCTGATTTTGTCATCCAGCACAGTGAACCACAGTCTTAAGAGTATTTGTCATGGGTTGATTTGAAGGTTCTTAATGATATATCACGAAGCATAAAAGGAAAACAGAGTACAGTATAGTTCAAACAATCCATAACATCTAAATATACTCCCATTATAATAAGCCTGCTTCAATTACATTTTGAAAGGGTTCAAGACAAAAAACTCAGCATAGTTTCAACTGAATTTTATCTCTTTAGAGAGTTCTACTAACTCTGAAATTCACTTATTTATAAAGGAAAATTCTTCCACTAAATCATATTAAATTCAAAAGCCCCATCCTGTTGATTTATTTTAGAAAGCACCATATAAGCATGAACATCGCTAGTAAGTAAGGCATTTTAAATTATCTCACCGGATTTTGGGAGCAGGAAAATCCCTAGGATTCCAAGCTTCTTCACTACTTGCCCGAGAACAACCACAGACGGCAGACAATGGTGGACGGTGTCTGAAGGAGTGTGGAATGCAAGAACAACCTGATGATGCGGGGAACAAATTAAAATCGAGATGCAAAGGCAAACTGAGCAAATCATTCTCACCAGATTTTGGGAGTAGAAAAATCCCTAGGATTCCGACCTTCTTCACTGCTTGCCTGAGAACAACCGCAGACGGCAGACAATGGTGGACGGCGTCCGAAGGAGTATGGAAGGCTTGTTTGACGAAGGTTGGATATGCTACACTGTACTCAAACACCGAGTTCCTCTGCCTTTTCTCCTACCTCCCTCCCGCCTAAAATGTTGTCGTCAAACTAAGGGCTTTTTAGTCTTTTTAAGTTCAATTTTAATGACAATTAGGTATCCCATATGTGTTGGTGGCAAAGAGCAATTAATTTACTTATTTAGTATTTACCAGTGATTTTTCCAAATTAATAAATGATTTCTTAAAATCGGAAAATGTCAATTTATATTCCCTGCAATCAACAGGAGTTTTGTCCTCGCCTTCCCCGTCCTTCTTGACTCGAGCTGAGTGAGTTCCCTTCCTCTCAACTCGAGCACCGTACCTGGGAAACTTTTGAGCTGCGAAGGTTAGGGTTTGTCTTTCTCTTTCTCTTTCTCTTTCGTTGAAGCCATTCATTCATACATTAAGGTTAAAATTAAACAGACAAAATTAGGGCACAGTGGGGGTGGGGTCATAATTTGGGAAAGCAGTGTTGGGCGGAGCAATGGCGGCCAATCCAGGGAAACAGGTGGTGGAATCGGACGACAGGGTCAAGCACGGCTCTTGGGATTGTCACCATGATATTTCTAAACACGTGCGCAACAAGAGCAGGAGCCTCCAATCAAGAAAAGACAAACTCAGCTTCTTTGCTTCTCTATCCGAAGAATTCCAAGTTCATGGTCCACTGGCCGACCCAAACGTCGCGCTTTTTGTCGGTAGCCTCTATGACAGTGTCAAACCTGAATTGCTTCATCTCCTGGAAGAAAATAGACCTGTATCAACCGATGTATGTGATGATGAGCATTATGGGTTTTTCTTGGATCACTTGAGGTTGGACGGAAAATCTCTTGTGCTTGACATCCCGGAAGACGGTATCTTTGCTAAATACGAAGCAGAGGAACCAGAGGATTCGACATTACCAACTGCAACACGTTGTGAGTTTAACCGTGATGATCGGGCCAACCTTATTTCCATCGACACGAATTTGAACTCTGGGGCAGAGCAGCTTCGTAAACAAAAGCAACCTCTTCAAAGGATTGTGAATCCAAAGGTGAAGAGGCGCAGGGGTAGTAAACCAGAACAATCTCTTCCCCTAAGTACTGTTCTTCGATGGAAGGTGGATTTCCGAGTGAAAGAAGAAGATGATGATGACCATCTACCTGTCCTAGAAAGGCCCCTAATAAAACAACCAGAACCTGTTGTGCGTATCACAAATTTGATGAATTTACCATTTTTGCTTCATTTTACTGTCTGTTGGATTTGATTCTAATAATTTAAACATTTGGATTCCTTTATTTGCTGCTTACCAGGTGAATGTGGATCATTGGTGGCATAAAACTAAAGCCCGTGCACGGAAGAACACAGCATTTAGAGATAAACTAATGGATGATCTTAAGAGGCCTTTCTCTGAGGAAGAGTACCGGATGCTTCTTAAACAACTTGGTGAAAAAAAACCAGTGCAAAGCCAAAGAGTTTTGCGTTCGTGCACAAAAAGCTATGATGATAACACCCGTCCTCCAAAGTCTATTCTTGATTACCATGCTGGTAAGTAGGATTTATGGCACTGCTTTACTGCATTGACCCGCATGCAGTATAGGTTTTGAACGTATGACACTAAGATTGGCTACTTGTGCATGATAAAATCTACTCACCATAGTACATTGGTTGAACCATGAGATCGGGCTTGCTTTAGTCTGGATTCTTTCATGTTAGTTTTCATATTGTCTCTTGTCATTCTTTGTTCAAGATCAGTAACTTTTTGAGTTTTGAGCTGAATGTGCAGATCTTGCCAAGAGAATAGATTCAGTTCGTCATGATCATCCTAGAGTTCTGAATCTGCTGCGTGGATATTTCTATTGGATAACGGTATGTTTAAATTTTCAGCATCCTATACATCCGTTTTAATTATTTTGATTCTTCCCGTGTTGCGCAATTAATCCATCCTTTCTACATGGAAATGAGCATATCTAGCTTTTTCCATATATTACTTTTGCACGTAGTAGCATTTTATGCAAACATTCCTTCACAGTCTCATAGTATTAATGAGATTGTTCATGGTATGAATCCTAAATAATTAACTGAATTTTGTTTAATATATATGCATGCCACTTAATCATATATTTTTGTCCTACTGTGGTTGCATACATGCAACCTTGTTGTGAATTTAAACATGTGGATCAAGGCCTTTGTTATTCACTAGCCCCACAAGACGACAAGGGACATAAAAATAGAATCCACGTCACGTCATGAAAGGCTTCGAAAAACATTGAATATTTCTAGATTATAGCATGTATTCTACAAAAAAGAATGGCTTTTGAGTAATTTCTGTATTGTGAGAGATTATTGTTGGGAGTTAGGGCATACTCTTTCTGTACCTAAATATAAGATAAAGTTGATCTTTTTTGAAGAGATTAAGGAAATTAAATAAGTTACTTAATCATGTCATATATTGTATATCATTAAATTATATATCAGTGTTTAAGTTAGCTAAAATAGTATTAGAAAAATAAAGGTAAATATAAATATTTTAAAACAATTTAATTAACTTTCTTAATATATTAAAAAAGTAAGCACTGTATTATATTTGGAGTCAAAGGGAGTAGAAAACTAGATGTGCTGTGGTCGCATGACATCACCTTTTGATTCACGGTTCGTGTGTTGACAGAATTTATCTCAAGAAGGGTCGTTTCTACCATGGGAAGATGCAACTTGTCTGGAGGTGCTGCCACGATAGGAGTCACTAGAGATTTACCACGTCTCTTGCTTCTCAGTTAACTTCGGTCCCTGGCGGGCCTATCTACATGTTTCCTTATTGTATATATGCAGTCCATATGTATATTCCTGCACAACATGCTATGATTTGATTTGTGTTGCATTGGCATCTTTAAGGCTTGAGCTTGCCACAATATACATTCGCATGTGATATATATATACACATACTTCCTCTTATCCACAATATTAGGTGCTTCAATTATGTCATGAGTAACAAGAAATGATAGTTAAGCCATTTAATGTCATATAGTATATATTTTTTTCACTTTTACCTTTGACAAGTGTGTTTAATTGCATTGGAAATATTATTTTGAGAGGGATATAATGAATGGGCAAAGGTGAAAAGTGAGTATTAATCATAGGAGTAAAATAAAAAAAGGGGCATTAATTAAAATGGAGGTGACTTGTATTCCAGACCATGTATTTTTTTTAAAAACGTCCTATATTGTAAACCAAAGGGATAGGGAGTGTGTGTGTGTGTACTCTCTCCGGTCCATAATATAGGATACCTTAACTAATTCACGGGAAACAAAAAATGGTAGTTAAATCATTGAATATGCTCTAAAATATAAATTTTTTCCTATTTTATCTTTATTAGGAAATGTGTTTGAAAAATGGTAGTAATTTTTTTTTGACAATTTATATTAATTCTCTTACATGCATCTGCTTTTTCAATCTCCAAAGCAATTGAATAACAAAAAAGCAAACCAATACCAATTCTCTCTCTTCATTAATTACAAGGTTAAAAGAGGAAAAAATGAATTAATTATATCGCTATACATATTTTTCTCTTAGTGTCCTATATTATGGATCAGAGTAAGTGTATTATTACGGGGTGGCTAGCACTTCTTACAATGGAAGCATACATTTTTTAAATCGTTGCTTAGAGACAAAAGTAAAAGGGCAACAAAATCAACTTCGTAAAAGGCACCATGAACCAACAATAAAGATTAAAGAATGGATCCGCTAAAGCTGTTGGGGGCACCACCTGATGCCACTTCAGGGTGCGTGGAACACTTGCTAATTTCCTCTCCATCGTCCCCACAATGCATAGGCTTCCTCTCCATGATTTACCTCACCACTATACATATAACGGTAGGGACCACGAGATTACATCCCATTACTATGGCCTCCCACCCTTGTGTCAGACCAAACACAGAAACAGATGACTGCATGAAAAATTGTTCTTTACATCAATTCATGACTAAATCATTAATCATTATCCAATAAAACAAACATATTAAAGAGGGGGATACTCTTTAATGTTAAGGCGATGGATGGAGATGAAACTAATTATAGGGAGGCGACTGTAAAGTAGGATGCATCAAAAATTGAAGTGTGTTTATTTAAAGATCTTGTAGCCTAGTAATATGGATGTTTCTCTATAAGTGAGAGGTTATGAGTTCAATCCCGTTTGTAATTTAAGTCATTAGTGTTTGCCTTTATAACTTTTAAAAAAAAAAAATTGAAGTGTGTTTGAATGCTACCATAGGCAGATAGGCTATAGACCAAATCCAATTTACTGTCTCATGAAAAACTCGAACGAAAAATTACAGATATAGATTACTTTTACTCGTTAGAATATTTTTGCTTGCACAGAGTCAATGGGATGATCAATTTGCAAATCAAAGCAAGTCAAACGGGTCTTATGTTTCTTGTTTTTTTAATTAAATTAAAAAAACAGACACCAAAACCACAAAGGAAAATAGGCAAAACGAGAAAGATGCAAGTCTCAAAAGTAAACCTCCAGTGCTACGGTTGAAAAACGAGTATGCATTATCTAAATGGGTCTGGGCCTACAACAGAGATTTAAAGTCTGAGCTTGGCCTTGACCCTTTATGCAAGTTATTTTTCAGGCCTGAGTCTGGGTCTTAAAAAGACTTGATAAAGCGTAAAGTCTGTTTAAAAGCTTATTCAAAATATAGGTATTTAAATAACCTTTAAATCCTATGGCTTAAAAGCTTATTCAAAATATAGGTATTTAAATAACCTTTAAATCCTATGGCTCCAAATTCACATATAAGCCTCCAAGTTTATTTACAATTCTATATTATGTTTTAAAAGTCTAACATCTGTTCTTGGTAAATTTAATCTAGTAGGTTTTCTACCGGGTGTAATTTTACCAATAAAATTTTCTCAAAGAGCATCTTGCATAAATAAGTTTTGGAATAAACAAAAATATCAATAAATAATTTAAAACGGTATTCCATACAAGTGAAGAGAAGAAAGTGCCCTCATGTGAGAGAAAGCTTCAATCTTCCGCTACAAACTCGTATTAAATATAAAATAAAGTTGATTTTTTTAGAGATATTAAAAAAGTTAATTAAATTACTTTAAAATATTTATATTTATCGTTTTTTATCTAAACTATTTTTTCTAACATATAAATTGATATGTAATCTAATAATACACAATATATGATATGATTTAGTAACTTACTTAACTTCTTTAATTTCTCCAAAAAAAGTCAACTCAGTCTTATATCTAGGATTAGAGAGAGTATTTTTAGGAAAATCACAGTGAGGTCCAGGACCATAAAAAATTACAAAAAAGTCCTATAGCAAATTTTCTTATAAAAAAGGTCCCAAAGGACTACATCATCATTAATTCTAAATGTGAAATTACTTTGTTGCTCCCATGTGCTATTTTAACAAATCTCTGTGCCAATTTTGACAAATTCCTCAGCCTATTTTGACAACCTTATTTACCTATTTTGACAAGTTCATTTTCGTACTTCCACAAGTTATAAAATAGCAAGTTAATGTAGCTATTTTGGCAAGTCTCAGTGCCAATTTTGACAAGTTCGTTTGCCTATTTTGACAACTTTATTTACCTACTTTGACAAGTTCATTTTGCTACTTCCATAAGTTATAAAATGGCAAGCTAATGTGGTTATTTTAACAAGTCTCTGTGCCAATTTTGATAAATTTGTTTGCCTATTTTGACAACCTTATTTGCCTATTTTGACAAGTTCATTTTCCTACTTCCACAAGCTATAAAATGGCAAGTTAATGTGGTTATTTTCACAAGCTTTTGTGTTAATTTTGACAAGTTCGTCTGCCTATTTTGACAACCTTATTTTCCTACTCTGAAAAGTTCATTTCCTATTTCCACAAATTATAAAAATGGCAAGTTAATGTGGTTATTTTCACAAGCCTCTGTAATAATTTTGATAAGTTCGTCTAACTATTTTGACAACCTTATTTGGCTACTTTGACAAGCACGCCAACTCCTTATGCTGCTCTTTTCCTTTTTTTATTTAATGGTGCAACAAAGTAATTTCACATTTAGAATTAATCACAGTGCAGTCCCTAGAGATATTTTTTATAGAGGAATTTGCTATGGGACTTTTATGTAATTTTGTATGATTCTTGGGATCTCACTGTGCTTTTCCCTGTTTTTGTGATTAGAAACGGATTTGCCACGCGCGGTTTTAAATCAATAATTTGCATCCTCTTTTCTTACAGCCATTAGATGAATCTAGCGATAGATATCAACGCACCTTTGCATCCCTGCAAGAGATCGCTTCCCCTAAAACGTCAAAGGCCGCGGCAATTGGCGCAACGAAGCAGAGAATTGGATGCTGGAAATACAAATTTGGGTTTCAGTGAGAATTCAAATTACCGATTACAGTTAGAATGGAAGCGCCGCTTAATACCTCAAAGAACAAGTACAGCATAATCGTTCCTACTTACAATGAGCGACTGAACATTGCTCTCATCGTATACCTTATTTTCAAGCACCTCCGGTAAATTTCCCATCTCTTGATTTATTTTTTGTTCCATTTGCTCATCACTTATGATCTGATGGAAGTCTAAGATTGGTTTTTTACCTTTGGAGAAATCGAAGTGGGTTCCTTTGTATATCAAGTAATGGCGAGACAATATTTTTGAATTGTATGGCTTTGTTTCAACGCAAAAAGGAAAATTAAAAAGCGAGTATATCTATTCTGATTATATTGTTCCTCGATGGTGATTAACGATCTTGCATGTTTGGAATGTTCCTTTTTGGTTGCTCAATCCTCAATTAGGAATGTCGATTTCGAAATTATAGTTGTGGACGATGGCAGCCCTGATGGCACTCAGGATATCGTAAAACAGTTGCAGAAAGTTTATGGAGAGGATCGGATTGTAAGAAATACGCAACTTGATTGGATCGCTCTATATAAACTTTTTGTCATTCCTATTTATCTTTTCACCTTTTCCCCCTTAAGCATTTTCTCTCTGTGATTCCAGCTTTTAAGAGCCAGACCTAGTAAGCTGGGTTTAGGTATTTACCCCATCTCTGTGCTCTTTAGTTATTGTAAAATATGGTAAACTGTTATTTTGATTCAATTCAATTCCAGGAACGGCTTATATTCATGGTTTGAAGCATGCGTCAGGAAATTTTGTTGTCATCATGGATGCTGATCTATCCCACCATGTAAGTTGTGCCCTTGAGATTTGTATCATAGTTTGCCGTTCCAAATGATTGAACTGAGGAAAATAGAAGAGCTGTGGTAGATGAAAAATGGTTAAAAAAAATTAGGTAGAATTGAGTATAAACAAATTGCTGTTTGAGATTGAAGTGTTGCTTTAATGTTTTATTAACTCAACTGTCATTCGAGCATGCATGTGTCTATGAATCAATTGGTAATCTTTGACAAGTTTATATTTTGTAGTAGAGAGAATTACACCATTCTTTTGTTGTCTTTTATTTAAGTTGAATTAGAATTTCCATTTTGGAAATTTTTTAAATGAATCTTGTTTTTGTTAAATCTTTTCTTTTATTAATTTGTTTAATTCTTCTGCAGCCAAAATTTTTGCCAAGCTTCATCAGGTAAGAAAGCGTTCTAGTAATTTCTTGCTTGTTCCTCATCTGCCTATGCCATTTAATTCTCCATTTACGTCTTGCAGAAAGCAGTCAGAAACTGGTGCTGATATAGTTACCGGAACTCGTTATGTTACGGGTGGTGGTGTGCATGGATGGAATCTTATGCGCAAATTGACAAGCAGAGGGGCAAATGTTCTTGCACAAACCTTTTTATGGCCTGGTGTTTCTGATCTAACAGGATCTTTTAGGTATAAAACTTGATAAGTGCTATTAAGTAGTTGACTGAGAGTGTTGGATGCTCCACTTGTTGATGAATGATTTATCTCTTCCCTTTATAGACTTTACAGGAAATCAGTGCTTGAAGATATTATTAGCTGCTGTGTTAGTAAGGGATATGTCTTTCAAATGGAGATGATTGTCCGTGCTTCTAGAAAAGGTTACAGGATTAAAGAGGTATTATTCATCCTTCTTATGAATATGATAAACAAAGTGAGTTTTTTTTTGTGTTGTTTTTTTTTTCTTGTTTTTTGTGTGTGTGTGTGTGGGGGGGGGGTGTTGGTTGGTTAGTGGTTGCTACCCTTCTGATTGCTAAGCTGCCTAAGTGGCTGTCAAAATTAAGTGACAACATGGTATTGGAGAATGTCATCTGTCTGTGTCCTTAACAGCTAGTGTAATCTCTTTTCATACGTGGCTTGCAGTTTTCAACTTGTTTATGTCAAAATAAGTGTAGCTTGTTATTATTTTTTCCGGTAGACTTTACCAATAATCATAATTTCATACTGCTAAAGTTGTTTGCTGGTGAATCAAAAGAATGTCTTGTAAATGATGCATACACACCCTAAGCTACTGGTTTTGGTACATGAAAGGGTCTCAAAGTAAATTTAGAGATGTTTAATGGTGATCCAAGATTCCAAGCGACAGAGTTGTATTATCTATATTTCCATATTCTCAGTTGAACGAAAGATGAAGTTACAGCCCTTTAATCTGGCCAAGTTCAGGGTTATTTTTTGCTTGTGGTTGAATACAAACATGACTGACTGTTGATGATTATGGAGAAGTGATTGAATCTTCTGATCTAACGAGTAAAAGATGTTCCAAATTTGTGCAAAAGTTATATTATCTGGTGAAGGCTTACCTGAACGTTCTTTATTTGATGTACTTCAGTAATTTTCTCCTTAGTTGTGCTTGCTACAATTCTTACTACCTAAATTATCATATTGTTCATAATTCAATTTGGAGTTGAGACGCTAGCTTTGATTATGTACAGGTTCCAATTACTTTCGTTGACAGAGTATATGGAAGTTCGAAGCTTGGTGGATCAGAGATCGTAGAATATCTAAAAGGCCTTGCCTATTTATTAGTCACCACATAGAAAACATAGAAACGATAATTCCTCACATATTCTGTCCTGTGCTTTGCAGAAGCTGGATGTAGATTTTGTAATTCTAATTTCTTCTTCCGAGAGAGATAAGATTCATCAACGGAGCGATCTTGACTTTTTTGAATCTAGAAAACTAATCCCGTGATTCCTTGCGTTAATTATTGACCTATTTTTGTGTGAACCTTGATGTTGTTTTGCCCGTGTTGACTTGTGCCTTGTGCTCAGTTTTTTTCTCCAGTATCACATGCTTAACTTACATGATAAACTCATGATACATGTAAACATGGTTATGTGCATGCACATAAAATCATATAAACAGGGCTTTTAATGGAGGATCACAACTACGGGACGACAGAAGAAAAGAACAGTAATGTAACATCCTTTTCCCCCTTGCTAAATACGAAAGCCAGATGAACCATAACCAGGTCAAATTCCACAATATGTATCTCTGCTCCTGCACGTGCAGAACCAGTAGAGCGGCTGATTCAATTCTAACTGATCTATACAAAAGTATAAAGAATTTCAAGCTTGAGTAGCTTCATTATGGTTCTGATCACAACAGTCTCGGGGGAATTGAAGTGCAACACACTGCAAGTTGACAAGTGACAGGAATCTGGCCAGTGATATTGAAGCTCTAATTAAATAACTAACATATCACAGTGATAAACATTACATGGGTTGGCTCCAAGCATTTCGCCCGCCCAAACCAGAGCCTTGAAGCGAGTCAAAGGCAAAAAACAAAAAAAGAACCTGGGAGCATCTTCATTGGGCAAATAAATTAGTTATAAACCCTGAAAGTAAAAAATAAATATAAAAAAAAAAGAGGTAAACCACAAGAGGGATGGGGGGGCGCAAAAAAGACCAACTCAACTCAAAAGGGTAGAATGAATACAAACTTGGGGAAGAAGAACAGAGCTCAGCTTGTAAACATCTACCAGAAATACTTTTTAAAAGTAAAATCTAAGAAAGGAAGGAATCTCTCCTCTCTGCCTGCACAATGTTGAAGAATCTCTTGCATCTCCTGCTAAACCAAATAGTGGAACCGGAGCAAGGCCAAATCTAGCAATAATGGCGCACTTGAGTTGCTTAAAATAAACAAGTGAAACAGGATGCGCATAATTCAATGGCAGGACATCACAGGACCAATCTGATTTCGCTTGAGTGCCTTCTGTCACGTGAAATGGTCTTGCCGTATGATTTTGGCCAGATTGAACGGTGGCGCATCTTCCTCTGGCTTCCAAGGTTCAGTACTGTCATGGATATACCATGACACTTTAGGAGACAATGGCGTGTATAAATCTGCATGTCCGGAATAATCAGACACTTGTCTTCCCTTTTTGCAATTAGAAAAAGAAACAGATGACCATTTTTATATGTAAAAAAAAAAGTTTTCTCAAATTGAACATCACTAGTAATTAGTGAATTCCTCCGTGTAGAACATATAGATTTTTCCATGGGGTGGCAGTCACACACCTAGGCATCCCACTAAATCCTCCTGTGTATGGAAAAATTATTCCTTTATTATTCCTGTCTCTAACCCTATATTTTCAATAGTACTAAAATCTGTTATGACATAAATATATCATTTTAGTGAACTGCAATTAGAAGTTCCAGATGCCTATTCAGGGGTCAACAATATTCATGAAGCTATAGGTTAAAGATTAAAAGAGTATCATGGATAAAATGGAAGTGTGCCCGAGTTTTTCACCCACAAACATGAAGTAAAGACCCGGTTGCAAAAGTGGCCAACACAAAACTAACCTCAGTCTTATATTAGCCAAGGAGCAATATAATTGTATAGACTATTCAAGCAATTATCCTTTTACTGGCGGTTCTCAATGAATGAGAATATTTTTCACATTTCTTTCGCAAGCATTCCTATGAATGTTCAGGCCCCACCCCAGGACGTGTTGCTCCCCTCTTTTTCACTAAGCTTCAAAGTTTGCCAGCATCTTCTTCCTATCTTCTTTATTATATTTACTGCTTTTACTCAAAAAAAATTTTGAGAAAGAATTCATCTTTTACTCTATGAAATGTATAACCACTGATGCGTCAAAATGACGCAAATGCTCTTCCAACAGAAAATATAATTTATGTTTTATCTAAAATTTATATCAAGTTTTAGCCTAAGGCTTATCCACAGCATTTCACAGGTCAAGCCGAGCAATGGTAGGGTGCCCTCTGATTGCAACTGGCTAACCTTAATGAAGTGTTAATACATATATTTATAGGAGCTTACATCATCCATATTTCAAACCCTACACACTTAAGTGCAAGAGGCGTTACCTGTTATTGGAGGATCTGGCTCCCTTGTACTATGCAATACTGCTGTTCCAGATAAAATAGTGATGAAACCACACAGCTCTGACACAATACTGCTTGCACTTTGACCATAATAGTCCTAAATGACAATAGAACAGAAAATAGGATTATAGCAGATGGTCTAACCACAAAATGTTTCCTTGCCTGACATATTTTCTCTCGTTATATTTCTGTAAAATGCCAACCTTAAACATGATTGCACTGGCTAATATTGTGAAAGATGTGAACAGGGCATAATAGATAGGAGACACAACTGATGTGTTAAAAGTATCCAATGCCTGCAACCATGCAAATGTTAGCCACTGATGACCTACAGATTGAAAATCAAATACAACTATAATGATAATAAAAAGTTGAGGCAGCACGTCTCCGCAATGAAATTAAAAATTCAGGACATCAAGATTATTATCTTTATCGGGATTCACCACAAGCATTGCATGGATGCTATGTAGGCAAAAAGATTTACATATTAAATACCACGTTTTTACATCTTAGAAGCTCGTAATTCTTTGTAATGGGATTTTGCTTTAGAAATACTTGATTCAGGATTTTCCTACATTTTGTTTTATAAAAAATGACGTCACAGGTCTAGACAATGAATAGCATCAAAAGCACAAACAATAATACAGGATTCACAAGGTTGGCACTTGTCATCAGTTCCAAGTTTGATCGTCATCAATATAAAAAAGAGCAAGTGTTAGCCATAAAATGCCCATGGCAGAAAATTAGCAACCTAACATGCTCCAAGCAGTTTTTGGCGCTAGGAATATCCACCTAAAATACAGAGAAAAGGCAACAAACATGCTAGGAAAATATCTCAAAGAAGGAAGCAGATCTTTCCCAGTAGAGGTCACAATGCTAAAATATGTCCGTAAGTATTTCTAAGGGGGAAAGAAGTACTGTGTGCAGCAAGATGCTCATTACTGACCATATTAAGATAATTTAATTGCACAATGATGCAGGTAATAGCGACCATTGCAAAAATCCATGTCTGGTAGTATACAGCCTGGTTTATGCCCTCTAATGTAAGTTCTATTGCAATGCCAATTGCTTTTACACTCATGACCTGCGAAATAACATATAAGAAATGAAAATACAAAAAGCAGTTAGCAACACATGATCAAAATCACAAAAATGTATTGGCTTTCAATATTGACAAGGAATCTATTTGCTTCACTTACTGTCAACGATCCAATTACAGAGCATGTTCCAGTGTAAACCAAAATATTAGTTTGGCCAAAGCGGGGAGCACAATATAAAATCAATACCAGTGCTACAGCTACTGCTGAGGCCGTATACAAGAGGAATGCTGGATGCCAAAATAGAATGTACTTGTCAAGATAATCCCAAAAAGCATACATGCATTTCACAGTGAATATCAATCAGGCCCAATCAGCATACCTGGTTGTGTGGCCAAATCCCAAATTTCAAGAACAGAACTAAGAGACTTCTCTTCAGGTGCATGGAGAACAACTACAACGGATCCCACTATGCATAGAAGGCACCCCACCATGCCCATTTTCCGCAGCTTCTCGTTCAACATGAAATGTGCCAAGACCGCACTATTCATTTCCACAACATTACATGGTTTATTATAGGGTCATGTATAAAGTGAAACTGATCAAAGCAGTAAGCAATCACTCATTAGAATTGAACTTTTACCTAATAATTATACTTAAAGCGCCAAGTGGCGTCACAAGCACAGCAGGGGCGTAAATGTATGCCACAAAATTAGCTATCTCTCCAGCAATCACTGTGAGCAATTCCCCACGGCCAAACAAAGAGGTTGGAATGAGCAAAAGGCAAATATTTTGAGCAAGAAAAACCAAACATAGCTGAGAATGCAACATAGAGAACTACTCACTGGTAATCATGCCGATCCACCAGAGAGGTTCTCGCAGATAACCGTATCCTCCAACACCTACATGAATTGAATGGCAAACAATGACCAAAAAGTCATAAATTGGAACAATCTTCGCAAAGCGAGGAATCAGCTTGTCAGATTGGAGAACGCTCACTGGCTGAAGGGCCATGAGCCCCGGCCCTTTGAAGACCCTTCTTCTTGATAATGAAGCTAGAGCCGATGAAAGCACTGGAAACGACAGCCAAAATAAACCCCTTCAAATTACTCGAGTACATCTATGTTGTGCGTCGCGCTGTAATTTCATTCGGCGAGGGGGAAAAACGCGGAAGATGACGGTAACAGAAGCTCCTCGATTCCCCAGAACACTAATAAGTAAGGTAAGCAACTAATATGAGCCAATATTGCTAGTGAAAGTGAATGAGATATCCTGCTTGGTTCCTTGATGCAGCTCCTAATTCCTCCCCCTACGCTAGCTATGGAGTTTACTTACAGTTTCAGAATCTATCTAATATCGCCGTAATGGGGTTTCATAGTGACGAGTTCGTCTCTGACCGCGACTCACCTGCCATTCTTCCTCCTTTTTTTTTCTCTCTATAGCATGTAAGAACAAACAAATCGGCCTCTTCCCTCGTGTCAGCAAGGCCAATTGGGTAAATTGACATTTTCAGGCTATCTCTTTGGCTTCACTCTCCTTCAATTGACAACTCGCCAGTTTAAAAAAAATTTCACATTTTCTTCGGATTTGCACCGCACGACCTGGTATTGTGCTGGCGGGTGGCGAACTTAACTTAATGGACCGCCCAAAAAAACAACATAGAGAGAAAGTACTTACGGCCAGATTTTTTTTTTTTTTGCAAACTACTGTAATGATTAAAAAAACACTGCTCCGAAATAAAAAAGGCTAATTATTTTTTAAGAGATTATCAGCTAATTAAGCGCAAAAAAAATCATTTGTGGTCCTTTTATGGGATTTAGAGAGATAGATTAAAAAATAGACAGTCTTAAGACGTTGTTGATATTTAAAAAATGTCATAATCTGACTTTTGAGCATTACCAATCCATACAAAGTTATCAGATGTTTTGAATAGATTTTTTCTTGCAGGAGACTTCTAAGCATTATCAATCCATACAAAATTATTATATGTTTTGAATATATTTTTTTTTCATGAATGGATAAGAATTAAACCGAGATGCTGTGACACAATTTAATTAACATATTTAAATTTTGTTTTAAATAGCTACAGCAGTAATGGGTCAAAAAATTATAGCTCCACAGGTAATATGATGTGGGGAAAAAATATGATGTGAAAAGCATATCGCTTCCCAGAAATCTCTATAGCCTACCCTCGAGTTCCACGAGTCATTCCCATTATTTAAATAAAAATCTTCAACTTTAAACTTTAAATTTATTTTTGCCCCCAAGCGACCTTTTCATATGGGGGCTGTTCCTAGTTTCTACACTTGAGCCCTCTTCAGCTGACTGTTTGCCCTATTTTTTTTTTATAATTACATCCAAGTCTTATATAAAAAAAGATAAAAAAAATTATCTTTAAAGTTGTTTATGAATATCCCACGATTTATTATTAACAATTTAAGGGATTATTTCTTTTTTTTTTCTTTTATATGAGATTTGAATATAATTACTCTTTTTTTTTTTTTTGCCAACATTTAGCTGACAGCTGACAGATTAACCTTCTAGATTCCCCGGAAAAAAAAAATCCATCACAGATTAGACTTGCATGTAATTTCGTGGACTTTGATCCTATTCTGATTTCTTAACTAAAGCGTTCCCTGGTAAATATATTCTATATACGTAATGATATAATATTGAAAGATAATTTTTACTCACATACTCTCCATGATTTTGAAGAATTTCCTTATCTATAATACAAATCACCAGTGAGTTAATAATTACTTTTTTTTATTTTATTTTATCCCTATTTATTGGAAATGCAGCCGAGTATAAAAAAAGATGTGAGGCAGTTATGAATAGGGGAAAATTTTTAAAAATAATTTTATATATATTTAATGGGTTGATGACTCCTTTTTATTTAAGTGAAAGGATAAAAAATATAATTAATTTTAAACACGATAGAGTATTGTATATATCTTATGTATTGCCAACATAAGAGGCTGGATTTTCTTCAGAGTTTTGTCTGAGTTATGCGGGTGAAAGATATTTCGATATTTTTTTATACTATTTCTCAAGGTATTGAAACTCAGACCGGATATTGAATCGGTCGGGGTACTGAGTTAAGGGTCAATAGGTCAGACTGGGGCCAAACCGGGACTAAATTGAATATTTTAGGCTTATTAATATGAAATTCTAAAAAAAAATATTAAAAAACAAATTTTTTTAAAAAAGTGAACCGATTCGGTCATCGGACAGAATCGGTTTAGACACCGATTCACCGATTCTTAGGCCGGACCGGCCATCCGGTCCGAGTTCCGAAACCTTGCTATTTCTCCATCACACGTGTCCATTAGGAAAAGCTAAAGGCATCGATGATCATCTTTGTTTTTCCTTTTAAGGTTTATAATAATTTTGTAATGGGAACGCAATAATTCCTCGCTGAGGATGTTTAGTGTTTGTTTGAGATAGTTTATTTTTTATTTGTAAGTTTTTGTAAATCGTGATTTACGGTATACGATGTAAGTATATGATAGGAGTTTTATCTCGACTTACATAATAAGGATTTATTACCTCAAAATAAGTGATGTCAAATACAAACTTAATATAACGACTAGACTGAACCAGGGGAGATAAAATACAGTAGTAAAATTTTACCATAAACTTAAGGGCTTGTTTGACACAAGGGATCAGGAAAGGAAGGGAGGGGGGAAGATATTTATAAGTTGAATTTAAAAAAAAAAATAGAGAAGTTGGGTTAAAAGTTTTTAATTAATTTTTCATTTTTTTTATGTTACATTTTCTATTTATTAAAATTTTATAATCCCATTTTTTTAATTTCTTTAAATTCAACTCATAAAATTTGTTTTTCCCTCTCCTCCCCTCATAACAAACAACCCTTAGTGAAAAAAAGTTAGATTCCTTAAGGATAATATAATTAGAGTTTGAATCCGAACGGATGTGAAAAATGATTTTAATATTTATTCCCATTAGCTTGAGCCCAAAAAATGCTAAGTCCGAATTAATCACAAGTTAAGGATCTTGATAACATGCTCGTGGCCCGTCAACACTGGGCTATCCAGCATGAGAAACAATATAAAATTTTCCGACAAGATGAAAATAATGTTATTCGGATGACAGAAATAGTTTGTAATTGGATTATTCTTTTTATCCTATTACACATAATCAAAATTTTGAGATGAGTACATAATTTAATTCTTTATTTATTATTATATTAATTTTATTTTCATTTGATATTATATATATTAAATAGAGGTAGAATTGAAAATTTATTAAATTTTATAGAAGAGTTAATAAGATTTAAGATATTTCTTGATTTGTATAAAAAATGTTGGAAGTGGCCGAGGGAGTATCTAATAGATAAATTAAAGGTTAAAAAAATAAAATATCCAGATATGTATAACAAAGATAATGACATATTATGAGGGATGAAAGAGACAATTTTTTCACACATGAGAACAAAAGCAAAAGGAGGGGGACATTTGTTGACCTATTTACAAACTTTGTGTATCATAATTCTCAGTTGCTTGCATTAAAAAATAAATAAATTCTATGAAAAATAAATTTAGAGGATTCATTGAAAAGCAAGATAAGGCATAAAATAAAAGACTGAAGAAAAGTGGGATGGTCAACGAAGAAAGTTTGAATTCGACCAATTCCGTGTTGCCGGTCAAAGGCGGTAGTCTGGTCCGTGTGGGTCCTCATGCAAGGGAGAGACCAGAGAGAGCCATGGGCGGCTTCTTCAGCTTCCCTTAACTGCTTAACCTACCTCCCCCAACCCTCATCACTCTTTGATCCTTCTTCCTCTATCCTCATTATTAACCCTAGCTAAGTTTTTCAACCTTTCCTAATCATCACTCAATTCGCTCAAACCGAATTAGGATTAGTTTGACATGTTCAAATTTAACTTTTTACTAAGTAGATGTGTGTATGACTCTAGCAAAAAGCCATTGCAATTGTCGTTGTTATTATATTATTATTACTATTCTTATTACCTTCTTGGCGCTCAAAGGGAGGTTGAGTGAGGACTTTAACTTCCGCTATTTTCAAGCTTTTGTCCCATCCCAATCCCATAAGCCTCCCCGAAACCGAAACCCTTCTTTTCTATCCTCTCTTGCGTTTTGGAATCTGGAATTTTTCCCTAGTGTCTTTCACCTACGAGTTCCAATATTCGTTTCTCCGTGTTTGTTTCCGGTTGTTCTACATATACCAACACATAGCATTGACTGCGAACTGGAGAGAAAAATAATGGGTGTTCTCTGTTAATTCAAGACATGGATGAGGTGTTACCGGAGCTGATTCTCTGAGTACATGTCAGGGGGTACAGGGATTGAGTTTTTCGTTTGGTTATCTGAAACTATGGGGGGTATTTGTTCGAGGTCCGCCGACGAGGACAAGGTATTTGCTAAGACCGATGAAAATTTTGTGAATAAAAAATCTGGGAACAATGGCCAGTCTAGCGTGCCGAGTGATTTCACTACTGCACCTCAGATATGTGAGAAAATGGAGAAGGATTTGCAAGAACCAAGTGAAATTCGAGTTACAAATGCAAGGACTAGTCCAAATGATTTCTATGATGGAATCCCACGCTTTCCTGATTCTTTTCCTCACAAGTCTAGGTCTGTTAAATCAACCCAGGCGGCTGTGGCAAAGGTTGGTTCGTTATGGTCCACTTCAAATGCTCAACCCTTTGACTAATTCTTTCCTACTATTTATGCGCCCGAGCTGGGCTACTCAGCGATGGATCTGTTTATAGATCACTGGGGTTTATGCTGACAGTTCTGATTGATTTGTCGTAAATATGCACATTTTTTAGAATTTTTTTACTTTCCACCAAGAAATCGCGTGGCAATGAAAATCTGGTTAGTGTTCGAGAGTTAAATCAGAAAGCAGGATCATTATCTTAAAAATAGGAAAGTCCTAAGCAATTGTTATAGAATGAGCAGGATCGTTAGTGTATCCTGGCAAGGGAAGCCCGTTAATAATACATCTGTTAACTTGTAGTAAGTTGGCTGGTTAAAAAGGCCTTTTGCTAGCTGACAATAAGGCCAACGGCTCATGCACATTTACCCCAATTTTCAGAGGGAATGCTTATTGAATAGTTGCAGATATTTTACAGAAAACATCAACAGGAGCCAATAAGAATTAAGAAAGGCAGAAGAAAACTAAAGCTCTAATGTTAGTGAATCTTGAACTCGGAGAATGAGTCCATTGAATTGGTTGAAGAATCTGTTGATCACTCTCAATAGCAGAATAGGTTTGCAAACTTCAACCGTGTCTTTCCTGTGAACTTATTGTTGTCTAGAATATTTTGGCATTCTTCCTAGCCTGACGATCTGTACTAACCAACATCCATCCACTTTCGTCAGAATCATTGCATAGGATTTCATTATAACTTCTCATTTTTATCCTCTTCATTGCAATGGTTACAATTTGAATTAAACTATTTTATTTGTCTTTTACACCATATATACCATTACCACTTTCAAATTTAGTTTACTGTTCTGTTATGTCTTTAAGTTACGTAAGCACGCTTGTTGAGAGGAAAGAGGATAATAAAAAGACCAAGGTTGGAAAAATTTGATGGCACATACTAAGATATGTTCTGTTCCAGGTCTCAGAGGTGAGTTCACGTATAGGAAGAGCTGGATTTGGGAAGGCAGTGGATGTCTTGGACACTCTTGGTAGCAGCATGACAAATTTAAATGCTGGAAGTGGATTTATTTCTGGAACTGCAACAAAAGGGAATGAAATTGCTATCATAGCATTTGAGGTTGCAAACACTATTGTCAAGGGCTCTAGTCTTATTCAATCTCTGTCCAAAAGAAGTATTAGGCATTTAAAAGAAGAGGTACTTCCTTCAAAGGGTGTGCAAGATTTAGTATCAAAGGATACAGATGAACTTCAAAGGATTGTTGCATCAGATAAGAGGTAAGTATAGGTTTAAGATTGATGAATTTGAGTGAATTCAGTTCCTAAATAAGCTAAATTATTTGTTTATTATGATTATTAAATGGCAACTGCAAGTGATCATTGGGTTTGCCTTCAGAGAGGAGTTGAAAGTTTTTACTGATGAGATAATCCGTTTTGGAAATCGCTCAAAGGATCCTCAGTGGCACAACTTGGCCCGTTACTTTGACAAGTAATATAAATTGGACTCTCTTAATTCATGTGAAGTTTTTAGCCTTTCATATGTTTACCTCTCTTGTGCTGTCTTATTCACAAGGTATCTATTTATTGTACATTACAGAATCAGCAGAGAACAGGATGCCCCGAGGCTGTCAGCAGATGAGGTAGAATCAATGATGCAGCAATTGATGACTTGGGTTCAGTTTACAGCTGTGAGTATTATCCTCATCTTACTTGAGATCAAATATTAAGTCCAGAACTGATGTTTAATTTGTTGGAATTGATTGAAAGCTTTCTAACTGCTTGTCTTGTACATATATAACATATCAGTTGCGAAGAGTGTTTTTCCCCTTCTTCTCCACTTCCACCGTAGTCTACTTGATGTCTTCAAATGCATCATGATTCATGTGCAAAGTTGAATGGGGATGTATACAACTATTAGATATTGTGAATTGTGTTCCACATTAATATGAAGTCTTGTAATGAAGTAAAACTGTCATGGAATATGTCCTGGACAAAAGCTATGAGTACCTTAATTTCATTATGTTACAAATGTTTCTGAAATTAGATGAATTTATGATGGTTGGATCTTTTATGTACTCTTTTCATAATCGATTTAATCATTTATCTCCAACTCGCTTTTTATGATGTGGACGAACTGATACTCCTTGAGTTATTTTTAATGCAGTACACACTCGTTCATATATATTCCATGTGATAGTCTGATTAGATAAGATGAGGAGGTAGATACTGTGTTTTGTGCATCTTATGTGGCCTTTCTTAGTCTCTTCATGCTGTATGTACGATCTTGAGTCATTCAACGCTGTACAATTTTATGAAATTTTATATTCAAGGTTTTCTATTATCTTCCTTTGATGGAAACAAGAGAGGATTTATCTTGTGTGTCCCCTGTATTTTGCTTTCTTAGTCAAGCTAGCCGTTTGTTTATGTTTTTCTTAGGCCGCCCTACTAATGCATGTCATAGTTCTCAATAAGGTTTTAATATAATTCTTTATTGCCTCAGGAGTTATACCACGAATTACATGCGCTGGATAGATTTCAGCAAGACTATCTCAGTAAGCGGCAAGAGGACGATAGTTCTGGTGCAACCCAAAAAGGTGATAATATATCCTACTTTTGACATGATATGCAACTGTTGTTTGTGATGAGCTTTCTAAAGAATATGAAGTCAAAAAAGAAGATTAATTGGGCCCTTTGGATAGAATGAACATTTAGAAGGTGGAGAATATGTCTGAAACTTGGACAAGACTGCCATAGAGTAATTGGTTAACTGATGTCTGCTTGTGTTGCTTACTGTTTCATTGTCTTTGCATCAATATTCCCTGACCAATGTAGAATTGTAGGCCATGCTGAGGACTTTGTTTGAATTTTTGAAATCAGAATTGCACAGGCTTGTTGAGAATATTATCAAGCACCTGAAGGGTTAGATAAAATTTAAGATACGATTGAAGAGATGCACTCTGATGACATGTTTGACTTTACCATATACTGAGCAATATTTTAGGAAAATCTTTTATATATAACTTTTGACTTAATGTTTCTCTTCATATAGATGATAGCCTTCCAATCTTGAGGGCGGAACTTAAAACTCAAAAGAAGCAAGTTAAACAGTTGAAGAAAAAGTCACTCTGGTCCAGAAGTTTGGAGGAGGTAGCTTTAGATTGTTACTTTTGATGAATATGTTTCTCTCATCTCTTAGTCAGTAGGATTCATATTCTTTATGGATTGCAGGTTATGGAGAAGCTTGTAGACATTGTCCAATTTTTGCATTTGGAGATTAACAACATCTTTGGCAGTGAAGGTATATACCCGCGTTAACTCGAACATGTTGTACTATAATCAATATCTGTTATCATAACAATCGATGTATGATTCAGTTAATGTTATTTTAACTGTTGTGCATATCTCAGTCATGTTGAGCTATAAGTATTGTTCTTGGAAGATTTAAAAGTTAAAGGGGAGAAAATGAATGGGAGAAGGGGCGTAGATGTAAAGAGACTGGTAGGGAGGCGAGGAGAGAACTACCTGGTTTTATTCTTGTTGGTCACTCTTGAAAACACGGTATCAGAATCTTTTCTTTGCTTCTAAGTGCCAGTTTGGAAAACTATAGAATCCATTAAAAAAGTTCTTTTGCACTTTACGAAACAAAACTCCTCTCACATATCTATCTCATATAATACAAAATTACTTAAAAATAAGTTAATCTACACACCCACTTAATTGTAACGATTTTATCCATGAACTACTGCAGATCGTCAGAAGCCAGTAATTGGATACAGCAGCCTTCGTCAAAGATTGGGTCCTGCAGGCCTTGCTTTGCACTATGCAAATATAGTGCTCCAAATTGATACTCTTGTAAGTTTATCTTCTAGAATGTTTTTTATTCATTATAGGTCTCTAATCTACTCCCTCCGCTCCTAATTATAGGACAAACATTTGGGAGTTGATCTTGGTCCTAATTATAGGACAAAGTTATAATTTTTGTCAATTTCTTCCCAAAATACCCCCTATTAATACTTTCTCAATAATAATTAAACACAATAATAATTTAAGAATACACCTATGTATTCTATAAAGTGAATAATGCTTGCAACTCATTAATGCCACATACACCTCAATTTTACTGTTTTTTTAAATTTGAAGTTTTAAATAAGGGCATTTTAGGAAAATAAATATGATTAACTAATTTAAATACTATCCTTAATTTCTCCAAAATTAGGTAGATATGTCCTACCGGAGTATCATGTATCTTTTCTTTAAGCCAAGTGATAATTTTACTAATCAAGTATCAAGGATGACATGTCATAGTGCCTTTAAATATTGGATCTAGTTTTTTCCACATCAGTTTCTCGTAGTAAACACTTCCCCAGCTAACATGATGACACATTATCTTGATCCAAAATTCTATGAACCTAAATTTCTATTCGCTAGTTTTGTTGACACAAAATATGTGCATGTGAACAATTAACTAACCGATGCATTGATGCTTAAAATAGTTTTGTTCAGTATGTATGCATGAATTGCCCGTATCATCAAAGGATTGGACTGCACTGGGCAGCCCCAAAATTCCTTTTTAATTTAATATCTTTTAACCTACAATACAACTAAAACATCAGGGGGCAAGGTTGCTATTTGTGTTAATTGTTAAGTGTTTAGCTGCGATAAAGAGATCCGTGCTGAGTCAGTGTTGATGATGGCAGGTTGCACGATCCAGTTCTATGCCTGCAAATACAAGGGATTCATTATATCAGGGTTTGCCTCCTAACATAAAATTGGCTTTGCGTTCCAAATTACCGTCTGTTCATGTTGCAAACCAGGTTTGTTTATACTTTATATGCTGCAAGTTTCTTATGCCACCACAGCATACATCCTTGAATTGTCAAAAACCGACTAGAAATACTCAGCCATTTCTGAAATCAATTTCTTCTGTTCTTAGTTGTTTACTTCGTCTTAAGCAAAGGCATGTCCTCAACTAAATTATTTTTCTTTTGTATTCTGAAGATGACCATAACAGAGATCAAAGAAGAGATGGAGAAGACATTACACTGGCTGGTTCCAGTTGCCACAAACACAGCCAAGTATGGTGTTTTGCTTTCCTTCAAATAAATACTCATCTATACGAGAAGATTTCATAAGCATCAGTTTATTCAATGCATGTATAATCTGATTTTAACTTTTTGGCATTTGATTGCTGTAAAATTGACTCAGGGCGCATCATGGTTTTGGATGGGTTGGGGAGTGGGCAAACACTGGGTGAGTATCAAGTCCTTTATTTTATAACATCTAAACTTGCTTGTTCATTTTCCCATTTTCTGAGTAATTATTTGGTTCGTGCAGCTCTGAGGTAAATCGGAAGAACACGCAGGCTGATGTGATGCGGATTGAAACATTTCACCATGCAGACAAGGACAAAGTCGAAAGTTACATTCTTGAACTTCTTTTATGGCTTCATCGCCTGGCCATCAAAAGTAAGGCTAACAATGACTTTGGTGAAACAAACTTTACACACAAGCCAGCTTTTGGCACTGCCCTGCAAAAGACAGACAAGCAACCTGAGAGAGCTGGGCTTCCGTTACTAACAATTGATGAACAAAACCTGCTACAAGCCGTAACTAAGAACACACGGATCCGAGGAATTAGCAAGAGCTTGGACTTCGACACCATGAATACTACAAGGGAGAAGAACTGCAGGCTGACAAGGAGTTGCAGCCATTCATCAACAGTTAAAAGCAAGGAATCAACATTTAATAGGATTTCATCTAAGCTTCCATTGATTGATTTTGGTATTGACAAAGAGAGGGCGTTAGATGTGATAGACAGAGTGGACATGGTCAGATAGTTTGTACATACACCATATTGATGCTGCAACCGTTGAGGGCCAATTCTTGGCTGCACTTGTGGCATCTTATCTATGGCTTCATCAGAGAGTTCAGTTTTGGTGAAGCTCTGTACAAAAAACTCGTGGCGCCAAGGTAGAGTGATGAGAAAATAGGCTCTATGGATTACATTCCGCAGTTGGGTTTGAAGCTGAGTGGATTGTGTTTCGAAGTGAATAGACAATAGGAGGATACGGTGCCTGCCTGCTTCTGCATTGCTGCACGGGTTACTTTGGATTTGATATATCCTTGAATGATGCCAAAATTGGAACCTATTTTTTATTTTTTGAATAGAAATGTAGATCCTGGCCGTTATAGATTGTACAACATCTAAATAAAATAGAATCATTAGTATGTACAAGAGTTTGATGCCTGGTGTGAGTTCATGTTTCTTTGTTTCGTACATAGGCGGATCACATTGAGGGTAGTTGATTCACCTTGAAAAACAGTATATTTTTGAAATTTCAATGAATTTGTTATTTTACTTTAACATTGTTACTTGTTAGTTTTTTTTTCCTTGGAGAGTTTGCTGTGACTTCACTAAATATAGCTGACAATTTTGTTCGAGTTTAGGAAAGCAGGGCGCGGCGGCCACTTACTACATGATTGTGTTTTATTCTCAGTTTGAGTTGTTTTTAAAATCTTATTTTGAACCAAATTTTTTTAGAAGAAGGGAAGATTGTAAGCTTTATTTATGTTTTTCGAAAGACATGGAAAAGAAAAACTCTTCTTGTCTTATAAAAAAAACTATTCCGTTTCTCATCATTTGAATAATTAAGTAATTTTAATTAATTAAAATTAAACATAAAGTGGATAGTAAAATTGATTTAATATCTTCATTATTGTATTATAGTTCTTTATGTAGTAATATATCAGCTATCTATCGAGAAACAACTCACTTAAAAGGAGGTGCTTCCTTTTAGTGTTATTGTAGAAATTAGGTTATGGTTATCTAAGAATTGACATGTTTTGTTGAGTTATATTCTTAGGAAACAGAATAGGGATGCGGACCATCTTACTAAGTTAGGGCATACTAATGCGGAGTTTTTGTTTTCTTTAATCAACCACCACCTTCATTAGAGGAGGCGGTCGTTAATGAAGGATAAGGGTTTCCTCTTGCCTCCTATTTTGATTATACATTAAGTTTTCTTGTTGAAACTTAATGAATTCCAATTTTTATTCAAAAAAGGAGGTGTTTGGTGCCAATTTGATGGATTCACATTAAATGTCATAATTTATATCTAATTTTCCTATTACAGTGTATATGGCCCTATAGTAAGTAAAATGAGGGGGAGAAAAAAGCCAAATATTGGATCTACAAACGTCTATATTCTATATCCATCTTTTACAAAACTCATTTAGAAATAAGAAATATTTTATAGATGTACATTTTTTTTTGAAACACTTATAATAGAAACCGTATTTAAAGATGAGGCGGGAAACCTTCTATCTCTATGTTTTTCTTAATTACAAAAACTTTTATCTCTATGGTATCTACTTAACAGGATTTTTTTGGGTTTCTTCTGGGATTCTCAAAACTGAACCGGCAACGTTGAACCCAGAGGAAGCGAAGCGATCCACAACACTCTAATCACCCAACTTGAGCTTTTCGGCCGGATAAACCCCTTCTGTTCTACTTCTCCTTTGTGTCTTCTGAGATGGATTTTTCTGAACCTTGTCTTTTGCAGTATCACCAGATGATGTCTTCATTGACTTTGGATCTTTTCCTCCGCCGCTCCTCCTACAATACAATATGTTCAGATAAAATAAATCAAAGGTCTCCAAGAATCAGAACATCCTTAAACGAAGCTAGTTCAAATACAAACCTAAAGTGCAAGAACATGACCAACATGCCAACCGCAGCAGTGCCACCCAAGACTGATTTTAACATTATATTATTTTGAGGTTTCCTTCTTGGTATTCCTATACCCTCCTGTGTTTTCTTAGCCAAATAATCAGCTGATGGAGAAGCTTTCTGATCTTCTGGTGTTATTTCTTCCTATATCACAACAAAATCAAAACAAAGTTTCAATTTTGATATAACCTACGAGTTTACAGAAACATGCCTGAGATGGGATCAAATCTTACTGGAAGACACGTGTCAATGGTATATTTTGAATGGCACACAGGATCCATGTCGTATTGAGATTCTTGACCACTGTCTTTAGATTCAAGCTTCGAGCATTCATTTGTTAAGCAGGATCGTGAATTATGAGAAACATCCTCATTGGTTACCACATGTAGTACCCTTTCACCTGTGTAACCCATGTCGTGATCTTTAGCATCTTCCTCATTAAAGGGACACTTTTCATGGTAATCCATGCCTTCAACATCGGACAGAACAACGTGACAATCCTCGTTTGTCTGTTTATCATCAATGTCTAATTTCACAGCAGCCTCCTCTTCATCTGGTTCAGAGGGTATGACTTTAAAAGCTTTATGTTTTGGAGTATCTTCCTCACAGGACCCCACCTTCAGAAAAGATGAGGAAAAACTTGTACGATCGTCAAGTGATACCAAAGCACATTTTCCTTTCTGATCCCATTTACAAAACTCAGACGATAAATAAGAATGAAATGACAGTAAATCCTCAGACTCGTGAAAATTGGCTTTAAAATATAAAGAATTCTTCTTGTCCTCTAATTTCTCAGTAGAGTGTAAATATTTAGCTTTAGAAGTTATCTCATCATATGCCATTTCCCCATATTCCATAGCGGGCAGAGATTTATATCCTTCAATAATTTGATTCCACTGATCCACCTTGTCACTGCGAATTTCAAAAGACCCAAGGGTCTCAAAATTGTCCTGCTCATCAAATTTATCACTCAAGTTGACGGGTTCCATTGGGAAATTTCTCAGAACTTCCATATTGTCACAGATATCAAAATATCCTTTGTCATGTTCAATACTCCCTGGTGTTGAGTTTGAACCACGAGAACTAGCACTGTGATGTACATTTGATGTGCTATTTTCTTCAAGATCTGAGGCTTCCACTTGCTCCAAAGCATCTCTTCTTCCAAACAAGCTTTGGTCAGAATAATCGAAGCCCATAAAGCCACTTTCTTGTTCTATGCTCTCCTCCGAGCAAGGATGCAATGATTTCTCTGAACTCAAAAATTCAAAGTCAGCCTCAGATTGAAGTTCTGCATGATTTATTTCTGTGGCATCATACTCTTCCAAATATGTCTCATGGTCCCCGGGGGAGGCAGCAGCAGAGTAACCCTACAAAAGTACCATGTTTTAAAAAAAAGGATGGATATTTGTTTGGTTGGAAATCTAATACTTTCCTTTTTTTTCAGGTTCCTAACCTACAAGTGAAAATAAGGACACACCTGCCTGTGTTTTGCTTCCTCATGCTTCTGTGAGTAATAAGTAGGAGAATCCGCAAGGTTACTTTGAAACAGCTCTAAGGTTCTACGAATGTATCCAACCATATCCTTAGGCATAGTAATTGTGCAAGACACAACATCAAAATCCGGAACCTGTTACCACTCTCTTTAAGTTTAGTAGCAAAGAAACAATTAAAATAGTAAGCTATAAGATCAACTAGATTATGAACAAATGCCTTACATTTACATTCTTAGACCTTGCCTTTTTTGAGAATGAGCGTATACACATACAAACTTTTCGAGTATTTCTTTTCTCTACAACATCTGATGGAGAGAAGAGGTCTATGCCAGTCAATCCCAAGATTTTGCAGATCTGCATATTATGAAATGTTACACCTGAGATATATGATCGCACTAAGAATCAAGAGAATTAAAACACAAACAAAAGCAGAAGAAGACTTTGGATTTTGTCTACCCATATATAAGCTCCTATCAAGAAATGCTTAAAAATGCAGATGAGCCCCTCAGGCCACAGGCTTCATATCAGAAATGCCAGCACCGCTCTCCATACAATTACCCTTCACTAAACTCATCAAAAGGAATAACAAGAAAATTTTCTAATTTGGGAATAATCATAATACACTTTTCTTCACATTTATGTTGAATTTTTTTTATCAACTACATTTAAGTTGTTTCTATTATCGCTATTAGCAGGCTGGCAGGTTTTCTGGTGTAAGGTGTTACTGATTTCTATGTACATCTCTGTACTCCAACAGTATATTCTCTTACAGGTAAGAAAAATATATCTTAAAAACGAACTTACTTTCAGAAATAAATCAACGTTGGAATAAGGCCTATATCTGCCACTGTTCTTCATGGAAGCAAAAGGCTGATGCTGGTATGTTATTACGTGCCTTAACTCCATATGCTTTGCCAGCAGCAATCTCCACACAACTTTTGAAGCTTGAAACCTACAAACCAATGAAACTAGTTGAATTCAGAAAAAGAACATCAAATGCCAATATGACATTTTCCCGCTCAAACTCGTTCAGGGTTTTAATTGTCACAGGAACAGGATAACTAATGGACAATTATAAAAGTTGGTACATACAGCAATTCTCCATCAGCAAGAACTTCAGATATAATGAGATTCTCATCTAATCTTATTTGCAGCACTTCTCCAAGCCAAATTCGTGTTTGAGTCTGCAAAAGAATTGGAAAACGAAATGGTAGTGATTAGACATCGGTCTTAGCTAAGGAAAAAAAATAAATGTTAGCTATCAGCAGACATTGAAGAAGAGTGAGGATGAGAGATGAACCTGGAGGAAGGCATCGTCGAGCTCCCGGAAGCTAGATTCCGATGATGTTGACGATGCTGGCGGCGGTGACGGTGAAGAAGGTTGAAGGAGCTGAAGGGATTGAGATCCGTGAAGGGAATCATCATCACAGCCCATAACGGCGGCGATTCTCAGAGAAGAGCTAGCGTCGATAAGAATGGATATTGGGTGAAGAGAGGAAATGAGATTAAAAAAAGGAAAGAAATGAAAGAAGCGGGAGAAGCTAGCTAGGCTTAGTGGGTGGGGGTGAGTGTGAGATGAGAATATAGTATATTTGTTGTTATTCTCTCTGGTTTGGATGGTCAGAGAGAGATGAAAAGTTAAAAAGTGAAGCTCACAAAAGACATGGCCATGATTCTGTGTCTTCTTTGTCGCCTGTTTTTCCTATATCCTTCAAGGCACTACCACCCCCATTTCCTTGTTCCATTTGGTGGATGGATGGGTCAACCTTGTACTAAAACATTAAATAATATTCTATCTATCGTATTAAAAATAAGATAAAATTAATTTTTTTAAAAATATATTAAAAAACACTAAATAAATTAATTAATTATATCATATATATCGTATATCCTTAATTTATATATCCTTAATTTATCTTATATTTTAAACCAGAAGTAGTAATTCTTTACACGCAGGCTGATTACTGATTAGAGAAGAAAGAAGGGTCATGTTGCTTCTCTTTCCTTTTGTGTAATGACACGTGTCCAGTCTTTTCTTAACACTTATCATTAACATATCTCACTATTAAATTTTCAAATAATGGATGATTTTTATAATCAAATATTGATGCTTTCTTTGACTTTTTTTGTATTATAAAAACCCATGGTTAACTTTAAAGGTTGCTGAGTTTATTATAAATCTAAGATGACGCGGCACATGAATGAATATGTTGCAGATGAGTTGTAAGGAATATCTGAACAAAATAAATTTTGTTAATAGAAGACGTGCCCAGATTAGTAGCCTCAAGATGGGGGGGCCCAGTGGGAAGGCATATGAGTTCCGTAATTGCGTGGCTATTTGTTTTCTATTATGATGAAGGCAGGAGTATTATTATTATGGAGCTTTTTTTTTTTTTTTAACTCCTTAGAAAGCAGAGGCAAAAAAGAGAAGGGAAAGTAGAAAAAGAAGTCGCTGTCGTTTGAAACAAGTGTCTTTGGTTTCACTTCAAAATTGGTTAGGTCACGTGATGTGAGATTTTAGAAACAAGAGACACGCTACGAGTTTGAGTGAGCGCCACTTAATACTTAGCAGAGTGGCGGTTGTTAAATTTGAACGAGTTAACGTCTGAGGAAGAATAGACGGGGCACTTGTTCATGGTGAGCATAGTACCGACGTGGAAACTAGGCACGTTCACACACCTCACCTTCCCCAGCACCATACAACTTCTTCACTTTCTCTACCTTTCTTGCATCATTCCCACTATTTTTCTCACAGCCACACATCCTATTTTATTCTCTTATTTTGGTTAGTTAAATTTCATAAAATGTATCTCTATTTTTTTTAATATTTTAACGCCGTTGGTTTTATTTTTAAAAACAATTATCTGTGTTGAAGTTTTATGAGTTGACAAGATTATTCTAACATAGTGGGTTTAATTTTTAAAATAGCAATAGTTGACACAATTTTTAGGGATAGATAAATGGGACATATATATTTTAATAAATGAGGAATGTTTTGTATATGTATGTATATATCTATATATTTCTTGAGTCAATACTGTTGTGTTTTTTTTTTTTTTTGAGGAAACGGTAAATGATTATCTTAATAAATGGGCCAAGCCCGGTATACACGCTTACGCCTGAGATAGATTAGCTAAACAGAGATCCAACCCAGCCATATTTTTTTTGTAGACTAGGCTAAGAGGCCACAACACGTCTGCTGCTTTTCATTATATATATTGAAATTAAATAAAATTAAAAAGTTAAGGAGAAAGAATCAATCAAACTTAAATTTGGTATGGAATAGCCCAATACTAAATTTACAGGTGACATCCAAAAAGTAAGAAGACAAGTAGCATTGAAAGGAACGAGACTGTATAAGGGATGTTCCGAAAATAGAATGGATATAGACATAGATACAAGTATTTAATGAATTTGTATAAATATGATATTGTAACAAATCAAAATAAAACGGGCCTCTGCCATATCAGCTGAACTGCTCAACTCTAAAATGGAGCTCTGAACTAGCAGAAACAAAAAAATTGAGACTTGATTGAGAAGATGCTTTATCAAAAATTCTTCTCTGTACTGTACCGTGTTGCTGTTAGTTTAACGCGGCCTCTAAATTACATACAAGGGAAAGAGCTGAGAAATCAGGAAGCTGAAGTTGGATCAACATCAGTGTCATTTGGGATTTGTCCAAATATGTCAGGGCAAGATTCCCAGGTCCCCTTATCCCTGGCCTCCCAGTACCCGCCAGCATAACGGTAACTGTTACTGTCCTTGTCCTTTACAAACCACCTTGGTTTCCAACCCGTCTCTTGCATCTTCCTTGCCTGTCAAGTTACCCACTCTTCTATTAATAACTCCATAGAAACACCCAACCCACAAAAAAAAAAAAGTGAATTTCATGTGCACATTTCATACCTGTCGCTGTCTCTGCTCCAGCCGCAACTTCTCACTATTGGCCATTTCATACTCCCCATTCTCCAAAGACCTTTGATCAGGTCTCAACCTCGAATCTGTGGGTGGCAACTTCCCCTGTTTCACAACTTTAATGTCACAAACTCAGACATAACCACTCAGGAGGACAATGCGTCCCATGTTGCAAATATAGGATTTTGCGAAGAACAAAGGCAGAAATTAAAGCATTCAAGAAAAGCACTTGCCTTGAGTTCAGGCGTGATTTCATTCAGTGTAATAGCGAATTCAGTAAGATTATATCTTGTGGAGTGATGGGGTGGCTCATTCCGCTTCCACAGCAGACATGATTTTGACGACCCACTGGATTTTTTACTTTTAGAATCGTCATTAAGTATACAGTGCAAACTCTCATCCCATTTCCCATAGATAGTTGCTACTGCTTTGCCATTCTTATCTTCCACCACGCCTTGCACCTGCACCACATGCAACTTATATATTACGCAGCATGATCAAGTACTCGGTAGAAAATCCAACGCAAGTTAAATTTCCTGATTTATGACATCCAAAAGCAAGAAAATAGATACTAGGAGTATTATTAGAAAGGGCACCTGGTGAGGGTTTCGATCAATCATTGACTGCTCCTTAAATTTAACCTTACAAGAATACTCACGATTCCCTTCTATGCGCATTGTCCCATAATGATCACAGTACAGTTTTCCTAAAATCAGATTGTAAATGGATGTTGTTACCTGATGATAGAATATTAGACCATCAGAAGCCAGGCATCTTAAAAGATACAGGTAATCAACACAACTATTGTAAGACAATCATTTAAATTGTAGCAAAAAGTAGGTTTGACTATTCATGACAATACCTTACTCCAATGGAAGACTTCTCCGTCGTCAAACTCGATGGTCAGTACACCAACAGGATCAAGCTGAATGGAACGACCCCGGAATTTGTTTTTTAAATTGCCTTCACCCCAAAATTTCCAGCCATTTCCCTCACAATGGCACGCAACGACCATGGGATGGTGGCTGACCTATGTCAATGGCATCATATTCAAAAAGAAAAAGATGTTCAATCTTTTCATTTTTCGTTTATGTTTTTCTTTTTGAGGAGTAAATGCCAGCTTTCTGCACCACTACATACTATACCTTCTCAGAGATAAAGCGAAAGCCTTTATCTGGGAAATCTGCCTCATATGTCTCCCCCAATAGTGGATTAAATGGTTTGCAACTCCTCCCAAGAGTGCTAGAATACCCTGAAACTGCAAATGCAGCCACATCTAGCACCCTCATAAGATTGTTACCCTGCGTATAAACACAATGGATTGATATCACTGTAAAAAATATTGCGCTAACAGCTGAAACTCTGGGCTTTAACAATTGCCTTTGTGACTAATCCCATATAACTAACTATATAGTTAGAGAATGGAAACTAACCTTTTGGCCCCATTCAAATGCTTGGTCTAGAAGGTAAGAGTACTCGAGGTCTTCACAGCATTTCTGTAATGAGGAAATAGGCTCGTTGAAGTAAACTGGGAGGCAAACGCTTGTGAGATCCTTCCCAATGTTATCTTTAATTATTGACCAGAGACTAGCTGACTTTTCTTTCTCAACAGGATCAGGCAATTTCTGTCGTCGCATCACTTGAGGATAATTAGGTCTCACAGATCCAGTGGGCGAATCTGCATTATGTTTACCACTGGAAGTCTCCTCACAATCAGAATCAGATTCATTTTCTCTACAAGAACTTAACGAAAGAATATCACTTGTATCAAAGAATGCATCATTGTCATCGTCAGACTGATCGTTTCTGTCTTGATCATCAGAAGAATCGCTTGGACTCCCATCTGTATACAATATCACAATCGTGAAATCATTAGAGGGATGGGTTAAAAAAGAATGAATTATGCAAAGAATGTGTTTATAGCTGTTCATGGACATTAATGTAATATTACCAAAATTATGATAGCAAAATAGAAAAAAATAAATCATTTTAAATTACTTTACCCTCCGTACTATAAGCATGAATGGAATATCACGGAAATCACAATGGACCAAACACGCCCTGATACGTCCCAAAAGTTACGTCCCATTCTAGGTACATCCTAATCCTAATTATGCACTACTTGTCTGTTTATGAAGGAAAAGAAAGAGACAATAATAAGTGCATCAGCTAGTACGATGTCCTCTCTAGTCGCTATAGTGAGAGTAAAACGCACCGCTAAACTTTCCATGCTTTGGCGTAAGGGAATCTTCAACATCCACCTTTGACGACTGCCTTTGGGCCGTTTCATTAACAAGTGTGTTTTCCAAGTCAACCTTTTCTGTCTAAAAAATACGGTCCGGCCACCGATCATAAAAACAATTAGTTTTGTTTCTGAGTGATTTGGATTAGTGAAATACGAAGATTTTGCTGAATCTTAAGTTAAAAAGACTTGCCTCTAAATGGCGGAAAGATTCCAAAAGGAGCTTGTACTTTTGTTTGAGGGCCAAAATATGCTTATTCATCTGAGCGAGCTCGCTTCTCATAATATTTTCACACTCCTGAATGGCAATTTCACTCACACCCTCCTCCATAAGGCGTTGCCTTAACTTCTGGGTGGACATTAACATCGTCTCGTGCGGAGCCATTATCTCTGCATTCTTCGGCGACCGTGGATATAAACCCTTCACCGCCCTCAACGCCTCCACCCATGCGTCCCTGTCCTCCCTGCTCTCCGCCCTCAGATGTAGCCTCTTCTTCGCCCCCGTCCTCACCGAAAACCTCCTCTCGTCCGATTTGCTCTCCCTTATTGAACACACCTACATCAATTTATGCGTTACAATTCAAAAACTACACGTTGGACAAGAGTAATCTGTAATCGTATTAATAATTGGGCGAAAATGAATCGAGAATGACCATGAGATGGATTTCGCAGACGGGTTTGCTTTGGCGAGAGGGGTTATTCCGGTGACTGGCGATTCGACGCAGAGACTCTTCCCCGATGACCATAGATCCCCTTTCGACTTCGCCGTTGAGCACGAGCTTATTGGAACCGTGGATTTTAAAATACGAAAGAACGCCATCCTGGAGTACGAACCACCGAGAGCGCCACCCGCGACCGTAATTGACCCACTTGTACAAGATGCCGGAGATTCCATTTCCGACGAGGCCTGTGATCATGACCCCTCGGTGGTTGTGTTGGCGAGAGGTTACCGCAGACGCAGAACGTTGGACCAGAGGGAAGGATTTGCGTTGTGTGGAGCCATGAGAATGACCAATGGTTGAGTATGACCGGAGGGACGACGCCGCTGATGACGGAAAGCGGTGCGCCTCCGATAAGAGTGAATTTGGACCCGTTTCGTTACGGTCCTCGGAGGCGTGGAGATACTGACTCATGAATAACACCAATTGCAAAAGTAGAAGACGATCCTTGAATCGTCATATAGTCGCGCAAAGGAAGAAAGCCTCGGGGCAGCGTCGTCAACGGCGAAACCCAACAGTGTTGGCTCTCCGCGAAACTCGCTTTCCATTTCTAAGTTTTTGTTTCTTTTCCAGAAATGGAAATAAAATAGTAAAAGTATAAAAATTTGAACTAGTTTTGTTTCGTTGACAAAATCAGATCAACGGATTTCCATCAAAATGGAAGAAGCCATGCCCAGCAAAGGATTCATTATAATTCATAAAAAATGTCATTTTATTTTAATTTTACACATAAAAGATACATGATATGGTTATAATTAAAGAAGGTATATCCAACACTTTAAAATATTTTTTTAAGGGGTATTTAATATCTAAAATATTTTACATTAATCACCATAAACTATCATGGTTAGTTATTGAGGTGAGATTCAAATAATCTCACAGCAAACAATTGCCATTTAAACAATTAAATTATGCTTCACCGCTGAACTTATGCTTTGTCAAAATTTACATGTAATAAAAAACATGTGCGTAAAACATAGAATTGTCAATCAAGGCGATCAATCAATTCAAGAAAACACGTTATCATTCCCGTGGAACAGGACAGTTGCAGGCAAATAGTGTTCGTTCACGCACTATTATAGATGCAAAAGCTTGGCACATAACCCATACATATGCTATTATTACTGAAATTTGACGTGCACACACCAATCACCACATAAACGGATAAGCACACCATCTGCTTCATCATGTGACAACAAGAGAGCAAAATCACAATCCACACTCATAAAGTCAACAAGAAGAAATAATGAAGAGGAACGTGGTCCTGCCAGCTTAAAGCCTTTTCCAAGAGAAACAGTACAAAGTAAAGCAAACAAACAACGAGATTTCTATTTCTAAGAGGAAAGCAAACAGGGGTGGCTAGTTAATTGGGGAGGGGAAGCTTGTTGAGTTTAGAGAAGCGATAGTCCTTGAAGGGGTGAGGCTTGTAGAGGGGAGGGTGATCCGGCGAGAGGAGCTGAGGCAGAGGTCCGACCGCGAAATCGCCGGGCGGCTCGAAGAACACCGGCCAAGACATTCTGGTCTTGTCCTTGTCCACTTTGGTTCTGTGCAACACACTCTTGTACTTGCCATTGCTCGCTATCTGTCCACCCTCACATGCATTTCATATATAGTCAGTCACACTTCAGTTTCCAAAATTAAACATCATGACACATATAATGACTGCAACAGCAATATTCTATTCATGCATCTACATCACGTTTCATTGAAAAAGAGAATGAAATTTTTATCAGCCTTGGTGTGTTTCGATACTTTAGAGTCTATAATTACTAAAATCTTACCCTTCTTCAGGTAGCTACCTGATGACAATTTCTTAGAATTATTATAGTTTGTGTTCCATTTTCAAAAAATAATTTATCACAAAACCGCACCCTTTTTTTTTTCTCCTCGCCATCTTTTGATTTCAATTCATCTAAAAATCTTCACCTTCATCTTACCAACCTTTATACAAATAAAACAATCATTATATTATTATATCATTTATGCATTTCATGATTGTTCAAAAAATATATTCATAAATTAACAATTTCTCACCATCTGCAAAGGTTGAACTTCTAGATTCTCATAAAAATCATCGAGTTATATTATATAAAACAAATTTGTTAACTACGTCACATTATAAAACACATCCTCCAGACGGAGGAAACCCCATACTGCAAAGTTCACAAGAAATAGACGCAGTGACGATAAAATTTGCGACATTCCTTTATCAAAGGAGATGCATACATCATGATAATATTAAGTGGTTGTTTCCTTAACAAGATACTCTCTCACATCTTAAATATAAGATCTTAATTATTAAAAACTTAGCCTTTAATATAAGATTTAGTCCACTTTTATCTATCTGTCACAATATATATCATTCAATTTCTTTTCCTCAAAGCATTTCTTTTTGATCCACCATTAATTTAAATAAACGAAAGTCAGTAGATTAATGAATGAGAAGGTTATTTCACAAAAAATTATAATAGTTTTACTTAAAAAACTATTTTAATTTTTTCAAAGAACCGAGCATTTAAACTGTCCCGCAGACGGCTGTACGAACTGCCTTCATCGGAGCACAATTCCATAAAGTTTGTGGATCCCACACGAAGTGGGACTCACTAGGGTTTGTGACACGTTAATTATATGCTGCATTCTAGATGGAACTCTTCTTTGTCTTAAAAAGACGTAGACAGATCTCTCCCGTGAGCGATGCTTGGACCACATTAAGAACATATATATGGTCCAAATTAAACTTCCCCCTAAAAGTGAAACTTTGAAACCCCACGTCAAAAAAAAAAAGTTGTATACTAAAATTGTCCTTGATACAAGAGCCTTCTCTTTTTAAAAAAAATTAAAAAAACTAAATAAATTACTTAATCAGAAAATGTTTTGATTGATTTTTTTCTCCATTTCCTCTCAATTAAATGTATCTACCATTAGATCAATATTTGATGGTTGAGATTTATTTCTATATAAAAATATTATTAAATATAATATTAAATAGTATTAAATCATAACCATTGAAACTTGATCTAATGATATATACTATCAACAGAAGAGGAATTGAGAGTGAAATCAATTGAGACATTCATTTCCCTACTTAGTCATCATAACATATGTTGCGTATCAATAGATTATATATTAGTTTATAAGCGAGACAAATTAATTTAGAGAAAAATGATAAATATAAATATTTTAATATAGTTTATATATCTTCATTAATCTCTCTTAAAAAAAGTTAAATGACTCTTATATTAAGCACGGGAGGTAGTATTTGATCAAGACTTTCACAATTTTGTCTTTTAGCATTTAATAGCATGGCACTCATACATTGAATTTAACTAACCAGTCCTATAGACAATACTATATATTCATGAAGTATAATGCAATTTAATTAAGAAAAGTACGCGTCAATGAAGTTATTAAGGGAAAAGGGAATTAATTAACCTGAAGTTGATCCCCGATGTGAACAATCAAAGCATCGGGAATATACTTGGCATCGATCCAACGTTCATCTTTGAGGACTTGAAGGCCCGGAACTTCGTTTGGAACAAGAATGGTGAGAGTGCAACAATCCGTGTGAGGAGTGACACCCAAAGCTAGATCCGGCTGAGGACACGGCGGGTAATAGTTTATCTTCGACATGTACTCTAACTCCTCTCCTCCCACACCCTCCTTCATCGCATTTTCTTCCAACCCTAACCCTAATGACAGGTACTTGAAAATCTTATCTCCCACATCTCTCACATGTTTAGCATACTCTTCGTTCACCTCCTTGTAAGAAGGAGGATTCTGAGGCCAGAACTTGTAGTTGATTCTTGACGGAGGCCATATAATGTGAAAAAGATAGTCAACCCAAGCTCTTTTTCCGTAGGCATCTTTCTGATGTATGGTTCCATAGCCTTCAAAGCCTTGAGGTGGCTTGGCATATTTCTCCTTCTCGGCTTGGGGGAGTTCAAAGAACTCTCTCCCAACAGTACGAAGCTTCTGCAGTAAGTCACTGGGGATTCCATGGTTGACGAGTTGGAACAGACCCCACTCTTGGCTTGCCTTAGAGATCAACTCCACTAGGTGGTCCTGGTCAGGATAGCTGAGATCAATGGTCGGTATGTCAGGAGCAGGGCCGTGAAATGTTGTTAGGGCCGGCTGCTCTTTCTCCGGCCGAATGAACTCCGCTGGAATGGAGCCAGTGTTCATGGATAAGGTGGAGATAGCTTGCACCCTCTGGACCTCCATTCCATGCATGTCCGTGAAGCTCTTTGAATGTATACGGATACACGTAAGCAGAATTGTTGTTGTGGGAGTATGAGAATACAGAGATTGAGTGCTTTTATATATAGACAGAGAGAGGATTACCTTGATAGTTGATATGGAAGGGGAGATGATGAAGAGGACATAAATAGAAAAAGGAGAGTGAAGACGGGCAAATTAAATGGAAGCACGAGATGAGTCAGTGCGTGTTTATTTTAGTTTTTTAAAAATGAAATATGCATAGATGAAAAATTTTGTCTCTGACTTACATAAAAATACTTAAAAACACTTTTATTCTCTTCCCGAATGAGCACTTAATGAGGGAAATTGTGAATGGAGGAGATCTATACTGTATGTTTAGATATCAGGATAATCTAGTTAGCTCTTTTTATACCTCTTCGAACTTCCGTAGATCTACTTTATATTTAATTTCTAAGAGTTATAAATCTCCAAGTTATGGAATCGGGCCGAACCGGTCGGTCCGGACGGGAAACCGGTGAACCAGTCGGGTTTCCGGTCCGGTCCGGGTTCAAATTTTAAAAAAACATTTATATTTTTTTAAAAAAATTTCATATTATAAATCTAAAATTTTTAATTTGGTCCCGATTTAGTTCGATTTTGACCCCGGTCTGACCTACTGATCCTTAACCCAGTACCTTGACTGGTTCAATACTCGGTCCAAATTTTAATACCTTGATAAATCTAATCACTTTACCCAAAAAAAAAAAATGAATGGAGAAGCTGGTATACATGTCCATAAATGAAACCAAACCAACTACCTCAACAACAGAGAGGAATAAGGCATCGTGGAGGCATAATGTTCCCTCTTTAGCTCACCTACCACTCCTCATACGTTGCCTTTTTTTCCACCGTAAATCCCAACATTAATTACTATAAGATGGAGTACGTACTTTTTCATCTAGTGATCCCATGAATCACATCTATCAATGCAATTAATCAAATTCGAAATAGAGGCAATCTTTAAGGGAAAATCCTAAAAAAAAACTTTAAAATTTGAAAATCCTAAATAAGTGAATTATTATTAAGATGAGTTATCAATTGCCAATCAAATGTAGTCAATACCCAAACTATAATAGAAAACAAAACTAATTTAGAATTTTGATATTTTGAAGATATTTTCTAAAATTTTCCCAATATTTAACTTATCGATTTGTCATAATAATCACATGTTTCCTCTGCTCACCGGAGTGTTGTTACGAGTTTAGATGATCAATTAAATAGTGTAAGTGTACATTATCGTAATCAAGTAATATAGAAATGAGTAGAGTATCGTTCCCACGAGGATTGATCACTAAGTACCAAAATGGATAATTTTAATTCTATTTATTCGATCGATAAATTGGTGATTGAAAGTGCAAATAAAAGAAAAACAATTAAATATGAGTGCAGATGATATGAAAACAAATATGAGAAAAAGTCCTAGGGATTAGATTTCACTTAACAAATTCCGGATTGAATCACTTATCTATTATAGCCCAATTTATTCCACATGATTGATAGTCGAGTTTCCCTAATTTAATTACTAGCCTCTTCCAAGGTCAAGCAATTCTGTAATTAATTGCTAATCCAATATATTCCTATATGAATTTAAGCAATTAATTATGCATTAAGATTTATGAAACTCAATAAGACTACACAACTCATATGAATATATTCCTATTTCATATGCAAGTCATGGTATTAATTATAGGATCTACACACAAACATCTCCTTCCGGTCTCAACATGCATATTGTAATCATTCAAAAGGTGGCCAATCAAATGAAAGCATTGAGAACAATAATTAAAACTCAATCATGAAGGATAAATTAAAACTAGATTTAATAAGTTAAGATTCAATCCGTCATTAGTAAGCTACGTCATCACCCTAGGAAAATGAAAATTTAGCTCATGATAAAATTAAAAATAAAATCAAAATAAATTGACATTATATAAAACTAGAATGAAATCTTCATAAATATTGCATAAACTTGAATATTAAATTCTCAAACATAAATATACAACAAAAAATATACATGAAAAAAAATTGGAGAAATCTAACCGTCCATTTAAGAGGTAAAACCTTCCATATAGGAGGCATGCAAAAAGTAATATAATACTAAGCCTTCCATGTAGGAGGCATGAAAAAAATAATACAATACATAAAATTAAAAATAAAAAATAACACAATTTATTTAGAACTGTCAGAGAAAATATCTCTCCTTGTCAGAGAAGGATCTCTGACTGTCAGAGAAAATTCTCCACACCTCCGAATCTGCACCTGACGCATTGAATTTATAGGAAGCGTCGAGTCACTTTTTTCCACGGTGCTACAGTGATTTTGCCTTCTTTTCACGCATTGCTACAGAAGTGAACAGTATCCTGTCGGTTGGTTTACGCGTTTTTTCCGTGTTGCTACAGTGCTACAGTGATTCCTCTGCTACAGTAACGGCCTGCTGCAGTGATTCCATCATGAATAGTGACCGACGCTACAGTACTGATCTTTTTTATATTTTTCTTTATTTTTTTAAATACTATTTATTTTACACCCAAATATATTATATTAAGCTCAAATATCGTCCATAAAATCATCATATAAGGGAAAATAAATATACAAATATTTTACTTATCAAGTGTGATAAGCATTATGATGATACCTGAACCATCCTAACACAATTTTAACTATTTATATTTAAATTTTTTAGCAGATGATTTTTTAATAAAAAAAAATTATTTTAGATTTTAGAAACATTAAAATAATTTTTAAAAAATCTATACCATTCATGTTAGAAACAAAGTATTTTCATTCATTTTTTACTGTCTCCAATCGCTGACAGCATATCATTTTCTTCTTACAGGTTTGCATAATTCCTATGTTCCCCTTTAGAGGAGGCTGTGGAGATGGGCGGTTATAGAGAAATTTAAATCGTTCATGTGGCTCGTTGCACATGGGAAAGCACACACAACACAGCTTAGAGTTCACAAGGGATTAGAATATCAAGCAGGATGTCCTTTCACCTATAACCAAGACGAAGATGCAATGCATCTATTAAGAGATTGTGTCAATGCTAAAGAAAGGTAGATTTCCATAATCAATCAATGTACTGGAATAAATTTAATTCATTACTGGGAATGGATTGGGTGCACTGGAATCTCAGGTAGGAGGCTATCAGAACTTTCACAAAGAAGATCGGACGGGCAACCTTGTTCAGATATGTTTGTTGGGATATTTGGGTGACTCGGTGTAAGAAGCTTTCTGGGGAAGGATTGGAGTTGAGATATCACAATGGCAATTATAGTCTAATCAAAGCTAACTGAGATATGGATTTATCTTCTCATTATCAATTTTATGAGTGGCTGGAGCATCAAGAAGGGTGGAGTTGGAAGGAAGACTGGATTCATTACTTTGGAGACAAATGGGTCTATTTTAGAATCAGGTCAAAGCGGGTGTGCTGGAGCATTAAGGGGGAGGAAGGAGAGTGGATATGTGGTTACATGTGTAAACTTACGCAGGTGCCTCCTGTGGTGGTTGAAATCATTGCTATCATCCAAGGTCTTCAGATATATTGAAGTAGGAATTTGAAATGTATTTTAGTTCTTATTGACTATCTTGAGGCAATATCCTTACTCACAAGAGGTTGTGCTAGTAATCACCCTTTTAGAGAGGTTATTGAGGATGTAAAACTATGGATGGCTAACAACTAACAAGTTCTTATTAGGAATATTCATAAAGAGTAAAATACTCTAGCGGATCATTTAACTAAATTAGCTCATAACATTACAAAAAATTTTATTCTTCTTAATCACCCACCACCTTCATATCGTGAGGCGGTTGGTAACGAGTGTTGAAGGTTTTGTTTTATTACCATGTATTGTATTAACTTTTTGTAGGTTTAATGAATTTCAGTCTTTTCTAAAAAATAATAATAATAATAACGAGGATGGCAAGAAGCAGCCCTGGTCCATGCGTTTAGTGTTTTTGTAATAATCCATGCTATAGTACTTTTGTAATAATTGCCGGCATGATAGTACTGTACATTATTTCAGAACGAGTAGCATTAAAAGTCACAGTTTTATTATGTTTATCTATTTTTTTTAAATATATATATATATATATTTAAAAAAATAGTAAATACGAATGAAAGCGTTGGTTGTAAATAATAATTTATGTCTTCTAAATTATTTTCAATGACTTATGGTAAGGTTTCTATGTTTACAGCCGTCCATAGAAATTTTTTTAAAAAAATTTAACTATTATTATAAATTATTTATTTATTTTTTATAAAAATCATCATGACACGATGTTTACAATATGAAATCAAGTTGCCAACATTTAAAATAGAAAAAGAAATAAGAAAATATCATTTAAACTTTAAAATCTCAAATCAATTATTTTTTCTTAAAATGAGTTTTTAATTGATATTTAAGTGTAATGCCTATGCTTTTATAGTCAATAATATTAATTTAGGATTTAAAATTTACGTGATATTTTTTTATCTTTTTTTTAATATATAAAAAATCAAAGCTAACAGTAAAGAGAGGGGAGATTCAAGAGAGTGAGATGAGAGAGGGCTAAGAAGAGGTAATCAGAGGCGTGAGATGTCTGTTCTTCCGTCTTATTTGTCAAGCAGTCTAGCTGCTTTCAACCAATTTTGTGTAAAGCCTTAGTGTATGTTTGACAACCTCAAAAAAGTGCTTTTTTAAATATATTTTTTATAAGTTGACGTACAACTACTCTCACATACTTATCTCGAATATAGTAAAAATATTTATATAACTAAAACAAACGAGCACTTAAACCAGCAAACCATTACATGTGGTTTAAATAGGCATTAGTCGTGATCAAGAAATCAATGTAATTATTAAAAAAAAAAAACTCACAACAAGCGAGCCCGTCCTCTTCAGGCATCCTCAGCTAACACGTACCACTAGCTCAGGACATAATTGAATGCCCGTCCTCTCTTTCCTTTTATTTTAAAACAAATTGCCATTTATTTGTTTGCTTTGTCTGACAGACTACGTGATTTCTTTTGTACAACAAAATTAATGGTCTGCAAAATATTAACGTGTTCGCTTGGGCTCCATATCTTGTTTGCAAACTTCGGCTTCCATTGCCATGATCTTATACATTCTCTGTTTTCTCTTACTTTATAGTGTATACTTCTTTTGATTTCATTTTTTATAAGCTATTTTCAGCATATTTCACTGAAATCTAAAAAAATTGTAAATTGGTGACATAGTTTAATAATTCGTTATAGGGATAATTTGAAGAAAAATTATAATTTTTCTTATTAATTCATAGGATCGAGAAGGAAATACCATGTTTGATTAGATATGAAGTAATAAATTATTTTAGAAGCTTTTTGTTCGTTAGCAATTAAATTTAACTTTGAAAGATCAAAATAGTACAAATGCTGAATGGCCCACTAAACTTGTGTGAGTGTCGATTTTGCGGATCGGAGTCGGTGGGTCATTTATTGTTGTCTCCCAGTCTTCATTTTTATCTCTTGATAGTTAATTTTCAAAGTATCTGAGCGAAAAATAAAAAATACATAAATATAAAAAAAGAACATAAAATGAAAAATAAAAATTTAAAATTATAAAATCCTGAATAAATTATTTTTTATAAAATGAGTCGTAAATTATTTATTAAAATGAATTTTGTCCATTTTAAGTCTATATCTCATTTTATTGCAGTTGAATGGCTAAACCAAACAAAAAAAAGGAAAGAAGGAAATGACATTTTTTAAAATTCACTAAATATGAAAATTTAAAATATCAAAAAATTTCTAAGATGGAAAAATCCCAATAATTATTTTTCATAAAATAAATTATAAATTACATATCAATATTTTCTTATCAATTCTCAATAACAAATTTAATTTAGAATTCTAAAGCGTCGTTCATGTGATACTGTGTGTGTGTGTGGGTGGGCCTGCATCATTGTATCGGGCCCTATTATCATTATTGATGGCACGATGGTACATTCACGTCAGTTTCACATGGCATGCAAAATACAAATAGGTAAAATTTGGAGGTACTTAATATTCTTCATGATGTCGTTTGTCCTTTTTTTTTTTTTGCTTTCGCAGGGTATCCACTGGAGCGGGCCCAGTGACTAATCCCTCGCGTTCTGTAGGCCCAGTTAAGGGGGCGGACGCTGGTCACGAGTTTTAAAGTTGCTCCATTCCCAGGACGAGGATCGAACCCCCGACCACTGGTTAAGGTAGGAGAGACTCAGACCATCTCACCTAAGCCCCCGTGGTTCGTTTGTCCTTTTTTAAATCTAAGAAACTCATCTTATTATGGCTGAATGGTTAAAACCCCCCCAAGAGGGAACAACATTTTTTTTTTAAATTCACTAAATACGAAAATTCAAAAGATGAAAAAATGTCTAAGATGTGAATACCCAAATCACATCTCATTTCAAACATTCCCTTATTTCTTTCTATCTTACCTCTCTCTCATCTTCTCTCATTTTCACTTTTTTTTCTATAAGCCGATGAGTTTAACAAGGTGATCAAATATGGTAATAAAATTTTAATTTATTTATTTCAATACCTTTTTCTTTCACATGATATTTATTCTCACTATTTTTTTTTCAGATATTTCTTTACATAATCATAATCTTATTATAGCAGACAACATAATAGTTCTTTATTACCCACGTATCCCCAATAATATTATCAATAGAATTTTCAAATTTATCTAATTTAATTAAATCATTCATTTAAAATTATAAATGACCTAAACTCATGAATAATAAGCTAATTAAATTAGCTAAACTATTAAAATAATAAACTGTTTAATTTAATATTAACAAAACGGAAACAGATAATTGTATATATATTTTTATTTTTTAGAAATTTGTAGCGGTTTTATAGCGGCTAAAAATATATCTTTTAAAAAATAAACTAAATTTTTGGTGCCAAATTTGAATTTTATTGGATTTAGTAGCGGTTATATAACCGCTACTAATAATTCTCGCCCTTTTAAAATTCACTTTTGTAGCGGTTTTATAACCGCTACAAATATCATAATAAATTTTCATTTTCATTTCCCGTCATCCAATATTCATGGTTTGAAATTTGTAGCGGTTATATAACCGCTACAAATTAGCATGAGAAGTTCCTCCAGTTGAGAATGTTATAGTGGTGCTAATTAACCGCTACTATGGTTTTTTCCTTTGAGTAGCGATTAAGAATAACTGCTACAAATATACTTGCAACAGTGAATTTAGTAGCATTTTCTTGAACCGCCACTAATTATGTTTGTAGCGATTAAAACCGCAACAAATACACACTTTTAACCGTTACTAAAACACAGTTTTTTTTGTAGTTATGGTACTTTTTTTTATCAGTGGCACGATGGTACATTCACAGCAGTTGATATAGTTAGAAGCTAGACATGTTGGCTCCGTTGGAGACTCGTTGTGCTGGTACTTAAGCTCGAAAAATTGCAAGCAAATTGGGATTTTGACAATTCTATATTATAGATTCTAATGGTTTCAGCAGAGGAATGTGGTGCTATGGAAGGAGGGAAATTGGGAGGTGAAAGTAATAGAAGCCTCGGAGCAATTTATTCACATGTCGGTGTTAATAGAAGGCATGCAGTACTACGTTACCTGTGTTTACGCTAGCTCGAATTTGATAAAATGTAGAAGCCTTTGGTGTTGTTTATATGAAATTAGTGAAGAAGTGTGGAGGGTTTCTGGTGTGTCGGAGGAGATTTTAACGGAGTTCTCTTTGAACATGAACGGCGCTCAAGAACAAGACAAACCTTACAAGCTGATTGAGAATTTACAGCGTGGATGGACGACAAGCACTTATCAACACTATCAGTCTATGGAGGGATTTAGTTCGTCCTACTAGACGGAGGAAATTTATGTCAATGGATTGTCGGACTTGGTTTCATTGGAACTTATTAGCACATGGAAGCAAGGAAAGGGTTGAGAGGTGCTCAATTTTTGCTATCACATGTTGGTGGATTTGGAGGAAACAAAATCTATTTGTCTTTTAGTAGAAGAAGATTTCGAATCATATGATTTGTAGCAGTAAGGAAGCCTATGAACGTTTTGTAAAAGGAAGTTTACAGAAAATGAGTATAGGCCATGAATCCCATGCAGATTATGATCTCATCAGCGTAGCTATACACCTCATTCAACGTGACTGGGACATCCAACTCACTCAAGTTAGCAGATGGTCTATTTTGGCAACGAATTATTTAGCAAAAGAAGGGCTTTCGGCAATGATAGGCTTTCGTTTGATTTCTCAAGCTCCCACTGCTCTTCAGCAAATCCTTGATAAGGAGAAGGTGTTTGGTGTGTCGTTTGGGTTATAAAGTTTCAGCATGATTTTTTTTAGGGTGAAGGTGCAAAAATAGCCATGAACTTTGTTCAAAGGTGCAAAAATAATCATGAACTATTTTTGGTAGCAAAAGTAACCATGAACTATGTAAAATGGGGCGAAACCGTTAAATATGTTAACGGTCAACGGTCATATTTAACGGTTTTACCCCATTTTACATAGTTCATGGTTACTTTTGCTACCAAAAATAGTTCATGATTATTTTTGCACCTTTGAACAAAGTTCATGGCTATTTTTGCACCTTTACCCTTTATTTTATGTTATATGATTTACCATAACTTTTAACAAAAAAAAAAAAGAAAAGAAAACTTAAGGCGAGCTGCTAAATTCTACATGATAGAAGTAGTAGTTGAGGGGGTGTTATAAGGGATGTCATTAACTTTTGGATCGTTGATCATAGTCACAAGCTTATAAATGTTCCGCTTGTGATAGATAGGTTAATCGCCGTTATACATGGCCTCAACTTGTACTCACTTCACTTGTACAAAATTCCCTTTTTAGACCGCCACATTTAGACCGGTTATAGCGGATAAGGTCTTAAAAATTTGACCGGTGGCAGTTTTGTAATTATATAAAACTTCTAAGATCGATCCTCCAAAAAGCCGGTCTTAAAAAAATTATTAAACCAGTTATAAATAAAATCGGTCTTAAAATATCAAAATATTTAAAAAATAAAAAATTTGACACTTTTAAGACTGGTTATTATTAATAACCAGTTTTAAAGATAAAAACTTTAAGACCGATTTTCATAAAAACCGGTCTTAAAATGAAAAATTTTTTAAAAATTTTTTTTAAACCTTTTAAGACCGGTTTTTATGAAAACCGGTCTTAAAGGTGAGCGTTTTGCTCATATTTTTACTCCCGCGCTCTAAACCATTTCTTTTCTTGTCCCCATTTCTCTGTGAGCTCTGTTGCTACTTGTTTTGAACTCCTCCATCACTCCCCGCTTCTCATTAGCTCAACTTTTGTTTGTCATTACCGTTGTTGTTGTTGTGTTCCTCGTCGCTGTTCTTTGATCATCGTCACTCTCCTCCGCCGCCACCTCTATTCTCTGTAGTAACCATTCTCCTCTGCCGTGACTTTCCTATGTCAGTTCCGTGAATTTGAGGACTTCATTTTAACCTCAGTTGACACCACCGTGACTTTGGGTGACATAAATGCCATTGGAGTAGCTCCTATTATAGGTAGATTTCTAGGAAGAGAACCAAACAAGGGAGGAGATTTTGAAGGGTCCATGTTTTCTGGAAGAAAAGGTGGCCCAAAAACACTGTTGACAGCGGCGTGTGAGCTACACGCGTTGGTCAGACTGTCGGCACACAGATCTCACAAGTAGAGAATAAGGACAAAGAGTGTGAGTTCTGTGCAGGTCAAATTGAGGCAGTTTCTCTAGGAATAGCTGATTGGTGCTGTCTGACTCATCCTGGGTAGGCCGTGTATGCTCACTTGCTGGCATTGTAGAGATTACAAATCTCCATCATCCTCTGTTCTGTGTTTCTCCAATGTCCCTCTCCCCCTCTCACTCTCTATGGTCACCAGTCATTTTCTGACCAAGCTCTGATACCATACAAGTATATATTATTTTATACTTACTTGATACAATAACAGAGATTACAACGAGTATTTATAGAAAAACAAATCAGAGAAAATGCGGGGAGAGAAGCAAACGGTGAGGAGTAATTACGGGGGCTTTCGGTGCAAGTCAAATATCTCAGGCTTGCACCAAAAGTCCTCCTGACTTCTCACATATACATATTGAACAAATAGTAAATACCAATGAAAGCGTTAGTTGTAAATGATAATTTATGTTTTCTAAATTATTTTCAGTGACTTGCACTAAGATTTCTATATTTACAGCCATCCATAGCAATTTTTTTTTTAAATTTAAACATTATTATAAATTTTTTTTTTTATAAAATTCATCATTACAAAATGAAATCAAGTTGCTAACATTCAAAATAGGAAGAAGAAAAAATATCACTTGAACTTTAAAAATCTCAAATCAAGTGCTTTCTCTTAAAATGAGTTGGTAATTGATATTTAAGTCTAGTTGATACCTATACTCCTATAGTCAATAAGATTAATTTAGGATTTGCATTTTTTTCTTTTTTTTAATATATGAAAAATTAAAGCTAACAACAAAGAGAGGGGAGATTTGAGAGAGTGAAATGAGAGAGGACTAAAAAGAGGGAATAAGAGGCGTGAGAGGTCAGTTCTTCAGTGTTGTTTGTCAAGTGGCCTAACTTTCAACCAATTTTGTGTAAAGCCTTGTTGTACGTTTGGCAACATCAAAAAAGTGTCTTTGTGAGCTTTTTTTTTTTAATAAGTCAAGACAAAGCTCCTGTCACATATTTACCTCAAACGTCGTAAAAACATTTCTAAAAAAACTAAAACAAACGGAGACTTAAACCAAAAAAACCATTACATGTGACTTAAATAGGCATGAGTCATGATCAAGAAATCAATGTAATTATTAAAAAAAAAATCTCACAGCAAGTGAGGCACATGTAATAACAACTTTTCGTTGTAAGAAATAATAACATGTTTATATTGCTAACTTCTTTTGAGATTTTTTTTTTTATGATTACATTCGTTCTTCAAAACATCTTAATGACTGTTCCCAATTAAAATATAACACGCATGGAGGGGATTGCACCAAATAACGAATCAGACAAGAAGAAATATAATTCTTTAAGATATATCTATCTAATTTAATTAGATTAGGAAAGTTAACTAATATGATATGTATTTTTTAGAACACCCTGATCATTTTTCCTTAATTTCTCCATTTCCTTTCTTTTTTAATCATTGTTGAGATAGTGTCCATAGGGTTAAATTAGAAAAAGAGTGAGATAAATAAAAAATAATATTTTATATTTGCGACCAAACATGTATTTTTTAGGAAGGAGGAGGTGTAAAATAGAGGAATGTACGAGACTTGGAGGCTTCGTATAACAATACTGTGTGGATGATAAATGTCTACGTGGATGGCAAAAGGATGCCTCCCCGCCTTTCCACTCTCGACTCACCATTTTCATTAGGAAGCCTCCCCACGTCTCCCGCGGTCGACGCTTCATTTTCATTTCATAATCCGCTTCAGGCATCCTCATCTAACACGTAACACTAGCTCAGGACATAATTGAATGCCCGTCCTTTCTTTCTTTTTTCTTTTCTTTTTATTTTAAAAAAAATTGTCATTTATTTGTTTGCTTTCTCTCACAGACTACGTGATTTCTTTTGTACAACAAAATTAATGGTCTGCAAAATATTAACGTGTTCGCTTGGGCTCCATATCTTGTCTGCAAACTTCGGCTTCCATTGTCATGATCTTATACATTTTCTGTATTTCTGTTACTCCATGGTGTATACTTCTTTTGATTTCATTTTTTATAAGCTATTTTCAGCATGTTTTACTGAAATCTAAAAAAATTTTTTAAAATTGGTAACATAGTTTAATAATTCGGAATAGGGATAATTTGAAGAAAAATTATAATTTTTCTTATTAATTCATTGGATCGAGAAGGAAATACCATGGTTGATTGGATATGAAGTAATAAATTATTTAGAAGCTTTTTGTTCATTAACAATTAAATTTAAATTTGAAAGATAAAAATAGCACAAATGCTGAATGGCCTACTAAACTTGTGCGAGTGTCGATTTTGCGGGTCGGAGTAGGTGGGTCATTTATGGTTTTCAGTCTTCATTTTTATCTCTTGATAATTAATTCTCAAAGTATCTTGAGGAAAAATAAAAGATACATAAATATATAAAAAGAAAAGAAAATGACAAAAAAAACTTTAAAATTATAAAATCCTAAATAAAGTATTTTTTATATATCAATATGACGTTTGTCCAATTTAAATTCACATCTCATTTTATTGTGGTTGAATGGCTAAACCAAAAAAAAAAAAACAGAGAGAGAGAGAGAGAGGAAACAACATTTTTTAAAATTCATTAAATATTAAAATTCAAAAGATGAAAAAAATTTTAAGATGTGAAAATTTCAGTAAGTATTTTTCATAAAATGAATTTTGAATATTTTATCAAGATTCTCTTGTTAATAATTCCCAATAACAAATTTAATTTAGAATTTTATAATTTTAAAGTGTGGCTCCTATCATTATTCTTAAAAAGAGAGATTCCCTTGTGATACTGTGTGTGTGTGTGTTGGTGGGCCTGTATCATTGTATCGGGCCCTATTATATTATTGCTGACACGATGGTAGATTCCCGTCTGCTTGGTATGGCATGCAAAATACAAATAGGTAAAATTCGGAGGTACTTAATATTCTTCATGATGACGTTTGTCCTTTTTAAATCTAAGAATCTCATTTTATTATGGCTGAATGGTTAACCCAAAAAAAAGAGGGAACGACATTTTTTAAAAATTCACTAAATATAAAACTTCAAAAGATGCAAACATGTCTAAGATGTGAAAATCTTAAATCAGATAATTTTTATAAAATGAATTGTGAATTGTTTATCAGATCTTATCAATCTCTTATAATTTTTGATAATAAATTAGGATTTCAAAATTCTTTTTAATCATTTTCCCTAAAAAGAAAGAGCATATGTGAGACTCGGTGTGTGTTGGTAGGCCTCTATCATTGTTTCGGGGCCCTATTATAATTGGAAGAGGATACTCTCATTGTCCACTTTCTCATTATCTTCTCATCATCTTATCTCCACCCTTAGATTATGAAATGAATGGTTTAGATTTAATTTTTTATAATAATATTATTATTAAATTTTATAAATTTTAATTTATTTATTTATTATGGATTCCAATTATGAAGGGTATAGATAATATTTTAAGAGTTTAAATTTACTTTTTTTAATGTTTGTTGAAATAATTTTATAAAATATTGAATCTATGCCATTTTTTTTTAATCTAACGGTAGATATGAGATAATGAGAAAAAAAAGAGAAATACGACAATGAGAGAAACTTGACCTATTATAATTGCTGCCGCCACGATGGGACATTCACGGCAGTTAATATAGCCCTAGGTAAAATTCGGAGAAAATATTCTTCATGATGACATTTGTCCTTTTTAAATCTAAGAATCTCATTTTATTGGGGCTGAATGGTTAACCCAAAAAAAAAAGAGGATGCTCTAGTGGGCTTCAAAGAAGATCGGTCCATTGCACCTGAGAGACCCAAACAGTAATGGAGCTTGAAGAAGACAACACTGGTCCACCTGATGCAACAGAACTGGGAAAGAATAATCTCATGGCTGCAACAACTTGGAGCCATAGTGCGGTTCCTGTTTCGGGCCTCAATGGCTAACCCATGAATGCACTCTTTTGGAACTGTAGAGGAGTGGGTGCCCGATCATTACCTGGCTTAATTCGGAAAGTGAGTAATAGTTACAAACTAGACATGTTGGCTCTGTTGGAGACTCGTTGTGCTGGTACCAAAGCTCGAAAAATAGCAAGCAAATTGGGATTTGGACAATTCCATATTATAGATTCTAATGGTTTCAGCAGAGGACTGTGGTGCTATGGAAGGAGGAAAACTGGGAGGTGAAAGTAATAGAAACCTCGGAGCAATTTATTCACATGTCGGTGTTAATAGAAGGCATGCAGCACTACGTTACTTGTGCTTACGCTAGCCCGAATATGATAAAACGTAGAAGCTTTTGGCGTCGTTTATCTGAAATTAGTGAAGAAGTGGAGGGTTCCTGGTGTGTGTCGGAGGAGATTTTAACGGAGTTCTCTTTGAACATGAACGGCGCTCAAGAACAAAGACAAACCTCACTAGTTGATCGAGAATTTGCAGCGTGGTTGGACGACATGCACTAATCAACACTGCATGCTGTAGGCCGGCTATTTACATGGGGACGAGATGGCTGTGAGAGCGGACTCACTGGGTACCCTCCCTTTCTTCGAAACCTTCGCTAATGCCACGGTCAAAGTCTTATATCTTTTACCAATTAAAGTCAGATCATCAACCGCTACTACTTCATTTGTACGATTTCCCTGAACCTCCGAGACTTGAACGACCGTTTCGCTTTGTAGCGTCATGGCTCTTGCTTGAGGATTTTGATACTTTTATGCAGGAAATATGGTTGAAATTAAAGATGCATCATGGAGCGAGAATGTTTCGCATTTTACAGGAAGTGCATGGCCACCTGGGTGGACGTAAAAGAAGAATTGTATGAAGACTTGAAGGGATTAATAGGGTCTTAAACTTGTCGGCGGAGATGTGGCTTGAGCACTGACGAGTCGTGCCCTCTGTGTCACAATTGTACTGAGGATTCTCTCCATGTTATGCGTGACTGTCCTCACGCTATCGGTCTATGGAGGGATATGATTTAGTTCGTCCTACTAGATATGGAGGAAATTTATGTCAATTTTTGCGATCACATGTTGGTGGATTTGGAGGAAACAAAATCTATTTGTTTTTTAGCAGAAGAAGATTTCGAATCATGAGTGAGTAAGCCTATGAAAGTTTTGCAAGAGGAAGTTTACAGAAAGTGGGTATGGGCCATGAATCCCATGCAGATTATGATCTCATCAGAGCTATACTCCTCGTTCAACGTGACTGGGACGTACAACTCACTCACGTTAGCAGATGGTCTAACTTGGCAACGGATTATTTAGCAAAGGAAGTAGTAGTTGTGGAGGTGTTATAAGGGATGCCATTAACTTTTGGATCGTTGATCATAGTCACAAGTTTATGAATGTTCCACTTGTGATGGTTATATGTTAATCGCGGTTATACATGGCCTCAACTTGTACTTACATAGAAGTTTTAATTTGTTTTTCTGATTGCTTGGAGGCTACTAATCTCACTGTTAAATGTAGTAATGATCTGCATCCTTTTAAGGATAATGTGCACGATGACGTTCATATGAAGTGGAAGATCATGTTTCATCGTCTGTATAGAAAAGAAAATTCCACTGCCGATTAATTTAGCAAACCTTTCTCATAGTTTAGATATTACTTTTTACATCTTTCATCAACCTCCTCTTCTCTTGTCGGTAGGTGGAAGGTGATGAAGCAAGTTAGGCTTGATAGGGATGTTTTGTATTATATGTTGATCTAGTATCCAGTTTCTATTAACAAAAACGAAAGAAAAAGCGGGGGGAAATAAAGAAAAAGCTATCACAAACATGTTTTTGGAAAACCAAACAATTAACCCAGACCTGATGAGAGCCTTCGATGGATCGCATTTCGAGCCCATGGATCTCAAGTTACCTTAAACCCAAAGAAATAAAAAAACCAAATAGAGCAAATGCTATATCAAATATTCTTTTTAAGGTAAGAAAATCACAATTGCACAAAAGGCTTAATACCATTTTTTATTCGTTAAATTTATCTCCATTTTAACGTTGATGTCTTAAGTTTTAAATAATTGGTTTTGGTTTTTATAGGAGTAAAATGATTCAGTTTTTATTAAGTTTTATGGATTAATATTTTAAACGAAATAAAATTTGAGGAGTCAAAATAAAAATAAGAATAAATTTAAGGGACTAATGATATTAATCTTACTCAAAAAAATCACAATACATAGATTTTATTTCTTATATTCATTATGTCAAATTATCCCAACACTTTTTTATGTGGGTTTATAATTTAATTATAATATTTTAAAAATAAAATACATGATCATATGGGATTTAAAATTTGACATATTGAATATAAAGAATTTGATTTGTGTATTTTTTTTAAAAAAGAATCCAATATTATGAATTTTGCATTTAAGCTAGAAATCATATATAGTATGGCTTATGAATTGATCAAGTGGGTGAATTGAATGGCTAGGTTAGCTTTACTATGATTCGACCAACCTTGACTGACGATGACTAGGCTAGCCTTGCCACGGTGGTATTTTTCTATATGAAATATATCTGAGTAACTGTATCATAAAAATCAATTTCGAATAAAAACTTTGAACTTTCCACAGTGTTCCAGAATTTCATTGTCTTTTTTGTAAATGATATAATACTCGTGGGATACTGATAAACAGCCGCAAGAAAATAAGGAAAAAAACTCGTCCATTTAGGCATTTACCGATTTTTTTCGTTGCAGAACAACTCGTCAATTTTCAATCTACGTAAGAAACTTCATCAATATTCTTCTTGAGTCAATATTATGACATACCTTATGGCTTATACTCAAATTTCCAGCACCAGTACCCACTATCCAGATTGTACTCACCCTTCTGTAGTTCTGTATAACCTTATAGCTCCACCTTCTTATGCTCATAGCTTTATATAAATGGATGTGCGTAAGGATCTGTTTCTTTCCAGTTAAATAAATGTCCGGTTTAAATTGTGCATGAATTTCCAGAAGAGAGGCGTGGCTTTTCAGTGTAAATCTGTCTTCCGGCGAGATAAAACCTTTAATCCGTACAGCAAGGAGGGCTGAAAAGGAAAGCGATGAACAGCGAAATGTGTGACGAGAAAATGGGGATGCATCTAAAAAATATCAGATTCAGCTTAGAAAAGAAGCTTTGGTGAATACGACAGCACATCAACACCTCATCGCGCGTCCATGGCGGTGCCCCTTCTTCTATTTGCTTGACAAGTAGACTGCAACACCCAACCTTGGTCATATTCCTCTCCTCACCAACCAAGTTTTCAATTATTATATTTTCTCTGCAATCTGTATTCTTCTCTGTCTACTTGAGTTCTTCAAGCTAACCAGTTGTTTCTGACGTTAAAAATACTTGGTTCCCCAATTAAGAAATCCATATTCGGAAAAGGTGGAAGTTCAGAAAAAGAAAAAGCACCTTGAAAGCAAACCCCATAAAAAGAAAAGAAAAGCAAGATATAGCAGGAGAATTCATTGGGGTTGGGTAAGCATTTGATCATCCTCCGGTCACTTCTCCATTGATATGCTGAAGCTCTTTAGGGTTTATCAGTGCATCTCCGGCTTCTTTTTCGTGTGGTCTCTGTCGTTTTAACCGTCTTTGCAGGTAATTCCTCGTTTCCTCATGCCCCCAAACACCCCACAGTAAATATCTCTTCATCAAAGCTTCTGATACTTCTTTGGCCATAAATTAAATCTCCAATGAACGGAACTTCTGGTTTCTGAGGAATTTAGCCCTTTGAACTCGTATATCTAATTGTAATTATGTCTCTCGTAGGATTGTTGATATGTCTTAATTTAGATCTGAGATCAAGGTCTCTTTTCCCTTCCAGTTTTTAAGCATTGTGCAGTTTACAATTTTTTATTGGCTTGATTTCCTTAATGTTTATCCGTGCTTACTAGGGAAGAAAGTACGGAACATTGCAATATGTTTCATCTCAGACCTTATTGCGCTATCTTTTGTCGTATAGATTGAATTTGACTGTAGTGCACCATCGCTTGTCGTATAAATTGAATTTGACTGGCTTCTTCATCTCTGATTATTATTTTCTTCTAATTTTCTTTTATCCCGCATATCTGCATTGGCATTTGAAATTTTGTGGAGTGCTGAATATCTAGCCTTGAAATTTTGCTAGTTGCAGGGTAGTTCGTGACTCACCCATATCTCATTATTTAGCTGCCAACATTGCATTCTGGCATTCAATTTAGCACTGCCTCTGTGCCACGAACTGTAATTTTCTTTTCTACCATAGTCAATTTACTTGTCATATGGTGCAATGTGATTTTACATATTACGAAGGGTTCTGTGACAGCAACTTGGTGTATATGCAATTTCACATAAAGACAAAATACGAACTCAAATTATGTGGGATTGGCTCTCAGCTAAACTGATAAGTAGTCTACAATGGTGAATATACTTGAGTGTGTGTGTTTCTTTTCTTTCTTTCTTTGTTTTTTTTTTGGGGGGGGGGGGGGGGGGCGCATATTTGTTCTGGGTTTGATCTTTGATATGCATTGTTTGTTAATGAAGTTAAGTAATAATTGTTTTTCAAAAACTCCTGTAAGTTCTGTTTGCTTCCCTTTAACAGAAGGAAAGTCATAAGCCATCCAAGTTTTCTTCTTAATACAATACCCAGGATCCATTTTGTTTCTTGTTTGTTTCCTCTTCTAACATATCCTGTAACTTTTAACATTTTTATTAATCTTTAGATCATCTGGAGACAAATGGCAGCTGAGCTTGTCAACGCTGCAACAAGTGAGAAACTGGCTGAAATTGATTGGACAAAAAATATTGAAATCTGTGAATTAGTTGCTCAAGATCAAAGGTATATGCAATGCTGTGTTGTTCCTTTCTGATTGCTGAATGTCTTAAAAATTACTAAGAGAAATGGATAGCTGGTATGTGTATGTTGTTAGTAGTTTGTATGATGGTTCTTGGGATTGTTCATTTTATAATTGAAAGAGAATACTTGCCATTGCAAATGATCATTATGGCATGCCATGCCAAAATGGTTGCTGATTTCTTGGATCCAAGTATGTATCCCTCAATTGTTTGTTTCTTTGAAAACAATCTTAAATTATACGCCTTTGGTTAAGTTGGTAATAAACTGATATCTGGTGCCTAACTTAGTTTATGATGCTGACTATGCTCATCAACATTTTTGTTTACTACTTCAACTTGTCTGGTGCTTGGTCCTGGCTGGTGTTTCACTAGATTATAAGCATAGATTAGCCCTTTAATGTGGCAGAATAATCAAAGCAGTACCACTCTTACTAATTGCATAGTTTGTGAACATGAAGGCAAGCTAGAGATGTTGTTAAAGCTGTCAAAAAGAGGCTGAGTAGCAAAAACCCCAATGCTCAACTGTATGCAGTCATGGTAAGTATAATGGCTTCCCTATGTTTTGCTGTCATAGACGCTTTCATGTGGATTTTCTAAGCAGTTTGCATATTCACTAACATAATGACTTTGTCCAACTGAACATTTTTGTTGCATGCTTTCCTGCTCTATGGTTTCGTACTAAGTAATTTCTTAAATTTTCTAGCTGTTAGAAATGTTGATGAACAATATTGGAGAACATATGCATAAGCAAGTGATTGATACGGGGATTATTCCCATTCTTGTGAAAATTGTGAAGAAAAAGGTAAGAACTTTTCTGTAACAGGCCATTGTCCTTCAGTGATTTTAATATCTTTCAGAACCCTACAATGATTTGGTCCTTTTTTTTCTGATTGCAGTCAGATTTGCCAGTACGAGAGCGGATATTTCTCCTGCTAGATGCCACACAAACATCCCTTGGTGGTGCTTCTGGAAAGTTTCCCCAGTATTATCATGCATATTATGATTTGGTGGTAGGTACAGATATGTGAAACAAATTTCTAGGATTCTTATGGGTTGATGTGGATTCTAGAATTTGATTATCAGTAGGATGGCAAGAAACAAGTGGGGTTCTTCAAATTAAAGAAATTAATGGGAGCACTTTCTCTTTCTTTCTTTCTTTTGGAATTTTCTTCTATATCCTTTACTAAAGCTAAACACAATCACGGCATTTGTTCATGTTTTACAGAGTGCTGGTGTGCAGTTTCCTCAGAGTGCTCAAGTGGTCCAATCAAATCATCTCAGTTCACAACCGAGCACAACTAATAATGAACTGAATGGGGAGCAGGCCTCACCTAGAGTTGAAGGGATTGCCCAGAAAGCAGATTCTCAGGCTGTTCCTGAATCTAGGTGACTTTGTTTCTTTGTTAGTTTTTTTTTATTTATTTATACTTTACACTTGTGTTTCACTGGAGCTTTAGGAGTCGTATTGGATATCATTCTCATTATTTTTCCATTATACGCTCAAGATGCAGGGTGGACAAATAATAGGAATTAGCCAAAGATACTGTTTTAGGTCAAGTAATATGGACATTGATTGGTGTGGGTCTAATGAACTGGTGGACCAATAACCTAGAAAATTTGTTGGTATCATCTTATCTTTTTCTGGCAAAGGAAATATCTTATTCTTCATGTGTTTTTTGCAGCATTATTCAAAAGGCTAGTAATGCATTGGAAGTTCTAAAAGAAGTCCTCGATGCTGTTGATCCTCAGCATCCTGAGGTATGTTGAGAACATATCCTACTGGAAACAGAATTTGGCATTCCAAGAACATGATGTATTTATCATTTTTAGTGAAAAAGGATAAACTTCTCTAACATGTTCTGGAGTTGGGTCCTTGGTAATGGGCAGTTTAGTTGTTTGGTAGTAGTAATCTTATAATCAACAATATTTTTTGTCTCAAGCTATCAGCTTGTCTGTGAAGATCAAAGCAAAAACTTATGAGCTTTTTCAGATATGAAATTTCTGATATTGAGTTTGACATTCTGGTATCATTCATTGGTGAACTTTCAAAGATTTCAGCATCTTTTCTACACAAACACCTACATGCATGATGTTCTCTTCTTGTGAAAAATCCAGACATGTTTTCCTTAACAGCACCACTTTTGTAGAATTTCACGAGAACATCATGAAGTGTTTAGCGGCAGTTTTTTACATATTCAAAAACAAGACGAGGAGATATATTCAATATTGCTGACCAACTAAAAATATTGAGACATCTAGCTGCTGTAGGAAGGAAATTGTAGGCTATGGCATTCTACAAATGTTGTTAAGGCAGCATTTGCTTAAAATGTATTTATGGATCTTGTGACTAAAGACACGTCACCGTTTGCTGAATCTGAAAGTATGTTGTGTCATTTTAGGGTGCAAGGGATGAGTTCACCCTTGACCTTGTGGAGCAATGTTCATTTCAGAAGCAAAGGGTAATGCATCTTGTGATGAGTTCTCGGTGAGGCTGCTTTAAATTTCATTTTTAATGCTCTAGGCCTATATATTTCTTCTGTCCTCTCCTTTCTGGATTCAAAGTAGTTCAGCTGATGGATTGTAAAGCTCATTTGCTTATAAAATTCTTTTGTAGAGATGAAAGAATAGTCTCTCAAGCGATTGAATTAAACGAGCAGCTTCAGAAAGTTCTTTCTAGGCATGACGACCTTCTTTCAGGCAGAGCTACTACTACTACTACAACAACTGCTAATCGTTTTGAGCATGAAGTCGAAGACGAAGAGGAAGAGGAGGCTGAACAGTTATTCCGAAGGTACATTACCTGCTCTTTTAATCTGCCGTTATTATTCACTTTCAAAAACTGTGTTTTGAATATTTCTTCATTCGGCATGGTAACACCTAGAAGATTACGCAAAGGAAAGGCTTGTGCAAGACCTGAAAATGAACAGACTGCAACTGAGTTGCCTCCTTTGAGTGTGCTTGGGGAAAAACTGAATCGTCCACTGATAAGACCACTCTCTTTGGAGCCATCATCTCGAGAAGCCGATATTCGTTCTTCACCTGCTGTAAATTCAGTGCCAAACGCAAATCAAGTGAATAGGAAGCCTTCTAGTGTTGCCATTCCTCCCCCACCTGCAAAGCACGTTGAGAGGGAGAAATTTTTCCAGAAAAACAAGGCGGATGGTTCTGCTCTGGCCGGCCAAATGAATGGCCTCTCCATACACAGTCGTAATGGCAGTCACTCCCACGGTGGAAGCTTTGATTCCAGTGACTGATATACATGCACTAACAAAAGGCCCTGCTTTGCTTCCATTTATCCTTTTTTATCATTCAAAGTGGGGTTTGAAGTTGAGTTGTGAGGATTTTAATATTTCTGTTTAGGCTCCATGGGTTCAGTTTGAAGGGGGGAAAGGAAAAACGAACAAAACTTCTTGGGTTCGTGGAAACATGGAACGGAGTTTCTGTGTCATTCTTACAGTCTGTACTTCTCGTGTGCAGGTTTGCTTTCATTTCTTTCTTTCTTTCTTTCTTTTTTTTTTTTTGCCTTTTAGTTTACGGGGTGCGACATATTATCTTTTTACCTCCTTGCCCATAATCTTGTTAGATTGCTTAAAATTACATTCATGTTTGTAATATTTTTATTTGTGGAGAATATTATATAATGGGGGGTCTCGGGGCCATCATCTAGCTCTCATGTCAAGTGCGCAGGAATAATTATACTAGTATTATATAGGAAATAATAAATAATAACTTCAAGAGTAAAATAAAATTGGAAAAATGCAAATTAAATAACATTTGAAATTGCAAAATCCTAAAAAGTCTATTAACACTTTAAAAAGACATGAATGTATTAAGCAACAAATTGAGTTTTTCAATTTTTGACAATTTTATCATTTTACCCCTCTTTTTTTTTTTAAAAAAAATAAGAGCACCGGCGCTCAGGTGTCTGGCCAGATAGGATGCCAGGAGCTTTTTTAGTGGGGAATGGGTGTTTTTTTTTTATTGAAAAAAATTATTTGACAATGGCGAAGGGTGGGATTGAACCCATCCCACCCGTTTAGTAAAAAAGCATGGTGGCTATTGGGCCACTAAAGCTTTTTTGAGATATATATTCATTTCTAAATATGTATAATATAAATAAAAGTGTAGTAGCTTTGACAAAGTCAGTAATGCTTTTGATAAATTTAGTAATAGAAATAACAAAATTCGTTATAGTATTGACTAAACTGTTTGCTGATGAATCTTGACTTGCTTGTTTTCATCAGCATTTTTGCACAAAACGCTTTTGTCAAAACCATTACAATTTTTGTCAAAATCATTACTAAACTTGCCAATCTCATTACTGAATTTGTTAAAATCCTTTTATTTGTATTATGAATATTTTTATAATGGAATCTCATAATAGAATAGTCAAAACCATTACAATTCTTGTCAAAATCATTACTAAACTTGTCAATCTCATAACTGAATTTGTTAAAATCCTTTTATTTATATTATGAATGTTTTTATAATGAGATTGTCAAAACCATTACAATTCTTATTAGTTATGAGATTAACAAATTTAGTAATGATTTTGACAAGAATTGAAGGTATAATAGCTTTAATAAATCAATAATGAAAATGATAAAATGCGTAATGGTTTTAAAAAAATGAGTAATGGGATTGACTAAACGAGCAATATATGTATGTATGTGAAAATGGATACATACATACATACATTCTGTTTATTCTCATTAATGCGGCAGATGCAGAGATGACTGCGGCTCAGGAGCAGAGCAAGCAGAACATTAAAAAACAGGGCAGGTGAAAGCATGGTTTCTTGGCAGAGAAGGCAGATAGTTTGAAATCCACACAAATGGCAAAAACTTTTACTAGGTGCATGCTTGCTTTATCACAGCTCGCATGTACTGTCCTGTTGTTTTCAATCTCACAGCAGAAATCCAGAACATAAGACAACATTTGTCTCTCTGTTAAACACAAAACTCAAACATGGAATCCATGGGCGAAGCAAGAAGACATTACATGAACAGAGCCATAAAGTTGGCCTATAAATCTCAAGTATATATCTATTATGATAGTCTTCATGAATTATGGTACAGCAGCTAACTAGGCACTCAACTAGCATACAATTTCAAATACTTTCAACAAGTGTGCATAACAATTGTGTGGCTCAACTGACTTGATATTCTCCGCTTGCATGAACCTCCTTCACCCTCTTGTCATACTCGTCTTCTTCGTCGTCTTCCTCCTCCTCCTCTGATCCTTCTGCTTCAGCTTCCCAGCCAAAACCTTTGACAGGCCTCGATACTGGCAGTGGATCTCTTGCCTCCCCGACGATTCTCATTATTTCCTCCGCACCCTGAGAATAAAAGCTTGGGTTGTCTCTCTGGTAATACACCGCCTGCGCTGATTCAGTTAGCTCCCTTGGTAGGTTCTTCAGAAACCACGGGTGGATCTTAATTTCCTTTATTGTTATTCTCTGAAACCCACAATAACGAGAGTTCCCTGTCAGTTACCTCCATTTAAACTCCTAAATCGCTCTACAGACCAATAACATTTTTTCAAACAGCAGATATTTTCAGTGGAAAGGTAGCAAATTGAGCTGTGTGGAGTCACACCGCTAGATACTGGAGAAAGAATAAAAACATGACATAGATGGATCCAGAGTCTCACCATTTAGAAAATAACAAAAGTACTATACGCATTTTGATAAAATAAAGAAGGGATAAAATGAGGAAAAGTAAATCATAAGCTCATCTATGCTACTGTGTCACTATATTTCTAAAATCATAACATAATCCACAAGTTGTCGCCTATAGGCCTAACAATAGGCAATAGACTGACTATATCAAATTTCTAATGATGTGACAATGAAGCTATATTGAGATTATCGGCAATATTTTATTCACTGAGCATCATAAAATATTGTAACATACCCTCAATGGATTAGCCACAAAAATGCGAGAGAGGAGGTGCCTGCAATCTTGAGATATGTGAACATAATCTGGGATTTTGTATTGGACAGCCATTATACGCTGAATAAAAAGAACAGGAGCAGAGGTATACAAATGGTGTGAGAAACAAAAAAACACCAGAAGCGACACTGAAAAAGATAAATATACACCTGGATTGTTTTCCGGAAATTCCTAGGGTCATCCTGGTCCTCAAAGGGATATGCTCCAACAAGCATGACATAAAGAGTCACTCCACATGACCACACATCAGCCAACTGAACCAACATAAGAAGGAAAACATTAATCATATCTAAAATAGAAAAAAAAAACCAAAGAAATCACTAATGATTGACACACACACACACACCCCTTGAAACACCTAAAAGCTGCTACTTCAATTTTCAGTAGGTAGAAAAGATTAGTTAAATTCAATGCACACATGAAGCATAGGCATGGAAATCTGAAAATTATTGACAGACAATAGAACACATGTTATAATTACCTTGCCATCATATTCGCGCCTAGAAAGAACTTCGGGTGCTATGTAAGCAGGGGTTCCAACCGTAGACTTGGGTCTTGAATGCAGCAAAGATGACTAAACACAAATAATGAAGCACTCAACTAACTATAAATATATCACCTAAGGGGACACAGTTATAGACTTATAGCCTTGGGATTATAATAATATTGTCGATACCTTGGAATAACCAAAATCACAAATTTTCAAGCGAGGTGCAGGACTTCCATCCAAAAGGGTATTTTCAAGCTTTAAATCTCTGTGGCATATTTGCTGCAGAACAAAGAGTAGAAACATAAGTTCTCATTTTGAGCATTTCTCAAAGCTATGAGAAGAGGCCATTTTTTTTTTTTGGTAAGCTTGGGAAGGAAAGATAAGTATAAAATACCTTGGCGTGACAGAAATTAACACCAGATATCAGCTGCTGAAAGAAATATCTAGCCTGAATAATAGTCAAAGAAACAAAATGAGAGAGAACAAAAATAATATGAAATAAAACCAAAAGAAAGAGATTCTAAGAGATTATGCCAACTTATCAACCTCGTCTTCACTGAATCTGCCAGCATTACATATCCTCTCAAATAGTTCCCCTCCAGCTGCATACTCCATTACTATTGCTAGATGTGTGGGGGTCAAAATGACCTGAAATTAAAAACCCGATTGAAACAAGAACACCAAATGTCAGTATTTTATACCCAAATGGAGATTGATTCAACGAGTCAACAATAACTAAAATGCTTGCCTCCTTGAATCGAATTATATTGGGGTGTTGAAGGGACCTGTGGTTCATAATCTCTCTGGCCACGTTCTCATCAATCTGGGATTGAAAAAAGAAATTATTTAGAATCACATATCCCGAGAAAGGGACTTCTCAAGTTCCCATCCGTCAGGTGCCAACATAAAATTGTGATCATGGACACCTTAATCTGGGAGCTGCTTGATTGCTAAAATTAGCGAAATTTGTTAAATTTTCTTCACGAAATAAAGCGTGTCAAAGATTGTTCCTTTCCCTTTTTTCTTTGTTGGTTTTCACAAAGCAGAACACACACATCAAGGAATCCAAAGTTAATCGTCAGAATACAAAAAAGTCTTTCGTCATTCCAAACGTCAAATGCAACACATAACCGCAATAAATCTGACACATAACGGATTCGTTAAACTATAATATTTTCTGGCAAGCAGTTAAACACAGTCATGATGATGATGATAACAAACAAACCTTGCGACCACGCTCGATGTATTTCATGGCGACGAGCTCCTTGGTCTCCTTGTTCCTCATGAGCCTAGCCACCCCAAAATTGCCGGCCCCCAAATCCTTCACCTCCTCGTACTTATCCATACCGTCGAATCTCTAGCGGTATTTCCTCAAGAGGACCAATCACACCAATTATGGAGGCCTCGTCAAAATTGGGCAATCAAGTTCGTTGCGAAATCAGGAGAGGAGTTTGACGGGGCTGAATCTGACGCGTCGTGTGATACAGGGAAAGGAAGCGAATCGGGAATTTATGAGGGAATTTGGGATATAGAGTGAGGGAGTGAGGAAGAAGAGTGAGCACGTGGGAGTGAGGTGAGAGAAAGGATTAGAAAATTGCATAAAGGGAAAGTGGAAGAAGGAGAATAACAGCAATGCATGAGGGATTGAATCCAGTGAGCTCGTTCGTTCCTGTGTGTTTACTTTTGGGATGGGAATTTCATATTTTGGGTAGGAGCAGAGAGGTTTGGCGTAGAGATGGATTGCTATTGGATCTCTTAAAACGCCGTGGTGATAGGGGGCTCAAAGGTCTCGCTTTGACTTCGTGATTGCCCTTTTGACAAGGTATATCCTTCGCCTTTTTACTCCCTTCCCCTTTTATTTTTATTTTTGTCTTGTTTTTGCGTAGCTTGTCAAAAATTTAAACGCATGTAGAAAAATGAAAAAAAAAACATTTGAATTACAAAATCTTAAAATATCTACTAAATTAGTAAAAGAACAAATATATAATCTGATATGAATTTTGGATTTTGAATTTTGAGTGTTGACTAAAGTTATTAAATTTGAACTGGTCATTGAACCGATCGAGGTACAGGTTAAGAGTTAATGAGTCAAATTGAAGTCAAGCCGGAACTAACTTGAGGCTAGACAGGTAGGGATGAAAATAGGTCAGGCCCCAAACAGGGGCCTACGGCCTAGCCTATATAAAGCCTAACCTAGCCTATTTAGTAAATAGGTCAGGCTCAGGCTCAGACATATTACTAGGCCTATTTAGATAAATAGACCAGGCCTATTTTCATAAGGCCTGGCCTATTTAGCTTTTTTTTTTTTAATGTATACTATTATATAAGGATATATAATATAATCTAAATAATTTTATAAATTTATCAACTTAACCTTAATTCTAAGTTTCATATCACATCGTCATTACACTCAATCATTACTTTCGCATAAATCATTCATCATTGTCTTTCTCCTCTTCGATCACTCAAGATGGCAATACTAACTCACTCACTCTCCCGTAATTTGCACCCTCCACTAAAGCATAATAATTGTTATAAGTTTATTTTAGTGTCAAATGAAATATTATAATCTAAGTAAGAGGAGTTTGTCCCAATTTACGTGGGAAAAGTAAAAGAAGTAAAATTAGTTTTGTATGTTGTTTGTTATGCTTAATCAATTTTAGAAAATATATCTTATTAGTCAACAGACGATTAGTTTTCTTTATTCCTATTTGCTCAGATAATTATTGTCACTAGACATTCTTTTCTTTTCCTTACTAAGCCCTAATATTATTATGAGAATGAGTATTAGGCTTTTAAGACATAATATATGATTGTATATAACTGTGAAGGGTTATATATGAATTTGGAAGCATATGTTTTAAAGGCTATTTAAAAGCTTACATTATTTAAGTAGGCCTTTAAATAGACTTCAGGCCTTGTCATGCCTTTTGAAGGCCTAGGCTCAGGCATAAAAAAAAAAATCTACATACAGACTCAGGCCCAGGCTTAGGCTTTGGATCTCTGTTGCAGGCCCAGGCCTATTTAGGCAAAGCCTAGTCTAGCCTAGCCTATTTCCACCCCTATAGACAGGTGAAAAAATGAAGATCTTAGGATTATTAATATGAGATTCTGAATAAAATAAAAAATGAATTAAATTATTTTTTAAAATAAAAAAGATTGAACTAGTCAAACAAAACCAGTTAGGTGATTGGTTCGTCAGTTTCTGACTTAGGCTGGTCAATCCAGTCCGACAGTATTGACAATTTAAGTGTAGGAGTTAACAACTTAGATATAAATTAACAACTTAAACTCTCAAAATTATTACAGTGTATATCCAAATTGTTAACTATTATTCTTAAGTTGTTATTTCATATTTTTCATTTTACTAATATATATGGGAGGACAAAAAAAATCCAGTCTGTGCTCTTTCCACAGCTTGATGTTAAAAAATAGTAGGTGACAGGGCCAAGAGATCATAGATTATAGGAGCAACGTGAGAAATAAATCGAGGAAAAGAGGAAGAAGAATAACTTGGATGGGAAGAAATATTAATTAAAAAATATTGACGGACACTTGGACCACACTTTTCTATTTCCTGAAGTGGCGTGGGGTTGTGAAAGGTCATGACCTGGCACTGCATGGAGATGAGAGGTCTTCAATAATTGGGATGCCCTTGGAATCAAAAAGTGAAATGTCAAAAGCTGTCGGGTGATCCAACTCATGTATACTTCACGTCCATATTAATAAATCCCAGGGTAATGAAACCGGACTGGCAAGTCCGGCCCGGAAACTGACGAACCGGCTGGTAAATCGGTCCGGTCTGGGTTACCTATTTTTAAAAAAAATTTTTTTTAATTTTTTTTTTAAAATTTCATGTTATAAGTATAAAATTTTCAATTTTTCACCGGTTTGGTCCCGGTTTAGCTCCGATTTAGCCCCGGTCTGATCCACTGACCCTTAACCCAGTACCCCGACCGATTCAATACCCGGTCCGGGTTTTAATACCTTGATAAATCCTGGTCCTTCACCTCTCTCTCTCTCTCGTCTTTTCTTGAAGTGCTTCCATTTCTGGCATGTCCCAGCCAACACAGTGCAGCTCCGTTGTGTTTTATTTTCAGATTTACCAGTTACAGAAAGCCATAATCTTGGTTATAATGGAGACTGAATTATAGTCAGTTTAGGTAAAAAATGAGGCATTGATTAAGGTTTTGACAAAGAGGGAAAACAGAAAGGGACGAGAGAGGGAATGGAATCATTAAATTGTCCAAATCAGTGCGAATTTAAACACCCGACAATGCCACGCTACATGCCTCGTGATCACGACATTCATTTTGTCAGCAGGGCCACCCCTTTCTTTCGAATGAGACCTCCATGTCGGCCCTCGTCCCCTTTCTTTCTTCTTCGAGTTGGGCCATTCACAAAAAACAAGTCCGATGGATTTGGACCCGGTCCAGATACAATAAGCCCATTAGAGAACTTGCCAACAGTACACCTCGAATACAAAATAACGTTCGGAAATGAAAATGAGAGCCCAACAGGTATGGTGGGGGCCACGACTGAGTCGGACAGAGCTGGAAGTCCTGGAACACGTCAGAGGAGGGGTGTGGGCCTGATGGGGGGCAACTGTTTTAACGGTCGAAAATGCAAACGGCAGGTACAGCTAGACAGTGCCAGACTCACGAGGAAAAAGAGAGGCCATTTGTGAGGCATCCTAGGTGACTCGAAAAAGCATTAACGTTGTTGTTGCCTGACCTACTGCTCAAACCCTGCGCTTCTGGGGTTTTGAGACTCTGTTTCTTTCCTTTCTTTCTTTCTTTTTAATATTATATTACTCCATCGGGTACACATATTTAGAGAATTTGTCCTTCTTTTTTAATTTATTCTTATTTATATTTTCTCAACAATTTATAAAGAGAAAATGAATGGTGAATTAGAAAAGATGATTAGGGTATATAAAAAAATATATGTTATATTGATTAATTTTTTTAATATAATTAAATTAGGTAAATATATCTTATATTAAAGTAAGATAAAGTAATATTTTAATTGAGAGCTAACACTAATTGTTTGTAAGACATAGTGCTTGTTTGGCATGGCTTTTGAAATGTTTATAAATGCTTATACACATAAATCGAAACAACACTCCTCTCACATATTAAATTCGTATATCGTAAATCATGATTAAAAAACTGCTTTTAAAGATTCAAATCACTATTTCAAACAAGCACATAAGCTGATTGAACTAGGCCATTGGCTTTTAACATGGCAATCTATTTAGATCAAATCTAAATATTGTTAAGCTTAATTGGGGATAACTCTTAGAAAAATATTTGCTCCCTCAATATGAAATATGAATTCAGAGTAACTCTTTTAAAAATGATTTTTCAATTTACACTGGTGATACTTGCTATAAGTTAGTGAATTGGAAAAAAGAGGGCAAGGGACCCAGTAAAGGTGAAGGTGGGGGAGTGCCAGCGTTAATGCTTGGTGTGTTAAATGATGAGGCCGGCAAAAGCGCCGTTGATCCATCCATCGTAAATGTGAATAACGGCGTTCCCCCATGTCTGATTCCTGGCCCTTAAAATGAGGGTCCCACGTATTGCCATATTTCTCATAATTCCAAGCTGGCCCCTTCCCATTCTCCCCCTACTCCTTCCTTATATAACTCCCCATCCCCCTCCTCTTTCTTTCAAGTTCCAACCCACATTGCTAGGTTTTGGCTGTTATACTTGATACTCCTTCATCAACCATGGCTGACGATGCTGCCAAGCCTACTCCTAACCAAGAAGTGGTGCTTAAGGATGTTCCTCACCCCGAGAAACCTGTCACCGACGTTGAGCCATTGAAGCCGGTTCAGGAGACTGCCGAAGCTGTTGTGTCTAAGCCCGCAGCTGAGGCCGATGACAAAATGCCCGAATCTGGTTCCTTTAAGGAAGAGAGTACCAGAGTTTCTGACCTTTCTGATCACGAGAAGAAGGCTCTCCAAGAGCTTAAGCAACTCGTTCAATACGCTCTTAACAAGCACGAGTTCTCTGCCCCGCCCAACCCGCCTTCGCCGGCTAAAGAAGAGAAATCGGCGCCGGCTCCTCCTCAGAAGGACGATGACAAGAAGACGGAAGAACCCCTTCAGGAAAAGCCTGCCGAAAAAACAGACGACCCTGCTGAAACAGAGGACCAACAAGCAGACGAGAAGGAAGCCGCATTACAGCAAGAGGGAGAATCCACGGCGGTCGTTGAGGCTGTTGATGACAAAGCGGCAGCTCCTGCTGTCGATGACGACGGAGCTAAAACCGTGGAAGCCATTGAAGAGAGCGTAGTGGCGGTGTCTTCCTCTGTTCCCGCAGAGGAGCCACAGGAGGCAAAAGTGTCGGAGGGCACAGCCGTACCTCCACCGGCGGAGGCAGCAACGGAGGAAACTAAGGACAACACTCCCCCGCCACCTCCGCCGGAAGAGGTATTCATTTGGGGGATACCACTGCTTGCTGATGAGAGGAGCGATGTTATTCTATTGAAATTCCTGCGAGCCAGAGATTTCAAAGTGAAAGATGCTTTCACCATGATCAAGAACACGATTCTCTGGAGAAAAGAATTCGGAATCGACAAATTGATGGAAGAAAACTTGAGTGACGATTTAGAGAAGGCGGTATTTATGCATGGGTTCGATAAGGAAGGCCACCCCGTGTGTTACAACATCTATGGGGAATTTCAGAACAAAGAGCTTTACAAGAAAGCATTTTCCGATGAGGGAAGGAGGCTCAATTTCCTGAGATGGAGAATTCAGTTTCTGGAAAGGAGTATTCGCAAATTGGATTTCACTCCTGGTGGTGTATCCACCATTGTGCAGATTAATGATCTCAAGAATTCTCCTGGACCTGGTAAGTGGGAACTTAGACAAGCCACCAAACAGGCCCTTCATTTGCTTCAAGATAACTATCCTGAATTCGTAGCCAAACAGGTATTACTCTTGAATTTATCCTGCATTTATCGGTTCTTACATTTAATGGTGTTACCGAGTGCGTAACTTAAACTCTAAATCTATTATGGCGCAGATTTTCATCAATGTGCCATGGTGGTACCTGGCTGTGAACAGGATGATAAGCCCTTTTCTCACTCAGAGGACCAAGAGCAAGTTTGTATTTGCAGGACCTTCCAAATCTGCAGAGACCCTTTTGAGGTAATGTTTCAAAGATTCAAAATTTGTTCATTTGGTTCGATTAGGTAGAGATTTCACAACTCAGTTTGGTCCCTGGGCTTCTTCAGATACATAGCTCCAGAGCAGCTTCCTGTGAAGTATGGAGGACTGAGCAAAGATGGAGAATTCGGCAATAATGATGCTGTCACTGAAGTTACAGTTAGGCCAGCAGCAAAGCACACCGTAGAATTTCCGGTCAATGAGGTGAGTTTCGATTTTATCTTCATTGCATTCTGAGAATCCAATGAGTTGCCGCATCGAAATAAAATCTTTCATAGGATTCCTCTGTTCACAAGAGACATGTTGTCTAATTGACCCTTTGTTTATTTCACGTGCTTTAACCAACATACTGTGAAAAACCGTACTCTGATAATTCAATACATAAACACAAACTATAAAGCCGGAGCTTCCTTTTGTCGTTTCTGGGGCCACTTGTATATTCGACATTGCCGGACTTTTTTCATTTAGTTCTTGATATAGCTAAAAGCCAAAGCAGTCCTAGCTTTCTGATAAATTGATTGGCTCCGTTGATATAAACAAAGTGATGAGTTGAATGTAAACTTTGCAATATGTTTTAATATCAACCTGTTCATTTTTTTTGGTTTCTGTTGAAGAAATGCCTTTTGTCTTGGGAGCTGAGAGTGATTGGGTGGGATGTAAGCTATGGAGCAGAGTTTGTGCCAAGTGCTGAAGGAAGCTACACGGTGATTATTCAAAAGGCTAGAAAAGTGGCTTCATCAGAAGAACCAGTGGTTTGCAATAGTTTTGAGATTGGTGAGCCTGGCAAAGTGATTCTCACCATTGACAATCCAAGCTCCAAGAAGAAGAAGCTCTTGTACCGCCTGAAAACCAAGTCGTCTGCTTAAATATTGAATTTTGGTGAGCTTTTGAAATTGTTATGGGGTATTTATATATCCATATATATGTATACTCTTGTGTTTTTTTATTTATTACTATTGTTTTTGTTATTATTGTCAAATATCAAAGGTCATTTTCATATTGGAGGTGGAGGAGGCTGGCTATCTTTTTGATTTGTGAATTTGTTTTTCATGTATAAAAGGAAAGAAATTTGTGGTGGGTCTTTTTCTACATCTCTGTTTGTCGCATTCTTTGTATTTTCAGGCATCATGTGCTTAATTTGTCATCATGGATGTTTCTTTCACAGATAAAAAGGAGGGAAATATCCATGATTGGTGATGTGCGATACGTAGACTTGGTTTTAAAAGAAGATTGGAGTAGTTAGCATCGAAATAATGCAATATTTTCAAATTGAATAAATATGTGGAGATCATCACTAACACGGTAACCACCACAAATCCTAGAAGCCGTCAAATCATGGGTTTGAATAAACAAAAACAAAGTTTTGGCATAGAATGCACTCTTGATGGAACAAAAACAACATATTTGTTGCACTCTTGATAGGATTAAGCTCTTGACGGATTCATCAGAGGCTTTACACTTATTTTTTTTGGAGTGTGGAGAGGCTTTAGACTTACTTTTAACGGAATATCGAGCAAATCATCCATTATATAAAGACATAATATATTTAAAGATACAGTGTCTTCTCAAACTGGGATCTTGAAATTTCTCATCCGTATGGAGAAGGACTCCGCTGTGCAGATTATCTAGCCAAAATGACTCACGGAATTAGTCAGGATTTTGTATTATTAGAATCACCTCCTATGAGTTGTTTTGAACTTTTTGATTTAGAATATAGATAGATGACAAAAGGTATTGTTATTACGGTCTAGATTTTAGACTAATACATCATACAAGCTTTTGCTTGCCTTTGTAACAAATAAAAAAACAATAACATATTTTTCATGAAATCCTTATGTACATCAGATTAAGAGAAACGTAAGCAAATTCAAACCTTAATAAAGGATTTGAATGGGACAAGTTGCACAAGATACCCCATGTGCGAGAAGAAGACAGGGAAGGACCCACAACATAGTGAAAGGTCACTTTGGCACCGAATATCATCATCAATAAAGCCCTCATCAGACAGGCAATTCATGTATGTGTCTGCGGGTTCAAAAAATTTCCCTTTTTTATGAGTATATAATATGTGCTTTGGTTTTCCAAACGGACTTTTGAGACTTTTAAGGCATCAAAGTCCCACTTTCATCATTTAAACCCGCGAGCTGTTGCTTTGTTGGATTATTAACGAGTTAGGCAAAGTCTTCCACCATTTTGGATCATCACTTTCATAGCAGAAGCAAGCACGCATGCCCCTCATCATAAAAAAACCTATATTACTGTTCTGTTCTTTCATCAAAACCAGATAAAATACTAATAGAACACACAAGTGGGAGTTATAAGAGCCAATGGTTATTTTACAAAGAAAAAGCACACACAAGTGTAAGAATTCTACTTCTCTCTCCCTCCCTCCCTCCCTCTGAGTTGAATATTATTTCAGGGCCCTCACCTCATGATGAGGAATGGTGCATTATAGCTAAGCTAGCTAATCTGGCAAAGTATAAAGGGGAAATCCTAGCTGTTCCCAGATACGTAAAAATGCAAACCCAGCTGTATGTAATGTTTGGAGTCTTCAATATTTTTTTCCAGACTTTTTTGCTGCCAATTTGACATCACTTTACTGCTATGTTCACTGCGCCTATCTTTATTTCTTTTCAGTGACTCACCTCCTAATTAATAATTCACCCTATATCTACAAAAGTTGGTGATCATCCCAATCACAAAGAAAAAACAAAATTGTTTGCTCTTTCTTTGTATAGAAGTGCTTCATGTGGAGAGAGTAATAAATAATCATTTGGAAACAGGTAGAGGGCAGCGCAAACTAAGGAGGGCTTGGGGCATTATCTGAGTGCTTTCAATTAATTTCCTTTTACAAATCATTAAGTGTGTGTTCTGATTAGTATATGAGAGGAGTTTTATCTCGTTTTGCGGAAAAGTACTTCTAAAACCATGGTTTTGAGGGTATAAGAACACACACGTTTTTGTATCGTGTTTCCAGACTCTATACATACTTAATTCAAAATAATGGCAAAATTTGGAGAGCTCATTATTCACATAGAACACCTTTTAAGCTTGTTTGTGTTAACAATGACAAAAATGGCATTTTAATAATCTGATTTTTACAAAATTCATATTGTAAATATGATTTGTATTTGGATTGGCGATTGTAAAAGTAACTATTTTTAGAAAAGTTAGACTTCTAAGCTTCTTCTCAAAGATTACTTTCAGGGGGAAAAAATTCAGTTGCTAAAACGCCAATCCAAACACCTCAATTTTCAAAAAATCAGAAACCATCATGATTTAAAAAAAACAAAAAAACCGTTTGAGATGGAGAAAGCCAACCCAAACAGGCACTAAAGCTTCGCACACGTTTCAAGAATTAAGAGACTATCTATCCTGTAATGCTATGCAACCAAGTGGCTCTGATGAGGGGTGTCGTTCAAAGAATGATACATAGCTTTAACAGTAAAGGTGTTGCTGAAAACGGACATAATTGGATCATTCTTGTGCTGATGAGTAACATCTATGTATGCTTTTCATGACTCTGCTTTTGTCAAAGACTTTTATCCAACACAGACAAAAATGAGGGAAGAGTAGAAAATGAAAAATGGAATAGACTAATAGAGAAGAAGGAGACGAGGCAAGCTAGCTTATAATAATGGCAACTGGCAACAAACAAACGAGATCTGTGTCGTTTTGCTATGGGGAATTACGTTTCACATTATTTACAGTACAGCTTACAAGACGCTGCAGGTTTTTGCATGTGACCTCTGAATCTCTGCCAAATCGGATGGCCAAAGATCGATCCAAATGTACATGCATGGGGAAGCTCTCAGGCTCAAACTTGGTGCATCCTAAAAACAAACTAGTTCTGATAAATTAACACTACTATAAAAAGGGGTTTTAACGTCATAATTTTGACACTTTTAACATCTAAAAACGGGAAACGTCTATGTAGGGGGCGTAGTATGTTTTAAGAAAAGATGTTCCAAAAAAATGGGACGTCTAAAGTGAGACTTTAGACGTCTCAAATATCAATTTGGAATATCTAAAGTCCCCCGTAGAAAACTTTAGACGTCCCAAGTCTTAATTTGGGACGGTAAAAGGTTTGATTTTTTTTTTTAACAATCATTTACATTCTGCATTACCCAATGAATTCAAACTGCAGAAACAGAATAGAAAATGGATACATAAACCTCAATGTCGATTACAAAATGGTAAGGACATCCAGCACTACAATCTTTACTATATATACATACAATAACAACTCATACAACCTACTACTATATATATCAACAATAACAACCAGAAAGTGTTAAAACGCTGTCATCACACAACTACAAACTGATATAAATAAAAAGTTTACTGTAACATCCCAAATTTTATTCATCAAGAATATATTGTAATTATTATATATATTCAATGAAATGATGAATATTTAAGGCCAAAAGAATTAAATATTGAAAATTGAAGGTGGAATAGTGTTTTCAGTGAAATCGCCTACGAGGCAGTGAGGCTTTCATATAGTTTTGGAAGACCAAATGATGACCAAAAATTATGAAATTTTACAGGGTGAAAGTAGACATCCTAAGCTTTAATTTGATAGGTCATATGACTCAATTGAAGCTATAGACAAAAAGATATGAATTTTTGAAGTTGATCCAGAAAATCTGGAAAGTTTCTGGAGCAGAGATCAAAGATTGAAAATCTGGGAATAATATGATCATTTCCAGTAAAATTCCATATTTTTCCTTGAAACTAGACTCAATAAGGGTTCCATAGGCTTTGGAATCGCCTTGAAACGATGTCTACAAAATTAGTTATGATTTTTCAAAATTAAGGCAGAAAATCTGCCAGAATTGGCATTATTCCGAAAATTTGAGAAGTAAAGTAATCTTCCTTTTTCTCTTAATTATTTTAGAAATTAAGGGATGAAGGAGGAGAAGACAAGTGTCAAAATCCAATGAGACCAAGTGTCAACACCATATGAAAGATGATGGAGATAATTGTTGTGTCATAAGTCCTTACTTATGTCATAAGGTTAGGTGGCCAACTTTTGCACCAATTGACTTGAGTAAATGGAAGGAACACTTGATTTAGTTGGAGCATAAGAGGGAGCACGTTTTTGACTAACCAAGGGAGAAGAAAATCATAATCAAGGTTGAGTGTACACAAAAGGGAAGCATGGCAAGGTTGAGTGTACACAAAAAAAAAATGGAAATCAAATGAAGCAAGCAAGTCAAAGGCTACATGAATCTCTCAATGATGACAAAGGTAGAGTGCACTCTAAGTGAAGGCATGTGCATGATGGTCATAATGAGAAGGTATGGGAGGAGGAATGGTGTGCATGCAAGGTGGTGTAATCTTGACCCTTGATTATATCAATGGCTAGGAGGAAAGATGAGGAAATTAATAAAACATGTTCTTTTCCCTTTCCTTCATACACTTCACGCATGACACAAGAGAAAGAGAGAGAGGAAGTGCCTTGGAGTTCTTTGGAAGATTAGAGAAAAGGAGGAAGAGAAATATCAAGGTAGGTTTGTGATTCCTTAATATTTCCTTCTAAACTAGCATAAGCTTCTTCTCTAATCTCTATTTTCTATGAAATCCATGGTTTAGCAAGTTCATCTTGAGCCCAAGAAGAGAGGGAGGAGGATGTTTAGAGAGTGAGAGGAAAGGAACTCAAGAGGTAACTTCTCCAATCCTAAAACTATGCTAGTATGTGATTGTTGTTGATGATTGTGGTTGGATTTGGTTATTTTGTCAAGTTTGTAAATTTGGAAAGTCCTAACCCTAAGGGGGGGTGCTGTCCAAATTTAGTCTAATCATGTTTAGAATGTGATTAAGTGGTTAAACAAGTGATTAAAGGTCATAAGAAAGTGTTTTATGGATTGAAATCATAAAACTCCATTTTCTCCAATTATTAAAGAATTTCGTCCAGATCTGTGTTGGACAGTGTTGGGACTGGATTTTGGTGTTTTTGATGATTCCATTGTGTTTAGAATGGAAAATTGTGTAGGGTTCATGTTGGGTGCAAAATGAGAAAAGCCCTAGAAAGTGAAATGACAAAAATAACTTAAAACCCTCACATAGGGGCTGTCGGGGTAAATATGTAATTGGAGCTGGATTTTCATAAAATAAATGGTTCTATTGGACTCAGTGGGCAAAAATAGGTGGGGTTACAGTTGGGCACTTTTTCGGTAGAGGCCGAAAAAGCATAATTACGAAAACGCCACTGAAATCCCTAAATAGGGGCTGTCAAGGGTATTTTCGTAATTTGACAGTGAATTTGGCAATTTCGAGCCCGGAAATGGATTCCTTGGGCGAAAATAAGTCAGAATAGCCTTAGTCAAAATTTTGGAAAAACGTGCCATCGGGCCGGGTACGGCGGGGCCGGGCCGGGTTCCCGGGGGCATTTTTGTAAATTTTCACCATAGACTAATATAACCACAATAAACACTATGGAAGAGTCTAAAATGATACTTGGATAGGTTATGACCTATTTCTGGTACATTTAATATTTTAGGACCGATTTGGAGGCCGGATACGACACGTTCTTCGAGGCACATTTAAAAGAGGATTATAAAGCTTTGAGGTAGGGACATTATCCTTCATACACTATGCCATAAGTTATGTGATTGTGTGGATGCCATTGTTTGTAAATGCACTTTATTAATAACATGATTTGCCTAGAGAGAGGCTGTTAGTGCCAGAGGTGCACGTACACTGGGAGTTGGCAGAAGTCCAACCGGTGTAGATTGTGGGCTGGGCCCTACTCATGTATACATGATGATGATGATGATGTGTTTATATTGTTCATTAATTTGTGCATACCTTGGCGCATGACATATTTACTTTTCGCATTTTCTATGAACGATATTATGTCTCTACGGGGATTCTTCGGAATCTCACCCTATTTTTAAACAAATACCTCAGCGAGTACCAGTGGGCCAAAGGGCAAAGATGTTGACGCCGGACAGTAAGCGGCACGTGTCTCGAGGCGAGGATATGAACGTGGTTATGCCTTAGTCTATGCCTTAATATTTTGGATAATTTGTAAATATTAAAACTCCGCTGTATTTTCTGTTTCCGTCGACGAGCAATATCGGAATCGTAAACGAACGACGTTGGATTGTAAACGAATATTTTTATCAGTATAATTGTACTTTTCTGTATGCCCATTGAATTCCGTCTTTATTACTCTTTGAGTATCGAAATGGAAACGGGGGTTGACATTTACTGCTCTATATGTTGAAGAAGATGTCCAGCCAAAAGGTCTCTGATCAAATCAAAGTCTTCACGTATGTAGGCATCTTCATTATCAAAAATCTAAAAATTAGAAAATAAGCTTTGATGAAATAAATCAAACAAATGAATTAATTAGCATTTCAATTAGAACACCAAAAATATTATCATTTGAGAATGAAGAAGCGATTACCTTTTCAAATCGCTAGTAATTCCACTTTGAATGATGTTATACATATAAAGTATAACATAATATCCGCATTCAGTGTTGTCAGGTTGTCGAGGGCTCTTTAAATCAAAGGCATGCAATTAGTTGTTAAAATCAATAAAGGTATGTCTAAAACGACCGTCAATGAAACATTTAGAATCGAAACTACTTACTATCAGATAAAACCACTTTGGCTTTTTAACAACTGTACCCTCGCGTAACCCGCCTAGGACTCTATATTTTGACAAGCACTATCATGAAAATCAAAATGAACAGAAATTAGAGCTATTCATTTTTTTTAAGAGTTAATGAAATACAAACAGAATAACTTACGTGTCGAAGACGAATTTTGTATCTTTGTCTGGCTTTTTACTCAAGGGATCAAACCAATAGACTATGTTGCGGCGAGGACATATAACACACAAACTCCAGTGGTAACTATAACAACATGTACAGATTAAAATGAAGTTAGATGATAAGGCAATTATTTATTAAACATCTTAAATTGACAAAATGAAAATACGAACCGTTGAACAATGGGTGCTAGATAACAACGAAGTTTAGTCTCCCCCATTGCGTAGCTGACATAGTGAGTCCTATGCACCACAGTATTGGTATCCCCTGTCGTATTTGCAGGGCATAAGAATCCATACCAATCACGTCTTTCCATATTTGTGCAGAGACCGTGGAAGATGCTATAATAGAATTAAAATAAGGAATGAATAATTGAATGTATGAAATCAAAAAACCACTAAATGAATTCTATGGGAAAATTGAAAAAAAAAAACTTACCAGATTACAAATTTCACCCAGTCTGCATCTATCTCCTCCAACCTGATAAACTGCTTGAGATCTGTATTGTCAACGTATAGGGATACTCCAATGTAAGGCCCACAATCCCTGGAGGCATCTTCAAGTCAACCTGTTTAATGCCCTTGTATATCTGTTGCAGCCGTGCTAAGTAGGGTCATTTCCTCACATCTTCGTCATCCTTTTAGAACATCAAAAAACAAATTGTTATTAAGATGCCAACATATTCTTAGTATTAGTAAGGTAATTCCTACCATTGGAGGTGTTGCGTCTGAACCAATAAGATTGTGAGGCCAAAGGATGAAAGATCCTATCGCATGACCTAACGTGCTAACCTCTGGATCAGGAACAGGGATGGTTGTACCTTCTTTCCCCTTTCTAACACTCGTCGTATTTACCCTACGAAAATCCTACGAAATTTGCTGATGATGGTGGGTGGTAGCATGTGTGTGAACACGAGCATCGGCAACAACACGCAACAGTGGATCATCCAAATAAAGGGTGGAAGGGTCTCCCGACACAGGAGTGGGAGAAGGGTCACCAAGTGGTTCCTCTAGAGGATTGTAACTTCCTTTGGTACTATTGAAAGCCCGGGATTCCTGAGTTCTATACTCATCCCTTGCCCTTAGAGCTCTCGTTCGAGGTCCTCTCGAATCTTGGCCACAAGGTCCTTACTAGGTCCATCTTGTGACGAATAACGTAAGCCTCGTCCAAAATACCTCGCGGCACTGTCTCCTCATGTCTCTCCTCGAACACGACCAAGGTCATCTGCCTTCCCAATAGCCATTGACAAGATGTCCATTCGTCTACTTGGATTGAATGAACCTTGGCTACTCTGATCTTCCAGTTCATCTTGTAGCATACAGTTTGTCATAAATGTATCGAAACCACTCTCGATATGCAAAAAATTAGGTACTTATGGTATAACTACTTACAATCCTCGCAGCAACCTCAGCAACAGCTAGATTTAGGTACTTCTCAGCCTTAATTCTCCCTGCTTTCCATTTTTTGTGACATGAAGGAGGTGCCGAGGCCTGGATAACAACGCTAAGATCAGATTCCGCTGCTTCCTTCATTTTCTCTAACTCTTCTTGCATCATTTGCCGCTCAAGCTGCCGATATCCACCACAAAACATGTAATGTTGATATTTATTTTCTGATTGCCTTTGTGCATTTGCTGCACTTAATTTTTATGAATGAAAAACAACAAAAAATAAATCAACGATATCAAGTATATGAAAATTAAAAGCTCTATATCATGATGACAAAAATATTACCAAAAACTCAGGATCTGCCCGTGATGTCGCAAACAACCTCCAGTCCTCTGGAGACAAATACGAATAATGTGTATATGGATCTTGACCCCTCAGGGTCCCTCGAATGTACCTTGCTGTTAGCTTGTTCTTGAAACCTTTCCATAGTATACGAACCTCATCCATCTAGTGCCTGTACATCTCTCTGGTGTCTGGGACATCGTATGTTTGCTGTAAGGTAAAACATAAGATTATTATTTTTGAAACAATAGGGATAAAGATACAATTACCATAGATGCATTAAAACTTATATACCAAAAGTTGCTGTCAAATCATGTCTTTCGTTTTTAAGGGAACCAATCTCCAATTATAGTAGGTAATGCGTACTTTGCTTTGACCCAAAAACCCAACGTAGCTAATGAAGCGGTCTTCCTCAGAACCAACTGGATTCAGATTGTCATCGAAGTCTATATGCAGCCTCTCTTGTTGATGTTTATGACGTGCAACCAATGCTCCCATCTTTGTACAGCCTCTAACCCTCCTTCTTGCAACGGGTTTATCTCTAGGCCTTTCGTCATCGCTAGGGCTTTCGTCATCTCTACGCCTTTCGTCACACTAAAGTTGTCAATATTCCTGTTAACACAAAAAACATCGTCAGAAATGTAAATAAATTGCAATAAAAATAAAATAAACTAAGCGGGAGTAAAACAAAAAAAACACACAGTTCTCGTTTATAAATTAAGGTCTTACTCTATATTGTTTCCCATAGTCCTTCACCATGGTCATTTCTTACAGCATATTCGTCATCATCTACCAATTCTACTTCATTTGTTCGAGGTAGAGTTGTTGTAAAAGGTGGTGTGTCATCAAGGTTGAAGGTCGGATCACCATACTTTTGTTTTTTACTTTTAAGGACAATGGACATGGTTTTACTCATAGGATCAATAACATAAAACACTTATTTCGCCTAGCTTGCTAGAATGAAGGGCTCATCTCTATAGCCAACTCTTCAAAGATCGACTGAGACAAATCCAAATTGTTTATCTATTACCACGGCATTATTGCTAACCCACTTATATTTGAATAAAGCAACTTTGAACTTGTTGTATGTCATCTCCCATATTTCTTCTACAACTCCATAATAGGCATAGACGCTAATATGGGGTTTTTGTCTCTTGAATTGGAAAAGTGCATAGCTTTAGCTTCTATCATGACCCCACTATTTTGCATGGTACTTCTATCATCTTACTCTTTCGTATAGAAAGAATAGTCATTTATATCATAACCGGTCCAAGTAATAACCTGAAACGAAGGCCCACAAGCTAGCCACTTGATTGTCTCAGACACACCGGTCTCGTGCAAAACCTTTTCCTTGAACCACTGCATGAATGTCTTATTTTGCTCAATAGCAATCTACATGTCATTCTTTCTTGGATTCTTGTTTTTCAAAGTCTTTCTGTGTTCATCTATGTAAGGCTGAACTTCTTCCATATTATTCAAGATATACAAGTGGGCTTGCAACACCTCTTCACGAGGAACATTCGTCACTTTCAGTCCTCATGTTCCCTTGCTTCTCCCCTCTTCATGCCGAGATTGTTCCTTCTTCCCTGACATATAAGTTTTGCAAAACCCCATAACCTCCTCAACTACATATCTTTCTACTATTGAGACTTCTGGTCAATAAAGATTTTTAAAATACCCTTTTAAGATCTTCATGTATCGCTCGAAAGGGTACATCCACCTCAGGTAAACTGGACCGCAGAGCCTTACCTCCCTTACCAAATGAACTACCAAATTCACCATTATATCGAAAAATGAAGGAGGAAAATGCATATCTAATTATGACAAAATAATGTAACCCTCATTTTCCATTTCATCCAACTTTTCAGTGTCAATGACTTTGTTACAGATAGCATAGAAGAAAACGCACAATCTTGTTACAGTGGTTCGTACTTCATTTTTCATTATGCCTCTAATAGCTACCGGTAATAGTTGTTGCATCAACACATGATAATCATGGGACTTCATTCCCACTAACTTCAAATAGCTAATTGAGACACATCTTCTCACATTCGAGGAGTACCCCTTACGGCACCTTAATTGCATGCAAACACCCACACAAACTTCTTTTCTCTGCTTTTGATAGTATATGCGCTGCTGGTTCCATGTATGCCCTCCTACCATCATTTCTTAGTTGTGGATGTAACCGTTCTCTTATTTCCATATCAACAAGGTTTAATCTCTCACTAATCTCATCCTTAGTCTTCCCTAGTATGTGCAAAAGCGTACTAATAAGGCTATCACAAACGTTCTTCTCCACATGCATCACATCAATACAGTATCTCACGTCAAGCGAACGCCAATATGGAAGATCAAAGAAAATGGATCTCTTCTTCCATATGTTCTTCTCACCCGCAATCCTCTGATTCTTACCAAAAGTGACATTGATATGTTCCACTCGACTGTAAACTTCCTTTCCGGTTAATGACTTTGGAGCCATTCCATGCTCCGGTAAGCCGTTAAAACGCTTTCTTAGTCTACGTTACGGGTGGAACCGATGAAGAAACCTCCTGTGGCCAAGGTAGACAGTTTTTCTTCCATGCTTTAGTTGATGGAAGTGTGTGTCTGCTTCACATATTGGACATGCTTTATGACCCTTCACGTTGTACCCTAACAAGTTTCCGTACGCAAGAAAGTTGTTTATCGTTGTGAAAATCATTGCACGTAGCTTGAAGGACTCCTTCTTATAAGCATCAAACACATCTACGCTTTCCTTCCATAACTTCTTCAAGTCCTCAATCAAAGACGCCAAATAGACATCAATATCGTTCCCTGGCTGTTTTGGTTCAGAAATCATCATAGATAGTATCATATACTTGCGTTTCATACATAGACAGGGAGGCAAGTTGTATATTACAAGGAGAACCAGCCACGCACTATGTGTGCTAGTAAGAGTTCCATACGGATTGATGCCGTCTGTGCAAAGCCCAAGCCAAAGGTTTCTCGGCTCGCTGCCAAAATTGAGGGAACATTTCATCTATTTTTTGCCATTGTGGAAAGTCAGCTGGGTGCCAAAGATATTCTCTCATCAGAGTGTCATCTCAACTTCTTCGCTTTTATTGTAGTCGCAAACAAACATTTAAAACGTGGTATTATTAGAAGATACCACATAACCTTTAAATGTTGCCTTTTAGTTGTCACATCGCCACAACTACCATCTTTTTTCATTTTGTATCATGCATTTTTACACTTAGGACACTCACTAAGATCTCTATATTCATTTCTGTACAGTACGCAGTCATTAGGGCAGGCATGTATCTTTTTATACTCCATACCCATCATAAACAAGATTTTCTTGGCCTCATACATACGATTTGAAAGTACATTATCCTCTGGAAACATATCACACAATAGTTCAAGCAGCAATGTGAAACTACTATCAGTCCACCCACAAGTTACCTTTAAGTTAACCAAATGCAATGTTCCCATCAGTCACATGTACTTATTCTCAGGGTACAGTGGTGTCTCTGGAATCTAGATCACTCCGCAGGCTATCATACTCCTACGACTGCGCAAAGGATTCTACCTCAACATCGTGAATCATTTTCTCCATTCTATCTTCATCTATCACATCCACATCTTCCTTCTTGTGCGACGGACAATCCGTTACTTCCTCACCATGCCATATCCACCTTGTGTATCGCAGATTTATTCCATCACAAAGGAGGTGATCCTTTCTAACATCAACATCCCGTCGACTCTCATTCAAACAATTGACACAAGGACAAAAATACTTCTCATTTTTTGCTGGAGCATTCTTTCTAGCGAATTCAATAAATTCTTCCACCCCTTTCTCATATTCTTTACTAGTTCTCAAAGCATTCATCCAATTGTGATCCATTTTATTACCACCTAAGTCATTCCCAATAACACTCACACGTTTAGTACACTTGTCAGCGATATATGATGGGATTTCCTTTTTTCACTTTTTTCAACAAAAACTTCGACAGCATTTATAGTTAAAAGTAAGATATCCCACAATTTCAAGCAACTATATCTCTCCACTACACGAATAATAATCATACTACTTACTATATTATATTAAGGAAACTACATTAATAATCTTACTAATCTAATTTTAAAAAAATAAAATCAATCATATTAAAGAAACAAAAATTACTCTGTTTAATTGTTGTTAATTTCATCAAAATCATTCAAAAGCTCCATTAATTTATAATAATATATATATATATATTTTCCCTCTCAATTCCCAACCTCCAAACATATAAAACAAACATTTTCAAATTCCAAACATATCAAACAAACAATATATTAACGTGATATTTTCTATTGGCTAAGTTTTCAATTATTTTCACTAAAAAAATTAAACGTTATATTTAGCCAATATATATAAGCACAATTAACAAATTCATTTCTATGGGAGCAATTTTAATCTAGATGTTAACTACTATAAGGTACATTAAGCAAGTATGTACATTTAAGGTTAAGATGCATCTATCCCATAAAGTATTTTTTTGAGTAACTCCTAGTATTTTTTTAATGTAACTCCTAGTATTTTAAAGAGACTTTTTCACACACTTTGTTCTTAAAGTATTTTTTGACTTAATTGTTTCATCACTGAAAAATTGGAAAGCTAAGTAATGAATATGTTAATGATGTAAGAATTAAAATTCTTAAATGCATGAGTTATTTTTTAGTAATTATATATCTTTTATATTTTTATTATAAATCTTTCACATTTCATTACTCAACATTTCAATATAGAGGTAATATAGCCACAATTTTTTCCAATTATATTCAAACTTTGTCAAGGTTGAGGCAATATAGTCAAATATCATACAACTGACCAATATGGTTTTAAAAAAGTGACCAAATAATTAAGACCAATATAAGGCAAACATGTGGTGTGCTACAATTTATATTTCACATTACAAGTTTTAAATTAATTTCTTCAACTAAATTCATATTTCAAAAAGAAATTAAACTATTCTGTTAAAAAAAAAAGCAAATAAACTAACATGATGAAGGCACAGTGGAGGAGGTACGCCGGAGGGTGGAGAGCAAAGAAGACCACGGTGTGTGGGGGAGGTGTGGACGACAATGAAATGAAGGAGGTGAAGGAGAGCAAAAACCAAGACACTATGGAGGAGGAGGTGGTGCGTGCGTCGTCTTCAATGGAAAGGAGGTGGAGGAAAACACCAAGAAGGTATGGAGGAGGTGGGTTGACGGCCATTGAAAGAAGAAGGAAGAGTAAAGTTGAAAGGGAGGGGGTCGACGGTGACAAGAATGAAAGAGGGAGGAGTGGTTTGGTCAAAAAGGAGGAATGATGGGTGGAGAATGGAGAAGACGAATGTCAGACAAGTGTGTGATATGCGCAGGGACGCCTTTAGGCATCTCAAAAATCATTTGGGACGTCTAAAACCAACTCTTGGTGCTAAAAAAAAACTTGCCAAAATTTATATTGGACGCGGGAAGAACTTTAGGCGTCCCAAATTCAAATTTAAGACGTTTAAAGGTTTCCCTGCATATATATAATTACGAAATTGTCACCGCCTGCCTTTCTAACCATCCAATTTAAATTTGGGACGTCCTTTAGGGTGATTGTATCCTATTTTTGTAGTAGTGTAGAGCATCATCGTCTAAATTTTCACTCCTCGAAATAATAAAAACCCTGTAAATAAATCCCATCTGCTCCTGTAAACCTAAAAAACTTGAGATTGCTGGCCGCTTCTGAAAACATGGTCGCGGGCATCACTGCAACGGTCGGATCTTCACGTGACCAGATTCCACTCCTTCTCCTCCAAAACTTGCAAATATATATCAGACGACCATCATGCCTCTGTATCTTACATCTTACAGTTGTGCTCATCAGTAAAACTCTGTTTCTCTGAAATTAACCCATCAATGGAGAGGAAAACATTCGGGCTCTTCCTCTTGGTCCTCATTGTGCTAGCTTCTGGTAAGATTCTCCCTTATTTATTGTTGTTGCTTGTTTGTTGTCTTATATATATATATATATATATATATATATATATCAGTGATGAGTGGTATATGCATATATTGTTTGAGAGCAGAGGTGGCGGTGCAGACAGAGGGAAGGATGTGCCAATCACAGAGTCACGGGTTCAGGGGTGCATGCATGCGCAGCCACAACTGTGCGCTGGTGTGCAGGAACGAAGGTTTCTCCGGCGGCCGGTGCCGAGGGTTCCGTCGCCGCTGTTTCTGCACTAATTAGCTTTGTTAAAGAATCTAAAGCAGCCACCCTCAGAAAAATTTTCAGTAGTTGATAGACCATATAAAGATGTGATGCTTTGTCATATTTTCATTAAGCAGGTGATAATGTGTGTGTTTGGTTACCACGTTTGGTCTGCCTTAAGCCCAATTGGAGCTTAAAAAGCCCAACTGCTGGCAACATTTTTTTTTTTAATGTTTGGTTGGTTAAATGATGAATCGGGCTTTTGATAAAATTGGCACTGTACAGGAACGTTTGACAAAAGCTAAATGCTACAGCTTTTGATAAAAGCCCAATGATGTACCATTTTTTTTTTTCGTTCGGCCACGTGCAGACGCATCCACGCATTGGAGCTTGGGAGAGAGGAGTCCCATGCACTTAAAATATATATATATATATTTGCCAGACCCATGCACTTAAAATATTGAATGAGTACCTTTTACTCAAAAACAAAACAAAAAAATCGAATACCTTTGAGTGCAAATATCTGTCTCCTTCTCTACTGTCAGTACTCAGTATAGACTGCATAGAGAAGTGAAAACTTTGTCTTCCCATGCTCCTCTTTAATATTGTTGTATTAATTAATTTAGAAATTAGAAATCAAATTTTACGGAACATGTGATACAATTGGTTATGTAATATTTTTCTAATTAGATTGTACATTTTTTAATTGTCTAATTTCCTAACTTAAACTATTATAAATTTTAATTACATTTCTCTTTTATCATTATCACAAAAGCCCAATTGACAATCGCTGATCCAAACATACCATTTTTTTCATGATTGCAAAAGCCCAATTGACAATCGTCAATCCAAACACAAATCACATAACATAATTTAGCTTTTATCAAAAGTAATATCACAACAAGCCCAATTGAAACAAGCCCAATTAACAATCGCTGTTCCAAACACACCCAATGTCTTGTGTTGGTTTTGAGTTTAGTGGAGCAAGAAAGAAGCAGTGTCACGTGGTTACGTTATAACGTCTTAATTACTTTCTGCCAAATCTGTTGCGTCTTAATCTATTAGTCTTAGTGTTCGTTTGGAATAGTTTATTTTTAGTAATAAGTGCTTATAAATCGTGATTTATGGTATACGAGATAAGTATGTGAGAGGAGTTTTATTTCGGCTTGCGTAATAAGGACTTATTTGCCTCCAAAACGTGTTTCCAAACACAGCCTTACGCTCTTCTGTTACGTTATTAGTTAAGTTTTAATCTTAATTAATAGTACTCCCTCCAGTCCTAATTATAAGATAACATTTAGGAGTTGATTTTGATCCTAATTATAGGACAAAATTCTAATTTTTATCAATTTCTTTCTAAAATACCCCCTATTGATTTTTTTTAATAATAATTAAACACAATAATAATTTAATAATACACCTATATATTTTATAAAATAAGTAATACTTACAACTCATTAATACCACATAGTCACATACACCTCAATCTGTTTGCTTTCTCGGTAAAAATCTCTGTGCGATTGATTAAAAAAAAAACAAGAAGAAGAATCAGTGTGTGGATTTGATGTGAAACAGCTGCGGTGGCATATGGAGCTGGATAGCCATTGGTAATACAGGAAGTTGAAGTGAGCCCTCCTTAACCTTCGGAGATTCGGATTATAGTTGTCTCCACCTCTCTCTGTCATAGCGATCTCTCTGCTTGGGAAAATAAGGGTATTTTTAGAAAATAAACATATTTAACTAATTTAACTACTATCCTTAATTTTTTTAAAATTGGGTAAATATATCTTATAATTAGGATCAGAGGGAGTACTGTTTAAGTTGAATGATAAGGTGGTTGCAGACACTCCCACATTGAGTGCTTTAGAAGACCCAAGCTCTTGTGGAACAATATTCAAACGGCATTTATTTCCAGCAAAACAAAACTTGTCTTGGGGCAATAGTCCGATATCATAGGGTGCCGTGGGGCACTTTTTTGGTTCCTCTAGTTTTTCCATTTAAAAAAACACAAAATAAAATGTCCGATTAAGTGTGTGCCGAAATATTTTTTGTCCAGCAGGCAAAGGAGTATTTATCGATTTTTTAGAGAGGTTTGAGCCCAATGCCACGAAAGCGATTATAAACAAGGAAACAACTATCCAGCCCACATCAAATCTAATACGAGCACTATCCTAAAATGGTCTGTGTAGATTCGGATCTTTTCTACAAACAAGTTCTTGGTTAAGATAGAAAGTGGCTTCACTAACTCATAAGAAGGTATCACCTCGTAAGAAAGCTTCATTCTGTGAAAAAAAAAACATAAGTTTAAATCTCAAGAAATGTATTTATAATAAGAGGTAAAAATCTTTTGCGCTTTAAATCTTGAAAAGGAAACCTTGGATTATACCATCAAAATTTTGTATTTTATTATCACCATCAAAAAAATAATAAGGAAAAATTAATTTTTTGATCCTATAATTTTGAATAGGTTGTAACTCAATCTCTGAATTTTATCTCACTACAACTCAATCCTTATAGTTTTAACCATTTTATCATTTAGTCCATACGTTCTAGAATAAAGGTGATAGACTATCTTATAAAATAATTAAAACTATAGAGATTGAGTTAGAGTAAGTTAAAGTTCAAGGATTAGGTTACAATCCATTCAAAACTACATGGACTGAGTTATGCTAAATCAAAGTGTAAGAATTGAATTACAATTTAATCAAAATTATAGAGATCAAAAGATTAATTTCTTCAAATAATAAGAACAACAGCAACAACAAAAGAGATTGAGAAATAAACTAAGCAGAACCATCAACATGGTTCAGCCAACTCCATCTCGGTAAGAAGTACAGAATCCAGACATCTTTCCCTCTCCCTCGAAGTTTGGTGTCCAATTTGTATAATATTTGGGTTTAAAAAATAAACAGTGATATTCATATCATACGTGTCATTAATTAATCAATGTTTTTTTTTTTTTTGGTGAAAATACTCTCAACACATCAACAAGGTTTTTCAAATGTATTTCTTACAACTTTATTACGTTACTTATACTAATTAGTAGTATTCTAAATGCAATTTATCTTATTTTGACAAAAATTAACTGTTTCGATTATATAAGTCAAATAACATATATTCTACAATAATTCTTATAGTTATTTGATTTGGTGCTTGTTTGTTGAAACCTCCAAATTATAATTTCAAAAGCCCTTTTTCATATGAAAAAACAGTATAAAACTTATCTCACATACTTACTTCATAAATTATAGAACACTTTTAAAAAGGTAAGCCCTTTTAAGTGTTTATTTGTTTTAGCTTTTAAGAGGCATTTTTACAATTTATAAGGTAAGTATGTAAGATAAATTTTATCTTGATTTGTGAAAAAATTCTTAAAAATGTGTGTCTTTCGGTTTTCCAATTTCCAAACAAACACTGGGTGTGTTTCGTTTGAGAGGAGAGGAGGAAGGGGAGGATATGTTACCTTATTTAGTTTGTTAGAGCGGAAGGGAGGAGAGAGAATCCTTTGTTTTGTTTAAAGGGAGGGAAGGGAATTAAAGCCAACATTTTTGCTTCCCTCCCACCCTCTTTCATCCTTTCCCCTCAAACCAAACACACCCTAAATAAATTGTAACTCAAGACAAAATCCCTCTCATATACTTATTTTATAAATCTTTTGATTCTATAATTTTAAATAGATTGTAACTCAGTCCCTAAATTTTATCTCACTATAACTCAATTCCTATAGTTTTTACCATTTTATCATTTAGTCCTTACATTATAAAATAAAGGTGGGAGATTATATTATAAAACAATTCAAACTATAAAAACTGAGTTATAGTAAATCAAAGTTCAGGAACTAGGTTATAACTCATTCAAAACTATATAGACTGAATTGCGTTGAGTCAAAATGTAAGGATTAAGTTACAATTTAGTTAAAATTATAAAGGCTAAAAGATTAATTTCTCCAAATAATAATAATAATAATAGCAAACAAAGAGACGGAGAAATAGACGAATCCAATACAACGAAGCAGAACCTATCGACATGGCAGCCAACTCCATCTCGGTGAGATGTACAGAATCCCAGACATCTCTCCCTCTCCCTCGAGGTTTGGTGTCCAACTTGTATAAAATTCGGGTTTAAAAAATATACAGTGCTATTCATATCACATGTGTCACTAATTAATTAATGATTCTTTTGGTGAAAATACTCTCAACAGATCAACGAGATTTTTCAAATGTATTTCTTACAATTTTATAATGTTACTTATATTAATTAGTAGTATTTTTAATGCAATTTATCTTATTTTGACAAAAACTAGCTGGTTCGATTATATAAATCAAATAATATATTTTCCACGATAATTCTTATAGTTATTTGATTTGGTGTTTGTTTGGCAAACATTCAAATCATCATGATTTTAAAAACCTTTTTTTGTAAGATAAGATGAGACAAAACTTATTTCATATACTTACTTCATAAATTATAAAAACACTTTTAAAATGGTAAGCCTAAATGCTTGTTTGTTTTAACTTTTAAGAGGCGTTTTTACAATTTATGAGATAAATCTATGAGATAAGTTTATCTTACTCGTGAAAAAATGCTTAAAAATGTTTGTTTTTTTGTTTCCCAAACAAATTTCGGGTGTGTTTGATTTAAGGGGAGGGAAGGATATTTTATTTTATTTAGTTTGTTAGAGTAGAGAGGAGGGGAGAGGATCATTTGTTTTGTTTAAAGGGAGTGAAGGGAATTAAAACCAAAATTTTGACTTCCCTCCAACCCTCATCAATCCCCTCCCTTTAAATCAAACACACCCTAAACGAAATTGGCAATCGTGCTAGAGAAGAAGCAAAATAATATGCATTTTTAAATATTTAAGTAAACAAAAAGAGAGCAACATATGCCGAGCAATTTCTCTGAAAATATTAATTTAACAAGACATTAACTTTTTATTCCTTCTTTTTTTAAAAAAAAAAAAATCACCGAACTGCGATGTGGTCTAGGATATTTTTTTTTTAAAAGACAAGGATTGGTCGTCCCAAGAATAAAGAATAAGCGTGAATGCCCCTTCCTTCCCTAGAGCCATCCCCAATTTTCCGTGGAAAACCCTAAACTATGATTTTAGAATTTTTTTTTAAGTTGAGATAAAATTTTTCTCACATACTTATTTCATATATAAATATTAAAAATATTTCTGAAAAACTAAAATAAATAACCACTAAAACAAGAAAATAAAAAAATAGCTCATGAATTTATTTACTTGTTTTTTTAAACTAAAGGCATGTTTGGGATCACAATTTCTTAAAAAATAAATCTTTATTATGCAAGCCGAGATAAAACTCCTCTCACATACTTACCTTGTATACTGTGAATCACGATTTATAAATACTTATTACCCAAAAATAAACTATTCCAAACGAGCACTAAATTACAGGGCTTATGAGTTTGTCAGATTTTTAAACCAAGCCCATCACGGTCCCAAACTCTCCTCACCCTTCCCCATTCTAGTGGGCTGCACTTTGCCTTCACCTCATTATAAAACACCATAATCCTTTCCTTTTTTAAACTTAACCGTACCACTCGTAAACTAGACCTATAAGTGCATCGAAATTAGCAATAGTGGACGTTAAGCTTTAATTTGTATCAGCCCTTGGCTCTGGTCTCAGTAAACCTCTTGTCCTCATCTGTGTGCTCCTCACTACAAATAATAATAATAATACATTTCATCGTGGAGCTCGCCATTTGCACGTGAAGAGATTCGGGACCAATTTGAGTTAGCATTTGAAAATCTGTTTGTTTACGTAAATCAAGATAAAATTCATCTCACGTACTTATCTCTTATACCGCAAATCACATTATAAAAGCAGTTTTTGAGGGCATATTTGTTTTGACATTAAAATTGCTTATAGTTATTTAATTGGGTTAAGGTGCAAAAATGCACATAAACTTTTGGTAAAAGTGCATCCAACACCAAATATTTTTTTTAGGTGCAAAAGTAACTATGTGGTTATAAAAAAGGTGTAAAAGTCACAGTTGGGAAACACTGACTGTTAAAAGAAACTTTGTTGACTAACTTTGTTGATTGGGCTGCTGACTGGGCTGAATTAAGGACCTGTGAAAAAAAAGGAAAAAAACCAAGTAGAAATGTGGGAAAACTTAAACAAAGGTGAGGGCAAAGCATCGAAGGAGGATTGAGGAATTTTCTTTATTTTTTTGTGAATATTTATTTGTGGGATCCAGATGGCTACGGGGACGACGCCATCTTCTTATTGGTGTTACAGATGCAGTCGGTTTGTGAGGGTCTAGAGGCAGGACACGATTGTTTGTCCCGACTGCGACGGTGGATTTGTGGAGGAGATTGAACAAATGCCTCGCCCTGCCTCCATCGTCGATTCGCGCCGGCAAAGGTTTTCGGCGACTTCAATGTACATGATTGGCAATCATCCTCCCAGTTCTGGACAGCCTCTGCGTCCCGCTTTGAGGAGGGCTCGTCGGAGCAGCGGTGATATTTCTATGGTGAATCCGATTGTCGTGCTCCGGGGATCACCTAACCGGGCGGATCATGATTCCAGTGGAGGAGGACATGGGCGTGAGTTTGATCTTTACTACGAAGATGGGTCCGTTTCGGGTCTTCGTCCTCTGCCTCCAAACATGTCAGAGATGCTTCTGGGATCTGGAATCGATAGGCTTCTGGAACAGCTTTCTCAGATTGAGATGAACGGTATTTCGCGATACGACCCACCTCCGGTTTCCAAAGCCGCCATCGATTCATTGCCGACGATTGAGATTCACGAGAATCATCTCGCGACGGAGCCTCACTGCGCTGTTTGTATAGAGCCTTTTGAATTGGGCACAAACGCTCGTGAATTGCCCTGCAAGCACATTTACCATTCAGATTGCATATTGCCGTGGCTTGCGCTCCGGAATACTTGCCCTGTTTGCCAGCAATAGCTCTTCCCGGCAGATACGCAGGGCGTTAACGGTCCTGTTTCTAACCATTCTCTGACTTCGAACGACGATGATAAAGTTAACGGTCCTGTTTTTTGGTTGCTTTGCCCTTACTTTTGTGTAAGCTGCAAAAATATATGATGATGATCACACAGAGGCGAACGAACCGACGAAATTCACCATCATATATGATGATGATCACATATGATGCTTTGCCCTCACCTTCGTTTAAGTTTTCCCACGTTTCCACTTGGTTTTTTTCCTCAGGTCCTTAATTCAGCCTAGTCAGCAGCCCAGTCAGCAAAGTTAGTCAACAAAGTTTCTTTTAACGGTCAGTGTTTCCCAACTGTGACTTTTGCACCTTTTTTATAATCACATAGTTACTTTTGCACCTAAAAAAAGCATTTGGTGTTGTATGCACTTTTACCAAAAGTTCATGTGCATTTTTGCACTTTAACCCTATTTAATTTGATGTTTGTTTGGGAAACCTTCAAATCATGATTTTAATAGCCTTTTTTGTAAGATAAGATGAGACAAAACTTATCTCACATACTTACTTCATAAATTATAAAAGCACTTTTAAAAAGGTAAGCCTAAATGCTTGTTTGTTTTAACTTTTAAGAGACGCTTTTACAATTTACGAGATAAATATATGAGATAAGTTTATCCTACTTGTGAAAAAATACTTAAAAATGTGTGTTTTTTTTGTTTCCCAAACAAACTTCGGGTTTGTTTGTTTTAAGGGGAGGGAAGGATATTTTATTTTATTTAGTTTGTTCTGTAGAGAGGAGGGGAGAGGATCATTTGTTTTGTTTAAAGGGAGTGAAGGGAATTAAAATCAAAATTTTGACTTCCTTCCAACCCTCATCCATTCCCTTCTTTCAAACAAAACACACCCTAAAACAAACTGGCAATCGTGCTAGAGAAGAAGCAAAATAATATGCATTTTTAAATATTTAAGTACACAAAAAGAGAGCAACATATGCCGAGCAATTTCTCTGAAAATATTAATTTAACAAGACATTAAATTTTTATTTCTTCTTTTTTTGAAAAAAAAAATCACCGAACTGCAATGTGGTCTAGGATATATTTTTTTTAAAAGACAAGGATTGGTCGTCCCAAGAATAAAGAATAAGCGTGAATGCCCCTTCCTTCCTTGGAGCAACCCCCAAGTTCCCGCGGAAAACCTTAAACTACGATTTTAGAATTTTTATTAAGTGAAGGTAAAATTTATTTCACATACTTATTTTATATATAAATTTTAAAAATATTTTTGAAAAACTAAAATAAATAGCCACTAAAACAAGAAAATAAAAAAATATCTCATGAATTTATTTACTTGTTTTTTTTAAACTAAGTAATAGGGCTTAAGAGTTTGTCAGATTTTTAAACCAAGCTCATCACCGTCCCAAACTCTCCTCACACTTCCCCATTCTAGTGGGCTGCACTTTGCCTTCACCTCATTATAAAACACCATAGGCCCGTTTGGTACGCTGTAATTGATTTTAATGGAAATGGATATGGATATGGATATGGATATGGAAATGAAAATGGGGACTACAAATATGTTTGGTATGTCATGAAAATGAGATCTAATTTTTGTATAAAAATACCAAAATGTCCTTCAATTTTTTATTTTTTATTTTTTTTGAAGGTAGTGGAGGGTAATAGATAGAAATGATCACATGGAATTGTAAATCTTAGATATTTTGATGAAATTGATTGGGTGGAATTGAGCCTATTTGGCTTCCACATGGAATTGGAAAATTTTTCAATTCCATCATACCAAACAAGCATCACGATGGAATTGATCCTCAATTTCATTTCTATCACCCCTAATTCCATCATACCAAACATAGCCATAATCCTTTCCTTTTTTAAACTTAACCGTACCACTCGTAAACTAGACCTATAAGTGCATCGAAATTAGCACTAGAGGACGTGAAGCTTTAATTTGTATCAGCCCTTGGCTCTGGTCTCAGTAAACCTCTTGTCCTCATCTGTGTGCTCCTCACTACAAATAATAATAATAATACATTTCATCGTGGAGCTCGCCATTTGCACGTGAAGAGATTCGGGACCAATTTGAGTTAGCATTTGAAAGTCCGTTTGTTTACGTAAGTTATAATAAAATTTATCTCTCATATTTATTTTTTATATCGTAAATCATATTATAAAAACAGTTTTTTTGGATATATTTATTTTGATATTGAGATTATTTATAAGATGATTTTCATGTAAATTGAGATAACTCCTCACATACTTACCTCGTATAACATAAATTATCATTAAAAAATTATTTTTAAACATTTTAATGGTTGTTACAAACGAGTACTTTGTCTCACCGACCTTGCTACAATTTCCAATATTCTTCGTAAGCTCAAACTAAACCTCTCTCTCCACCTACGTATGTTAGTGGCTATAAATACTGCCCTTCACGTACTTAATCACCAACATATATACATTGTACACTTGTCATAAATCTCAGTGTTCGACGTTGGAGATCGATCATGGTGAAGGCGCGATTCGTGGGGCTTTTCTTCTTCCTGCTTATTCTCCTTGCTTCTCGTAAGTGACTTCTTTGTATCAGTTCTGTTCCATTATTAACTTAACTGTAAATGTATATGTACAATAGATTTTGAGGTCTAATATATATAAAATGAACGAACACAATGCAGAGGGGAGTAGGGTGGTGGAGGCAAGGCACTGCGAGTCACAGAGCCATAGGTTCAAAGGAACGTGTTTGAGCCATCACAACTGCGCCTCCGTCTGCCTCGTCGAAGGTTTCACCGGCGGCAAATGCCGCGGTTTCCATCGCCGTTGCTTTTGCACCAAAGTTTGTTGATCCACCCACCCATCATCCTTAACTATTATTCCATGCCTCACTTCATTCACATGCATGCACGTCCTTTTTAGTACGAGGTTTTAGCAGGTTGAAGTTAGAGCGCGTTTTAGCTTTAGGAAATAATAGAAGTCATCTCATTCTGTCTCTGTACTAGCTGCTTGATGTTGTCTAGAATTTGATCGCTGTATGATTCCCTGTTCTTTGGATTGTGTTTCCCCCAACTCTCCTTCTTTTTCTACGTGTCTCCCATCATTATTATGAAACCCAGACTGCTTCTCTTCTTATGGATTATTACTACTCATTGTCTTATTCTTTACCAAATTATTTCCTGAACATTATATTGACCCACGTATAACTAACCTTCTTAGTCCTTAACAAAATGTAGTCTCGTACAATTCAAACCTGATAAGAATTAGTAGAATATGGTTTTCTGGGTGACTGTCTTGAATCCAGATTGGGCCTCACTGCCCCAAACCAAACTCAAAAGCCCATATTGAAGGGCCAATCAAGTTTCCCTCATCTACCTATAATTCCCTAAATTAAATTATTAAGTATTTGATAATTAATAGTGATATCAAGCTCAAGCATACGTGAAAACCAAGGAGATGGAGACGTCTTAAAAAGGTGCGGTCCCTTGGGCTTAAAAAATTCAAATCCAACTTTAGTAGGTAGAGAAAGAGAGGCGCCCCTTTTTCTATGGCGACCTTAATCTCCAGTAATTTATGTGGACTTATCAGGCACAATTGTTAAGTCTCCAGGATGAGACAAAACTCAACATATCATGCCGAATTTATTTATTATATACAAGGTTCTGAAATTCGGACCGGTTACTGAACCGGTCAGGGTATTGGGTCAAAGGTTAATGGGTCAGACCGGAGTCAAACCAGAGTCAAACCGGACTTAGACCGGTGAGGTATAAAAAATTAAAAAATAATTTCAACCAATAGAGCAATACTTGCAGCAAGAATCCCGACCAAATGACAATGACAGAAAGTAAAACTAAGGATATCTATTAATCAACTACTGTATTATAGTAAGAGAAACAACTAAAATTTGCCAGATTTGTCAATGAAAAACTAAGACACAGATTTTAAATTCCGAATATCTGGAAACTATGAAAGAAACTAAGAAAGCAACAACCTATTTTCAATTCTTAGATTGAGAAGTGAGAAATTGAGAATTGAATTGAGAAAGCGAAGACCTCAGTTTAGCCATTTAGGTTTTTTTTTTTTAAAAAAAAGTCGATTGGTTCAGGCGTTCAGCATTCAGAAAAAAAAAGAAAAAAAAAAGGTGACCCGGGTTGACTCTCTAACCCGGCCGGGTTAGACCGGGTTAGACGGGTCAAATCGGGTCAACCAGGTTTGACCGGTTCAGTGGCAAACCGGACCGGTTTTCCGGCCAGTTCGGCGGTTTCCGGTCCGGTCCGGGTTTACAAACCATGATTATATATAATCTATCTATCGACCTGAGTTTAAGCTTAACTTTCGCTGCCCAGGACGAGTCCAAAAGCATAACTTATTTTTAAAGAAATACAAGTACTGTGCATCTTATCGTGGGGTTGCTCCTGAATTTTTAACGGGTCAGATCGAATCTGGTTCTGCACATCTTCTTGGTCGCGTAATTCGTTCATTGATTAAGGAATTATTATATATTGTTTTTAATAAAAGAAAAGTAATGCTACCTGGATTGTTTGTCAAAGGAGGGTGAACATATTGTCAACACAAGAAAAATAATGTGCCCCTTTTATAATTTTTGTAGATATGTATATATATATATAATGAGAATATATGCCCACATGACTATAAACAGTAGTTTTGAAGATTATGGATTATTAGTTGCTTCACTTTTTTTGGTGTTCCCAGATATCATCTAATATTCAATTGGGGGCGTATAAATGGGTTAAATAATAATGAGAGTCTTCATACACACACACACACACACACACATATGGTCACAGTCAAAAATAGTGCAAGAAGATAAGATAGATATATATATATATATGCCAATTCTATAAAATTGAAAAGCAGAGAGGGGTAGTGAGTGAGAGAGAGAGAGAAGAACCCACTAAATTCCCAGAGATGAGGTATCCACAAATACATGGAGCCAATGAGGTGGGTCACCAACCTGCAGATTCTTCCCCCACCCCTTATAATTTATTTAAACATGTTCCTGTTCCTGTACTTCTAGAAGCCCCAAAAACAAACACTGGGGTAGGAGGGTGAGGCGTACCAACCATGTTCATTCCAAATAAAATATTTCACATGGCCGGCTCTCTCTGTTGGTTCAACTTTGAAAGTGACAATTAAAAGTTGTGAACATCACTCACAGACACACAACACTCACAGAGATGTATATATTATTATTGAGATGTTGAATCGATATCAATAAGTGTGTTTGTTGGATAGTGAGCGCGCACTATCAGGGCCATATCTTCAAGAACGTTATTAACCCACACTAACCCAGGAACACACGCTATATATGCATGAATCATGATGGTAATGGACCACCTAAAAATTGAATCCACATAGCTTTTTTGTTTTCAGGCAGAGAAAAGGCAACAGATATATATATATATATATATATATATATAAATATATCCCTACTTTAGCTTCCAATTTATAGTTTGCAAGATTCTTTTAATTTGTTCTTTTATATGACTATTCCTAGTATTATACATGTGAGAATGAGAAAGGTGTTAAGTGAGGGAAAACTCTTCTGGTGGCCATAGTATGCGTGTTAGTTTATTTATTAATTAGACTGACACGAAAGAGGTGAAGTGGGGTGGGAAGGTGAATATTTAAGGGGGGTTGCATTTAAGTGAGTGGAGAAAGTATTATAAATCACAACAATAATGGAAGGTAGGGGAAGTTAGTTACTGATATGGAAACTGAATTGACAAGAGTGAGTGGAGTAAGTTGGCAGGGGGGGACTCCTTCTAGAACCCTTTTTCTTTACCAAACAAAAGAATTACAGACTAAAAGCAAATCAAAACACACAAATACCATTTTGATCCCTATATATAATAAATCATATACAACCATTTCATCTGATCAAACTAAGTAGAGGTGGTTAAACCTATGCCCGTTCACTTCAAAATTAATACGCATATGCAATCCTCACATGCCCGAAAGCTAAGAATATAGGTATATACAGCTCCCTATCCATGAAGTGAAAAAAGAGAATTGCATCAAACTTTAAATATGTATAATCTTTAGAGAATGATATACGTGGGAATGGCAAAAGCTTAATTAGCAGTTTGTGTGAGGTGGGGTCTTCACACCCTTTATTTCGTCACTCCCCACGCCCTTTAACTTAATTTCGGCACCTTATTCCCCTCCTTCTCTTTTACCCACTTCCTCTCTCCACTATCCATAATTTCTCGCCAAAATCACGTTCACCCACCCCAACAAAATAATAAATTTTCACACCCCACCCACCAACGGCACCAAGTCCATAATGTGAAAACTCATTAATTATCAGCATATTTCTTCTGTTACTTATTGCCTTCTTCATCTTTAATTTGTGCTGCTAGCTGGTGCATGTTTTCTTAAAAGGTATATTATATAATAACCCTCATTGGATATTGCAATTGTCGGAACTCGAAAGGGTGATGATATTCTGAATGCAGGAGAAAAACATTAATTTTGTGGCAATGCCTGGTGTTGGCGAATAACTGGTGGGAGCAGTAAACATTGAAAATTTGGAGCAAAGTGCATGGCAATAGGAAGAAGAATAAGAATCAAGGCCATTGATGTATTTGTAACTCAAGGGGAATTAACGTAAGTAGAATTTGAAGCTAGTGTAATGAGCCTCACATCAGGAAATCTCATAAGTAAAGTGGGGTTTATAAGTTCAAGGGGTTTTCCCTTCCAACAGGCTAGACTTTTAAGATGACATCTCCCTTTGGGCTTGTGATCATCATATTAATGGTTTCATTGAGAGCCTGATGTTTACGGAAAGGGTTACCCACTGAGGATCATGACCGACAAGAAACCGAGTGAAGTGCCGTAGTATGTCTCCGCTGGAGACATCCCCTCTTAAGGGGGTGACTATATTATAAGTCCACATCGAGAAATCTCACAAGTTCTTAAAGGGATGATTATGCTATGAGTCCCACGTCGAAAAATCTCTAGCTATTACATTCTAGCTTGTTGATAAATATGAAAACATAGAGAAGGCTGCTGGACGATGGACACAATTTGATTTGTTAGTATACGTACCATATAATTAAGCTTCAACTCGAAAAACTTATTGCTCTGAATTTTCGCTTCTGGCCAAAATTTAAGGCCAAGAAGGGATGAAAATAACATACCAAAAGAAGGTGCGTGATAACAAGTTCAGATGAAAGGGGCCGTTATAGTAACCACTAACCCCTCTTTAGGAAAAGAAATTAGTTCAAGATTAAAATTTGACGAAATTCCGACTTGCATAGTTAACGGCAAATATATATCCCCTCTTACCCTTTTATAAGAGATGAATTTCTTAAAAAAATGCAATTAAAACATGTTGAATTAATAATTATGTTAAAAATATAAATTCCTTTTCAAAGATGCTCTCATTTAATATTTATTAATTAGTTGCTTTTAATAATTAATCTCGTTAATAAATACTCCTTTTACGAGTGAAGGTATGAAAAATAAAATTTTAATAAATACTTTAGATAAGAAGTTGTTATTTCTCATATATAGGATTAAAAATAACACTAAGAATAATTTTTTATAAAAAAGGAGGAACAATATATAAATGTCTCGTGTTATATATATGGGATAATTGAGGGCCTAAACAACGATACTTCTCTAGTCGTATTTAAAACAGGACAAAGATAGAGTTTAGTGTTTAATATAAGTCACGTCCGTCATTAAATTTATTACAAGGATATGAAATTTTATTCCTAATTTAGGAATATTTTCTTAGACCACTACGAGTTCTCATTAAAGTACATATACTTATTCATTAATTATGCCATCAAATGTTACTCTTAGATCTGATTTTTTTCTCTCATTCTAAACTCGATCACCAGGACACATCTGAAAAGTTTTATAGCCATCAATTTAAAGCATATTTATTTAATGACATAAAATAAAACTTATGCAACATGATTCATTAATTTGCATGAATTAGTGGAAAAATGTTGCAGTGTATGATAGAGAAAAGAAGGGGGGATTAAGGAAAGATAGCAGAGTTTTCAAAGAAGATTTGAAATGACGCGTGGGAGTGTGGGGTAAAGAAGAAATAAGGGAAAGGTGAGGGAGAGGGAGTGAAAAGAGGAAAGAGAGGAGGGAGCTACCTACCAAATCCAGCAGAGACCACAAACTTAAAAGGAACCACTCATCATGCTCACCAACTCGGTCAACACCCAGAAAAAGCAGGACCCCCCTCCTTCCCCGACTCTCCTGCTTCCATTTTCCCTCCTCCACCACCCTTCCCTTTTATATCTCTCTCTCTCTCTCTCTTCTTCATCCTCATCCATCTCCATTCATTCGTTTCCATGGGCAGATCTCCTTGTTGTGAGAAAGAGCACACCAACAAAGGCGCCTGGACCAAAGAGGAAGACCAACGCCTCATCAATTACATCAACCTCCATGGCGAGGGTTGCTGGCGATCCCTCCCCAAAGCTGCTGGTATTCTTCTAGTTCCACCTCTCTCCCCCTCTATATATAATAATACGCCTTCTCACTCTTTCTCTTTCCCTTCGCCCAGGTTTGCTCAGATGCGGCAAGAGTTGCAGACTCCGATGGATTAACTACCTCCGACCTGATCTCAAGCGGGGCAACTTCACTGAACAAGAAGACGACCTCATCATCAACCTCCACAGCCTCCTCGGCAACAAGTACGTACTTCTCTCTCTTCATCCTAATTCCTCACTCGCTTTCCCCACAATTAATTAATCCTTTCATTTTCCTAATATATATATATTTCATCCTCCTTGCCCTCAGATGGTCTCTGATCGCTGCGAGATTACCGGGCAGAACCGACAATGAGATCAAGAACTACTGGAACACCCACATCAAACGCAAACTCTACAGCCGCGGCATCGACCCTCAAACGCATCGACCCCTCAACGCCCCCGCTGCCACCGCCACCAGCGATCCTGCCGCCGTCGTCAGCAGCAGCAGCAACAACGACGGCAGCAATAACAACAATACCGGCAAGTTTCAGTTAGTGACTGAATTGGGTAGCGCCAACAACAACAATAATGCCGCAAAGATCGTAAAAACCGAGTCGGTCGCCTGCGAAGACTCCAACAGCAGCAGTGGGGTCACCACGTCAGAAGAAGCCGCCTTTGCACAAGCTCCACTCAACTTGGAGCTCACCATCGGCCTTCCCTCCTATCAGCCTGCTTCTTTGAGCCAGCACAACTTTAAAGGACATCCACAACAAGACCACCAAAAACAACCTCGGCCAGAACAACAAGTCTTGTACCATTGGTATGGCAACTTTAGTAGTAGTGCTAGTCATCAAGGTGTGTGCCTGTGTTACGGTCTAGGGTTTCAAAGTAAGGATCAAGCATGTAGCTGCAAATTAGCCATGGGTGCTTCTGTTGTTGCTCCTGCTGCTCCTACCCCTCCTAGTTCTGTTACTGAAACTGCCACCGATAATATGTATAGATTTTACATGCCCATGAATATTTAGAGCGCTGTTAATTAGGAATCATTATGGGTACTAATCGCAACGCTTACTTCTTTGTAATGTTGTGGTTATTGCTTGTTACTGGTTGCAACTTGCAAGCAGTTAAAATAGATATGATGCTGTAGAATTCCTTTTTAAGGGATTCTGAGATATAATTTTGTTTTCATTACACATTCCATTAATTTCTTACTCGTCAGTTTTTCCTGCTTGTTGTTTCTGTGTGTTTTGCACCTTTGCGATAGTTGATGGGAGTGTTTGGAATAATTTATTTTTAAGAAATAAGTGCTTATTATATAAATTGTCGAGATAAAACTCCTCTTGCATACTTATCCTCTATACCGTGAATCACGAATTATAAGTGTTTATAAGTAAAAAATAAACTATTTCAAATAAAGACTATTTTTTACTTATAAATGCTTATAAATCATTATTTACGATATATATATAAGATAAATATATGAGAGAAATTTTATCTCAACTTACATAATAAGAACTTGTTACTTAAAAAAATAAGTAATGCCAAACTAAGGTGATTACATCCAATCAAACCAAACTCTCCACGATGACAAGTATTGACGACATTCAAAATCAACGGCCAACACCTGCATTCTTTTTTGATTGCAAGTAAATCTCATCATCATCGAAGTAAATTAAACCTTGTTTCAACTATGATAAATCGCTAAGGAGCATTAAGTGATTAACGTGCTGTTAAAAATTAGCAGTGTCGAAGGACAAAGTTTGAAAAGTGGGACAATGTACGTGACAATATATTGATGGGTGAGGCCGTACTGGTTGTTGGATATATTTAATAATTGCTGGTAAATTTATACGAGTTGGAGATACAGTTGCTTGGGATAAACAATTTTGGCAGTGTGGCACTAAGAAGAATAAATTAAAGCCCTAAATTCGATTCTAAAGTGCTCGGGGAGACAGAATTTGAATGCAAAGTGCAAAGCAGCCGTTTCCCGGTGTCACCGCAAGAAGACAAGTAAAGAGAAATTGGCGAACATAGGTTCATATTCTACTATATAGTGCCCGCTCAGGCCTTTCTTGATGTACGTTAAGTATTAGTATTATAATGATGATAGTTAATATTTGTGGTTTTGTTGACTCTACCCACCTCTAGAGAGTCTAGAGACTAGATTCTTGTTGGTTTAAATTTGCTTGGTTGAGGTATATATTCTTTCGTAAGAATTAACTTTGGTCTTGATAAGGATGATTACAGTGGTTACACGTATTTGTCGATCTCAGAATTTCAGAAATTAATAGCAAGGACAAGAGGTGAGAACAAAGGAGATAAGTGTTTTTGGGAATCATAACTATCTGTGTTGGGTGCGGAATTTGCAAGATTTCACTGTGAGGGAAGGAGTTTGAAGGGGGTAACTCGTAATTATTGGTGGATGCCTCAAACTTATCCTATAAATGGAAATGGGAATCCCCCCTGGTGACTCTACTTGACAATAACCGAATGCATACATGTGGCCCACTTCATGTGGTTGAGCGGATTGGTAGCAACCACCCTGTCTTTTTTAAGCTTCATGTGCTAAATAAATGGCTTACTATAAAATTACAGAATAGTACTAAAAAAAAAATGGTTCAGGACAAATGATGGACAATTTAAATCATTACAAAATTTATTAGTCGAGAGTACATGAAATTTATTTAAGAATTTAGTTACTACAAAGGTCTGTAGTTGCAGCTTTTTTTTTTTTTTAACATGTGTAATCTCTCTTTAATTGTGTGAAAAAGGAAGATGTCAGCGTGAAGAAATATACTACTCTGATCCCTATTATAAGTCCTTTTTGATCAAAAAATTTGGTCATATTTATAAGTCTACTTTCAGTACATAAATGAGCTTATGACAATTTTGCCCCTATTTATTGTACCCATAAAGAAATAATTTAAAGAGAGATAAATAAGAAAAAGTTGAAAAGTACACATTCATAAATGAGGGTATAGTTGAAAATTTATCCTATAATCATTGGGTTAACTACTTTTTCTTGGTATGTGGGATTTAGGTAAAAGGGACTTATAATAGGGACCAGAGTGGTACAGTGAACTTCACTTACTTTGAGAACTTGAGTCTTTACGTATTATCGGATAATAAAACTTACAATAAAGGATTTTTTTGAATTTTCAGCAATTTTCTCCGCTCAATTAGAGTAAATTTAATTTCAGATTATTCATGTATTTGACCATGTTTATATTTTTTTTTTTACAAAATGGATATAGGAGGATAGAGTGGGAAAACGTAGGGTTGGGGTGGAGGAGCAGCATATATAAATTTAAATTTTAAAGGAGGAATTGGGTAGGTAGATAGGAGATGTGGGGTGACGTAAGACAAGACACCTACCCCCCAGCCTTTTCTCATAAATTCCCTCTTCTCGGCTGCCTGTTTCCCTTTTTTATTAATTAAATAATTATCCCTGCCGTTCTAGGTTAACATGATTGATGATTTTATGATAATGGTGCCACGTCACATCACGGTGTTCTAGAAGCTCCTTAACTTACAAAAAAGTAGCACGTTCCTCCCACCTAATTCCCGCCTTGGGCCTTCACTTTCCCGCCCCCCATGTGACACTCCCTCCCTCCCTCTCTCTCCCTCTCTCCCCAATAATTTTTCGTCCACGCTTCATTCGCTGTGAACATCTCTATTTTGATATTTTCAGCTTACTTGTACCTGCCCCTCTTTTTAATTTACCTCTAAATATAAGTATATTATGTCAATTATTCCCACCAGCAAAACAAAAAATAGGTCAATTATTCCCTCCAATCATCCTCTGTTTCCCACAGCAGCACCCAGCTTCTATTCTCGACACGTTTCTGTTATGAGTCGGGCTTATCAAATTTTTTTAAACCAAGCCGTTTATCTTACTCCCTGTTATTCGTTGTTTTTTTGTTCGCCGCCTTTATTTGAGCAATAAATCAACACACCAGCCTTTTAAGCAACTGACCCTCTGATCGTGTTTGTGTCAAAAACAATAAAAGAACAATCAATGTATTGTTTGGGGGTGTTTAAAGTGTCGCACTCTCAATTGTCCGGTTTGATTCTGGGAATTTTTTGTCCCGGTTGGGATCGGGATCGAGATCTATTGGACCCGGAACCGGTCATACACCTTGTGATTCTGGTCCTGATTTTTTTTATTTTTTTCTTAAAAACTAAGTTATTATTTTATTTTTATATTTTTTATCCCATAATTTAAGTTATCATTTGATAAAATGTGTATCACATATTTAGTTATAATTAAATTGTATATATTGTGATATTAATCCTACTATATAATGTATAAAAATAATAACAAAAATGATGAAGGTAATGATAATAATAATAAAATGTTATTCTTCAATTATAGATCAATTTGTGTGATTATTATAACTTTATTAGGTGTTAGATAATTACTTTAAATATTAGATTATAGACAATTTAACTAATATGATAATATTTTTAGAATTTAATTTTTTTAAAAAAATTGGGATTTCCCTGTTTGATCCCGGTCCCTCCCGATATTACCGGGATCAGGACCAAATCGGGACCGGTGCCGGGATGCAATTTGCATCCCGACCAAAAACCGGGACCCAAACCAGGAGTGGGGGATCCTGATCCCAATCCCAGATTTATACATCCCTAATTTTATCGTTTTGGTCGGAAGCCCAACCTACCTCCCCGTCCATAAATGCTTCAAATTTTAATTTAACATTGTAAACTTTGTATAACAACTAAACTATAAATCTTTTCTCCATAAATTTTGAGGTGAATTCTAATAATACTCCCTGTAGTCTTAAATATAAAAAAGAGTTGATTTTTTAGAGATATTAAATAAGTTATTTAATCATATCATGTGTTTGTATATAAGTGGATTATATATTCATTTATAAGTTAAATAAAATAATTTAGATAAAAAATAATAAATATAAATATTTTAAAATAATTTAATTGATTCCCTTAATATCTCTAAAAACATCAATTTTATCTTATATTCATGATTAACTGCGACGTCTACTATTACCAGAGCCTCCATAAGACATTGCAGTGGCCTCTCCTGACCAAACGGATATCACGCACAGGGACATTGTGATGCTGTCACTCCCTATTTCACAAATTAGTATTCCTCACTCCTCATTGCGTATAGGAATGCTGTATGCAAATTCATATCACTCACCACTCTAATATCTTTGAGCATGTACTTCTTTTGAGTGTCAAAGGCCCTTTTATTTTTGAGTTAAGTTGTAAAAATATATGTGTGACTGTTCTCAAAGTGCATCCAACATCAAATAGTTTTTTTAGGTGCAACAGTGATTATGTGGTTATAAAATAGGCGTACAGCTACCGTTTGACCATTAATTTGACTTTTTGACCTTGAAAGTGATAACATGTATGATGACATGGACGATGAAGTGACATCCTAAAAAAAAAACTTGCGGACTGATGAATCTTTGCAATTAATATTACCCACATTTCACTATTTTAGTACCACTTTCGCTGAAGCTGAAGTAGATTCAGATCTAAATGCAGAGTATTTAACTCACTCAACAGAGCTGCTGCCTTAAAAAACATACCGATTGTTCAATTTTTTCCAACCCTAGATTTCCAATATTATTAAATTAAAATTATCATAATACATATATTATATTACTAATTTTTATTAAATTATTTAATTTATTAGAAAATTTTGATTTTCAACAAGTTTTTTTTTTTCAGAATGTCACTCTAGTATCTATGTCATCACTTTCAGGATAAAAAAAGTCAAACTAACAGTCAAATGGTAGTTTTGCACCTATTTTGTAACCACATAGTTACTGTTGCATCTAAAAAATATATTTGGTGTTGGGTGCATTTTGAGGATAATTATATGTGTATTTTTGCACCTCAACCCTTTATTTTTTTTTTGTATGTTCTTGTACTCCCTTTTGAATTTCGGAGTACTTTTTTGTCATGGCTTGTATTTCTTTTTGAGTTTAAAAGATCCCTTATTTTTTGACCTGGGTTCATACTTCATACCCGTTTCTGAAACTCAGAAATGCTTACTGGAAGATGCTCCGAGAAAATCTCGCGGTGCAGGGCGCTACTATTTAATACTCCATTCTATCTTAAATATAGAATATAATTTATAGTGTAAAATATTTATTAAGCTGTTGAGGTGCGGGTCCCAGGCGGTCCAAGGATCTGCCCAATGGCTGGGTGGTGTGACCTGGTGAACCGGCATGATTTCAGCATTATCAACTTGTGACCTTTTTTTTATTTATGGTGTCTTCCGAATCCAAATAATGCACTGTTGTTTCCTTCATGGTACGTGCTACTACTGTTTCCTTTAATTCCCTTAAAATAAAATTTCCTTCACGCTGTATTGTTAGTTTCTTACTTTCTTTAGTTCACAACAACTGCCCGACCCCTGTTTTGAAAATCAAGTTTTTTGTTCTGGTCTAGCTGGCTGACTTGCCCGAGCAAAACGCGATAAATGAATAATTAAATGCTTCGTATTTGATTTGATGTTCACAAATAAATATTGATGAATATAAGAGAGAGGAGACCGAGCAAAACAACGTTGCCATTTGTCCACCAATTAGTTTCTCAAGCATATATGAGTGTTGGTTTGGAATAATTTATTTTTAGATAATAAGTGTTTATAAATCGTGATTCACGGTATACGAGGTGAGTATGTGTGTGTTTGGTTGGACTTATATTTGGATAATAAGTCCTTATTACGCAAGCCGAAATAAAACTCCTCTCACATACTTACCTCGTATACCGTGAATCACGATTTATAAGCACTTATTATCCAAAAATAAGTTATTCCAAACGAGCATTATGTGAGAGGAGTTTTATCTCGGCTTGCGTAATAATGACTTATTATCCAACAATAAGCGATCCCAAACACACCCTGAATCGAATTGCCAAACACACGTTATATATAGGTCAAAGCATTGACCCATGATGGCCTTCCTATGACTTAGCTTGTATGTGCGCTTGGACACATGGCAGGTTGGGTTTCAAAACCGTTGACAAATAATTTAAAATGGCCCTTTTTGATTGACCACGTGACATTATATCAAAGCAGTGGAAGATGAAGAAAGTCGTAAAAAGTAGTAGTATTAATTTTTCAAGTGTAGTGGGAGATGAATCAATGGGAGAAGCACCCACGGTAGTGTACCAAATAGCCAGTTATTCCTGTGATAGTTATATATAAAATTGGTCAATTTTATGGAGTGCCCCTGCACAGTCCCACAATATATAAATACCTTCCCACCAAGGATTCGCCCGACAGCCATATCTAACGTCAAACGTTTTGATCATTGCTATTGTTGTACTAGTTCATGCATTTTCCTCTTTCTTCTTCTTTTTTCCCTGTGGAGCACTTATGTACACTTTTTACCTTTGGGCTTTGGGGGCCACAGGCACATACGCAAAGTTGACGATAGATGAATCCGAAGCCGCATAGTTACAACTTTTCGACACTCGTGTGAGAACTAGATGTCGCTTTTGATACCAAAAAAAAAAAAAATCACTTGCACCAGCATTGTTTACAACCCCCTTGGTCTGTGGGCTGGAAACAGGCCCGTGGCCTAACGAGTCAGGGGTGCATTGTGAGCAATCTGATCCGTTCAACTCATCTAGCGCTCAAGAAAGCGAAGCTATATATCATCACACATCATCATATCATCCATCCATATGATTTCCCTGTGTCTGTAATGATGAATAATGTTAAACAATAATCAACTGTAAGTTTTGCTTTGATGACTCTGTTTGTGTTTCAGAATGGACGTTGTATGTTTAAAATTACTTTAGTATTGTTCACTTGACTAATGAACGTGGAACCTGTTTGGGTGCTTATCATTTTTTAACGAGCATCCAAACTCATCAAATTTGTTCAGTCCATATCGGAATGAACTTGTGCTTGCAATAAAGAATGGGTGCACGTGCCCAAGCCATTTTTTTTTCAAGGATTATTATTAGGGTTGAATCTTAAATCTACTTGTACTGTCCTTGAAATAAGACAGTTGATATTCATCTTAAATATGAAGATATAATTTTTATATTTGTTAATATTTTTTTTAATCTGTTCCTATTATTGCTCCCTCAACAATAGTGAAGGAGGAGAGGGAATGGGAGAATTAAGGAAGATGATTAAGGTATTTTAGAAAGTATACGTCATATTAACCAATTTAACTAATTTCTTTAATATAATTAAATTAAATAAATATATATTATTTCATGAATATGAGTATTTTATTTAACAGATAGTTTCACGACCTCAACACGCATTGGCAGTGTAGGGAATGGGGGAATGTACCTATTCTGTAACGGACATTGTTTGGGGACCATGTACGATAAAGTGTTAGAACTGAGGATTTAGGTAAGGTGATCAGATGGGCTTTTCCTCACGATTCTGGGAGACATCTTCTATCTAGGTGGGCCTTCTCATTTTGCACCTAATTTGCCATACAAACAGGCTATACCACATCAAGGGAACAAGATTGTCTCTCATTTGCATGGAGAAGTTTTACTTTAAGTTATTGTACTCTTCTCTCATTTTTGTTAAGATTAAAATAACCAATTATTTATTTTGATCTTTAATATAAAATATTTTCATTAAATCTAATTCGATTAAAAATGCTTGTCAATAAACCATGTATCATCTAAAATACTATAATCACCTTTCTTAATTCCTCAACTCTCTCTTTATTTATTACTGTCGATGGAACATCAATAGAAATAAATTAAGAAAAGATTGTTAAATATAGGAACTATCTTATATTTATGAGTAAAATTAACTCCTTATATATGTCTCATATTCAGGACTGGAGGGAGTACATGGTTTCAAAAAATTGTTAAAATTAGTTAAAAGTAATAAATATATAAAAAATTTATATTTTCCCGTAAAAATACCTTATTTAAAAGAGGATAAGTAAGAAACAGATATTTCTCTAGTCCTTTTTATAAGCAACTTTCTCTCTCTTGGGGTTGATTCTTAATATAAACAACTTTTTTATCGTGTCTCAAAATTTAAACTATTTTTTTTTATTTTTCACCCCATTAAATACTTATTATTATATTAATTATCCTCCACTCACCATTAATTATCTTTCATTTAGTGGGTGTTTGGGAAACACCCAAATCGTGGTTTCAGAAGTTATTTTCTATAAATTGAGACAAAACTCCTCTTACATATTTACCTAATAAATCGTAAAAGCTATTATCAAAAGCTAATATAAACACACACTTAATCATTTATTACCCATTTTCTCTCATACTTCATGCTCATTATCTCTCATATTTTTTAGGGAGAATCACACATGGGTCCCATGGAAGCTAAAATACGAAGAAATGGTCTCGAGAAAATCTGAAACTACTCTCAAGTCCCAAGAGACCATTTTGTAATAAATTATATTTGAGAAAAATCTCAATTGCCCCCTGTTAGACAAACAATAAAATAGATGATTAAATATTGTGAATCACGCACATTACGTCCGGAAGAAATTTGGAGATAGTGGGAAAAACTGAGTGGAGATCAGCAGCCATGTTTGAAGATTAAGGTAGGGAATTCATGTCATCAATTGTCTTGTCTTGATTATTGCATGTGACTCACATATTCTGTTGAGTTGGTAAACATAGCTTTAGGTTTTGTTGAATCATGTTCATTTTGATCATAAAAATGGAAAAAGTTATCTCCTCTTGATGTGTATTGTCCTCTGTATGCTTGCAAATTATAAGGAAATATCTATTAAATGCAATGGATATGGTTTGACAAAGTTTGCACTGTGTTTGAGTATGATTTTGTATACTCTATTTTTGGTGTTATTATGCTCTGTTTTCTGGTGTATGGTGCTGTGTTCTTGCAATATAAGAGGTAAGGAATGAAGATGTGAGTCAAAGGTTTGGGGGTACATGACATGATTTGCGTAGGAAAAAAAGAGTTGTTAATAGAAGCAGCGATAGTTGTCAATGGAGCCGCCTTAAGTTGTCAATGACAATTAGATGTCATCTTTAAATGTTTTTTGTGACAACTAAAGGTTTTTTTTTATTGATATTTGTTTTGGTCATGATTTTTGTGGGCATTGTCTTTCATATGCTTGCAAGCTATAAAGGAAGGTCTTATAAATGCAATGAATATGTTTTGGCTAAGGTTTCAATGTGTTTTGGTATGATTTTGTATGCTCTATTTTTTTCGTCATTATGCTCTGTTTTCTGGTTCATGGTGGTGTGTTTCTGCAACAGAAGAGTTAAGGAATGAAGATGAGGGTCAAATATTAGGGGCTACATAACCTGATTTGCGTAGAAAAAAAAGAGTTATTAATGGCAGCAATGATAGTTGTCAACGGAGGCTCCATAACTTTTCTCATTTAGATTTTTTCACAAAATGGTTCCATGGGATTTGAAGGTAATTCCAGATTTTCCCAGGACCATTTCTTCATATATTTGCTTTCATGGGACAACTGTGTAATTCTCCCTATTTTTTACTCATTCTCTCTCTTTTACTCTTTTCATAAATAGGGTCATGTTTAGAAGAAATATGAAGTTTTTGACATATTTATTATTTTTAACTAATATTATTCACTAATTCAATATGTATAAGAAAAAAAACTTGCTTACAGAAAAGGATTGGAGAGAGTATATAATAAAAAAAAGAGATGCAAATGAATACGTGAGAGAAAGATAAAGAGAGGGAATGTAATTAATTAGGGGTAAAAATGAAAAAAATGTATTTAGTATTCACATACATAACAACAAATTGGATCTTATAAAAACAACGAATAAATTAAAAAATTTGGTGAAAAAAAGACGTTGAACAAAGTTATTAGCTAGAAAAAAAGTTTTTTTTTCTGGCTCTATTGCCTTTTGGATTTCAGAAAAAAATTTCCTTTTATGGCAGGTAAAAGATCCATGACATGAAAGGATCCGATACCGAAAAGTGAGCCATCAACCAATGACGGGTAAGTTAAATGACTGTGTGGATTAAATACTCAAAATGGAGAAAATAGATCTGTCGTTTTCGAATAAAAAAAGTAAAAAACCCTAGTGGTTCGCGCTAATTTAAGGAGTGATTGCGGGTAAAAAGAAATTTGGGGCGGCAATTATTTTATTTTTCAGATAAAATACATGCTTTATTTCGTGGATTGACGAAACTATGAAGCAAAGGTGAAGGGCGGGCCGCGGGCGTCAAAGGAATTATTGCGCGCGTGCGAAATTGGGGGCAGAAAAGAATGCGTGGGCCCGAGCATTAAAATTAAAATCACAATATTCTATTTAACAATAATTATTAAATAATTTTGGAGGGTTTTGAGGGGGTTTTGGCGGTTAGGGTTTTGTATTGGGCTGGCTTGTTGTGTTTTCTTTTCTTTTGACGTTATTTGCTGCTCCTTCAGAATTCGGGTCTTACTGTTTTCCTCGCTCCCGAGCGCCCTCTCCTTTATCTGCTCCATCTCGCGGCGCAATGCCTCGCTGATGCACTGAACGGTACTGCTACCTTTTTCTTTTGTTCTGCTACACTTGAATTCCTTCTCTTTTATCTCCTTTCACCTCCACTATTCCCACTTGCTACTTTCCTTATGCTTCAAGTTGCGGCATTGCTCGATTGCTGCCAAAATTCAGGACCCGCGTTGTTTGTTTTAGTGGCTGTAAATTTATCACATTGTCTATGTACTGAATATTTGATCTGTTTTTTGTACGTCTTACTTCGCAAGCCAATGTGCCGGGGTTCAACTAGACCTCCTTTTTCTAATAGTGTGCGTTGTTTTTGAGGGAGTTCTGTTTCAAATACTTTTTTTCCTGGTCGTTTTCCGTTCCATGTATTACTGGGTGTTTGTTTATGTTATGGAAGAAATTTTGATTGCTTAATATTTTGAGTTTTGATTATTACCCTTCCTGTTAATTCCTCGTTATGTTAGGGGTTGCTCGATTACCTTTCTTTCCTTTTGGCCTAGACGGACTGTAGGCATATATGATACATTTTAGCCTTTCTTTTCCTTGCCCTGCCACTTAATGTCACCCTCATTCTAGTGAAAAGGTATATGATTCTGTGAGTAGCCGTAGTAGATATTTTTAATATTTCCTGTTTTTTCCTTTTCTTTTGAATAGTTTCCCAAATTATTTCAAATTTGAAAGTTACGATATTGCCATGCTGCATAATATGTGATTCATATGATTAGGAGTATATATATTGTCCTTCAATGAAACCTTATGACCGGTATATTGAATATCCGATCAGCTTCCTCAGCTGTTCCCCATCTCTACCATCAGCTGAGAGTCCCCCTTTTTCACCCTTTATGATATGTTAGCATCGTGAAACTACATTCATTAATATGCAGGGTTCATTTTTTAACCTGCCAAGCTTATTGTTGATTGTTAATTCATGTTTTTTCGCAGCTTTGCGCACTTACGATTTGCGTGCTTGAGAACTGTGCAGTTGCGAGCAACTAAAGGAGAACCTGGATTGTGTGTTTTTATGAAAGAGTTGCAGGGATGGATGATTGTTGTCATCAAGTTACGTTCATTGGCCAGCACGAGGAAAACGGAAATAAACTTTTACTTGACATTCCAAAAGATTTGCAAGATGTTGAAAAACCTATTAAGACTGAAACTTTGTTTATGCCGGTATTTAAGAAAAGAAAGCGACTTAGCCGTAATCAGCTTATAGAGATAAAAGCAGGGTTAGGTGGGAAGCAGACACAACCTAGTACCAAGCTTAAGACAAAGAAGCATGAGAGTAGAGACAGATGGTCATCTGACAGGTAAAGAATGCATGTGAGGTTCTTTCTATCTGTACTTTCTCTTTAATAAAAGAATATGGTGAACTTAGGCGATCATCTACTGTAGGTATCAGCTTGCTGAGCAAAGCATGTGGGAGGTCTTGAAGGGTAAAGGTGCAACGTTTTCCAACCCCATCTCCCGACCTGCACTACGGATGGCTGCCCGTAAACACATTGGTGATACTGGACTATTGGACCACTTACTGAAGCACATTGATGGTAAAGTGGCACCTTGTGGCACTGAGCGATTTAGGCGGTGGTTTAACACCAAAGGAATCATGGAGTATTGGTTGGAGAGTGCTAGCCTAGATAAGGTCCGCCAGGATGCTGGGGTGCAGGACCCATTCTGGATTCCGCCATCTACATTTCAATCAGGCAGTTTCCCTCCTCAGAATTCTGATTCTTCTGGCGAACTGAAATTGCTTCAAAGAGAAATGGCCAAAATGAAGAAGTATTGAAGTTTGAAACCTGTGTTTCAAGATATTCTTGTTTGCTTATTATTACATATGCATCTTAAATTCTGTTGTGTTGGCAGAGATATGGAGGAGCTCATAAACAAGAACCAAGAGAAAAATGAACTTAATATGATGGAGGTGAATGCTGAATGATTCAGTGAATGTTTATCCACTTTATTGATTTAATTATTTAACGGTCTAATTACTAATGTTTCTAATATCACATTATGATATCTCATGTCAAATCTGTACTGGCAGGAGACACACAAGGAATTAGTAAAGTGGAAAGCTATGACTGAGCAACGCCTAACTGGGATTTCAACTTCTTTGAAGGGTGTACAGGTACCTAAACATAGCATCATTTTTCACTCTTTGAGAATTTTATGTGACCGTTGCTATGATATATATTTTTCAGTTGGTTAATTTTTTCATGTATGTGATCAGAATAGTTTAATGAAGTTCTATGTATTGACAGGGCATGTATAGTGATTTGGTAAGTTGGAAAAGTAAAGTTGAGCAACAGCTTGTGGAAATAACAAATAAACTGAGTGATCAGAAAGCATCAAGGGAAGGTATGACCAATCCTCCTCTAGAAAGGTGGGAAGATTGGCTTGAAAGCACCAATCTAGAGAATATTCAGGGAGACGTTGAGCTTTTACCATGGTTTGGGAGTACAGAGTTGGTTAATATTGAGCAAGAAGTTGCCTTCCAAGATCCTAACTCAGCCCTACCTAGTCAGCTGCTCAATGACAATACGACTAACATAAAGAGGTAATGCATTGAAAGTCAATTTCTCCCCCATCCTCCCCTCTGATGCTCTCATCTAAGAAACCAAAAGACAAACTAGCATAATGGGGCAAGGGGCTTCTTTCATTCTGATAGTCCTTATTTTTTTGGTTGTGATGATAATAGTGATTTTCTGGAAATGTTGCCCAACAAACAAGAGGAAGATCAACCTAACGTGACTCCGGATTCTTCTGTGACTGTTAATTCAAAGTCAGACCTTGACAACTCGGTGATGCTGTTTCAGGTGATGTTTGCATGCGCATATCATGTACAATCATGTACAAGGCATTTATACTCTTCTTTACCAGTTCAATATTGATTTAGGGTATTCTTTCTTCACAGGAGATGCTCACGGACTTGTTTAAATGGAAAGACAAGGTGGAGAAGCAGATGGCTGAGTTATCAAATTTTGTATATGGAATGCTGGCGACCAATTAACTCCCACTGTGAAGCATCTAGTTTAGGATGTAGGATTTTAACCCCCATCCATGTTTTCTTTGCACTCTTTAGATTGGTAGGCCGTAGGCTTAGATATTGTACAGCGTTGACTATCTGATCTTGAAGGACCTTTCCAACCACCAAGGTCATTGAAACTTCATCTGACCTGCACAATGCTGCAAATTGTTAATATGTTGGACTGGCCTTACAGTGAGGTTTGGTTATGCATTAGGGTAGATCCTTAGGATCGCTATATTAATTGCCTTTGACCTGCTTAGCTAATATTCAAGTTACTCTAAATATAGGTCTTTAGGGTAGGCTATCTCCGGAGTTCTTTACCTATTAGCCAGATGATACTTTGAAAGTAGGCTGTAGTCCTATTTTTGGGACATATTTGACATTTATATATAGAATATTTACCGGGTAATTTGTCAGATCTTGTGGGCTTAATATTATGCTGAATTACACACACAATGTAATCAGGATGTTAAGCTTGTCTCCGTTTTGTATTTTTTTCCACATTCTTTTTTCTGTGTTCGATGTTGGTTTGAAAGTTAATATGTTTTACAAAATATCTAAAGTAGTACTTTTATTAGAAGGGCAAGTGCTAGAAAAGGAAAGGCATGTTAATCCTGTATAATTCAATAGATGATTCTTTATTTGAGAAAGGACAGGTGCTTCCTAAACTTTCCAAAAAATAACGAAATTCTTTTTACTTACTGTAATTTACCAAGTTTTTAACTTTACAAATAATAAAAGCATGACACTTTCTTACAACTTCTAAACTCAAGTTTTATTTTCTTTATATTTATTCTATATTTTCAAACTTATCCTTAAAAGTTGTGAAATATTTTTTTTTAAAAAAAATTGTCTTTAAAAAATAGCTACATTCCACAAAACTGAAGAAAAAACAATCAATGACCAAGTTCATGAAAAATTAACCTCCAAGATATTATCTGTGAATTTTTTATCAAAAATTACAAAGATTCCTAGATTCGAGTATTATATTTATCAAAAAGCTACTTCCCCAAAGTCTCCCAAATTGAATTAAACGACAATTAATATAGTTCCTCCCTGGTATTATTAACTAGAAGCCGAAAATCTCCACATACCTTTCCAAATTTCGTCGCCCGCACATAATCCTTGCCTTTTCAAATTTTTGCATGTGCATATTCGTGATTTAATACTCCTTTCAATCTGGCTTTTTTTTAAGAGATTAAAAAAACTAAATAAGTTAAATTAATCATATCATATATTGTATATCATTTATTTATATATCAATTTATAAGTCAAATAAATTAATTTAGAGAAAAAATAAAAATATAAATACTTTAAAATAATTTAATTAACTTCTTTAATCTTTTCAAATCAGCCAATTGGTTTTATATTTAGGACTGGAGGTAGTATAAAATTTACATGAAGAAAAGAACAAAAATAATCTTATATTGTTAGGAACTTTGCTCTATGATAAATTGCGTCCTACTTCTCTACCAACAGAAAAACCAAGGAGATGGACTTGTTCAGGTTTTATCATGATGAATCGTTAGATTCTCCATAATTTAAAGTGCAGATTGTCATCATTTCAATCATATCCCTGCCGCCCCTTCCATCTGAAACTAAGCCTTTTGACCTCTGTTGCCGGACCTTGGTGCACATCCGTTTTGCAATATACACTTTGCAGATTCAGTCGAACGAGCTTCAGCGTTTAACAGAAACTTTGACATTAGAACTCGGATATCAGACTAAGGAATGCCTTCTCTGATAAGATTTTAGTTGGGCATTCTATGATTAGAGTTTGATTTTCACTTCATGGCAAGCCTGGAGACACCTGAACTCTCTGTTATCAGAGAAGCTATACACCTGAGAGATCGCAACTACTAATTAGGCATTGAATGATTGGAGTTTGATTTTCACTTCGTCGTAGCAAGCATGAAGATCCCTGAACTCTTCTGTATCAGAGAAGCTCTTTGCCTGCAATCACGAGTAATCAATCAGAAATAAAGAAAAGCATTAAACCAGAATGCTAAAAAAAGAAAATAAAGCATAAACTCATCGTTTCAAGATTATTCCCCCTCAAAAAAATCACAAGTGACTTGCCTGTTTGATGATGTTCTTTAGGTGCATCTCAGCCGTAAACAATTCCTTACGGCTGTTTGTAGATGAGGAGATTTCCATGTACAACTTGCAGAGTTCCAAAGATGCATTAGCTAACTTCTCAAAACGATTTCTGTCTGTCCATGTGTCAGATCCCTGATACAGTATACAATCATATAACAGTAGAATTATAATCATTAATAGGCTTACCATTCATGAAAAAACTCTCATTATGAAGAAACTCCCGATGAAATAAGATACTGAGTTAAAGGAACGAAACATTGATTAAATATTGAGTTTGAACATTATGAGAGATACCTGGAGTGATCTGACTTGCTTTAAGAGCGCTTCAGAACACATTAAAAGATCTCCTTTAATTCTGTGCCAACGAGCATATAAGCCCCAGATATCAGCTGCTGGTCCACTCCCACTTTTAACTATCTACATCAGAATAAGAAATATTCAAATATCTATGGTGCTTCTCTTCGTCAATGAGAACAACAACAACAACAATAAAGCTTTTATCCCACTAGGTGGAGTCGACTACATAGATTGCACGATGCCATTGTGCTCTTCGTCAATGAGAAGAAACACCAAAATGATGATGAAGGAAATTTTATACCTGCTGTAAAACTTTTCCAAGTAACAACACTAATTGCTCAGTTTCTCGTGATCTTCCTTCAGGAGATACATCAGATCCTTGGTCATATATCTCTGATTCAGAGTCATCTCGATGTCCACTATGCTCATTATTAGGTGTCACAGGAGACACGGACTGACCTATTGAAACCCTTCTTTCCACCTCTCTCATAATTCTCTCCAATAATTCTGTATCCATTCTTTTGTTATTGCTAATGTCCAAAACCATTTGTGCGCCTTCCAAAGCCTTAAAAAAATATCAAACTTGATGAATGATAGAGAATCAAAGAAAAACAACGCTTTTGGGTGACAAATTAAATGGCATGTGTTTCATGAGGTCATTGAGTCTTTATGTACAGGCACAATCATTGAGCCTTTTAATGACATATTGGCCCCTCACTATTCTCCCTAAATTATGCTCTCATGATTAAGCAGTGTTTATATGACTAGCTCTTAATGAAGTCAGTAAAAACATTACAATTGCCCGGCACTCAAACTTCTTAGGTTTATAGGGCATGAGCATATGAACCCAGTAAAATTTAGAAGCTAAGTAGCAAAAATGCATGCAAGAATATAAAAGCTGATAACCATCTAGAAGGATTTTCTCTAGGTCAAGTGTGAAGAACCATAAAGTTATTTTTGTACATAAAAAATTTAAGTAAACTAAATATAATTGTCAGTCAAATTAATTAACTATCTATTAGTTAATGTTAAGGTATTGATATATAAGGTGTCCGCATGCACGAACTTTACATTTGCTTCTTAAGTCACATAGAAGACACATAAGTATCCACTCAGAATTGTGTCGATAAGCAAAAATGAGAGAAAGGGAAGCACGTAGAAACCTGACTGATATTACCAACATCAACAGCTACATGGCTGTAGTTCTCCCAGAGTTGCCAGCTATTTCGTCTGTCAACAAGGGTCAATAAACATTATTTCATTATATACCCCTAATTTGCAAAGAGCTAATGCCAATAATGTACACAAATTTTAGATGTCAGCGTGCATGCGTATGTTAGAATATGGCAGCACTTATGAGACAATTGAAGGGAACGACGAACTTGAACTTCAGGGCTTCTTTAAAGGCAATGAAGGATTCTTTACTCCTTTTCTTGATCATATGCCTGCATGATAGGTGAAAAGCATATATTATGTCAAACACAATCATAAACTGTGACACCACGTAAAAGGAGGACCTGAAAAGTGAATAATTAGAATTTCACATAGATGGAGATCTAAGCAATCATGGGGAGTCCCCAACCTTAATCGGCATGTAAGGGAGAACAATGTCACTAAAGTACCGCAAAAATATATATAAATCTCAAAAGGAAAATAATAGAAAAGTTACCATCTTATATTCATAGATTGGCATGCATTTGCAGGTATATTAGTTGAAACAGCAAAACAAACCAATGCTTTTCTTTTTTCAATAAGAGATGTAAGCCAAAGATACATACAGGCAAGCAATGTTATTCCAAGCTTCCCCATTTTCAGGATCAAGTTGAACTGCACGAGTAAATCCATCCAGAGCCTTCTCAATATCCCTAGCCTGTACAATTTTTGTGGTTAGAATATACTTCAGAAATCAGAAATTAAGAGTAAATTGGTGCCCATTCTGATTCCAAAAAAACCAATGAAGTGATGCCATATATTTCATAAACAACAATGCTATACAAAGGTGTAAGCAATGCAGAAGTCGCTTTGTTTAAATTCAACAGGCCTCACTTAAATTTTTCCCATTAGACAAATTCAGCTACCAGTGCAATTGCACAGGTAAATAAATCATAATAAGCATAGCAGAAATCACACAGTTTACCTTCAATGCAGCAGCCCCAAGTGCAAACCAACCGTCAGGATACAAAGAATTCATGGACATTGCAGACTCCCTGAAATTAATTAAAGGAAATCCTTTATGGTCAACACATCAAACCAAACAAAGATCAGCTATGGAAATCATAAGTGTGATATGTTTATAATACAGCACATACCACAAAAACTTGGATGTTTCATATTCTCCTCTATTGTATGCACTACGAGCCAAAGAGCGCTGTCAATTAGAGAGAGACAGTTTTCTTTCAGAATGACAATTTCTTAATATGAAATTAACAGACACGTGTACAGTAAGCAATCTTGATGTAAATATGAATAAACACACGTGTACCTTAGCTCTTGCAGATCTATTGTTTGAAACTTCAAGAGCTTTTTCATAACATGCATCATTATCAGTAGCATCACCCAAGGAACACCTAGCAAATCATTATGCAAAAAACGCAGCTCTTCAAAATGAAAGCTGTAATGTAGCCTACTGGGAATATCAGATAAAGAAATAAAATAACTAAAACTAAATAAGAATCAGAATGCATAATGGTTTAGTTGGCCTTTCTCCCATGCTCACTAGTTAAAAACATCTATCAATCCCACAAGAAATCATCCGCAAGTTTGTCAATAAAGAACCATACATACCATAACCTGGGATCATTGGGTCTTTCTGAAAGACATTTTTTTATGAGTTCAACAGCAGTTGCTTTCTTCTCCAATAGGCTGTTAACCGAATCCAAGATGACATGAGACCTCATTTTCCATGAATGAAGCACAATGAGTTAAAAAATATACTGTAGAAAATTAATTCTTATTCCTCCCAGGTGTCAACATACCGATAACAGAATATAAGACTATCCCATAATTCTAAATCTTCGAAAACTTTAACCGCCTCCCCTATCAATCCACAGCGCACCAAAAGCTCACCATACTCCCTGAGAGTAGGATGAAAAGTATTAACAGAAAAGATTTGAATTTAATAAGCTGAAAATTGAAGAGGCACACACCACACAAGTTAAAAGAATAAAGAAACATATAACCAGTGGCCTGACAAAGAAATCAGAAAATTGGTCACCATTTTTTTAATTTTTTTGGGGGGTGGGGTTTGCTTAATTATAGTCAATGTGCTACAAATTATGAGCCGAGCAAAACATCATACTTCCTTAAGGCAGGAATACAGGGCATATAAACACCATAGCAAAAAGGAATTCTTTCCGTTATTGCTGGAGAAGCTTCATACAGACTCTGGACCTGCAATGTAGTACGTTGTTAACAAGTGTCAAAGAAGTAGTAATTCATGATACAGAATTTAGGATGACGACAATCACATGCCACAGCTGAGTGAAAGAATTTAACTTGATTATGGATACAGGAACATCAATTATGATCAGATTGAATGTTAAAATGACAGCTCTGAGGTGGCTTGCATAAAAGATTTGTAGTAATGAGTCACAACACCTAGTTCCTCTAATTAAATCTATTCATCATACAAGAAAAGGGGCCAAATGGTGGGATAGATGATGGAAGGGGAAGGAGTTCCACTAATAGCCTCAGGAAAATGTCTTGTGCTGAGTATGTCCGATTCAGTCCAACGAATTTTTACTTAAGACCAATTTTGGTCCACAATAAAAATAAAATAAGCAACTTATCAAGATTTAATTTGCAAGAAAATATAACCTTGTCATCACAGAAACAAACAGGAAAACGAACCGTAAAAAAAAGTTTGACCAGTCCAGGTTAGTGAAATTTCAATGCTTAGTCAAAATCCATTAGTTCTTGTAGATCACAACTCATACCAATTTATCCATCATCAGTAGAGCACGCTCCTTTGTTCGACTGCGTGATGACTCCCATCGTATCCGCAAGACGTCACAGAAACATTGTATCTAAAGAAGGAACGGGAAAACTTATCAAATACAGATATTGGTTATGTGCTACTACAGACTATAAAATGGAAAATTAGAAGTGACAGGATAAGAACATCATAAGCACTTATTTTCTTCAATTATGTACAGAAAAGGTTCAATTATTTATTTATTTAAGACTGAACACCAGCCAGTTATCATCAATGACAGCCCATTAAAACATACAGAAATTACAGACATCAGAAACCATCATCCTATTAAAAGGAAAACAGGTGCAAGCAAGAAGTGTTTATCCTGTGTAGATTTTGTCTACTCACAGTGAAAGGTGACAAATGCTGGGAATCAATTGCCTCGATGTAAGGAGCCATATCCCATCCTGAAACGCAAGCCAGCGATTACATAATCAACTTAGCTGGTGCAAAAACAAGGTATAATATGATATGGGCATGTACAAATTAATGCTATTTACTCTGCATCTCATCGTGTCGCGAGCTCTTCTCAAGTAAAAGGCAGTAGGCCAGAACTACCGCCTGTTGTATTTCTGTCAAATGGACAGTCCCATTAGCACCGTTTTCCATTTTTTCTAACCCACTTCCAGATTTATCATTTGTCAACAGCTTTGGAACAACAAGTACGTCAGATACTTCATGGGTATCATTCTGCTGCAAGGGCAGGTTAGCTTCACCAGGGCAGGAATCATGTGTCTGGATGCCATTATTCATTGAGGAGCAGTTGTCAATTTTGTAAGATTGACTCGAGTTTGTGACAAGGACCATTTGTGCTTTTGGTTCCACCTATGCCCACAAATGACATATTAGCAGGAAAGTTCAATGAAGCACACTAATCATGCAGTTTATGAAGGTTACCTGATGTAAGGTACGGAAACCAAGAACCCCAGTAACTGAAAGGTGAAGCCCAGCTGCCATCTCAGCAGACTCAAAATGTCGCCTGACACCACAAAATACTATGGCTTTAACAGGAAAGTACCAAAGAATCACTGGCAGTGATTTTAGTTTCAATATTGAAAAACTCTCCAGGACGTAAAAATCACAAGAACCATGAAAATAAATATTTTTCCACCAAAATAATAACATGAAAACTCACAAACAATGAACACTGAAGAAAGATTGAATATATATATTCAATATATGCCAAATGGTAATAAGGAAAATCCTAATGTAATTCACCTGCAAGAATCTACTCGTCCATACACATGTTCCAGAACTCCAGCCTCCATATGAACCATGGAGACAATTGCAGAGCTTTGTCCAGCACGTAAATTAGCATCCCAATAACTTGTAACTGCTTCTGAATTGCCAAATTGCCGTAAAGCTTCGCTCATATAGACTTGCAAAAGATCAAACAAAGAAGAAGATCTCTCATCTAAAATTCTCTGCTGAAGAAGTAAAACCCTTGCCAGCCACCAAGAAAGGCTTTTAAACCCAATCATGGGAGAGATAATTCCTCCAGATAATAAATCTTTCATCCTCATAAGCAACAATTTAGCAAAAACTATGTACTGCAAAACAACAGAAAGATTTGATTAAATTAGAATTAGAGGACAAAGAACTGGAACTACAATTTCTATGGAAACAATGAATTTCAGGAAAACTCCCATAGACAGAATCTACTGAACAGCATAGCATAGAAACAGTGGGAAGTATTTGGGGCGGGGGGTAGGCATTAAATGCATCAAAACCTGAAGATTAGAGAACTTCCCGAGCAAATCAGACCCAGAAGACATAAGCTGATTGCGTGCCCAACTGTCCCACTCTTGATACTCATCGCCTTTCCCAACTTCCAGTGGCAGGGGGCATCTTGGTAGTCCATTCAACGGCCTACAACAGTTCAAATTCAAGTTTATCAATGACAGAGTGCGGGATTTCATGATTTTCAGCATCATGGCGATGGCTTGCAGGAAAAAAATAAACTTGAGAGTCAATCTAACCCAGTAATGCTACATTGTGAGAACCCAAGAAGTGCAGCCACCGCGATACACATCACAAGCATTATCCTAGAAGCCTTTGCCGCATCGTTTGCTGAGTTAACTTCAATAAACGACTCAGCGCGCTTCAGCAACTCAGGGTAGATTCGGTCGGCGCAATCGAGTGAGTCATCGAGGGAGACGGAGAAAGGCGAGTCACCACCAAGTTGAAAGACAAGCCTGGAAGCTTCGGAGTTCAAGACTTGTAAATAGTTCCCGCTCTCGATTAAAGCGAGCAGATGGTCTATGAGAACATTGAGATTGTCAGCGTGATCGGACGGTAAAGGCTGAGGCGGGGACATGGAGGGTGAAGAGGAGAGAGTACAACGAACAAGACGGAGCTCATATTCGCGGTTGAGAAGAGCCTCTTCTTCAGGTTCATGGCGGGTACCCATGCCGCTGTCTCTTCCAAAATCCAAACTTGAAGGTTGAAGCAAGGAGGCTAAAACCTCAGCTGCAGCAGGGTCTATTTTCGACTAGTGGGGCCGCACCCAACGGAGACGAAAAACATAACAACGAGCTGCTTCTGTATGGATCAATGTTTTAAAAGTTGGACCGGAAGTTGAGCCGGAAAGGTCAACGGGTAATGGTTCAATCGGTTGGAACGGTTGAACCGTTCGGTCGGACCGGTGACGTAATAATTAAATTTAAAAATAATATATATTATATATTATAATTAATCTTCAGTCCAATTTCATATGAAGTTAATAAAGTAACAAAATATCATTTAAGGAAGACCATTAAATCAATCATCAACCTAACAAAATGTATTAACAATAATAATTTCATGACTTGCCAAATATTGATGGTTCTTGATTGATCCAAGCATGAGTTTCTTGAAAGATATTAGACCATACCACTTAGCTTGAGGATAAACATCATTGCCTTTTTCTTCAAAAGCATTTTTATAAAATAGTTTATAACAAACCAAATTATTAAAATTAGTAACATATAATATACTTGGCAAAAAAAATAGTAACATATAATATTAATAAAATAAAATAACATGTCTAAAATTTATATGCCATTTTTTAAATTTTTTTCAGCATCAAATATAAAAAAAATTGCAGAAAAAAAAATTACTTGCTTTTTTATTGGACCGGACGGTTTTTGAAAAACCGGTCCGGTTTCCGGCTCAATAACGGTTGACAGCTCAAAACCGGTTAAACGACGATCCAAAACGGCTCCTTAAGAAAAACGGCTCAATGTATAAATCCGGCCTGCTTCAATGACAGGCCGACGGTCAGACAGGTTAGACCGCCCGGTCCGGTCCGGTTCTCTAAACAGTGGTATAGATTAGTTCGCGGGTCTTTAGATTTGGGTTCCTTATTTTCATATTTGTCATTTAAATACCATAACGAAATACACGCACCTTTTTTTTTTTTTTGTGAAAAATTTCATTTAAATATTATTTGAATTTTCAAAGCTCCATAAATTCTATTAAGAAAATTGGGAGGAATATGGGATTTTAAAGTTTAAGTATTTTTACTAAAATACCCCATCACATAACATAAACTCTTCTCGTCTTTCTCTCTCCTCTCCCTCTCTTCATCTCTGCCTCTTCCTTGTCAGCTCTCCCTTTAGATCTTGCCATCTCTAACCTCCTCCCTCTCTGCCGCCAATGAAGTTGGCAGCATTGGTGACGACCAGAAGCCTCTTGCTAGCCTGCTTGCGCCGGCGCTTGTTACTCAAGGCTAGCCTGCGTAGCCGCGTCGGAACCTTGTAGAGTGTGAGTGCCAGCATATTGGCAAAACCAGGAGCCACCTATAACACGTTTGGCTCGTTGGTCGTCAGAGCCAACGTTCAGAAAATCCTTGGACTCAACATCCTCGGCGTCTCACTCTCACACATTGACTATGCGCCTGGGGGCATCCACCCACCCCACATGCACCCACACGCCATTGAGATGGTTTTTGTGCTGGAAGGTGAAATTTTTGTCGGCTTTATAACCACCTCCAATCATCTCATGTCTAAGAAGATTCAAAAGGGTGAGGTGTTTGTGTTCCCCAAAGGTTCGGTTCATTCATCACCACTTTGCCGGTGCCGGATAATGTTTTGGCGTAGGCGTCCCTGATGAGTACTAGAGAGGTTGAGAAAATCAAGGCTGGGCTTGCACCCAAGAAGTAGTAGGTTGACGGTGTTGTTCTGTTTTGTTCAGTTTCTGCCTATCAATTGTATTCCACCTGCCACCCCATTGTTACTTTCTTAGTCTCCGTATTTTGGAATTCATGAAGAATAAAGAATTTGACTGAGTTATAGAAATGTGAAACATGATTGTAAGAATTATGGGTTATGATCAATTGAGTAATGAAATTGATTAAAAAAGTAATGGTTTTAATAAAATCCATAAATACCGACAATATGTGTAAAATGATTGACAAAGAGTTTTGAGTTATGACCAATTGAATAATGGGATTGACAAATTGAATAGTGGTGTTGATGAAACTTGTAATGGTTTTGACAAAATTGATAAGTACTGATAAAATGTATAAAATGATTGAATAAGAGTTTTGGATTATGACCAATTGAGTAATGAGATTGATTAAAAGAGTAATGAATTTGACAAAATCCATAAGCATGACAATACATTATACATGTAAAAAGATTAACAAAAGAGTTTTGAGTTATGAACAATTGAGTAACGTGATTGATAAAATGAATAGCAGTGTTGACAAAATCTGTAGTGGTTTTGACAGAATCAATAAATACTGACAAAATATATAAAAGATTGAATAAGAGTTTTGAATTGTGATCAATTGAGTAATGAGACTGACTAAAAGAATAATTGTTTTGACAAAATTAATAAGTATCGGTAATATGTGTAAAAGTATCGAGTAACAAGGGCTTTTTGGTCTTTTCTCCTAAACATGAAAAACTCAGATTCCCACCCCCATCTACTCTTTGTCCTTTGCATATATTAAGAGACTTTTTTGAGTTTTAAAAGTTAAAATGGTATTTATATATCATCCACTTTTTTGCTAAGCGAAATAGGCACCTTATAGTCCTCATTGATGCTCAAAAGTATATGGGCCTGGGTTGGAGAAAAGTTAAAATCGTTGCCATCAAATTGAAGAAACATGCCTCCATATGATGGGAGAATCTCAAAAGAAGGCGTGAAAGAGAGGGAAAGAGCAAGATACGAATGTGGGACAAGATGCGACGCGAGCTCTCACGTAAGTTTCTTCCAGAAAATTATTATCAAGATAATTTCCTTCAGTTACATAATCTCTGCCAAAAGGCTATGTCTGTAGAGGAATATACCATTTGGCCTCAGGCACTATGACGAATCCAATATAAATATACATATGTAAAAAAAATGGACTTTTCGATCATAAATGTAAAATCAAATTGATTTTGTTTTGGAGAGGTTTAGGAAGCTAAATATATTACTTAATCATAGTATATGTTGCATATTATTAAATTATATATCAATTTATAAGTCAGACTAACTAGTTTTTGAGGTAAAAAACAAATAAATATAAATACTTTAAAATAATTTATTTAACTTCATGAATTAATGTGTAGAAAAATTAATTGGATCTTATATTTAGAATAAGAGGTATCCAAATGTGGTATTTTGATTGGGTTTGGCTTTTTTCCTTTTTTTTTTCCTTGTTTATTTGTATCATTTATTTCCTTCATGACTATTGGATCAAAATGTAATAATCCATATTTAATATTTTATAAAAATATGATTACAATTTAGAAAAAGATAGGAAGGAAATATTTAATATTTAACACGGATTTAACTCACTCGCCAATGATTCTCCAACCGCAAAATACACATAACAATATAGAGAAGGTATTTTCATGCGTGACAAAAATATACGTAATAGTATAATCACCCATTCTCATTTTCATCTTCTTTTCCCTATTTTTGCTTGACATAATTCTGGTTTTTGTATCTTTTGATTTGGTCCACTCATTTTTCATAGTTATGATGGCTCAGAGACAAAATTTGGAGCTGGAAGAAGGTCACTTGATTCATGTTCCAGACAAACCCCACTACTTGTTTCTAGTTTAGTAAACCATCCCTAACAAAAAAGGTTAAAGCCTATTGAAATTGAATGATCCATTTTTCAGAGCATACTTCATCGTCTCGAGTTCTTTATTTTATTTGGGGACACGGCACGATATGTACCCCTGCAGCATGTTCTTTTGCCACAGTGAAATGTGTTATCCTGTGACAGTATTTCCGTTTTTATTACCTCTGAATTATTCATCACTATTTCCATATAATTTAAAAGGCAATTGCTCTCATGCTTAATATATGACTCAGTTAAGCCTTTTTTTTAAGATCAGGGAAATAAAATAAAGGAAAAAAGATAAAAAAAGAACTTTGAATTTGCAAAATTCTAAAGTAGGTATTTCTTAAAAAAATAAGTTGTGAATTATTTATTAAGTTTCGTTATTTCCTTATCAACTATTGATAACAAATCTGATTTGAGATTTTGTAATTTTAAAGTTTTTTTCTATCTTTCCCTCTAAAACAAATTACTTAATTATAATAAATGTTGTGTTTCATTATATTATATATATCAGTCTATAAGTCAAATAAATTAGTTTAAAGAAAAATAATGAATAAAAATACTTTAAAGTGGTTTATTTAACTTCACTAGTCTCTTAAAAAAAAATCTAGCTATTAAGAAAGGAGTGAAGTATTTTTTTTGTCCACACCTTGTGTATCAAAGCCTCAAATAAGATTGAGACATGGTAAAAAAAAAAAGGAAGAAGAAAGATTGACTCGAGTATAGATATGCTTAGGAAAAAAGTATTGTATTTTTTTTACATACTTCATTCTATCTTAAATATAGGATAGAGTTGATTTTTTTTGAGATATTAAAAAAACTAATTAAATTAATTAAATTATTTTAAAGTATTTATATTTACTGTTTTTCTTGACATTATTTTTACTAACTTATAAATTAATATATAATATAATGATATTTAATATATGACATTATTTAAGTAATTTATTAATTTTTTTATAATTTATCTAAAGAGGCTAATCCTGTTTTTTTAAATTTTTATATTTAGGACGGGGTGAAGTATTTGTTATTTGTATAATACATTAGATATTTAAATTTAGAATGAACTAAATTTAGTATTAAAAATAATTTTTATTGAAAAAAATTTTCTACCCGTAGAGGATGGCAGTAAATCCGTCTCAGACGTGAGGGAGACCGGGAAAAGAAACAGTACCCCCCACCGTAAAGAAAAAGGAGAAAATGAAAGGAAAGAGAATCGGTGAAGTGATTGGGAAGAAAATATTTTCGGAGAGAGAAACATAGGCTGAAAAAGATCGTTTCTTTGCTATGAAGTAGGATTCGGAGATTCAGCCTCAGTTGTCCTAGGTATTTCTCTAATCCTCTCTTTACACTCTTCCTTCTTGCTCTGCTCTGTATATGTTCTCTGACATAGACGCCCGAAGCAGAATCGAATGAAGAAAGCGAGCACAGTCACTTTTCCTTCAAAACCCTTATGGGTTCTTCCCTATCGAACCCGAAACCTCTCTGACCTTTACACATTGGGAAGGAAATTGGGTCAGGGTCAATTTGGAACCACCTTTCTCTGCACAGAGAAGTCCACTGGTCGTACATATGCCTGCAAGTCAATCCCTAAGCGGAAGCTAATCTGCCAAGAGGATTACGACGACGTTTGGAGGGAGATTCAGATCATGCACCATTTGTCCGAGAATCCCAACGTTGTTAGAATCCATGGCACTTACGAGGACTTGTCCTCTGTTCACTTGGTCATGGAGCTCTGCGAAGGTGGAGAGTTGTTTGACAGGATAGTGAAGAAAGGGCATTACAGTGAGAGGCAAGCGGCTTCGTTGATCAAGACCATTGTTGAGGTTGTCCAAGCTTGTCACTCTCTTGGGGTCATGCATAGAGACCTTAAGCCAGAAAACTTCTTATTCGATAGCGTTGAAGAGGATGCTAAGCTTAAAGCCACTGATTTCGGACTGTCTGTTTTCTACAAGCCAGGTTGATTCTTAAGCATATTATTTATCCTTCTCTTCTTGTATCATATTTACACATTTCGGGCATTATATTGCATGTAATGCTTGTAGTGCTTGCGCTACTATGTTAACGGGATTTTTTTTTTTTATGGTGCCATCATTTCAAACTGTAAAAGCATATGATTATTCACATTGCCGCATTTGTACGCTTTTCTTTTGGGTGCATTTTGAAGGTAGAAAATGGGGGCAATAATCGTTTGTTTGTAATTGAAGGCACTTTCACCATTCTAAATGCTAACAATGGGCCCATTTCCTTAATTAAATTCATTTTCCTTCAGAATTTTTTTTATAACTACTTCACAAAAAATGAAATGATAATATCATCCTTGCTAGATTGGAGTGCATTTGACTTTAAATTGGAGTAATGGACCCCAGATGTCCTGCATTACGGAACTTTTGAACTATTGAAATCTGATGGGGAGGGAAATGATGTGTGGGCTAAGAATGCTGCTATAATTTGTTCAATAAACATGTTTAGACATATAGATTAATTATTTGCTATTTGTTGATCTTGTTTAAATGATTCTGATGTATTTTAATACTCAGGATATGCTCCCTGCTTTTAGTGCTTTCTTGCACCCTTTATATGCAGCAGTAGTTTGTCTAGAAATTTAGATCAAAAGTTTCTAGTCAGTATATATTAAGTACTAAGTGCTACTTATGAGTAGGAATATATCAACATATGAGCGGTTATTTAAAAATAAATAAGAAGGAATAGTCTTCTCTTATGGTTGGAACTTACAATGTGATTTCCCTCTCTTCATTTCTGCTATTTTGAGATAAAAAAAAAAAACATCTTTCCTATGTGAATGTCTAACTCAGTGATATAATTTCCAGGTGAAACCTTTTCTGATGTTGTTGGGAGCCCATACTATGTTGCACCAGAGGTGTTACGCAAGCATTATGGACCCGAGTCAGATGTGTGGAGTGCTGGGGTTATTTTGTACATCTTATTAAGTGGGGTGCCACCTTTTTGGGCTGGTAACTATTTGCTATTCATATATTAAACTGAGATCTCCCCTGTGCAATGCATGGGATTTTTAATAAGTATAATAACAAAATAACTGTATAATATGAAACTGATGAAGAGAAACTTGAAAATGATAAACATGTAGAAAAGGAGGCCATAATGGAGCTCAATACAAGTAAATCAATTTAGCCAAAAGTATGCATTACATCAAGTACCCATAATATGGGCATAGGGAATGTCAGTTGGGGATGTAAGCTTGTTATCTTGATGTTCATCTTTTCCTCAATGCTAATGTTGTTCTGTAATTCTGCCACATGCAGAAAGTGAGATAGGGATCTTCCGTCAGATTTTACAAGGGAAACTTGATTTTCAGTCAGAACCATGGCCTAACATCTCAGAAAGTGCCAAGGATCTAATTAGAAAAATGCTTGATCAAAATCCGAAAAAGAGGCTTACAGCCCATGAAGTACTCAGTAAGTCTCTTAAATCAACTCTTAGATTGCTGTAACTACTGATATACGACCTGCAATACTAAAGTGGTTTGTTGTGTCAGGTCACCCATGGATTGTTGATGACAATATTGCACCTGATAAACCCCTGGACTCTGCTGTTTTATCACGCCTGAAACAGTTCTCTGCAATGAATAAGCTTAAAAAGATGGCTTTACGTGTAAGGCTTCAAATTATTTTCTTGCTGAAGTTAAATGGGGTCTATGTGCTAATAATATGTTGAAAATACTTAATTGCGTTTCTTCTTGTTGCAGTGAAAGCATTTTCAAAATGCATTTATTGGGAACATTCAGCTAGACTGCAAGCAGTGAACTTTTTAAATTACCTGGATGACTTATATGAATCCAGTTGCTTAATTCACATGCATTAAACTTTTACATGATGCTTAGGTCATTCATTTCATATTTTTCTGCTTGTCAAATTTAAAACTATGACATTGACCATCTATCTTAATCCCAGGTTATTGCTGAGAGGCTCTCTGAGGAAGAAATTGGTGGACTGAAGGAGTTATTCAAGATGATTGACACAGACAACAGTGGAACTATAACTTTTGATGAGTTAAAAGATGGTTTAAAGCGGGTGGGGTCTGACCTAATGGAGTCTGAAATCAGAGATCTTATGGAAGCGGTAAGATAAACTGTTCAATTTTTAGTTTTTATATTAATCTCTTCTTGTTGTTCAGTCCACTAGGAAAATATCTTATCGAGTGCATGTGATAGGCGGATATTGATAATAGTGGAACAATTGACTATGGTGAATTCATTGCTGCGACAATCCACCTAAATAAGCTGGAGAGAGAGGAAAATCTGTTGTCTGCCTTCTCATATTTTGATAAAGACGGTAGTGGTTACATAACCATTGATGAGATTCAACAAGCCTGTAAGGAATTTGGTTTAGGAGATGTTCATATTGATGAAATGATCAAAGAAATTGATCAAGACAATGTAAGTATTTACTGTTTTTCAAGTTTTCTTGTACTAAGCACTAGTTCCTTCTGAATGATATATGCTTGGCTTCATTATGTGTCAGTGTCTGTCATTTCAAAACAAGAAACTTTTTAGTGCCAACTTGTTTGATAAAGAGCAATGGAAAATTTGCGGTGCAGGATGGACAAATAGACTATGCGGAATTTGCTGCAATGATGAGGATGGGCAATGGAGGGATTGGAAGGCGAACCATGAGAAACACACTAAATTTAAGGGATGCTCTGGGATTGATAGGCACTGGCTCTAATAACATTATGAGTGGTTAGCTTGAGTGATTACTACTTGGTATTTATATGTTTTGGACAGAACACTTGACGTGTAAATTTCAACTATCACCAAACTGTGTTAGCGAAAAGAACTCATAATTTGAAGTAGTTTTTGTCCATTGTTGAGATTCGAGTGGGTGGGTAATTTGCACCGGCCATTGCATTTCCTGAATTGGGTCGCTAATCACCGTTGTTCACTTCTTAATCAAAGCTAAAAGACCAATCAGGAAGAAATAGCCCTTTTTGCTGTTTTTTCCCTTTGATGAAACCCTTCTTTTCTGTTCGAGGGGTGCATAGCATGACAACCTTTTAAGCTTTACTGTCACATGCTCCCCTGAGTCAATCTGGAACCAGCTTTTTATAATATTTTAATTCAATCTAATCTAATTTAATAATTGGTTATTGGAGCGATAGATGGAGATTAATCAGGATCTGGTAGAAGTTGGTGGGTTGATTCTAGAAACCTAATTCAAAGCAGTATTGTCAGCTGTAATCACTATCATTTGTTTGTTTGTTTCATTTGATACGCACTAGAGCAAAAACTGCAGTATCACAGCTTCTTAGGATTGAGAAAATGAGTAAATAACTCATATTTCACCCTCTATCGCATTGAGAGAGCATGAGACGGATGGTAATTGACTGATCTGTCACCGCAATGTTGATTGTTTCTGCCTGCATCTTGATCTTGAGATCAAATGGCAGATCAAGTAATCTGGTGCAGTTATAAATACTATTCTTACAATCATTCAATAGTACATCCTTTTAGAAATCAAACATGATTCCACAAATGCTTAAAACCTGTCACATTCATTGCTCAAGTATTTTCAGAGTAGAATAATGCCTCGCATATCTGCAGAAGCAAATGAAGCAAGAACTGCTTTTACATTGCAAACAGCTGTTCTTAATAAACACAATTCCTTTGAGAGCTGTTTAAAACCTAAAACACAAGAATATTACAATAAATGTTTACAGGAGAGCCAACATCTAGAGGCGTGGGAAGATTCAGAGGAACATCCTCCAAGCAACCTACTTGATCGAAGGGACATCTGAGTATATTTATGGCGAGTCATCAGAAGGGTCTGTTAGCTTTCTCTCAAAGTTTACTAGTAATTGCAAGATACTTGGTATGGCGACCGATTGCAAAAACTTTGCCTGTCTTCTTCTTCTTGAATTCTACGGTGACTGCAGCAACAGCCTTCCCAACACGTAAAGTCCTGGAATCGATCTCAATCTCCTCCTATCGTAACATTGGACCAAAAATAAGATAAACAAAGAAAGAAAAACTTTTAGATTGATATCTTCCATTTCACACAAAATCGATCCTAAGAAACCAGGAACTTAAATTCTCAAGGGGCCAAGCCTTGCATTCTTGCAGGGCTGTTAGCTTAGGAAAGGTTACGTCAGATGGAAATAAATCAGAAAAACTCAACATTTCGGCAACAATGCTCTAATCTTTGCACTTATTTTCATAATGAAATTTTATCTTCTAAAGGGGACTCGTTGAATTGTTGCTAGACCAGACAAATGTATGGTTCGTCTGCCAGTTCAGTAGAGCTGTGCGAGACAGCGAGTTGGTAAGAATATGACAACTTTTATTCACAGTACAGGGAAAAATAGAGGTTTTTGAGGATATTCTTGAACAATTGAAGCAAAAGCGCTGAGCGAGCATTATGAATATGACGTACTAATAACCTCTGGTCTCGTTTAAAAATAACATAGTTAGGCCGGTGAAATAGGACGTAGACTATTGTAGTGAAGCAACAAGAGCAATTACTGAAAGTTTGCACCAAAGCCTTTTCTTGCTTACAAATGAATAACTCAGCCCATATCAGCAACAAAGCAACTATTACCAACGGTTTGAGATCAATTGAACGAAAAATCATAGTTGATAACATACTCACATCGGCATACGCAGCATCCAAATATGTCACATTGATCTCCACAGAAACTCCCGACGACGGAGCTCCCGCGGCGTAAATTGCAGCTGAACCCAACAAATCCACCAGCGTTGCCGTTGCCCCACCGTGCAAGGAATTGTAAGAATTCTTAGGAATTTCGGAAAATCCATCAGATAAGAAAAAGAAAATGTAAAAATAAAAAGCAGCTCTACAATAACACCTTTGCGAACAAGGATCGTCAAATTAATGTAAAGGTCATGCGCGAGTGAGGAGTGTGTGATAAATGCGAGGCAGAGAAATTCATACCAGTAAACGAGGGGGTATCTTCATGGTACAGACGACACGGCCTGGCTCGATTAGATCGACGCGAAGGCCACTCAAGGTAAGAGGTTCCAAGAATCTGGGAGGCAACTCATTAACCAGTGATTCAATTTCGCTTCCTTTCTCTGATTTGAAGTACCTCTTCACAGATTCTACGTCCATGATCTCCGTTTTTCATGAATTCGTCCCCTTTCTACAACCAATGCCTCAGAGCCCACAGGTTATATCAGCCCCAGCGCTCAATGGAATATCCAGAGTTGTCGTGATGTGAATGGCTGTATATATAAATATCAGTGTTGTATTTATAAATCCATTTTAACTAAATCTCACGTGCTAAAGAGAGACGATTAATTCAATGATTAAGGTTTAAATTTTCAATATATCCTTATTTATGAATAAATACTTTTTAATTTTTTTTTTCTATCTATTTTTAAATTATTTCTTCATTGATATAATAAATAGGAGGTAAAATTGTTACAATCTCATTTACTACACTGAAAATGAACTTATAAATAAAATCAAATTTTTTTGTTAAAAATGATTTATAAATAGGATCCGAACGTGGTAAATGGTGGCTTTGACATTTCTAACTTTTATTTTTAGATAAAAAATTCAGTTATTTGTTGTCTTTTTCTGATAAGGTAATCAATTATATTTGAGTTCATTAAATTTAATTCTGATGATAAAAAAGGCCAGCACACCTCAGACATCTGCCGCAAGGGTGATATTATTTGAAAATTACCCCAAAAAAATAAAATTAAAAAATATAATATTTAGTTGTAACACCAATAAACTGTTCAATTTAATGTTTGTTTGTGAGATTAGACATTAGTACAAGAAGAAAGAAAAAGAGACACATCCCAAATTTTATTCACACAGTACTTTTGCCATATGATGATGGCATGATACCTTACTATAATATGAAGATTGGAAAGATACGAAGTAGAAACTTGGAATGGTTAAAATTACACCGCCCCGCTTGAATTAGGAGATCCTTGGGGAAATAAAGGAAGTAGTTCTGGTTCAGTGTATCCTGGCTTAGACCGTGGAGATGGATGCAAGTAAAAGCGCCTCTCTTTGATAGCTTTCTCTTCTTCTTCTGTGTCTAGTTCTGGTACTGCTACCTCTTCTTTGTTTTCTTCTTCAAGAATGGTTAATCGAGAAAAAAGAGTTGAAGGGGTTTTGGGACTTGGTATCTGATTTGAATTCTCTGAACTGGGACTTGAAGGAAAGCTTGAATAATCTCTTGATCTGGAGGGTGAAAAAATATAGCAATGGTTGGGTGATGATGCACCTGATTTACAATAATGGGGTGGTTTAACTATCTCAAGTTTAGGCCTCGTATATTGTCTCCTCTCGTGGAGTTTGGATGTTGTCCTCTTTGCACTTGCCCTTTTTGGCACCTCTACTTGTGTTGTGCAATCCGATGGACTTGTTAATCGTTGTACGACTTCTCTAAATGAATTTGTGTTTGTTTGAACAAATGTCGTTAATGGTTCTGTTTTCATGGTTCCCTTTTGATTTGGTATTCAGATTTATTAGCCACCTGCAACTTTCATAATTAGATTTTGATCAATAAGAAGGGGGAATCAGAGATGCACATTCCATCAGTTTAGAGTCTAAAGAACAAGATTTTGCCTGCAATAAGCTCTTGATGAAGTAAAAAAAGCCATTATAAACACAAGCTTAGAGACTAAGAGCATGATTTTGCCAACCTTAGAGGGTATATTGCCTGCAAGAATGCGCTGAGACCTTCAGCTATCTGATTCAGGACATATCAGAATGTTGAATGAGAAGAAGAACAACCTATAGAAAGAAATGATTGGCATTACAGATTTTTTGGTGCATATATACATGAAAGCCAGTTAGGGGCAACGAATGTCTGATCTCTCCACATCAAGAGTTTGTTGCCAGATACCATTTTTGTTCCAGTGACTGCCCAAAATAAGATGTCTCAACTGAAAATCAGAGAAAAGTAGGGAGTTTATGATATTCTTGACTGCTGCGTTTTAAAAAATATATTTATAAATAAAAGCGTATTTTGGTTAGAGTCCCGTTGACCAAACAGAGACCAAGGTTTAGGGAAGGTTAAGTTATGCTTCAAGAACTGTATTAAGTTAAGCGGTTAACACGTCTATGACCTCCACACATATCGCAAAAGTTTGTTTTATATGAAGGGTGGATGCAAAAGATATAAACCGAAATGACATTCCCTGTCAGTTATTAAAAAGATTGAAAAAACAAAAGTCTCGATTCATATGATATATTTGACCTGCCTAGACTACAAACTTAGTGTCGCTGCAATTAGGAAGAACTTGACAAACGTGGTATAAGCCACGTAAAACCCTCTGCTCGTTATTGCTTTAATATTAAGCCAAAAGAACTTGATGAATGTTGAGTTATTCTAAAGCAAACAATGCTATAAGCAATGCCATAAAAAAAGATCAGAAAATTCAGCTCAGGGATGAAGTACGAATAGTAATGGAAGCTTCAACCCCCTATTTAAAAAAAAAAACACAAAAAACCGTCGGAGGAGGAGAAGCAAGAAGTCGTTTAGTTTGATGACTGACAGTTTTCAAAGCAATACAATAGTTGGATAATTTTAGAAATACAAAAAGAACAGCGAAACCCAAATGTAAGGACGGTGATTATGAAAATCAGCCATCCACAAGTGTCAGACAACAAATCCAGACGCACCTTCTGCTCGGCATTCTCAACACTAAAAAAGCAAATTCAAAAAGCTGTAGGCTGGGTCTGTCAATGGCCATAGTAGCATGAAAACTCCCTATATGTTGGAGGTCACAAGATCCATCCTATTTGTAACTTCAGGCCATTAGTGTTTGCCCCTCAAATTAAAAAAAAAAAAGAACAGTCTCCATCTATATAATGTTTGTTATCTATTTGGCTGTGCCTATCAGTGTCTGTATGCGTTTATGCATGTCCCAAGATGGAATCAGGAATCGGTTTGAGGGCGAAATGGGGAGTATTCTTGCATGAGTTTGGCCAGTTGTTCATCAAAAATTTTCTCCATCTCAACCTCCTCTTCCCAATGCCTCCGCCTCATTGCAGAAAGATTGTCCTCGTGAGCTTTCAACAATTCCTCCTTTTTCGCTACAAAGTGTTCCATTTCTTTGTCTTGGATTTCAACAAATTTCAGATATTCGTCAGCCCTACATCCAAACAAACCAAGTTTATCCTAGTCACTGTTATAAAAACATGGCACAACAAAAAAAAACGATTATTTTTTGGTTAAAACAAATAAAAAAAGTACATGAACCTTGCTCCTCAAAATATATGTTTCAGTCATGGGATTTCTTTAAAATTTGTCTCGGTGCATCCAAATCAGAATAGCCCACTTCTTTACACAATATTAAGTTGGATAAATAAAATACCACTATCAGATGCACACAAACAACTAGTGAACTTGGACTCAGACACCTCATACCTGCGTCTCCGCTCTTCTGCATTTATAGAACTTGCGCTGGACTCCTTCGCCTTCTCACGTTCTTCTTGCTGCATCCTCTCAAAATCTTCTTCCTTAGCATTTCTTGATTCATGAATGACGTTCATCTGGTCCTTAAAAAACTGCTCTTGCAGGTTCATCTTTCAATGACAAAGATTACAATAGTCAGACAAAAATTAACCACAATGATAAGAATTTTCTATCGCAGCAGAGCAATAGCAAGAAAATTTAAGGAGTGGTAGATTGGAGGGGATGGAAAAATTCTTGGTCAATACAGACTGAGCTAGAACACTGGGTTTATTGGCAGCAATAGCACACGAGTCATTTCTCCACAACATAAAAAAATATTTATCCTGGATAAAAAGCAGATCCAGAATTTTCCAGAGAGAATGTCTTATTTTAAGATATTAAGATCGATCCTGGAAAATATTCTGGAGGATTCAGGGCGAGTAAAAACAGTTTTAGGATCTTGTTTTATCCTTCAAGGATCACATACAGCTTTTTAAGGGGCAATAAAAGCATGTATTAGACCCACCACAAAAAACAACTCTTTTTTGCTTCTCTCTTTTGATAATTAGAAATTTCTAGAGATGATAATTTCAAACAAGACAGGTCATACAGAAATCCATATACTAAGCTCAACTTAATTGTCCTAGAAGAAATAATCAAATAAGTTTATGGCACAAGCAAAGCAAACAGACATCAAACAGTTCCTATGAAATTCAACATGAAGTTTGTCCCATTTTTTTTACCTCTTCCTTGTTTTCCTCGTGTTGCTTTTTAGTTCTCAATCTCACAATTCGATTTTCCTCCATAGTCTTCCGCAGCTTCTCAGTCACTATGCCAAAAGATTCTTCAAGAGCCTTTGCATGCCTTTTTTCTTTGACAACTTTGTTCTTTAAATAGACAAGCTGCTGGTTGTCCTCACTCATTTGTCGTATTTGGTTTGTGACCATCTCATGGTATGATCTCATATCATATTTCAGTTTTGATTTACCTATATGATTTTAGAGAAAGAAAGGAGACAAGAAAAGAATGTCAGCACATTTGTGTCTCACGGAAACATGGTGAATCTACAAGTAGACATGCATACGAGAGTGCAAATGAAAAGAGGGGGTGAACCTTGGGAATGCTTGTTGAAAACTTCCAGGTCGTCTTTAATAGCCATGTAACCATAAAGTTGGCGATTCCCTCCGGGAAGAAATAAAGTACGGTGATTACTAAACCATGCATCTCTGTTAGTCGCATTATCTATAAAATGCTTATGCAGACGCTCCGCCTCAAAATAACCCATAGCTGATGCTTCAAAAATCAAAACACTCATCCCACGATGACCTTGTGGACCATAAGCATGTCGAGCTTTCACAGCACAATATGAGCTAAAATAATCAAGAAGCTCCTGGTTACCCATGCCTATCCACTAAACACAACAACAGCAATTTTCAGAAAGGTTAGGAATGCGTTGCAACATTAACATGAGATATCACAACATTAATTATAATATCAAATGTGAGCCAATATTAGATGCAAATAAGGAAATATAGCTATACCTTCTCATTATCATCTTGTTCAAGCTTCGTGTTTTGAATGATAACCATTGGAGGCCAAACAATTTCATGATCCTTCTCCTCATCTTTTAAACCTTTCCATTTGCCAAAAGCTTCGCCAGGCGGAATTACTGTAGTACCTCTTCTGCGCAACTCTTCATCCAAAAGTGACGCAAGTTCCCTATGGACTTTAACCCTTTTAGACCCCTTTGTTTTGGCATGGGTCATCAGCGGCTGCAGTCCTCTGTACCAATCGATAGAACCAGGGCCACCTTGACAAGCTGGACAATGCCATTGCCTTTCAGGTTCATTGATCTCTTCGACAGTCAGGCTATCCAACATCTCGAAAAATTTCTTAAACCATTTGCTCTTCTTCTTTGTGTCATGGCTCTTTTGACTGCTATCTGATTCATAGTCATCACTCATTAGATCATCATCAGTATCTTCCATAGCATCAGAATCATCCTCCTCCTGATCGTCAACATCATTATTCATCTCAGGGGACTCAGGAATGATTTCATTTTCTCCCTGGGGATTAATTTTATGCTGCATTGAACCAGGTCCAGATTGCCAATTCCAGCCATGCTCCAATGGAGGGCGATTCCAAGGATTTGAAGCCACATTTGTACTTTCAGAACCACTGGCAGCTATCTGGGGTCTTGCATTTCCTCTGCCAGCAGGTCTCCTAAAGTTAACATTAGGTGCCTGCCAGGGATTCCCAGAAGCCCGTCCAGCTCCTGCATGATTCCGGAGGTCAGGCTTTTGAGCCCCATCTGTATTTCCCCATGCTCTAGGGTTAGAATTATAAATTGGAGGACCCCGTGGTTTTGCAGCACTGCTTCCAGCTCTATTCTTGGACTTCTTTCCATATACCTCCCATCCACCATCTTGTCCTGAGTCTAGGTTAACATCAGCAACACTTTGAGACAACTGCTCAGTGTTTGGGCTAGATTCAGATATGCTTTTCCCTTTGGACAAGGAATCACTATCATTTGCTGTCGCATAAGGTCTTCCATTCCCTCGTTTTGAACTCATAGCTACGAAAGAAGGAGATGAAGATAATGGGTTCTTACAGCTGAAGGGGACAGTGAGGGTGCGAGAGACAGCGATAGTGCGACTTGCGAGACAGCGAGCGTCCTACAGCTGAGCGAGAAGTGATCGATAGGTTAGCGACGCCGAGGACTGAGGGTGACTGAGGGAGGCCGTTGCTGTGCTAGGGCTTCTCTACTTCGCTTCCGCGTGCGAGAGTGAGGAGTGCGTGACACTCTGAGCGACAGCGTAAAAGTAGAACTTAGTTGGGACTTTGTCATAATTCCATTCTAAACTTCGTTGTGATTCCTTTCTTAGGGGAAAAAAAAAAAAAACTCCCCACTTTTCACGTGATTCTATCCCGTCTAGTCAAGGCAAGCATGGAATCTTATGTCGGCATAATTATAAATCTATTAATAAGTACCTTGTTGGATTAAGGGTAATTTTGTTCTCACCCTTATTTTAATTAATTTTAATCATTAATTAATTAAATATATTAAATTGATAGTTTATATGCCATCAATTTCATTTTAGTTAAGCATAAGTTTATGAGTCCTCCACTTTATTTTTTTAAAAAAAATTAGATTTAAAACTTTAAGACAAATTGGCATCTTAAAAAAATAACGTGGATAACATATGAACTTCTAACTCAGCATATTTGATCAACTAATAATTAAAAGATAATGATCAGAACAAAATTTGTCCATTTTTTAAACTTCTGGGATAAAATTGTATTTCTAAGATAAAATTACCCCTCGGTAAAAACTTCCGACAAAACTGCTCCTTCACCCTTAATTTGTCTGAACTTTCAACTTCAACATTTGATTAATATATATAAATCATCAATCGTATAAAGCATAATACAAAGCAAAGCACCACAGCTCATGGATGTGACTATGAACAACTGCAGCTTACTAACTTTTTTTTTTTCACATTTACATTATCTCTTCATCAATAAGGTCACTAAAGAAGATAATAAGCTGTTATATATCTTCAGGCAGAATATCAACAACCCTGGTAAATCTGAGGGAAAACCTTCATCAAACCCAGTCAAGTTTGATGCCACCCTTGCATCTCAAGACCTAAAAGCTAAAACCAGATTTACACAGTACCCTTCAACCGCCAAAATTGTCCGCGTGCCTCTCTGAAATTACATTACAGTAGATTTTTTACCTATCACGGTTGTGCATCAAATACTCCTATTGACACCTTCACAATCATCACAGTTTGCTATCAATGTTGCTTCTTCCAGGACTGCAACAACTCTGAGACAACTCAACCTGATTCCAGAGTATCTCAGCATAGGTCTTCTCCTCTTCCTTCTCCACTGTTGCAAAATCTGTTGCCTCCATTCCTTCCTCTCCCTCAGTAATTTCATCTAAAATTTCATCTTCAATATTATAATCCTGTCGTGGCTCAGAAAGTTCAGCCATCACCTCTCTCATAGCATGCATGGTCGCTGGTCTATCTCTAGATCCATACTTGGGGGCAGGCACAACAAATGGCAGAACTATATCATCCAAGTTTGTGCTTCTAAGATTTGAAGTGTCGTGATCTTTTGATGGGAAAGTGAACAGAATCCCTAGTTCGTAATTGCAAACATGAAGCCCAGAGTCTAGAGAAGAATTCCCTTTTTTTGGTCCTTCAGTTTTCATACCAAATGGATTTGAAATTTGCCGTCCCCAGGCAGCTGCACTAAAATTATGCGACCCACAATACACCCAACCAACAGAAGGTGCATCCCTGCCAGACCAGAATCTTCTCCGTATTACCTGCTCATATAATCATATTAATTAGAGAAGGACGTAAAGGAAAGGGAAAAAAAAAAGACAAAAAAAACAAAGAAACTGCGAGTCAGTGACTCAACGTAAATCCAAAAGGAGGTCATACGATATACGTAAGTTACAAAATAACAAAATACTAGGTAGCTTCCGTGATTGCATGGAGTGTAAAAAAAATGAGTTGCACTATTCGTAAATAGTTTGCTATATATTTTATAATTTATATTGATACTAATACTATAGAAGAGAAAAACAGGAATCCCTCTCAAACCCTGCTTTATTTCTGTCATTGCAAGGGTCCCAATTCATGCATATAACATGAATACACAAACTAATATGAAGGGATTATATTTTCCAGACAGAACAATTTGATCATCTAAAAATGGGAAGAGACGGTTACCTTGACGTGCATTGGATGCCCTATTCTATCATCAGGATAAGGAATGGCATCATGAAGTATATCTAAAGTCTTCAACCTTTGCCACGTTGTCTGATCAAAAGCAGACAATCAATTCTTCATTGACAACATCTTTGATACAACGTTACAATTCACTTTCCAAAATACATTCCTAGAAACAGCCTATGACCTCATTCATTTCAGTGAGTTAAGCTGATCAGCTTATCATATTACCTCTGAGAAGCAAAGAATACGTTTTGAAGGTAAAACCCCATTACAGGAATTCTTCACTCTTTCAATAGTGGGGAAAATGATCCTAATGGAAGGGCTTTTCAATTCTTCCCCAGCGTTCCAAGATCCCCACTGTTTAAAAAAAAAAGAAAATCATTAAACTAATATATTAGTAAATAAAAAAATTCATTAACAGGTGCATCCGGCAGAAAATACAAAATACTTTTCAGTCAGGTCTAAAGAAAAAGCGAAGGTTTTAAAATCACCTCAGGATCAGACTCTTCTGAATCAAAATGTTGCAATGATTTTTTACCAGTAGCACCTGAAAATGCAGCAAGAAAACGTGGACTGACAGATGAACCGATTGAAGATGCACCTGAAAAGGAATCAACCAATAAGGTCCAAAAGGATGGGAGAAAAAAGGTCAACTAAATTTTGAAGTGTCGTGGAAAAAGATAGGTCTAGTATCCAACTTTTAAAAAAGACAAACAAAAACCCCAGCAAAATCACTTACCATATATAAAATCAGACTCTGATGATTCAGGCCATCTATATCGATTCAAAACCTAACAAAAGATAATATAAAAGATATAAAACTGGTTCTTTCAACAGTTATTGTAACAAAAGATCCAATTCCTGCAAGGACTGTTGAGCATATTGGGTGGAAAAGAAAAAAGATTTGCAACCCTACACAATTAAAAATATGAGAATAGATCAAACATAACCTTGGTGTCAGCACAAGCAGAGTGCTTCAATTAGTTCATAATACACGAGCAATAATGGACAATTATGAAAAACTTCTTCTATGCATAAGAGCTCTACTTTAGATATACTTTCTTTTTAGGCAATTTAGGATTTTTACTCATTTTACTTTCTTACATTATTGGCTCCCTGTAAATAACCCTACAGTAGAATAAGTTTTTGGATCAATTGAGGAACATTGGTTATCTTGTCACTTTTCTCTACCTCCCCTTCTCTCATAATTCCCCTTTGCCTCTAATGCTCTACATCAAGCAGTAGCTGCAAGAGTCAATGCACAAGATGTTCTCACACGACAAATTACCTCTTCCAATCTCTTGAGGCCATAACATCTTTGGATTGAAGCAATGAGTGAGCTGAACGCAACAATGTGTTCAAATTGCATCATCTTTGCTATATCAACAAAATGCTGACCCTGCACAAGTTCATAAAATTATACCAATATCATGCCGTTCTAGTACATGCAAGGAAACCAATATTAAAACCTATAAGAAGACACAGCCAAGCCAATATACCTCTGAGACATGTAATATCAGCTGCACTATTTTGCAGTTTTCTCCTAAAGCAGCTGAAAGTGCCTCTTTTGGACAGACATACCCAGAAAACCTGAAGAATCCAGCATCCCAAAGAGGAGAGACCCATTGTGCTACATTTCTAGGCAGAAAACCAAGTTGGACATATTCTGCAGAAAGTACAAAAGAGACAGAGATTATTTCAGTCATATACAGCATCCAGAGTCACTAGCTAAAACACATATATAAGCACAGTGGAAGCAATAATTAAATTTGAAAACCATAGTACATACAGGAAAGCCCACCATACATGGTGGAATAAATAATTCCCAGGATTATCCACATATCAAATTCAAGCAGTGTAGTAGACTATACCTTCAGAAAATGTTCTATCAGGATCAGGAACAAGAACACTGACAGCATTTGCATCAGCAGCCACATTGGGATTTCTTCTTAAAACAATCTCCAACTTTCCATGGGAACTCGTACATGAATTTCCAAGGAAATTAGCCAGTGTTTTCAATCTTGCCCCTTTTGAGTCTTTTGCTGCTTGGTAAAGGTGTCTTATGCCAACCACAGATGCTGCAACTGAACCTAGAAACTTAACATCAGATAACCCAAATTCACATTGATCAGCCTCCCGCTTGAGTCCAATGATGCATTTTAAAAAATCCAATGCAGAACATATATTTAACTAAAAGTCATCAAATAATCATATAATTGGCAATACTGTAAAAACCGGAGTTCAAGTTTTTTTTTAAAAAAAAAAACTCCAACGTAGAGAGGCCGAATGAAGAAAGGGATAATATTCCAAACCAGCACTACACAACCATGGTGCAGGATAAAAATCTTAAAGATCACCAAACAGATTCTAGTTATATCTATAAAGAATGGTCCGTGACAAGCAAAATAAATTTTAGTTCTCACAGGTGAAGATGCTGAGGATTCTGACATGATGGAAGTTCTGTTAAGGTGAATTCCAGGAACTGAAGCTACAAGATGTCCTGTTGCACCTCCAAAATCATATTTTGCCAACTCAACAATCCAGTAGGCTTGACTGGGTACATCAACCAAGAGAGACGCCATAAACCCAGCCAGCTGAGCAGCAAAATCACATTTACAATCCAGATGTGATTCCATGTTGTTAACTTTTGGGAAAAGCGATGCATAATTAGCAGAGCTGACACGAGGAAAATCTTGCCACCATATAGTATTGGTCACCCCGTTCCACTACACAGACCAAAAATGATATGAAAATGAAATAATTGGTGAGTAGCACTCATACATCAGACAAACATATCAAGATATTGTAAATTGTGGATTAAGCATCAATAAAATTTCAGTGTATAGTAATTCATCAACATGCAGCCTTAAAATCATATTTTAAATAATATTTAGAGGCATTTAGTATGACAAATATCTAATTGTGATACCATCCAAAGTTATAAACCGAGTCCTAAAACCAACAATTAGGTATATTATTAAATCCAAAAAATCAAGGCATCTTTGGTCAAACTTCTGTTATAAATATTATATTTTGAAAGGTTTTACTGTCAAAATAAGAAAAATAATGCATCTATCGTACTCTTATTGCATACTAAAAAAATTACAAAATTTTGACATAGTTATATAACAAAGCTGATAGTGTAAACTACTTACGTGCACAGACAATATATCAAAGTTAACTCAGATAAATTAATCAATAGTTAATTAACTGCACTAGAATTGCTGGACATTTACCATTGATTTACAGTATTTACAGACACTGCTACCACACGAGGCAGAGTAGTAAGACAAGGAAAAGAAATTCTAGCAGCAATTAGAAAACCAAATAGTGAGGGCATAGAGGCTATAATGCACGCATGCATTGCAGAGCATGAATAAGGTCGGACTGACATCCAGAAGAAACCCATATATTGTATATTCACAGTCATTCTTTCTGATCGAATTTGCATGCAAGGAAGCCTCAGAAAGTCAGTACTTTTCAGCAAAAACCAACATTGACTATGAGTACAATAGGCGTTTGATTTCCCCATAACATTATGATAATTTATACACCATAATAGGAGCAATCTTTTCTTATATGTAAATATTAGTATGCAAAAGTTCAGCCAACGGAATACCTGCTTTTCCACTAAATTTGCAGACGTAATGACAACTCGGATATAATCTTCTCGTTGCAGAACAAGCAGTTTTGGATGATGGCAAGCAATCCCCTGCTTCTTACGGTCATTACCAAAAGCTACTGAATCAGGAAATGGAGGGTACCTATTAATCACCATAAAACTATTAGAAAATTTCTAACTAAGAGGAGATGAACTTCCTAAATAATTCATCCAACTTCTGCAACTAAAATAAAGGCTTAAATCATGCAGCATATATTTACCCCTTAAAAAATAACTTACACTACAGCTAGGTTAGGATATTCTGGGTAAGGCATAGACATTCTATCATCAGGTCTTGAGCTCCAGCATCTCTCAGTGTTCTGACAGGCAATTGTCAGGGGTAGATGCAATGGAATCTCACAATATGACAAGAACCTAATAAAATACTTCTCTTAGTATTGTCAAATATAAACACAGTTCAAGTTCAATAATCATATAAACTATGAAGTATGAACACATCCAAAATAATGAATACACGCACAAGAGACTGCCAGCAATTTTCAAATTTCAGTCAAGAAGACAAGAAAAAATCTACAGGACAAAAGAATGCCACAGAGAAATGAAAACAACAGAAAGATACAAGTCATCAAACCATTTTATATCACTCGTAAATGTTGCAATAAACATCCTTGAAATGCTTTCAACAGGATAAAGAAGTTCAGCTAAAGATATGGCATTATGATGGCCTGAGGAACCATAGTTCGCATATTCAAGGCGATTCAAGAAAAAATTCTTTCCAGGTGATGAGCAAAAGATGCTCTCGTGTCTTTTCAACTCTTTGCCGCCAGAAGTAGGACTGCCCCCGCCTGACAGTATGTCCTTTGGATTCTGATCAGCACTAGCACTCTCAAGAGCAGCTCCGATGTTTTCTTTTTGACAGAAATGGTGATGATGGTCACCGTTTGCCTCGAAGGACGCTACTTTATTCCCACTGAGTACGTCTGAAATTGACTGTAAGGCATCACTAATTTTATTTTCCCTTTGCCTATCACCACCAGATGAGTTCACCCGTTGAGGTAATTCCTGCCCCAAAACAGGCTTAATGCATTTAGACTGGACTTCACCATCCACCAATAATCTAACAGTATTGCCCAAATTCACGCCTGAAATGTTGTTCAATGTGGCACCTTTGCATCCAAGACTTGCATCTGGTAGAGCATGCAGTATGCGAGATACAGGATCATCACTAAGCAAGATGTCTCTGCAACGATCTAAAAGAAAGTTTGCTCTGCCAGCAACTCGTTTGTAATTTTCCATAGCACTGTCTGAATACAAACCATTCCTCTTCATAGCAAAAACTCTTTTGTTCCTTTTCCCGCTTGAGGTGAGTCCTTGGGAATGTTCGGATAAGGACACAGTACTTAATTTCCGCATGCTCTCAAAATCAGTATCATCATCACAACCCTCAAAACCACCATCACCATAATCAATTCTCTGAATAAGAAACCCAATCCGATTCCGGATACTACAATAACAATTTTCATGATTTCCGCAAACTAGCAAGACCTTATCTCCAGCAAACAACTCCACGGCCCTGCCCCTTCCAACTTTGACCCCGTTCACAAAAACCCCATTAGATGCCGCGCGAAAACCAACACCCTCCGGGACCTCGGTGTTACTAGTATGACATGACATTACCCTATTCCTAAATTCGTGAACAAAACATTTGGTGGAATCCTTAAGTAACAAAACCCCGGCCAGAATATAAAGTTTGTGGAGTGAACCGTCAAAGAAAATCTGACAATGTTGCTTACTGACTCGGCGGTCACAGAAGACAAATTGAGAGTAGCGATGTCTCCGACCGATCGTATAAGGACGGTCAGGAAGAAGATGGATGGAGTGGCACCCAAAATCGGTGACATTGAAGGATGAAAACAGAGGCACCTCGAAGTGCTTCAAATCAACAGTGGCTACTATACTCTTACCGGCAATATTTCTCGATTTCTTCTTGGAAGGGAAATCATAATAGGACTTCACAGAAAAATCATCAACGATGCTTCTCTTACGAGGGTAAGAAATACTGTGAGCACTGTTGTTGACTGAAGAAGATAAATCTGAATCAATCATGGGGATGAAATTGAAACCTTTATTAATTCAATCATAAATCGAGCAATAAAAGAATGATAAAAATTGGTATCGAAAGGAAGAGTACAAGAATAACTAACTAAACTCAACGGAAGGAAGAAGAGAGAGGGATTGAACAAGAGAGGGAAAAAAATTGAGATGAGGTTGTGCAAGGGAAGAGAAACTCTGAAAAACTGATCTCTCCCCTTTCTTTTCCCTCCAAAATTTCCCGTTCGACGAAATAAGGAGCCAAAGAGCATGCTATATCGAATGGGAAATGGAATAAGGGCGGGTTGGCAAAACGCAAGCGTTTTCTGATCAGCGAGTGGATCTCAGCCGTTGGAGAGATCGACTATCCAAGAACGTGCCGTGTCATCTAGCTTGTGCTTGGGTATTGTTAATTTTTAACTATATCTTCGAATGAAGATTAGAATCTTCAGCTTTTCGTGACGTATGGTGGACAAAATAAGAAGTTTTGTCATAGTTTGTATGAATATGATTATGATAGACAGTTCCAAACAAGTGTTTCATCCATCCATCTCAAACGCATGCGTCTTTTAATTCTCTACTAATAAGAGTTTATGAAGCGGATGATATTGTGACCTAATGATACAAAAACTTTTATTTGTGAGAGATTACAAGTTTGAATCATTTGTAATCTTATTGGCCATTTAATTAAAAAAAAAGGTCATTAAAATGATAAAAAATGATTATTACATTGTAAAGAAGGGCTAGGTATGAGAGAAGAAATAAAACCACAAATCCAACTTAATCCAATATTTTCTTGCTTTAAAATATTAAGTAATCAAGCATATAACTGAAAAATTTATTAAATCACTACCTATAATCCATAATATAAGAGCTAGTTAGAGTTGGATTTAACCTAAAATATAATATCCCAATTCATTTTATTTCCTATATTTATCACTTTCCTAGATTAATTTACCTAATTTGTAAACAAATAGTATAATGTTACATGAGGATATTTTAGAAAGAGATCATATTACATTTATTCAAATTAATCAATTTATTTAATCTATTTAAATTAGTTGCGTAGTTATTATATATGGACCCGAGCCAGTAATTTTTAAAAATTATATTATATGATTTTTTTTTTTTTAGTGAAATGAGTTGTACACCTTAAAATTATGAATCTAATAGAATATTTTAACCAAATTAATATCCTCGCTCGTCTAGTATTTTTTTACCTGAATTAATATCCTCGCTTGTCTAGTTTAAACACTATGGATGACATTACATGAGTCGTCAAAAACACCAGACATGCTGCTACAAGGGCATTGATTAAGCTATGATGACAGAAATCACACCCCTGTTCTTCTGTCAACGGGACAAACCATACATATAAAGACACGGTCCCAAACCAAAACCTTCATTCCAAGGGCATTGATGAAGCTAAGACATCACGAACAATATGATAACCACGACGCTATTTGCACTCACTACGATATTTATTCCATTTTTGACCCTTCACTGTAACAAAGTCCAGTTTAAGAAAATGATAAAAAAATATGCCTCTCTCTGCTTCCGACCCAGATCTGACTATGCGGAATCCACCATCCCAAAACCCTAAAGTTTGCCAAAGCAAGAATCTTTGGAGCAGAAAGAAAGCGCATGATTAAACCCATAAAGTAGTTCAACGAAGAAACAGTACTGAGGATCGAGCCTAAACCTTGGCCTTTTTATTAGATTTGGAAATAATACATAGCTTCAACCTTGGACTCCATTGATGCATGAAAACATTCTATGACTTCCAAATCGCACTAGCTGCTTCGGAGTGGGAGAGCCACTGTCTGTTCTGTCCTCGTGAGCAGATGAAAACCCATGATCAATGTCTCCCACAGATGTTTGTCGCCGATGATGACGATGATCATGTTCATCCCCTGCATAAAGATGATTACGATGATCAGTCACTTCCTGGGTGGAAGCAGTCTCAAAAACATGGCTCTGAGATTCAGTCTGAGGACAGATCTCTGCCATGTTGATGTAGCTGAGAGAAGCTCCTGTTGAGAGACAGTGATACTGTCGGCGAGTTTTGTTTTTCTTTATTGCTCTGAACACAAGAGGAAGAAGGCCCTCCATTTTGGGAGCTGCTAACAGTAATTCTAAAAATGAAATATTGCGGAGTGATTTCAATTAAAGTGCAAGATTTTTGGAGCAGCTAGCCTCTTCTGGGTTAGGTGGGGTTTGATATTATTTGCAACAAGCCGACAGTGGCACAAGTTATTGGTTTCAAGAATTTTGAGGCACTTCTAGGAAGCTGCTCGAGTTCAGCCCCGAGTTTGACTTTTGTGCCCTGTTTTAAGTCGTGAACAGATAAGCAGCCAAAATCTTTTTTATAGTCCCAAACAGTCAATCACCATCCGCATATGCTTCGCATCTATCTCACGTCACGTTACTACATTGCACTACATTAGAATATAAGTACGTGGGTAAAAATTTGAAACTGTAAACACTCGGAAATAATTTAATAACCTGCTAGAAGCAGACGAGGTCATCATGGAGGCCAATTGGCCTCTACAGATATTTTTTATTGAGGGAGATAATTTAGAATATACTCGGCTGGAGGTTTTGCTTTCTGAACAGATAAATATAACAAAGAGAATGAAAAATTCAAGACAGGAGAAAAGGACATGGCAAATTTATAGCGCTTAAATCAGTTGACTTGAATCCCATATATCCCTTGAACCTTACGGAAATCTAACAACCACTTGATTATCTATTGATCATGAAGTTGCAGTGGAAGGCGTTAATTCACAATCGACTATGTCAATATATAAGAAATTAATCAAGACGGATACTTTTAACAAGTCAACTTGTTCCTGGAACAAGTAAATATTCAAGAAGAGTATTAGAGTAACTGTAAATGGGAAGACCAGTCAACGGACAGCAAGCACACATGGTTGATAAACAATAAAAGGCTTTGCCCCGCCATTTCGTGGGACAAGACGACTCTTCCGTTTCTTGGTGGTTTTAATGACTATTCCAAATGTCTAAACCACTGTTACATTTGGAACGACATCGGGCGTTGCTAATCACTTCACCTTTGCTTAATATTAACATAACTAAATTTCATTTTCCACTATATATATCAGTATACCAGCAAACTGACTCTATACAATTTTTAATTTTTAAATTAAATATTTATTCAAGGTAGAACAAGGATGGTACGGAGTAAATGAATCAGGGAGCCATACAGGAGCATTAGCAAATAGCCACCTCAAAGAGGAGTATATTCCTTACCCATCAAATCTGCACCTCATTATTGTTAGGGATCCTCGTACCTGAGTGATAATGTATTATGCCAATTTTTTCATTTTAGTAATAGTTTCACATGGCAACAAACGAAATCCTCTTCCACTTTTAACAAAAGGCGGAAAATCCACATCCACTAGTGTAAAAACAAAAACAAACAATTGTACAAACACGTCCTAATGTCAGATTTACACTCCTTAAGCATATCCATATCTCAAAATGTAAAAGTGAAATATGAAAACAAGAGTACTATTGAATTGACCTAAGCTCCACCAAGCTCAAAACTTATCAAGCCATGACACTGATAGCCGCATGTTTCAACCTTCCAGATTCAACCAATGGTGTTAAGTCTCCCGCCTTGGCCTCCTTCGTGGAGCAGCAGACGTTTCCTCCCTGTCTTCGTCCTCTTCTCTCTCAGCACTGCTTTGGTTATTGGGAATTTCTGCCGGTTGTTCATTAGTCGGCTCGACTCTAGCCTGCAAAAAGATTACACATTGGTCAGAAGACAAATATAAACACAACTTCCCGCAAAGGAACCTAGAACATCAGAACCAGCTATTTTAACCGGCAATAAAAATAGAAAAAAATCAAAGGAGTTTGATTACTCACAGGCCTCTTCCCACCAAATATAATCTTGAAGAAGATTGTCAAGACAACTATTATAATCGATGCAAGAATTCCAATAGTTAGATTTGGTTGCTTTTCTCCCTTTTCAATGAGATCCTGAGGGGAAAATTAAGTTCAGGAAACATCCCACAAGGTGAAATATAATGGATTCCGAATTGAAAAGACGTCAAGATGATTACTTACAAATATCTTAAGCTTGTAGGAACTGAGGAAGGGAATGTCCGCAATCTTGTATAAGAGCTCAAAAACCTTCTTCTACAACATTGAAATTTCATTCATTCATACGTGTGATAGGGGGAAGAAGCAATGTGTGTGCGCGCACACATAAGAAAGTGAGAGAGGGAGGTTAATAAGAATTACAGAAGAGACCAAGGAAAACAAACTTCCAATTGCGTTTTACCTGGTAGGCTGCAAGACCACCTGCTTCGGGGGCCAACTCTTCAGCCTTTAGTTTCTCTTTCTCAACAGTAAATTTGGGCTTCCATGTAGTCTCGCGATAAGACTCCGCAATACTATCATCTTTGGCTATCAAAATATTGTCAAAGAGTACACCATCTTGCATTGTCCAAATCTCAATGCCAATAGCAGCAATAGGCTCAAAATCAGGTTTCTCAAGTTCAAAATAGTCTGGATTAGGAATGTCTTGGGGCTTCCATATACCCTTGTAATTGGGGTTATCAATAAGGGGAGCATGCCATTTTCCCTTGTAAGCTGGATTCCTCTTCATCGGTCTCTTCCACTCACCACAACCAGGGGCTGCTTCACACTTTGGGTTATCAATTTTAGGGGCTTCCCACTCACCATCCTCATCATCATCCCAATCTTCTGGTTTAGTTGCATCTGGGTCATCTATCTCCTCAGGCTCATCATCTAACCATCCTTCAGGCTTCTCAGCTTCTTCATCTTCAATTTCCATGGGTGCATCCTCATCCCAGTCATCTGGCTTCACAGCATTTGGGTCTGGAATTTTAGGTCTCTCATCCCAGTCCTCAGGTTTCTTATCATCAGGGTCAGGGATCGTCTTGGGAGGGATAAGCGGGGGCTCAAAATCATCTGAAGATAAGAAATTTGCCTTTTTCTTCTCCTCCCCATCAATCAAAATTCGCAACTCATAGTCAGTCTTCAAAATAGCAGTGTATACATGAGATAGTTTGTCAGATAGGACAGATGGGGGAAACTTCACATGATGTTCTACATACTCCCCACTCTTGGGATTCTTATGCTTGAAAATAAAGTGCACCTTGTTTGTGGCCCCACATTTGTCAGGACCAAACATGATAGAGTATGGAGATTCGTTGTCAAATTCCTTCGGTTTCCATCCAGCCTTCTGTGGTCGGAGATACTTTAGATATGCACCACCACATTCAAGGCCATTTTGGAGACGAGTCTCAAACTGGAGAACAACTGTACCATCCTTAAGACTTACCAGCTCATCAAGTTCTTTGACTATGGCGTATTTCTTTGCCTTCTCACTGACAAGAAGTCCATAATCATCATGACCCTCACTTTTCTCATGCTTCCACACACCTGAAAACCAAATTAAAAATCAGAACCTTTTCTCCCTTAAAATTTTGAAGCAGGGATCCAATAGACTCTTTTTTTTTGGGACCCATGGGGCTTATTATTCTGACATTTTTAAATATCCACTCCACTGGCTGGGAAAGAAGTAACACAATGTTGAAAGAATAAATGGAAAAATATCTATTAACTTCTGACTGAAATGCCATCTATAATGAGTATGAGTAATCCGCATACACAGATTATTTGGATAGGATTCCAAAATGTGATACCCACCAAGAACTCACAATAGAGATAGTAATACATGTCAACATTCATTCTGTCCCTACAGATTTACAGCAATCCTCCAAAGCTCACCTTTTTCCCTTAAAAAATTGATATGCCCACAGAAATTCATCCTTTTGCTCGTCTAGGAAAAGATACTACACAAGTTGAAGAAGTTTACTGTCCAATTTATTTCTTAGTACCCCAATTTCTCTCTCAAAAAATTCAGATGTAGATTCTGCTAAGAGATTTTCCTAACAACCAGTTTCAATGGCAGCTGCAAGCTTTCTCAGTATCCCAGAGTGGGATGTTGGAGTGGGACATAAAAGTGATATGACTTTACAAGCTAAGATAGGGATTAATCGGTAATAACTGATTTAAGGCACGCAACATCGAAAGGATCAGTTTTCAATATCAGCGAAGACAGGAAGAAGAGAGTTAAGCGAAGAATAAATTTTACTCGTTCCATTCCTTCAGCAAACAGGTGGTAACCAAAGGGCAATCAGAAATAACCTTTATAACACGTTAAGTAAATTTCACTGATCTCCCAAGACAACAAAAGATGGAACGATCAATATCTTTACCTTTGTAGTCATCCTTCTCGGACACAATCCAACGGCCGTCAAAATCTTCGTCGAATGACTCGTAGAAGATCTAAACGAAATTCAAATCAAACAAATAAAAAAAAAATAGAGATCTAACAGAGAACCAGACAAAAATTAATTAAATGATAAGAGGACCAGAAGGGGACCCAATTACCGCATCATCGTGATCATCAGAAGCGCAAAGCATGTGAAACGAAGAATAAGCAATCAACAAGACAAGTATAGAGAGGCCCAAAGGGATTGGTTTCCGTTCTCCCATGGCTTCGAACGCTTCCCCAGTAACTCTACACAGTGAAGCCCTAATAGACTAAGCTGAAAATGCTAAAGCCGGAAAGGAATTATAAATAATGTTAGCTGTTGAAGTGTGAAGTCATTTGTTTGTTCCACCTTTTTTAGTTCTGCACGAGAATTCCTTGTCGCTGTATCAACTACACAGGTGCAGGGCATCGTATGTTTTTTATTTTCTTCGGGAAAACAGCATATTATAAAAATTTAGCGGTGAAAATATTTGTGACGAAAATTTTTCAATTTTGAGAAAAATATATTATTAGTTTAATATAATCTTTCATCCATTGAATTTCAAACAAGAGGTTTTGATTCTTTAGGATGTGTTTGGTTTGAGGGTAAAGTAGTGGAGGGAGAGGAGAGGATGGTGGGGAATTTATAATTTTGGACAAAAGAAACCTAAAATTTATTCTCTCATTTTTTTTTAAATTTTGGGTACCCGTCCAAAATTTACTTTCTAATTCTTTTTAAATTTTGGAGTCCCATGCAAAATTTAAATTCCTTCAATCTAAAAAAGCAATTTACCCACCCTTTCATTCCCTCCCACCCCTCCCCTCAAACCAAACACACCCTTAGGGTGTTTTTGGTTTGAGGGGAGGGGATAGTGGGGAGGGGAGAGGCGGGTGATAAAATTATAATTTTGGATAAAAGAAACTCAAAATTTATTCTCTCATTTTTTTAAATCTTAGGTTCCCGCCCAAAATTTACTCTCTCATTCCTTTTAAATTTTGGATTCCCACTCAACATTTAAATCTCTTCAATCCAAAAAGATAATTTACCCACCCTCCCCTTCCTCATCTCCTCTCAAACCAAACACACCCTTGAGAGCAAAATGGTCTAGACATTTATTTAATGATAGGGACAATACTTTAAACAAAATAAAATTTAAAGGACTAAAACCACTTATTTAAAATTTAAAGAACTAGAATAAAAAATGAGTGTAAACTTAAAGGCCTAATCGGTATTATTTAAACCATAATTATATATTGTTACATTTTTTATTTTTTATTGTGGGAAAAAAATAAGGGAGAATCTTTGAAAAAAACTTGGAAATTGTAAAATGACGAATTAAGTTTTTAATCAAGAGTTGACTAGAAAATATCGAAACTTGATAAGCAATTCCTAACTTATTTTTTGAGAAATACCTGATTTATCATTTTATAATTTTCAAGTTCTTTTTTAAGGATTCTTCCAAAAAAATAATTTTTAACATCAATTTTTTTGGTAATTGGAATTCATTCTCATAAACTATGTATTTTGCAGTTTTGGCCTAAAGGAGCTGCAAGCGCCTCTTTTGGATAGAAAAAGCAACGATGAACTGATTAGTTACGTACTCGTTTAGAATAGTGTTTGGAGTCTTTAAACATAATTTTTCAATCGTAATTTACGGTATACGAAATAAATATGTGAGAGAAGTGTGGTCTCAACTTATATACATAAATACTTATAAATTTTTCATAAGTGATGTCAAACATCCACAAGTCTCCACAACTCGTCATGTTGACATGTATCAGAAAATCTGGATATAGGTCTTGGGTGGGGTTTCAGAGCAAGCTTAGAAAGAATGTCAGGTACAGTAGTCTTATACAGATGAAGAGCTTTCTTCCAGCAACCCAGCATTTTCATTCTCAAGCCGATCCACTCAACAACTTCATGAGAAACCGTGGCATCCCAAGATTCCATTTTATCCATAAGCGGGTTTCAACGTAACTAAACTAACTGGCTATTTAGTTATCAGCCCCAAAAGAAATAACGGAATTAAAAGCACGTCTATATATAAATATACATAAAGCAATAGGATTCAAAACCATCTTCTATCAATCTAGCATAGAGAGAAAAAGAAGAGGAAGTGAGGAAACATGGCTCTCGCTACAACATACACTGGAAACATGCAGACCCCGGATGCCGCTCAAACTAGCAATGAACAGAAGAAAACTGCCCCTAGAGAAGATCTTGCATTTCTGCAGAATCCAGAAGGTCTGAATATCGCAAACCAACACATTCGGCTATTTGGCAAGGTCATGAACGACGCTCATCTAAAAGACTTGGTGCTGATGAAAAAGATCGTTGAAACCACGATTTTGCTGGAACTTACTAACTAAGAAAAGGCTACAACTGACAATGCACTCTCCGTTGTTGTATATGGGTCCGATGGTTCTCCAAAAGCTATGACTTTTCAGAGGTATAATTGTCGACAATATTATCAACTGAAGGTAGGAGAACTGTACGTGTTCTGGGTAGGCCAAAACATTTGGTCTAATCAAGATTCCTTTGTAGTATGGCTTTTTTGTACTCGGCAGCCGGGAAGCGGCTCCATGAGATTTGCTATAACCCACGCTGTTAATGCTCTAGTTTCAATCGTCAATGCCCCCTTTGTGGATGCTCCTCCGATCGTCAATGCCCCTTAAGTGAGTGTTTGACAACATCCCAAATTAAGGTTTTAAATCTAGGTTTATGTAAACCGAGACAAAACTCCTCTCACAAACTTACCTCGTAAGTCATAAAAGCTATTCTCAAAAGCTATTCTTAACTGTAACACCCCAAATTTTATTTACCAATAATATATTGTAATTATTTTATATATTCAATAAAATGGTGAATATTTATAGCTAAAAGAATTAAATATTGGAAATTGAAAGGTAAACAGTGTTTTCAGTGAAATCGCCTGCGAGTTAGTGAGTTTGCCATATGGTTTTGGAAGAACAAATAATGAGAAAAAATTATGAAATTTTACAAGATGAAAGTAGACATCTCAAACTTTAATTTGATAGATCATATGAATCATTTGAAGTTATATGTAAAAATATATGAATTTTTGAAGTTAGCACAGAAAATCTGGAAAGTTTTGAAGCAGCGCCCAAACAAATTAAATATGGAATGATGTGTTTCCAATTGACTAAATTTTATATTTTTTCTTGAAACTATACTCAATAAGGGTTTCATAGCCTTTAGAATTATTCCAAAATGATGTCTACAAATTTAGTTATAATTTTTCAAAGTTTAGGCAGAAAATCTATCAAAATTGGCACTATTCCGAAAATTGAAAAATAAAATATGTTGGAAATTGTGTAAACTATGGAATAAAAAAAATAGGAAGTAAAAATAGTTATTTGGTTCATAAACATGCCAAGTGGCATCATCTTAAGTGAAACAATTAAATATGAAATTGTGAAAAGTAGAGCCAAGTAATTAAATAAGAATTGATTAAGATATGAGCACATGTGGAATTTCAATAAAATATTATATATTTTGCACAATTGGGGGAGATAATTAGATGAAGACCAATTGGTGTAACTTGAGCCCTATATGGCGTCATTTTGTGGCTAACAAGGAGGGAAGGAATTGGTCCAAGAGTAATGAGAGCTTATGACACAATTGGAAAGGGATAAGATTAAATAAAAAGCATATGTCATAAAACCATTAAACTAGCATATTTTTAAGAAAAGATGAAGAGATGTTTTAAATATATCTTCATCTCTTTCTCTCGTCATTTCTCACGCCTACACCCACAGAGAGAGAGAGAGAGAGAGAGAGAGAGAGAGAGAGAGAGAGAGAGAGAGAGAGAGAGAGAGAGAGAGAGAGAGAGAGAGAGAGAGAGAGAGAGAGAGAGAGGCTTGGAGTCTTAAGGGAACAAGAGAGCTTGAGGAGCCAAAAATCAAAGCTGAGCTTTGTGTTTCCAAGAGATTAAGCTTTCTAACTTGTGTAATAACTTCTCTAAACTCTTGATCTCCATGAATAATTACGTGTAGCAAGCAAATTTTCAAGGTTTAGGAGAGAGGACGTGACACCCTAGAGAAAGAAACTTCAAGAATCAAGAGATAACTTCCAAAATCTCAAATCCTTTGGTGTATTGATGTGTTATAATGATTCTTGACTTGGTTTGTAAATTGTTGGCGGATTTTGTAAATTTGGGAAGGGAAACCCTAAGGCTTTATGCTGCCCAAATTTAGTCTATTCATGTTTAGAATGTGATTAAGTAATTAAATAAGTGATTATATGTGAAAAGAATGTGGTTTACGGATTGAAATCAAGAAATTTCACTTTTTTGCAATTTTTATAGAATTTTGTCTAGATCTGTTTTGGGCAGTGTTTGGACTAGATTTTAGTGTTTTTGATGATTCCATTGTATTTAGAATGGAAAATTGTGTAAGGTTCGTGTTGGGTGCGAAGTGAGAAAGCACTAGAAAGTAAAAAAGACAAATATAGCCTTAAAACCCTCACGTAGGGGTTGACAGGGGTAAATTCATAATTGGAGCTAGATTTTTATAAATCTGATGGTTCCATTGAGTTAGTGAGGAAAAATTAGGTGGGGTTACAATTGGTCACGTTTTTGGAAAAACCTGAAAAAGCATAATTATGAAAACTCCCCTGAACCCTTAAAGTGGGGCTGCCAAAGGCAATTTCATCTTTTGGTGGTGAATTTGGTAATTCCGAGTCTAGAAATGGATTCTTTGGGCGAAAATATGTTAAAATAGTCCTAGTCAAAATCTCAAGAAAAGTACAGTGGGACAGGGTATGGTGAGACCGGGCTGAGCCCCGGGGGTATTTTGGTAAATTTTCACCATAGGCTAATATAATCACAATAAATATTATGAAAGTGTTTAAAATGATACATGAACAGGTTATAACATAATTCTTGTCCATTTAATATTTTAGGACTGAGCTGGGAACTGAAGGTTGCCATACTTTTCGAGACACACCAAACGAGGTGAAAGAAACTTGAGGTAGGAACATTATCTTTCATACATCATGCTATAGTTCATATGATTGTGTGTTTGCCATTGTTTGTGCTATATTAATCAACATGGTTGCCTAGAAGGGGCAGGTAGTGCCGGATGTGCACTTACACTGGGAGTTGGGTAAGAATCCAACTGGTGTACGATTAGTGGGGCTGGGCACTACTCATGTATACATGACGATGATGTGACGATGATATGACATTGATGTGATAATGATATGACAATGATGTGTTACGATGATGCGTTATATTGTTCATTAATTGGTGCATACATAGCGCATATCATATTTACTTTTCACATTTTATATGAACAATAACATGTTTCTATTAGGATTCTTTGGAATTTCACCCATTTTTTAAACAAAACATCTCAATGGGTACTGTAACACCCCAATTTTTGATTAAGGGCTAATGATAATTATTGAGAATGATTATCAAATTAAAGTTGAATTATTATGTGTTTGGTGGCAATATTAATTAATATGCCATGATTAGTGGAAATTGAAAGAATAGAATTATTGGCCATTAGTTAGTGATTAAGTGAGAGATTAATTGCTAACTAAGAGAAAAATGAGAAGTGTGATTAAATGGCTAAAGGAAGGATTAGAATGGCTAATTGGTGACTTATTTTGGGTGGGCCAATAGCAAAGTGACATGTGGCGTGATTGGGTGTGAAGAGAGAAAAGATGAGAAAGTCAAATAGGGAGTATTTTATTCAATTTCTCTCTCTTCCTTTCCCTCATTTTCGCTGGACAACATGGAGGGAGTATGATTATCATCATTTTCATTCTCTTTCTCACTCCATCTCTCTCTCATTTTTTCTCTCTTATTCGGCCATTGTTGCCCAAAAAGGAGGAAGGAAAAGCTTGAGAAAAGGTAAGTTAAAAACCTCTAATGGAGAAGTTCACTTCATTAATGTTGTTCCTTGGAGTGAGAGCTTCAATTTGATGGTTGTAGCTTCTCCATTGGTGGTGATTTGAGGAATCACGAAAATCTGAAGAGTGGAGAATCAAAAAATGTCTTTGAGAAAGTTGTTAAGGTAAGTGAGACCAATCTTTCTATCTATATTTTATGCCATTGTATGAAGTTTGGAATTTTTGGTATTTTCGGCCTTAAATTCGAAAATGGGTAGCATTGAGTATTTGGTATGTCATTGGCATGAAAATGGTATTTTGTGGTAAGTTTGGGATAAATAGATTGATTGGGGATTGAAGTGTTTAGTTTGGATGATTTTGGAAAATTGATGATTTGTGTTGCCCAAAACCAAAGCATGATAATGGAATAGGATTTTGATGATTCCATTGAATTCATTGGGTGTTTTTATGTGGGAGTAGCTTTGGTAGAAGTTTTGGGTCCATTGGGATCATTTGGGCAAATATTAGGAAGTTTGGTATGTTTTGCTGCGTTTTTTGGTTTCTGATAGAATCACTCGAGTGATCTGGGGTTCACTCGAGTGCAGGATGAATAACACTCGAGTGGTGATGAGTTCCACTCGAGTGCGGTAGTGCAAACTTCGTTTCTGATCTTGGTGTTCTTGTTACACTTCCGTGGTAAAAGGCAAGTATTGCCTCACTTGCGAGTATAGTGAGACATCACTCGAGTGAGCTTCCTATCACTCGAGTGCAGGTGTATTTGACACCAGGGACTTGCCTTTCGGGTTGTCACTCGCGGTTATGGTGCAAGAGTGTGCCTTCTCACTCGCGGGTATGTGATATTCACTCGAGTGTAATGGGTTGTGCTCGAGTCCTTCTGATCCTTGAAAACTCTTGTGCTCTTGGGTGTTCACTCACTATCCTTCACTCTCTAGTACCCAAGTGCAGACCGTACCATCACCCAAGTGAGTCCTTCTTCACTCGAGTGTCCGTACAATCTCACTCGAGTGAGGTCATCTTCACTCGAGTGTCGCGGTGAAAATATTAGTGTTGGACCTTTACAAAGGGGGTCTTTGGGGATAGTCTTCCAACCCCTTAGAGTTATCGATATAGGTGTTTATGGGTACTAAAAGAGCAATAATGATAACCAATTAAGTATTAAGAAGTCATTGAGAATTGGAATAGAGAATTGATACTTAGTTACTCAATATGAATATAGGATACGACATTTGCCCTATTTGGGAGCGACCAGTACCGGAGCGTGCACAGAAGGAACGAGCAGGTAGTGATTTCTCTCTCATATTGTGTATGATATCTGGTATGCATGATTTGTCATAGTGTTTTGTGAAATACGAATTTGTGCTTAGTGAAATGTGAAGGAAAATGTGCTATGGTCCATTACAGCATAAGCACTTCAGTGGGAGCCGTCGTAGGGGGTTGATGCTTATCACACCTATCCCGATAGTTGAACTGCCGTTGTAATCGACATGGATCTATTGTGAACTGTAAATCGACCAATATGGTTGTACATTGTGAACTGTTATATGAAACCCAGCTGGGGTGAAATATATACATTGTTGTGAACTGTGATGTGTGTGATACATCGTGAGCAATTCAGCGTGAGCAAACATAAGGGTGGTGTTTGTCATACCTGCCTTTACCGCTGTAACTGCCGTTGTAATGCGATGTGTGTGATATGATTGCTTTCATGCCTTATTGTTGTGCACATTATGAGTGATTTGACACTACATGGATTCTTTAGAATCTCACTCTCCCAAAACAATTTTCGACAGGGCTGAAGGATCGAAAGGAAAGCAGGTGACGAATAGTGGCTGAGCTTCGGATCAAGAGTTTTATTTTGATTAATGGTTATCATATATAAAATCATTTGGATATTTTGGGCTATATAGTTGTGCATATTTGATGGATATCATAGTTTTGTGCAATCCCTTAGTAAAGGGAAAGAGATTATGGACATTGTTGTTTTGTAAGACCCTTTATTGATTAATGGAACCCGAGTTTGTCGGAAATTTATGCGGTACTCTGATATGTATGAATGAAATCAACCTGTATAGGCCATTTTGTATTTGTAATGTGAATATGAGACCTTTTGTGCAGGTTTTTGAAAAGTTTTTATAGATTCTGATTTTGCTTAAGTCCCAAATTAGCTAAAGTCTCTAATTTCACTTAATTACTTGATTATAAATGTAATTTCGGACTATGGTTGGAAGGGGGTTACAGTTACCAACGGCTAAAAGGAAAGGATGTATATATAGGGAACTAACGAGCATGTTTCCCCAGATTAAGACCGTGGTTATATATAGTCTGTAATTGGAATATTTTTGGATAGTTCTATACAAAGTTGTAACTAACTTCGAATTTTGTATAGTTGAATATGGTCCGCAAATAAATGCTTTTATCAGTATATTTGTACTCTTCTGTATGCCTGTGGAGCTTGGTCTCCATTACTCTGTATATATCGAAATGAAAATGAGTGTTGACATTTGTAATATTGCAAATGATAAAAGAAGTTTTAGTTTTAATCGGCGGTGTGTGTTGAATTTTCTTTCCATTTATGATGCTCAATGTAAACCCCCTTACTTTTAACGTTATCTGATGAGATATTACATAATGTATTCGGACCATTAAGCCAGGTTTTAAAACTGAGGCAACTACATCTTTAAAAAATTGAGTATTTCTGAAAATTTTAGACTTAATAAATAATTACTTAGTGGTTCATTTCTCAATTGCGACTCATCAGTCTTTAACTTCATTTATAATTAGTATCTGAGTTGTTTCTCTACTTATGGACTCAAATGTTGTTTATCAACTAATGGGTCCTTATCGATACTGATATCGTTGTTGTACGTGCTAATACCACTACTCATTGATACCACCGATACCACTACTCAGGTACTGATACCAAAACTACATGTACGGATACCACTTCTACGTGCACAGATATCACCAAATTCTTAGGTATACTGATACTGTTATTACTATTGTCTCTATTTAAACTTGTAAATTCATACTTTTTCCTTCTCTTTCACATATATACATGCCATGGATGACATACTCAATGGCATCATACAATTTGGCATGTTTATGCAATTAATCACATTATACGATAATCTACACAAAACAGATTAATACAAATCAATCTTCAATTCCGCATCACATTTTCCCATTTCCCAATTAATTGGTCAATTGGGGATTTATCCCCAAATTTCCCAACAATTAAATTCCATTATAGGCAATAACCCCTTCTAAATCGAGGTCACTTGTAAGCTACAACGCTTTGCTGTGTTCATAGTTAGTTAGTTAAAATATTAAAAGACAATAAAATGTTAGTAATGGTAATCCATGAAAATAACCTCTCAATTCTGAAAAGTCATTCCTACCAATAAAATGTAATAATTACTCCACTACTTTCAGTTTCCAATATAGGAGTTAGACAGGTCATTTTTTTGTCTAAATATAAGACTTTAATACATTTTGAAAAAATTTATGAATTTTGGAGACAAAACAAATCACTTGTTTGAGAATCAAATTATGAATTTGGGTTTTATATTTATGATCAAAATAAAAATAAATTATTTTGTCTCCAAAATTCATAATTTTTTTTTTCAAAAATGTATTAAGATCTTATATTTTAGAAAGAAAAAAAGACTTGGCTAGCTCCTATATTGGAAATTGAAACTAGTAATAATTAGCATTTTATTGATAAGAATGACATTTTAGAATTGGGAGGTTATTATTCATGGATTACAAATACTAACATTTTATTTTATTTTAATTATTTTAATTAATTAATTGATGAACTAACTAACTAACGGTCTGGAAAAATAAACTAACTAATAAAGAATTAATGAGTTAAAATATAGGAAAAATCACATTAAAATACCACTTGAACTTGTTTAACCCACAAAAGTCTACTATAACATGCAAAAGACAAATAAGGGTTGGGGTGGGAATCTGGGTTTTTGAATTTTTATGTTAAAGACCAAAATGCCCTTTTTAAAATGGTTTGACATATTAGTTGACTAGTGTACAAAAAGCCAAAAACGTTGAGTAGGACGGTGGTCTTAGCTGAAGGTAAAGGTGAAGAATAAGGTGGCCAATCAACGTCGAAGAAAGGGAAGCTAAGAAAAGAGTCAAGTGTAAATAAGTTTATGACAAACATTATATTTTTCAGATAAATCGGACAATAACCATCTTATTCCCATTATTCATGTTGGTGGGTTTTGGGTGTGGTTCAGTGGGTTTGATTATGCATGAACAGTAAAATTATGGGGCTTTACGTGCGGTGTGAGAGATAATTGATTTGGGTTTGTCAATGAGGGCTAAGAACAATGACAATAGTGCTGTGATTATAGGTTATTTATGGCGGTTTTGGTTGTGGGTAAGTAGGTTTGTAGGTTAAGACAAATTAAAGATTCGGACTTAACGTAACTACGACAGCATCGATAGTGTGATGTGGGTTATTTATGTATTTGGTCGAATTTGCTGTGAGAGGGAGTATAATAAAGAGCTTATTGATTTGAAATAGGTAGCATTGAGTTGATGTGGATGACTGATCGTTTGGAGTGAAAAGTGAGATGTAGATGACTTGTATATGGTAGTTAAGTGGGGATGACATGGGTGTTTTATGTGCATCACTTGTTAATGGTGTAAATTTATTGCAAGTAATGTATAGGAAAGGAATATGTTCTATGGAGTTGATGACTTGTATGTATTAGGTGTAAGTGGAATGAGTAATCTTCAATGGACATGTCATAAGCATATATGTACGTGCGTAGTAGTTGTTGTCATTACCATATTTGGTTTGGTGTCAACGGCATCACAGGATTTGTCATTATCATTACTAAATTTGGCATTAGCATTAACAATAATAGTGAAGGCATTTACTCATTTTGTCAATACCTAATGACTGTGTGAGAAACATTACAGTAATTTTCAACAACATTCCTGGTTTTATCACTCGCATAACTTAATTGGTGACAAGGCAAAACTGTTGGCGAATCCTTTGGCACATGTTGTCAGAACTTGGTGATTCTTGTCAAATCCATTGCTGACTTTATCAACAATTTTTGTCAAATCCATTATTGAATTTATTAAACACCATTATTCTTTTAGTGAATTCCATAACAGACTCTACCAAGAGCATAACTAATTTAGTGTATTCCTTGAGAAATGTATGCTGTCATGACATGGGTGTGGAGTTTGAGGTTAAATACTTAGTAAAGGCTTAACTTAGTTGTTAATTGCGAAACTGGTATAGGATGCCCTTTTTGTAAGTACTGTATAGGGAAAAGAATATTTTGTATGGTGAGAATAACAAGAAAGCATTAGGTGGAGCTGGAATCATAATATTCACTTATCATTTGACTATGTATATAGTGGTTGCTGTCATGCACAATTTGGTTTTTTTTGTAAATCCCAATATTTTACTTGTCATTACCATTACTACTTTTGCTAATGGTTACACTTTATTGTAAGTTATATATACATAAAGGAACATGTTCTTTTGGGTTCACGACTTGTATGCAATAGGTGTAGGTTAAATGAGTAATGTCAACATGTCATTTGACTATATATGTGGCAGTTACTGTTTTGAAGGATCTCGTTTTCATAAATCCCAATACTATACTTGTCATTGTCATTACTACTTTTGTTAATGGTTACACCTGATTGTAAGCACCTGCAGACTTGAAGGAACATGTTATTTTAGGTTAATGACTTGTATGCATTAGGTGTGGGTGGAATGAGTGATGTTGACAAGCCATTTGACCATTTCCGTGAAAGTTGTTGTCATTAACATTTGTGGTTATTTGTGAATGTCAGAACTGAACTTGTCATTACCATTAGTAAACCTATCATTTCCACTAACAAAATTAGTAAACACATTAAATGATTTGGTCAATATGTTAGGCAATAGTGAAAATCATTATTGATTTTGTCAAAACCACTAGTAATTTAGTAATTTTATTGCTGAAGTAGATATGTCCCAGCTCTATTGGGCCAACACTTTGACATATTTGTTAAGGACATCAATCCCATTATCAATATCGTCAAAACCATTGACATATTTGTGATTTTCATTACTGATTTTGTCATAGCCCTACCCTCTTGGCCCAACACTTGACACATATGATAAGGATGCCATTCATTAGGTGTCAATCCCATTATTCATGTCAAAACCATCACTAGCTTTGTGATTTCCATTACTGATTTTGTTACAGCCCCACCCTCTTGGGCCAATACTTTGACACACATGGTGAGGGCGTTATGCATTAGTTGTCAATCCCATTGTCGATATCGTCAAAACCATTAACAGATTTGTGATTCCCATGATTAAATTTGTCATACCCCCACCCTCTTAGCTCAACACTTTGCCACACTTGGCGAGGACGCCATGCACTAGTTATCAATCTCATTATCCATTTTGTCAAAACTATTATTGGTTTTGTGATTCCCATTACTGATTTTGTCACAGCTCCACCCTCTTGGGCCAACACTTTGACACACATGGTGAGGACGTCATGTATTAGTTGTCAATTCCATTATCAATATCGTCAAAATCATTAACAGATTTGTGAATCCCATTATTGAATTTGTCACGGCCCCACCCCTTTGGGCCAACACTACACTTGGTGAGGCTGCCATACATTAGTTGTCAATCCCATTGTCCATCTTGTCAATACCATTAACAAGTTTGTTATTCCCATTATTGAATTTGTTATACCCCACCCCTTTCGGGCCATCACACACATTAGTGAATTTGTAATGTGTAATGCCCCAATTTTCAATTAAGGGCTAATGAGGATTATTATGGATATTTATGAATTTAAATTGGAGTTATGATGTATTTTGTGACCATTTTAATTAATGTGCCATAATTATTGAGAAATTGAAAGCATAGCCATAAATTAGCAATTAATAGAAGAAATTAATTACTAACTAAGAGAAAAATGAGATGTGAAATTAAAATGGCTAATGGAGGAATTAAGATGATTAATTGATTGATTACTTTATGATAACCAATAGAATTTTGACATGTGTTAAGTGGAGATGAAGAGAAAGGCAATGGAAAGTCAAATTATCAATAAACAATTCAGTTTCTCTCTCTCTTTCTTCCCTCCATTATGTTGACAAGAGGGTATGGGAGTGTGTGTGCCATCATTTCATCTTCAACCTCCCTTCTCTCTCATTTTCATCCACCATTGCAGCTGCTAGAGAGAGGAAGAGTTCTTGGTAAAAGGTAGGTTTTTGACCCTCTTAATGGCCTCTAATGGAAAAACTCTCTTCTATAAACTTGTTCCTTGTGTTGAAAGCTTTAATTTCATGGTTTTATATTTTTCATTGGTGTTGTTTGAGCTTTCAAGGGATTTTGGAGTTTAGAAAACTAAGGAATTCCTTTTGGGAAAGTTGTAGAGGTGAGTAAGATAAACCTTTTCATATAGGTTTTGTAGCCATTGGTTGAGTTTAGATTTTCTGGAAATTTTGCCTTAAATTTTGAAAATAAGGGTCATTGTGTTGTTGGCATGTTGTTGTCATGGAATTAGTGCATTGTTTAATGTTTTGAATGAATGGAATTGAATTGAAGCTTAAATGTAAAGTTTGCAACTTTGTGTATTGGTCAAAATAGGGCATGGTGATGGGTTGTGATTTTGGTCATTTTGAGGTTGCCATTGTGTTCCTTGTGAGAAATTGTATGGGAATATGTTTGGTTATTGATTTTAGAGTCATTGGACACTTTGGTAGAAAATTAGAAATCTGTCAAGTGTGAACTCTATTCTGGGCAGTCAGCTTGCACGAAAGTTTTGAATGAACAAATGGTGTTGAAAAATTTTGAAAATTTGTAGTCTTAAAGTTCACATCCCAAGCTTCAAAATGGATATATAATTCATGTCATTTCATTTTGTGAACTAAAATTTATGCTTTGCCAAAGATTGGGACTAAAACTGGACTCTGTTTTGGAACAGTGTTGAGTTTTGTGTAATTCTGGAATTTAGTGGCAATTTCTAGTAATGGTCCATATTTTTTCAATAAATAGGACTTAAATAGCTTTCATTTGGCTTTGAAATCTCCTCATTTTGAGTTTTCTAGAATTAGTTATGATTTTTGGAATTTCAGCCAAGAAACATGATTTTTCTTGGCCGCAGCCAACGGATTTTGGGCCACGGCCCAAATGCTTTAGGCCTGTTTTTGGCCACGGCAAGTGGATTTTTAGGTCGCAACCAACCTCTAAAATGACATTTTGGACTTCCGAAGATGGTTTTTCGGTATTGTTATTTTCCCAACCCTTTAGGTATATGTTTGAGCCTTTAGTAGCCACATAAAGGACATAAATGATAACCAAATTTAAGTGTTATGAAATTAATTGAGGCTTGGAATAGAGTATAACTCTTCATCCTTAATTATGATTCTAGGATTTAATATTTGCCCTATTCGGGAGAGACCTGTGACAGAGTACGCACAGAACGAACTAGGTAGTGACTCTTCTCTCATGTTGTGTGTGATGTTTTGGTATGCATGAATGATCATGGTTTTGTGAAATGTGATTGGAAAATGTGCCATGGTCCATTACAGTGTGAGCACTTCAGCGTGAGCCGTTTAGGGATTGACGCTGGTTATCTCTAGCTCAGCCGTTGAACTGTCGTTGTAATAGGCATGGATCTTTGTAAATCCGACCTGTGGGGCTACGTGTTGTGAATCAAGCCGTGGGCCGTGTGTTATATATCTTGCCTGTATGGCTTGCATATGAAATTCTTTATATGAATTCTAGCTGTGATGAAATATATTGTTGTGAAATGTGTTGTGGTGCAATACAGCGTGAGTAAACGTAAGGGTAACGCAAGTCATACCTGCCCTTGCCGCTGTAATTGCCGTTGTAGTTGCTATATGTGGGTTATGATTTGCTTTCATGCCTTATTGTTATGCATACTATGAGTGATTTGACATTACGGGGATTCCTTAGAATCTCACCCTCCCAAAACAATTTTAGTTAGGGCCGAAGGATCAAAAGGAAAGCGGGTGACGAAAAGCGGGTAGAGCTCCGGATAAGAGTTTCATTTTGGAATATTTGGTTATCATACTTGTAATTGATCTTTTTGGATTTTTCATTGGGAAAAATTGTGTATAATGGATATGTGATGTAGTTTTGTGTAATCCCCAAGTTAAGGGAATTAAATTATGGGCATTATGTCTTATATAAATCCTTATTTATTAAATGGAACTCGAGTGTGTCGGGAGTTTACATTGCACTCTGATATGTATAAATGGAATCGAATTGTACAGGCCATTGTGTATTTGAAATGTGAATATGAGACTGTTGTAAACATGTTTTGTAAAAGTTTTTGTAAACCCTGTTTTGGGCAAAATATTATTTTTATAAGTCCCAAATTGTCTTATGGTCTCTAATTTCGAACTTAATTATGTTTTTACGAATTAATCTCGGCCTATGTCATGAAGGAGATTACATAATGCATTAGTTGTTAATCCCAACATTCATCTCGTCAAACACATTAACAAGTTTGATATATCCCATTAGTGAATTTGTCACACCTATCTTAGCCATACCTTTCACACAATTCGTCAGTATATCATTCAAAATTTGTCATTCCCATTATAAATCTTGTCAAATGCATTATACATTTAGTAAAAACCTTTACTGCTTTGCACACAATCTCTGTTCATTTACTAACTTCCTGAACAAAACAAGTGTACACTAGCACACTTTTGGAATAAAGGGACTAAATCTTCTATCAATCTTCATACACTAACAGTACATCACAGAAGAGCACAACTATGAATCAGTGTAAAATAACACTGACCAAAATTATCCTGCCTATGTTACCCTAAAATGCCATGACTAGTTATTAAGTGAAACATCAGTTGTCAATCTTTTAAACAGATTGGTGAATTCCAAAAATTTACATAAGCAACTAGAAGGCAAAAAAGTATCAATGATAACAGAATTATGTTAGTCATTTCCTTTTGGTTTGGGTCATTTATGAAGTGATAAGTCCTAAAGCACCCTCCCTCTTGTTATTCAATTAATGGTTTACCAGCCACCACATGAGGTTTTGCCTATACTCCCAAATCTCATCCTCACCATACTTAAGGATTACAACTGGCTGCCAATTGTTCAGCCAGATTAACACATGAATGCCACAGTCTCGCTTGTATTATTCCGGTCAACCTCTTTACTTGTCATTATATATGAGTCCATAACTTTCCTCCTACAAAACAACATCACAATTTAATTCAGTTTAAAAAGGGAATCTCTTACAAATAAGGGTATTTCATTTAAGAATCCAATTAATACTACTTTTAATTTTAGTGAAACTTCTATAACAAGACCATAGCAAAAACATTACCACAAATTCTAACAGAGGAAGAAAATGTATGTTTCATTGACATTTTTCAAGCTTATAAAACAATTTGATGCACAAGACTGTTCTTTTACAGGGTACAAATGCTACGGAATTTTTTTAATGATTGCAACTTTCTTGATGAATGAGAAAAGCCATTTAAATAGAATACATGAAATACAACATAGGAATATTCTTTATCACTGCAACTTTTTTTCTTTTCCTAATTTGACATTATTAGTACTATACAATTGATACTTATGATAAAACTACAATAATAACTTCACCAACCTATTAAAATATCTTGAGTATAGCGAAGCTTTTTGGGGAAACATTAGAAATATCGGGGGCGTCTTTTAAAATATTCAAATTTATTATGTGCACATCAAAAAAAGAGAAACCATTGAATAAATAAATTGTATCTTTTGATGTTGCACTGTAACAAGGAAACAGTTAAGCCAAGGATTCTTCTCCAGCATTATTAACTAAACCACAATTGAGAAACACATCTCAACATGTAAGCTTATTGATTGTTTCACTACTTTCAAGATGATAGCAGGTTCATTTTAAACTTAAACTTATAGCATGTTCAGTGTAACTTCTGATATCAATACTAACAAATACCTAAGGTGAAATACTGAACAAAGAAAACTATCCATAAACTAATGAAGTTAAGTATGTCAATCAATATGTAGTGGGCAATATAACAACTCATGTATAAGCGGTAGATAGGAATCAACGTTATATGTTTAAAAAAATATATTACACCCACACACACACAATTTTTCACTTAAAGACTTCAAATTTATCACAGTTCAAATAGCAAAATGTTCCACACAATTAACAAGGAAGAGGGTTCAAGGGTTTGAATTTTGAGAAAGACATATGGTGCTAACATGGTGCAAGGCACAATATAGCTAATGATGTTGCATTTTTTTTACTATTAACACATTATTTTTTACAAGTCCAAAATGCCCTTAAACAAACAATAAGCCAACCCTCATCCCCAAACTACTTCTTCCACTGCCTGTAACACCCTTACCTTATTTTCAGCTTTTTTAGAGTTTTGCGAAAAATGATATGCAGTTCGATGGGTAACACAGGAATAATATGAATATACTGATAATAAGTGCATGATTACAGAAATTCCCATATGATTAATCCCAATTTGGGCAGTATAATCCCTTAGGGTTTCAACATCCCAAGTTTACAGAATCCACAAGCAAACCATAAATCATGACAGTAACCACGATAACAATAATACATCAAGAGAATCAAGGTTCTTGAAGTTATCTTTGATTTCTCAAGCTTTCTCTCTCTAGAACGTCACCTCCTTCCCTCCTTAACCTTGAGATTAGCTTGCTAAATAATGAGTTCCATGAAGAAGGAGAACTTAGAGGAAGATCTACACAAGTTAGGAAGCCAAATCATAGGGAATAACAAACTTACCTTAAGATTTTCCCTTCTTGTCTCTTCCTTCTCTCTAGTTTCTTCCTAAGCTCTCTCTCTCTCTCTCTTAAGCGTGAAATGGGATAAGAAAGATGAAGCAAAAGACTTTTAAAATATCTCTCTCATTTCCTTAATTAACTTTATTGCAAAAATAGGGTTTATGACATAATACTTGTATTTGAGTTTATCTTCATCAAATGGTGTCATAAGCTTTCCATTCAAATTGAACTTATTCCTCTCCTTTTAGTTGGCCCAAATAACGTCCTAAGGTCCCCTTTTAACACCAAATTGGACTTCATCCATTTTGTCTAACCACATATGCCCATCTATACTATTTTAAGCTTAATTGAACATGTGCTCAACTTAATAAATTCTTATTTAAATCCCTTGGCTTTAGATAATGCCACTTGGCATATTTATTTTCCAAGAAAATATTTTCCTTCTCCAAAATATCCACCAATAAAGGGAAAATAAGGGTTTTTAATTTATTCCATAATTTACACAATTGCCATTACATTTTTTTTCCCAAATTCGCAATAGTTGGCAATTTTTCCAGATTTTCTGACCAAATTTTGAAAAATCATAACTAAATTTGTAGACATCATTTTAGAGTGATTCTAAAAGTTATAGAACCCTTATTGAGTCTAGTTTCAAGAAAAAATATAGAATATTTCCAATTAAAAGCACAAAATTCCCATAATTAAATTCTTTGGATGCTGTTTTAGAAACTTTTCAGATTTTCTGGGCCAACTTCAAAAATCTATATCTTTTTGTATATAGCATCAAATGATTCATATGACTTATCAAATTAAAGCTCAGGATGTCTACTTTCATTTTATAAAATTTTATAATTTTTACTCATCATTTGTTCATACAAAATCACATGATGAGCTCACTGCCTCGTAGAAAATGCCACTGGAAGCATAATCACATTCTCTAAAATTCACCATTTCACTTTCTTTAATACCCCAAAAATATAAGAACCATTAAGGAATAAATATAGGGCACCTGCTACACTGGGGTTTAGCAATTCACTTATTTCAGGCTTATTCCCAAACCTCTAATCCCACAATTTGGAGTATTACATCACCCCAAATCAGAATCACACTTTAAAACATGGGCTCAAATCATACAAAGGGAAAAAAATAAAAATCAATATTCCATATAGATCTAGCTACAGTAATGTTGAAATCTTGATCTTGTGGTGGTGAATACATATATGAACATCTAGAGAAAACAATTATGAGAGGGAGACGTTTACAACTTTTAATGTTCGTGGAGATCCAGAGAGAGGAAGATGGTAGGCGTTCACAACTTTGAATTTAAATGGTGAAAGATGGAGATAGAAATGGAATGACGGACATAGGAAAAGAAGGAGACGCCATTAATGATGGGGAGGGAGAAAGCAGCGAAGGGCTGGGGAGTGTGAAAACAAAACAAATCATTGTGCACCCAAAAATCCAACACACATTACCTACAGGCCAACATAATCAAAACAGGAAAAAAATTCGACATTTAGCCTCTAAAACCCTATTCATTTGACGGACGAAGATAGCACCAGCAAATAGAGGAGAAAACACCACAATGGAACTATCTATAAAGAAATTTCAACAAAAAACTACTAAATGAAGATCAACAATAGGTTCCCATGTGAGGTTTAAGGAAAAAAATAAAAAGGAAAGAAATTACAAAGCTCAAGCAAACCGGCATCCGACTATGCAACTGATTCCACCCATGATTGCCGCTTTGGGGATGACGACGCCGACTCTTCCTTTTTCCCCTGTAATGATGCGGACGGTGACCCTTATAGGAAAGATACAGCGTGAGCGTTCTTTTTGAGGAATCAACCATTGAAGTGTTTGATTAAAAGGGTGAAAGGCATTTTGGTTTTTAACCTAAAACTTCAAAAACCCAAATTCCCACCCCAACCCTTATTTGTCTTTTGCATGTTATAATGGACTTCTTGGAGTTAAACAAGTTCAAGTGATATTTTAATGAGATTTTCCCTATTTCTAAACACATGCTTAGCTTTCATTTGGTGAAAACTATGACCTTGTTAAAGATCTATATATGTGGTACATAAAAAAAGATCTATATATGTCTTATAATAATATTAAAAAAAATTAAAAAAAGTTTATATTATTAAACACCCTAAAAGTTTTTATTAGTTTTTAACTCTACCATTCTTCAGTACATACATAAAAGAAATCTAGATAAAAAGTTGTGACACGGCACCATAGAGAAACAATTTTCAAAAAGTGATCCAATAGTAGAGTTGGGGAACGAGGCCACATCCCACACAGCATGTGAGACATTTGGAGTTTTGTTTCATTTGCTTATATGTTTGCTGATGTAAACGTACAAGGAGACTTCTATGTTTCATTGGCTTATATGTTTGCTGATGTAAACGTACAAGGAGACTTCTATGTTTCATTGGCTTATAAAATATATATATATATATATATAAAAGGAGACGCGGTGTGAGACATTTATATATGCGGGATATTGGGAGTTTTGCCTCATTTGCAGATGTGGAGCAACTCCTTGCTTTTACAACAGCATGTGTTTACAACAGCATCTCCTTTACGTTTTCAATCTTTTGGGACCCGCACGCAGCACCTACTTGCTTTTCAATCGATTGTTCCCGCAGGATCACCTAATAAAAATGGGAACACTACGTCCGGTCCGGTTTTTTTTACCCCATTATATAAACTCGATACTTTCTTCACTAGTTTCAAAGCAGCTACCTCTGCCACAGCCAAGCTTCAAATCGCAATATGCCTCTCTTGAGCACCTTCAGGTAATTAAGTCTTTGCCTTCCTCCTCCTTTAATCTCTGCTGCTGCTGTTGCTCTTGTTGTTTAATTTATGTTCCTTTCTTTCTATCTCAATTGCCTCTGTATAGTTTACAAAATTTTTTCTGACTGATGACAAATTCACCAACTCACAGATCTTGGTTTTTCATCATGATGCTTTTTGCTATTCTTGGAGTGCTCTTATCTTCTTCTTCATCGATGTTGGGGGCAAGCTCTGTACTGTTCTGGGCTTTTCCCTTTTCACCCATCGTACATCTCTTAAGGTTAGTGCGCGCGCGCGCGACCACTCTTACCTTGTCATTGTGGCGAATGCATACCCATAATATTTGGGGTCCAACTCACTTACTGATCAAATTTTGCAGATTCCTTCCTCCACCTGAAGCTTTTGGTAAATTAATCGAAGAGTTAACTCGTATCGTGGAGAGGTGGTACCCAGATCAATCTCCATTGGAGGAAGACTCTGCAAGGGCATGGACTTTGATCGTAAGTAGAAGCATATATAGATGCACAGGAGACTTTGTGTCTGGCACTTTAGCTTGTGCCGTATTAGTATCATTTCTCATTTCCCGTCATGAGGCGCCAGTTTATGTCTTCCTCATCTGGGCAATATTGGTTGTTGCATATTTGAAGAACAACGGGGCAGCACTTCCTGGAAACGACACTGATTCAACAAGTTCCTGAGATTGTCTTGTCTAGTATCTTAACCTTCGTTACTATTTTTCGTTTATATGTGAAGATAGAGGTACTTTGTTTGTATTGGCGATAAGAGGTACTCTGCTTTTTATATATGGAAACAGAGCTTTCTGTTTCTGAAGAAGCCTCAGCAACTGCATAGCTTTAAAGATTGTTAGAAGTTGAATTAGTTAAGATTATTAGTGAATCTAGAGTCCTTAGTTTATAAGTGGAAAGTGTGAAGGGAAAATTTCCAAACAGTAATGTAATCATAGTATTTGTTTTATGTGATTCATTTCAGATATATAATTGGTCTTAGACCGAGCGAGTGCTTACTAAAAATTGTTGTGCTATTGTTGTCCACGTGTCCTTAAAAGTACGGAATAATAATAGGGTTAAGGTGCACCCGAAATACCATCCAAAAAAAAAAAAGGTGCACCCAAACATAGGTGGACATGTCCAAAAATAATTCGAGGTGGTGATTGCACCTTAACACATAATAAGATGCATATTAAAAAGGAGTCAAAATGCAGGCGTACAAGGAGAAGTCAGAGGCGTGAATTATTGAAGACAAAAGTGAAAGGTGATTGGTTTTGTAAGAGGATACTTTTACTCATTTTTTTCTCCAAATCTCATCTTCACCCCAACGTCAAAAAAATGAATTATTTATATTTAATTTTTTTAAATATATTATTATAGTATTTTATAATTTAATTTTTTAAAATTTTGTTTGTATTATATGAATTGTGTAGATCAGATTTTAACGATTTAAATTTATTATTCATGTTTAAAATAATATATTTATAAAATATAAAATTTGAACTATCTATTTTTCAATTTGAGGGTTAAGATAGGATTCTGAGAAAAAAAAAAGTAGATAAAGAATTTTGAGAAAACCCAAACCCATTGGTTTCATAGTGTTCTATGTCATATCTGTTAAAAGTACTTAGGGCCCGTTTGGTACGCTGGAATTAGGCTGTTGGAAATGGAAATGGAATTTAATTCCATGTCTTAAGTGTGTTTGGTATGGTTGAAATAGCCATGGAAATCATTTCCATGTGGAAGCCAAAACCACTAATTCCACCAAATTGATTTCCATCAAGAAAGTAAAGATTTGCAATTCCACATGATTAAATTCCATCATACCCTTCAACCTTCGCATGACCCCACCCACGACCCACCACATTCTCCGTCGTCCTTCCATTGATCCGCCGCGGCTTGTGCCCACAAACATGACGGCGACGGCGACATCCCACGGATCTCTGGCCTCATCTTCTCCCCATCTTCATCTTCGCCTTCTTCTATATTTTTGCCAGCGATCGTGCCACGATGTTGAAGATTTCAAATCTGTCATGGAGTTTATTCCAAAAGGCAAGTCCCTGCATTTCAGATCTGCCAAACGGCGAATTCCAAATTGCCATGTTGAAGATTTCAGATCTTCCATGAATATTTCAAACCACACGAGTTCCTGCAACTGCCATGGAGACGTGGAGTGAAGTTTCTGAGATTTGCAACGATGTGGAAGATTTTTTTTTATTTAGATGGGTATTTTGGTATTTTTGTATAAAAATTAAATTTCATTTCCATAGCATACCAAACATACTTTTAAATCTCATTTCCATATCCATATCCATATCCATTTTCATTTCCATCAAAATCAATTCCAGTGTACCAAACGGGCCCTTAATAATTATGAAGGTGTCCAAATTTTCTTATTTACAATGTTTTAAAAGCCGGACCGGACGTCGAACCGGAGAGGCTATCGGGTCATGGGTCGCATGATTGGATCGACGGTCGGACCGATAATATAATAATTAAATAAAAATAATATTATACGTATATATAATTATATAAATATAAAAAATATGAAATTTTAACATTACTTAAAAATAAATACATTCAAAAGCTTATATGTATCATCTTTCCTAAATTTCAAGTTCTAATACATTGAAATCATTAAAAATAACATAATAACATGCCAATAATACCAATAAATGGTTCTCGGTTCAACTACTCCGGTTCCTGGCCCAACAACCGGTTTGAAGCTGCCTGAAACGATCCAAATGATGACCATGCTGAACGAGCCGAAAGCCCAGGCACCGATCCAACCGGTCTGACCGTCCGGTCTGGTCTAATTTTTACAACATTGCTTATTTATCAGCTACTTTCAAAAATGTTTTTGTTATGACTTTCAACGTATTTCACTAAAATCAAGAAAAACATCAAACTTTATTAATTCTAGAGTTAATATAATGTTTGATCCTTATTGTAACCCCTTTAGTCTTAACGTTTTCTGACGAGTCTTTACATAAACTGTATATGGACCACTAAGCTTGATTTCAATTGTACCTGTGGTTAATTGGGTTTTCCTGATAGAGCTAGTGTCGCCATCGATTTTCAGATGCCTAAATCTTGACAGTGAGTGCTAGATCGACGATGAGAGCCTAGGGAGCTATGGACAGGATAAGAAGGAGAGGTTGTGGAGGCTGAAGCAGGGGAAGCAGTAAGATCTGAAGTAGGGGGAAGGAGTTGACCGGAAGAGAGAGAGAGATGGAAGAGGTGGTGAGATCGGGAAGAAGAAGGAGAGAGAGGGAGAAAGAGGGTGAAGTTTTAATTTGAGGGGTATTTTGGTCATCTGTGCCAAACATAAAAAATCCCAGATTCCCCTTCAATCCCCTCTTTGTCCTTTGCAAACATTAATAGACTTTTTTAGGTTTTGGAAGTTCACATAGTATTTATGTGTCTTTTTCCTAAAATTATTATGCCCTATTTAATATATAGGTCACTTTGCGTGTGTCTATAAAAATATGCATGTGATTGGCAAAAAAAAAAAAAGAAAAAGAAACATGTGTGTGTGTGTGTGTGTGTGTGTGTGTGTGTTACCAATGGATAGAGTCTAGAAATTAGGTCGGCCCATTAAGCCCTTTTAAGTCAAGGGTCAGGCTTATACATGGGAGTTTTCAAAGGGAGTCGGGCCTAAAAGGGCCAGCCTTGTAGGGGCGAGGGCTTAAAGGCGCTAGCCCTGCAAGGCTGAGGGCCGGCCCGTTTAAGCCCATTAATTTTTTTTTCTTGACTTTCCCGGTTGCCCTTGCCCGTACCCCTCTCTAACCTTAAAATTGCTTGATTTTCCTCGGCCTCTCTCACTCTCACATACTCACAGCCTCACTCCCTTTGTTCGACTTCGAATGGTCCTCAAACCCTTCCCTTCCTCAGCCCACGGTTTACATCTCCGACTTGAAAAAGTTGGAGTCTAACTTTCTCTGTTCCTCAAACCCTCTCGAGTGTCAGCCTTTCCTTCCTCCTAATTTGTTGACTTGTCTTACTTGTATGATACGTGTTGTTTAAACCCTAATGTTAGCAACATTTATATGTTAAATTAGAACTTTAATTGTTGTAATATACTAATTAATTGTTGTAGGGCCACGGGCTGGCCCTTTTAGGCCCTTATATATATATATATATATATATATATATATTTAAAATTATTTATATAATAATATTATTGATTTTTTATATTTTGTTAATGATGTTGTAAATATTTAGTTGTTATTATCTTGTTTAGAATTAAGTTTCATAAGAATATCTTGTATTAAAAATCCTAAAAATTATAAACGATATTTCTTATTTCACAAGCATTCTTACCAATTTTGTATTTTTTGACTTTATTTCTGGTGATTGTTTTATTTATATCTTTTGTTGTTTATTTTGTTGACTACTTACATTTTTCAAGACATATTTATAAGAAGTATTTTTTATTTTGTTAAGTCTTCTCATTAATTATTTGTGATTGTGGTACGTAGACAATAGTTTACCTTTGATTATGACTTAATGACTGTGTTTGGTTGTTGTATGGTGCATACCTTTTATACTTTAATTTGACAACATTTATATGTTAAATAAGGAATTTCATTGTTAAAATTTTTTTAAAAAAACTAAAAAAAAGTAAAAATTGTTAAATCTTGTGAAAAGGACTTCAGGTTAAGCCTTTACTAAATATTTAACCTCAAACTCCACACCTATGTCATGACAGCATACATTTCTCAAAGAATTCACTAAATTAGTGATGCTCTTGGTAGAATCTATTATGGAATTCACTAAAATATAATGGTGTTGACAAAGTCAGTAATGGATTTGACAAGAATCATCAAGTTCTAACAACATGTGCCAAAGGATTCATCAACAGTTTTGCCTTGTCACCAATTGAGTTATGCGGGTGATAAAACCAGTAATGTTGTTGAAAAATACCATAATGTTTCTCACACAGTCGTTAGGTCTTGACAAAATGAGTAAATGCCTTTACTATTAATGCTAATGCCAAATTTAGTAATGATAATGACAAATCCTGTGATGCCGTTGACAACAAATCAAATATGGTAATGACAGCAACTCTCATGCATGTACAAATATGCTTATGACATGTCTATTGAAGATTACTCATTTTCACTTACACCTAATGCATACAAGTCATCAACTCCATAGAACTTATTCATTTCCTATACATTACTTGTAATAAATTTACACCATTAACAAATGATGCACATAAAACACCCATGTCATTCCCACTTAACTACCATACACAAGTCATTGACATCTCACTTTTTCACTCCAAACAATCAGTCATCCACATCAACTCAATGCTACCTATTTCAAATCAATAAGCTCTTCATTATACTCCCTCTCACAGCTAATATGACCAAATGCATAAATAACCCACACCACACTGTCGATGCCGTCGTAGTTACGTTAAGTTTGAACCTTTAATCCGCCTTAACCTACTAACTCACTTACCTACAACCAAAACCGCCATAAATAACCTACAATCGCAGCACCATTGTCATTGTTCTTAGCCCTCACTGACAGCCCCAAATCAATTATCTCCCACACCCCACGTAAAGCCCCAGATTTTTACTGTTCATGCACTATCAAACCCATTGAACCACACTCAAAACCCACCAACATAAACAATGGGAATAAGATGGTTATTGTCCGATTCATCTGAAAAATATAATGTTTGTCAGAAACTTATTTACACTTGACTCTTTTCTTAGCTTCCTTTTCTTCAATGTTGATGGCTACCTCATTCTTCACCTTCACCTTCAACTAAAACCATCGTCCCACTCAGCGTTTTTGGCTTTTTGCACACCAGCCAACTAATATGTCAAACCATTTTAAAAAAGACATTTTGGTCTTTAACATAAAAATTCAAAAACTCAGATTCCCACCCCAACTCTTATTTATCTTTTGCATATTAATGATATTATAGTGGATTTTTGTGGGTTAAATAAGTTTAAGTGGTATTTTAATGAAATTTTCCCTAAAATATAATGGAGTCTAAATGTTTGAGGAAATGCAAAAAAAAAAAAAAAATTGTTGATTTTAGATGTGGGCTCAATTACATGTATGTTTTCATTTCACGTTTTTACTCTCTCTCTCTCTCTTCCTCTCATTTTCTTGTGCTTGTTTGGATTAGTGATTGGAATGCTTAAAAGCAGCTTTTCAATCTTGATTTACGGTATACGAGGTAAGTATGTGAGAGGAGTTGTGTCTCAATTTACGTAAAAAGCAGCTTATAAGCAAATCTGATCGTTAAAACAGACATATAATGCGCTTTCCTTTCTTCTTATCTCAGCTGGCCATAGCTCACAAAATGACAAAATGAAACTTCATCTGGCCAAGGGCGATTTCTTCACAAATCCAACAAGCGGTTAGAATTAAAATTTGGCAAAAAAAAGAGGTTAAACTTAATTAAAAACAATAAGTATGTAAAAAAATGGCATACCTTTTCTAAATATGTTCCTATTTATGAAAAGAACATATGATAGATAACGAATAAAAAATATGAAAGAGAATAAATATAAAATTTGGGAGAGAATGAGTAATAAATAATTGAATAAAGGAGAATTAATGGATCCTTAATATAAATATATGTATTTAATAGGAGTGGAAAAATAAAAAATAGTTTAAATTTTGAAATACAAAAAAGTTATTTATATTAAGGAATAACCCAAAAAAAAGTTTTTATAAATAGGGAGAATTCCTGAAAAGGAACCTGAAAATTGGAAAATGATATATGAATTTTTTTACCAAAATTTGATTATAAAATATCAAAATGTGATAAGAAATTTTTAACTTTTTTCTTATAAAATGATTGATCTATCATTTTCTAATTTTTAAGTTTTTTTTTTCAGAAATTCTCCGTTATAGATAAGATCCGACGGGTAATAAATATTTCTCAAACTATAGCACGTTAGAAATTTTTTACCGTACATATAGCATATCAATCAAAAAGCCCAATTTCACTTGCTTTAAGCTCTCGAGTCGAAACTTAAGTTCGCCGCTCGTGCGATTATTCTTCCCTCTGCTAGGGTTTCACCATTGTGCGATTTATCTTCAAGCGGGTGCAGATCTCCCCTGGCGACGGCCAACGCTGCTAGGAGAAGGATCTCGACTTGCTCTGTAAGGTTTGCATCTCCCAATATGGGTGAGTTCTTGAGTAGTTCCATGTCGCGGCCGGGGGCGGTGCTGGTTGGGACTGAGACTGGCGACGGCAGAGAACGGGGAAGGAGTGAGGAGGGACGCGAGAAGGCTGTTAGGCCTCAACCCTCAGTGAAGCGCTCCGACGAGGATCGGCGATGGGTTCCGCCATGGCCCCCGCCGGTGAAGACCAAATCAGAACGGTGGATCTCTTTCCTCCCTAGCAAAAGGACAAGCTCGACGGTGGATAGTAGGTGGGAATGTGCAACCGCTCGGAGTAAACCTATGGCAAAGTCATGGAAGCACTCAAAGGTGATTGAGGGCAGATCTGAAGCGGAGAGGGGGTGTTCAGAACATCGGAGCTCAAAGATAACACAAGCCCGCGCCATGGCGTCGGAGGGCCTCTCTGCCGATGCAGTTGATCTGAGGAATCTGAGGGCAGAATCACAGATGCATCCTAAGGTACGAAATGCTCAATCCTTTGATCTTGAGGTAAGTGAATGGTTAAAGGTTCCTACTTCCCCAATTAAAATCTGTTTGGGTTTGAGATTTGGGAATGGTTGGACCGGTTTGCAATCTGTGGATCTCTGTATGTTAAGCATCGTAGCCTTATCCGAAGCTTTGATAGTAGTAGTAACTTGTTTAGTTTGGTTTGAGTGGACTCTGCGTGTTATACATCCACTGGGCAGTGAGCTTTGCAATTCAAAATCCCGATTCCATGTTACCTCTGTCTCGATAAATTTGGTGGGGAAGGGTTTTAGATGGGAACAAATGATTTTTTCAAGCTACATAAGCAGGGTGTTCGCCACCACTCCACAATATGGTTATACGGGTGGTCTAGGGTATCGGTGTGTGGTAAAATAGGAAAGTTTTTTATTGATCATCTGGTGATAAATTGTGCAATATATAGACAACTGGAAATTATTAGTCTGAGTTTGTTCAGGATGTCCTTATGCTCTGTTCATTGTTGGCTAAATGGGTGCCTGTTCAGTGTGTTGCTCAACACTGTTCATTGTCAGGGTAAACATATGCCAGTTCAGTGTACATGGATTTACTACTCATCCTCGGACTGGGGAAGTATTTCGTTATCCTATTGTCTATTTGATTGTGGATTCTTTGTTATGTTGACAATGGTTTTCCTAGAGTACATAGTGGCTCTAAGGAACTTGGTTAGGAACCCTTCTTGCAGGTGTGTTTCCAGGGAAGCAAAATTGGCAATCGAGTGGATTGACAATGCTTCATTGGAAGGGTCTTCCCCCGTAGTTTGGGTATTGCGACCTCCGTTTCTGCTGTAGGCCTATTCTGTGTATGGTGCAGTGGGAGATGTGGCTTTATTCTCAATTTATCATTGTAATAGAGATCCTTTAATTATTGGTTTTTCTATTCTGTTTGCTAGGTATGTAGGTATGCGTGTTTTCTTTTTTCTCTGCTAGTACTGGTTTTAGTAATTGATCATGAGACATTGTATTCTATTGGTTTTTAATACTACTAGTTTCCTTTGATGGCAAAAAAAAAAAGCTCTTGAGTTGGACATATATCCCTGCTTTCGAGACAAATTTTGTTCATTCAAAAGTTTTCAACCACAATTTTGGGTATAGTAGAAGGGGTTAATCCCTCATAATATGGTGAATTAAGGTTTGAATTTCTATTAGGAGAGGTACCTACATTTAGTGTCTGACAGTGCCTTGAATATGATTGTCTCCAATAGGAGGATACATATGTTTGGGGGAAAAAAAGTGGAAAGGTTTTCAACCACAAGGCCTAGCATTAGGGGTGTTCTCGAGACAAGATAGGATCGGGAAATCTCATTCCCGATCCCGATCCCTTTCTTTTTTTTTTAATTTTTCCCCCATATTAAATTTGTTGTTATGTTTTCTTTAGTCTAATATGAATATATAATTTGTCTAATATTATATTGTATCAAATCAGTCCTATACAAATATTTAAAGTGAATTAAAAGAAACTATGGATTTTATTGTATGCCTGAATGGCTGAATTTGTTTGGTACCAAATGAAAGAATAAGAAAACTAACCATTGTTCTTATTTTGGAAACCAAAACTAGGGGTGGGCATGGGCAGGGCGAGACCCCTGCCCGATGCCCAGCCCAAAAGATGAACGGGCTGCATTTTACAGCCCGATGCCCGGCCTTGCCCAATAAAAGCCCTAACTATTTCGGGCAGGGCAAATGTGGGCTGGGTAGGGCGGGCTTCCCTGCCCAAGTGGTAACTTCCTAATCAATACCATTATACAAAACCTCCAATTACACTTAATAAATACTATTAAAAACTTCAAATACATTCCATAATTTCACACATTGACATATCTCAAAATAAATCTATAACTTAAGTGTTGAAATTAAAAAAAAAAACTAACACGTTTTAATAATTACATGACAAATTATGAAGTAATATGTGTTTGTATATGAATATTGATTGATATGAATAGGTGCTTTGTATCATCTATCCAGATCAAAAAACCATGTCCATCAAAAAACCAATAAGTTATATGTAAACTGCGGTGGATGGATATTAAATAATAATATAAAATATTTTATAAACATGAAATAATATATACACATATTAAATAAAATAATATGTATAAAATACTATTTATTTTATATAAAATAATATATATTTTAAATAAATTGTATATAATTTTCAAGGCAGGGCCAAATGGGCAGGGCAGGGCAGTATCCCCTGCCCGATGCCCGATAGTTCGCCCTGCCCAAAGATGCCCAAATTTTTATCGGGCCACTTTTTTTGGGCTGGGCAGGGCAATTTTTGACCGGGCTCGGGTGGGCATACCGGGCTCTTGGGCATCATGCTCACCCCTAACCAAAACAGCGCCATTTGATTAGTTGTCATGCACTTGCTTTTCATGTGACATGCTTAAAGTTGCCAATTTAACTATAAAAAGCATAAGGACAAAAATAGAAAATTAGAATTATTTAATAAATAATAAATAAAATTAACTTAATAAACTAAAAGAATAATTAGAATTATTTAATGCCCATTCAGCTTTTCACATTTTCTTTTATATTTAGTCTTGTCGTCTTGGATATTAAAAAAAATGCGCGCGCGCACACACACACATTCAGGATCGGTAAAAAGTCGGGATTGAGAAGTCTCATTCCGATCCCAAATAATTTTTCCCGATCCCGAGACAAGAATGGGAAAAGTTTGAACACTCCTACCTAACATAGTTAGCATTTAATTGGGTTCCTTAAACATATAGTCAGGAGTTTGATCCTTCGCGGTGTGTATGGAGAGGATCTCACGACCAATACTAAAGCCTTTTAAGAAGTTTACGATGTAAAGGGATTAGTCACCGTTATTAACTGTGGATACTTAGGCCTGAAAAAAAAAGTTGTCATTACATGAGATTTACTAAAATTCAGAACCAACAAAATTCAGGGATAGCAAGGATGGATGTTCTGAAAGGTTTCATTCTATAAAACATTGACCTTGCTTGATCTCCTTGAGTCCAGTTTCTTTTTCCAACGCTGAGATATGAAGACTAATCTCAGATTCACTTGAAGATCAAAGTCCCCACTTTTAATAAATTTCTAAGGGGATTTAAGTGCATGTTTGGGTAACTGCGAAACCGTGGTTTTAGAAGTCATTTTCTGGAAGTTGGGATAAAAGTTCTTTCACATATTTACCTTATAAATCATAAAATCTATTTTTCAAAAGCTACATTAGTTGAAGGCATATGAATATTGTTAAAATACCAAAATGCCCCTATGTAGTCTAGTTTAGATTTTGATTATTTTAGTTGGATTAATTGTAAATTCCAAAATCCAGTTCCTGCGTCTCCCTTGCTTGTCGTTATTTTTTAAATTCTAATTTCACCCCAAATTCCTCAATCAGATGAAACGGCTAATTGAATATTGGCATTTCCATGTGAATTTTAACATTATTATATAACCGTTTTGTTGTTTTAAAAAAGGATATGTGCACAAAAAATAAAGAATCAAAATGAAAAGCATGATATTTCATCTAAATAGATATTTTTATGTCATATAATTGTTTAAATAATGAACTCAGATTTTTTGTTAGAGGAAATTAGGAAGAAGGTCCTAGAGAAAATATTATGTGTGACAAATAATCTTAAAAATTGTAATTTTTTTAGAAAAACCAAATAACACAATGTATTTACTATTTAGTGGCGCAATTTCGCTCATTAAATTTTAAAATAGAGTAATTTCCCCCCAATCTCCTGAACCTTAACTCCTTATCCACCGTGCAGCCACCTCCGACAGGTTTTAGAAGGAGATCAGAGGAGAAAGAATTAAAACATGCCTTGAGATTATAGTTCATAATACTTTCATGCATCCGTTGCTTCTTTTTCCCCCCGCCAGCATACATCCGTTGCTTAGTAAAAATCCCAACATCTATTTTCTCTAATATATATTTATATATATAAATTTTCCCTAAAAAAATATACTCGTATACAAATACAAGAAAGAATAAAGGACAGGCACTGTGAGACACCAACCAGGAACATGGTGGATTCCAATTCGAAAACTTTTTTGATGGCTATGATTTTTTAAAAAAAAAACGATGATCGGAAAATGGAATACCTTCAGCATTTGGGTAAAAAAAAAAGAGAGAGAGAATAGCCATGATCAGAAAAGTAGAAGCACAACGCAAGGAAAATAAAGAATGGACAAGTAAACATGGCCGCACAAATCTGATTACACCATCTCAACAGAATCAGTCCTATCTAACTAAACAGAACCTATATTTCTACAATCAAACTCCATGCTATATTCCTGCAGCATTGATAGTCCATGCCATTCACAAAAGGCTGTTCTTGCTAAATTCCAGCCAATCTGAATGCAGACAAGTTACTTTGCTTCAATGGACAGCTTTTGACTTTTGCACAGCTCAAAGGACAAATTTTTGTAGAATGACATTTTACTTCAATCATCTACCTGCAACCAATATGCATGAGATTTCCGAGTGTCAGGATCAAGTAGATTCCAGGAAAAATGAAGACATATTTTTAAAGTGCAAAACAAGTAGAGAGATTAACCATCAATGAACAACAACAGTCATGTGGATTTTCAAGGTGAAAAAGAAAATTGCACTACAACAAAACCATTTAGTCAGAATGAAACATCTTGTTTTCAGCAATGTTTGTTACGGATATTAAGGTGAAATTAATTGATTAGTTGGTTAGTTGGTTAGTCGTCTTGTTTTCCTACCAAGTTCTATGACATATCAAGATTAAGGGCAGCAAAGGATCACACTGAAGCGAAGCAATACCATGGGTTTGGACTACAAACTTAGTATCTCTTAAGCCAGTTATTTCTAGCAAAGTTCATCACCTAGTGATACAAACGTGCAATCAATCAATGATGTAGGGGCTATATAGTAAAAGAAACAAAAATTTTCAATATCAAAGAGAACCCAACCAATCATGGGAAAGAACCACTTTTTCTTTTTTGTTAGAAAATAAAAAGGAACACACACTCAGACACATCAGTTTCCATTGAGATAAATGCCTCTTCATCTATTATTAAAGCAACAAAAAGCACTCAAAATTTCAAAGCAGAATTCTTGTCCAGGAAGAGCCATGCAAAATAAACTTGTGTATACCCAATGCTACTGAGCAACAAAACTTAGTTCAACTTTCAATACCTAAATTATACGAAATCAAAATCTGTTTCAAACCAGCAGTGTATATGTTAAATTGAAATCCTAGAGCAATGTTGGCCAAAAAAAAAAAAAAAAAAGAAATCCTAGAGCAAGCACGAAATTGGATTAACAAATTTTTTAACAAAAATTGCAAGAAACGCACAACTTATCACCTAACTTTCGGCCACCCCTTAGCACCATTCCACCATAAGTTGATTGCCGATGCTCAAACGCCATTCCCATCACTCCCCCTTCACCGTTGTGTTTGCCGTCCAAGCGCCACCAGTCTCTTCAATTCGGGGAGAACGTTTCAGATCTGAGTAAGAAAAACGACCCTATATGAATTGTATGGATGAGATTATTTCACAATTAACGGCTCAGATGTTTCCACTTATCCCAACGGTGCATTTCAAAGATGAGCACCATTTGCCTATAGATGCGACATGCGGACTCAGGGCTTGGTTGAATTAGCCATTGAAAAACAGTTCATGTAAACCTAGATAAAAGCCAACTTTTACTGCTATTCCAAACAGACACTCAGTAATTTAATCCATTCATAACTCCATTCCGTTTCTTTCCATAACAATTCGCATACCACATACAACCTAAACACTACACAATTGTCAAACTTTACCTGCAAAAGTCATATTGTGAACTAATAAAATCTGGGCTATCCAACTGTATTTTGTCTTGCCTCTAAGGGCTCAGCTATCCTCACCGAGCTAAATCCGATGATAGATTGCCTTCATCCGATCAGTTTAAGGACGTCATGCTGTCAGCTGTGTCAAAATCAAGCTCATGGTCGTCATTTAATCTAATCAAACTTAAGGCAGTGATTTTCTTGGCCCTCTTATTAGCACTCAATAATCTCCTAATCTTGACTACATCATCCCACTGTTCTGTGTGGGCATAAATATTGGCCATAATGGAATAAACGCCGCCGTCTTCTGGCTTTATCTCCATCACTTGTTGGGCTGCTTTCTTTGCAATCTCAAGGTTCCCATGTGTCCTACATCCTCCAAGCAACCCTCCCCACACGAAAATATCCCCACCATATGGCATTCCTCTTATAAGCTCCATTGCTTCTCCAACCAAACCTGCCCGCCCTAACATGTCCACCATACAACCATAATGTTTGGCCTCCGGAGGAATCCCATATACAGGTCCCATTTCATTGAAGAGTTTTCGAGCTTCATGGACCAGACCTGCGTGGCTACATCCCATTAAAACTGCTAAGAAGCTCACTCCATCTGGTTGAATTCCAGATCCAATCATTCTATGAAAGTAGTCTAGCAAAAATGAGCCTTTGCCGTGCATCGCAAGGCCAACAAGCATTGCATTCCATGTAAACACGTGTTTATCCGTGCTTGAATTGAATATAGCTATTGCAGTGTCAAGACATCCACACTTGGCATAAAAATCCACCAAAGCGGTGGTCAAAAAGGAATCAACTTGAATGCCATTTCGGGTGATGTACTCGTGAACAATTTTTCCCTGTTCTAATTCCCCCAGCTGAGCACAAGCAGAAAGTACAGAGACCAATGCGATGTTGTCTGGCCGAATTTCTAAATCAAGGATCTGATTGAAGAGTTCGATGGCTTCACTGAACAAATTGGCCTGGGTATAACCAACTATCATAGTGCCCCAAGACACAGCATCACGTACCGGCATTTGATCAAACATCTCACGTGCACGGGTAATCTGCCGAGTCTTGACAAACCCATCAATCATGGCATTGTAAGAGACAACATCCTTGTAAGAGCTTTCAGCGAACACTTGGTAGGCATCATCGACACGGTCGTGGATAGAGTAAACATGTACAAGAGAATTCAGCACGAACAAATGGGCCACGAACCCGAACTTGAAAGCTTCTGAATGAACTGATTGTGAAAGAGCAAGAACACGGAGTTGAGCGCAGGCTTTGAGGACAAATGGAAAGGTGTGGAAGTCAGGAGGAACAGAGAGACGGCGCAACAGCGTAAAGATTTCTAGGGCGCAGACAGGCGCGGAAAGAAGAGTGTGAACTCGAATGAGGTTATTATAAGAGAATGTTGATGGGTTTGGAATGGAACGGAAAACAGAGAGTGCATAGTTCGATGGGTTGAAAGTGGCGGATTTGGCTAAGTTATTAGTGGGTATGAGAATGGAAGCAAAGGTGTGGAGAATGGTATTCGAGAAAGGTGAAGGATGAAGGAAGAGGAGACCGGAAGTAATAGAGTGAGCATGAAGCTGATGGAGTTGTTTGATGAATTTGCATTGTTTTATCCCATTCAAGAGATTCATGTAACCGAGCTCCTTTGCTTCAGTGATGAATCAGAGGGAAATTTCATACTTCAGATAAGCATATGAACTGACTCAAAGTTAACTATCCTGGGCAGAAGAATCTGCCTCTTTTACATACGTCGCGACGTAACGACAGGAAAAACATAAAAATTGAAATCGTGAACGGCAGGATTCGAACCTGCGCGGGCAGAGCCCACATGATTTCTAGTCATGCCCGATAACCACTCCGGCACGTCCACCTTATTGTTAAGGGTCTTCAATAAATGTTACTGGTGCTTATTACTATTGCAACAATGGACCAGAGGGAAAAGGCCCGGAGGGGGGGGGGGGGCAAAAAAGGCAAGCAAAACGTATAGAAGCCCAATGAGCCACTTGTACCCACGGCGGGAAGCTGCTTGGCGGCGCTGTATGGGGGTAGAATCTCCAACGTCTCCTCCGGCGTTGGGATGGAAAAATTCCTCAACATCCAACCAACCAGTGGCTCCAAGTGACTCCAAACAGTGAGCGAGCTTGATATCCGAAGCATTGGTGGTAGGAAACGAGAAGGATATGGGGAACAAAGAGAAAGCGAAGGAGCGAAGAGAAAAGAGGATGCAAGAGATATCGATTCTCAGGACCATCCCCTATTCTGATCACCAGAGGTTGGATTATTTGCTCCTTTACTCTAAATTGTTTTCAAAAGAAAATATGTTTTTGTTTTCTCGCCGTTGGATTTATGACTGCTCGAGGCCGAAAACTAACATTCGCTGGATCATAACATCCGACAAATCTAGTAACAACTCATCCTCTATTAGAGATGACTGGATAAAAAAAAAGCATTACGAGTTTAGGAGTGCTGAAGTTTATATGGCAGGGAAACTTGTAAGGATAAGAACTTACGACTTGGCAAAACTTGAAAAGGAAAAAGTTTTGGGTGTATAAAATTTAATTGTCATTTCCTCGATCAAATAATATAGTATCTCGTATAAATGATTTAGTCTGAATGTCTTTCTGATGGGATAATTGAATTCGACCTGAGAATATTGGTACTAGGCATTCATGTAAATATGGCTATCTGCAAGTTTACACTACACAATAATTCAGAATCTGTCCCGCAGTTCATGGCATTAGAGATTTTTTTTTTTTTTTAATTTGCATAATTGCAGGTGGTGGTCTAAGGAAACAGTTGCCGTGGTTACTGGTGGAAACAGAGGCATTGGATTTGAGATTTGTAGACAACTTGCTGAACATGGATTGACTGTTATATTAACATCAAGGGATGCGAGTGCTGGTCGTGAGGCAGCTAAGGTCTTGCAAGAAGGTGGTCTTAGTGTAGTCTCACATCAACTGGATGTGTTAGATTCTTCCTCCATCTACCATTTTGCTGAGTGGTTACAGAAAAATTATGCTGGTTTGGATATTCTGGTTAGTTTCAAAGTTTTTTTTTTAATATATAACCTGGTTTCAATTCAAGCGCTGACCAACTGACTGATATTGGGATCTTTATGATTGTTTATAAATTCTAATTGCTTCCAGTTTATCTTCTCAATATCCGCTGCCTTCTATTGGCATTATATCATTATATGCGTTCCTTTACTTAAAATTTTTTTTAAAAAAAATACTTTCTGGCCATGTAAGTCTACTCAAATACAACAAGTTTTAGCAGGAACTAGGAAGTGAAACAGGCCCTCGATTCATGATTCTAAACAATACTATTATCTGCAGGTAAACAATGCAGGAGTTAATTTCAATCTTGGGTTTGATAACTCTGTTGAAAATGCCCATAGGGTTATTAAAACAAATTATTATGGCATTAAGATAATGACTGAAACTATGATCCCATTGATGAAGCCTTCCATTAAAGGTGCTCGTATTGTTAATGTGAGCTCGCGTCTTGGTAGACTAAATGGGAGACGAAATGTAAGTGGAAATTCCTTTTGTTGCTTCCTGAAAATACATCTTTTCTGTGTTACATACAAACATATATGTGTATATGTGTGCGCGTGTGTAAAATGTGTGTGTCTGTGTGTAAACAATGGTAAAGCATTTGTTTTGGTGATAAATCCTGAAGAAAAGCTGATCTTCATCATTAATTCCTTCCCTTGTTAACACCTTCTCGTAAATTTGCTTTTTCTTGCTAGTGCTCTTCCTGCTTTCATATTCAGAATTTGCAATTATTGGGACTAAACCAAAACATGTTCTTGTATGTTACAATCCGTAAACTTCTTTGTTTACAGTGTACTAATATTATTTGAAATTGAATTCCAACAAGGTTGAAACTTGAAAGTGATAGAGAAGCATTAGGCTTTATGACAGATATAACAATTCCTGTGGTCACTCCTATACTTCATTTTCCCTGAACTGATATGTTAGACTGAAAATTTCTTACAATCGTACAGCCTTTCGTTTTGTTTCACATTTATTCTGCCATATAAATATGTGATTTGTGCCTTATGGCGATATCTTGTTATTAGCTGCTTTGAAGTATAGTAGAGTAATGGGTTCCTTGTACAACTTGTTATATGTTGTAACCTAAAGAAAAGATTGATTGTGAGTTGCTTGAGCGACAGAGAATCGGCGATGTAGCCTTGAGGGAGCAACTAGATGACGAGGAAACCCTCTCAGAGGAACTGGTTGATAGGACTTTGTCCACTTTCCTGCAACAAGCAGAAGATGGAACCTGGACATCAAATGGGTGGCCTCAAACCTTCACTGACTACTCAGTGTCGAAACTTGCGGTTAACGCTTACACAAGACTTATGGCAAGAAAACTGCTTGAGCAACCTGAAGGTCAGAAGATTTACATCAATTGCTATTGCCCTGGGTGGGTGAAGACTGCTCTTACTGGTTATGCAGGAAATAACACTGCTGAGGAAGGAGCTGATACTGGAGCATGGCTTGCCCTTCTTCCTGACCAACCTGTATCTGGGAAATTTTTTGCAGAAAGGCGTGAGATTAAGTTTTAGGCTATCTGGATTTTGAGGAATCATGTTGCAACCAACTTCAGAAGCTTAAAAGGAAAGGAGCTTTTGAGATCTTGTTGCATGTATTGTGTTTACGTGTGAAGGACAGCTAGCTATCACCAATGTATACGGAGACTTCGAGCAGTTTTGTGATCAATCCATGTAAAACTAGCCATGTTTGAAGCCCATCCTGATGCCTGAGGAATGAGTGTTTTGAAATTTGTATCTTTCCCCACAAGGGTACTACTATTTAGGAGTGTGCTAATGCATAATATCATTTTGGATTTTTAATCCTTGGCTAAGATGCTCGCAAGTTTGTTTGATTAATTCTGCATTTTACTTGTCTCCTTTGTCTATTTTTTCCCCGTTTTGGTCGATATTAATTAAATTTGTTAAGGTTGTAGTGAAATTCAATTTATAGTTTTTATAACACACGAACAATTTATTTCTTTTATGTGTCAATATATTTTAGTATAATTATATGCCACAGGATTATGAACTGTAAATGTTTTTCTTCATAAATGGCTAATATATACGTTTTCCCACGTGGCATCTACTCGTGGCACTTTGGCAGAAAGAAAGGAAAAAAAAAAAAAAGACGCTGCAGGTAAATTTTAAACTGAGAGAGAGAAAATTACCCTAACCTTCGGTGATCATCCTGTCCCCTGCGATTGAGAGAAAGCGGCGATCTCTCCCCTGCGACGACGAAGCTTGAGCTCTACAGGCTGAGTTCGTGGCAGGTGAGTTGTGATTTGTGGTTTCCTCTTGTTTTCTTCTCCCTGTGACTCCTATAACCAGAGCGATGCACGCGGGATGCTTTACAGCAACAGGAACAGCTCAACACTGAACCATTTTTGCTGATTGCGTTTCTATCTCTTATATTGAAGGAGGTACTGATACTTCTCTGGATTACAGATCCATTTCCACTTTCTTCGATTATCGGTATTCTGCGTGTCTGGGTTCATATTTAAGTTTAGTGTGAATTCTTCTGGGTTCATAGCTACAATCAATGATTCAATGTGACTTGCTCTGTCCGAATAAAATTTCATCAAATAAATGATTTAGTAAAAAAGAATCGGATATCCATGGGTCAGGCATGGCAAATAATTGTTCAGCTCGGAGCTTCGTCGTAACAAGGCTCGATCGCTGGAGGAGGTTTCCAACTTGCAGAGTTTGGCAGTGAAAAAGGCTGTTTATTTAACTTCGCTAGTTACAGAATCATTTTTTCCCCTCTGTTCGCCAAAGTGCCAGGTCCGATTAAACGATGATTTGAGTTGTTGTGTTGTGATTGGTGAAGCTAAGTTCATGTATCATAGTGTTTGGAACTTGCGAAAACTCGTTTTAGGAGCCCTTTACCGCATAGCACAAAACTCTTCCCACAGTTTGGGCATGTTTGTTTGGGCGTTACGATTGTTTATAAGTTGTTTTTATGTAAATCGAGATACAACTTCTCTCATATACTTACTTCGTATACCATAAATCACTATTAAAAAGTAACTTATAAATAATTAAATCGCTAAAATAAACATGTCCAAGTATCTTTAACTTAAACTACTCTTTTCGATCGTATTTATAAATAGTTTTTTTTAATTACGGAAACCTCTGGTCCTAAATGTTATATTTTTTTTATATATATCCTTATTTATGAAAAAAATATAAAAGAGAATAGATAAAAAATATGAAAGATAATGAACTTAAGATATAAAACAGAATGAAGAATGAATATTTAATAAGGATAAAATAAAAAAAATTATATTTTCAGATAAAAAATAAAAAATACTTATAAAAAACATCAGTTTTATGGGGGGAGAAAATTATTTATAAATATAATAGAATATTCTTTGAAAACTAAAAATCCCTGTGATTAATCCAACGCTCCAAAGCCTTTCACATAGAGCATATGGACGAAGAAGTGACACGACGCGACGCGATGGTTGGCCTGCATCGTCTTTTGTGCATATTTGGGATATTTTATATTTTTAGTTTATAAGTGTTTTTTTATATAAATCAAGATAAAACTATTTTTATATATATTTTTTATATATAATAAATTATAATAAAAAACCTGTTTTTAAAAGCTTTAATTACCGTCCCAATCGAACACTTTGCTTGGTTTTCAACTTTCCGTCCTAACGGAGGAAGGAATAATTATACAAAAAAAAAAAGAAAGAAATAATTATTATCGGATACCGAACTTCTTTTAATGAGTGTTTGAAAACACTCAAAAATCGTAATTTTAAAGGTTAATTTTTATAAATTAAAATAAAATTACCCTTATATATTTATTTTATAAATCATAAAAATTATTCTCAACCACTAATACAAACACATGCCGATACATTTATTTGTTACAGCGCTGCAGATTTAAATTCGGATAAAGGCCGTTTCCTGTAATCGTTTGGTTTTAGGTTCTGCACAAACCGCAATCTGATCGTAATGGCGAATTTGCGAAGGCTTGTAATTAACCTTTCCAGGGCGGTTAATTCTGCAACGCCTTGTACGAGCTCTGTCCAATCTGCTTCAAGACCTCTTCTCAGGTTCTCCTTAAACCATATATTCTTCCTATGAATTTGAACTCTGATTGGTGTTTCTTTTTTAATCTTTCTCTGATGGAAGTGGGTTTGTTTTTTTAAAAAAAAAATTTCAGGCCTTGTTATGGATATGCTTTGTCTTCTCGATTCTCTTCCCTGAGTAATGACTCTCAATCGCTTGATATAGACTTGTCCAACGAGGAAAGCAAAAGGCGCTTGTTTAATAGGTTCCATTCTGGAATTTCTCTTTCTTTTCTGCATTTCTCCCCTTTTCTATTGAATACGTTCCTCCATTTTTTTTTATGATAGAGTTGACATGTTGATATGCTTCGCGTTTCAATTTATGTGTAGATTATTGTATAGAAGCAAACAACGAGGGTTCCTTGAACTGGACTTGGTCCTCGGCAAATGGGTGGAGGAGAATATCCATTCCTTGGATGAAAATCGGATTAAAGCTCTGATTCATGTTCTGGACATGGTATTTTCAGTCATCCTTATTTTTTTTATTAATAAAATCATGGACGAATTCATTTCACTCTATCTGGCCTGATTGTTGTAATATTGGGGATCAAGTGTCTTTCACTATCCGCCGTTTCTCTTGTGTGTGTCTGTCTCTTTGAATGAATGCATGCCTGCTAAAGATTTAATTTTGCTAATTAGTACCATTATCCCCGTCATGGACTATATATATGCCACTGATTACTGATATATAGTCAAACATTATCATGGTAGGAGAGAGTAGTTCGAGTCTGGAATCTGATCTGGGAAGAGAATCCTAACTTAGTTTAATCGGCACCAGAATAGAAAGATTTCCAAGTCAAAAGCTAGAGGGTGTTTGGTTCTATAGAGCATGATATTTGGAATGAGAGCAATGCTTCGCTGGAATCTCAAACCTTAACACCTTTTTAGTTCATGAAAGTTCAAAAATTTCTGTTCTGCAGGAGAATCCGGATTTGTGGAAATGGGTCTCTGGGCAGGAGCAACCCCCAGAAGCAGTCAACTCAAATCCAGTGAGTTGTTATCAGTTTAATGATGAAATTCCAATGCAGATTTTCCTTCTCTGTGAGGTTCATTGGGGGTTACAATTCTCATACCAACCATCTATTGCCTTGTAGGTCTTTGTTGCTGTGCGGGAAGGAGTCAAGAAGAACCTTGATAGCCATGCTGCCCCTGAAACAAGAGCAACGCCTGGCCAACCATGGGTAAGAGGTTGGGATGATATCAAGAAAGGTCGAGATAGTCCTGTTGCTGGGAATCAGTAGCTCCTTTTTCTTGATGGGTTGGGGTAGTTTGAGTTTTCTTTTGTTAGAAAAAGAATTGAATAAGATATGCCCCGCCACTAATGTTGCAATTATGAAGGACTGAACAATGCAATTTCAATGCTTGTATAAGCTGCTTGAGACATGAAAAATGGGGTCTAAACTAGAACATTACTTAACTACTTTGGGATGAATTTTAGTTGTGTATCCTCTGTTTGTGTTCTATATGTGGAACTTGTTTTCCAAATTGCTTATATTTGTTGCTGGAGACATGCTTGATTCTTGATTTCTCTTCTCCCAAAGGGGGATTCAAGTCATTTTTTAAGAATGGGGTAGGTAGGAGTGAGAAATACTACCTCACTAATCACTACGAACTAGATCTATCTTATATTAAAAATTGGAGGTGGTACTACTTAATTTCATTCATCACAGGCCTACAAGTGAGGATAATTCTTGCTATAGAGATCTAAGCAGCTTAACCCTAACCCAATCTTGAAGGAAAAGAAATTATAGAAATAGGAAACTCTACTAAATAAGAAATAAAATCATTTACTTAAAATATAATATGAATACTAATTAACATCCGAACAAATATGGTTTTAAAAATTGATTTTAGAATTTCCCAACATATGGCATATTCCAATTATTTCTTATTAATCATATTCCATCGGATATCCAAGGTAACCAAAGGTGTAATTCTCATAAAAGATTATCCACCTGGAATGAGATAAATGGGGAAACACTTGATGACTGCGTTGCATTAGCATATTGCTTTATTACTCCCGTCCTAAATATAAGTGGGTGTTTGGGTAACACCAAAATCATTGTTTCAGAAACCCTTTTTTATAAATCAAGACAAAATTCCTCCATAAATTTATCTCGTAAATCGTAAAAGTTATTATTCAAAAGCTAATCCATTTACGTAGTTGACTTTTTTAAAAATAAAAAATGCTAATTAAATTATTTTAAAGCATTAATATTTATTATTTTTTTAAAAATTATTTTGCCTAACTTATAAATTGATTTATACTATTATAATCTAATAATACACAATATATTATATGATTAAATAATTTATTTAACTTTCTTAATCTCTCTAAAAAAATTAATTATTTTGAATATAAAACCTAATTAATTTTGTTCATATTTTATTTCTTCTTATATTTTCTAAGTAGAACTCTGTTTAGTTAATCATGGCAAGATGCAAAAAATAAACAATGAAGTACCACACAAAAGAAAAAATGAAAAATGGTCCCTGAAGTTGTTAATGACAAGTCGAGGAGCGTCCATTAACAAGTCGAGGAGCTTATACTGATAACTTCAGGGACCATTTCTTCATTTTTTCTCTTATGTGGGACTTCATTGTAATTGCCCCAAAAATAAATAAATAAAATGTTAAGAATTGGACAGAAAGTTGAGGTCCGGGCCTCTATCTCTGGATGCTGAGCCAGGGCGTTTCCCAGGCAAGCGAAGATTGTTGAAGCAGCTAGGCTGCTATCCCTCCCTATGCTTCTACTCCCTTAACTTCAATTTGACGAGCTCCTTTGGTCTTCTTGAACCGTCTTCTGCTTCACCTGCAAAATTTTTAGATTCTTTTTGTGCAACTTCAATTTGACGAGCTCCTTTGGTCTTCTTGAATCGTCTTCTGCTTCACCTTCAAAATTTCTAGATTCTTTTTGTGCTTCCGGCTTCCTGTCGTGAGAATTGACGGAAATTTGGGTGAAGATGAAGACGATGATTGATGCATTAAGAATAGCAAGATTTAGATGATTCATCAATTTCGCGGATTATTATTTGTATAGTACGCATTTTACATGGCTAAAGAGCCGGATTCAAACGATTCCAATGGATGGAACCGTGCACGGGGACTGGTGGTGAAGAGTCTAATTCTCCTTGGTGGTGCACTTCTGGTAAAGCGACTAAGCAAATCTACCACACGTTGGGACCATGCTCGTATTGTCTCTCAGTCCCTCGCCGGCGAAAAGGTTAATCATCTACCTATATTTGCACTCTTTACTGGTCCTTGTTCGCTGTGCGTGCATATGTGCACGCTAAATGATCCCTTTCTTTATGTTTGTGCTTAATTTTTGAAAACTTTTCGGTGTAGTATTCAAAAGAGCAGGCGTCCAGAGACCCGGATAATTATTTCAACATCAGGTATGTTATTCATTATTTTCAATTTCTGATTGGCATTGTTACCATTATTTGTAATTTAGCAGCTCCCGTTTTGCCTATTTTACTTCCAGAAGTTTCAGATTATAATTAGTTTCAGTACCTTTATAATACTTAAACATGTCACCAATTCCCAAGTTGCATTCTCTGGAACCGTAGTTTTCAGTTTGAGAAGGAGAAAAGGGAGGGTGATGGCGACCAAATTTATTTTCTCCATTTGTTTTTGGAGAAGAAAGCCACTCATAAATGCGTATCATTTTTATCTATAATTTTTGCAGAATGCTCACATGCCCCGCGGCAGAACTAGTGGATGGTTCAAAGGTCCTGTATTTTGAACAGGTGAATATAATACGAGCTATTAGCATCTTCATTGTGAAGAATTTTTTGGTCTTTGGGATCTAAATCTCGTAAGTTGCTCAATGAATATTTTTGTGTTGATAGGCATTTTGGAGGACTCCACAAAAGCCCTTTCGGCAGGTAATACTCATGTTTTATGAGCATTTTTGTTTAAATTTATTGTCTCTTTCTTAATACTTGAAACCTGAACATGAACCAGCGGTCAAGAAAAGGTGGGAAAAAGAAAGAGAAAAGAAAACCTGAACATGTGCAAGATTACTCCACAATGTTAACTTTTGGGGAATTTGCCACGCCGCACGTTATTATTTTAGTTTTTCCAATGAAGCATGCTCTAAATTATCATCTATCATCTTCTTGCAGAGGTTTTTAATGGTGAAACCTTGTCCAAAAGAGTTGAAATGTGATGTTGAGGTTAGTATGCAGCCACTTTAAACATGTCCTGTTTGTGGTTATTTTAGCTGTTTGCATTTATTTGTATGGAACTTGGCATTGCTGCTATTATATGGTTATACGGTGCTCCCTTCCCCTCATTTAATAATTATGATGAGTTTTTTCTGTGATGATTGATTAAACTTTGCCTCATTGTCCTGGAGAATGGTGATTTACGTTGTGTAATTTATGTTGTCTTTGCTTTCTAATATCTCTAACTTAATAAAATAACAAGGAGGACTTATTTCAAGGGAATGAAGCTTTATTTTTCTATGGAATAATATTTAAAGAGTATATGTTCTCGCGTATTTCTTCCCTCCTCTTTTGTTTTGGACCATTTATGCTCCCTTAACCAAAGGAATACATCTCTGAATTTTTTTGACTTTTGAATTCGTTCCTGATTTCTATGGCAACTAAAATTAAGTGGTCTTAGATGTAACTAGGTTTTGTTGAACTTCTCCTGGTACAGGAAGCTGAATACCTCATATTTAGAAGATAATTGTATTCTTATTCATGTTACTAATTAAAGGACATCATACATATGTTGCTTTGAATTAGTGCCTGAATGCTAGCTTCTATTAATTGTAGTTAAATACATATGCCATTAGAGACATGGAGGAGTACAAGAATTTTTGTGATCGCTCAAAGGATCAGCGTCCACCGCAGGAAGAAGTCATTGGGGTAAGCATTCAATTATGTTGATACTAGGATCCTAGTTTAAGCGCCTAAGACTATATAAACTTTTCTGGACGATAGTTAATTTGATCTGATTTTCAGCAATATTGGATACTTATTTCATACAATATTACTTAATCAAAACTTCATCACTGACCTCTAACCTCAAGTCAAAATTTTGTGTGTGTGTGTGTGAGAGAGAGAGAGAGAGGTCAATTAGGTAGATGAAGAAATGATGGGTGTTTATAAAAGTATTGTATGGTGACAAAAAAATGGGGAGTCTGGAGAGAGAAGAGATTGATTAGAAAACTGAAAATCTCGTTCATAAAAAAATGAAAATCTTAGATTTTAATAAAACATTATAGAATTTTTCTGAATAAAAAAAAATCACAAGACACAACATACTGTCAAAAGATTAAAAACAAGTCCTAGAATTTTAAATTGAAAAATATATAATTATCAAGTATGTTATGGAAGGGATTTTAGATATGGATGGCATCCATATACTGTAAGGCAAGGTTGTCTTCTGAGTAAGTGTAGTGTGGCTTGCAGGACATTGCTGAGCATTTGACAACAATGCATCTCAAGCGTTGTCCACGTGGAAAACGCTGCTTATACGAAGGTTCAACCCCTCCTGGAGGGTTTCCTAATTCATGGGTAATTTGTAGTTAAACTTTTGCCTCCTAGAACCCATCCCCCGCCCATCCCCAGTCTTATGTACCACTTTTCTTTGTACAAGATGGTTTGCTGATGTTTTGTTGAACCTGGTTTTAGTATTATCAATATATTATATAAAATTTAAAATCCTTAGTACTGTACAAGCTTTGTTGAACTTGGATTGTGAAATTCTTGTCTTTTTTCATCTGTATCCTTTTGTTCTGAATATTCAAACTCCCTATCATTTTTGAGAGGGTTATACTAATTCTGTATAATATCTTATCCTTTGTTATTGCAGAATGGAGCATCCTACTGTACTACAGAACTTGCAGTCATGAAAAATAAGGAGATACATACCTGGGATAGGGGTTATGATGACGATGGGAATCAAGTTAGTTTTGTTGCTAATTCTGCAATTTTTTTAGCTAGCTTGTCTGAATGGGTCACTGGAATGGCTGCTTGTAAATATTACTTCTTCGGTCCTTATTATAAGACATATTTAAGGAATAGATCTTGGTCCTAAATATAAAACAAAATTTTTATATTTGTTAATTTTTTCCTAAGTTACCCTTATTGATTCTCTTCAACAATAATAAAGGTCGGGAGGGAATGAAAGAATTGAGGAAGATGGTTAGGACATTCTAGAAAATATATGTCATATTAACTAACTCAACTAACTTCCTTAATGAATCAAATTAGGTAAATATGTCTTTTATTAAGAACCGAAGGAGTAACATTATATATGTTTTTGTCTGATTGTAGGTTTGGGGGCCGAAGGAAGGACCTTATGAGTTCAAGCCTGCACCAACCTCCAGTTTCAACGATACATTGTCTCCCTTGAATTTCCCCCCTCCACCGTCCATGGAGAGAAGAATAGAGGGTTCATTCATCTTGCAAGAATGAAAATAATTCCTCATGAATTTATCATGTTTCACGATCTTTTTGAGAGGAAGTAACTGCCTTCCCCAGCTGGTCTCGTTATTCTTTGATGAAAGCTACTGCGGAGCTGCAAAGGCAACAAAGTTAGGAAATTGAGAGCATTGAAGAAAATGACCTTAAATCATGGGGGATAACCCCAAGTCGTGCCTTTCATGTAAAATCTGTAATTGTTTTATCTTACACCGTTGCAGTACCCATTTTCGTAAATCCTAAGTTAGGCATCAGTAATGTCTTGCTGTCAATAGCGTGGCTCAATATTAAAAGCAACAACCAATAAATAAGTCGTTGTTTTCTTGATTGGTCAAATTGTATGAATTTTCTAGCATATCCATGTAAAGATTTTATATATGCTCCTGGAAGCTGTTGTGTTCGTGTGGCTGCATTATCTGCTTTCTTTGTGCTAGTCTATTTATTGGCAAAAAAAGCCGATGACCGATATTGCTTCATACTACTAGTTTTGTTGTGTTAGAAAAAGGGATGACTGGTTCTTCACCAAAAAAGAAGGCAGAAACATCTACCAGGCAACTTGACAAAGGGAGTTTTAATATGCCTGCAACATTATTAAAAGTACAGCATTAATTTACTCTATATTAAGAAACTTGATAGGTGCCAATTCAACATATAAAATCTATAGTTCTGAATTGAAACATGATAATGGTGTCGATTGGGATGAAGATGAGGTGAATCATAGATCTTGGAAGATGGGGCCATGGGGCTAAAAAAGGAGGCGGTCTGGTAGTAGTGTGTCTCTGTTTCACTAAATTTGTTTATTATTCCGTTTTAAATTATTCAAAGAAATTAGATATATTTCACTCGTCTAGATGAAAGTCTGCACTTAAAAACGCAAATGAAAGATGGATATGCGTTTGTTGGAGGCGGTGGTGGGCATGAAGGCGGTAGGTTCTCATATCAATAAGAGTAGATTAAGGTAGAAAAGAAGTAGAATTAGAGTAAGAAAACAGGAAGGGAGGAAATGAGCTTAGAGTCAGAATCTGTTCTCTAAATTGAATAGAAACAATTCCAAATAATATTTATGTCCAGAAATGTAGTAACAGTACCTATTTATAACCTTAGCTACTCCCCTAAAGATAACTACCAACAAAGTAACTGCTGACCACTACTTTATAATTGACGCCTACCATGAAATGGAAAACAGAACATGTGTTTCATAATGCCACATGGCTAAAACTAACTACCTATCAGAACACCCCACTAACTAGCACGTTTCCTTCTGCTATAGATCAGTAAAGGGCGTGTTGGATTCCTATCAATACCCTCCTAAAAGGGTCGCCTTGTCCTCAAGGCGAAAGGTAGGAAATTGTATAGCAATTGCATCATAAAGTTCCCAGCTGGCTTCTTCATACGGTCGGTCATGCCATTTGATGAGCAACTCAATAGTCTGACCACGTATCTGCTGTCCAAAACTAGTTATGGGTGTAGTAGGAGCTCCTAATCATCATTGATTGGTAGAGTTACTTGAGGATCCGGTTCTTGAAAACCATGTGCGGCCAAAAGGAGTGAGGCGTGGAATACTAGATGAACTCGTGAACCAGGAGGAAGTTGAAGTTCATAAGCAACTCTACCAATTTTGCAAACCACTAGGAAAGGGTCAAAGTATCTAGGAGATAGCTTTTCGTATTTTCATTTGGCCACAATGTGTTGGCGGTACGACTGCGATTTAAGCAAAACTAAATCGCCAGGAGCATAATCTACATCCTTGCGTTTGAGGTCGGCATATTCCTTCATTCTTGTCTGAGCTACCAGCAGATTGTCCCTTATAGTGGCTAGAACCGAATCCCTTTCTTCAAAATGCTCTTCTAATTTGCAATCTTTGTTGTTCCTGTGGTATATGGCAGTAGAGTAGGAGCAATTCTGCCATAAACGATGTGAAAGGGAGATGATCTTGTTGCCATGTGAAATCCAGTGTTGTATGATAGTTCTGCCCAATGTAAAATCTTTCCCCATTGTTTAGGATGTTCTTGAGATAAACAACATAAATGGGTTTCTAAACACCTATTGACGACCTCTATTTGCCCATCGGATTAGGGGTGATACGCCATGCTCATCTTAAGTGTTGCTCCACTCAATTTGAACATTCCTTGCCAAAATGAACTGAGAAAAAGAGGGTCACGATTAGAGACTATTGATTGAGGGAAATCATGTAATTTGACCACCTCCTTACAAAACACAGCTGCAACGGATTTGGCTAAAAGGGGTCTTGGTAAGGCAATGAAATGGGCATATTTGCTGAAACGATCAACAACTACTAGGATTATGTCCATGCCTTGTGATTTAGGGAGACTTGTGATGAAATCTATTGAAAGATCCTCCCATATTCTCTGTGGAATGTGCAAGGGCTATAGTAAACTAGCAGTTGATTGGGGTAAGTATTTATTTTTGTGACAAGTGGGGCAGGTTTGAACAAAACGTATAACATCTTCCTTCATATTCTGCCAGTAAAAGTGTTACTGTAACCTCTTCAATGTCTTTAAAAGGCCCCCATGTCCACCAAGTGGTGAGGAGTATGTCTCAGCCAGCAACTTCTTACTCAATTCAGTGGGCGCCGGTATGACTATTTGGTCTTTATAATATAGTTTCCCAACAGATAACACAGTGTGTGGACATGAGCTAGGATTCTGGTTCAGGGTTGTCATGGTTGAGGAGGTATACTCATTCTAGGCCAACAATTGCTCTAAGTCATCAAAATCCGCTAATTTTGGGACACTTGGAGAGAATAAATCAGCTGAACTTGGGTATCTTGACAATGCATCAACACTTTGGTTATTGGACCCGGCTCTGTATTTGATGATGAAGTTAAAGGGTAGTAGCTTCATCATTAGACGTTATTGTTCAGGTGTAGTGAATCTCTGTGCTAGAAGGTATTTGAGGCTGTAATGATTAGTTAGTACTTCAAATTTCCTTCCCAAGAGGTAGTACTTCCATTTTTGCAAGGAAGAAACTAGTGCCAATAGTTCTCTGTCTTACACAGATTCGTATCTGTTTGAGAAGGAGAGTCCCTTGTTATAATAAGCAATTGGGTGTCCATTCTGTGGCAATACAGCTCTAATGCCGATGGATAATGCATCACACTCCACTACAAAGGGTTGAGAAAAATTGGGAAGTTGTAGCACAGGGACCTGAACAAGTGCATCTTTTAAGGTATGAAATGCTCTTCTAGAAGAATCATTCCATATGAAGGAGTCTTTCTTAGTCATATCTGTGAGTGGTTTGGCAATTGAGTCATAATTCATACAAATCACCTATAATAACCTGTTGATCCCAGGAAACCCCTCAGATCAGATAAGGTTTGAGGGAACTGCTCTGATACCAAATTGGTAGGTTCTCAGATCAATAAGAGTAGATTAAGGTAGAAACGAAGTAGAATTAGAGTAAGAAAGCAGGAAGGGAGAAAATGAGCTTAGAGCCATGAGCTTAGAGCCATAATCTGTTCTCTAAACTGAATAGAAACAATTCCAAATAATATTCATGTCCAGAAACATAGTAACAGTACTTACTTATAACCTTAGCTACTCCCCTAAAGATAACTATCAACAAAGTAACTGCTGACCTCTACTTTATAACTGATGCCTACTATAAAATGGAAAACAAAACATGCACTTCATAATGCCACATGGCTAAAACTAACTACCTATCAGAACACCCCACTAACTAGCATGTATCCTTCTGCTATAGACCAGTAAAGGGCGTGCTGGATTCCTATCAGAAGGTCCACACTCGATCAATTAGAAATGACCACTTGTTAGTTGTTAGCATAAAATAATCATACGGGAGAAAGACATGCTATAAGTAATCATTATTAGCTCTGCCATTATACCACCAACTAACCTCAAGCTTTTCTAAGAATCAACACCCCTAGTTAAATGGTGATTTAAGACACAAGAACTTTGCACCTTCCTTTTATGCCCACAATAAGGGCAGGGAATGAAGAAACGTACAATGAAAAAAAAATATCAAAAGCAAGGTAAAACAACGAGAAGAAAACTCCATCATAGCGGCAAATGGACAACATATCTAATATATTGTCTGGAAAAATTATCAAAATTTACAATGGGAAATTGAAACCAGAATCTGAATTACAGCAAAACCCTATGAACACTTGGAGGATTGACCAAGCAAATACAAAGAATCCTAATTGCCACAAATAAAAAACTGTTATAAACCGCTACCAAGGTTTCAGGTCACCCACAGGGCCAGCAGTCCAATTCAAAATCTTACCCCCTGGTTTCAAGTATATACTCTTGTCGTGTGGCAATTTACGTGCGAGCCCATTTAGAACTTGATGGAAAGCATCTCCTGGTTGAGCAGGCTGAGGGAATAGCATAGCTTGCTTCATGGAAGGGTTTGCAAGCAATCTCTGCTTCCTTAGTATTACTTCTGGGGGGATAGATGTGAGTATAGTATCCAACTTAGGGACATCCTCTTCGTCAACAAACACACCAATCTCTTCCCATGGGATTGCATCAGCAAATGGTAGGACAATATCATCAGCAATGATGACTGGGATGCAACCAAATATCACAGCTTCAACCAATCTAGGACTCCAAGGGGCCCAGCCAAGTGGACACAGACAAAACACGGCTCGTTGCATGTCCTCGTAATATGTGGTTGGATGCTCGGTGGAAATGTCAAAAAGTGGGTTGTCCTTAAAGTTCTCCCACACTGCTGCCCTTGCACCTCTGTAAATTTTCAAGATACAATCACTTTGACTGATTAGATTATCTCTAGCTGTGTTTGTTTTACATTATGAAAACATGCATACATAGCAACAGACTCTAAGCACATTTTTCCTTCATTTTCAAATGGAATCTCTAGAAGCAACTTTTGATCAACAAAGGACTAAGTCCAATTTGATTGACTAGTTTTTATAATTCAATCACGATAACCAAATACATCAATTAAATTCTACTTGCATTTTCAATCATAGTATGCAACTACATTCTTAGGCATGTACGCATTGAAAACATAAGACCTACCTTGCATAGTAGCCGCCTTCAGGATCATTTCCAACATCATAAAACAATCCTCGAAAGTAAACAAAAATGGATCTAGGAGTCTTTTCGGGAATTAAGTGGGTATGCATTTTCTGAGGTGGAGCATATGGAGGAATGGTGATTGAACCCTCTTTCAGGCACACATGATTCCTCTGTCCAAATGTCTGAACCAAGGTAGCACGCTGTAGCAATGGCAGAATTCCTCTCTCAATCGCCTTCTCTTCCTGGAACAAAATAACATGACGAAAATTTATAGTTTCATGTAAAATACTGAAAGGACATTGATATACTTGAAAAATATTACTTCATACATACATAAATATAAACTTTTTTTAAAAAAAAATTACAATATGATATATTAAATTTCTTACTTGATAATGGAAACAAGCACCAAAGTCATGAGGAACCACAAAGAAATGATCTGCCCCTTCTGTTCGATTCCAATAAGGCCAGTTCGAAGAAATAAGCTGTATAGCACTTCTCATCATTCTCGGTGATTTAAAAGGTAAAGGAAGTCCATTCGGTGTCAAATCACAGGTGGTGTATACTGGGGTGTAAAACCAATCAGCTTCTTCAGGATTAAGCGTTCGAACAGGACTAGATAAGAGAAACCTATGCATAAAGATCTCAGCTGCAAACATATGAGTGAGGCATCTTGGATCCTTTTGCAAAATTTTCTTATTATATTTGCTTGGAAGTTCATAAACAAAAACCTTCAACCTTCCCACTGGATCATCTTCTAGTACATCACCAGCACTACCTGCAATTGTTCCACCATAATATAGACACTGAAGATTAGTCTCGGACATACAGATTAAACATAATATTGATTCTGAAGTAGTTCTGATCATATAGAAGTTTAACAAATTTGTATGTGTCAAGTTTATCACTATAATGAGTTTCATTATGCCTTTGAGAAATTTTAGAGAAGTCTGCTTATCAACGACTTGAAATCAAAATTTCAATCAACCAGGCATGTACCCACATAGGTAGACCCGTAGTTATGAAAATAAACAAGAAACAACGAATCAAATTCAAAGGACTACAAATATTTAAACTCATGTCTCACTTCCACAACAGCATAACAGAGTCACTTTCAGATATATCAGATTAATTAGAGTATTTAACTTTCACTTCACTCATCTTTACCTTGATGATATATAGTGCCCCATTATTGCATCGCTTCAATAACAGTTAACAACACAATTGGTTATTTTTTTTAAAAAAAAAATAGCACTACACATAGGCAATGACTGATATTTTCACTAGCTTTTGCAAGAAATTGGAGCTTTTTTTCCAACAGCCTGTTTGGTAGAAAGAATGTATTTTGATGGGAAGGAATGAAAGAGATTCATGCTGCATCTTACTATGTAAACATTAAAATGTCTGCAAACCATGCAGCTACAGTTTTTCCAAGCTCTTACAATAATTGCTAACATTGGCTCAAGATGAATATCCAAGAAGAAAAGGGTCGTAAACGATACAAGTGTCTCCCCATGAACCTCTTATTCCATATATCAAGGTAATACATTTTCTTTGACACGACTAAAGGGTATGAGTTTGGCCGAGCATGACATCACTAAGTGAACAGAACGCTTTATTACCTCCTATCAGCCTGCATATCCCTATCTTAGTGAAAATACCATAACAAGGGCCTCTGTTGATATCGCAAACACCCAATTACAGCTGATAGAGCCACTCTATTAACTCAATTTTATTTTTTTAAGAAATCAATTCAACGAGACTGATAACAGCTTCTATGTCATCCATTATCTATTGCAACTGGAGCAGCATCAAAACGTCAGTTCCTAAAGCGGTTCATACTCAGTGTTGGAGCCCCGCCCACCCAAGCTAAACCGACAAATAATTCAATATGCAGGATCTAACTAGCACGCTAGCAACTTCAAAATGTGATTTTAGGACCGTGGTGTTTCACGCGATGCTCAAGAACCAAAGATCTATATCGAGACCGCTAAACGTAAATTTGGCAAAAACCAAAAAAGAAAGTCAACAGCTCATACAGATATCCGAGTGAACCTCAATCTAAAGTAGATCTTAATTAAATACACGTCAGAGGAACCCGGGACCGCATCACTGAAGACCACAACTCTAAAGGATTCAATCATGACCAAAATGAAATTTATTCAACAGCCCTAAATCAAGGGAAGATAACAAAACTGCCAAAATAAAAAGAACTTGGAGATTAAATAAACCATAAAACGAAATGGATCAATAAAAGGAATTGTACCTGAAATTCTTTCAGTAGGTTGATTTCGACCCCGCTCCACAGCATCAGTTGTACAGAGAAAAACAACACAAAGAAGCCCAACGAAACCCCATTTCCTACTATTCATTTCCAAGTTTTGATTCCCTGGGAAGTTTTTTATTCGAGGAATCTCACTGACAGACACAGAAGAAGAAGAGGGGAAGCTGGTCACAAATATAGAAGAATGGAAGGAAGTTAATTTTAGTCAGAAGGAGAACAGGAAGAAGGTTAAGACGTCACAAGGCAAAGTAGTTGTGAGAGATTTCTTAGCATTTGGGCTTGTGAGGCTCTCCGCTCGAAGAAAAGGAACATTGGGTTCTTCTCAGCTGCAACGAGAGAGACAGATTTGGCAGAATAAGAGAGAGAAAGAGAATATTGGGTGTGAAGAAACAGAGCTAAAAGGGTTTCAACTACTGTTGAAAATTAACGTGAGAAATGGTGGATTATTGAAGGAGGAGAAGCAACTGGATTTGAAAATTTCACAATTCCTTTCGATTTCTTTATCGGCGGGTGGATGAGCAGTCCATCTCAGACTACAATATACACACCTAAACCCAGCTACGTCACGCTTTCAAGTTCGACCTTTGTCGTCTGTCTTCTACTATTTTTTTTCAATCAATGACTTCCTTCCACGTGTGAAATTGTTCTTGTTCGTGTTTAAATTGATCTTGACTAAAAATCTTAGGAAAATTCCAAAAAACTATATTAGGAATTGTAAAAGAACGATTCAGTATATTGAAAATAGGAAATGATAGATTAGTTAGACGAATAGAGAAATCTGAGATTTTGAAATATCGGCCAAATGACGAAAATGTTCTTCAGTCCTCCATCCCCCACTCAGAATAACAACATAATCCTCGTAATTAACAACTGCAATTCTTCTTTACAATTAACAAGTTTCAGGGCCAATAACAACACATATCTCTTAATTAACAATTCAGATTTGACTTAAACAATTCCAATTTCTTCTTTCACAATTAACAAGTTTCAGGGTCAGTAACAACATATATATCTTAATTAACAACTTCTGATTCGACATTAACAACTCCAGTTTCTTCTTTCACACTTTATAAGTTTCAGGGCAAATAACAACACCTATCTTTTAATTAACAACTCCAATTTCTTCTTTCATACTTAACAAGTTTCAGGGCCAGTAATAACTCCTTTTTCTTTACTAACAATACCGTATTCTACATTAACAACTACACCTTCTTCCTCCACTTTGGAATAACAACATCTATCTCTTAATTAACAACTCCTGATTCGACATTAGCAACTCCAATTTCTTTTGTCACACTTTATAAGTTTCAGGATCAATAACAACATCTATCTCTTAGTTAACAACTCCGAATTCGAAATTAACAACTTCAATTTCTTCTTTGACAATTAACAAATTTTAGGGTCAATAACAACACCTATATCTTAATTAACAACTCTGGATTCGCCATTAACAATTCTCATAGTGTTATTTCGACTGAGGGCTGAAGAGCATTTTCGTCATTTGGTGGAGATTTTAAAATCCGAGATTCCTCTGCCCGTCTGACCCTCGACTGATATGTCTTTTTCCATTTTAAATATACTGAATTATCCTTTTACAATTTTCAATGTATTTTTTTAGAATTTCCCAAAAATCTTCGTATTTAACTATTATAGAAGTGATAAAATTTTTCCATGAAAAGCAAGTTTGAAGGCATAAATGGTCCAGGTTTCTTTCCATGATTCGACATTAACAACTCTAATTTCTTCTTTCATATTTTATAAGTTTCAAGGTTAATAACAACACGTATCTTTTAATTAACAACTCCAATTTCTTCTTTCACACTTAACAAGTTTTAGGGTCAGTAACAACTCCTTTCTCTTTATTAACAATACCGTATTCTGCATTAACAACTACACCTTCTTCCTCCACTTCGGAATAACAACACATATATCTTAATTAATAACTCATGATTCGACATTAACAATTTCAATTTCTTTTGTCACGTTTTATAAGTTTCAGGGTCAATAACAACATCTATCTCTTAGTTAACAACTCCGAATTTGATATTAATAATTCCAATTTATTCTTTCACATTTAACAAATTTCACGATCAATAACAACACCCATATTTTAATTAACAACTCTAAATTTGAAATTAACAACTTCAATTTATTCTCTCGCAGTTAACAAATTTTAGGGTCAATAACAACACCTATATCTTAATTAACAACTCCGGATTCGTCATTAACAACTCCCATGTTATTATTTTGATTGAGGATTGAAGGGCATTTTCGTCATTTGGTGGAGATTTTAAAATCCGAGATTCCTCTGCCCGTCTAACCCTCAACTGATTTGTCTTTTTCCATTTTCAATATATTAAATTATCCTTTTACAATTTTCAATATATTTTTTTAGAATTTTCCCAAAAATCTTCGTATTTAATTATTATAGAAGTGATAAAATTTTTCCATGAAAAGCAAATTTGAAGGCATAAATGGTCCAGGTTTCTTTCCATGCTTCGCTACGTAATTTATCGCATGAATCCCGCATTTAACAGAAATTTCCAGACATACTAATTAGTGAACTGGATGTTACTTGAAAGAAAAATATTCACAGAGGTTTTGAATATTTTCATTTATATATATTATAATCAAACATGTTTCGTATATCATATAAAATCTAAAATAATTTGAAATTTTTTATAACACCAATAATTTATACTTATATTTTGTTGACATCGTTATACTTATCAATCCACACTTCACGGTTTAAATAACCAGTACGTATTCCATCATGGCATAAGTTTATACCGGTTTTGCAAATTTACTAAACGAACTATATGTCCAATCTAACACCACAATATTCAAATACATCTAACCCTTTTGGCACAAATCAGGGCTATTACTATGGAAACATAAAAATAATTAAACTAGGAGAAAATTAAGTTTCACATGCTCATTGTCCGTGAAGGTCCGAGGATGAGATAGACATATATCTTTTTTTTTTTTTGTACAAAAAAGTTTAGGTAGGTTCGGCACCAATCCCCTACCAAGGTCAGGGCATGGCCCTAAGGCTCTTCGAGCGCTTACAAGGGACTTACGAGATCGCCTACCAATGAGGTCTAGATAGACATATATCTAATTAGGAGCCATTTGTTGCTCATTACCCATTAACCCAACAGCTGAGCTACAGCAGGTGACTAAGCTGGGAAGCCCATTTCAATACGCCCAACTTGTTTTTGATACCAAAAGCCCAACTTATATTTTAAAGCATACATACTGCTAATGTTTTACAAGCTTAAAAAAATTAAGTAGGTTTTTTAATCCAAAGGAGTCCAGGCCCAATGGGTTACTTTAGGCTTGTGGTCCACAATCAGATTTTAAAAAAACATGTGTCAGTGATGGAAGGAAAAGGGATTATGCTGAGCTCATCTCAATTTAATGTCTGCTTCTTCCCTCCTTTTGAGCCAGACTTTGGTTTCTTCTTGTTTTTTTGCCAAACTTTTGCTATATACATAAAGCTGTCACATGTTAAATATAATAATGCCAAAATTTTAAAAACTCACATAATCTACAAAAAATATATTTAAATTTTATGCAATGCATTTTTTTGAACCTTTAAATGCAATTCATATATCATGAGATCCATCCCCAAAACTTCTTTACATATAATATTTAAAAATGATATGATTGATTTATGAGACCTGATGGCTGCCAAGACAGATGATTTATAGAGAGACATATGGATGTAAAATATAAGGGATATTAGGTATATGGGCGCCAAAAAGAGAAAAAGGAGAAAGAAGCGCGTGGGGATCCACAAACTACCATACGCTTCACAAGGCAGAGAGAGAGAGAGAGAGAGAGAGAGAGAGAGAGCGAAAAACCATCATAATGCCAATCACCCGCTTTACCACTACACGTGCGTCTTCTCACCCATTCTGCACAAATATTTTTTTTTGGGTGTATTTTTTAATAAAAATAGAATTTTAACAATAACATCGGAATTTTTAAAAAAATATAAACCCCAACAAAATTTTTTTAAAAAGGAGAAAAGACAAAAATAATCCCAAATATGCATACATTGTGTCATTTTAAAGTTGTATAATTGAGATTTGTAGATTTCGCAATATTCTCATATCCTGCTCCCAAAAACTAATCCATATTAAACATCAACAGTATTACTTCCTTCCATACCACAATTATTTAAATAAATTGAATAGATTATTAAGATTATAGTTATGTTTTTAGTAGATAAATACGTGAAACTAAATGAATTGATATTTTAGATTTAAGTTGAAATTCAACCCCAAACTAGTGTTTATACCAGAAAGAGGAGGTAGCAATATTCTACAACTATTAAACTATTAACCCATATCTAGCCCTTTTTTGTAAGTATTCTCATATACTTGAAATTCTGGTTCTCGTATTTATTATATAGTATGAGTAATTTTATAAATTTTATGGCACATCTTAACAATTTAAAAAAAAAATACCATTTACGGAAATTGTTTGACATGATATGCAGCCTATGAACGAAGGATGTGAAGTATTTTCCCCGGTGGCTATAAATAATTAATTGAGGGAACATAATTAACGACATGGCCTTAAACTAAACTCTACGCGCTCACGCTGGCCCAAAAATAACAAAAACCTCTACGCGCTCACCACCGAGAAAGCTGAAACCCGCCAGTTCAGGCCTCCCACTACATCCCTCTCCTCCTCCACGTTCTTTCTCTCTCACCGTTTGTTGCAGGTCGGAGCGAGCACTCGTAACATCCGTCCGTATTCGCAGGTGCGACATCTCTCCCTCTGTGCTTCAGAGGCCTAGTACTACAATAGTTGATGTAGGTTGGCGTCTCATTAATACAATGGTGGAGTGGTATCGGCTTTTTCACCATTCTGTGTGTTTTGTCATTTCTGTCTCTGCCATCTTTGTCGCTTCGACCCCTCCCTTTTGCCTCTGCCATGCATCGTTCTTGTGCCCTCCCTTTTCCATCCACGTATTCCAGTGATTCTCATTCGTAGCTCCGGTTTTTATAGCTTTTACATTCCCCATGCTCCTCTAGTCTCTTCACTTTCCTGGAAAACAATCCTTTCATTTTTCTACTATCTCTCATCGGAACATCAACTTTCCCGCTTCTCAAGGAACTCTTCTTCCTCCACCTTCATCACCGCCGCTACTCTTTCTCTCTCTGCTGCGTGATCTAGCCTTCGATTTTCGTGATTTTCTTCATTGTCCTTCCTCACGGTTTTCCCGAGAAGTGCATGAGCAACGTTGAATGTTATCGCCCTGCCAATTTTCCTGTTACAGCCACTTGATCGAGAGTCATAAATCGCTTGGCCTTCTTTTTTTGGAGTTAGCTGGCTTCTGCTTCTTCCCGATTGCTTTTATTTTTGGCTAGTTTCGTCTCCAACTTGCGGTTGCCTTGCCTTTTCCTTTTAGGTCTCTCTGTCATCCTTGCCCCGTGACCGTGAGTGACTCTCTCTCAGTCTCCACGTTCAATTCAAGTCAAATCTGAGCCTCTCTCTCTTTAGGATCGACGGCGATTCGTTTGACTGATTTTTGTTTTCTCTCTTTTCGTTTTTCAGATGATGTGATGTCTTTTTTAATCAAACTTTATATATATCGTCATTTGCTGCAGATCTGTGATAATCTCCTGGCTCTCGCTTCCATGGTATTCTAGGGTTTCGAGTCTCACTCACCGTCTTACCGTGTTGCGTTTTCCTGTGAGGAAGCAGCGACTGCGAACTAGACTCGTTTACTGTGCGGATATCGTTAATGGATGCGTGTTCGATCAGACTAATCGTTATATTCTTAGCGTCGTCCTTGTTGCTCTTTGGAGTGTTTCCTTCTCTTGCAGGTGAGTCTGTCCCTCTGAATCTCCCGGTGATCCATACTGCAGACATTCCACTAGGCATATTCCTGGTTACCGTTGTTTTTTTTCTCACTATTCTCATAATGTTATTGAGCAACTTCAGCGTTAGCTGCATGTTCCTTTACTTATTATTCTATTGATGATTATGATATCCATTACAGATACGAATGCTTGGACGGGTAGTATGGGTTTTAAGGAAGAAGGCGACGATCTCTCTTCGACTCATCGCAAGCTTCTTCGTCATCGTGGTAATTTATATATGCAATCTAATTAATTTGTTTGTTTTTATTCACCATTGATAAGGGCTCTGTTGAACTTCCAAGATTACAAAGATGGGTTGATGTGAGCGAATGGGTTTTACTTTTTCCCCTTTTCGATTGTTCACCACGGAAACAGTTGAGGTAAGGCGTTGTGACGGGAGCATGTATCAGCGGAGACATTCAGAATTTGCTTCTGAAAATGACGCCTCGACCCGTCCGACACCATACTCTGTCTGATACGTACGAGTACGTCGTCACGCCAGAGCTTCGCTCTGGAATTTCATTAAAGGGCGGCCAATTTCTTGCAAAAGTCATCCATTGGGGATGACGACCAGAAAAAAAACAAATCTTCCACTGGGGACGGTTTATTTCCTCTGGTTATGCATTTATGCTTTTGATTAGATATTAGAGGCTAATTAAATTAAGTGTACTTATTATGATTCATGTGGAACTGTGGAAGTGCTCGACTAAATTATTAGGATGCACTGCTGGTTAATTTGTATTTCTTTTCGGCCAAAAAGGTAGTTCTATTTAATCAAATGATCATAGAGCACAGAGCTTTTGAATTAGTTTTTCCTCCACGGGAAAGTAACAGAAAAAAGAAAACTTCCGAATTCAGAGAAATTCGAAAGCGAGGGGGCCTGCTTTTGAGTTGTTAGTTTGCTTTGTTTCCATTTTGATACAAAGCCTCAATAGTAGTAGAGATTTGTCGTTGTGCGACTTCCTGATTAATCCCTGTATGTAATAACCATGTAACATGGAGGTGGAGGTGCTGTCTAGCAGTGCAACTTTTGAAGCATGATCATTTAATTTACTGCCTCATTATTTTACCATTTTCTAAGTTTGTCTTTCTTTTCCTCTATTTGTTGGGTGTTGACCTCCTTTATTCTGCAGCCACTGCTACGGCGGAGCCGAACCGAATGTGGGGCGACAAATGCAGCAAGTCTGATATTGTAATACACCAAGGTCCCACAGCACCTCTCCCTAGTGGCATTCCCACCTACACCGTTGAGATCATGAATCTGTGCGTAAGTGGGTGTAACATTGCTGGTATTCACCTCAACTGTGGCTGGTTTAGCTCAGCTCGCCTCATCAACCCAAAGGTGTTCAAGCGTATTCACTTCAATGACTGTCTCGTTAATGATGGGAAGGCCCTCAAGAATGGCGGTACTATCTCCTTCCAATATGCCAATACTTACCTCTATCCCCTCTCAGTTTCTTCGGTGGTCTGTGCTTAATTACCTCGTGAATAATAGAGGCCATTGTCGTTGTCGTTGTCAATTGGTTTTAGCTTTTTGGGCACATATTTTTGAGATGTACATATAGAGAGATATAGGTATATGCCATATTGCTTTTTCATGTGCAGGCTGTGTGAGCCTTGAACCGTGATGTTAGAGGAATGCTTAAAATTGTTTTTGATAGTGACTATAGATGAAGAGATAGAGTTTCCAACCCTAACAGTTTGACCTGTTTGCCTATTTTTGATTCTGTTGGCATCTTATTCCTATGGCTATCGTGTACAGCCATTAATATAGAACTGTGCCAGCATTAAGTTTTTGCCCTCTGCAAAAATTCATGGCGTGCTCCACACCACTTTTATATATAGTAAATTGGCTCGTTTCCACTCATAGATATTCATTAACTCTTGAGCGCCCCTTTGGCTGGGCATCACAAGAAAGTGTTTTTTTTTTTTTTTTACATCCCCGAAATGAAAAATGTTAGTACTAATTTGGCTCATGATGGCGTAATGGCATAGAATTATAAACCTTGTCTTTTTTGGTCCACTTGGTTCCGGGAGAGTGGGTGGCTGTCACAAGTCATCATTGCCTGTTTTGGATGACAAGTTTTGATTAAATGATTTATTAATCTGAGAGCATGATTTTGTCGCTTAATTATTAGATTCCATCAAGTCAATCTTATTGGCAATAATAGTGCTCGTTTGGAAGAGCTTATTTTTGGGTAATAAGTGCTTATAATTCATGATTCACGATATACAAAATAAGTATGTGAGAGGAGTTTTTTCTCGGCTTGTGTAATAAGGGCTTATTTATCAAATTTAAGCTCTTCCAAACACACCTATAATTAGGCCGGCATATTATGCAATTAAGTACGGTATTGATTAAACATCTGAGTGGGTATTGAAATCTTCAGGGGGTTCAATTATTATTTCGCGTTGTTAGATTAAATTATGTTCAAATACATTCTGTGATCTGCTTTTTTTCAAAAAAAAAAATTCAATTTGATTCTTACCCTGTTTTTTATTTGATTTTGGTCGTTTCTAAAAAATTCGAGAAAATACCATGAGCCAATTTTAAATGGGCGGCATGTAGAAGTGTTTGAAGAAGAGCAGTCTCATCGTACGTAGTATCATTGTTTGTCAGTGATTTTTTTTTTTTTTGGATCCTGATTTGTCACTGATTTAAATGAACTCAACAACTCATGTGCCTCGCAAAGATTGGGGTATTATTGGTATCTCCAAGCCTTCTTAAATGCGTATGCCTCAATGTTGGCAAAAAAAAATGCATATTCCTCAAACTTTGCGGAACATGATGTTCACTTGAGGCCTGAGGGTTTGTTGGAGGGGGGGAAAAAGAACACGAGGGTTTAACTTCTTTCCAAAAAAATTAAAACCACGGGGTTTTTTTTTTGACCGAAAAACCACAGGGGTTTTAACTGAAAGGGACCTTACAGTCTTTGACCTCGTAATTTAAAAAAGCAAAAAAAAATTAATGAAAAATGGGAATACCCCAACGAATAGAGAATAAAATCCCATACAAAAGTTAAATGAATGGCAGCAAACCAGCTATACAGTAATACAGACAATCATCTCCCCAAATACTTCATTCTTTTTTTGAAAAGATGACATTATCATCAAATTTTGTATCATAAAAATGCAGAATCAATGAGCACAACCCAATTATGAGTATATTATATGTATATATATACATTTGCATGCATCATGCATGCATGTTATGATTTTTTTTTATGAAGTGTTATGATTTAGTAATTAGTTCATTTTAAGCAGATGGATACAACAATTCTTTTCTTAAAATTGTATTTTTTATATTTAATCTTTGCTTTTATATATATATATATTGAGATTTGAACTATTGACTTTTGCACATATTTCATCTCACTCTTACGATATGAGCTAGCTTTATGTTGTTATAATTAAAATTTATTAAAATATTTGCTGTAATTGATTTTGATGGATATAGATATGGAAATGGATATGGAAGTGGAAATGGGGACTAAAAGTATGTTTGATATGTCATGGAAATGAGATCTAATTTTTGTATAAAAATGCAAGGTATTAAAACCCGGACCGGGTATTGAACCGGTCGGGGTACTGGGTTAAGGGTCAGTGGGTCAAACCGGGACCAAACCGGAGCTAAACCGGGACCAAACCGGTGAGTAATTGAAAATTTTAGACTTATAGTATGAAATTCTAAAGGAAAAAGTTAAAAATTTTTTTTTTTTTTTTAATTTGGGACCCGGACCGGTCTAGTGACCGGTCCGGCGGGTTCCGGACCGGCCGGTCCGGTCCGGGTCCCTGAACACTGTAAAAATGCCAAAATGTCCTTCAATTTTTTATTTTTTATTTTTTATTTTTTTTGAAGGTAGTGGAGGGTAATAGATGAAAATGATCACATGGAATTGTAAATCTTAGATATTTTGATGGAATTGATTGGGTGGAATTGAGCCTATTTGGCTTCCGCATGGAATTGGAAAATTTTCCAATTCCATCATACCAAACAAAACAAGCATCATGATGGAATTGATCCTCAATTCCATTTCCATCACCCATAATTTCATCATACCAAACATGGCCTTAGAGGTTTTAACATTAAAAGTCTAAATGAAGGAGTCATCCCAGAAAAATCAAATCAAATCATTAAATTGACCAAAAAGCAATTCACATTGTCTACCATAGAAAATACAGTCCTTTCCAACGATGTTTGTGTTTGTTTGGGATCATGTTTGGGATCCCCACAAATACTTATTTACATAAATCGAGATAAAACTTTGTTCACATACTTACCTCATATACCGTAAATTATGATTGAAAAGTTATTTTTGAGGACTTCAATCACTATTCCAAATAGGCACGAAGTATAACAAAATTACCGGTATGGCATTCCAGAGGCATATCATATCATACAAATTATTAGGGGGAAATAACTAAAATAAAAACGTGATGCCCATAGATGAAATCAATTGGCCACTATCAACCCTTTAAAACTTGTAATGAAAGAATGCAATTTCTGGAAGTCATAAACAACAGAAACGTTTTTTTTTAATACATAACTGCACGTAGACTTTTTTTACACATGAATGCTGAAAGTAAAATGGTTTTGGCACCAGACAATGATTTCTGTAGTTTACGGCTAACTGATGATTTATAGATAAGCGTCTCCAACTTAAGGAACTGTCTTCACAATATGCAACAAGAGCACATAACCTTCTTGGGTGAATCATCAACCTTCTTCTCTGCTCAGGCAAATAGGAATGCTAATGTTAAACTGAAAGTGTATTAACCTTCGAACAAAAGTGGAGAACGACTAGTTGAAAAGGGGAAAAAAATATCCACAATTTTTATAGCAGTTCATATTAATCTATTTGATGCAAGATCCCTCCTCTGATCTTCTAACTTAGAATTGCACTTGCCACTTTTACCCACATTACCCTTTAACAGAAAAATATTAAATCGATGGTTGTTGCATCAATAACGGAAATGAAACTACTGGAGTACAATGAAATCAGCAAGCAGATCAAACTGCCAGCAGGCAACATCTTTTACTACACTAGGCTCAAGTTAGATTGGAAACCATTAACCATACAACAGTGATGATCTTCAAATTAGATAGGGAGTCAAAATTCAAATCCATTAGAAGTCTAGTTATCTTGATATATAAGAAGTTAGTACGAAATTACCAGCTTTAGTTTTTGATAGAGATGGCTGTACAACAACAAGCATTATTATGACTCCCCCTGCAACTTCACCAAATGGTACTTTACAATGACCAACAGTTTTGTTGTTTTCCAAGATTTTACCAGAAATAATCAGTTTTACTTCATTTGCTGCCTTTGGGACGACTGTTTTACCTACAGTAGGGGAAAATTTAAAAGAATCAAATGAAAGAACACTTGAAAAAGCAAGAATCTAGCAGAAGAACAAAGAACCACTTGTATGTAGTCCAGAAGGTGTCTTTAGACAACCAATGATGTGCTCTGTCATTGATAAAACGACTCAAAGAATCCACAGTATCAACAGTCAAAAATAGTTGATTAAATCAGTAGAAGCTTTAACACTGTCATGGAGTTATTAACCACCAAGGGCAAAATAATATTTTAATAGTCCATAGTCCAACTCATATAAATAAGAATGATGAGTGTGTTCAATTTCATCCTCTGATGTCTTGGTGCATAAAAAGCATCCAACGGCCATGCCCTCTCATTCCTTCAAGCAAGCACAGAAAAAGGGGGTTCTTCTAGGAACCTCATTGTTAATGCATGAAAGTAGAGAAATGACCCTAGCAAGCAATTCAACTTAAACACAAATTTAGTGAGGACCTTTTAAAGGAAAAATGTCCTTGCAAAGAGTTTGGATAAGAGTTGCAGATACAGTGTGTGTTAATCTAATGCAGAACTAGTGCAGTTAAAGGCGATCACCTTAGGACCTAGGATGCTCAAGTGAGGTGTCATACATCTCCCGCACCTCTCACCTTGAGAGAGGCACTGCCCTCACACTGTGCCAAAAGGTGCTCGCCTTTTGCACCTTCTCCTTGTGAAAGGCAGGCACCTTTTGGCGCCTTACTCATGTGAACAGCACAAGCCCATAAACCAGAAAACACAACTGGAATACTCCAGTCTAGCATTTTATGATAGTGTAAAATAGTAAATCTCACTTTAAAATATTAAAGATAACATGTTTTGTATGAAAAAACATGGTCTGCCCCACTACCAGTTTGCTAGAAAGAGTAAACTACAAGTTAACACCATTATTATTTCAAATTACGTTTAAATATATATTGGTTTATACATCATATTGTTTCTTACTTTAGTGCCTTCATTCACCAAGGTGAGTGCTTTTCTTGCAGCACCTCTTGTCTGAGGTGTTTTAAAAGTCTAGCGCCTTTCACCTCTGAATACCTTGTTTCAAAATACTCTACATTGAATATAAATTGGGTTTAATTCCTTTTAAACATCCAAGCAATCTCTCACTTGTTTTATAATTTTAAAGCAAGGTTGGCACAGAAAATAAGAGGGAAATTCATAAAATAAAATAAAGGCGGAAAAAACACTTGTGTTATAGTTCTAAAAAGGAATCAAAGGTAGAGATCTAACTCACACTAAGACTTGTATCGTTCAAAAATCAGAGCTTGTCAGCTCATATGCATGAGAGTTAGAGGTGAAACCAGGAGAAATCAATTTTCAAATATGAACTGATATTCAGGTCCTTACTATTACACTTAATCAGAGACATGCGAGGGGTAAAAGATGAGTCTTTGCATGTTCATGATGAAGATAATGGAATGACTGTAACAGTCCAGAAAAATATTACTCTTTATCAGATGTGTTTCAGGCTAAACCAGGAGCTGCATGCCTGTATGAATAAGAAATGTCATGAAATGCTTGTATCCTTAATCTTCACACCTAATCAACCCAAATCCAATTACCTAAGGCATAACAGATAAACGACAAAAGAAAACAAAAGTTTTCTGCTACTTTGATAACAACAGCGGTTGTTATATCAGCAACAGCAATATAATCCTTAATCATGTAAACATTCATAAGTCTATAGCCGAAACACTGGCTTTACTATAACAATACAAGTCGGACTAGACCTACTACAATGTCCTTCACGCCATCATTTCACGGATAGTTGTGAATACACTTTCTAGGATGAAAAAATTAAAACAGATTTCCTACAATCCCCAAACTTAAATCCTAGTGACCTTATGGTGGAATTTCTTAATACAACAATGAATTAGAACAAGGATGCGATACGTGCTAAAGATTAAATTAGACTCCCTAAGTCTCGTTAGACTTAATATGCCTAAGCAGGTGATGGAATGTGTCTGCCTGACAATTTAGTAGTCAATATGAAATCACCCAACAGGCAGCTCATGGCATTTCAAACTACCTAAAAATTCTATTTATCCAAACAGCGCTTAGGACTATAAAATCACAACTACAAGACCTATTGAGTTTAAAATCTCAGATAAAAACGGAATAACGATCAATCCCATCACAGAACATACGAGTAATATGCTATCAACAAATTTGTGAGAGCTAAACTGACACTGACCTTTGGGCCAATCGGACACAATCCTTTGCTTGAGCATATCGACCGTGGCGGCCGATGAGTACCTGAAAGGTCCCATATCGGACCCATCGTACAACCTGAACTTTATGTCAATCAAATCCTCTTCAGGCATTTGAATTGACTTCTCCAATTGTACCCACCGATCACAGAAAAATATGTCACTGCTCTTTGATCTATAGATTGTGCTTAACAATATCACCCCCGAATACCTAAAATTCAATCGAAGTGGTTTTACTTCGACAGAAGATAATATATTCAAAGATCTATAATTGGATCAACCAGTGTATTAATATCAATAACTCAGAGAAATCAGGATCAAAATTACTAGAATTTGAATGGTACCTTTAACAATTTCACTTAAATTTTTCCTTTCAATTGAGGTTTTTGACTTCTGGTGAGAAATCGGTGTGCGCTCTCTTGTGGAGTTGCTGAAACCGTTCAACTGAAGAAGACAAAGCAAAAGTCTTCACGTCCTTGAACGGAAACCGAACCAAATCAAAACGACACAGTTTAATATCCTCGCCAAAACGACTTTAGTTTATTGGCTACCGCGGTTAGCCTATAGGGTCTTTGCAACGACGTCACTTGCATTGTCGTTGGTATTACATTCCAACGCTTCTCCCTCGCGCCTAACGAGTCTGAGAAATAGAAGGGTACAGTCTCAAAGCAGAAAAAATGAAGCGGAAGAGGGAAGGCGAATGCATGGATATAGTGTGGCAAACTCCTGCGAATCCCCCAGAACCACGAGACTATATTTTTCGAAACGGTAACATCATTATCGCAGAATTTCCAAAGATTCACAAGGAAGAAACTATCAAGGCTTAGTTTATTTACGAGAAAGATAATCTTCGATTTTATTTCCCCTTTTCTTTATGAATTTGCAGGTAGAAGGCATGTTAGACCATACTACTTCGAATTTATTGCTCACGTTAGTTCTTTCTGTATCTCTCCCCTATTTTGGGCGCTCTCAGTGGGTTCAGTAAATATCGTATAAACCCTGATTAAACCCTAAGGATGGTTGATTGCTTGAGAGCAGGTGAAAAATCGGTGGGCAGGAAAAACGATTGTAGATTTGTTTGCTGAAGAGTTTAAGGGTCGACCTTATGAATATTATGTAAGAAACATGTATAGCTCTTATTTTTATTTTTAAACAAGTCTCCATTCCCTAATATGCAGGCAGCTATTCATTCAGCTTAACAGTGATGTTTTTAAAGGCTAATTGCACGTTTCTTTTTAGTGATATTTTCTGTACGTTGGTTAGTTGATGGATATATAATCTTGTTGGTCTAAAAACCTGAGAAAATCTACCCGCATATTCAAGTAGGGAAATTTGATTGAATCTTATTAGGTTTAGCTCAATGAATAAGTTAAGCCAGAATATAAGTTAATTGGCTTTCATGTTGAAAATTGTAGGTTAATGCAGTGGAATGTGGAAGGATACAAGTTGATGGGGAGATGGTGCCAGTATCATACATTGTTAAATCATCTCAAAAGATCAGCCATTTCTTACACAGGTTTCCCCCCTTTGCTTGATGCTCTGTTTAAAAGGAAAGTGCTTGGACAGGAAACTGATACCATAACGGTTGTAGGCATGAACCGCCTGTGATGGCTTGGGGTGTTTCTGTTATTGAAAAAGAACCGGACGTGGTGACGGTCTGTAAGCCGGCATCTGTCCCTGTAAGTATGCAGTGACTATTTTCATTCCCTGAGTCACCCCTGAGCATCACCTAAAATAGTGCAAAAAAAAAATCAAAGACCGGTGCCTTTCATTGTTTTTTCATTGCTCTTCAAATGCGATATATACCTCAAGTTTCGTTATCTTCTGACTTCCCCTCTCACTTGCAATTGCTCCATACTTCTGCCTGGTGCACTGAAATTTGCCGGTCATATTGTTGTTTCATCACTATATTTAATAATAAGTTATTGTATTGACATCCTTCTTCAATTACATGAAAGCATTGCTGCAAGTAGTTAATGCTTCTGTTAACTATTGATCTCTTTATCATGAAAGATACATAAGAGTTAGCATGTACTGGACTTTTAAGGTTTGGAGAGGTAGATACATTTTCATGTATCTTATGTACAAGCCAACAGTTCTTGCTTTCAGAATAATCATAGTCTATTGTGTCGAGTTTTTAGTTATTAACATATCCACAGAAGACTCAAATCAGTATTCCTACTATCTGTTTCTAATCATCTATTTCAATCTCAACGTCAAGACAAAGCTTTTGTCAGTTGTTTTTATTATTTACCTTTACAATAATTAGCCCTCAAATCCTGCATGGATTTCTTGTTAGTTACCTAATTGAAGATGTATGCTTTTTGATATACTGTGTTTTATACAAGCTAAAACTGTCAAATTTAGCTGTGATGTAGGTCCATCCATGTGGTCAATATCGTAAGAACACTGTTGTTGGTATCCTCCAAGCAGAGCATGGGTTGGCACCTCTATTTCGTATCCAAAGTTTTAGAATTAAAATGTCTGATTCTGATTATATATATATATATATATATTACGTGTTTAAAAAGTAATCTAGTATTGAAAGTATCTTCTTGTACTTAATTTGGTCTTTGCATGTACCTTGACTTGATTATGTCAGCGGTTCATCGACTGGATCGTCTTGTCTCAGGACTTCTCATTTTGGCCAGAAGTGCCCCAAAAGCTGATTTTTTCAGGCAACAGGTGAATCTTTATTTTATCTCAATTTAAAATTGTAATAAGTGATGAGTTCACTTTCTTTAGTCCGCTGGCATCATGCGGCTTGTCTAAAAGAAGAATAATAAGAGTAAACAATGATGTTGACTCTTGTTGGTTGTGACAAAGGCTTCTGAGTGTTGAGTTGTATTTATGACAAATTTTGAAGAATGACTTTGAATTCTGAAATGTAATGCACATATACTAAATAAAGATATTGGCTGTACTGTGTTCATGGAGTATTCAATTTCTGTGTCATGCCATCAAACTGGAAAGATAGAGATTTATGACGTTTAATTTATGTATATTTCTGAAAACAGAATCAGAATATTATTTTTCTTTCAGTAAATTTAAATATTGAAAGTGGGTATCACTTCATCACAGATTGAAGCTGGTTTAGTACAGAAACAATATATTGCAAAAGTAGTTGGCGAATTTCCAGAGGATGAGGTATTCATATATTTGAGCTTGATAATTTGAGCTATATATGACTGTTCTTTGTGTTGTGTTCATGAGATAAACCCTGCAAGTATATCATCTTAAGATATCGCCTTCAGGCCTTTTTCTTTTGTAGTAAAGGGGCCCCAAGGCCCAAATCAATCTTCAGACTTATTTATTCATACAGCTATCTGCCTATTTCTGGACCATCCTTAAATCAAGCTTTTCTTAACGTTTTAGGAACTTCTCCATAATTCAAAAAGTCTTTATTTTCTTTTTCAATCTGTCAGTTTTGGCAGTCGGCTTCTAGTTTGAAATGTTAAATGTATTTACAACTGAGGCAAAATTATGCAGAAGGTAGAGCTGGAAAGTGAAAGTTTGCATATCTGAGATATAAGCAGGCTAATTTTTAACTTTCTTTTGATTACAACTTTGCCACTATGGAAAAAATTAAACTGAAATTTGTGTGGATGAAGGTATTTCTAAAACATTGTTGTTAAAAATGAAAAAGCATATGTGAAGGAAGTTGTTTTCATGAAGCTCTGTTTGTGCAGTTTATGGGGTCATTAAGCAATTTAGTCTAAGAAAGTGTTGGGTTAGATGGGTGAAAGTAACATGATTTGTTTTGATGAGTAAAAAGGGCTTGTTCTGGGAAAGTTGCTCACCTGTCACGTTGGTGAGGGCCGTCTAATTGTTTTTTGCCCCTTTGGTACATGAAAGTTATTGATTACAAGATTGGCAACATGGAAAAAACTGTAGGAAAGAAATATTTAAAAAAAAAAATCTTAAAGTTGAATATTGGGACGGAATGGAAAAGATTGTCAATTTGCTCATAATTTTTGTGTTTGTTTTTTCTAATTGAACGTCTGATGTATTCTTCTTCAAAACAGCATTTGAAGTGACAATTTTTTAGGGAGGTTTCATCTAAAAGCATCGAGTATTCTTAAAAATAGAAATTATGGATATCATCTTTAACTGATTCTTTTGTCCGATACAGGGAACTCAATATGTTATCCCAGTGAACATACATTTGTAAAATAGATGATAGCTATAAATAGTCAAGTGTTATTCTGTCAGCTAAGATTGAGATGCTTCTCTCCCCATTTAACATTTTCCTTTTTATATTCATCTTCAGCAAGTCGTTGATGCCAATATAAACTATAATGCTCGAGAAGGAAGAAGCACAGCAGAGGTGAGGCCTTTTTGTTCCAAGGTATACCATGAGAGAAATACAATTTTTAATTTTTCAAAACTTCAATATGGTTAATTCATAAATTCTTGGTCTTCCAATGTGTTTGTCATAAATGTAACAAAGACTAACTATTTTGAGGGACAGTACTAATTTCTTTTTTCTAGTAATCTATTCTTGATTGAACTAAACCGGTTTTAGTATGTTTTTGTACTTAAATTTAACCTTAGAAATTACAATGTCTTGATTTATGATAGGTACTCAGAATAAAAATTTGAGCCATTATTATAATGATGCTTGTTATAATTTTTGAGTAATATAGCAATTGTTGGAAGAAAAATAAAGTTGATGTGTTCTACCCTTGATGAATAGAGTATAGCCAAGTTGAAGAGACTGAAAGTTGATCTAAAATTACAATTCTGATTAAAAATATCTTTCTTTCTGCAGATCAAAGGCTCTGCTAAGGGAAAGGCTGCCTGTACAAAATTTACTCGGATAAGATCAAATGGCACTTATAGTATTGTTTTATGTGAACCAATCACTGGCCGAACTCATCAAGTAAGAGCTTGCAGGCCAAAGTAGGCCAATGGTACTTCATATTGCGTCGTACTCTTAATTCCATATAATTAGCATTCCCCTCTTTGCCTCTCAAATAAATATGATCAATCCTTACATTGTGCTGTACATCGTGTTCTCTTTTTTTGTGTCTTTACTCAGCATCTTCAGTCTTAGCCTCCATTTCCCTTCTCATATGTACTAGCTGTAAGCTTCTGCCTTTACATGAATGGTATATCACGTGATCTATTCTCTGTGACATGTGACTCACCAGTATTGTCACTTTTTCCCATTTAGATGTTGGCTGATGCATGCTATGCTGTCTCTGTGTAGGCATAAGGAGTATCTCTCTACCTTTTAGATAGCATGTTAGTACTTGGTTGCCAATCTCTCATTCATAAAACTGGTCCAAAGAGATGCAGGAAAGAAAATGGCATAAAAATTACACAAGTAATTTAATGCTTTTAAATCCACTATAATGTCCAAAGCTATCCTGCACACCTTTTACTATTTTAGTTATTGTTGTTAATGAAATTCATTTTTATGATCACTCTTAAACATTCAACCTCTGGTGCAGATACGCGTTCATTTACAGTATTTGGGGCATCCATTAGCCAATGACATGCTGTACCTCTCAGCAGAGACTGTTGATAGGTCTAGTAAAGGGTCAAGTGCCGATAGATCAGTGCTTGTGTCAGATGCTTCTCTGAGACCAAGTTTTGATGAAGTGCGCCACAAAAGTGAAGGCGACTGCGGTGCTGATTTTAGCATTGATCCCATGTGTACAAACTGTCCAAATTTGGCTCCCAAGGGGTACAAACTCAAACTTCTTTGTCCTATAATGTAATGAAAAACATATTAAAGCTGAATTGCCAAAAATGCGTGCCTGTCTTTTAATGAAATGGAAGAGTATATGTCCTGTGGTGATTCTTTTTGCCAAGTTGCAAAAGCATGAGCATCATGCTGAGCTGGTTTTTAGACTTTTTTGGCTATTTATAATGTGCCTGTCATAATCAAATCATGTTACCATGATGAAACGCTGCTAAAAACCTTAAGACCTAAAAGAGATTGATGTTTCACGGTGTTTTAAGCATGGTGGAAGCGAAACTGTTGCGATTTCAGGATGTCTTGAACTCAATGGCTTAACCTTTACCTGCTCAGACTTGCAGAAAGTTGTTCAACAAAGCTTTTGATTATGTTAATGATGCCACTGATGATTCAATAACTCGTCTGTTTGGTGGAATTGTATTGATCATCATGTTACGATTAGTTAAAGTATGCACATTTTTATGTAATTTGATACATTCTGTGATTACAACCATTCAGTAATATTATCTAGTGACTGAGGACTTTATTGTGACTGACCTGGGTGGTTATGAATCTGTGTTTGGTAATTGCAGATACGATGGCCTTGAAGAAGGCCTGTGGCTGCATTGTTTTCGGTACAGTGGACCTGGATGGACGTATGAATGCCCGTACCCCGATTGGGCAAAACTTGGCTGATCAGTCAATTTTTGTTTTAATTTGCATTTTTGTTCTTTGGGGAGACCCTTCTAACAATTGTACCTCATATTGAAACTGGACATGAATGGTGACTTTTCTCATCATCATCGTCATCATTGTGATTTTTTTTTTATTTGTTTTAGATCATTGTGATTTTTTGTTTATAGGAGTTTGGAACAAGTCTTTTTGTTGGGCCACATATATTTTCCGATTTCACATGTATTATTATTGCTTCAATGTGAGTGCTTTGCCTTTGTCAATATAATTTGGAAAACAGGGAAGCAAATTTTATCAAGGCTGTCGAATCTGATGTCTGTACTCTGGAGACTGGACCATCTTCAAAGATGGCTTTTGAGTGGTTTGAGTCTAAATTGGTGGGTGCTACCTTTTATAATACTAACTTGTCATGTAAAATTGTTATTCGCCAGAAGTTAGAGGGCAATTTTTTTTTAATTAAAAAAAAGGAAGTTCATCATGTTTTGCAATAAAGGGGAAAAAGACCCGCCCTTAAGCTGTATAATCAGATTTATTTTTCTTCAATGCGGTAGAGGTTTGTTTCCATGTGTAAGAAGCTTAGGAAGAAATTTATATAACCCAAACAGAAAATGATAGAAAAAGAATTTTAAAATTGTAAAATCTTAAAAAATGATGAGACTTAATGAATAATTCACAACTTATTTTTTGAGAAATATTTGATTTAGGATTTTGTAATTTCAAAATTCTCTTTCCACCGTTTCCCATTAATTTAACATTAAAATATTAATTTTGGGTCTAGTCATCAAGGATAAACGTTAAGTTCAGCTTTAGCCAAATCCTTTATAGTTCACTTGTGTGGTGGTGGGACATAAAACTTTTAATATTTTCTCAAGACATTTGATATTATTATTATTATTATTATTAATAAGAAGAAGAAGATGAATTCTGCCAGGAGAGAATGAAGTAGGGGCAAAAATGCTATCCTTGATGGTTGGAAATAGGAGCATAAAATCTCTATTTGTTCACTTGGCGCAAAATGATTGGGCTGAATGAATGTTTTTTATAAGATGGTTTCCCCGCGCCGTGTAACTCAACTGAAGGGGACGTATAAATATTTTTTTAAAAAAAGTACTCCCTCCGGTCCTAATTATAAGACAAAGTTGACTTTTTTGGAGAAATTAAGGAAACCAATTAAATTACTTTAGAGTGTTTATATTTTTAGTATCCTTAGATTATACATTAGTTTATTAGTCAAATTAATTAGTTTAGAGAAAAAAATAAAAATATAACTACTCTAAAGTAATTTAATTGGCTTCCTTAATTTCTCCAAAAAAGTCAACTTTATCTTATAATTAGGACCGGAGGGAGTAACAATTGTTTTTAAAAGAAAAAAGCGAAAGAGAGAGATTGTTGAATTAAAGCACGAGGTCAGCAAATGAGGCCCGCCTCAAAGCTGATGCAGACACACATGGTATGGCGTCGTCCATCTCTCATAAATCCTTGAGTCAATTTTTTAAAGGGTTAAAGTTCTTTTTTATCGTGGAAGTATCGCTTTAAAGATAATTTTATCTCGAAAGTTTTAAATGTGGGGCAATTTCATCCAGACTTTTATCACAATTAAGTTTGATATTTAGTTGATTAAATATATGGGCAAATTTGCTAAAAGTGAAAACTTTAAAGACAAATTTATACCTTAACAAAAATGGCATGAACAATAAAATTGCTATTGAAGTTTCAACTTAAGAGCAGATTTATTCTGTTAGTTTTCACTTTGGAGTAAATTTGCCCCAGTATTTGGTCAACTAATGATCAAACTTAACTACGATAATAGTCAGAGTGAAATTGCCTCACATTTAAAACTTTTGGGGCAAAAATACCCCAGATGAAACTTCCGGAGTAAAATTGCCCTTGAGCCAATACTACTAGGGCAAAAATGGCATTTAACCCTTTCTTAAAATTAGGCTTGGTACGGACTTTAGACTCACAATTTCATTATTTTAATTAATCTTAATAATTTATTAAAGATAAAAAAAATTAACATGTAACAGCAGTAACCTTACGAGTTACCTCCTCCAGCCAGAAATATATGGAAGAGTTGGTTAGAGCCCTTAGCCCAGAATAAAATCGTATCACAAACTCAGTCTGATACTTCCGAAAAATTGGCCATGCTGTCTCTAAAAAGAAAACGAGAGTGCAAAGATGTTGTAAAATTGAGTGAAAAATATAAAGAGGCTAATAATTACGTAGAGGCTTATGCAATGAAAGGGAGTATTTGTTTCACCAAAAAAAAAAGGGATTATTTGACATGAAGATGATCCATAAAAACTTATATAAAGCAATGGAAGAAGATTGGGTTTAATAGTTGGAAATTATTACTCCTCCTGTTCTTAATGTAGGACCTAATTAGAAAGTTGATCTTGATCCTAAATATAACACATATTTCTCATTATCATTCTTTTGTGAAATTATCCCCTTTTGATGCTTCCACAATAATAATCAAGTAAGAAAGATATGGATAAAATTAAAGAAGATGATTAAGGTATTTTAAAAAAAACATATTCTCCTAGTCCTATAGGGCAAAGAGAGAAGTTTTTTTTTGTCTTATTTATAAGACACCTCATTAAAGTTTTGAGGTGAATTATATACAATTTAACCCTTCATTCATTGTTGTAGTGGCTTTGTTTTCATTTGGTATTATGTATATTAAATAGGGGTAGAGTTAAAAAGTTATTGAATTTTATGATAGAACTAATGAGATTTAAGGCTTTTTTTTATTTGTGTGAAAAATGTTGAAAGTATGCCCTATATATAGTACCTGAGGAGTATCTTAATATTAATTAACTTAATTAAAATTCTTAATCTAATCAAATTAGTTAAATACTCCCTCTGGTCCTAATTATAGTACAACATTTGGGAGTTGATCTTGGTCCTAATTATAGGATAAAATTTTAATTTTTATCAATTTCTTCTCAAAATACCCCCATTGCTTTAGATAATGGTTGAATTGCCTCGTCTGACATGCGGTACCATGAAGTATCAAACATACACCAAATAAAATATAATGAAAGTAAACACATAGAGGTGGAGAGAGAATACTGATTTAGATAATGGTTGGATTGTCTCATGGTAGACTCATGTAGTATTCCTAAATCACCCCTATTAAATAAGGGCATTTTTGGAAAATAAATAAAAGTAACTAATTTAACTACTATCCTTAATTTCTCCAAAGTTAAGTAAATATGTCCTATAATTAGGACCGGTGGGAGTAAATCTTATCCAGGCAAAAAAACAAATCTACACAGATGTGAAGGTATAATATTTTTGGTCAACTTTTTGCCAAAGCAAATGCATGTGAAGGTGTAATATAATATAGAGAGAGAGAATGGACAGAGGCTTTTGCAATTAAAGTGCTGGATTACTTCACTCACTCCTTATCAAGCATAGCGATGCATGCATGTCGTCTGAAGCGCGGGAACCACCAATATTAAAAAAGGCTCTCACATTACATTACATGTGTTGTGCGAGCAAGGCATCCTTATCTTCCTACACACACACACACACACACACACCCAACTTTTTAAACCTTCGTCCCATTTTGCATAAAGTTCTCTAACCCACCCTTATCTTCATCACGTACACTACATCCTTTAATTCCATCCATTATCTCCTCCTTTCTTTTCTTTCCTGGTTTTAATTTAAGTACGTACGATTTGCATGTTATTCGTTTGAACTGAGTTTATTAATTGATTTTCGCCACTCTGATAATGACTTCCCATTAAAAAGCTCTAGCTAGTGTGCTCAAGATACGGCATTACCTAGAATATCAACTACGTACGTAACCCTCACATACAAAAAATAAATAAAAGGTTAATACTTTTTTGGAGCGGAAATTGATAGGAAGGCAAAAAGGAATGAAGATATCATCACTAAAACCCTCCTACTTTAATTTCTTTGTCTTTTTTCTTGTTTTCCTTCCTTTTGGATCGCTATGCCTAACTCTTGTTTTGAGATGTTCACCTTCGCCCACCTTGCAAATGGGAAAATACCACACAATTATCATGTGTGGCTGTCATTCATATGATCTTGTTTCAAACTCATTTGTTTCCAAGAAAATTATAATCAGGGAGATTTACTAGGTCTTGTATTAATCATAATTGGATTTTCAGATATATATATATATATATATAAGTAGATTTGAAATCACCTCTTTAACCAAAGTTTAATTCAATAGAAATACTCTTACGGGCATAATTATAAGTTCATGCACTCAAAACTGTAGCTTAATTTAGGCCTAACATTGTTCATTGAATATCCAGAACTTTTTTTTCCTTCAATTCGTAGGCTCAACCATATTCACCAACTAATATTGGTCCTCCCTATATGATTCGAGGAGGAAAAAATGTGCGCGCGCGCGCTTGTGTGTGTGTGACAGAGAGAGAGAGAGAGGAAAACGCAAGATTTTTCTTTATTTATAAAACAGAGCAAAACTGGTGGATTATGACTATATTATTATCAAGCACGCACAAATATATTTAATTCATTATTGATGCGTGAGAAATTAGAACACATATGCCAATAATACAAAACTCGATCCACGACGGACGAGAAAAGAATGCAAAGACTCTAGTGGGTTCATTATTTTAATTTAATGTATTATTTGCAATCATTAATTAGACAGTTGTTTTTAAAATTGATACGTAAAGTGCGGATATAAATGAATAAATTTTAAGTGGATTATATACCTTGGCCTTGAGAAATTAATCCACTTTTAATTACCACAATAAAGAAAGCACTTTCATCCGACTTTGACTTTTTCCTATATCTCGGACCTCGTCTTTTGCACTCACTTTAATTTGATCGCCTTGGTAGAAGATAATAAGAATCAATCTCAGTTTTTGGTGTTCTGATCCGCATGTTTATGAATCTCATAATTGGGATCTTTTTTTTTTTTCAATTACTATGAAGCCACTTGAATTCGAATCCTATGACTAGGAATCTGACTAATTTAGCCCAACCTGACTGAGATCCCTTAAAAGGGTAGGAGTCTTTCAATAAAATTTTTCTTCTTCTTCTTGTTTTTTTTGCCCGATGATCAAACCCGATACCTTTACTTCATGGACCAAGATACCTATCTCCTTAACCAATACCACGTTGCTAATAATTGGGATCTTTAAAACGTTAGACTTTAATTTAACTTTTGATGAATGGTTTGGAATTGGAGCAGATTAGCATCCTATACTCTTAGGTGTCGGGTGCTTTTGTCATCTTTTGGTATCGGTGGCGTCGATCGATAGATGCATTTTGCTTTTAAGCATGCCTTTACGTGCCCCCTTGTCCTTGACATTTTTATATTTTAATAAAATCAATCAAACATACATAAAAAAGTCTAAAGATAATGATGATTATAGATAGTGCTATATAAAGTGGCCGTTGATAATAGTAATAATCATTTATAGACTCTAAGGATGTAGGTCTATTTACAATTGCAAAAATTCGTGTTTTCTTGAGTTAATTATACGATAAGAAAAAAACATTTTTTTCACAAACATCTTCATATATAATTGCCAACAAAAACTGTTCCAATTATACAATGAATGTAGCTCGGACTCCATGAGGGTCTGGGTTGAAGTTTTATCCACAATGTCATTATTTTAATCTGTTTGGTAAATATATTTGTAAATACACCCTTTAAGCGTAAGACTTGATTGTGTGTGTAACTCACTTGCCTTAAGCTCTCAATACACTCCTTCTTATTCAAAATATGAATCACCGTCTAGAAAATTATGGTTTCATAATATAAGTTACGTGAAAAGTAATTAATATTTATTTGCCAACTTTACTCTAGTAATTAATGTTAAAATGCAGATCCTCTTATTTTTCTATCTCTTTCAAATCCTCATTTAATATAGATAAAATTGTAAAAAAAATTAATTTAAAATGGACTTAATGAGTTAATCATTCTTCCATAATTAGTTCTAATGATGAGCTAGTTGAAAGTAACTTATATTTTAGACATGAATATACTATTTTGTTGAAAGTGCTTAAAAAACTTTAGGCTATATTTGCATGGAGAGAAAAATGAAAGGAAAATAGGGGAAGGGAATACTAAAAATAAAAAATTCTAAAAAATGTAAAAAAAAAAAAAATAGTTTACTATTTTGGGAATTTTCACTCTTAGTATTCTTTCCTCCTAATTTTCTCTCCATCTAAATATAGAGGTAAAGTTTTGCAGTAAATTTGTCATCATCTTTAGTTGATCATATATCAAGAGGATTATTGCGTCTCTTGCCAATTAATTTCATTAGTTTTAAACGTAACATTGACTCTCTTTTTTAACTAAGATAGGAGTAAATTAAAGTAAATAGGCAAATTACTGAAAAGAAAAATGGATGGGATTTTATTGAGGAAAAAGAGGATTCATCGTAGATCCATGTATTACATACCAACACGTACTACATACACGAGTGAGAGAGCTAAGAGATTCTAACAACATTAACTATTGCCTGAGAATTAGTACTACTACTTTACAGGCAAATAAGAAAATTCCCCTTACAACCTTTTCACAAACACTAATTAATCAGACGTTGCCATTATCACCCGTGTTATTTTGCTTGTTATTAGATTCAACATCTATCGTCTGTCACAGCATCATTTTTATTATCTGAACTCAGCTTCACAACCTCAATGATATGGTCGCTTTGATGATTTTGAACCTTCACTGGATCTTCCATTACTAGTGGCTTGGAGTTTCTGTACATCAAATAAAGAACCATTTGCACTATTCCAAACAAGAATCCAAGTGTGTTTGGGAGCTGCATTAATTAATTTAAAAAAGTTAGTGCCAATAATCTCGAAAGGTGTATGAAAAGAATCTATATAGTAATCACTTGGGGCCCATATTTTGCTCAAATATTGGGACTAGCTCGGCCACTAACAATAATAAAGCAAGCAAGGCGCCAGCGTCTAATCTTTGTATTAAACTTAGCAAGCAAAGTGGAAAAGAGAAAAAGGGATTTGTACCCAGAAAAGAAATAAGCAAAGCTAAGTTGAAATGGACACAACTTTGGCAATATAATGGAAAGGTGATAATATATTACTAATTGACGTATATATGGTTTATGTGTGTGTGTATATAAATAGTGAGAATGATAATGAATTAATGATATATGAACGAACTACTTACAGCGATATAATAGTCCTTGAGAGAAAGGCCATAGAAGAACCACATGACGGCGTTAAGGGTTAAGCACATTGATAAATTGAAGGGCATGAACTCCACACTCCTAGTCTTTATAACACGTCTCTTCATGCATCACAACAAGCATAAATATAAGTATAATTGTGTGTGTGTGTGTGTGCATCAATTATTAAGGTTTAAATATATATTAGAGAAGAATTCTAACCATGCTGGAGAGAGGGGCAGCGAAGACGCTAATATTAAAAACAAGAGAAATCCAGCCTACAATATTGATGCGTTTTGACCCCTCAGCCAAATAGAGAGTTGATAGAAGCATCGATCCGTATCCAAACACATTCAGCAACAACACAAGCTTTATAGTCGAAATCTACTCCAATAATTAGAATGAAGTTAAGCTCTATATATAATTATATACATTAAAAAAAAACCCAATATGATCCATCCAAATTATATCGAGCGTCGGTCTGCATTGGTGAACTCTTAGTGCTTATCATTATAATGAGCACTGAAACTGGTTCCTACATATACACGTACGTACCTTGAGCTTCTTAGAAGCATACAAGAGGAAGATGGAAATGTAGATGGATTCGAGGACGCAGCCGCAGGAGTTAATGGTGATGAGGAGGAGTCCAGTGTTCTTCTTGAGGAGTGCATAATAAATCCAGATCATACAGCTCAATAGAGATACCACATAAGGAAGTGACTGGAATCCCTCTGTAGATTTCTTCTTGTATATTAGGTAAAATGTCGGCCTGCAAAAATCATAAGACGACCTCGTAACATATTATTATTATATATTGCTCATCATGATATATGGCTCCGAATTCATTAATAACAGAATATTAAGATGACTTACAGAGGAGCAAGAAGCACTAGGAAGGAGATGATATTACCTACATTAGATAAAAGAAATAAAACAAATCAAGCATATATAACATATCGGTACAATATAATCTAGACGGAAGTCATGAAGCTAGTGCATGACTAGTTATTACTGATCAATAACAGCGTGAAGATCAGCAGCCAGAAGACTGGAATATAATATATAATATTCTTTTACGCTGTCAATATTATTTGACGTTGTTTTGGGTGCCTAGAAAGAAAATAAATAATGAAAGAAAGACATAAACTATAAAAGTAAAGGGAGAATATAGCATTAATTAGTATGTACCCATAAGGCCGAAAACAAAACCAAAGTGGTGAATGTCCATCTCTTCAATGTTCAAAATTAATTCAACCCCACAAACAAAACTGTGTTTTGGAGTGCTCTCTCTCTCTCTCTAACTCTTTTCTCTGCAAATTAAAGGATTGAAAATGATATATTCTCTCCCTTTGGGCTATGATCTCATCTCTCTCTCTTTCTCTCTCAGTCCCACGATTCCATAATGCCAAGGGGTTCTTATATTTATAGTTGGGAAAAAGTGTGCAACTTGTCATTGAAATTTTAAAGAATATAATATAGGAAGGCCAGTATCCATCTAAGCTATTGTATATTGTAGCTTTATAGTATTACTTTCCAGTTGTTCCTGCCTAGTTATAACCTTTAGCTTAATATATAAACCTTTTCAGTACAATGTCTCAATTCTATTGCTCTCAGTAATAACCTTATTCAAGTTCACATTTCCATTGAAACCAGAGAGGTCCTCTTGCACTGCCCAGTGCCATTAATGGTACATATATACCACTCTATATGCCTTTTTATAAGTCACTTATATATACCTCATTTTTGTAAACTAAACAAAGTATTAAATGAATAAATTTTTTCATATTTGCCATTATTTATGAAAGGGTACAAATTTTCTCTCATATCCTTTTATTTTTATGCACTTACACCTCTCTCTCTTCCTTCTTTCCCATGTGCCCAACTAACAATGAATAGGGGTAAAATTGGCAAAATTTTATTTATTACCCTACAAGTGACTTATATTTTGAGCAAAACTTTTTTTTTTTTACAAATAACTTATAAAAAAGGTAAAGAGTGGTATATACCAAATTCCCGGGGCCCACCATAAGGTGACTTTATTTAATTTCTGATATGTTTCACCCACTAATAAGAGCTTCTTTTTAAGCCTTACCATGGCTTTCAGTTTTAAGGTCTCCTTGCTCTTTCTAAAGGCCATCTTCTTCTTCCATGTTGTTACCAAAAAATTCACTAATTTAATTTGGTGCTATTTATTATTAGTCCATCCTCGCTAGGCAAATGAACCTGGCTCTTAAAGCATCTATGGCTATATTAGCTATTCTTGTGAGAAATATCTATAGACTTGATTAGATATACTTTACTCTCTTACATGGGCAACAAAGAAATATCAACTTGCTTCTATATCAGTTCCAACTTTCTAGCTTTTAAATTTTTTTCCCCTTCCCTTCCCTTGTGTATGCATATGTTCAAAATTAGGTGGACCTCTAGGCCATCGCTAAAAGTCTGAAAAATTTGTTGAGCTGTAAATGGTGTAGTTTGTTATAGATTTTTTATATTATTATCATGGATTGATTTAATAAAAAATTTTAATATACAGTTAATTGAATCAATAATGAATAAATTATAAAATTTCAGTATAGTTACTAGATGGAGATGTAAAATTCGATTTGAAGGCCAAGGAAACTTTTATAGAATTATGGAGCCAGCAAAGTAATTAACTATGTTAAAAATAAGTAATTGGTAAATACGATTTTTTTTTTTACCATTGGGTGTGGCGACCATAAATTTAGCGTATTGGGATGGTTGGATTCCACTTGATGAGGACCACTTGGTAATATATGGTCCGTATAATTCCTTTTATTTCTAAATAAGCAAAGTGTTACCGTAAATGGCTCAATTATAACTAATTATTAATAGAAAGAAAACGACGGTATGGGAAAGATTTATTTTGAAATCAACCTAATTAATTAATGCCCTGAAAATAATCAATTACAATCATATGCTAATTAAATAACTTGTTTTTTTAAGAAAAATAATAAATATCCATAATTGGCCCTGGTCCCTCTACCCTCACCCTTAGATAGATCCTGCAAATTTCTTTCTTTCTTTTTTCTGGTCATCACAAAGTCGAATCAAAGTGATTAATAATTCCTAGCTATAGATCTTGGCAGAGGCTTATTTGTCATTGTGAACTGTAATGCACTGCATCAAATTACTTGCATGGAAGCTTCCAGAGAGATAAAGCAGGGATAGCTTGTTTTTTATTTATAAGTGCTTATATATCTTGATTCACAGTATACGGGGTAAGTATGTGAGAGAAGTTTTATCTGGACTTATGTAATAAACACTTATTTCCAAAAAAAAAAAAAAGCTATTCTAAACATAGCTAGAGATTCATTACTTTTTTCTATTCTTAATATAGGAGTTAGACGTATCAAGATTAAGTGAATTAGTTAAACTAGTTATTTGTAAGAAAAAAATATACCTTGATTTTTCTAAAATAACTTATTTAATCATTTGTATTGGATATTCCTTTTGATGGAAAACTCTTTAATATGTATATAATCAATTTTAATAGAATAGTTGTGGGGAAAATATATAATTTTTTGAGATAAAGTGGGTTGAAGAATTAAAGTTTTAGATTTATGACCAACATAAATCCATAAATAGCTTATATATTTAGCACGGGGTTTGGGTAATTAAAATTAGAATTAGGATGAGACTAAATAGGGGAAGCTTTTTGACATGGAAAAATCGCAATGGGGGTTTAGATCTGAGATTGGGACAGCGAGTGAATAAACGGTTGGATACAAAGCCAACACAGCATCGCGTAATATATCGTCAACCTGTACTGCTCAAATAAGAAACATCTTTGCTTCTCCATCTCTATCATCACATATCAATTAGTGCGCGTCGCTAGCTAAGTGTATTTGAGACCAGCTAATCACAAGTTTAATTGAATTTAAATCCCACCTTATTTAAAAAGATCTTAGGGTAGAGATATCATAGTCGAAAAGTCTTGATTTAAATTAATCGATTACTTGAATACCTGATAATAAAATCTAAAAAAAAAAAAATCAAAGCTAGTGCGTGTAGAATATAAAATATATGAAAAATATTATAACGCATTTTAAATCTGTTGTGAATATAATACTCTCCACAAAAAAAGAAAAAGAAAAAGAAAACCCTGCTTATTATCGGGTCTCCGCCACCGTTCGAATTTAATTAATTAGTTACTTTTTATGGTATTTATTAGTTTAGCCTCACGTGACAATTTCGTCTCACTGTCGCCATCACTCATCGCTCTTAATTAACAACAAATATTTAGTTTGACTTAATCATTAAATAATGGGAAAATTTAAAAAAAAAATATCACTTAAATTTTAAAATTCTAAATTAATGATTTAACAAGAGTTTGTGTTGTCAATCCCATTAATTTTTTTGTCAATCCCATTACACTTTTTAACAACGAGATTTTGAAATTCAAATAGTATTTTTTTGGAATTCTCCCTTAAATAATTAACATACATGAAGACTAAAAAAACTTTACAATGTTTAGATTGATTTTAGGGTTAAGGTGTCATTTTATTAATAAAGTTTTTTCCGAAGAGCATATAATACAAATAAGTTTTGAAAGGGGTAAAAATATCAATAAACAATTTAAAAGGGTGCAAATTCACTAAAACTGTTAAATTATAAGAGAGAAAAACTGGAAAGGCGTTTGGTGAAAATTAACAGTTTTGGTGAATTTGTAACATTTTAAATTTTTTATTGGTATTTTTTCCCATCTTAAAACTTATTTGTGTTAAATGTCCTTCGGAAAAAATTTGGTTGCCCTTAATTTTATCATTTTTAACTTGTTTTATATAAGTACGTATAAATAATAGCACATATTTTTCGGCCATCCTCAAATAGTCCTTCAAGTGCACAATCACGATATGCATCTAATTAAATTTTAACTTCACTTTTTTTTGTTTTCATATTTAATTTTTGGGGTTGTCGATCCATATCTATATTTATCTATTTAGTTTCTTTTAACTTGTTAATACTACTTTACTCTGATAAAATATTAAATTTGAATCATTAAAATCTGATATCTAAATTCTTGGTCAAAAACAAAAAAATCTGATATCTAAATAACAATATAAAATGGGAAGACGAAATGAAGAAGATGATTTGTGCCAACCAGCTCAATCCCTTATCCAAGATACTTGGTTTTGTGTGAGATAGATACACACCATCTTAAAATAAGTAATCAAATTAAGTGACCACCTATTAAATAAATGAAAAATAACACAACGTGTATAGATAACAAACAATTAAAAGAGGAAGATAAAGAGAAGGGAAGACAAGAACAACAATGAAGAACAACAACGTGTAATTAAAGTTGAGGTGTCCATTTTAATGATTGTGTGGGAGGAATCAATCATAAGGGTTACCTACCAAACATATAAAAATGAGATCTTGCAGAAATCAGACGTACAAGACAAGAACAACAATGTTGGGCATGCAATGGATTTGGAGATTGTTAATTAGGTACACAATTTCAAAGGGACTTTGAATTTGAACTTATTAGGAGGTGGCACTAGTAGTTGTGTTAGCTGCAACATTATCATTTATCAACACTTGGCGATATATGTGTCAACGAGACAGCTTTAATTTGTGACTTCGATTAGACCCGGAAGATTAGGTCCCGCGGGCAACAACAAACCCTATTCACATTCACGTTCACATTTATAGTCCCATGATGTTTTCTTTCATGTGGGAATCCACACAGCAACTTCGCCAACCTAGCTAGCTACTCGAAACATTTAGGGTTTCCATTCACCGACGACCGAGGGTAATTAAGGCTCCTTCACTAAAACTTCGTCGTTTGAACTTTGAATAGGGGGAAAATATCTGGAAGAGAGAATGTTGTGAGGGAAAAAAATGAAGAGACATCATATATAGATGCTAAAAAAATATAGGCATATTAAAAATCATCATCCAGTCATGTATATTGTCAGATTCTTTTTACTGCATTATACATGACTGGATGATCTGAGTATGTCTATAGAATACCCCTCTAATTTTATTTATAAGTTATAGAAAAGAACAATTTTTATCCTATTTATAAAGTCGAGGGAGAAAATTTTCAAATGAATGTATGACAAATCCTAATTTTATTATATATTTTTATATTTTATTTGAAAATTTTTTCATATTTATAGAACTTAAAATGCATTCTGTGATTAAATTTGTATTAAGATTAAATACATTAATTAGGACTAAAAAAGGTAAAATAATTAAAAAAATTGTAATTACTCTTAATCATTTATTTCTAAAAAGATTTGATGTTGGGTTAATTTTTTTTAATTATAGGTACTTGAAAAATGGGATTAAAACTGAAAATGACAGTTTGGGGCTCAAATTTGCAAAATGTCAGTTTGGTCCCACGAAGTTTGAAAATGCCAGTTTGGCCCATCAGTAAACACAGCGTTCTGGCATCTTTGTTTAGGTCAGTTCAGAGATTAATTGGAAGGGTAGCTGAACGATTTCAGAGAGACAGCGGCGAGAATCACAGAGCTTCGATCTTGTCCTGCATTTCCTTAACCTTCTTCTTCCTCTCTCGCCGGCGACGTCATTGTCCACCACAGCCGCCGGCGAGCATCATCCCCTTTACCGCCACTGGATTCGAACAGAGCAAGGAGAAGAGAAGGCTGAGAGCTGAGGGTCTGGAAGCCGCAACTTTTGGGAGCTAAGAGTGGAGAACCGAGAGAGCTGGGAGCTCACTACCACCACCAACTTCTATTGCTTTAACCACAGACCTGTATCCTAGCTGTCACACACACCTCTTCCATCTCCGCCGGTCGTCCTTAATTTTCCGGTATTCCGGCGAGCTTCCAGAGCACCGTGGTACCATCAATATTCCCTTGTCTTCTTCGGTTGCCACCTGCGCTTGTTGATTGCAGAGGGGGCTATGAATTTTGAACCAGATTTGAAGATACCTTGTGTTGTTTAATTGTGGTTCACTCTGTTTCAATTTTGCTCTTCCGTGGTGTTTTCAATGCTGGTCATTTGAATGTAAACATGATTTTGCCTCTTGAAGATGTATCCATGAGTGGCAGTGGCTAAATTTCTCAAATATTTTGAAGAAGGAAGCTAATGGCTTGAGTTTTTTTTAAGTAGTATAAATTTGAGTTTTATGTTTTAATCCATTTGCTTAGTTTTGTAATTATGATTTTTTGTCTTAGAGGTTATATTTATATTGCTAAACTTATGTTACTTGGTTAAGTACCTAGTTTGGATTAATTTGTGATGATTTGGATTTGTTGATGTTGAACTTTATACTCATCAATATATTTGATTATATATATATTTAAATGTAATTCCATTGATTCTCTATTATCTTGTATGATATTGTTTAGATATTAAGTTGATTTTGAAGTTACATTAAACCAATTGCATTAATTAATTTAAATCACACACTAAGAGTGCTTAATAGCATCTCTAGAGTAAGGGTTCATTTCTTTTGGTGCTAAACTCATCGGTTGATAGAATTTGGTATTTTATAAAATTTAGTGATTTCATAAATTGCATACAAAGTGTTTTTTAATAATGTTTTAAGAAGTGATTATTTTCTAGATCTAGAAATAATCATCAATTAATGTACTAGACCCAACAATGTTTGAGGTTTGGTATTTTGAGGTACTTTGTTTGCAATTGTTAGTATTTTGTATTGAGTTTTGGTTAGAGGGGTTAAACCTTGCCCGGTGTAGAAGTGTTTAATCAATCTAACTCAAGCTAGCTCAAAGAGTCTTTTGGACATTTTTTACTAAGCTAGTAAATTGAACTCTCATTATCATTAGATGAACCATGATTACCGTTGCAAGCCATTTTCAAAAGATTCGCTTCATCCATTTCATTTTACTTATCATTTTATATCCAAAAATACCAAAACTATTTTAGTGTAGGCATTTACATGTTCTTGCAACCTATTTGATATTTAAAAATCTAAAAATCATTTTTAACTCATTTTATGCTAATCATCACATTTAGTTTCTAGGCAATTAATAAAAGGATATTCGAGAGATAATCCAGGATTACACTCTATATTGCAAATTTGCAATCCTTGGCTTAATTTTTGAAGAGGTTATCAAGGCACAAAAACGACAACGCCTTTCTTCAATGTACAATTTTATTCTTTATATATTTATTATTGTATTGACTTTGTTCTCACATACCACTATGATCCTATTTATAAGTCTTTTAACTAAATCTCACATACCAAGGAGAGGTAGTTAACTCAATGATTATAAGGTAAATTTTCAACTATGTCCTCATTTATGAATAGATACTTTTCAACTATTTCTTCTCTATCTATCTTTAAATTATTTCTTCATTGGTACAATAAATAGGTTAAAATTATCACAATCTCATTTACTACACTGAAACTTGACTTATAAATAGGACCAAATTTTTTTATCAAAAAAGACTTATAAATAGAATCAGAGTGGTAGGACATTAAATAGGGGTAAAATTAAAAAGTTGTTGAATTTTATGGAATAATTAATGAAATTTAAAGTTTTATTAGTCTATGCGAAACATGCTAGAAGTATCTTAAAAATAGGACTAGAGGAATATTTAATCACTTCCTTCTATCCATATTATAGGTAATCTCAAGCTAATCTCTAACTAAATGACAGAACCACATGAAAGTTAGTTTACTTATTAATTTTATTTGAAAATGACACATTTTTTCAATCTTGAGTCTTTGACCATACTTTAGAGTACAGAGAAACACCGTATTAGACTTCAAATATTCTCTTAATAAATTATAATAGAGGTAATACTTAGAAAAACATAATTAATGACCCGCCAGGTCATTTATATTGTTGATCAAGAATTTCTTTTAGAAGATGTCGCCTATACTCCCTCTAGTCTATAATATAATTTACTTCTAGAAGAATAATTTAGTCCACAATATAAGTCATCACTACTACAGACAATATAAGTCAGAACCACATGAAAGTTAGTTTACTTATTAATTTTATTTGAAAATGACACATTTTTTCAATCTTGAGTCTTTGACCATACTTTAGAGTACAGAGAAACACCGTATTAGACTTCAAATATTCTCTTAATAAATGATAATAGAGGTAATACTTAGAAAAAAATAATTAATGACCCGCCAGGTCATTTATATTGTTGATCAAGAATTTCTTTTAGAAGATGTCGCCTATACTCCCTCTAGTCTATAATATAATTTACTTCTAGAAGAATGATTTAGTCCACAATATAAGTCATCACTACTACAGACAACATTTTTAACGTCTGTTTTTTAGCCCTTATAACATTCGAAAATAGGGGAATGCATATGCTAGGGACGTAAAAAAGTCAGGATACAGCTTCCATTAAAAAAGGAATGCCATAAGTGACTTACGACTTCCCTTTTTGAAAAAAGGGACTTCGTAAGTGGGTTACAGAGTCCATTTTTTTAAAAAAGGACATCTAAAGGTTCATTTTTAAAAATTTTTTTTTATATTTTTCACTGTCCAGCAATTAAAACCTACAGAAACAAGATCGAACAATTCTTCATAAACCAATATGTCCTTACAAATAGTAAGGGAACATCCAACACTAACTAATTAAAGTGTTGACTCCTACTAATATAATGTACAATAATTACCATAAAGTGTCAAAAAGTTGTCTATAAAACTACTAACTAATAAAAATAAACTTATCAGTTATCATCAATTTATCACAAAATGCCAAAAGGGAGACTCAAAATCAAAAAAAGATTAATATTGGTGAATGATGATAAATCAAAATGCATCTACAATGATGATAAATCTAAATGATAGCACCAACAAAATGCATCTACAATAATCCCAGTTCAAAACTTAGACCATAAAAAACAAAAATAATTAATCATACCTTTTGGTGACAGTGGGAGCGAGGGGAGGGAGGAGAAACCAACGGCATCAAAGATTGAGGAAACATGATGGCAATGAGCTTCAACAGTGGAGAGGGAGAGAAGAGGGCGGTGGTGGAGAGAGAGGAAGGCAACCTTCAAGAGAGAGTGACAGTGAAAGGCTGTCATTTTGAGCTTCAACAGAGTGACAGTGGAAGGAGGAGCTTTAGGAGAGAGTGACAATGTGACAGGGAGTGAAGGAGCTTCAAGAGAGTGATGTGGAAGGAGGAGCTTTAAGAGAGAATGAGAGTTCTGAATAGAAGAAGTTAGCTTGCGGGGGTAGGTATGACTTTGAAGGGAGTGATATCAATTTGACTGACATGCATTAGGCGCCTTTAGGTGTCCCAATTGGGATATGGACACCTAAAGCTAACCTTTAGGCATCCCACTTTGAATTTGGAACGCCTAAAATTTAAAAAAAAAATTACTTTAGGCTTTCCAAATTCAAAATGAGACGCCTATAATGTGATTTTACGTGTCCAGAAAAAAAGGGACGCCAGAAGCCTTGCTTGTGGCTTCCCTTTTTTTTAGGGACACCTAAAAGCACATTTTAGGCTTCCTAATTGAAGTTTAAGATGTCTAAAGGGTGTTTTTAGGCATCTCAAATTCAAATTATTAGAAAATTTAAAGCTACCCAACTCCCACCCATAATTACAAAAAAGTTACCGTCTTTGTCTTTTACTTCCCTTTTTTTAAATAGAGAAAATTACATCCAGGTCCTGCACGAGAAAAAAAATAAAGAAATTATCCCTTAAACTTGTCAATAACACCCTTGGATTTTGTCTATAGGAACATTTTTTCATTTTTTTTCTTGTGTAGGACTTGAATGTAATTTTCCCTTTTAAAAACGGACATTTGAAGAGCAATTAACGTTTTTTGTTTGTCAATTTTAGCCCTATAATTAATGTTTAAATATGACTTATTATATCTCTCTCTCATTCAAAACCCTATTAAATAAAGGTAAAATTATAAATTTTCTTCAATTTATTATAGATTTAATGAGTTAACTATAATTTCTTAATTATGATGAATTGATTAAAGTAACTTATATTGAGAATCAGAGGGAGTTTTTAAAATCGATAAAACTATTTTTTATCTTTAAATTAAACCAGGGGGGGGAATAAAGGCAACATTAGAAAAGAGCAATGGCGGACACTTAACCCACCATATATTCACATTACGTTGAGAAAAGATCATCACTTTTCAAAATACTTTTCATATCAAATTTAAAATCAATCCATCATCTGCATTATTATTTTAATAATATCTTTCTTTTTTTCTTGGGAAAATCACTCCTAAGTCCTAAGTAAATAAGATATTACCAGAAATTAAAGGTCCCTGGAGGTTGTGAAACACATCCAACAGGTTATGAATACACGCTTTTAGGGTTGTAACCAGGAACCTTTATGATAATATCTTGCTTTCTTGGGACCTAAGAGTGATTTTCCCTTTTTTCTTTCTTTTTTTTGTGCTTTCAATTATGTGGTTGGCTCTGCAAAGCAAGGAGAGCGTCTATCTTGGTTGTTCCCACTGTTGTGGATATGAACCACGCAAGTAAGCGCTAAACATGGCGATATGCATCTGTATGTGGTGCCTACATGACATAATAAAACGTAAAATATAGCCCTAATTAATGTGAACTTGCTTTTCTATTTTATTTTTCCCAAAGTAATTGCTTTGGGGAAAAGTTCTTCTCAAAAGTTGAAGACAGGATCACGTTTAACTTTAATTCGAATTATCATCCCTGACGTACCTCAATTAAATCAATTATACTATACATCATTATTTTTTTCCTGAAAGCATCCGATAGACATGCAATCATGTCCACCAATTTTTATTGGAACACGTTAATTTTATTTTAAATTTATTTTCTTGAATTTTATTATTCGTTTTAAATTTAAAAAATAGCATCAGCCTTTTTTTTTTGACCGAATAAAAATAACACAACCAATGTCTCATATTTTTTGGGGTCAATTTCTTGATAGGCCATCCTGTTTGAACCTAATTGGCCCGTTTCAACACTTTCTGCTTGAATTTCTATTGTTCCAGAAATATTGGAATTTCATTTTAATGTGAAATGATATATAACAAGTTAAAACTCTAAAGAAATTAAATTTTCAAGCACATGCATTACAGAAAAATTATTGTTGGTTTTTCTAAAGCACCGTTTTAGTTATCAGAAACGTTTATGAAAAGATCATAAATGAGACAAGTAAATTTAGTTGTTATATTCAAAACTAAATTGAACTCTTTTACTACATCTTAAATTTAAGATCAGATCGAAGAGGTATATCATTCATTGTATAAAAAACATTGTAGGGAATACTTTATCTTAAAGCTGGAGGTTTATTTATTTTTTATTTGATCAAAAGTTTTTCTATTGATGCCTAAAGGGTAAAAGATTCTCAACCTTTTAAGAGTCTGTTTGGGAATCCATTTAGAGGATAAAAAAGCTTATTTGGGGGTTAAAAGCCCCAAAAGCTCATTTAGTGTGTTTGGGAGAGCATTGATGATGGATGGACTTCTGTAGAAAATGGAGCTTTTATCAGATGGAGATCAAAGCTACTTTTACTCAGATGGAGATAAAAAAAAATTCACTTCTGTTACCGCCAATCCAAACACAAATCACATCTATAATCTGATTTTTTTTCTATATGACTTTTTTAAAAACTCATCTATAAAAAAAACTCCTTCTCCACCATTAATCCAAACAAATACTAAATAAGTATGCTTCTCTGTATTTAAACTTATATTGGCATAAACTCATAAAGCCCCCTATCAATCACCACGCCAACCGACAATACAAGGAGGTTTATTTTAACAAGGTAGACACTTGAAAGTGAGGCCTACGCAAATCATTAAAAATAACGCGTGTGTGTGTGTGTGTCACGCGCGCGCACATGTACCGTGTGCATGAGAGTGTGGCATGCACGAGCGTGTGCGTGCGACTTCAACTCCTCTGGACATGCGTGTGGAGGGCCAGGCCGTGAGACTACAGTCCATGTAAATTTTTTAATTTCCATCTTTGAATGGAGAAAATTATAGGGAAAATCTTATTTAAAATATCTAAATTTAAAATCAGGTATGTACTTTGAATAAATCCCTAATCAGACGTATAGGTCTTATTAGAAATTTCTAAATTTGTTAATTTGACTAATATATCATTTTGCTATTTGTTAATTCGATTTACTTTATCTTGTGAAACATGGCGCAAGTATTCATTTGCGTTTATTCACTATTCAAAATTTTGTCTCTTGCACTACTACAGAATTGAGATATAACCACCCCCAAAGACGTCCCAAATTGAGAATTGGGTGGTTAAAAAGGGAGGCGGTGGCATTTTCGTAATTATTTTTGTGTAGGGGAACCTTTAGGCGTCCCAAATTCAAATTTGGGACGCCTAAAGTGCTTCCTGGCGCGAAATATAAATTTTATAAATTTTTTTTAGCGCCAGGAGCCCACTTTAGGCGTCCCAAATGAATTTGGGACGCCTAAAGTCCCACTTTAGGCGTCCCAAATGGCATTTGGGACGCCTAAAGTCACCTTTAGGCGTCCCTGCATGTCAGACACTTGTCTGACATGCGGTCTTCTCATCACCATCACACCCTCACCTCACATACTTTACTCTTCTTCCTCCTCTCCCACCCACACCGTCGGCCCTCCTCCTCAGGAATTTTTTTCCTTCAACTCCTCCCTCCTCCCTTGTTCAAGCTCCCTCCCCCACCATCGGCCCTAGCTTTGTTGAACTCTTCCCTCCTCCCTTCTTCTTCTTCCTCTTGAACGGCTGCAACCTCACCTCCTCCACAGTGGGTTTTGCTCTCTCCTCCATTGTTGTGCGTGGGTGGAGCTCCAACATCTTCTCAACCTCTCAAACATAGTAGCTAGGGGGCGCCCTCAGGTTGGTTTATTTTCTTCAATTTTTTTTTGTAACAGAACATGGTTTATTTTGTTTTTGAAAAATATTTCCGAATGGTTGACATAGTGCTTATTATATATATATTGCTTATATTGAGATATCAAAGATTAGCCTGATGTGTTTGGTGTGGTTATATTGTTTAAATTGCATTGATTTGGGAATGGTTTATTTTCTTGTTTAAATATAAATTTACTTGTGTATAATAGAAACAAGTCTTCTTAGTTCTCACCCGTTCCATTGTGTTAAATATGAGTAAAGTTTAAAAGTTACTCCCTGTTTCAATTTGCCTCTTGTTAATTATTGATTGAACTTTTATTTATTTATTTGTTCAAGTGTAACATAATGAAAGTGGCTCATAAAAGTTTCTTTCAATCATTGATTAGTGTATGCCACATGAAACCAATACAATTCATAGTTGTATTAAAATCCTGCACCATTAATTAGTATATATAATAAAATAAAATATGATTTATTTAAATTAAAGAAATTCTTGTATTAATTACACACAATTGTTTTGTTAATTCCAAATTCTTGAATTATGAAGAATAATTCAAGCCAAAACTTAAAAAGAAAACGATAACCCCAATATTCATTAAATGATTTTTATCTAAATATTTTCAATAAAACAATTTTATTTTTGGAAGAACTCAACTTAAAATTGTTTTGTTAATATGAAACTCGTTTTGTTTTTAATTCTTCCAAACCTCAAAAAAATTCTTTAATTTAATCTTATTGTATTTATTTTATTATACATTAATTTTATATACATATACTTATTAAAAAAATAAGTTACATAGCACTGAAACCCTTTTAATAGGAGAGATGAGGCTAGGAGGGGGCAATAAAGTTATTAAGCCCATATTTTAAAATCCTAAATTGGGTTGATAACTTAATTAGGCAATCCCATCATATGTCCTTGAGAATTGTACTAAACGTGTGAATGTTATTGGTAATGCCTTAGGTGGTAACAAAATGGATCATAGTTGGATGAATGCTTTGAGAACTAGTGAGGAATATGAGAAAGGGGTGGGCGAATTTATTGAATTCGCTAAAAAGAATGCTCCTGCAAGAAATGGGAAGTATTTTTGTCCTTGTGTCAATTGTTTGAATGAGAGTAGACGGGATGTTGATGTCATAAAGGATCACCTACTTTGTGATGGAATAAATCTGCGATACACAAGGTGGATATGGCATGGTGAGGAAATAACTGATTGTCCGTCACACAAGAAGGGAGCTGTGGATGTCATAGATGAAGATAGAATGGAGAGAATGATTAACGATGTTGAGGCAGAATCCTTTGCGCAGTCGCAGGAGTATGATAGCCTGCGGAGTGATGCAGAGACACCATTGTACAGTGGTAGTAAGTACACGCGGCTGACAGGAACATTACATTTGGTTAACTTAAAGGCAACTTGTGGGTGGACCGATAGTAGTTTCACATTGTTGCTTGAACTATTGTGTGATATGTTTCCGGAAGATAATGTACTTCCAAATCGTATGTATGAGGCCAAGAAAATCCTGTCTACAATGGGTATGGAGTATAAGAAGATACATGCTTGCCCTAATGACTGCGTACTGTACAGAAATGAGTACGGAGGTCTTAGTGAGTGTCCTAAGTGTAAAACTGCACGATACAAAGTGAAAAAAGATGGTGGTTGTGGTGATGTGACAAGTAAAAGGCAACCTTTAAAGGTTATGTGGTATCTTCCAATAATACCACGTTTTAAACGTTTGTTTGCGAGTGCAACAAAAGCGAAGAAGTTGAGATGGCACTCTGATGAGAGAATATCTGATGGGAAATATCTTCGGCACCCAGCTGACTCTCCACAATGGAAAAAAATAGATGAAATCTTCCCTCAATTTGGCAGCGAGCCGAGAAACCTACGGCTTGGGCTTTGTACAGACGGCATCAATCCGTATAGAACTCTTACTAGCACACATAGTGCGTGGCCGGTTCTCCTTGTAATATACAACTTGTCTCCCTGGCTATGTATGAAACGTAAGTATATGATGCTATCTATGATGATTTCTGGACCAAAACAGCCAGGGAACGATATTGATGTCTATTTGGCGCCTTTGATTGAGGACTTGAAGAAGTTGTGGGAGGAAGGCGTAGATGTGTTTGATGCTTATAAGAAGGAGTCTTTTAAGCTACGTGCAATGATTTTCACAACGATAAACGACTTCCCTGCGTACGGAAACTTGTCAGGGTACAGCGTGAAGGGTCACAAAGCATGCCCAATATGTGAAGCAGACACACACTTCCAACAACTAAAGCATGGAAGAAAAACTGTCTACCTTGGCCACAGGAGGTTTCTTCATCGGTACCACCCATATCGTAGGCTAAGAAAGCGGTTTAACGGCTTACCGGAGCATGGAATGGCTCCAAAGTCACTAACCGGAGAGGAAGTCTACAGTCGAGTGGAACGTATCCATGTCACTTTTGGTAAGAATCAGAGGGTTGCGGGTGAGAAGAACATATGGAAGAAGAGATCCATTTTCTTTGATCTTCCATATTGGCGTTCGCTAGACGTGAGACACAGTATTGATGTGATGCATGTGGAGAAGAATGTTTGTGATAGCCTTATCAGTACGCTTTTGCACATACCAGGGAAGACTAAGGATGGGATTAATGCGAGATTAGACCTTGTCGATATGGGAATAAGAGAACGATTACATCCACAACTAAGAGATGATGGTAGGAGGGCATACATGGAGCCAGCAGCGCATACACTATCAAAAGCAGAGAAAAGAAGTTTGTGTGGGTGTTTGCATGAAATGAAGGTGCCGCAAGGGTATTCCTCGAATGTGAGAAGATGTGTCTCAATGGACGATTTGAAGTTAGTGGGAATGAAGTCCCATGATTATCATGTGTTGATGCAACAACTATTACCAGTAGCTATTAGAGGCATAATGAAAGATGAAGTACGAAACACAGTGACAAGATTGTGCGTTTTCTTCAATGCTATCTGTAACAAAGTCATTGACACTGAAAAGTTGGATGAACTAGAAAATGAGGGTTACATTATTTTGTCACAACTAGAGATGCACTTTCCGCCTTCATTTTTTGATATAATGGTGCATTTGGTAGTTCATTTGGTGAGGGAGGTAAGGCTATGCGGTCCGGTTTACCTGAGGTGGATGTACCCTTTCGAGCGATACATGAAGATCTTAAAAGGGTATTCTAAAAATCCTTATCGACCAGAAGCCTCAATAGTTGAAAGATATGTAGTTGAGGAGGCTATGGAGTTTTGCAAAGATTATATGTCAGGGAAGAAGGAACAATCTCGGCATGAAGAAGGGAGAAGCAAGGGAACACGAGGACTGAAAGTGAAGAATGTTCCTCGTGAAGAGGTGTTGCAAGCCCACTTGTATATCCTGAATAATATGGAAGAAGTTCAACCTTACATAAATGAACACAGAAACACTTTGAAGAACAAGAATCCAAGGAAGAATGACATGCAGATTGCTATTGAGCAAAACAAGACATTCATGCAGTGGTTCGAGGAAAAGGTTTTGCACGAGATCGGTGTGTCTGAGACAATCGAGTGGCTAGCTTGGGGGCCTTCGTTTCAGGTCATTACTTGGACCGGTTATGATATAAATGGCTATTCCTTCTATACCAAAGAGCAAGATGACAAAAGTACCATGCAAAATAGTGGGGTCATGGTAGAAGCTGAATCTATGCACTTTTCCAGTTCGAGAGACAAAAACCCCATATTAGCGTCTATGGCCTATTATGGAGTTATAGAAGAAATATGGGAGATGACGTACAACAAGTTCAAAGTTGCTTTATTTAAATGTAAGTGGGTTAGCAACAATGCCGTGGTAATAGATAAACAATTTGGTTTTGTCTCAGTCGATCTTGGAAGAGTTGGCTATAGAGACGAGCCCTTCATTTTAGCAAGCCATGCGAAACAAGTGTTTTTTGTCACCGATCCTGCCAGAAAAAATATGTCCATTGTCCTTAAAAGTAAAAAACAGAAGTATGGTGATCCGACCTTCAACCTTGATGACACACCACCTTTCACAACAACTACACCTCGAACAAATGAAGTTGAATTGGTAGATGATGACGAATATGCTGTAAGAAATGACCATGGTGAAGGACTATGGGAAACAATCTAGAGTAAGACCTTAATTTATAAACGAGAACTATGTTTTTTCTGTTTTACTTCCCGCTTACTATATACATGTGTTTTCATTGCAATTTACTTACGTTTCTGATGATGCTTTTTGTGTTAACAGGAATATGGACAACGTTAGTGATGACGAGAGGCGTGGAGATGACGAAAGCTCTAGCAATGACGAAATTCCTAGAGTTGAACCCCCTGCAAGAAGGAGGGTTAGAGGCTGTACAAAGATGGGAGCATTGGTTGCACGTCATGAACATCAACAGGAGAGGCTGCATATAGACTTCGATGACAATCTGAATCCAGTTGGTCCTGAGGAAGACCACTTCATTAGCTACATAGGGCTTTTGGCTCGAAGCAAAGTGCGCATTACCTACGATAATTGGAGATTGGTTCCCCCAAAAACGAAAGACATGATTTGGCAGCAACTTTTGGTATGTAAGTTTTGATGCATTGTAGCTTTGTTCTTATTGTTTCAAATATAATAATCTTATGTTTTACCTTGCAGCAAACATACGATGTCCCCGACACCACAGAGATGCATAGGCACTGGATGGATGAGGTTCGTGTACGATGGAAAGGTTTCAAGAACAAGCTAACAAAGCATTACATTCGAGGGGCCCTTAGGGGTAACGATCCATGTGCACAGTATACATATTTATCTCCAGAGGACTGGAGGTTGTTTGCGGCATCACGAGCAGATCCTGAGTTTTTGGTAAGATTTCTGTCATGATATAGAACTACTTATATATTTGATTTCATATACTTTATATCGTTGATTCATTTTTTGTTGTTTTTCATTCATAGAAATTAAGTGCAGCAAATGCCCAGAGGCAAGCAGAAAATAAATATCAACATTTCATGTCTCGCGGTGGATATCGGAAGCTTGAGCGGCAAATGATGGCAGAAGAGTTACAGAAAATGAAGGAAGCAGCGGAATCTGATCCTAGCGTTGTTATCCAGCCACCGGCACCTCCTCCACGTCACAAAAAATGGAAAGCAGGGAGGATTAAGGCTGGGAAGTACATAAATCCGACTGTTGCTGAGGTTGCAGCGAGGATTGTAAGTAGTTATACCATAAGTACCTAATTTTTTACATGTCGCGAGTGGTTTCGATACATTTACAATAAACTGCATGCTACAGGATGACCTGGACGAGCAGAGTAGCCAAGGTTCATTCAATCCAAGTAGACGGATGGACATCTTGTCAACGGCTATTGGGAAGGCAGATGACCTTGGTCGTGTTCGAGGAGAGACACGGGGAGTTAGTGCCGCGAGGTATTTTGGACGACAGGCACGTTATTCGTCACAAGCTGGACCTAGTAAGGACGTTGTGGCCAAGATTCGAGAGGACCTCGAACGAGAGATCGAGGCCAACCTTCGCGACAAGCTCCGACAAGAGCTGTTGCCAGAGCTTCAACTTGAAATGGCAAAGATGTTTGAAGCACAAAGGGCAAGGGACGAGGCTCGAACTCAGGAATCCCCTGCCTTCAATAGCACCAGAGGAAGTTACAACCCTCTGGAGCAACCACTTGGCCACCCTTCTCCCACTCCAGTGTCGGGACCACTTGGCGACCCTTCTCCCAATCCAGTGTCGGGAGACCCTTGCACCCTCTATTTGGATGATCCACTGCTGCGTGTTGTTGCTGATGCTCTCGTTCACACATATGCTACCACCCACCATAATCAGCAAATTCCGGAGGATTATCGTAGGGTGAATGTGACGAGTGTTAGAAAGGGGGAAGAAGGTACAGCCATCCCTGTTCCCGATCCAGAGGTTGGCACGTTAGGTCAAGCGATAGGATCTTTCATCCTTTGGCCTCACAATCTTATTGGTTCAGACGCAACACCTCCAATGGTAGGAATTACCTTACTGTTACTGAAAATCTGTTGGCATCCTAATAACAATTTGTTTTTTGATGTTCTAAAAGGATGACGAAGCTGCGAGCAAATGGCCCTTCTTAGCACGGCTGCAACAGATCTACAAGGGCATTAAACAGATTGACTTGAAGATGCCTCCAGGGATTGTGGGCCAAGAGGAGTATCCCTACACGATTGACAATAAAGATCTCAAGCAGTTTATCAGGTTGGAGGAGATAGATGCAGGCTGGGTCAAATTTGCAGTCCGGTAAGTTTTTTTTTTCAATTTTCCCATAGAATTCATTTAGTGGTTTTTTGTTTTCATACATTCAATCATTGATTCCTTATTTTAATTCTATTATAGCACCTTGCACGATCTCTGCGCAAACATGGAAAGAGGTAATTGGTATGGATTCTTATGTCCTGCGAATACGACAGGGGATACTTGTACTGTGGCGCATAGGACTCACTATGTCGGCTACCAAATGGCACAACACAAACTTCGTTGTTATCTAGCACCCATTGTCCAACGGTTCGTATTTACATTTTGTCAATTTCAGAAGTTTACTAAATAATTGTCTTCTCACTCATCTAACTTCATTTTAATGTGTACATGTTGTTAAAGAAACCACTGGACTTTGTGTGTTATATGTCCCCGCCGCAACATAGTCTATTGGTTTGATCCCTTGAGTAACAAGCCAGACAGAGATACAAAATCCGTCTTCGACACGTAAGTTATCCTGTTTGTATTTCATTGACAACAAAATAAAGGAATGGTTCTAATTTCTGTTCATTTTGCTTTTCATGATAGTGCTTGTCAAACATATAGAATCCTAGGTGGGTCACGCGAGGGTGCAGTTGTTAAAAAGCCAAAGTGGTTTTATCCCATAGTAAGTACATTCGATCCTACATAATTGTTTCATTGACGGTCCTTTTATACATACCTTTATTGATTTTAACAACCAATTGCATCCCTTTGATTAAAAGTGCCCTCGGCAACCTGGCAACACTGAATGCGGATATTATGTTATACTTTATATGTATAACATAACTCAAAGTGGAATTACTAGCGATTTTGAAAAGGTAATTGCTTCTTCATTCTCAAATGATAATATTTTTGGTGTTCTAATCGAAATGCTAATTAATTCATTTGCTTGAGATTCATTTCATCTAAGCTTATTACTTTCTAATTTTCAGATTTTTGATAATGAAGATGCCTACCTACGTGAAGACCTTGATTTGATCAGAGATCTTTTGGCTGGACATCTTCTTCAACATATAGAGCAGTAAACTTGTTATTTTATATCAGTTTGTACTTGTGTGATGACAGCGTTTTGACACTTTCTGGTTGTTTTTTGTTGATATATATAGTAGTAGGTTGCATGAAAGGTTATTGTATGTATATATAGTAAAGATTGTAGTGCTGGATGTCCTTACCAGTTTGTAACGGACAGTGTGGTTTATGAATCCATCTTTTATTCTGTCTCTGCAGTTTCAATTCGTTGGGTAATACAGAATGTAAATTATGGTATAAAAAAAAACCAAACTTTTAGACGTCCCAAATTAACATTTGGGAGGTCTAAAGTCCCCCAGGTGAGACTTTAGGCGTCCCAAATTAAAATTTGGGAGGCCTAAAGTAACCCAGCGTGGGACTTTAGGCGTCCCAAATTAAAATTTGGGAGGCCTAAAGTCCCCCAGGGTGGGACTTTAGGCGTCCCAAATTGTAATTTGGGACGCCTAAAGTCCCCCAGGGAGGGACTTTAGGCGTCCCAAATTGTAATTTGGGAGGCCTAAAGTCCCCCAGGGAGGGACTTTAGGCGTCCCAAATTGTAATTTGGGACGCCTAAAGTCCCACCCTGTGGGGACTTTAGGCGTCCCAATTCTTAATTTGGGACGCCTAAAGTCTATCATTAGGCGTCCCTATCATTTGGGACGTCTTTTGTTTCAACTTACTACGCCCCCAGCATCTACGTCCCCCCGTTTTGGGACGTTAAAAGTGCCAAATTTGGGAGGTTAAAGCCCCTTTTTGTAGTAGTGTTGGATTGTACTTCATATAACTGAGGGATTTGATTATCATTTTTCTCATCACTTACATGGCCTAAATTTTATTTTATGGCCAGAAAAGGACCCTTGCAAGTTTTGAGCGTACGTAGGATCAAGGAACTCATGAAATGCTGTTTCTTCAGCAACGGCAAATTAAAGTTGTGGATATTCTTCTCATCTCACTTTTATTCCTAGAAGAATGTAAGGCGATGTTAATTAAGAGGTCATATGGGCTATCAAGGTTTTTCTAAAGTTGAGGTCCCAATAGTTCTAATAATTCAAAGAAGTGTAGATTCTAGGATTAGAGTTAAAAGTATATGAAAACCTACATACTAAAAATCTTCATTTTTTAACTGAATAATGGCATTTTGGTTTTTCAACAACATTCTAAAATCCCTAATTAGGCCTCACGGTCTGATTAAGAATTTGTTGAAAGTATAGGCCTGGATTTGAATTTTACTATTTTAGAAGGATTTAATTAGGATTTTCCCAAAATTACATGTATAGGCCATTTTACTATTTTAAGACATTTCTATTTATTATGTTTTTAATTACACTCACGTTAGAACCAGTAGCTAACTCATTAAATCAATACTCCCTCCGGTCCTAATTATAAGATAAAGTTGACTTTTTTGGAGAAATTAAGGAGATCAATTAAATTACTTTAGAGTATTTATATTTTTATTTTTTTTCTCAAAACTAGTTAATTTGGCTAATAAACTAATATATAATATAAGAATACACAATATATGATATGATTAAATAACTTATTTAGTTTCCTTAATTTCTCCAAAAAAAGTCAACTTTATCTTATAATTAGGACCGGAGGTAGTATTATATTATGGGCCAAGGGACTAGATAAATAGAAATTAGAAACTACTCCCCCCAGAAAATCCATAACTCCTTGATCTCATTATAAAATACTAGAAGAATCAGTAACTAATTTGCAGAGCTTAAACAAATTTGTCAAGCTAATTATTTGTAAGAGATGCGTGTTGGTTTCTAAAACACTCATTTAATAATAATTTGTATTGAAAATTATCTCCAAAGGAAACTCATTTAATAAGTATAATTAACTAGACGAATGGTCATGAAGTATTATAAATGTGGGAGACAGGATAAATTAGAGTGTCATATTTATGACTAAAACAAATCATTTCATTATTTTTTACATTTAGGAAGGTAGAGTAATAAGGAAAGAGAGGGAGTAATAATTTATGAATGTGTGAGTGGGCGCAAGAAGGGCGCACAGAAGTTTATGCTTCTTCTAGAAATTTTTTTTGAGAAGATACGAAACATTCATAAATAAATGTTGCTGGGCTAAAGATTAAAGTTCCAGTAATTTGTCATTCTTTTAAAATGTAATTGCAGGGAATGTAGAACGCAGTTTGTAAATAATTTTACAGTAACTTCTGTGTGTTATATTATATAAGTTGCACAAATTTGATATTTCATCTAAAAATAGTTCTTGGAAACATACACACAACACAAATACTACCTCCGGTTCTAAATATAAGATCTTTTTTTTTTTTTGCTCAAGTCTTGAATATAAGATCTTGTTGACTATATTTTTTGGAGAGATTAAGAAAACTAAAAAAGTTACACAATGTTATATTCACAACCTAGTTAGAATGTGATTATCCTTATTAATTGTTGAGATCAAATTCAGTCATCGCTAGCTATCTCCTAAGACAACAATTTCAAATCTTTTTGTAAGAGTGCTATTAACAAAAAAGCTCATGTGTCGTGCAATTCTATGTGACTAGCTAAGTAGCCAAACGTTATTGGTCACAGTTCACGCGCGCGAACATGAAAGCTTTTGAGTTTTGACCTATCATAGACTAAAATATCACAGCACAACGAATTTTTCCCGTAATAAATCTAGGAAAAGAGACTAGGAAGTAAGTGGCAGCTAGCCAAGATCACATTTACTTCCGTTTTCACTTTTAATTGTTTCTCTTTCATTGAATAAAAATGTTTGGTGTCACTTTCAACATGTTTTTGTCCATTGCTGTAACCTATTAATCATAATTTATGACTTGGTGGGCATTTCACACGAACGGTGCAAATTGCTTTTGTTGATAATCTTGAAAGAGAAAAAAGGGAAAGGGAAAAAAAGCAAAAGCAAAAGCATAATCAGAGTTAGAATCTCTTCATGCAGGCTAGCTAGCTATGAGCTTTGACAAATAACAACATGGGGACAATTCGTACGAAACTGCCTTATGAGGGCCTTTAACTTTAATTTATAAGTGTAGACAAAAACATAAATTACATGAAAATATGGAAGCATATTACAAAGTATTAATCATATATAGGGAGATCATGGATATAGATTCGTAGAAATCTACATCGTCTGGTCTCCCTATATACGTTTCTTGAATGGTACATGCAAGCACAAAGGAAGTCTCACTGGCAGACGGAGAGAGAGAGAGAGATGGTCATCCTGAGAGAGAGACACAGCCAATAACACTGGAAATTCCAAATTTTAATTTCCTCAAACCTTGGAACTGATCTCCCTCTCTCCTTCAGTATTGTTGTTGTTGTTGTGCTCTGTCTGATTCTTCTCTCCAACCTCGATATCTCCAGCTGGCTGAGAGATCATGACCAGTTGTTTCTCATCCACGGTGGTCACGGTCGTAATGACGGCGTTTTCAATGTCCCCTTTGTTTTCTGGGAGCTTCTGGTCCTGCGCTGCGGGCTTGTGATTTCTGTACACCGCATACAGCACCATCTGAATCGTCCCAAAAGCAATACCCACAAGGTTCGGGAGCTGTCCAACAAAATAATAGCACAGGATAATAATTAAGTATCACCATGTTAATTATCATATACTTCAAAAAAAAAATGTAGAAAGATCGTATATGTATTAACTATAGCATATGTTGTATATTATTATATTATATATTAGTTTGTAAATCAGTCAAATTAATTTGGAATAAAAATTATAATTATAAATACTTTAAAATAATTTATTCAGCTTCCTTACTTTATGGCTGATAAAAGGAGCTACTAGATGGACTCTGTCTCTTCAGTTTCAAAGAAATTGAATTGGAGGCAACTAGATCTTATATTAAAAACCGAAAGTAATACTTTAAAAAAAATAAGTGAAACAGAGAACTTACAGAGATAAAAATATCTTTGAGTAGAACACCATAGGCGAGCCAATTCATGGCGCTGACGGTGAGGAGGAGTGAAAGAGTGAAGGGCATGAACTCCACACTCTTGGTTCGAACAACCACTCTCTGTGTAATTATAAATATGAATATGTAAGTAAGAAGAATCTGATTACATGAGATCGATGCATGCAAGTATATGTATAAAAAATGAAAAGAAAAAAAGGCGATACTAATTATGAGGAGGTAGTACTCACAATAATGCTTAAAGGAGCAACAAAAACACTAATTGAGAAGACGACACAAATCCAACCAAGAAGCTTGATACGAGCAGCACGCTCTTTGGAAAAGAGATGAGTAAGGAGGACGACGATGCACAAGCCACCAAAGTTCAAGAGCAGAATCATCCTCAACGTGAAGACCCTAGCTTTCTTGGGGCAGTAAGTGATGTAAATGACAAGGTAAATGATCTCAATGACACAGCCCACGGAATTTATGGTGATGATCAGGAATTCACCAGTCTTTATGTACGCATAGAATATCCAAAGCATTGCACTGAACAAAGCTGCCACATAAGGAATAGACTGAAACCCTTCCGTTGTTTTCTTCTTACACACCCTGTAAAACGTCGGCCTGCATGCAATAATATCTCTCCATTTAATAACTAATACGCATCTCACAGAAATATTACCTCCGCTCCTTAATGTAAGATATCATACGAACGAAATCTTATATAAAGAAGAGGTAGTATAATGAAATGATGAATGAGTCATAGGACCGTATATTTATACTTACAATGGTGCAAGGAAGCACATGAACGAGACAATGTTTCCGACGACACCAACGATGAAAGCGGCGGGAGGAGCCATGGATGCTTGATTTGGTATGTGAGAATCTCTCTCTCTCTCTCTCTCTCTCTGTGAGTCTGAGTTTGAGAAATCCCTAATGGGAGGGAGAGGAAGGGAAGGTAGGTGAGAAGCTTTGGAAGCTTGATGATGATACCCTGCCACGGAAGAAACACAAAAGGGAGGTGCCTTATATATAGGGCAGGTCGCTCGAACATGTCATGCAAGCTAGCTAGCGAGCTCTATTATTAATAATATTATTGGCATGAGATTGCATGGACACCATGCAATTCAATTGTGTGTGAATCAGCAGTGAAAATATCGAAGAGGGATCGTTTTCAAAGAAACAAGTAGTAGTAGTAATGGTCATCTGGGTGTACAGAAGACTCATGCACCCAACTATCCTCCATCAATTATTGCCAACTCAGCACATTATTATTGGAAGTGGCCGGTTGGTGTATTGTAGTTTTGCATTTATTGCTCCGCCCATCCCCTTTGCTTCTACGACGCGTTTCCTGTACCCCTCATCATGCATGCTTTAATATTTACCCCTCCCAAACGCTCCCTTAAATCAGGTTCCAGACCATATGAAATAAACCGACTCTTGTTTATTATTACCTCTTGGGCCAGTATAAAAGTTAATTGACTAATTTTGGTAGATTAAAGAAACTAATTACGTTAGTTATTTATCACAAATATATGTTGATTTTCCTAACATACCATCTTTTATCACTGCTCCTGAATGAATCATTATTAATATGTGCAATTGATGATAAGGATGTTTTAAGGAAAAAATCTTAATTTGAAAAGATAAAGTGGATTGAGTTTTATATTTATAACTAAATTCAACCCCAACTATCTCTTATATTAAAAACTGGAGGAGGAAGTATTAGTTTTTTTTTTACCACCAGAGGTAGAACTAGTTAATACTCATACTTAACAATTTAAGTGTCCTTTTTTGCTTTGTGACAAATCAAATTTTTTTACCTTCGTATGTTAATTTGATTTCTCATTACCACATAAGCCTGTTTTGTCTTTCCTCTATAAACATTCAAATTTTATGCATATATATTACAGGGGGATAGGATGCCATAATTTCTTGAAGAGACTAAATATCACGATATTGAGTAGGTAAGAAATGCCTTGCTAAAGAAATATACTACTATGAAAAAAAACACAGAATAGCAGGCCACGTATAGAGGAGGTGAGGGGTAGTAAGATGATGAGGTACAAGCTGGTGCCAAATCAGCCAAAGCAACAAGCCACCCCAAATCTAGGCTACCAAATTTTCATGGATAGTAAATATAACGAAGACACGTGTAAAACCAAGAGAAATGGTCCTAGTTTGTGAGTATAGGATCTGTTTGGAAGGTGATAGAAGAAGATTATCTTGCTGGAGAGAAGAGGGAAGCGTTGTAGGAGTCTGGCGATAAATCTAGCTGCTGAGAACTTTTTGACTGATCATGCGTGACCATAGTGAAAAATTCAACGTCTATGTATATGCATCTCCTTTCAAATGAAGCCGTGTGTCACCACGGCAAAAAAAGAAGAAGAAGAAGAAGCCGTGTGTCACCGATCTAGTCACACGACAAGTATAGGTATCTGCCCATTCCATTATACTCAGTATACGTGTAGTATTTTCACCTGCTTGCTTCACAGGCATGCGTTTGCACTCAAGAGTATGCCCACTCACACCTTTTTTTAAACATCTCTTATAAATTATTGTAATATGGAGTAGTATCATCATGTAAACATACAAAATGAGTTTTGCGTGCATCATCCGCACTTAATTTCCTATAAAGTAGTAGGAGCAGTGATAGTTTAATTTGATTTTAAATGCGTAGAAAATTGCCAAGATGAACAAAGTGAATACACCATATATATATACGGGTGGACTCGTGAATTGTGATGACATTAAATGTATAGTTGGATTTCTCGGTGGAAGGTGCAGAAGTTTAGAACGGCGGATGACAAGAAAGGATAGAAGGTTTCACATTTGTGCCAAGTCTACTGCTCCTTATGACACGTAAATTTATTTATATGATTTTGCCATTAATGTGAAATTGTATCTAGATGAGCTAGTAATAAATAATTGTTCATTCGGGTATAAAATATAAGTCTTCAATTTCAATCACCGGAATTAAGGAAGAGCATCTCACTCATTAAAGATGTATTAAATTAAAAAAAAATAGCTTTGCCTATATTTAATAAGATTTTGAAAAGAAAAACATACGATGATTCACATTTAAATATTAATTACAAGTGCAACTTCAAGAATTAAACATTAATTATTCTCTATATAACTTACTTCATTAATATGGACCAAAAAAATTCATTTAGAAGGTGACTTGCATTTTAGACGATTAGGAGTATTATATTAATGGATTTGTGCTTGAGAAAGATTCTAGAGAAAATGATAGAAAAATAATATGGCAATAGAAAAATCCCAATTAGGTTTGTTGCCTAAAATTAATAAGGTAATGACTACACTCAAAAAGCAATTTACAACTCATTTTATGGGAAATACCTTATTTTTCTAATATTCTATAATCTAACAATATGCTCTACCTCAAACTTTACATAAAGCGTTTGGTTTTGTGAAAATAGTAAGGTATTAAAACTCGGACATGGTATTGAACCGGTCGGGGTACTGGGTTAAAGGTTAGTTGGTCAGACCGGAGCTAAACCGGGACCAAACCGATGAGAAATTGAAAATTTTAGGTTTATATAGTATGAAATTATAAAGAAAAAATATAATTTTTTTTAAAATTGGAACCCGAACCGGTTCACCGGTCATTCGGTTTGGGTTCTTGACCCTAGGAAAATAGATAGGCTTATTATTGCGTGAAAAACAAGTAACCTAACCCTTATATGTGCCATGATTAATTAGGGAATATAATTAATGAATAGCGTAATTTGTTAATTGATGATAAATCGGAGAGGATGGAATTAAAGTGAGAGATATTTTTGGTGTGCATGCACGTGTTGTTTTGTTTTGATATGTATGGAAAGTGTAATATGAAATGGCGTCAGGCTTGGAGAGACTTAAATGCCAATAATATAATTGATGGTTAACTATGTGCATATAGCTGGATGCATGATCTCTCTCTCTCTCTCTCTCTCTCGTCTCCAACTAAAATCGCTACTTTCCAAAATTCAAAGATTTCACCTCTTCCCCAAGAAAGGTACCTTCACAGACTTTAACATGATACTTACAACCACATCGCCACCTCGTCACCATCTTTCTTGGAGTTTAGACGAAAGCCGAAGCTCGAGAAATGAGACCCGCAAAAATTAATAATTTGCTGAGTAGCAAAACCCTAGCTAGGGTTTGTGGAGGTCTTATTATCAAAAAAAAAAAACAAGAAAGAAAGCAAGAAACTCTAACAAGTATATAGTCATATTAAACATTAATCACATCAATATAAAAATCGTATGAAAGTCTCCTTATTTACTGAACAGGTGTTTTCATTGTGAATGCTAACCAAAAAAACAAGTTATTAATGAACAACCATACGTTTATTATATTTAGCATCTTCACAGTTCCATAACAAAAGAATTCAAAGTAGATCTTATATGTTAAAGAACGAATTTCTTTGTTATGCAGATAAACTGATTTTTACATTGCATCTTATTAATTATATGTATTTCTGTAGTGTGTGTATATATAGCAATTAACCGAATTTCTTTAAAAGTCAAGATACGAATTTTTAGTGCTTGTTATGCATGCATGTGGCGTATAACTAATAAGCAATATAATTGGAAATTTTGGTTCATGACGCTAGCTAGCTAGCTTCTGCCATGAAATATGGGTGAGATGGCAGGCTGAAAAAACACACAGAAGGAAAAGAGTCGTAGGGTCCTGATTTTCATGAATGGTACATTACCTGACGAATTTAATTTAATATACGTGTGATATACATGTGGATGAAATTGCGTAGTTGTTCTAAATCAAAATTCAGCCACGCATATACATGTGATTGGCAGCTGATTTTAATTATCTTATTTTATTTAGTAGAATATAATATGGGCCTCTCAGTCTACGTGGCTCGAAATTCCAATAACAAGGACAACACCTGAAACTTGCTCCATTCGTCAAAAATCAACGTAGAACAAGACCCTATTTGAAATGAGACTGGACTAAAGCTATGATTAATTACTAATGGGACCCCCGCTTCTTCGGTCTGTTTCATTCCATGTTCAACAAAAGAAATTATTTAATATTTTAACACTCTTATTTCTTGTATGAATGGATATAATTGAAGAGAAAATAATACTATAAAAATATACACTCTCTCTAGTTCAAAATATAAGTTACTTTCAATCATCACACTCCACTTAAAAAATAGCGATTAAATTTTTAAATATGTTTTAAATTGAAATTTTTTTCAACTTTGCCCTATTCAAATTTGTCTCACGCACCCCCTCTAATCTTCTAATATATAATGTGTGCCACTAATAAATACTAGTAAAACTGAAAATAGTAGTTAATATATAACTCTTTAGGTGGAGTATATTATACCCCAAGAATTTATTCTACAAGGCACCCTGGCTATGTATTATGGACAGGATGAGGGATATAACGTGTAATGTTTTCATTTATTATTTTCTTGGAATGTGTTGTTGTTTTTATATAAACGTAAATATGATCGAGTGATTCATACATATATACATGCAGAGATATGACAATTCATATATTTGATTGAATGCATGTAGATGGAAAACTAGGAAGAATAATGGATTGAGATTAGAGAAGTATACGTGGGAATAAAAAGGTATGTGGGCAAATGAGGCCATAAGGAAATGGAGGGGGGTTTTGTGAGATTTGCATTAATTACATTGGGGCAAATTGGGAAGCGTCATTATTAATAGTTAGCGAAGGGCCTTTCACTTTTGGTTCGAAATTTGATAGATATTTTGTCTTGTGTCTCACCTCTGTCAAAGATATCCTTGGCCACTTTCCCAGCCATGAACTCACGCTATGAAAGAGACAACACTCCTCTCATTATTTCATTTTGGCTCCATACATTCACAACTCAGTACTATCACAGAATTTTAGCTAAATTCTGTATTCCAGAATTATGAATCTCATATATTATTAACTAATTTTATGGCTGCCGATGAATATATAGTATAATTAAGGGGTTGGATTCAATGCAACTTTTGTTTAAATTGCAGATATATAGGGCTGGTTTGTGTATGGTTTAATTCAATCAATAATATGGTTTGCTTATAATTTTTAATTTAATTACTTCATTGAAACGCAAATACAAGACGCGCGTATTATGTATGATTCATGAGGATTATTGCCTAATGTCGTTACGTTACTCAGAACCCGAGCAGTAAAGACTAAAAATTATATATTTTTAAAACTCATCTCAAGTCACAGTCAAACCGTTAAAGACTCAATTAATTAAGATGAAATGAAAGCAGACCAAATATGCACTAATTAGAAACTAGTGTAATTAAAGTATCGCAAGTCAACAGACGCGTACGTGAGGAAGAACACGACGTGTATAAAATAGTAAAATGTGTGAATTATAAGGGTGATATCACTGGTGGTGAAAAGAAAGAAGGAATTGACATGGAAGTCCTTGTAAGAATAATGATGAGGGGAAGACCCTGCTATCTCCACAAGACACGCTGGTATTGAAGAAAACGATCCCTAATGTCAACACCATACAAATACTTTTCTCCCTCTTCAATTAAGTCTCTCTCTCTCTCATCACTCAACCCTTCTTCTTTCTCATATCATAATTCCTAATCCACTTGGGTCACCCCACACACACTTGAGTCCTTCCCTCAATTGTGTATATATATATATATACAATTCTTCATTTACAATATACGTCATTTCTCAAAAAAAAAAAATCTTTAGCCTCTCTAATCTAAGTCACTTTGAGATTAGTTAATATATTTGTCAATTTTTCCAATATAAATCAATACTTGAATATAGCTTCTTGTATTTTTCTCTCATTTAAGACCTCATTTAGTATAGACAAAGTTAAAAAATTTTCAGTTTCGGACAAATTTAACAAGTTAACTATTATTTAATTTTTTGATTTGAATTAATTAAAGCGCTTGAGTGATATTGTGGATTGGAGAAAGTATGTCTATACATAAATATATATGTGTGTGTGTGTGGACATGGACACACTCACGCACGCACGCTTCTTCTCTGTAGCCACAATGTCTTGCATATTCTAACTAAGTTTAATCCAAGAAATAAAAAATCAGAGCGGGCAATGAATTGATTACATCACAAGTTCAAGGGTTAATGGGTCAACGGGGGTCTAACCGGTGATCGAACCGGTCATATTAAAATATTATAATTTATTAGTGACAATATATATATTAATATATGTTTAAACCCATGTTGTGAAACCCGGACCGGACCGGCCGGTCCGACCCGGTAACCGGCGAACCGGCCGGAAAACCGGTCCGGTTTCCGGTCCGGTCCGGGTTGGTGTTTTTAATAAAAAAAAAAAATTTTCCTTTAGAATTTCATACTATAAGTCTAAAATTTTCAGTTTTTCACCGGTTTGGTCCCGGTTTAGCTTCGGTTTGGTCCCGGTTTGACCCACTGACCCTTAACCCAGTACCCCGACCGGTTCAATGACCGGTCCGAGTTTTAATACCTTGGTTTAAACTTCTATAGATAAAAATGAAGATCTTCACAAAAAATGCTTAAAATCTATTAGTATTAGTTATGATGCCTATATTTATGCAATGATATCTCCTTTCCTGTAATTGTTATATCCTTTTAAATAGGTTTTTTTATCTTTATCTTCTTCTTTTTTAGATTTATTCTTTCTTTACCTACTTTTCTTTTCATATTAGTTTTCAATCTTTCATTTTTCCCTAAAAAATAGCGTGAGATAATAGTTGAAAAATTGTAAAAAAAAAATAAAAAAGAAACTGGTCCAACCAGCGAACCACCGGTTCCTGACCGGTTCACGGTCTGATGGTTGAACTAGATCAAACCATTGACCGATTGCCGGTTCAACCGGTCGAACCGTTCAATCCGGTCTGATTTTTTATACTATAGTTTAATCAATAGTAGAGCATTTTATGAGCCATTGATCGTCTTTAATGGCAACTATAGTGCATTTTCTAATTCAAGAAATAGAACGAGTTCCGTGTTAATTAATTAATGTTTCTTTGATTGACCTGATGACAATTAAACTTCCATGACTCCATGATTACTTGCGCTATTTTTTTTCTTTTGAAAAAATAATAATTATCGAGATTATGTGGCTACTATCATCTCACATAATTTAGGTTGACGTTGGCTTGTCCGCGTATAGTCTCAATTAAACATGCATGCACCCGCACGCGTATACGAGAGGCATCTTTGCCAATTTTTGTCTTGTACGTGGATTAATTCATATTCTTTACGTGATATACTTAAACCTCGATATCTATTAAGTAATTAACTACATGGTAAAGAATTTGATATTTTTCACTCTGATGTGGTGGTTATATATATATAGATTATCCTGATAATTAAATCAGTAGTTTAAACATGTTCAGGCAAAAAAAAAAGTAGTTTAAACATGTTATTATCATGACAAATTAAATAAATGAGAGGTAAGCGATAAAATTAGAGTCATCTTATTCTTTTTTTTTATAACAAAATTAGAGTCTTAGTGTATGTTTGGGAACACTTATTTTTTGAATATAAGTGTTTATCACGCAAACCGAGATAAAATTCCTTTCACATACTTATCTCGTATGCCATGAATCACGATTTATAAGCACTTATTGCCTAAAAATAGTGCTCGTTTGGAATAATTTATTTTTGGGCAATAAGTGCTTATAAATCGTGATTCACAGTATACGAGGTAAGTATGTGAGAGGAGTTTTATCTCGACTTGTGTAATAAGGACTTATTTTTTAAGAAATCGTGATCCCAAACATGCCTATAAGCTATTCCAAACGAGTACTAATATATTTATATTGTGGGTTTTTTCTTTTTTCTTTTCCAGAGTATATATATTGTTGGTTTATGTATTGCTAATTGATTTGCCAAAGAGGGTGGATACAAGGATTATTGTGGCTGCTACGAAACTTATCATTAATATATTAAGCCATTGTTAATAATACGCGTTCCTGCGACCATAGATTACATATACTTTGGCTTTAGGTTAGGCAATTATTAATTATCTCATATGATACTCTTGCGCTCAAGCTCTCGTCATCATGAAACTGTATAATAATTCTCAATCGATTGATCCATCAAACAATTAATAATGAGGCATGCTAAATCACTTTTTGTTTTTTTGGCCCAACAGTAATTTGCCTAACGTACTGTTCGTATAATATTGGAACATGTTGTGAACTGAGCTGTGAATTTAGGCACAAAAGGAAGACTCCAAAAGAAGAGTCATATTCGAGAGGGAATTATTGGTGAGGTGCCTTAAAAGATCTGATCTGGCTGACCCCATTAGCCACATACATTATATAATTGATGATAAAATACAATGAACTCCACAAAAACTCTTCCTAGCTAGTCAGTCTTCCACATTTTGACAAAAATTATTAAATTATTATTCGGCGTATTTAATTCTCTTTTTTGTTACAATGAAGAAGCACGCAAATTGCATAAAATCTGTGTGACAGTATTTAAATAAGCGTGGTTCCTTCATGTTCGTGCTTGTCATGTCTACTTCAAGAATATTGTTGTCAGTCATAGTAAGGGTTGGCCCGAATCTAATTTCATTCCGGAATTTTGAGATGTCCTAGATTTTTGTGCCATTATTATGAATCTGTAAGGCTCCAGCCTCCAACCCAACACAATGGCTTGGCAGGGATTATTATTGGTTGGGTACGAGACAGGAAATAATATCATCTCTTTTTTAAGGCCCATTTGAACTGGTGTTTTTGTTCAGGCCCAATTACATTGTTTGTCCCTTTGTTCTTTTTCAGTTTCACTCTGTCACTTTCTTCAATTTCTGGATTTTTCCTCCGAAACCCCTCGACAGTTTTTCACTTCTGGGGGAATTATTTTTCTTGTTTTGTTTTTTTTTTAAATATCTGTCTCTAAGCTAGCCCTGTTTAAGGAGATCTAGTAGAATTATTTTGCTTGGAAACGCTGAATGATGTATATTTTTTTATAACAAAATTTACAAGTACTCAAAGGTAGCTTTTGGCTAAAAACACGAGGGAAAAAATCAAAGAAAATTTTAAAATTTTCTCTATTTGATAAAACAAGTGACTCACTTGAAATTGAAAACATAAGCACAAGTGACGGCAGACAATGGAGGAAAGGATTTTTGGTCGCTTTAAAAAATTTACTTTTTCACTCAAAAAAATTATTTCTCGCTACAAAGAACAGACCACATATTTGAGAAAATCAAGTACTAAAATTAAAATGTAACGAAAGGTGTTATGGATTCTCAAACACAAATTTCCTAATTTGATAAAAAAAAAACATAAGTTTCGTAAGATATGGAAAAGGAGGACCAGTAAATGTGTGCTTGGGATGACGTTATTCAATCCCAAAAACAGCTTAAAGAAGCTTATTTGACTTTTAAGTGCAGTAGGCTTATTTTTGTTTGTTTGGCATAACGACGTCCGTATATCTTACTTTCAAGTATAGTGGCTTATAAGATAAAGCCACTTAATGTTGCTTATTACTTATGCAATCGAGTTTTTTACTTTCTTCTATCTCTTATTCTATGATCCCACCACCTATCATTTCAATGTTACCTTCTCTCCTCTTTCTTTTGTTTTTCTGGCCAAACGAATTATATTTTATCATGTGCAAGTCTAAATTGTTCCTTATATATTAAATGGGAATATGATACTGTAAATTAGAGTTTTGGCTATCTTTACGGCCTTTATCCTTTAATAATTTTTTAACCGCATATTTTGTTAATTGTTATTTACTTCTTGCTGTACAGTACAAAATTATTTACTTTTTAATTTTATGCTGAGTGAAAATTATTTATTTAAAACTCCCATTATATATATAAGTGTATTTTAGTATTTACAATTTTTATTAATACAATAACTATTTTATTTTTATAATTTTAGTTGTAATATTTCCTGAAAGTCTATATGTATTATATTAAGCTCATGTCTTTTTAAGTCATTTTTCATATAAACTTGTTTTTTGATATGTGATCATCCAAACAAGTTTTCAAAAGTCAGATTGAGAAAAAGTCGCATGTCACTACCAATTCAAACATAAATCATATTATACAATCTGACTTTTATTCAATCATAAGGTCAAGAAGAGTTGAAAGAAAAGAACGAGATGCGAGAGAGTAAGTGGCGACGGTGGGAGGAACGAAGGGGTGAGGACATTAGGGGTGGCGATGATGACGGAGGTGGCAATGAAGAAAGGGGTGAGCACGACCAAGCTAAGCATCTTCTTGACATGTTTGTCTTTGGGAGTACAGGCGGTCAGGGATCAAAGAAAAACCACAAGGAAGAAGGGAGACCAAAGGTGAATAGGAGACCAGTGTCCTTGTCGTACAAGGAGAAACTATTATCTCCTGGTGGGGCTCGGTTTCTAGTATCACATGATGAGGAGGATGATATTGTGAGTGGGTGTAAAGGTTTCTTTGAAAAAAAAAATGCTAAGGCTGAAGTAGAAGTAAGGGAGGACGAAGAGGCTGAGGGAAACACTAAGGATGGTGCCGGGGCTAGTAGGTATCCGGTCTTATCCGTGACGGCTGAACAATACACAACATGGTGCAGACCGTGGATGAATTCACTGATTATAAAAGTCCTGGGTTATCGGTCCCAAAACATGTGTTCATAGATAGGATTTGGAGAATGTGGAAACCCTAGCAACCAATGAAAGTAATCCCATTGAGTAACGATTACTATATTGTCTCTTTCTCCAATAAAGAGGATAAGGATTACGTATATCATGAGGGACCATGGATGATTGATAATTATTACGTTCTAGTACAACATTGGAGGCCAAACTTCAATCCTTAGAAGGCAGATAGTCAGCGAAAGATTGCGGCTTGGGTTCGAATTTCAGACCTGCCAATGGAGTTTTGCACAGTGGAGTCTTTGGGGATGATAGGTAACATGATCGGCAGGATTATCAAAATTGATAGGTCGACGTTGATTTATGATAAAGGGGAGTTTGTGCACATATGTGTGGAGCTAGATCTCCAAAAACCCCTGCTACCGGTGTTCACAGCATTTGGAGAGGATAAACAGTTAGTCTATGAAAGGCTACATTTGGTATGCTTTGAATGTGGATTGTACGGCCATGAATACCAGGAATGTCCCCAGACAAAGGTAGATGCGAATATGGATAAGCATAACACATTGACGGATCTTAGTGGAAGGAAAGACAGTGGGGCTCATGCTCATAAGCCTGAAAAGAAGGATACGACCAGTAGTGACTTGTCGGCACCTCCCCTGTCAGTAACCAGAGCACCGGTGCAAGGCGGCGTACCGTTAACAGGCAAATATGAACATTTGGGATCGCAGATGATTCTCAAGTAGGAGTTTCAGCGTGGAATACAGGATGTAGATAAATCCCCGGTAGTAAAAGGAGATCGCGAGAAATCAGTTCAAGGAATTAAGAGGATGGATTTAAAGTTGGTAGGATTTCGAAGCACGGAATCAGGGAAGGATAGGAGGGAGAGTCTTTCAGGATTGGATAATTCACAGGGAAATATTAATGGAAAGGATAAAGGGCCTGGGAAGTCAGAATGGGTGGTAGTGGGCTTGAAGAGGAAGCCTCATGAAAAGCCCAAAACATATGGGAAGGAAAATAAGCCTCCTGGGAGGCCCAAGCTGAAGAAAAAGGAACCTCAGTCCAAACCCCCAAGTACGTTGCAGTGTCCAATCCATTTTCATCCCTTCATGACACATCGTTAAGAAATGAAGTTGCCATACAAGAGAATAAAACCGACGAGCAGCCTCTGGTTGGCTTGCATGGGACGAGTCCTACGTTGGTTCCGGGGCTTAGTTAGGAAGGTAAGGGTGCTATGCGGGTGAACTCGGATGGCATTATAGATGAAGATATGGGTAAGGATGAGAGTCTTCTCATAGAGCATCCCCCTGATGGGGTAGAACAGCACGTCGGCAGTGGCCTTGCCCCTCTTAACTCAATCGTTTCCCAATGAATTTCATGATATGGAACTCGCGTGGGACAGGCTCGAAGTCATTTCCAAGCCTTGTACGGGAACTGAAGAGACATCATCGATTGGATTTTCTTGCCATTCCTGAAACCCGATCAGACACACAGAAATTGGAACAGAGTATTCGTAACATAGGGTTTAATAATTTCTCATTCACTCATGCGGAAGGATATAGCGGGGGTATATGGTGCCTTTGGGAGGATGGGGCTGTTTCAATAGAGGTTGTCGAACAGCACAAACAATACTCCCACCTTATTGTGACTAGCGACAAGAATAAGTAGTGGTTCGTAACAGTGGTGTACACAAGCTCGAATTACTTGTGCAAACGTATGCTCTAGAATGAGTTGTTTCGGCTAGGGGCTTCCATTGATGAACCGTGGATTATAGGTGGTGATTTCAACTCCACGCTATTAGAAAATGAAAGGCGCTCCAATGCAACTTGGAGTCTATCTTACGATTGTGAGTTTTGTAGTTGGTTTGAGGATATGCAGATAATTGACCTGGGGTTCGACGGACCTGCATTTACATAAAAGCGAGGTAGTACAGAAGCACGACTCGATAAGAATTTTGCCAATGATGCTTGGTGCTCCGAGTTCACTGATGCGAAAGTGCTCCACTTGCCTTATTATAAATCTGATTATCGCCCTTTGTTATTAAAGATGGAAGGATGTGCACCACGGGGCCCACCTAAGCGTCCATTCCATTTCATTGCCTTTTGGGTTCTCCACGAAAATTTCAATGAATTTGTTAAGCATGAATGGGTCCCTAGCCGGGGTTGGGTGATGAACATTAATATGTTTGCGGATGCTTGTAGTAAGTGGAATACAAGGGTCTTTGGCAACATTCAAGGAAGGAAGAAAAAACTACTTCGAAGACTGGATGGGTTTACTAAAGCCTTAACAAGGGGTGGTAATGTAGAATTCTTTGAGGCCCTTCAACAGACGTTATGAAAAGAACTTGACGAAACGCTTACCCAAGAGGCACTGTTGTGGGCTCAAAAAGCGAGAATTAACTGGACTGTGGATGGTGACCGTAACACTCGACTATTTCATGCGTATGCAAATGGGAGAAGGAAGACAAACCACATTGATGCAATCTGTTTGGACGAGGGAAATTGGTGCTTCGATGAGGAGGTAATCAAAGCCAATGTCGCGGAATACTTTGTCGAGTTATTCAAGGAAGATATCTTGCAGCGGGAGAATCTTAGTTGCTTTGCCACGTACCCCAAACTAAATGAGCTTCACGAACAGGTATGTCAACTGGTGGTGGGGGATGAAGAGATCGGAGAAGCAATGTTTAGTATGGGGGCGTTGAAGTTACCTAGTCCCAATGGCTTTAACACTGTTTTTTATCAGCATCAATGGGCCACGGTGAGCCCCTCCATTGTGAGGTATGTGCAACACATATTTCAAAACCCTCAGTGTATTAAGGAAATAAATGGGACTCTTATTGTCTTAATCCCAAAGAAGGACCATCCGGAGACCTTTAGGGACCTTCTGCCCATTAGCTTATGTAATGTGATTTTTAAACCGATCACCAAGATCGTGGCTAGTAGAATGAAGTGTTTTATGCTGCATATTATCTCCCCAAACCAATGTAGTTTTGTTTCTGGAAGACATAGCTCGAATAATATCATTGTGGCTCAGGAAGTTATTCACTCTATGAGAACAATGGGTGGTAAGAAGGGATATATGGCAATCAAGATTGATTTGGAGAAAGCTTATGATAGGGTAAATTGGAGATTCTTGCTTAAGTGCCTTCATGAATTTAATCTCCCTATTAATCTTTCCTAGGTGATAGAACAGTGTATAAGCACAGCTAACCTCCAACTCCTTTGGAATGGTAACAAGGCTGATTTTTTCCAAGGCTCAAGGGGGGTTCAGCAAGGAGACCCTATCTCCCCATACTTATTTGTTATTTGTATAGAGAAGCTTGCCTGCATGATCTAGGAAAGGATGGAAGCTAATGAATGGAAGCCTATTCGGCTCATAAAAAATGGGCCCCCTATTTCACACCTATTTTTTGCAGATGACATTGTTCTATTTGCATAAGCTTCTAGTTTTCAAGCTGAACTGATTCACAGGTGTTTGGTACATTTCTGTGCATGTTCTGGCCTTAAGGTGAATTCATCTAAAACCCGTGTTTTCTTTTCCAATAATATTAACTGTAATACCCCGAATTCTGAGACTTGAGGCTAGAGAATAAGCCTGAAATAAGTGGATTGCTAAGCCCCGATTTAGCAAGATCCCAAATTGTGATTAAGAGACAATGACTCCAAAAGTAGATGTGGTTAGTGATAAATAACCCTTTTAGAGAATCCGATGTGATTTGAGATTTGAATGTGATTTGTATATGTTGTGATTCATACCCAAACCCTGTATTTAAGTTCAATTATGGATTAATCTCTAAATTGACTTAAAATAGAGGGGAGGGCGCATTGTGGAAGAAAAGGAATGAGAAAATGTATTTGGTGGTGATTCAGGAGAATTACCATAATCAGGGGTAAAACGGTAAAGTTATCGACCAATTGATCGGTTAGCGAAGAGAAAACTCATTGGTAACTTCAAGATCAATGGTTGTGATTCATTGTGATGAGATTATGAGGGGTGGAATCCCATGTATGAGAGCCCATGTGTGCCCAAGAAGATGAAACAAGCATGTGACACTTGGCACAATTATGACCCTTGGATCTTGGTCAAATTTGTCAACATTATTCCTCTCTCCTATCTCCCTATTTGGACGGTTTTTGGGGTCAAAAAACTGCTGCCTATCTTCATCTTCATAATCTCCATTCTCTCTCTTGTCTTTCATTTTTGCCTAGCAAGGAGGAGGAGAGAGAAAAGAATAAGGTGAGTTTTGGTTGGTTTATGGTCATCTTTAGCTCAAATACCTTTCTTTAATATTGTTTCTAGTGATGAGAGGTTCATCTCTATGGTTTTAGATTCTTGATTGGAGGTGTTTAATAGCTTGAGGAAAAGTGGAAAGAGGAAGAATCAAGGAATTGGTTTGGGAAAGAGGAAGATGTGAGTCTTTGCTTCATTTTGATCTCTATATTATGACCATTGATTGGGTTTTGTGAATTATGAATTTTGCCCTGATTTTATGGTATTTTTGAAATGTATGAATTGCCTTGTGTTTTATGTGGCAATTGGTGTCTTGATGTGTTATAGTGCCATTGGAATTGGTTTGAGAACTTGGAATGAAAGGAATTACAATGTGTGTTTGTGTTGTGATTGTGTGATGACATGTTGTGATTATTGGTAAAATATGTCAATGTGATGTGAATTTGGTTGATTTAGTGTTTCCAATGGATCCTTTGTGAAAATTTGTGTGGGAATGGTGTTTGGTATGAAATTGGGATCAATGGAAGCAAATATGCCAAAACTGGAAATGCTGCCATTGAAAGTCTATTCCGGGTAGTCTGTTTGTGTTGGCATTTTGAATAGGCAAATGATATCAAAAAATTATTAAAATTTCCATTTTTAAAGCTCACATCCCAAGCTTCAAAACGTATCATTTTGTGTTTTTTACTGTAAGTTATGGTTGTCCAAAGTTTGTGAGGGAAACTGAATTATGTTTTGGAACAATTTTGAGTTTTGTGAAATTATGTATTTTTTGTGGTGATTTCCAGTAATGGACAATATTTTTTCTAGGAAGAGGATTTAAATAGCTTTCATTTGGCTTTGGAATCACTTCATTTCGATTTTTGTGGAATTAGTTATGATTTTTGGAAGTTCAGTCAAGAAACAAGATTTTCTTGGCCGCGGCCCAAATGTTTCTGACCACTTTTTGGCTGCGGCCAGTAGATTTATGGGCCGCGACCAACCCCCAAAAATCAGTATTTTGGATTTTTAAAAGGCGATATTTGGTCAAGTGTTTCCCAAGCCTTTAGGCATATGTTTAGGCTTATAGTAGCCACCTAAAGGTCATAAATGATAACCAACTTTGATGTTTGGAAGTTGAGGAATTGGAAAAGGGAATAACCCTATGTCCTTGATTTGATTGTCAGGATTTGGTATTTGCCCTGATTGTGATTTATTTATGCCGGAGCACGTGTGGAAAGAATAAGGTAGTGACTCATTCTCTTATATTATGTATGATACATTGTATGTTTGATTTAGTATTGTATTGTGAAAGCCAAAGTGTCTATGTGATTGCCATAAAGGCAATGTGATTTGTGCAAGCCAGAGCGGCTATGCAGATGCCAGAGAGGCAATATGAAAGCCATAGTGGCTTTATGCGTTGTCAGAGAGGCAATGTAATATGTGTATACCAGTGAGGCAACATGTATCTGTGACAGTTGTGGGCTGTGGTTGTACTGCTACATTGTATGATGATTTTCTTGCATGCTATGTGATTATATATGGTATAAGTGATTTGTTACTACTGGGATTCTTTTGAATCTTATTCTTTCCATTGACTAGCCTTGCAGACAGGGCAAGTGATTCGAGAAAAAGCAAGTAACCAAGGGCGGGTTAAGTTCCTGGTTAGGAGCATTAGTTAGTAGTTGGTTATCATAGATTGAAAGTGTTGTATAATTTGTATTTGTCTTTGGATTTGGGATGGGTATCTAGATATATATATCAAGAATGATATTGTGTAATCCCCTAAATGAGAATTTGTACACTCTTTAAAGAATATATGAAACCCGGGGTTTACCGGGGATTGTGTTGTGCACTCTGATATCTTTGAATGTGATTATCTTTGTGAGATAATTGAATTCAAAATACGAATATGAGACCAGGTGTATTAGATTTTAAAAGATGTTTTTTGAAAACCCTATTGTAAAGATGTGATTTTAAATGCATTTTGAATTTCCATTGGTCTCTAGTTTGTCACAATCACACATTTCAAATGATAATTATGAAGGAAGTTACATTTTGGTATCAGAGCTGTAGTCCCTGGCAAGGATAGAGTTATCTAGGATAGCTCCCTTAGTTGACCTTAGTGATAGTAGATGATTGGTGAATGGTGTATACACATAGATTCTCTGCTATTGTGGATGCATAAGAGATTGGTGAATTATGTGTATACATTATTTTTGATATTGACATGGTAAAAGATTTGTAGAATGAAGAAAGCAATAGGACATCCTAGAGTGCAATGGGTAAACCCGGAGGTGGAGATAATTAACAACAATCCACTGGATCCTATGCGGGAGATGATGAGTTTGGTTAAGGACCAGAGGGATATAATTAATGAATTAAGAGAAGAACTCCGAGAAACGAGAGTGAAGCGGGATGAAGACCGAGCTCAATCCACTCAAGAACATTTATGGGGCAATGGGATGCAGGAAAGTGTGGTTGGAAACAGACTCCACAGAGGGCCTTGAATTAATCACTACTGACCGTGGCTGTCCCCAGCGGGATCCTTATGATTGTTCGCTAAATAAAGCTGCTTTTGGATTTAAACTGGGAGACGAGGACGACGCATGTACCTCGGAATTGTAACATGGCTGCTGATTTTTTGGCGAAGAAAGGTCTGGCTGCACGCCCAGGACTGCATGAAATCTTTCAACCTCCGGATGATCTGGTGGATATTCTTAGTCAGGATTGTAATGGGCGCCAGCCCTTAGGCTTTAGCTGAGGTGTCTCCCCCTTTATCAAAAAAAAAAAAATGAAGGAAGGCCACCTTTACCACCTATTCCAAACACACCCTTGACGATGCGCAGAAGAAGTCAAAGTCGGAAATCTCCGGCGGAATGACAAGGTGGACATCTTAATTTTAGTAGTCAATGGGCTTTATGAGTATGATTTTGTCTTTTTTTGATATACTAGTATGATTTTGTCTTTGTCCTCACTTATGCCTAATAATCATATCAGTGATCTTTTTTCCTACTACTACTATATTCAGTTTCCCAACATTGACCGGCCATTGAACGATGGCGTCTCTTACCAATTCCGGTGAAGCCCCACCAAACCGGACATCCCCGAGAATGAGATATCAAATTCAAACTTCATTTTGAAAATAAAGCCGTGTGAATTATGTAAATAATTATTATTTTCCAATTAGAAAAACCCGCCTTCCCTCTTTTGACTTTCCATTTAATTACACAGCGTTCTGATTCCGTTTCCATTGTTGTTTTCGCCCACAATCATGCCAGCAGTACAGCCTCCGCCACCTGTGCCGGTGTTTCCGGACTCTTCCGCCGCCGGAGTCACTGATGGCTCTTCAACGATTAGAACTTACCGTGCCTGGAAGGGCAGTAACGTAAGTTGCTCACTTCTTCAAACGCAAATCAATTTTTCTTCCTTCCTTCTCTATCTGCTGCTCACTTTTTTTTCTGTAATTAAGCTAGGGTTTGTGCCGTCGTCTTGATTATTTCTTTTATATTTTAGTGGAGGTGGAGCTCCTTTTAGTTATTTTTTCTTTTTCTTTGTCGCCTCTGGGTTGGTCGGACTTACTCAATTCATGATAATACCAGACCCCCGATTTCTGGGTTATCCTTAGACATAACTTTTCCCTCTTGAAGCAGAAGGTTTATGTTTTTCTGATTTTACGTTATGTTATCTATGGCTGAAAATTTTTGAAGCTTTAATGGTCGCATGATATTTATGTTGTCAATTTTGCAACCTGTGAAAATAACTCATGTTTAAATTAGCTAACGAATAAAGCAGTGCAGCTTATGGCTCTCAGTGGGTCAGATTAGCAATTGACATCCTCCTCTGGTACATACAAATGCAGATTCTTAATGGTCGTTCTAAGATAAAACGTGGACTTCCTGAACAATTCTGGATTGTGTAAGGGATAAAATGAGAGAAAAGAAGAATATTGATATTGGTCTAATAAAAAGAAGGATGTGAGAAGATACACATGTATAACTTTTATAATCATCTTAACTAAAAGAGAACCTCGTGAATTATTCAGATTTTATCTCAACGCTTCGAAACCAGAGCAAGATAATAGTATATTCATTTTATACTGATATGGTTCAAATCCATATCCCACATTATACTTCTTTGGCATAAAAATTTCAATTTCGTAAGATCTATCACCATGTGGAAACAGAAGAAGGGGAGGGTACTGGACGTAAATATTTTTTTGTCAAGCTTCTGTTGTTCAATATTGATAATTTGAATTTACATTGCAGGGAATATAACAATAAATGCTTTATTTTTTAAAAAGAATAAAGATCAAATTGTATTATTTGCATCTTCTTGTTCTTGAACTCATTGTGGTTCTATTTTGCCAGGTTTTTTTTCTTCAGGGGAGGCTTATATTTGGACCTGATGTAAAATCTATATTCTTAACAATGTTCCTTATTGTCGCCCCTGTTGCTATTTTCTGTGCTTTTGTGGCTAGAAAGCTGTTGGATGATTTTCCTCATCACTCAGGATGGTTAATCATGGTCATAGTTATTGCCCTCACCATGTTTGTAAGTTAACTTTTCCTCTATGACCTTTCCTAAGTTCCTGACTCACGTATTAACGACATAATTTGTAACTAGCAATTGGTCTGATCTCCTGATGTTATGTTCTGATAATTCCTAATGGTTTCTTCTATATTCAAATTACTGATGCTATCTTAATAGCCAGAGTTAGCATCACCTTGAACTGGAAGAATTTCCATTGTTCTTATATTTGAGACTTAGCCATAAATTACTTTGCCCCTTCCCTTTTTATTACAATTCTACAGATCTGTTACTGCACTCTCAAATCCTAAAGTGTATCCCCAGGTTCTGATCGTCTTTCTGCTGACCTCAGGAAGAGACCCTGGCATAGTACCCCGTAATGCTCATCCTCCAGAGCTAGACGATGATGATGGGAGTTCTAGATTCAACAACGAACAAATTCCCCAACAACGATTACGACGGACAAAGGATATAATTGTCAATGGCATAACTGTGAAGATCAAATATTGTGAGACCTGCAAGTTATATAGGCCTCCCCGTTGTTCTCATTGTTCAATTTGTGATAATTGTGTGGAGCGATTTGATCATCACTGCCCTTGGGTGGGTCAGTGTATTGGATTGGTAATGTTCATTCTTTTTCTTTCACATTACTGTGTTATATTTATACTTGCCAGCGTTAAAGTGATATTATTTACTGAACTTTATCTGATATTTATGCACTCCATTTTATACATCTGTCTTCTGTTTACAAATATATGGGCTACTAGATAAAACATACTTCTTTTCCCCAGTGTGGCGAACAACTTAAGCCAAAATTATTTCATGTACTTTTGTATTTTCTGCTCTCTCAATGGCACAAGCTCAAGAACATTTACGATTAATTAGCAGTTATATTAGTAGCTGATATGATCATGAAACTGCTAGTTCGAAGTTTTCTTTTTCATAAATGCTTCTGTGTACTTGGCTGCAGCGAAATTACAGGTTCTACTTCATGTTTGTGTCCTCTGCAACTCTTCTTTGCTTATATATACATGGCTTTTGCTGGGTCTACATCAGGAGGATCATGGATTCTGAAGAGATTTCAATCTGGAAAGCAATGATCAAAACTCCTGCTTCTATAGCACTAATCATCTACTCCTTCGCCTGTGTCTGGTTTGTTGGTGGCCTTACTGCTTTCCACACGTATCTCATCAGCACAAACCAGGTTTACATGCCTTTCAAATTCATGCTCCCTCAAAACCTTGAATCTTAGCTAACTGCATTCCAAATCCAAAATGTTAGTAACTATTCCTTCTGTTTTTATGGGCAGTCCACATATGAAAATTTCAGATACCGTTATGATCGTCAACAGGTCAACCCATATAACAGAGGAATACTTGAGAACTTCAGAGAAATATTCTGCTCTAGTATTCCCCCATCCAAGAACAATTTTAGGTCTAAGGTTCCAAAGGATCTACCATCACCTTCGTCAAGATTTGGCGACGGAACTGTGGGCCCCATGATGAGGAAAACCATGGGTGACTTGGAATTAGGGGGAAGGGAAGCCTACAGTGAGGCTGATCAGGAGGGAAGTGAATATAATAAAGGTGGCTTTAGCAACAATGAGGAACATAGCAAGGATAGTGGTGGATTGGCTAATTCTTCCCTGGAATTGAGCATAACTATTCCCAAACAAGGTGTGGAGGCACATGATGCTTCATATGTAATGCATTCTCATTGGGAAAGAAGAAGCAGAATGGAGCACATTACTTCTGAAGTTATTGATGGACTACCTCAACCTGGTGAACCAACAAAAGCAGCTTCATAGACTCAAAAAATTTACAAATGTAAGAAATTTCTCTCTTTTTTTTCCATAAAAAGGTATACAAGATACATTCAATCCACCAATCAATCAAAAGTTTCTTTCTTCTTTATTTATAAAATGCGGTTTAATGTTTAATTAGGTTAGATGGCGTTTTATTTGCATTTAGTTTACACCAAACTCCCATCACTCATCTTACTTATTTTAATTTCTCCATTTCTCAATTGGTCCATTGACCTATCTGAAAATAAAATAATTTTCATCTGTCCCATTATTAAATAGCAAAGTTAACTGTCAATGTTTGAGTGTCATGTTGGTTGGTTGAGAGGAACAGATTCCTTACCCACATAGTCATGGGATTGAATGATATGGAGTTGAGAGGGGGGGAAAACAATGAATAACAAAGTTAACTGCCAGTACTGAAACAAACAAACAAGCCCACTGAGATAAACTCGTAATTTAATGGGCTAAGGCCCGATAACACCATCGTCACTTTTTGGGCTATACACAATCCGATTCAACATTGTGGTGGCTGAATTTTTGGGGTTCGCCCAACTTCAGAGAGGGTAAATACATAAAAAAGGAGGCGATGGATATGAGGAATGATAGATATAGGTAGCCTTAACCTCAGATAACGAGAAAGTTTATTTTTAGGATTTGGATTTGTAAACTAAGTCACATAGCAGTAACTTTATCCTACGCCAAAGTTCACTCTCAAGGTATATATAAAGAAATTGCCCCAAAATTTAATACACTTTTGAACGAAGGATTTGACCATTGTTTAATCTGAATTTAACTTCAAGATCAGTAGATAAATAGTACACGTGTATCATGACAACGTAGTCAATAAAACATCAAACATCAAATATTGTTTTAAGGATGTTTCACAGTAGTTCTATTATGCTTTAAAATTCACATTTCAAATTTGTAATCAGGTTTTATTACAGGTAAACCATGAATCCTAAGTTTGCTTCAAGAATATAATTTCTTTTACTTGATCCAACCAAAGTGAAAGCCATACATTGATGGACTTAATTAAGAATGTGACAACGGAGAGAGAGGGCCAGTTTCTTATGAGCTAAGAATGAGTTGAGTTGCTTTGGTTTCTTTTGGAGGCGTTAATGTTGGTAAACAAAGCACATTCACTATACGCCTCACTTTGTGATGCATAAGTATTTATCAAGCCTTCACAAATTATTATTATTATGAATTTTATTATTATTTATGGCTATAAAAGCAAAAGCATAAAGCAGAAATGAGATCACCCCCATTTTCTCTTATATTGCTGCCATCTTAAGCAAAGAAACACATTTAATTCAAAATCCACCATTATTCTTCTCTTATCATTTTCTTTCTTCTTTGAATTTTCTTCCCTATCAATTTTGACTCTTTCCACATCTCTCACCTAATTACACACTAAATCTCCTTCTTAGGTAAGCAAAGTACCAATCCTTTCTTCTTCTAGTTGACCCTCCCCCCTCCTTTTCTGGGTCCCCTTTTGATATTTTCTATTCTTTATTTCCCCTCAAATTTAATTCTTCCAATTCTAAATCATAAGACAAAATAAAGAATAAAAGAAACCTATGGCTTAATAAACTATAATAAATAAAGGGAAAAAAAGAACCTTTTTTTTTCTTTTGAAAATAATAGCAGTTGGCACAAAGTGCTGCTGTGTGACTCATCCATCCACTAAGGACCAAATACAGAATTAAAAGTAACATATCCTCTTCCCATAAGCTTCCCCACAGAATACCTACAATGGGATTAGCAATCTTTTCACTGTGAAAACGAAATTAACTGTCGTTTTGTTCTAAGTAAGGTTGATGTGTGATGTAGGGATATGAAGGGCACTATAAGAAGAGTTTGATTCAGGATCAAATGCTTGGATATCATATAATGTTAAGAAGATATAAAACTCAATTCGCTAAATTAAAAGTGACTGAATTTCAAGGAGAGTTCATGAATGAAATGAAAAGTCAGTTTTTTTTTTTTTTAATTATTAGACTTTTCGTCTGAAATACATATGATAGTTGGTAGCAACTAACTTTTTTCCTGTCATCCAATAGAGAATGCACAGCCTGACAAAGCTGACTAATTTTTCACCTTCAACCAAAAAAAATTCACACTCCATGAACATTAGGCAAACCTATTCCTCAATGTATGTGGTTCATTTTTCACTCTTCAGTTTCTGTTCAGAAAATTAATATGCCAGCATTTCAGGGAAATTATTCTGAGCATATCTTATCTCACCAAAATGCTTTATCTGATTTTTTTTTTTTTTTTTAAAAAGCACAATTGTAAATGTTCATAAGCTCTTTACTCTAAGGCCATGTCATCCAACATTTTTCATGAACATGAACTTTATCAGAACGTTGGAACTAGGAACATATTCCATCCTTGTCACTCAACACAGGATTTTGCTTGGAATATTAGAATCTCTCTTTTCATCCTAATCATCTAGCATCATATTTCTCCAACAAGAATAACAAAGAAATCTTTAAAATATGGCCTGATAATAACAATAATCAAAATCGAGAGAGTTCAATATGAACTTGAATTTTTCATGAATTGAGCAATTTCATTGAAATCTTTCATATGTCAGCTGAAATACCGCTTCAACTATGAAGGAAGGGAAAAAAAGACTGCTTTTGTCATACACAAGCTTCATCGACAGAAATTTCTCTAATTTTGGAACATTAATCTGTGTAGATTTTAGCCAAGTGTACGGTTCTTGGTTTATCATAGTTCAGAGATATGTGTTGCATCACAGTACAGTGGCTTTGAGATATTTCTAAAAGCTGAGGGTAAGTTTGCGAATTAGAAAGCAATAGAGGGGTAAAATGGACCAATTTTGAGGTGAAATTTTCCAACGGGGCCAGATTAGGAAAGCATGACTTCATGTGTGACATCAATCATCATCAAATAAGGGATATAACTTATTAAAGGTAAGAAAAAGGAAAATAATCATTTAAATTTAACACAGGAAACTCCAATCATTCAACAACCCCAAGAGTTGAAATTAGTCAGTAACTTACCCAATATTAGATTTAGATGAAGGAATAGCAATAAACATCAATTTAGTTTTCAGTTAGGCTCTTAATTTCAAACTAGGAATTAACTATTTACTTCTGTAAATGCATGTACCAATGAGATTTCAATACTTGTAAACACAGCATTGAGGGGCCATATAATAGTATCTCAGGAGATACTTCAAAAATAAAATAATAAATTAATAAACTTCATGTTTTGGTTTTGAATGATCACTTTACGTTGACATAAAAAGCTGAGACATAACAAACAACAGGTAAAGCAAAAGACTTTAGACTATCGATTATTTAAAATAGCTGTCAAACATCAAACTTAGTCTGTTAAGTATTGTCCCCGTATATATATTGGTCTGGTTCCTCGAATCATTGGCTTCAACCTCATCATTTTGTGAGAGCTAGACATTCTCCAGTTTCTTTCTTCTTATTATTTTTTGGGCGAACAAAAGATCCCAGGAAGAATTTAACTTTGAAGCTAATATATAGTTAGGTAAATTGATTAGTTAGACAGAACAGAAAAGATGAATTTTATAAAGAATGGAATTTGCAGATTGCCTCCTGGGTTTAGGTTCCAGCCAACAGATGAGGAGCTTGTGTTTCAGTACTTGAAATGCAAGGTTCTTTCATGTCCATTGCCTACTTCGGTCATCCCCGAAGTCAATGTTTGCAACTACGATCCTTGGGATTTGCCAGGTAACTCTAAAAACCTCTACTTATTCAAAAGGTATAAATAGAACCATACATATATATACAAACATATTTCATTGTGTGTGTATTACACTGCATCTGCATTAATGATTTTGTTCATGAATGTAAATAGTTAATGAGTTCAATATAATGTTGTGTGTATTTAGGTAATTGTGAAGAGCAAGAGAGGTATTTCTTCAGTTACAAGGAAGCGAAATACAGAAAAGGCAATCGAATGAACCGAATGGCCAAGTCTGGGTATTGGAAGGCAACTGGTTCAGACAAGAAGATATCATCTCCAACAAGTAATAATAATGACAATTATAGATTTTCTGGGGCGAGAAAAACCCTAGTTTTTCACCAAGGGAAGGCTCCAAACGGCTCTAGAACTAACTGGGTCATGCACGAATATCGCCTTATCATTGCAGAAAACAGTGCTCCCAACCCAACTCACCTGGTACGTAATAGGTTTAATAAATTAAACGGGTTAACGTGTCAGGAAGTTGAGGTTTTTTTAGATTTAATATTATTTTGGAAGTGTTAAAATGAAATAATATTACCCTTCACCATTATAAGGTTATTTTATAATAGTATGAGATAAAATTGTTAAGTTTTGAAAATTTTAAAATGACATTCAATCTGAATAATCTTTCAGAATAATATTATTTCGAAACAAAAACTTATAGGGCAGATTGGTACTTTATCCCAAATTAAAATGAGGAAGTGTATGTTAATATGAATTAGCAAAGAACTAAAAAGATGGGGTATTAATTTGCAGAGTCAAGGGAAGGAGGTAGGAGATTGGGTTGTGTGTCGGATAAGCATGAAGACGACAAGAGAAGGTGGGAATGCGTTGGCGAGAATGAAGAGAAGGTCAGAGATAGATGTTGTTAATGTGGGAGAGACAAGATTCTTTGATTTTATGAGGGTTGCTGCGGAACTCAATTATTCTGACACGTCATCGTCTTGTTCAAACTCAAGTGACATCACAGAGGTGTGTTCAGGGGTAGCAGATCATGAAGAAACAAGTGGCTATAGCTATTCTGTTGGCTTTTAAGAGTTCAATATAAGATATGTCGAACCCCATATATATATATATAGAGAGAGAGAGAGCTATATACACTCACATGTCTGAGTATGGATCAAATGACTGAAATTAAATTAAATGAGGAGCGATATGGAATGTTAGTGGATGAATCTCATGAGATTAATATGTAATAAGCTCATATTCATCTTCTCGTTTGTTTGATACGACCTATATTTTTTTCAGGCAGACTCAGTTTACTTATTTTGCCCCATTGACCAACGTTTTCCGATTTTCAAAACAGAAAAAGGGGCAAAATTAAAAAGTCATCTTCTTTCTTGCCAATTAGCTAAATAGATTGAAACAAAATATGAGGTGACAGTAGGTGGCAGCTGAGGTCTATTGCAATTTAATCACAGTTTTATTAGGTTATCAGCAAATTAATTGATTTGACCATAAACACCCACATATCTGGGTATATGATAGATTTTTCTAGGCCGTTTTTCATTTTTTTTATCAGTTTTTACTAAGTATATCGTGAGATTTCACATGTTTAGCGTAAATTCTACGGTTTAACAAAATTGAAATTCAATCTCCGTAGGTAGAATTTTAGATAGACTACAACTAAGAAAATAATAGGTCAAAATTTACATAGTTGAAACATTCATTTCGGACTCTAATATCGTGGTCTCTTTAGCCTCATGGGCCTTCATGGCCCAAAATTTATAGGCCATTCAGGCCCAAAATTCTGGTACATATCCCTTTTTAGCCAGGTTATTTTGTTACGTGTCATTCCCGGTCAAGGAACAGAATCCGTTGTTCAAATCTTTGAATTGATGAATTCAAGCATTTTTCAAGGTTGTCACTCTTGCCATTTCATTGGCGCCAAAAACGTCGTAGGATTGTTACGTATACCGACAAGGCAAAATCCAAACCACATTCTAAGTGAAATTCATAATACCTTACCTTATATCTATTATTATCCACCATTACCTGTAATCACAATCTGTACCTGCAAAACCACCACCTCTTTATATTTCTCCATCTTTTTCCACCTATCCTCTTCATCATCATCAACAACAAACTTTCATGTTCTTTAGAAAGTTGCAGCAGAATAATCCTTCTCCTCGCAACATCTTCATCTTCTTCTTCCTACAATGGGGTGTGGTAGTTCCAGGATGAATTCTGCTGAAGAGGTGGTACCGGAAAAAATTCGCCCCCTCTTATTTCGTCGTTATGAGGAGCTGAAAAAACGGCGACAGAGACCGGCCGCCGCCATGCAGAGAGAAAACACCCTCTCCAAGAAGAAGCTGTTGAAGGAAGATGAGGATATTAACTCTAATAATTCTTCAGATGAAGCTGAAGCAGAATACAAGCCGGCGGTGACTTCTTCGATGAAGGTTGAAGCCACTAACAAAGTGGCCCCATTGCCTCTTGAATCAGGTTCAGAACATGAAACTTCCACAGATACAGAAAATCACAATGGCAGCACAAAACAACAAACGCTACCAGAAAAAGAAAAAGATGCCACCGGCGAAGAGAAAGATTCCAAGGAAGCAGAGGAAACAGTTGCAGAAAAGCATGAAGATGAACAACTAGAAGATAAAAGCGACGACGACGGCGACGGTGATGATGATTTTGAATTTGGCGACATACCCGTATGTCCAGCCTCGCCAAGCTTTAGAATTTATTGCCTTCCTCCACAGAATGACAAGGACGAAAGTGAGTATTTTCTGCAAATTCAAATAAATTTGACTTTAAACATGCTTATATATATATATTTATATATACACTTAGCAAGATCATAGATAATTAGATACTGTTCGGATGAGATGATGTTCAGTAATGAATGCGAAAGGAGAGCGCAAAAAGCTTAGGTTTGAGTGAGCGGCTAACGGAAATTCGTAAGCGTGTCATTGAAAACTTAAAGGATTCAATAAAAAGGAAAAAAAAAAATCGAGGGACCTGATTCAAAAAAAAAAACTATAAGGGCCTCTAAATTAATTTTCTCAATACATAATTTGTCTAATAATTTTTGAATTAAAATTGCTTAAATTCACCATGATATTCAACACTTATATCCATTTCGTCAAGTTCTCCAATTACATGTAAAGATGTGTCATTTTTTTTCCATTATTATCAATTAACTATAATACAAAATATAAAAAATAGAACAAGTGATTGTATGTGATTGGAGAACTTGATATAATGGATGTAAGGAACTTGATGTAAGTATAGTCTTAACTATATTATACATGCCATTGAATAATTTTGGGAAAAGCATTCTTTTGGTATCTATAATCTTGATCAATTTTTAATTACTTATTTGTGTGTTTGACTTGCATTGTTAAATCATTTAATTTTACTCTATTAGCACAATTAGCATTTATACATGGGTTAAGAATACTAATCTAACAAATATACATGGGCTAATTGTGCTGAAAGAGTAAAATTAAACGATTTAATAAGGAAAAAAAAACACATTCCAAATTAAAAATTGAAGGAAACTATAAATACTTTAAGAATGATTTTCCAAATTACTTTTTCAAAATTAAGGGAAAAAAATTAGAGCTAAAAAATTCTAAACACTGACAAACATTCTTTGCCATGAATAGTTTGAGTCTAATCATAAGGGTTGCGACATCAACTTCTAAGAGTCTATCTTTTTTAGTTATGAGATGAAACAAAAAGAGAAAGAAGAGAGAGCAAAGATGAGAATATCAATATTTTTTAGTCATGATATTGTGCTTGTGCAAATTTAAACACACTCTTGTGTGTTAAATATAAATGCAGGTAAGAACCAACAAGAAATGGTCACAAGGCAGAAATCAAGCAGGGTTGAGAGTGAGCAAAGCCCTGCTTCAGGACACGTCAAGACACCAAGTGTTGACAGTATACATAGTGTTGTATCATCACAGAACTCAAAAATCTTGAACGAAGTGAGCGATTTCTACTTCCCCTTTTAATTTTATCTATTTATTGTTTCCCCAAATACAACAACCCATGACAAAATGTTTCAGGATATTTTTTTCTCCTTCTCATGCTTCTCTTCTTATTTTTTTTGATTCAGTGTGCTGAAACACAATCAGCTAGTAAGAGAAGAAGAAACAAGAAGAAGAAACTCCAGGCTGTGAAGAACATACTGGTTGCTAAATCATTATACACGAGTTGCTCTTGCGCCGGCGCCGACAGAACTCGTCTTGCTGCTGCAAAAACAATGAAATGACTGTTACATAATTATATATATTAGGAAGAATGACTTCTCATTATTTCATTTTGTTCCTGAGTTCCCCTCATTAGGTGGATTATTAGGGCCCATTCCATTATCTGTAATACAAACAACATAAATAGCTCGTCTGTGTTCTTCTTGTAATATGGGTATAAATTATGTGTTTCATAATTCTTTCAAATGTTAAATTTATTTACCCCTACACAATATTTTGTCACATGAGTCAATTTCCCTTGTCCAGACCAAAAGAGAAGGACTACTGCAGGTAATTGCAGACGTATGTTGATTAGCATAACAATTTCTTTAGAACTCATTGACCATAATCAAAAGTAGCATGTCCAAGCCTTACATAGCAACACTTAATATTACATTCTCTGAATATGTAAACGCATACAATGGCAGACATGAGAAATCCTTAACAATTTATGAAACTCAAACATAACATAGACTCTGTTACAGACTCAAGAAGGAACAAGCATAGCAGAAATTATTCCCAGCAAACCTACTTGGATGGAAATGCATCATTGAGAAATTCTTTATCTTCCAAGAAAATCTGCAAATTCTTGGATTCCATCAGAAAGTCAACTGCTTCCTCATTGAACTTGAGTAAAAATCCCAACTTGATCAACTCAGAAAGTGCCCCTACATGATCATCATTCTCACACAGTACGCCCACAGAGATTGCTTCAGAGAAATAAGTTGCATATTTGATCATGCTCGCATATCCAGTTTCCAAGTCCATCTTCTGAATAAAAAGTTTGGAACTTTCCCAACGCATCTTCCTGTCCGCCTCCTTAGTAATGGGCTTCCCAGATGATAGTGACAAGCTATAGCTTACAGTGATTGCCTCAGTCATCTCATAAACTTTAAGGCCAAGAAGGCCTTGTACAGCTTTGTGCCTCTTCTCTGCTTCCATTTTGAGACTAGAACAAGCAAGAAAACCAAGTATAAGCTTAACCAGCCCCTTTCCGATGAAAATACTACTTGGCTCCACCTCTTTGAAATCCGCACCATCTAGTTGGAATGATTCATCCTTCTGTACAGATTCAGATATAGTGCAAACACCAATTTCCTTATAGATGCCCAATAATTTATGCCTGTCCAATGATGGCAAGCTTGGCTGAGGGTACCAGACAAATACTCCCTCTTTCTCAAAAAGATTCTTCATATAAAGATTATCAGCAACAAAAACATCAGACTTGTTGGACAAAAGTATTCTACCAGAGTCTGATGTAACAGGTAGTTTCATCAAGCTCTTAGAAAGCATTTCCTTGGTCTTCTGGCTGTTGTGCCGCAAAATAAAGCTCCAGAACTTACAGCATTTGTCATGTGAAAATTGTTCAACTGAAGTCTCCCATTCTTTCCAAAGCTCTATGTAGTCATCAACCTGAGGATTGCTTCTCACACCCAAAGCTGAGGAGAAAAAAGGTAGTAACTTCTTTTCATAGTAGCTCTCCAAAACATTAAACTTTGAACTAAAAAGATTATCCTTGTCATGGATGACACAATCTTCAGGATTGACCAACTCTCCATTATGATATCCATTAGGGACCCAAATCATTTTCCTTGCATCAGTTCCTTTCTCTAGCATCCAACCACATTCACTCAAGTACCCATAGATTCGCACAATGGTAGATAATTCAGAATGGTAGCTAAGGTAACTAGCCATTACTGAGCGCCCTTTCAGACAATCATCAATAACCCCTATTGCAATGAGCTCTTTTTTGTAAGAAGCAATTTTCGGTCCATAAAAATTCTCATCAATGAAGGGTCCATCCATTGGCTCCAATTTCCCCTGGGAATCAAACAATAAACATCTTTTTGGAGTCTCATAGCCGATTTTGGTCTTCAACCATTTTCTCGACAACTGTTTTTTAAAGTCATCATCAAAGGGTTGAAGACGCTCTTGCATTAAGCGAATGCATTCCAGCAGTGAAAACACATGTTCAGGAGTTATGGAGGAAGGATCTGAAGGAAACCTTAGACCAGCAGAGATTAACTTAAGTCCATCTTTCACTTCAATTGCAACTCCCAAGCTTTTCAACTCTTCCATGTACTCATGGATGCCCTTGCCATAAAACTTATCACTATCATCAATGAAAGGGAGACGGGTAATTGCGGAGAGAGATTCCCATTCTGGACCAAACAAAATGCAATCTTTGGGAGGCTTATTAGCACCAAGGCGAGTTCGCAACCACTCAGCAGTTCTTAAAATTGTCTGAAACTCCAAAGGAAGTGGAATTTCAGCTTCCTTCAATTGTCTGTAGCAGGAGAGAAATGACTCAACATGCTGCTTGGAAAAGGACTTTTCAGAAGCCTTCTGCTCAAAAACAACTCCAAATTGTTTGATTGCATACTCAAAATCAACCACCACTCCCATTTTCTTCAACTCATTCTTGTAAGTCATAATCTTGGCCCCATAGAATTTAAGATCAATCACAGGGAAAGTATTGAATAGCTCTAGAATACAACCCCATACAGGATCAGATAAGTAACAGTCACGTGGCGCTCTGAACCCCATGGTTGTCCTCAAGCAATTTGATCCTTGAAGTGCACTAACAAGCTGGCCAGATGCGTTTTCGAATTGCATGCATTCTAGCATAAAGATAATAGTCTCCGCCGTGAAATTGATCGAACTAGAGGGTGATTTTAGGTGGTCAATAACAAGTTGGTATCTTCCACTAAAGCCAACCATCACACCCAACAACTGAAGTTCCTCCTTGAAATTATAAATTTCTTCACCATAGTAAGATTTGTCTATGAATGGGAGGTTGCTAATTTGGGATGCAGTTTTCCACTCAAAATTATAAAAGATCGCTCCAACAGGAGGCCTATAACCACAATATGTCTTGAGCCACCTTCCATTTTTGACGCTGCTCACAAACTCATCCAAGGGAAAAAAATTTTGCCTCAGATATCTGATGAATTCAAGCATTGAAACAACTTCCACTCTACTTAAAGTGAAAAAAGCTGCCCGAGACATGAGTTCTTTCCCAATAAATGCACATGCCTCCTTAGAACTGAACATCACTCCAACTGTCTTCAACTCTTCCTCGTACTCACCAAGTTTTTCCCCATAAAATCTCTTGTCAACTACTGGAATGTCAACAAGAACAGATCCATTTTGCAAAAGGTTTCCCAATGTTGAGTTGATTAAGAATGACTTTGATGGTGGCCTATACCCATTGATTGTAACTTTCAGCCAACTTCCTTCCCTTATGGATTGCAGGAACCTCTCTGGTAGAATTCCCCTATACTTCAAATTCCGAATCCAATCCAAAAGCAAGAAAGCATTTTCCTTCGTCAGAGGATTGTTCACAGAGGAAAAGCCAGCATTAGGAGGAGATATGTGAGGTATATCACAAGCTCCAACATGAGTTTCAAGGAAGCCTATGAGCTGCTTCTGGGTGGTACATTGGCCTGCATAGAAGCGCGAGTGCAAATAGTCTTCTTTCAACTCAACATATCCTTCATTCCTCCATGGATTAGAACCAATCAGATCTGCCCATTTGCTCTCTTTGGCTGGCACAAGAACCCCCCGTTTGCGTGTGGACACGCGACCATAATTGTCTACTAGAGGCATAGATTTGCAAAGATCATCAACCTGCCACTCTGACAAATATCCCTTTGAGAATGAGTGATATAAGAAATGCGAATATGCAAGGGCCAGGTGGCAGTCATCGCTGATAGAATTGCAAATGAGATCTGCATAATTGTTTGCGCTCAAAGTAGAAATATTCATTTCTTTTTCGAGCCATCCCAACAAGGTCTGTTTCCCAGGGAAACGGAAACGGTGTATTGCCTCCTGTGTGATTTCTGGCATAAAATAATAATTTCCTGAACAAGATAAGTCCTTGTTCCATAAAATTAGCCACGAGATAAGACATGATTGATTCCGATCAGCCAAGAGAATCCTCACTGAACCATAATTCTTTCTGCATTGATCAAGATCGAAATATGACTGAGTTCCATCCGAACCAACATATTTGATTAGAGGAATGGACTTCAAGTTGGAGAGCCAGACTCTGGACCCCCAATTCTCAGCAACAAAATGCAAAAGTTGCAAGTAGACATCTTCTGATACTCCCATCACGAGATTAGAACTCTGAATACACTTTGCATACCATTCATCGTTGACTTCCTTTACAACCAAGAAGTCCAGTATGTGATTATACTGAACTTGGTCAAGTGAAGAACTTAGAATATAACTTCCATGGGAAGATAGGTTTCCCAAGTGTACTCCTTGCTCTTGAGCCTCTGTTAAAATATCCCAGAAAGCAGGCAGTAGTCTGCCAACTTCACAAGGCTTATAAAAATGCTTCTGTTTCGAGTATGTCTCACTTGGAACAATACTTTCTTCGACCACTTTTGCTTTGATTTTATCCCTCACATCATTCAACTCATGATAGGAAGATTCATTCACTGGTAGGAATTGAAAGAAGCGTGTCAAACTGGACACTGGAGCATCCTCTGATGATATAACAAGTGATTTGAATGCATCCATGAAAGCAGAAGCAACACAGTTGAGTATACCCTGGTTCCACTTGTTATCCAAGAGAATTGTCTCTCTTGATGAAGCCAACACAAAATCTGCTTGAATTATGAAAGGAAGGTTGGTTACCATCTCTGTAGGAAGAAATGCGTAGATCCCAGGTGAACTCCTTCCCCTGTTAAGCCTCTCCTGATTTGGAAAGGCTAATGTGACAACCCACTCCTCCACATCCATTCTTCTTTCTACTCGATTTTCAGGCTTTACAGGAAATCTTTGCCTCCACATGTAGTACGTGCATTCCTTTTCAGAATCCTCATTCTCCTCAGCAGATAAACGGAGAAAATAAGACTCAGCATTCATGTTTTTTCTTGTCATAAGATCAATCTCACTTGAAATGGCTATTGCAGTTACAGTATTGAGCCTTGGATCCTCATTATCTTCCTTAACTGAAAGTTGTTTGATTTTTGAGAGGAACAGAAGAACCTCTGGATGAATTATAGAGAGCTGTTGCTTCACTGGTCCTACTTTGTCTGGCTTCAGAGGCAGCACAAAGATTGTGGTTGGAAGAGAATCACCCTCACCGCATAGTTGCTCTAAGTCTTCAAGTGTTGGGTTGTCATCAACCCATTCTGGAACTATATACCCAAGACCGCAATGTGGACAAGGCTCCTCATTGAACCGTATCTGATATCCATTGCTGAAAATATAAGGCGTAGCAGTAATCAAGAACACACTCTTGAAACCAATCCCTGAAATTTAACCATAAAAGAGCTTTTATCAAAAATACTGTTAAATTATTTACTCCATCTTCAGTGACTAAAAGCAATTGATAACTCAGTTCTTGTTGAAAACAAACGATCTACTAAGGAAACATCAAAAGAGTAAGAAAGCACCTTTCTCTCCAATGTAACCACTGCTTCTGTTGCCCTTCTTGGTGGAGCGTCCAACACCGCAGATGGATTCAATGTTTTTGGGAGAAAAGCCCTTCTCATTGTTCAGAATCAGTAATGTGGCAGGAGCTCGTGTGGCTGTAATGTCCTTTGATGTAATGATGAATTGAAGTTTTGGATCAACCCCTTCATCGTACTGGTTATCTTCTGCGTTCTGTAAAGGCAAATGCAAGTTAGTGAATCAACCACTCTAATACCATTATATGAATTCATCGTTCTGTAAATCAGAAATGCAGCATGATATATTCATGGACAGCCCTTCTTCTATGTTGATACTTCTGCCACGCAATATGAAGATGAAATCAATGAAGCAAGAAGAGATTCTATGCACAAGATATTTCTGAAAGCTTAACAAACAAACAGAGTAAAAATGGTAAATTGTTTATGGTAAGAGGCAGTAAAGTAGATGATCTTGGTTTATTGAAGATGACCTTAGGGTGAGGGGAAAAAACACTCGCAACACACTGATTCGTAGTCCTTTATTGTTTATCATATTTAATGGCTATGACTAGAACACATCCATCCATTTGATAGTAGAATTTGAGTCAAAAGAAACAGAAAATTAACTTTATAATGAATTAACAATAATACTTTTAAAATATAATAATTATATTATAAAATATTTTGAATGCAGTAATTATCAAAATTTACATGTCTATATTTAAATCTGCACTACTCATTTCTCCCACGCTATAAAGTATAAAAAATTGAGTTGACAAGACATTAAAAAAAAATTGGCGAACTAGGAGGGCCTTAGCAATGGTAAAATCAATACTAAAATAAATATTTAAAAACTCTACTGATCTGCCATCTTGCATAATTTCTGGTTATACTTGCCTGACACTTTTAATTTTAAGATGGGGATGAGATTTGACTATAAAACTATTGAATTAATGAATAATTTCATGTGAATATCAAAAGATTTAAAAATATTAAAATACAGACCAAAAGTCTTTTAAGTAATTTGATTCAAATATAAATTACAAGCATGTTGTTTTAATAAAATCACGAATTTCCAATGTAAATTAATGATTAAAAAATTATAATTCAAAATTAATAGGAGAAAATTTGTGAAAAATCTCCATTTAAAAATGGAAAAAGACAGAAAAATACTGTCAAAATCAATAAAAGATAAATAAGTATGTTGAATTTCAATAATTCCAAAGGGACTGATTTGGGATTTTGGATAAATGCGGGAAATTACCTAACTACCCTCACTTTTTTAAATAAAAAATCCTCACACACCCCATACAGACCACTGGAGCTCCGGAGCTGGTAATCAAAGGCAACAGTCGTCACCAGAGCTCTGGTGACCTTGCCTCCAGCAGTCTCATATGTTTTTTTTTAATTTTTCAAGCAAAAGTCATTAATTTAATATAGATATTGGAATTGTTAATATATATATATATATAATAAAGTTATAAATAAGGTTCTTCGGAGCTTCGACAGTCTCATATTTTTTTAAATAGGTGAATCTATGGAAAATTAACGCTTACAAAGTCACGAAAAAAAAACACGAGTAACAAACTCCTATAATTTATATATATCAGTCATGATTAATCTTTCAAGTTTTTTTTTTTGGCCACTTATATTATCTTTTAAGCTAAATTAGCAGGTACCAAAAAGTAGGAAATTACGTAATAAAAGAATCTAACTATCAAATAATTGAAAACATATTTTGAGCCTTATTTTGGTATTCTGGACTCCTTCAATCCCAATATTAAATTAATTTCTTACGTATTTTCTGAATATTATTAACAGGTATCTAAGCGACGGACTATTCTAGATTTATGGTTTGTGTTTGTGGCTACCCCTCCCACAAAAGCTATATTAATTTAATATTTTGATCCTCAAATGCCATTCACTTTTTAAACTCCTATGGAGGGCTGGCCGGTGGCAAACATAGGAGCATAATTTTAACAGAAGTACTAGTATTTTACAAGCAAATTTGCAAGAGCAGAGCGCAGACATAAAAAAAAAAATCTATTTAGAAATATGAACACCTTCAAGTTTAAAGTAAACAGCAAGCTTAATGCAGATATATATATATTGTATTACAGTAGCAAGGTTTGAGGAATAAATTTAACAAAGAAAGAAAGAGAAACCTGAATGAGCTCCATGAGAAAGTGAACATCTTTAGCATAGAGTTCAGCAGAGAGATTCTTGACGGCTTCGTGAAGGTCGGGGATCAAAGGGTTTTCGGTGCCTCCGATGGAAAACTTGTTCCTTCGAATCTCCTCAATGTGTTCCTTTGGACTTGGATTCTCCATTGGAAGTAGCAGAAAGAATGAACGAACATACACAGTTCACAGAGGATAGTGTTAGAGACAACGATCACTATGAACGATGAATGATTATATATACAGAGAGAGTGAGAGAGGGTATAATGGGAAAGTGAGTGGCCTCAAGTCTTGGTCTTCGTCTTTTGAGACTCCTTCGAGGAGAAGAGACCTCGAAGGAACGGAATGGGTAGGTGGGAAGAGCAGAGCAATAATAAATAAGCCCACTTTTCCCATTCCATGGTGTACGGAACTGTCCTGTGCCCTTGCTTTGAATACGGATCCCCATGTAACAGAACCTTTTTCTTGGCAAGCTTCCCATTTTCTTTTTTCTTTTTAATTAAAGGAGCACCATTAACTGCACGATGTTACAAACGAAATTGAACCGCCACCTTCCACTGATTCTTATTGCACTGGGCTATAAATCAACTGCCCCATTTTTTTCCTTTTTTTTTTAAAATGATTTAACTCATTAATTTCTGCCGACATGTAATAATCGACCAGTCAATGTTTAGAATAGTTTATTTTTAGGAAATAAGAACTTATTACTTAAATCAAGATTAAATTCCTCTCACATACTTATTTCGTATACCGTAAATTACGAATTATAAGCACGTATTATCCAAAAATAAGTTATTCCAAATAAACACTCCTTTAACTTTATAACGTATCTCCCGCATATTTTCATACAGCTAGGAAAAACTCTAAACTTCGTCAAAGTCACTTTAAAAGTTAACAAATTATACATCTATTTAAAAATTTACTGATATACCTTATAAATAGCACAAAAAAAATACATTTTCTCTACCTATAAATAGGACAAGAGGAGTGCCCTCCAATGAATCGCATATGGAGGTGACAACAATTCTAGATGCAAGAGTTATATATGAATTTGGCGGTATAGGTTTTAAAGGCTATTTAAAATCCTACATTTTAAGTAGACCTTTAAACAAGCTTCAGGCCTTGTCAGACCTTCTGAAGGCCTAAGCTCATGCCTAAAAAAAACTTACATATAGGCTCAAGCTTTGAATCTCTGTTACAGGCCTAGGCCTATTTAGGCAAAGCCTAACCTAACCTATTTCCACCCCTAAATAAAATACAATGGAGAAGCAAAGTTGCATATACTCTCTAACTAGAAAGTGCGTTGTGACAGTAGTGTCAATTAGATGTCTCCATTAGCTTTAGTCATTATTTATGTAGTAAAGTTTGCTTACGGATGAAAACATCTAGGGAGATGTCGTTAAATAAAAACACCCAAAAAAATCCACCGTATTATTTATGTAACCCCCATGTTAATTTTCCTCCCTAAAAATCAAATTCTAACGTCAACCTTTGGATCCAATCAATAGTAGTGTAACCCCCTAATTACATAGATTCATCCTTAGAACTTCCTCGTATCAGTTTGTTACACCTTTTGGTATGCCCCAGGTTACATTTGCCTCCTCCCTTGAATAATAAGTCATTCAATGATAATTATTTATAATTGTTAAAAATTTAATTATGCTTGTTGCATGCAAGTACTTATAAGTGGACTCATTTGCCTTTCAAAATTGCAAATTGGACATTTCGCGAACCCTCCAAACCAATACAATATGACTTCTATTTATCATTCAAATTTTAGTGAAATCGATAGCCGTAAGGACACTTGGGTTACTATCGCACGTGTTCTTACAAGGTTTGTTTGCTATAAAAAAAACCCTGCCACATGCACCTTGAAAGGCTGGCATGATTTTGTTGGATGAGCAAGTACACATGTAGTGTTTTCTCCACATTTCTTTTAGAGCTTTTCCTGCTATTACTAATGGTGACTTGTGAAATACCTGTAGGGTACCAAGATCGAGGGTTTTGTAATGTAGAAAAGATTGTTGGACCGTTACATGAAAGTGATCAAAGGAAGGAGAAGTCTACCATCTTGAGAATGTTGGGGTGTTGGACAACGTAACAAGACAAATATAAAGTGACCACAGTCTTGTAATGCACTAAAGATTGTTGGATCGTTATATGAAAGAGATCAAAGAAGGAGAAGCCTACCATGTTGAGAATGTTGAGGTGTTGGACAATAAAAACAAATATAAAGTGACCACACACTCTTAAGAGTTAAGATTCCACAAGGCTAAATATTTCTAAATAGTAAACTCCCCAATTCCTAAGGAAGCATTCAACTTTATTCCTCTTAAAAATGTTGCAAATGACACCGCAAAAAATGAAGAACCAATTGGTAAGAATCACTATCAATTCAAGTTTTTCTTGCTAATAGAAAATTGGATGTTGTGCATCTCACTTTCTGTCTTTGAGTCATTTACTGATTTCGCATAAAACAGGTGCAATAGGCTTTCTTCAAGCTTTTAGAGATTTGAAAGGCAAGAAAACAAACTTTGGCACTTGCAAAAGATTAAACCTCACACTTATTGATAAAGAGTAAAACTCCTCCCACGTCATGTTTGCTATTATGAACAACTTAGAGAGTGTTTGGAGATGTGTTTGTGATGTCAAATCGCACGAATAAAAGGCAATTTGTACGATTGAGGGGATGATGTTTTTTTGAGTGTTTGGTTGGAGGTAATGGTATTTCATGCTTTTCTTTGATCTGTGTGATTAGCAATAAGCTCACAGGGGGAGCTTTTTGCAATTCATTCGTGCGATATGCGTTAAAAAAGTTTTTAGTTGTACCTAGTGTGTTATCAGGCTTATTGTAATTTTATCTTTAATGTATATTTTCAGCTCCAAAAATTACTTTAAAATATTTTTTTGTACTTTTAACCCCTTAAAATATTTTTTCAGTTGTACCAATCTGTTATCAGATTGATTACAATTTTACCTGTAATGTACTTTTTCAACTCCAAACATTATTTTAAAATATTTTCAAGTAGCACCTAATATTTTAAAGTGATTTTTAAATATTTACTTGATTTTTTAAATATTTTTCCACCCACTCTCTCTTACTATTATCACAAAAGTCACTTATACTTAAGCCAATCCAAACAAGTTTTACTTTTACAAAAGTCATTTATACAATCGCCAATCCAAATATAAATCACTTTACACAATCTGACTTTTACCTAAAGTAAGATTGCAAAAAATCAAATTGAAAAAAACCATTTTTAAAATTGTTGTTCCAAACACACACTTGATCTTTTATGTGCTCGTTTGGATGAACGATTGGAATGTTTAAAAGCAGTTTTTCAATCGTAATTTACGGTATACAAGGTAAGTATGTGAGAGGAGTTGTGTCTCGATCTACGTGAAAAACAACTTATAAGCAATCTGATCGCTAATCTGTTACTAGTGATTAAGCCACTGAAAAAGGACCTTCTTTTAGTTCATGGGCCTTCTATTTTATTCACAGTAAACAAATTTTATTTCAAAAGTCACTTATGCTTAAGCCAATCCAAACAAGTTTTACTTTTACAAAAGTCATTTATACAACCGTCAATCCAAATATAAATCACATTACACAATCTGACTTTTACCTAAAGTAAAATTGCAAAAAATCAAATTGAAAAAAAATCATTTTTAAAATCGTTGTTCCAAACACACACTTGATCTTTTATATTGTTTATTTGTTACTGGTGATTAAGCCACTGAAAAAGGACCTTCTTTTAGTTCATGGGCCTTCTATTTTATTCACAGTAAACAAATTTTATTTCAACAAAGTTATGCAGCAGTGATTTGGTATGAAACGAGGATAAAAGCCCTAAGTAATTAGATACAGGATCAACCAAGTATATATCCAGAAAGCGTAAAAAAAGAATTACTCCGAAGAGAATGTCATTTCCAACAGCCATATTTTCTGCTGTTAGCAATTTAATTAGTGACCAAATACCTAAAATAGCTATATTACACTAGATGAAATGAAATTCAGAATGTTATCATGTCAGGTGGTATGATGATGATATTTTTACAAGCCTTTCTGCAGCAATTCTTAAACTGATAGGGATGTAGAAAATAAAAACATACATTATTTAATTGTCATGTCTAAATTTTATCATGATCAGAATAATATTAGTTCTCTATTTTTGTTTGATCAAAGCTATAGTTTGATGAAATGGCTACTTTAGTCTTTAAAAATAGAGTAGAAAAACTTGAACCAATTAGGAAAAATAATAACACTAGAAAACCTTTAAACAAAGATAGATCTTTTGTCTTATATGCAATTTGGCTTTTTAATGTTTGAAGATTTTCTATTGTACGAACTAATTAACTATGCCTGCAAAATTTGCACAATGCAAACAAAATTTTACACATATGGACATGCATACTCTATAGCATAGCCTAGAGAACTTATTTACAGGTCAATTAACTTTATTTTTACAAAGTTGGTTTTCAAAATACCATATTTTACGTCTTCACTTATTTAAACACATTTCAAATCCATGATGCTTCTACGTATCTAATTTGTGCATTGAGAAGTGATGCTGCAATCAATGTGTTGTTGTTTGAAAATTGTGCTTCCAACACATTCAACAAAAACATTAATGGCATGAAACTACGATCGTCACTCTTATAAGGTTTGCAATGATAAACCAAAACAAAGGTAATCAAAATTCCTACAATACTAAAATGTCGTAGTTTTTTTCATTTCATTACCTAACATAGTTTTTACGTTCCTATTGTTAGCACATGGTTATATTACCAACATTTCAGAAGCCACAACTTAAGTAAAGAGCCTACCAGATAGGTAATTAATGTTTTTAAAAATAGATTGATAATCCTCGACACTCTTCCTAATCAAGTTGGAAGCAACACTCTTATTCCTTTATTTTGTTTTCATAATTAGCCTTCAAACAAATCCTACTGCTGCTCAAGGATTATCTCAAGTATCAAATGTTGATAGACAAAAGTATAAAAAATTGGCAGCTTCACACAAGAAAATACAACCTCTTAGTTGGTTATAAACTTTTAAATGGAAACAATAGCTCAGTAGTCATCAAAGGGAACTCGTCAAATTAACTTTCAGCACTCTGAAGATAAGAAACAATTTTTTAACACTCCGATGAAGGTAATAATGCTTCTTCTCCCCCATGCTCCAACTACAGCTTGAAGACTATTCGCAGTTCTAACTTCTAACAACCACAACAAAGCCAAACCTCAGAAAAAATAGCATCCTACACTCACGGCAAAGGCTTTCTGAATCTGCGCTTCCTTACCCAAGTGATCTATAATCTCTTCAAAAAAAAAAAACACAATGTAGAGCCCACTGGTCCCTGCAACTCACAGGGGAGAATACCTCATTCAAGTATGAAAGTAGTGCCAAGTCCGCGTCCGCGTTTAATTTATATGGTCCAGGGAGTGAGAACACACACACACACACACATATATATATGAATCCATTTGATTGCTGTTTAACATCCTCAAGTTATGCATTATACAGTGTACAATTGCTGTTTGGGCTTCACTGTCACTCCCTCCTCTTCCTTTTGTTTTACACTAATTTACTTGTGTGTCCCTTTCTTCTTACTTTTTTTTGGGTCAGCTTGAAGATTGTTTATTTTACCATTGTTCCCCTGCACAAGCCAAGAATCTCTGCCTCTGTACAGAGTTTGTTTCAAATATTCTGATAACAGGAGACTAATATTACTACCTCCGGCCCTAATTATAAGATAAAATTGACTTTTTTTAAAGAAATTAAGAAAATTAAATAAATTATTTAATCATATCATATGTCATATATCATTATATTATATATTAATTTATTAATTAAACAAATTAGTTTGAAGAAAAAAATATAAATATAAATACTTTAAAGTAATTTAATTAGCTTCCTTAATTTCTTCAAAAAAATCAATTTTATCTTATAATTAAGATAAAAGGGAGTAATATTGTCTATTAGTTTTGCATTAGAACGTTGCTTCATTGATCCCTTAACGTATAATTGATGAAACACACATGCACAAATGCAACTATCGATACTTGAAGTTCACCATAATCAACCGAACGGGAGAAATGTTTCATCCCAAATATGCTCCATGCTCATGAGTCTGTGCATTGAAGAATGGGTTAAATTGCAAAAATACCCCAAGAGTTTTTAATTATAGATATTGAATGTCTGAAAATTTTTCGAGAAAATAGAATTACCTCGGAAATTTAAAAATAGGGCAATGTTGCCCTCACGTTTGAAATGTTAATTTTGATCATGGAAGTTGACTAATTAATCCACATGCTACTTCCTACGTGCCATCTCATCACTCCAAATGTGCCCCTCATCTCAACCTAACCCTTCCTCTCTCTCCCTCAGTTCCAACCCACCACTGTCACTCTAGCTCATCCAGTCTTCCCTCCCTGTCTTCGGCTTCTTCCCCTGTTCATTTCAGTTCCTCTAATCTCTCCCTCAAACTCAGAAAATCATAGACGCGAAAAATCAGATTAGCATAGTTATAGTATATCGGATCCGCACCAAAGAGTGAAATGAGGAGGATTGAGCTTCAAAAGCGGAACCCTCGCCACTGGTAGCAAAACCATCGACAAGAAGAAAAAAAAGGAAGAAGAACAAGCATAGCGACGCTCCGGCCGACAGTGAAATCGACCCTTCGAACCTTGAGAACCAGTCGGAGGCCTTCGCCGTCGACGAAGGAGGAGGAGAATCAGGAGAAGCCTACACGATTGACGCCGCAAAGAAAATGAAGTACGAGGAGCTGTTCCCGTTTGAAGTTTGGCTACCAAGCCAAGACCAACTTCAAGTCCATTGAATTGAGATTTTAGTAATAGCTACAAGGGTTTTTTGAAGTTGTTTAATTGAGAATTTAGTAATTGTTGCAACGGTTTTCTGAACTTCAGGTAAAGAAGTTAATCTGTTCTTCCTCTGATTTAATTATGCTTGGCTTTATTTACGTTAGAAGCTGGAGAGATATGAGGGTTGGATTTGCTGAGTTTGAAAGAGAGATTAGAGAAAGGAAGAAGCCAAAGAGAGGGAGGGAGGACTGGATGAGCTAGAGAGAGGAAGGGTTAGGTGGAGATGAGATGCACAGTTACCCCTTGCTGGGATGGGATGAAAACGAGGGTGGAAAGAAAATTAGAGAGGAAAATTTTGAATGAAAATGGGATACGGGATCCACAACATCTTCTCCCCAACTCTTCCCTCCAAATTTGGAAAGATTTGGAGGGAAAAACTCCTTTCCAAATTTGGAGGAGAAAACTCCTTTTTCATTTCTACCCTTCTCCCTTGTTGTAAAACCGAAGAGAACAATTAAAAAAAAAAGACAGAGACATGTGCAATCGGGTAGGGGTGTTTAAATCTAGGACCGGGACCGAGATCCCCCACTCTCGATCTTGCTCCCGGTTTTTGGCCGAGATGCAAATTGCATCTTGGTATTGGTCCCGGTCCCACTTTGGTTCCAGTCCCAATAATCCCGAACGGGATCGGGATCAAACAGGAAAATCCCGTTTTTTGTTTAAAAAAATTAAATTTAAACTATATTATTATATTAGTTAAATTTTTTATAATCTAGTGTTTAAAGTAATTATTTAACACCTAATGAAGCCATAATAATCACACAAATTGATCTAAAATTAAAGAATAATATTTTTTTATTATTATTATTATCACCTTCATCATTTTTGTTATTATTTTTATACATTATATAGTTAGAATTAGTATCACAATATATACAGTTTAACTCTAACTAAAAATGTGATATACATTTTATTAAATGATAACTTAAATTATGGGATAAAAATACAAAAATAACATAATAACTTAGTTTTTAAGGAAAAAAATTTAAAAAAAAAAAACCGAGACTAGGATGGGATCAGGATCACATGGTGTGTGCCCAGTCCCAGTCCCCGTCCTAGTCCCAAGTCCAATAGATTCCGATCCTGATTTTCCCAGTCCCGGTATCGGCCAGGATGGAAAATTTCAGGGATCAAAATGTCAGAAATTGGGCCCGGACAACCGGGACCGGGACATTTTAAACACCCCTACAACCGGGTGTTAGTTTAAGTTTTAACAATTTTATAAGATTGATGTTGCACCACATTTCTTGTGCCTCCTCTTTCTTTATTTTATAGCTGTTTATTTAAGTTTTTTTCGCTGCTCATTTTCTCTCTCTCTCTCTCTCTCTTTTAATTGTTTTGTTAAATGCTCTCTTGCTCATAAATTCTTTTTCTTTACCAACACTCTTGTTCATAAATTCATATATTCTATTAATCTAAAAAAGTATTTAAATCATGTCCTATAATATATAAATAAATATTTTTTTGAGAAATTAATTTAAATATCTTTATTTATTCTTTACTTAACCATATTATTTTTTCCTTAAAATCATGGCTTGAGATCAACTCCTTAAACTTTAATCTTATTTAGTAAATTCTCCTAACCAAATAATTTGATTTTAAATTATTTTCTTATGTTAATATTAATATAATGTTTTTATTTTAATATTTAATTTGATTTTAAACATGATACATTTTGATATAATATAAGAATATTTTAGTCACTTAAATATTTACTCATTTTCTTTTCTCTCTGTTTTCTCTTGTCCATCCAAGCAGGAGAGATAAATGTCATTTTCTCTTCAAATTTCTGTTCTTTCTATCCCCCCCAATTTCTCTCATCCTAAGTTTTCTTCCCATCCAAGCAGAGTGATGAGGAGGCATGTGGGAAGTGTCATGTGGATTAATTAGTCAACTTTGACTGTCAAAATTAACCCCTTAAACGGCGAGGGCAACATTACCTTATTTTTTAAACTTTCAGGGCAATTTTGCCCCTTCGAAAACTTCCAGACACCCAGTGTCCATCTGTGAAAACTTTTAGGACATTTTTACCCCTTAACACTCAAAAAATCCCATACTTGAATAATTTAACTGTATATTTATTATTTTCCTTTATTTTGAACTATGTAGGTTTTGAAATAATATGTCTAAAATGCTGGCAAAAAGAAAGAAAGAATATATCTAAAAATAGACACAGAAGCAGGAGGGTTAATTGAATTGAACCTAAAAATCTGTTCCTTACCATTGGTGGCATTCATTCATTGGCCTTATATATATATATATATATATATACACATATATATAAATATACACACACGTTGCTCACCCAATAACTTATATACCAAGACATTCCATAAATTGAGAAAAGAGAAACAGAAATCATCCAAGCTATATAAGATATCAAACAAAAGAGGAACAACTAAAGAATTTGTACATAAACCTCATGGAAGTTGGACACTGACAGATGATAAAGAAAACCAGTCCTTGTGGAGAATTAGAGACAAGATCACCAATCCCAATGTTTGTAAGTCTAGGAGTGGAAACAGGCCAGGCCAGACCAGGCTTGTGCCTTAACAGGCCTGGCCTGTTAAGGCACAAAATGGCCTGAGCCTGGCCTATGGCCTGTTGGAGGCTTACTATTAGGCCTGAGCCTGGCCTATACACAGGCCTGGCCTGTTAAGGAGGTCTGAATTTGTAAAAGACCCTAAACAGGCCAAACAGGCCGACATTCTAAACAGGCCTAGTTACAATTTTTTTTTTCAAGGCTCTCAGAAGCAAATGACCGATCCAAAATTCCAACAACTTCAGATTCCTAATTTCGAAGTCTTTGCCACAACAAAATTCAAGTAACAGCAAGCAAATATATATGTGTGTGTGTGTGTATTTTTATCCTTCCATAATTCCAGATACAGCGATGACAGCAACAAAGTGTGTGAGAGACTGTCCAGCAACAAAAACAGTCCAAACTTAATAATGACTGTACCATGAAAAGTTACATTAAGAAATAATAGCTCAATGAAAAATCTTGCCAAAATTCAAACAAACTGTTCCAGAAATGTAGAAGCATGCAAGAACTTGGTAGCACAGACAATTCACAATCAGAACAACTGAGTTTAGTTTGAAACATATATTAACACTAAACAAATGATGCACTCAGCAAGTCAATTTAAGCACCAAAATTGAGTAAATTCAAGGAAGTACCCAGTCTTGGAGGTACTACAACAACCAGGGAATTTTTTTTCTTTTTTAAATTTAATCAGTTTAACTCAGAATGCACCACTATAATGCAGATACATAACACCTCATACTCCAAGCAAAAATGCACTAAATAGATGCACTGCAGTGACAGTTACAGCAAGGAGAAGATTCATTGCACCAGAATTGGATCCTTGAGCTACATATAGCTGGGCCTGTGGCAGTGAATATGATAGCTAAGGCATTAATGCGCAAAATTCAGGATTTCAACCACAAATTATAGCAAGATCCAGACAAAAACCATCAAAGAGTCTAACAAATACCACAGCAGTAAAAATGCATACAATCTTCTGAAACTATACACCAGTATGGATGAGATAAATAGAATCTTCTGAAACTATGCACCAGTATGGATGAAACTATAGCCGCATCAAATCTTCCCACTTTTGGAAAAGCTAATGATTCTTCTCACTTTCACATCAAATCTTCAAAATAATTTCTTCTTCTCCTTCAAAGGCCTTGAAAAAAATTAATGAAATATATAGGATTAGATCATAACACAATTTAACATGTAAAAGAAGTAATATGATTTTAACAATGCAAAATTTATACCTTCTGTTTTTTCTTCAAACCATACTTGTTTCAAACCGTACTTTTTTCTTCACTAGAACTAAAACATAAAACAACCAAAATTTCATAATTTAATTAACCAAATACAGGACAGCTATTCAAGAATAGCTATGTAAAAATTATAAATAACCTGAAAGAATGGTTTTGTTACGGCATTTAACACTAATACAACATTGGCTTGCTACTTTCACTTCAATTATTCAACACTCACTTCCAAAATTTTCAAGTTGCCAATGCCATTATTTAACTCTAATGTGGCAAAAATTTATGACTTTTACTTTCATTATTCAACGCTTTCAAATTTTTCAAGTTGCACTCTTTACCACAACCAAAACTAACAAGTGTCAATTCTATTATTTAATTCTAAAACAACAAAAATTTAAAACTTTTACTTTCATTACACAAGACTCATGATTTACAAGCTGCTTCAACCTTTTACCACGAGCTGTATTTTATAGGTGACGGTTTTATTATTTAGCACCAAGATAACAAAAATTTACAACTTCCAATTCAATTATTTTACGCCCAACTTGGTCAGTGTGTGAATCCAACAAATGGCATATGTATGGGATTACTATTACTAAGCATCGTAGCTGACAGCATTGGCTACCACAAATTATTAGAAGTTGGGTTAAAGATGATTTAACAATTGATAAATAAATTTTAATAAGTTACCGGTAGCTGATTCTTAAGGTCCTAACTTCCTTTTATTTCATCTCAATTTAACAAAACAGGGGACGAACTGAGACACATACATAAGGTATACATATATTCATATCTACAGGATAATCAGTCCAGAGCTCAAGCTTAACGATTTCAAGCCTTGAATCAGAGCACATTTCAATAATAAACAAACAAAATAAAATAACAAACACTTACTTAATGGCTTAGCTAAAACACAGCGAAGAGAGTCTTCGACGGTGGACCACCGAGAAAGAGTAGTGCTGAACTGAAACACAGTGAATCTTCGACGGTGAGAGAAGGCGGACTGAGGGTGAGAGACGGTGGAGAGATTCTTCGACGGTGGACCACCGATCTGACGGACTGAGCGTGTGAGACAGCGGAGAGAGTGGGAGAAGACGGAGAAAGGAGGGACGGCGGTCGGCAGACTGGTTGCCAACTTCTGCTCAGCCGAAAGCAGGTCACTCACTGAGTCTATAGGAATCGAAGGTCGGAGGTCGAGATTTGGGAGGGAGTTGCGACTCACGGAGGCTGATTTCAACTGAAAAATGTTTTTGAAGTTTTGGGAATTAGGGTTAGTAAATTAAGGAAGAGGGGGCCGATAAAAAAAAATTAAGGAAGAGGGGGAGTGGCAGATTTGTAATTTTACATTACCTCAATATATATTTTTTTTAATAAAACCTTAACAGGCTCAGGCCGACCTGACAGGCCTCACAGGCCTGTCAATAGGCCTTGGCCTGGCCTGTTAAGATAAACAGGCTTTTAAAGAGGCCTTGGCCTGGCCTTTTAGCCTGACAGGCCAGGCCTGAACAGGCCTTTAACAGGCCAGGCCGCAAGCCCCTATCAGTCGACCTGGCTTGTTTCCACCCCTATTTGTGACAAAGCCAATCAATAATTAACGCATCTGGCTAGCGTATGGACTTTTTACTTTATGGCTTTCAAATGGATTATTTCTTCCTCATTCATAATCAAGAGCCTGTGAAGTGTGAAGTGTGAACCCTTTTTCCAATTTTAATGTAAAGTATCAACTACAGAATGACTCCTTCTCTCTCTCTCTCTATACAACATACTGCTTTAGTGGTCAAAGATCAAGGAGTAGGAGCATTAGAGTCATTATACATGTCAGAATGTAAAATGCTCTAATACTCTATCTGTGGTCTTAAAAGCAGGAAGTCATCGAATTGAGATATGTATTCAGAGACAATGAAAACTTGTTTCATATTGAGAAATTTGTCATACAATTGACTCCTATAATGAATAGAGGCGTATTTCTCTTTCAATTTTGCCTTCATTTCACCCCAAATCTCGTTCGGAGGTTGACCTTGTCATTCAACATTTTCATTGAACATTTTGCTAATACTTTCACGCTGATCCCACTAACTTCATTTTCGTGAACCAAACTCTATGGGCGTCATCCATGTTGTACCCCTCAAAATAGCCTTCCATGCTTGCCAACCAATCTAGGAAGGCACTAGGATTTAAACTTCCATTAAATTATAGAGCCTCTACTTTAACCTTTTTGGTGATGTCCTCCGTTGGCATTATCCTAAAGTTTTCATGCAAATTCCTATGATTCGGCTCATATGATCTATAGTGATGTTCTACTTGATCTTGCTCACCCCAAGCATTACACATAACCTCCAACCAATTTTGATTAGTGAATGCCTGAGGAGGTGGTCTCCTAGGCCTCTCACTATTCACCCCGGTATTCTAACCAACCTAAGAGGGGTAGTTCTAGGTTGATAGGGAATAAGAGATTGTTCATTCTTAGAACTTGACTCGATCATATCCTTAGGGTTTTCTATCACTCCTTTTACCTTCCCAATTTGCTGCCTAGTTAGTACTTGTATTGCATCCATGACTTCCTCAAAATTTTTATCTAATTTCTCATCTAAATCAGCAATTCGTCGGTCTACATATTCTTCTTAAGCCTTAGCAAATTCATCAAAGTTGTTTTGGGTATTTTGGAAGTTCTCAACCATAGTTGTTTGAAGAATTACTTCTAGTTCTAATTGTTCCTAGCAAATGACTTATGGATGGTCATGCAAAATAGTTATGGACAATCAGAGAAGATGATGACTTATGGACTCGTGGAGCACCTTCGCTGGCGTATGAGCGGGTGAAGCCCATGCACAGAGCACCCCATCGGCGTGTGGAGGTGCGTGGGGTGGCGGACGGCAATGGGACTTTGGGGTCTGACCAGATTCTTCCTTGCGCACGTGATGGTGGTGGTGGTTTGGTGATATGACATCGGGGAATGGGTGTTTTGGTAGTGACAATGGCAAAAACAGAGTTTTAGGTTTTCTGGTGAGTGTTCTTCAATTTTCCAGTGACATGAGCAACCTAGGAGCGTAGGAACCTAGGCTCTGATATCAAACTTATGTAAAACTCATTCACACACACCAAAGAAAACAGAGAAAGGAGAAGGGAAACAGAAAAAGGGTATAAGGGAGGGAGGTGAGAACTGAACAGAATTTTAAGAGAGAAAGGACTTGTATGTAGAGAGGGAGAGAGCAACTAATCCAGAAGGTTTTCATTCATTGAAGGGTGTTCATTACAAAGGATATGGACCCCTATTTATAGACTGTTAAAGAGACTACTTGCAACTTAAAATAATGATAATAATAATATTAAAAAAAAAACTTGCAAGCTTTACAACATGCAACCCACATGCAAGAGAAAACAAAAAAGGTAACCACTTGCTCTTAGAAACAACTTGCAAGGTCCATTTCCAAGAGAAAACAAAAAAGGCAACCATTTGCAACAAAAGTAACCCACTTGCTCCATATAAGTTGTTCCATATTTCCTATCAAGTCTCACTTGGAACAATGCTTTCTTCGACCAATTTTGCTTTGATTTTATCCCTCACATCATTCAACTCATGATAGGAAGATTCATTGACTGGTAGGAATTGAAAGAAGCGTGTCAAACTGGACACTGGAGCATCATCTGATGATATAACAAGTGATTTGAATGCATCCATGAAAGCAGAAGCAACACAGTTGAGTATACCCTGGTTCCACTTGTTATCCAAGAGAATTGTCTCTCTTGATGAAGCCAACACAAAATCTGCTTGAATTATGAAAGGAAGGTTGGTTACCATCTCTGTAGGAAGAAATGTGTAGATCCCAGGTGAACTCCTTCCCCTGTTAAGCCTCTCCTGATTTGGAAAGGCTAATGTGACAACCCACTCCTCCACATCCATTCTTCTTTCTACTCGATTTTTAGGCTTTACAGGAAATCTTTGCCTCCACATGTAGTACGTGCATTCCTTTTCAGAATCCTCATTCTCCTCAGCAGATAAACGGAGAAAATAAGACTCAGCATTCATGTTTTTTCTTGTCATAAGATCAATCTCACTTGAAATGGCTATTGCAGTTACAGTATTGAGCCTTGGATCCTCATTATCTTCCTTAACTGAAAGTTGTTTGATTTTTGAGAGGAACAGAAGAACCTCTGGATGAATTATAGAGAGCTGTTGCTTCACTGGTCCCACTTTGTCTCGCTTCAGAGGCAGCATAAAGATTGTGGTTGGAAGAGAATCACCCTCACCACATAGTTGCTCTAAGTCTTCAAGTGTTGGGTTGTCATCAACCCATTCTGGAACTATATACCCAAGACCGCAATGTGGACAAGGCTCCTCATTGAACCGTATCTGATATCCATTGCTGAAAATATAAGGCGTGGCAGTAATCAAGAACACACTCTTGAAACCAATCCCTGAAATTTAACCATAAAAGAGCTTTTATCAAAAATGCTGTTAAATTATTTACTCCATCTTCAGTGATTAAAAGCAATTGATAACTCAGTACTTGTTGAAAAGAAATGATCTACTGAGGAAACATCAAAAGAGTAAGAAAGTATCTTTCTCTCCAATGTAACCACTGCTTCTGTTGCCCTTCTTGGTGGAGCGTCCAACTCTGCAGATGGATTCAATGTTTTTGGGAGAAAAGCCCTTCTCATTGTTCAGAATCAGTAATGTGGCAGGAGCTCGTGTGGCTGTAATGTCCTTTGATGTTATGATGAATTGAAGTTTTGGATCAACCCCTTCATCGTACTGGTTATCTTCTGCGTTCTGTAATGGCAAATGCAAGTTAGTGAACGAACCACTCTAATACTATTATATGAATTCATCGTTCTGTAAATCAGAAATGCAGCATCATATATTCATGGACAGCCCTTCTTCTGTGTTGATAATTTTGCCATGCAATATGAAGATTAAATTAATGAAGCAAGAAGAGATTCTATGCACAAGTTATTTCTGAAAGCTTAACAAACAAACAGAGTAATAATAGTAAATTGTTTGTGGTAAGAGGCAGTAAAGTAGATGATCTTGGTTTATTGAAGATGACCTTAGGGTGAGGGGAAAAAACACTCGCAACACACTGATTCGTAGTCCTTTATTGTTTATCATATTTAATGGCTATGACTAGAACACATCCATCCATTTGATAGTAGAATTTGAGTCAAAAGAAACAGAAAATTAACTTTATAATGAATTAACAATAATACTTTTAAAATATAATAATTATATTATAAAATATTTTGAATGCAGTATTTATCAATATTTACATGTCTATATTTAAATCTTGCACTACTCATTTCTCCGACGCTATAAAGTATAAAAATGTGAGTTGACAAGACATTAAAAACAAAATTGGCGAACTAGGAGGGCCTTAGCAATGGTAAAATCAATACTAAAATAAATATTTAAAAACGCTACCGATCTGCCATCTTGCATAATTTCTGGTTATACTAACTTGCCTGACACTTTTAATTTTAAGACGGGGATGAGATTTGACTATTAAACTATTGAATTAATGAATTAATTTAATCTTAAAATGAAAAGATTTAAAAATATTAAAATAAAGACCAAAAGTCTTTTAAGTAATTTGATTCAAATATAAATTCCTAGCATGTTGTTTTAATAAAATCACGAATTTCTAATGTAAATTAATGATTACAAAATTATAATTCAAAATTAATAGGAGAAAATTTGTGAAAAATTTCCATTTAAAAATGGGAAAAAGACAAAAAAATACTATCAAAATCAATAAAAAACAAATAAGTATGTTGAATTTCAATAATTTTAAAGGGACTTATTTGAAATTTTGGATAAATGTGGGAAATCGCCTAACTACCCTCACTTTTTTTAAATAAAAAATCCTCACACACCCCTTGTCGACCGCCGTCCGGTGACGGCTGTTGTCTCCGGTTACCAGAGCCGAAGCTCCGGCGGTCGACAAGGGGTGTGTGCTTCGGCTCTGGTAACCGGAGACAACAGCCGTCACCGGAGCTCCGGTGACCTTGCCTCCGGCAGTCTTATATGTTTTTTTAATTTTTCAGGCAAAAGTCATTAATATAGATACTGGAATTGTTAATATATATAATAAAGTTATAAATAAGATTCACCGGAGTTTCAGCAGTCTCATTTGAATTTTTCAAATAAAAGTCATCAACATAAATACTTGAGTTATTAATATAGATATTAAAGTTGTCAATAAAGTCGACTGGAGCTCCGGCAGTCTCATATATTTTTTTTGAATTTCTCAAGTAAAATTCATCAATATAGATACTTGAATTGTTGATATATATACTAAAGTTGTAAATAAGGTCGACCAGAGCTTTGACGGTCTGATATATTTTTTACAACTTTAGTATCTATATTAACAGCTCAAGTATCAATATTAACGACTTTCTCTTGAGAAATTCAAAAGAATATATGAGACCGCCGGAGCTCCGGTCGACCTTATATATAACTTTAGTATCTATAGTAATAACTCAAGTATCTATGTTGACGACTTTTGTTTGAGAAATTCAAAAAATTATATGAGACCGTCGAAGCTCCGGTGAACCTTATTTACAACTTTATTATATATATTATCAACTTCAGTATCTATATTAACGAATTTTGTTTGAGAAATTAAAAATTATAAACATAAGACCCCCGGAGCTTGGGTGACCAGCAGCTGGCTGCCAAAGTGCTCCAGTGATGGCCGCCGCCTCCGGTCACCAACGCTGGAGCTCTAGCGGCCAGCAAGGGGTGTGTGGGAATTTTTTATTTTAAAAAAAATGAGGGTAATTAGGCGATTTCCCACATTTGTCTAAAATTCAAAATTCAAAATTAATTTCTTTAGAATTATTGAAATTCAACATACTTTTTTTTCTTTTATCAATTTTGATAGTATTTTTCTATCTTTTTTCCATTAGAAATCTAATGACAAGAAGCATTTGATGTGTTCATATTTCTTGCCAACAAAATTTAACAATGACTTTTCACCGATTTCCCCAATTAAAAAATAAGAATGTTTTTTTGGCCAGTACTTAAGAAATAAGAATATTAAACTACTAGAAGTCATATATTTAATAAGTTAGATGATTGAGTTCGCCTGGGTGCGAAAAACTCCCTCTGCTAGGGTTTCCCTTCCCTCTGTTTGGATGAGCGGCGGCCTACCGATGGGTGAGTGGTGACGGCTCTTCCATCTCAGTAGGGGTTCCTCTCCCTTTCCGGTGGAGTTTATCGGCTGGTCCCTTTCGTCGTGCCAAGAGGATGCGCTGCTTGAGAGTGAGCCCCGTGACGGAGAAGGGCGGGAGCGTAGGGCCGATGGACACGAGGAGGTGTTCAACACTCTGGCGCCGTTAACACTATTCGACGAGGACCTCCGGTGGGTGCCCCCATGGCCTCTGTGGTGGCTGGGTGAATCGAAAAGTTGGCTCTCTTTTTCGTCAACAGCAAGGACAAATTTGATTGGGGATCTGAGAGGCGAGAGCAACGGTCGTCAAATTGAAGAATGCAGATCTGCGGTGGAGATGTGGCGTACAAGAAAGCAAAGAACAACGGCCACACAAGATCGAGCCATGGAATCGGAGGGCTCTTCCACCAGCGGCTTTTCAGGTGAAGGTAAGGTGATGTTGAAGACTCATTGGAGAAGTGCAAGCTGGGGATTTCCAGTCACTCTGCAGAAATCAAAGGTGCTGGAACAACCACGAGTAAAGGTATCAATCTTGCGATTGTTGGCTCATGAGGTGAAGGGCTTGCTCCAGATTAGATACTTGCCCAGTGATGTATTATTGAATCTTAGTGTTGTATGGTCAAAGGTAGATGTTTGGGGGAGAGACGTAATGTTATTTGTGGGTATTATGCCTAAGGGATGCGCAATAGCTAGTCAATTATTATGATTTTTCTAGACCTGATTAGTATGAGTATGATGGTATGCGCTGTTCATCTTTGGCTCATCGTGTGCCTGTTTAGCGTTTTGATTAACGTTGTTCATTATAGGACAAGAAATGGGCCTGTTGAGTGCATATGGTTTTTCTGCTCACTCTCAGGGTGGAAATGGGTTTCCTTCGCCTATTGCCTATGTGATTGTGCATCCTTTGATAAAAGTTTGATTGTTGTTATCCTTGAGTATATCTTTGTATCAAGGAATTTGGTTAGGAACCTCTCTTATAGGTGCATTCCCAGAAAAGCAGATTTGGTAGTCGGGAGGATTACCAAAGATGCATTTGAAGAGTTTTGCCATTGTGTTTGGGCATTTCGACCTTCATATCAGTTGCAGGCATACCATTCGTATAGAGTGGATGAAGCCTCAACTCTTCATTCTGATTGTACTGAAGAATATTTATATATTTGTTTCTCTAGATTGTTAAGCTTGGTCTTGGGACTTATTTATTATATCAGTGTGTTTGTTTGGTGTAAGTTGGTTCTTTTCTCTTTTAGTGTGTTTAATGGTGTGACTTTTGAGACATTGTAACTTAGTTGGATTTAATACTATTAGTGTTGTTGATGGCAAAAAAAAAAAAAAAGTTAGATGATTCATTTTCGTTGGCAAAAAAAAAAAAATAGATGATTCATTTTCTTTTATAAATAGGTGAATCTATGGCAAATTAATGATTACAAAGTCACGAACAAAAAAATATGAGTAACAAACTCCTATAATTTATATATATCAGTCATGATTAATCTTTTAAGTTTTTTTTTTTGCCAACTTATATTATCTTTCAAGCTAAATTAGCAGGTACCAAAAAGTAGGAAATTACGGAATAAAAGAATCTAACTATCAAATAATTGAAAACATATTTTGAGCCTTATTTGAGTTATTTTGGTATTCTGGACTCCTTCAATCCCAATATTAAATTAATTTCTTACGTATGTTTTTGGATAGTATTAGCAGGTATCTGACTATTCTAGATTTATGGTTTGTGGTTACCCCGCCCACAAAAACTAAATTAATTTAATATTTTGATCCTCAAATGCCATTCACTTTTTAAACTACTGTAGAAGGCTGGTGGGTGGCACACATAGGAGCTAAATTTTAACAGAAGTATTTTAAAAGCAAATTTGCAAGAGCAGTATATCAAAGCCTACAAAGTTATGCAATCACACTGGAATTTCATAAAGCAGAGTGCAGACATTTAACTTCCACAGATACAGACAAAGTGGCCCCATTGCCTCTTGAATCAGGTTCAGAACATGAAACTTTCACAGATACAGAAAGTCACAATGGCAGCACAAAACAACAAACGCTACCAGAAAAAGAAAAAGATGCCACCGGCGAAGAGAAAGATACCAAGGAAGCAGAGGAAACAGTTGCAGAAAAGCATGAAGATGAACAACTAGAAGAGAAAAGCGATGACGACGACGACGGCGATGATGATTTTGAATTTGGCGACATACCCGTATGTCCAGCCTCGCCAAGCTTTAGAATTTATTGTCTTCCTCCACAGAATGACAAGGACGAAAGTGAGTATTTTCTGCAAATTCAAATAAATTTGACTTTAAACATGCTTTTATATATATATATACACACACACACACACACACACTTAGCAAGATCATAGATAATTAGATACTGTGCGGATGAGATGATGTTCGGTAATGAATGCGAAAGGAGAGAGAAAAAAGCTTAGGTTTGAGTGAGCGGCTAAAGGAAATTCGTAAGCGTGTTGATCTACTTTCAAGAGAAGGACTAACACATATAACATTGAAAACTTATAGGATTCAATAAAAAGAAAAAAAAAATCGAGGGACCTGATTCAAAAACAAAAAAAAAACTATAAGGGCCTCTAAATTAAATTTCTCAATACATAATTTGTCTAATAATTTTTGAATTAAAATTGCTTAAATTCACTATGATATTAAATATATTATACATGCCATTGAATAATTTTGGGAAAATCATTCTTTTGGTATCTATAGTCTTGATCAATTTTTAATTACTTATTTATGTGTTTGACTTGCATTGTTAAATCATTTAATTTTACTCTATTAGCACAATTAGCATTTATACATGGGTTAAGAATACTAATCTAACAAATATACATCGGCTAATTGTGTTGAAAGAGTAAAATTAAAAGATTTAATAAGGAGAAAAAAACACATTCCAAATTAAAAATTGAATGAAATTATAAATATTTTAAGAATGATTTTAAAAATTATTTTTTCAAAATTAAGGGGAAAAAACTAGAGCTCAAAAATTCTAAACACTGACAAACATTCTTTGCCATGAATAGTTTGAGTCTAAATCAAAAGGGTTGCGACATCAACTTCTAAGAGTCCATCTTTTTTAGTCATGAGATGAAACAAAAGGAGAAAGAAGAGAGAGCAAAGATGAGAATATCAATCTTTTTTAGTCATGATATTGTGCTTCTGCAAATTTAAACACAACCTTGTGTGTTAAATATAAATGCAGGTAAGAACCAACAAGAAATGGTCACAAGCCAGAAATCAAGCAGCGTTCAGAGTGAGCAAAGCCTTGCTTCAGGGCACGTCAAGACACCAAGTGTTGATAGTATACATAGTGCTGTATCATCACAGAACTCAAAAATCTTGAACGAAGTGAGCGATTTCTACTTCCCCTTTTAATTTTATCTATTTATTGTTGCCCCAAATACAACAACCCATGACAAAATGTTTCAGGATATTTTTCTCTCCTTCTCATGCTTTTCTTATTTTTTTTATTCAGTGTGCTGAAACACAATCAGCTAGTAAGAGAAGAAGAAACAAGAAGAAGAAACTCCAGGCTGTGAAGAACATACTGGTTGCTAAATCATTATACACGAGTTGCTCTTGCGCCGGCGCCGACAGAACTCGTCTTGCTGCTGCAAAAACAATGAAATGACTGTTACATAATTATATATATTAGGAAGAATGACTTCTCATTATTTCATTTTGTTCCTGAGTTCCCCTCATTAGGTGGATTATTAGGGCCCATTCCATTATCTGTAATACAAACAACATAAATAGCTCGTCTGTGTTATTCTTGTAATATGGGTATAAATTATGTGTTTCATAATTCTTTCAAATGTTAAATTTATTTACCCCTACACAATATTTTGTCACATGAGTCAATTTCCCTTGTCCAGACCAAAAGAGAAGGACTACTGCAGGTAATTGCAGACGTATGTTGATTAGCATAACAATTTATTTAGAACTCATTGACCATAATCAAAAGTAGCATGTCCAAGCCTTACATAGCAACACTTAATATTACATTCTCTGAATATGTAAACGCATACAATGGCAGACATGAGAAATCCTTAACAATTTATGAAACTCAAACATAACATAGACTCTGTTACAGACTCAAGAAGGAACAAGCATAGCAGAAATTATTCCCAGCAAACCTACTTGGACGGAAATGCATCATTGAGAAATTCTTTATCTTCCAAGAAAATCTGCAAATCCTTGGATTCCATCACAAAGTCAACTGCTTCCTCATTGAACTTGAGTAAAAATCCCAACTTGATCAGCTCAGAAAGTGCCCCTACATAATCATCATTCTCACACAGTATGCCCACCGAGATTGCTTCAGAGAAATAAGTTGCATATTTGATCTTGCTCGCATTTCCAGTTTCCAAGTCCATCTTCTGAATAAAAAGTTTGGAACTTTCCCAACGCATCATCCTGTTCGCCTTCTTAGTAATGGCCCTCCCAGATGATAGTGACAAGCTATAGCTTACAGTGATTGGCTCAGTCATCTCATAAACTTTAAGGCCAAGAAGACCTTGTATAGCTTTGTGCCTCTTCTCTGCTTCCATTTTGAGGCTAGAACAAGCAAGAAAACCAAGTATAAGCTTAACCAGCCCCTTTCCGATGAAAATACTACTTGGCTCCACGTCTTTGAAATCCACACCATCTAGTTGGAATGATTCATCCTTCTGTACAGATTCAGATATAGGGCAAACACCAATTTCCTTGTAGATGCCTAATAATTTATGCCTGTCCAATGATGGCAAGCTTAGCTGAGGATACCAGACAAATACTCCCTCTTTCTCAAAAAGATTTTTCATATAAAGATTATCAGCAACAAAAACATCAGACTTGTTGGACAAAAGTATTCTACCGGAGTCTGATGTAACAGGTAGTTTCATCAAGCTCTTGGAAAGCATTTCCTTGGTCTTTTGGCTGTTGTGCCGCAAAATAAAGCTCCAGAACTTACAGCATTTGTCATGTGAAAATTGTTCAACTGAAGTCTCCCATTCTTTCCAAAGCTCTATGTAGTCATCAACCTGAGGATTGCTTCTCACACCCAAAGCTGAAGAGAAAAAAGGAAGTAACTTCTTTTCATAGTAGCTCTCCAAAACATTAAACTTTGAACTAAAAAGATTATCCTTGTCATGGATGACACAGTCTTCAGGATTGACCAACTCTCCATTATGATATCCATTAGGGACCCAAATCATTTTCCTTGCATCAGTTTCTTTCTCTGGCATCCAACCATATTCACTCAAGTACCCATAGATTCGCACAATGGTAGATAATTCAGAATGGTAGCTAAGGTAACTAGCCATTACTGAGCGCCCTTTCAGACAATCATCAATAACCCCTATTGCAATGAGCTCTTTTTTGTAAGAAGCAATTTTCGGTCCATAAAAATTCTCATCAATGAAGGGTCCATCCATTGGCTCCAATTTCCCCTGGGAATCAAACAATAAACATCTTTTTGGAGTCTCATAGCCGACTTTGGTCTTTAACCATTTTCTCGACAACTGTTTTTCAAAGTCATCATCAAAGGGTTGAAGACGCTCTTGCATTAAGCGAATGCATTCCAGCAGTGAAAACACATGTTCAGGAGTTATGGAGGAAGGATCTGAAGGAAACCTTAGACCAGCAGAGATTAACTTAAGTCCATCTTTCACTTCAATTGCAACTCCCAAGCTTTTCAACTCTTCCTTGTGCTCATGGATGCCCTTGCCATAAAACTTATCACTATCATCAATGAAAGGGAGACGGGTAATTGCGGAGAGAGATTCCCATTCTGGACCAAACAAAATGCAATCTTTGGGACGCTTATAAGCACCAAGGCGAGTTCGCAACCACTCAGCAGTTCTTAAAATTTTCCGAAACTCCAAAGGAAGTGGAATTTCAGCTTCCTTCAATTGTCTGTAGCAGGAGAGAAATGACTCAACATGCTGCTTGGAAAAGGACTTTTGAGAAGCCTTCTGCTCAAAAACAACTCCAAATTTTTTGATTGCATCCTCAAAATCAACCACCACTCCCATTCTCTTCAACTCATTCTTGTAAGTCATAATCTTGGCCCCATAGAATTTAAGATCAATCACAGGGAAACTATTGAATAGCTCTAGAATACAACCCCATACAGGATCAGATAAGTAACAGTCACGTGGCGCTCTGAACCCCATGGTCGTCCTCAAGCAATTTGATCCTTGAAGTGCACTAACAAGTTGGCCAGATGCGTTTGAGAATTGCATGCATTCTAGCATAAAGATAATAGTCTCCGCCGTGAAATTGATCGAACTAGAGGGTGATTTTAAGTGGTCAATAACAAGTTGGTATCTTCCACTAAAGCCAACCATCACACCCAACAACTGAAGTTCCTCCTTGAAATTATAAATTTCTTCACCATAGTAAGATTTGTCTATGAATGGGAGGTTGCTAATTTGGGATGCAGTTTTCCACTCAAAATCATAAAAGATCGCTCCAACAGGAGGCCTATAACCACAATATGTCTTGAGCCACCTTCCATTTTTGACGCTGCTCACAAACTCATCCAAGGGAAAAAGATTTTGCCTCAGATATCTGATGAATTCAAGCATTGAAACAACTTGCACTCTACTTAAAGTGAAAGAAGCTGCCCGAGACATGAGTTCTTTCCCAATAAATGCACATGCCTCCTTAGAACTGAACATCACTCCAACTGTCTTCAACTCTTCCTCGTACTCACCAAGTTTTTTCCCATAAAATCTCTTGTCAACTAGTGGAATGTCAACAAGAACAGATCCATTTAGCAAAAGGTTTCCCAATGTTGAGTTGATTAAGAATGACTTTGATGGTGGCCTATACCCATCGATTGTAACTTTCAGCCAACTTCCTTCCCTTATGGATTTCAGGAACCTCTCTGGTAGAATTCCCCTATACTTCAAATTCCGAATCCAATCCAAAAGCAAGAAAGCATTTTCCTTCGTCAGAGGATTGTTCACAGAGGAAAAGCCAGCATTAGGAGGAGATATGTGAGGTATATCACAAGCTCCAACACGAGTTTGAAGGAAGCCTATGAGCTGCTTCTGGGCGGTATATTGGCCTGCATAGACGCGTGAGTGCAAATAATCTTCTTTCAACTCAACATATCCTTCATTCCTCCATGGATTAGAACCAATCAGATCTGCCCATTTGCTCTCTTTGGCTGGCACAAGAACCCCCCGTTTGCATGTGGACACGCGACCATAATTGTCTACTAGAGGCATAGATTTGCAAAGATCATCAACCTGCCACTTTGACAAATATCCCTTTGAGAATGAGTGATATAAGAAATGCGAATATGCAAGGGCCAGGTGGCAGTCATTGCTGATAGAATTGCAAATGAGATCTGCATAATTGTTTGCACTCAAAGTAGAAATATTCATTTCTTTTTCGAGCCATCCCAACAAGGTCTGTTTCCAAGGGAAACGGTGTATTGCCTCCTGTGTGATTTCTGGCATAAAATAATAATTGCCTGAACAAGAGAAGTCCTTGTTCCATAAAATTAGCCACGAGATAGGGCATGATTGATTCCGATCAGCCAAGAGAATCCTCACTGAACTATAGTTCTTTTTGCATTTATCAAGATCGAAATATGACAGAGTTCCATCCGAACCAACATATTTGATTAGAGGAATGGACTTCAAGTTGGAGAGCCAGACTCTGGACCCCCAATTCTCAGCAACAAACAGCAAAAGCTGCAAGTAGACATCTTCTGATACTCCCATCACGAGATTAGAACTCTGAATACACTTTGCATACCATTCATTGTTGACTTGCTTTACACCCAAGAAGTCCAGTATGTGATTATACTGAACTTGGTCAAGTGAAGAACTTAGAATATAACTTCCATGGGAAGATAGGTTTCCCAAGTGTACTCCTTGCTCTTGAGCCTCTGTTAAAATATCCCAGAAAGCAGGCAGTAGTCTGCCAACTTCACAAGGCCTATAAAAATGCTTTTGTTTGGAGTATGTCTCGCTTGGAACAATACTTTCTTCGACCACTTTTGCTTTGATTTTATCCCTCACATCATTCAACTCATGATAGGAAGATTCATTGACTGGTAGGAATTGAAAGAAGCGTGTCAAACTGGACACTGGAGCATCATCTGATGATATAACAAGTGATTTGAATGCATCCATGAAAGCAGAAGCAACACAGTTGAGTATACCCTGGTTCCACTTGTTATCCAAGAGAATTGTCTCTCTTGATGAAGCCAACACAAAATCTGCTTGAATTATGAAAGGAAGGTTGGTTACCATCTCTGTAGGAAGAAATGCGTAGATCCCAGGTGAACTCCTTCCCCTGTTAAGCCTCTCCTGATTTGGAAAGGCTAATGTGACAACCCACTCCTCCACATCCATTCTTCTTTCTACTCGATTTTTAGGCTTTACAGGAAATCTTTGCCTCCACATGTAGTACGTGCATTCTTTTTCAGAATCCTCATTCTCCTCAGCAGATAAACGGAGAAAATAAGACTCAGCATTCATGTTTTTTCTTGTCATAAGATCAATCTCACTTGAAATGGCTATTGCAGTTACAGTATTTAGCCTTGGATCCTCATTATATTCCTTAACTGAAAGTTGTTTGATTTTTGAGAGGAACAGAAGAACCTCTGGATGAATTATAGAGAGCTGTTGCTTCACTGGTCCCACTTTGTCTGGCTTCAGAGGCAGCACAAAGATTGTGGTTGGAAGAGAATCACCCTCACCACATAGTTGCTCTAAGTCTTCAAGTGTTGGGTTGTCATCAACCCATTCTGGAACTATATACCCAAGACCGCAATGTGGACAAGGCTCCTCATTGAACCGTATCTGATATCCATTGCTGAAGATATAAGGCGTAGCAGTAATCAAGAACACACTCTTGAAACCAATCCCTGAAATTTAACCATAAAAGAGCTTTTATCAAAGATACTGTTAAATTATTTACTCCATCTTCAGTGATTAAAAGCAATTGATAACTCAGTTCTTGTTGAAAAGAAATGATCTACTAAGGAAACATCAAAAGAGTAAGAAAGTACCTTTCTCTCCAATGTAACCACTGCTTCTGTTGCCCTTCTTGGTGGAGCGTCCAACACCGCAGATGGATTCAATGTTTTTGGGAGAAAAGCCCTTCTCATTGTTCAGAATCAGTAATGTGGCAGGAGCTCGCGTGGCTGTAATGTCCTTTGATGTAATGATGAATTGAAGTTTTGGATCAACCCCTTCATTGTACTGGTTATCTTCTGCGTTCTGTAATGGCAAATGCAAGTTAGTGAATCAACCACTCTAATACCATTATATGAATTCATCGTTCTGTAAATCAGAAATGCAGCATTATATATTCATGGACAGCCCTTCTTCTGTGTTGATACTTTTGCCACGCAATATGAAGATTAAATTAATGAATCAAGAAGTGATTCTATGCACAAGTTATTTCTGAAAGCTTAACAAACAAAGTAGTCCTTTATGGTAAGAGGCAGTAAAGTAGATGATCTTGGTTTATTGAAGATGACATTAGGGTGAGGGGGAAAAAACACTCGCAACACACTGATTTGTAGTCCTTTATTGTTTATCATATTTAATGGCTATGACTAGAACACATCCATCCATTTGATAGTAGAATTTGAGTCAAAAGAAACAGAAAATTAACTTTATAATGAATTAACAATAATACTTTTAAAATCTACCGATCTGCCATCTTGCATAATTTCTGGTTATACTTGCCTGACACTTTTAATTTTAAGATGGGGATGAGATTTGACTATTAAACTATTGAATTAATGAATAATTTAATGTGAAAATCAAACGATTTAAAAATATTAAAATAAAGACCAAAAGCCTTTTAAGTAATTTGATTCAAATATAAATTACAAGCATGTCGTTTTAATAAAATCACGAATTTCCAATGTAAATTAATGATTACAAAATTATAATTCAAAATTAATAGGAGAAAATTTGTGAAAAATCTCCTTTTAAAAATGGGAAAAAGACAGAAAAATACTGTCAAAATCAATAAAAAACAAATAAGTACGTTGAATTTCAATAATTCCAAAGGGACTGATTTGGGATTTTGGATAAATGTGGGAAATTACCTAAGTACCCTCACTTTTTTAAATAAAAAATTCTCACACACCCCATGCCGACCGCCGGAGCTCCGGCATTGGTAATCAGAGGCAACAGCCGTGACCAGAGCTCCGGTGACCTTGCCTCCAGCAGTCTCATGTTTTTTTTAATTTTTCAAGCAAAAATCATTAATATAGATACTGGAATTGTTAATATATATAATAAAGTTATAAATAAGGTTCATCGGAGCTTCGATAGTCTCATATTTTTTTTAAATAGGTGAATCTATGGAAAATTAATGATTACAAAGTCACGAAAAAAAAACATGAGTAACAAACTCCTATAATTTATATATATCAGTCATGATTAATCTTTTAAGTTTTTTTTTTTTTGCCACTTATATTATCTTTTAAGCTAAACTAGCAGGTACCAAAAAGTAGGAAATTACGGAATAAAAGAATCTCACTATCAAATAATTGAAAAGATATTTTGAGCCTTATTTTGGTATTCTGGACTCCTTCAATCCCAATATTAAATTAATTTCTTACGTATTTTCTGAATATTATTAACAGGTATCTAAGCGACGGACTATTCTAGATTTATGGTTTGTGTTTGTGGCTACCCCGCCCACAAAAGCTATATTAATTTAATATTTTGATCCTCAAATGCCATTCACTTTTTAAACTCCTATGGAGGGCTGGCCGGTGGCAAACATAGGAGCATAATTTTAACAGAAGTACTAGTATTTTACAAGCAAATTTGCAAGAGCAGAGCGCAGACATAAAAAAAAAAATCTATTTAGAAATATGAACACCTTCAAGTTTAAAGTAAACAGCAAGCTTAATGCAGATATATATATATTGTATTACAGTAGCAAGGTTTGAGGAATAAATTTAACAAAGAAAGAAAGAGAAACCTGAATGAGCTCCATGAGAAAGTGAACATCTTTAGCATAGAGTTCAGCAGAGAGATTCCTGACGGCTTCGTGAAGGTCGGGGATCAAAGGGTTTTCGGAGCCTCCGATGGAAAACTTGTTCCTTCGAATCTCCTCAATGTGTTCCTTTGGACTTGGATTCTCCATTGGAAGAAGCAGAATGAACGAATGAACATACACAGTTCACAGAGGATAGTGTTAGAGACAACGATCACTATGAACGATGAATGATTATATATACAGAGAGAGTGAGAGAGGGTATAATGGGAAAGTGAGTGGCCTCAAGTCTTGGTCTTCGTCTTTTGAGACTCCTTCGAGGAGAAGAGAAGGCTACTTCGTGGAGAAGCTAAAGGAACGGAATTGGAAAGTGGGAAAAGCAGTCGCAGAGCAATAATAAATAAGCCCACTTTTCCCATTCCATGGTGTACGGAACTGTCCTGTGCCCTTGCTTTAAATCCGGATCCCCATGTAACACAGTAACAGAACCTTTTTCTTGGCAAGCTTCCCATTTTCTTTTTTCTTTTTAATTAAAGGAGCACCATTAACTGCACCATGTTACAAACGAAATTGAACTGCCACCTTCCACTGACTCTTATTGCACTGGGCTACAAAACAATTGCCCCATTTTTTTTATCCTTTTTTTTAAAATGATTTACTTCATTAATTTCTGCCAACATGTAATAATCAACTTTGTGAGTGTTTGAAATAGTTTATTTTTAGGAAATAAGTACTTATTATATAAGTTGAGACAAAACTCCTCTCACATACTTACCTCGTATACTGTACATTACGAATTATAAACACTTATTACCCAAAAATAAGCTATCCCAAATGAGCATTCTTTGATTTGATTCTATTTATAACATATTTCCTGCATATTTTCATACAGCTAGGAAAAACTCTAAACTTCATCAAAGTCACTTTAAAAGTTAACAAATTATACATCTATTTAAAAATTTACTGATATACCTTATAAATAACACAAAAAAATACATTTTCTCTACATATAAATACGGCGAGAGGAGTGCCCTACAATGAATCGCATATGGAGATGGCAACAACTCTAGATGCAAGAGAGAGGTACTCTGGTCGGTCCTTGATGTTTGATATACAAATACAATACAAGAATAGATGTTAGGCTTTTGATACAAAATTTAGGATTGTATATAAGCATGAAGTGTTATATTGAATTTGGCGGCGTAGGTTTTAAAAGCTATTTAAAGTCCTACATTTTAAGTAGGCATTTAAACAGGCTTCAGGCCTTGTCAGACCTTCTGAAAGTCCAAGCTCAGGCCTAAAAAAAACCTACATATAGGCTCAGGTTTTGAATCTCTGTTACAGACCTGGGCCTATTTAAGCAAAGCCTAACCTAACCTATTTCCACCCCTAAATAAAATACAATGGAGAAGCAAAGTTGCATATACTCTCTAACTAGAAAGTGCGTTGTGACAGTAGTGTCAATTAGATGTCTCCGTTAGCTTTAGTCATTATTTATGTAGTAAAGTTTCCTTACGGATGAAAACATCTAGGGAGATGTCGTTAAATAAAAACACCCAAAAAAATCCACCGTATTATTTATGTAACCCCCATGTTAATTTTCCTCCCCAAAAATCAAATTCTAACGTCAACCTTTGGATCCAATCAATAATAGTGTAACCCCCTAATTACTTAAATTCATCCTTAGAACTTCCTCGTATCAGTTCGTTACACCTTTTGGTATGCCCCAGGTTACATTTGCCTCCTCCCTTGAATAATAAGTCATTCAATGATAATTATTTATAATTGTTAAAAATTTAATTATGCTTGTTGCATGCAATTACTTATAAGTGGACTCATTTGCCTTTCAAATTTGCAAATTGGACATTTCGCGAACCCTCCAAACCAATACAATATGACTTCTATTTATCATTCAAATTTTAGTGAAATCGATAGCCGTAAGGACACTTGGGTTACTATCGCACGTGTTCTTACAAGGTTTGTTTGCTATAAAAAAAACCTGCCACATGCACCTTGAAAGGCTGGCATGATTTTGTTGGATGAGCAAGTACACATGTAGTGTTTTCTCCACATTTCTTTTAGAGCTTTTCCTGCTATTACTAATGGTGACTTGTGAACTACCTGTAGGGTACCAAGATCGAGGGTTTTGTAATGTAGAAAATATTGTTGGACTGTTACATGAAAGTGATTAAGGGAAGGAGAAGTCTACCATGTTGAAAATGTTGGGGTGTTGGACAACGTAACAAAGACAAATATAAAGTGACCGCAATTTTGTAATGCACTAAAGATTGTTGGATCGTTATTTGAAAGAGATCAAAGAAGGAAAAGCCTACCATATTGAGAATGTTGAGGTGTTGGACAATAAAGACAAATATAAAGTGACCACACACTCTTAAGAGTTAAGATTCCACAAGGCTAAATAGTAGAGTTTCCAATTCCTAAGGAAGCATTCAACTTTATTCCTCTTAAAAACGTTGCAAATGACACCGCAAAAAATGAAGAACTAATTGGTAAGAATCACTATCAATTCAAGTTTTTCTTGCTAATAGAAAATTGGATGTTGTGCATCTCACTTTCTGTCTTTGAGTCGTTTACTGATTTCGCATAAAACAGGTGCAATAGGCTTTCTTCAAAGCTTTTAGAGATTTGAAAGGCAAGAAAACAAACTTTGGCACTTGCAAAAGATTAAGCTCACACTTATTGATAAAGAGTAAAACTCCTCCCACGTCATGTTTGCTATTATGAACAACTTAGAGGGTGTTTGGAGATGTGTTTGTGATGTCAAATCGCACGAATAAAAGGCAATTCGTATGATTGAGGGGATGATGTTTTTTTGAGTGTTTGGTTGGAGGTAATGGTATTTCGTGCTTTTCTTTGATCCGTGCGATTAGCAATAAGCTCACAGGGGGAGCTTTTTGCAATTCATTCATGCGATATGCGTAAAAATAAAATTTTTAGTTGTACCTAGTGCGTTATCAGACTTATTGTAATTTTATTCTTTATGTACTTTTTCAGCTCCAAAAATTACTTTAAAATATTTTTTTGTACTTTTAACCCCTTAAAATATTTTTCCAATTGTACCAATCTGTTATCAGATTGATTACAATTTTACCTTTAATATACTTTTTCAGCTTCAAACATTATTTTAAAATATTTTCAAGTAGCACCTAATATTTTAAAGTAATTTTTAAATATTTACTTGATTTTTTAAATATTTTTCCACCCACTCTCTCTTACCATTATCATAAAAGTCATTTATGCTTAAACAAATCCAAACAAGTTTTACTTTTACAAAAGTCATTTATACAACCGTCAATCCAAATATAAATCACATTACACAATTTGACTTTTACCTAAAGTAAGATTGTAAAAAATCAAATTGAAAAAAACCATTTTTAAAATCGTTGTTCCAAACACACACTTGATCTTTTATGTTGTTTATCTGTTATTGGTGATTAAGCCACTGAAAAAGGACCTTCTTTTAGTTCATGGGCCTTCTATTTTATTCACAGTAAACAAATTTTATTTCAACAAAGTTATGCAGCAGTGATTTGGTATGAAACTAGGATAAAAACCCTAAGTAATTAGATACAGGATCAACCAAGTATATATCCAGAAAGCGTAAAAAATGAATTACTCCGAAGAGAATGTCATTTCCAACAGCCATATTTTCTGCTGTTAGCAATTTAATTAGTGACCAAATACCTAAAATAGCTATATTACACTAGATGAAATGAAATTCAGAATGTTATCATGTCAGGTGGTATGATGATGATATTTTTACAAGCCTTTCTGCAGCAATTCTTAAACTGATAGGGATGTAGAAAATAAAAACATACATTGGTCATGTTAAGGCCATATTTAATTGTCATGTCTAAATTTTATCATGATCAGAATAATATTAGTTCTCGATTTTTGTTTGATCAAAGCTATAGTTTGATGAAATGGCTACTTTAGTTTTTAAAAATAGAGTAGAAAACCTTGAACCAATTAGGAAAAATAATAACACTAGAAAATCTTTAAACAAAGATAGATCATTTATGCATTTGTCTCATATGCAATTTGGCTTTTTAATGTTTGAAGATTTTCTATAGTACGAACTAATTAACTATACTTGCAAAATTTGCACAATGCACACAAAATTTTACACATATGGACATGCATACTCTATATATAGCATAGCCTAGAGAACTTATTTACAGGTCAATTAACTTTATTTTTACAAAGTTGGTTTTCAAAATACCATATTTTACGTCTTCACTTATTTAAACACATTTCAAATCCATGATGCTTCTAAGTATCTAATTTGTGCATTGAACAGTGAGGCTGCAATCAATGTGTTATTGTTTGAAAATTGTGCTTCCAACAAATTCAACAGAAACATTAGTGGCATGAAACTACCGATCGTCACTCTTATAAGGTTTGCAATGATAAACCAAAACAAAGGTAATGAAATCCCTACAATACTAAAATGTCGTAGTTTTTTTCATTTCATTACCTAACATAGTTTTTACGTTCCTATTGTTAGCACATGGTTATACTACCAACATTTCAGAAGCCACAGCTCACAACTTAAGTAAAGAGCCTACTAGGTAGGTAATTAATGTTTTTAAAAATAGATTGATAATCCTCGACACTCTTCCTAATCAAGTTTGAAGCAACACTCTTATTCCTTTATTTTGTTTTCATAATTAGCCTTCAAACAAATCCTACTGCTGCTCAAGGATTATCTCAAGTATCAAATGTTGATAAACAAAACTTCTTCAAGTATAAAAAATTGGCAGCTTCACACAAGAAAATACAACCTCTTAGTTGGGTATAAACTTTTAAATGGAAACAATAGCTCAGTAGTCATCAAAGTGAACTCGTCAAATTAACTTTCAGCACTCTGAAGATAAGAAACAATTTTTTAACACTCCGATGAAGGTAGTAATGCTTCTTCTCCCCCATGCTCCAACTACTTGAACACTATTCGCAGTTCTAACAACCACAACAAAGCCAAACCTCAGAAAAAATAGCATCCTACACTCACGGCAAAGGCTTTCTGAACTTGCGCCTCCTTACCCAAGTGATCTATAATCTCTTCGAAAAAAAACACAATGTAGAGCCCACTGGTCCGTGCAACTCACAGGGGAGAATACCTCGTTCAAGTATGAAAGTAGTGCCAAGTCCGCGTCCGCGTTTAATTTATATGGTCCAAAGAGTGAACATATATATATATACATATGAACCTATTTGATTGCTGTTTAACATCCTCAAGTTATGCATTATACAGTGTACAATTGCTGTTTCGGCTTCACTTTCACTCTATAAGAATTTTGGGCGTACCTGGAATCCAATAGACTCGCTGAAGTACCCACACGAAACCGGAGCACCGATGTGACCCCGATCACATTACACAGCAAATACACCAAAGAAAGGAAGAGAAGAGAACATTCTTATGAGAGAATCTTTTGGAAGGAGAATAGTAATATTTGGCATGTTATTTCTTCATTAGTCTCCTCCCTTAATCCCACACATTATATATATAGTGTACGTACGGTTACATAGGAATAGATGTAACCCTTAAATGTACGGTTACATATAGGAATAGATATAACCCTTAAACGTACGGTTATATATGAATAGATGTAACCTTTAAACCACAAAGGGTATCACTCTTTATAAACTGTGTCTCTCCATGAAGCCCTTTTGAATTGGGCTTGGGCCCTAATCCACCAAGGGTGGACTAGTATATTCCAACATCTCCCACTCACACTTGGTGGATTAGATGTTATGGGTTAAGTCTCTTTCTCTTACTTCTTTCATACTAGGTGTTTTGCCGTGACCGCGTGGGCATGACGTCTCTATTTGGGCGCTTTGTACTAGAAATCCCTTTTTGTACAGATCAGCACAAGACAACCCTGTAGTGCAGCTCAATATTGATATAATGCCCGAATGTCCTAGATTTACCAATATACAATTTACTCATGGCCAATCTAATCCCTCTTGAGTCAGTATAAAACTCAGATTGCCTTTCTCATATGCATAGTGTCTACACTTATGAAACTACAAAATAATATCATAAGGGACCGGTCTTAGACACCAGTATAGGTGTGTATATTTTAGGTAATAATCTTTCTTTCGCCCATATATCACTTTGATATGTATCAACCGCTTGCTTAACATAATGCCTTTAGATCGCATCAATCATGATCATAGGACAAAATGCTAAAGTAGCAGACATTAAAACATATTTCCATGATAATGTCAAAGTCAAAGGACATCGATAAAGGGTTAACCTTTCTAGGACTCACACAGCAATGAAGCAGGGATCTATTCACTTGCTTCCTATTTGCGATTCTTTAGCACATATGGTATGAATCACATGCTACGGTGTTACTCTTATACTTTAAGAGCGTATATCGTTTGATTTTATTATTAACACCGTACAGACTTGAGTCTAGACACTCCCAGTATCTAAACCCAAATTCCTCAACTCTACTTATATTACATGACGTCAATTTTAAATAATTTGTTGTCTGGCAACAGGTATCATGGACGTGGGTTTCCATGATTCGATCCATCTTTTTACAATTAAGGATCTCATCTCGACTTACTGCACTTAAGTCGAGGCGACATAGTTTGTGTTTCTTCTCTACCATATTAGCACTTTTGCTACTTTACTGGTGAACACAATTGTCTCATCTTTGCACATTCTTCCTGAATGTCAAAGGCGGTCGCTTGTGTGAGAAAGACGACCTCACCAACTTGTACGACATACTATACATTGTATACTTACACACATTAAAAGCCAAAATGAAATATCATTACTCCATACTATATGTATGCCAAAGGACTTAATATGTTTCTCATACATGTCCTTGGTCATTAGGCTTAGTTGGGGGACTTTGCATATAAATACATTGTTCAACAATAAATTTATATGCTATAGTATCTCTCATATAGCTATGCCTTTGCATTTAATCTATCTATTATGCTTAGGGTCTTTTGTTTAAGCAGTGACTACGTGTAGTCACAATACTTCGACATTAGATTTGGATTCTCACTTTCAAATCTCACATGTTCTATGAACATTACCAGCCATAAAGCCTCTTGTACTATCACAACGCACATAATCAATGTACTATACAAGTATCTCATGACCCTTCTATGAAGCCATCTAATTTCTCTCACGGTGGTTGGACTAGTACCTAATTACAAGTCCTACCATGTGCATATATCTGATCTTGTATTTATCATTGCATACATCATACTGCTAACAGTATCATATAGATATTCTTTTCCATTATCTTTTTGGTTGGCTCAGTTAGGGAAATTTGTCAAGACTCAGACTTACTCTTAAAGTCATTGGGGTATCCATGGGATTGCATTCACTTATTTTGAATCGCTTAAGAATCTTCTTAATGTTATTCTCTTGTAAAAGAGAGAAGTTTTCTTAAGCTATTTCTTTGGATCTTAAATCCAATTGCTTTACCCATGAACCAACACCATTCTTTAATAGGCACTACCAAATTCAAACTATGTATGGTCAATAATATATTATCCACTTAAAGGAATAACATCACAAATTATTTACTAATGGTTCTTTTCAACCATTTGAAAAACACATTGGGTTACCGCTCTTTTAAAGCATTAAACATCATTATCTAGATGATTGCATTAATCCATAAAGGGACTTCTGCAAAATTACATGAAATCACTACTATGTGAAACTTCAAATGCTACTTTTAATGAAATCTAATAGTCACTGCACATAGATTTCTTCATCCAGATCATCACTCAAAGTGTATGTTTTACATTCATATGATGTAATTTAAATTCAAATAGTTAACTATTGCCATATTAAAACTAATTTAAATGCACAACAAGTGAGCAAAAATGCCTCCCTGTTATGCATACCCCTCTGTAACAATAAGTCTTGTGCATGTCAATTGATTTATTCACTTTTCTTCTAAACCTATAGAACTCACTAGTTCTCAATAGCCCTTTTGACTTGGCATTAGATCAATCTGATTCTCAACTTGATTCTTTCTTAAAGAAACCACTTCCCTTTTCATTGCTTTCTTCTATTCTCCCTTGACATGGCCTCTTGTACAGAATGTGACTCATCATCCTCTTTTAGAATAACCATGAACATGTTTCTCAGTTATCCCTTTTCTCATGAGCTTTTTGCATTTCATATTTATTTTGTTTGGTCTCTTTATTGACCATTCTAAGCTCTCACTCTCAAAAACAATTGAGGATTATCGGCATGCTTTGTACTGTCTTGTCCTTGTATCTTGCAAAAAGATGCAATGTGATTAGTTTCACCCTTAATTGAAAACTAATTCACAACAAATGTGGTACCTTTCAATTCTTTTTTGTCATAACTCTATCATCATTTCACTCTTAAAAAACGTAACCCTTATGAGCTCCCACTTACAATCACTATAGGAATTTGCAACCGACCCTTATGGTCTATGAAAACTCATATTTAACTTTTATTTATAGGGTATGGTAGTGACTCCTTTAGAGAGTACATGGTTAAACCCAAGTCCACATAACTTGATGTAACCAAGTATGTGTGTATGTGTACTAATCCATCAAAAGTGGACTAGCTAATACTCTCCCACTCACATTTGGGGGGTTAGCATGAGCCATAATATGTTTAACCATGTCTAATAGCATTCCATTATGCCTTTTTAAACTCTTTTTCTTTGGGGATAGAGTTCCTCGGATAGTTATCTATTTATTTATCCCTTTATTTTCACAGAGCTAACTAAAACTAGTCAAATAGATGCTCACTCATTTGATCAGTTCGTGGAACTTTTAAAATTCCTATCCAATTGATTCTCGAACTTTATTCACCTATTGTCTAAAGCAACAATCTTCAGACTTGTATAAAATTAAGTAATAACATGAGAAATTATCAACAAAGGTAATTTACCCAGCTCTGTGTCTCACCCTCAAACTTATAGGACCACATGCAACGAAATAGAATAATTGCAATATAAACTCAGTTCTAGTATCTTTCTGAAAAATTTTCATTATGCTATTTCTAGAACCAAATTCTATACCTTTGACTAGTAAGACATATATGTAAGTCAATACTTAAATCAGAAGAAAAGGCAATGCAATTATGCACAAAGAATTTACCAACCAAAGAAATTTATTGAAAGAAAAATTGAATCACAACTATACAATTTTATAGGGCAATTCACACTATTTTGTTTCCCTTGTCAAGCCATATAGGTCTCGTAACCTTTTCTTTACTAAGCTGACATCTCAACTTCAGTATTTCCATGACTATTTGTCAATGACTTGACAACAAATTATTTTTATAAATACTAGATATTTTGATTGTCCCCATTTAGTTTACAAATTATGTTCTTGGTAGCCTCTCTTGGCTTAGCCACTCAAATTATCCTACACATGGGATTATTCATAATTTATTTATACCAAGAACTTATCAATAATATAACACATTGAAGTATACAACATCATGTACTTGTATTATTCCTGACTAGAAAAATAATGATGTCACTGGATCTATGATCAGGAGAATACGTTTGTACCTCCCATCACACATATTCCAATTATGTCATTATCATCTATCAAGAAATTCATACAAGTACCTTAAATAAGATGCTCAATTATTACTCTTAAAAGACTCATTTTCTAAGAGCTCCCACTGAGATAAAGCATATGACGCTCTTGAAAGATTCATTTTCCAAGAGCTCCCACTTATGAAGAGTATTTTAACTTTTACTTCTTCATGCTTTCATCACATTATATTCATAATGTCTTATTAATCTCTTATCTAGGAGTTGGGAAAACTTAATAGTTTTTCTAAGTTCTCTATGCATTTCATTTATACACATTTTAATTTCCAGCCGAAAATACTTCCTCTAAAGAGTTAAGTCTCTATGCTTCTCAAACATAGTTTGACAGGTTCTCAACAAATATATATATATTTTTTTTAAATTGTGAGAATTTTGTGTCTCCTATTATTTCAACAATCTTTCAAATTTTCTAAAACAAATATCCCATATCTCTTATTCAAATTATATCTGTTTCCTAATAGAAACATTTAGTATTTCTTCTTAAAACTCTTATAGTTTCAAGTATTGGGAATTTGGACTTGGCTTAAGAGTTTATTCTTCACTTAAGATGAGTCTTTACTCTTTACCCAAGAAGTAATATTTTCCTGAACTCCACCATGATCCAGAGATTGGATATTAAGAAATCTCTCCATTTGAGATTTTCTTTCACTTTGATTTGACACTGCTTCCTCAGTATCCGATCCTTCACTTTTACCTCCTTTCAGGTTGCTCTGGATTCAAATCTTGACATCTTAAGATTCAGGAGATTCAAGTTCCTCTTAGGACTGATCTTCTCAGTTCTCTTCCAGTTACTTATCTTATTCCATTTCAGGATTAATTATAACCTTACTCTGAATTGTTTCATCTTGATCTTCTATCAAGATAATCTCCTTCTAGATATCACCACTTATAATTTCATATTTAAATAGGCAGATCCCAATCATCCGTTACTCAGAGACTCACATTTCTCTAAGTAATTTATATTTGGATCAACACCCAATGGCTTTTAACTGAAAAACCTATTTATTTTCTAAAGCCATCTGGTTCAAGTTTAGATATATGTTTTTCAATAAAAACATTATTCAAAAGAATAAAATAAATTTCATTTTTATGTTCAAAATAGATCCAAATATATTTCAAAATTTACATATTGTCTGTCAAAGTATAGATAATGAATTTAGGGATTTTTAGAGATAAATCGAGTTGCAATCAGAGCCCAAATGCTCCTTCATACGCTCTTAGAAGGAAATGGAATGAGAAATTCTGGAAATAAAAAAATGTGGCTCTTTTTAAAATTTTCTTTTTTTTTTAAATTGTTAAAACCCAAAAAAATGGTTGGCCCATTTCCCCCTTTTCTAAAAAAATGAACCGTTTGACTAAAACTAACAAGAGTGTCGTTTTAAAAGCAAACAGCATGCCGTCGCTGGAGGAAAGAAATCGACATGTCGTTCGTGTCTCCTTCAACCTACAGACGGGTCGCATCTGACCCGACTGTAGTATGGGTCGGGTCCGTCGGATCCGACTCTTCTCTCCTCCATAACCGGTGTTTCCGACGTCTGTTTTTCATGTTCTTGGTGTCTATCTTTTCATTTTTCCGAGATATACTCAATGAAACTCATTTCATGGCCTAAAAACATTTTTTTACTTGTGACCCAATCTCAAAAACTTATATTCTCAGTTTCGGTTTCGCCTATGGTTGTTCTTATGTCACCGTTCTTTCATCCTAAAGTCCTATAATCCTCAATTCTTCTCTTTAAAACATATATAAATAATTATAAGACATAGATTATGGCAGATCGTAGAACACACCATAAACCATAAAAAAAAAATAACAGAGAAGCATCTATCACGTTGTCTTAACAAGTGACAGATAATAGGAATATGCATGTGAAATATCATGGTGATAACTTCATATGTTATATCTTTATTCTCAATAGATAAAATGAGAAGAAAATAATAATAATAATAATAACAAAGACAACAAAAACTGGAACAGAGGCTTCAAGATATCTTCAATCAGATGCATTAAAGGAAAAAAAAAAAATATATATATATATATACACATACACTGATACACATAGTATCACAGTTTCGGAAACGTGCAGCGGAAGAGATATATTGAACTTGCACTTCAAAATCTCACAGATTTGTGCATTTAAGCATGATAGTAGAGATATATTATGTCATATTTCACAATGAAAGAACTTCAGGAGCATATTTCATGTACTAAACCATAGAAATTTATACGTTACTCAATGGAAGAAAGAATAAAGAAATATGAATCTCATAACATTCCTGAAGTGATTACATATAAGAATTTGCAGATATCTTGAAAGTAAATCATATCCCGACAAAAAAACACAAGCATAAGTTTGGTGCAGAGAGGCAAGAAAGACGCCATAAACATGTTCAAATAATAAAGGCCTCAAGAAAAACATTTTCTCTAAGAAAAATAATATCATAAGGCCTAAAAAACAATATCTTCAGAGAAAAAGAATATGGAGAAATTATACAGGTTATAGAATAACTTGGTTCTGATACCATGTAAGAATTTTGAGCGTACCTGGAATCCAATAGACTCGCTGAAGTACCCACACGAAACCGGAGCACCGATGTGGACCCCGATCACGTTACACAGCAAATACACCAAAGAAAGGAAGAGAAGAGAACATTCTTATGAGAGAATCTTTTGGAGGGAGAATAGTAATATTTGGCATGTTATTTCTTCATTAGTCTCCTCCCTTAATCCCACACATTATATATATAGTGTACGTACGGTTACATAGGAATAGATGTAACCCTTAAATGTACGGTTATATATAGGAATAGATATAACCCTTAAACGTACGGTTATATAGGAATAGATGTAACCTTTAAACCACAAAGGGTATCACTCTTTATAAACTGTGTCTCTCCATGAAGCCCTTTTGAATTGGGCTTGGGCCCTAATCCACCAAGGGTGGACTAATATATTCCAACACACTCTCTCTTCTTCCTTTTGTTTTACACTAATTTACTTGTGTGTCCCTCTCTTCTTACTTTTTTTTGTGTCATCTTGAAGATTGTTTATTTTACCTTTGTTTCCCTGCACAAGCCAAGAATCTCTGCCTCTGTACAGAGTTTGTTTCAAATATTCTGATCACAGGAGAATAATATTAATATTGTCTATTAGTTTTGCATTAGAACGTTGCTTCATCGATCCCTGAACATATTATTGATGAAACACACATGCACACATGCAACTATCGGTACTTGAAGTTCACCATAATCCAATGTTTTAAAAGCCGGACCGGACATCGAGCCGGAAAGGTCAGCGGGTCATGGTTCAACTGGTTGGAACGATTGAGCCGGACCGGTGACATAATAATTAAATAAACATAATATTATACACATATATAATGGCATAAATATAAAATTGTTAAATATATAAATATATATATATATATATATATATATATAAAGTGTATATTAATATAAATTGTTTTAATCTAAAAAAAACTACGACACACATAAGACATGAAATTCAAATATATACAGATAACATTTTATTTTATAATAATTTATTAGATGTATTTTCATTTAAAAACATATAATAAATATTTAAAATTTTTCTCTGAAATTACATCTCAATTTCAATGAAACAGTTTTTTTCTACCTGAAAAAACACTGTATCATGCTTAAAAATGATGTTATGTAAAATTATTTTAGGAATATTAGAAAAAAAAATTCGACAAAGCAACATAATTACAATCACAACTAAAATAGTTTTCTAAAGAGAAGAGCTATACGGAACTAAAAATATATTACTGTTGGCCAAGTTATTTTTAAGAGCATTGTTAATAGGTTAAAACTGAAAAACTAGAGAGAAAAAAATTATGCACCATAGGGTAGGGATTTTCCCAATATTATCTTCACAATTTTAATCTTTTTAACATTGCACTAAACTAATTTTAATCTTTTTTTTATAATATATTATTTTTATCTTATAAAATAAAATCCCCCAATTTAGAATCCTCGCCCAGCATTAACATTTGCTTGATAAAAGGTTTATTTTGCTGGCAAAAGAAAATATAAGAATTTATTTGAAATTTGAAAGTCAAGTAATTGCTTTCTCCCATCACGTGATCTCTGACAATCTCTTACCAATATTAATTTTCCTCTCACATCACACCCTATTTTCACACCTGCTCATGCTCTCATATCACGGAACTGGCTGCGGTCCGTTGCCTAGCGGTCCGCTGCCAGTCCTTTTCTCCTAAACTACACCGTTTTGGTGTAGTTTAGGGTCAAGGGGTGGGGTTTTTTTTTTTTTTTAAATAGGATATAGTATTTTAAAATATTTTTTTGGAAATATCTAGCATCTTAAAATATTTTTTAAGTAATATATAGTATTCTAAAATAACTTTTAGTACTTTAACCCCTTAAAATATGTTTTCAGTTGTATCCAGTGTGTTAGCAGACTGATTGCAATTTAACTCTTAATGTATTTTAAAGAGTTCAAAGCACAAAAAAATATTTTAAAGGGTTAAAAACACCAAAAAAATATTTTAAAGTGATTTTTGGAACTGAAAAAATACATTAAGGGTTAAATTAAAATCAGTCTGCTAATACACTGGATACAACTGAAAACATATTTTAATGGGTTAAAGTACTAAAAATTATTTTAGGATACTATATGTTACTTAAAAAATATTTTAAGATGCTAGATACTTCCAAAAAAATATTTTAAAATACTATATCCTATTTTTTTTAAAAAAAAACCCCACCCCTTTACCCTAAACTACACCAAAACAGTGTAGTTTAGGAGAAAAGGACTGGCAGCGGACCGCAGCCTGTTCCCTCATATCACACCGCATTAGTTCTTATGCCTTAGGCCTGTAGCCTTTAGGCCTTGAAAAATGAACCATCGCCTCATCTTTTTTTGCGGGTGTCAACCCCTTCTTCTTCTTCATCTGTTCTTTTCTTTTTCTGTGTTTCAACTTGAACAGAGAATCACACCAGACACAGACAGATGAGTAAAGGTAGGAGGAGTTGGAGCAAGCTGAAGCACACCCCAAGCTCTATGCATCTCATTCGTCTTTTTCGGCTTTTTCTTTTTTCATCTGTTCATTTCTCACCCCAACAAGTTCAGCCGTTCGGCTTTTGGGTAGCCGTTCCGGATCCCGGCCCAAAAGCGGTTTCCGGTTGAAAAACGGCTTTTTCCCGGTTCAAAACGGCCTAACGTTGAAAACGGCTCCCACCATAAAATCGAGCCGTTGTTCTCTCCGGTTCACGGTCAGGCCGGCCGGACTGGTCCGGCTCTAAGAACATTGCCATAATCAACCGAACGGGAGAAATGTTTCATCCCATATATGCTCCATGCTCATGAGTCTGTGCATTGAAGAATGGGTTAAGGGGCCAAAATGCCTGAGGGTTTTCAACGATGTTGGGTGTCTGAAAATCTTCGAGGGGGTAAAATTATTTTAGAAGTTTAAAAATTGGACAATATTACCCTCATCATTTAAAGGGTTAATTTGGATCGCCGAACTTGACTAATAAATGCACATGGCACTTCCTACATGCCATCTCATCACCCCAAATGTGCACCTCATCTCCACCTAACCCTTCCTCTGTCTCCCTCTGTTCCAAGTTCCAACCCACCACTCACTCTAGCTCATCCAGTCTTCCCTCCCTCTCTTCGGCTTCTTCCCCTGTTCATTCCAGTTCCTCTAATCTCTCCCTCAAACTCAGAAAATCATAGACACAAAAAATCAGATTAGCATAGTTATAGCATATCGGATCCGTACCAACGAGTGAAATGAGGAAGACTGAGCTTCAAAAGCGGAACCCTCGCCACTGGTAGCCAAACCATCGACAAGAAGAAAAAAAAAAGGAAGAAGAACAAGCATAGCGACGCTCTGGCTGACAGTGAAATCTACCCTTCGAACCTTGAGAACCAGTCGGAGGCCTTCGCCGTCGACAAAGGAGGAGGAGGGTCAGGAGAAGCCTACACGATTGACGCCGGAAAGAAAATGAAGTTTCGCTACCAAGCCAAGACCAACTTCAAGTCCATTGAATTGAGATTTTAGTATTTGCTACAAGGGTTTTCTGAAGCTGTTTAATTGAGAATTTAGTAATTGTTGCAACGGTTTTCTGAACTTCAGGTAAAGAAGTTAATCTGTTCTTCCTCTAATTTAATTATGCTTGGTTTTATTTACGTTAGAAGCTGGAGAGATATTAGGGTTGGATTTTCTGAGTTTGAAAGAGAGATTAGAGGAAGGAAGAAGCCAAAGAGAGGGAGGGAGGACTGGATGAGCTAGAGTGACAGCGGTGGGTTGGAACAGAGGGAGGGAGGATTGGATGAGCTAGAGAGAGGAAGGGTTAGTTGGAGATGAGGTGCACAGTTACCCCTTGCTTGGATGGGATGAAAATGAGGGTGGAAGAAAATTAGAGAGGAAAATGGGGGAGAGAAATGACTTTTCTCCTGTTTGGACGGTGGAAGAAAAATAAGAGAAAAGAAAAGTTTGAATGAAAATGGGATCTGGGCTTCACAACATTTTCTCCCCAACCCTTCCCTCCAAATTTGGAGAGATTTGGAGGAGAAAACTCCTTTTCCATTTCTACCCTTCCCTTTATTGTAGAATCGAAGAGAAAAAAAAAAGACAGAGACATGTGCGACCGGGTGTGGGTTTAAGTTTTAACAATTCTATAAGATTGATATTGTACCACATTTCTTCTGCCTTCTGTTTCTTTATTTTATAGATGTTAATTTAAGTTTTTTTCATTGCTTATTTCCTCTCTCTCTCTCTCTCTTAATTATTTTGTTAAATTCTCTCTTCCTCATAAATTCTTCTTCTTTACCAACACTCTTGTTCATAAATTCATATATTCTATTGATCTAAAAAGTATGTAAATCATGTCCTATAATATATAAATAAATATTTTTTTGAAAAATTAATTTAAATATATTTATTTATTCTTTACTTAACCACATTATTTTTTCCTTAAAATCATGGCTTGAGATCAACTCCTTAAACTTCAATCTTATTTAGTAAATTCTCCTAACCAAATAATTTGATTTTAAATTATTTTCTTATGTTAATATTAATATGATGTTTGTATTTTAATATTTAATTTCATTTTAAACATGGTACATTTTGATATAATGATAAATATATTTTAGTCATTTAGATATTTACTCATTTTCTTTTCTTTCTGTTTTCTCTTATCCATCCAAGTAAAAGTAAGAGAGTTAATATCGTTTTCTTTTCAAATTTCTAGTCTTTTAATTTTCTCTCCCTCTATTTTCTCTCGTCCTAAATTTTCTTCCCATCCAAGCAGAGTGATAAGGAGGCATGTGGGAAGTGCCATGTGGATTAATTAGTCAACTTTAACTATCAAAATTAACATTTTAAATGGCGAGGGCAACATTATCCTATTTTTTAAAATTTCAAGGCAATTTTGCCCTTTCGAAAACTTTAAGACACCCAATGTCCATCTGTGAAAACTTTTAGGATATTTTTACCCCTTAACACTTGAAAAATTCCATACTTAAATAACTTAACTATATATTTATTATTTTCCTTTATTTTGAACTATGGAGGTTTTGAAATAAGATGTCTCAAATGCTGGCAAAAAGAAAGAAAGAATATATCTAAAAATAAACACAGAAACGAGGATTAATTGAATTGAACCTAAAAACCTGTTCCTTACCATTGGTGGCATTCATTCACTGGCCTTCTATATATATACGTTGCTCCCCCAATAACTTATATAACAAGACATTCCTTAAATTGAGAAAAGAGAAACAGAAATCATCCAAGCTATATAAGATATCAAACAAAAGAGGAACAACTAAAGAATTTGTACATAAACCTCATGGAAGTTGGACACTGACAGATGATAAAGAAAGCCAATCCTTGTGCAGAATTAGAGACAAGATCACCAATCCTAAATCCTAATGTTTGTGACAAAGCCAATCAACAATTAACGCATCTGGCTAGCGCATGGACTTTTTACTTTATGGCTTTCAAATGGATTATTTCTTCCTCATTCATAATCAAGAGCCTGTGAAGTGTGAACCCTTTTTCCAATTTTAATGTAAAGTATCAACTACAGAATGACTCTCTCTCTCTCTCTCCAACATGCTACTTTGGTGGTCAAAGATCAAGAAGTAGGAGCATTAGAATCATTATACATATCAAAATGTAAATTGCTCTAATACTCTATCTGTGGTCTTAAAAGCAGGAAGTCATTGAATTAAGATATGTATTTAGAGACAATGGAAACCTGTTTCATATTGAGAAATTTGTCATACAATTGACTCCTATAATGAATAGAGACATATTTCTCTTTCAATTTTGCCTTTATTTCATCCCAAATCTTGTTCGGAGGTTGAGCTTGTCATTCAACATTTTCATTGAACATTTTGCTAATACTTGCACGTTGGTCCCACTAACTTCATTTTCGTGAACCAAACTCTCTGGGTGTCATTCATGTCGTACCCCTCAAAATAGTCTTCCATGCTTGCCAACCAATCTAGGAAGGCACTAGGATTTAAACTTTCATTAAATTATAGAGCTTCTACTTTAACCTTTTTGGTGATGTCATATGTTGGCATTATCCTAAAGTTTTCATGCAAATTCCTATGATTCGGCTCATATGGTCTATAGTGATGTTCTACTTGATCTTGCTCACCCCAAGCATCACACGTAACCTCCAACCAATTTTGATTAGTGAATGCCTGAGGAGGTGGTCTCCTAGGCCTCTCACTATTCACCTCGGTATTCTGACCAACCTAAGAGGGGTAGTTCTAGGTTGATAGGGAATAAGGGATTGTTCATTCTTAGAACTTGATTCCATCATATCCTTAGGGTTTTCTATCACTCCTTTTACCTTCCCAATTTGCTGCCTAGTTAGTACTTGTATTGCATCCATGACTTCCTCAAATTTTCTGTCTAATTTCTAATCTAAATCAGCAATTCGTCGGTCTACATATTCTTCTTAAGCCCTAGCAAATTCATTAAAGTTATTTTGGGTATTTTGGAAGTTCTCAACCATAGTTGTTTGAAGAATTACTTCTAGTTCTAATTGTTCTTGCCTAGCAAATGACTTATGGATGGTCATGCAAAATAGGTATGGACATTTTCAGCAGGGCTTCAGAGCTGGCCCTACAGGGCCGGCCCTTTTAGGCCCGCTTCCATTTTCAGCCTCTAAATCATAGGCCCGGCCCTTGATGGGCTCGGGTCTAAACGGGCCGGCCTGACGGGCTCAGCCCGAATTTCAGGTTCTACTGTGCACCTCAAACTTAAATCTTATAAATTATATCAAACTCTAATTTAAATATTAAATCCTAACTTATATTTTCACATAGCTCAACATCTAACAAAATAAATCGATTAAAATCTCAATAATACCTCCAATAATCCAAATAAATTATTTAAACTAAATTTAATGGGTAAAAACACTATACAGAAAGTAATTTATGACATGTTTATTAAAAAAAAATTGATTATAAAATCATAAAACAACTAAATAATAAATCTAAACTAATTAAAATTAATTATTAATTATTCTCTACAGTTATATATTAACAAAATTCAAAACTTGCTTAAACTTTTATCCCAAAGTATTCTCTAATTAGCAGAAGATTACTATCTAAAGAAAGAGAAAATTATTTAGAACATTTTTTCATAAAAGAAATTTTGTGATTAGAAGTGATTTTGAGTACCTCATTGATCCCCAAAAATATGAAAATACTCCTATCAATATTTTTTTATACACATACAGGCACATAAGCTCCAATGAGCTTCATTTTGAGACTTATGACTTTTTCCAACTTATGACTTTTTCTACCTTAAATCCAATCGCTGAAACAAACACTCACTTTTGATCAAAACACTGTTCAAGTCCAATTGAGCACTGTTGAAGTCCGATTTTCCCCTCCAAACACCGAAACAAACACGCTGATATACAGCGAGAGTGAGAGAGGGTATAATGGGAAAGTGAGTAGCCTCAAGTCTTGGTCTTCGTCTTTTGAGACTCCTTTGAGGAGAAGAGAAGGCTACTTCGTGGCAAAGCTGACGTTTTGTTTAGTTGGGGATTTTATTAGATTAGGTTGGGTTGGGGTGACGTTGGAGGTAAAAATGTGGTATTTGATTAGAAAGAGGTTAGGTTAAATGTTTGATGTTTTTTTGCAACCTAGATTATGAATCCTCTAAAATGAGCCCACTTTTCCCATTTCATGTTGTGCGGAACTGTACTGTGCCCTTGCTTCAAATCCGGATCCCCCTGTAGCAGAATGGGCAGAGTGTGTCACCTGTGATTTTCTTGTTGCACCCTATACTGCCCCTTAAATATGGGGTTCTTCTCATATATTTTTTGTGTGATTCTTTTGATTATTAGATTTTACATAAAATGAGTGACATTTTAATATTTTATGGGTAAAAAATAGAATTATTTTTTATGTTTTTTTAAAGATTTATACTATCAAAATTGTGCAATTCTTTTTAATTTAGAATCTTAAATCTTTAAAAAATCATAAAAAATTGAAAACAACTCAGTTTTTTATCCATAAAATATCAAAATGTCACTCATTTTATACATAATCTAATAATCAAAAAAACCATAAAAAATTATTTAGAAAAAACCCCAAATTTAAAGGGCAGTTGTGAAGAGCACAACTAATACCCCAAATCCTACCAGAATCCTCTTTCTTTGCCGGCTTTTCTTTTTTTTTTTTTTTAAATTAAAGGAGCCACATTAACGGCTATGTTACTATTGGAATTGAAGCCGCCACCTTCCACTGAGGCTTATTCCAATAAGCTACAAGGCATTTGCTCCATTTTCTTTTTCTTTAAAAAAGATTATTTAAATCATTAATTTCCGCCGACCTGCAATAATCGTCTCCTCTGATAGTATTTAGAACGTATTTCTCGCATATTTTCACATAGGCTAGAAAAAACATTAAACTTTATCAAAGCAGCCTTAAAAGTTAACAAATTATACATTCATGTGAAAATATGATATACCTTATAAATAAGACAAAAAAATTCACCCTCACTACCTATAAATAGGACGAGAGGAGTGCCCTATGATGAATCGCAGATGGAGAAGATGGCAACAACTCTAGATTCAAGAGAGAAGTACTCTAGTCGGTCCTTGAAGTTTGATGTGCAAATACTGTAATAAGCACTCTTAATTACTATATAATTAATTTTCAAATCAAGTAAAACATTAAATATTATATAATATAATATATTATGGGGCTCTGTCCAAAGTATAAACCCTAATATGCAGCGTAGTATTCAATATATGCAACGTAAAACCAAAAAGACCCTTAAGTTTGGCAATATACATTATACTCATGTAACTAAATGAAACATACGATGGATCAAATCAACTCTCGTTTGCCTTCCCCTTGGTAGCATCACCTGAATTCTCACCTGAAAAATTTTAAATATCGATAGGGTGAGTCACATGGACTCAGTAACCACAATTCCATTTTAACAAGTATGCAAGGAATGATTATAAGATAATTAAGCGAGTAAAATATATATATATATATATATATATATATGTTCATAAAACATAAAGTTTAATCTTCCCAAAACATTATTATTTCAAAATAATTCAATATACATAAAACTCCCTTAACCATCCTTATAACCTCATTTACCGCTGACAGAACCCATGAGTTATAACATATAATAGGATTAGTCTCTTTGACAAGACTACACCAAGCTCTTCAATAATGAGGTGTAACCCAGCCAAAGGCTACATAACTCATATCGGATCATAGATTCCCTTTCTGTCGAAAATGGAAAGGTGTCACCTGCCCTTGAGCTGACCCTTAACCCGATCAAAGGAAAGGGTGATACCAAGGGCCCTGAGAATGCCAAAGCCATCCACTGTGCACACGGTAATGGCTATACCACGTGGTATAAAAGAATCAAACATCTCCTCAATCACAACTTTCCACATCCAACATCTCAACATCGCAATCTTCAATATCAGTAATTTATTTATATTTCATATTTAATGATATGTATCATTAATCATTCAAATAAATCATTCAGGCCCACTTAATTAAAAAAAATACTAAAAAGATGATTAATACTATCATTGTATGTTTTGCATATTTAAATTACTATAACATATTTATAGCAATTAAAAATACCAACATACGCCTATAATTATTTCAACAAGCATACAAGATAAATTGAAAAGTGGTTACCTCAAGTTCTTGACACAACTAAACTTGAAAATTTAACTCCAATACACCAAATTCAAATTCACTCTACGATAAATATATATATTTACATGTTAATATAATTTATAATAATTGTTAACTATTACAAAATAGCAAATAATAATCCCATAATTGGCTCAATTTTCTTAAAAATAACAACAATTTATCTATTCCTCAAATTCCTTTTTATCAAAATTTCTAAAATTTCTTAACTCTATTTCACAATAAAATATTTAATAACCATAATTCTCTAACTATAATATCAAATCATAATTTATAATTTCACATAACTCAAAATCTGCAAAACTAAACCGATTAAAATTTCAATAATACTTTCAATAACTCAAATAAATTGTTTAATCCAAATTTAATCGGTCAAAAACGTTTCTAAAGCATAATTTATTATTTATTTAAGAAGAAATTAATTATAAAATCATAAAACAACAAAATGGTAAATCTAAACTGATTAAAATCAATTATTATTTATTCTCTACGTATCTATAACCATCTTCTGTAAAAACTCAAAATTCTCCTAAAATCCTAATCCCAAAATTCTCATTAATCAATATAATATTACCATCAATAGTAAGATCAAAATATGTAGAATAACTTTTATGAAGAAAATTTGTTAAGAAAAAGTGATTTTAAGTATCAAAATTATCTGATAAATTCAGAACCTTACCTATTAAAGTTACGTTCGCTCCGCTCGCCTGCTCGTGAAGCATGACGAGAGTGATGAAAGGAAAGGGTATTAATAATACCCTTTCTGACCTTTTTTTTTCAGCGGGCCCACATGTTTTTTCTTTTCTTTTCTTTTTCTTTATTTACTGATAGTTTGCCCCTCCCCTACTTTTTTTTTTATTATAATATATATATATATATATATATATATATATTATACAAATACAATACAATGGAGACGCAAAATTGCATTCAAGTATGTAAGTAGTGCCAAACCCACGTCGGCGTGTAATTTATATGGTCCAAAGAGTGAACATATATATATATATATATATATGAACCCATTTAATTGCTGTTTAACATCCTCAAGTTATGTATTATACAGTGTACAATTGCTGTTTCGGGTTCACTTTCACTCTCTCCTCTGCCTTTTATTTTACACTAACTTACTTGTGTGTCCCTCTCTTCTTACTTTTTTTTTGTGTCAGCTTGAAGATTGTTTATTTTACCATTGTTTCCCTGCACAATCCAAGAATCTCTGTCTCTGTACAAAGTTTGTTTCAAATATCACGGGAGAATAATATAAATGTTGTCTCTTAGTTTTGCATTAGAACGTTGCTTCATCGATCCCTTAACATATAATTGATGAAACACACACACACATGCAACTATCGGTACTTGAAGTTCGCCATAATCAACTGAACTGGAGAAATGTTTCATCCCATATATGCTCCATGCTCATGAGTTCGTGCATTGAAGAATGGGTTGAGGGGCAAAAATGTCCTAGGAGTATTCACATATGGACACTATAGGTGTCAGGAAATTTTCGAGGGGGCAGAATTGACCCAAAAGTTTAAAAAAATAGGGCAGTGTTGACATCGTTTTTTTAAAGGGCTAATTTTGACTTTCAAAGTTGACTAATTAGTCCACATGGCACTTTCTACATGCCATATCATCACTCCAAATGTTGCACATCATCTCCACCTAGCCTTTCCTCTCCTCCCCCTGGCTCTAGTCTATGATTTTCTGAGTTTGAGGGAGAGATTCGAGGAACTGGAATGAACAGGGGAAGAAGCCGAAGAGAGGGAGGGAGGACTGGAGGAGCTAGAGTGACGGGCGGTGGGTTGGAAGAGAGGGGGGGAGAGAGAGAGAGAAGAAGGAGAGGAAGAGTTAGCTGGAAATGAGGTGCACTCATGCACATTTGGAGTAATAATGGACGTGTAATTTATAATTTATTAATTTTGATTATATTATAAGAACTAATGATTATATTAATAAATTGACTGGCAAAAAAAATGATTATATTAATAAATTTACTTATCACACATAAGTATTCTCCCTTTACATGATTTACTAGGAATGTACATTTTCCTGAATAATTAAAAAATAATCCAAATGTATTTATAAATGACTACAACCACACCATCAAGGACCATATTATGTGCTCGTTTGGAAGAGCTTATTTTTGGGTAATAAGTGTTTATAATTCGTGATTCACGGTATACGAGGTAAATATGTGAGAGGAGTTTTTTCTCGGCTTGCATAATAAGGGCTTATTTCTTAAATTTAAGCTCTTCCAAACACACACTATACCACTCATCAGTGTCCTTCCTTGTTGTCTCCAGAATGAGAACAATCTCCTTGTCAAACAGACCCATATATGGGGTGAAGTGAATCCCATCACAGTGGTTTGGCCAAAAAAAAAATCCCATCACAGTGCCGAACAAATCCCATCACATCTGACGAAAAGACAGAGCCTCTAGTTTGGACAAAAATTCTAATGTTTACTAATTGGCAAAAAAAAAAGAATGTTTGTTAATTAGGCCTCTTAGCAAATAATAATATATAATATAATTTATTATGAATAATATAAAATAATAATTTATAATAATTTCTTTCTCTTCATAACTTATGATATTAATATAATTATAATATAATTATAATAAATAATAATATAGCATCTAGTTACATTCAAAAAAGGCTATGGCACGAAATTGCAAGGACTTCTTTTTGTTTTTTTAATAGAAGACAAATACATTAAAATAGTTAAAAAGCCTTTACATCATATGTTCAAAACCACACAATAACTTGAGCTTATGAGCTTGCTAGATTTTATGAGCTTTGATTTGAGTCTACCATAACCCTAACACTCCCCAAAAGGTTTGCTGAAATTCAATCTCTAGACCTTAAATCTCTCATCCCAGACATCCCTGAGAGAATTGCTGTGCATTGCAAGGGTTCTTATTTTGTAGTTATGACAATTCAAATATCTCCAACCTCATTAACAAAAAAAAAAGATATTAGTATCATATAAATAATTTTAAAAAATAATATGAATATTATTTCAAGTCTTAAAGTTGGTATGTGTCACAGAAACGAGCTTAAGTGTGTGTTTGGTAAATCTCCAAACCATGGTTTGCGAAACCTGAGACAAAACTCCTCTTAGAGTGTGTTTGGATTAGTTTTTTTTAATAGCTTCTGGAGAAAAAATAGAGAATAGCTTTTGGAGAATAGATTATAAGAAGAATAGATTATGAGAAAAAAATAATTTTGATAAAATGAGAGTGTTTGGATGTTTTGATCAGAATAGCTTTTTTCATGGTCAAATTACATAAAAGGACATTAACTTTTGTGATAATTACATATAAAGAATAAGATTATATTTTATGTATTATTTAACATTAAATTTCATAATTAATACCAAAAATGAAAGAATTTTGTCTATATGTAATGTTAATTAATTTAACTAATTTTTTTTAATATAATTAAATTAGATAAATAAGTCTTAAATAGGATGAGAGGGAGTATTAAAATTTTAAAATTCTAAAAAAAAAGAAGAGAAAAAACGTTGAAATTCAAAAAAATAAAAAAGATGAGAGAGAGTGTGTGTTGTGGGGCCCACAAACATAAAAAGAACCAATGAGAATGAGAGGGTGGGACCCACAAAGTTGAAAAAGTAAGAAAAAATGGATTGTTCCCAAACCATGGTTTGACATGGAAAATGGATTATTCAAAAATTGTGAGTGTTTGGATGAATATTTTCCAAACCACGGTTTGGCCTCAAAAGCAATTTTTTTAATTGCATCCAAACACTAAGGGTGTGAGAGAAGTTTTGTCTCGGGTTGCGCAAACCATGGTTTGAAACCATGGTTTGGGATATTCCCAAACACACACTTACACACTTACCTCGTAAGTCGTAAAAGCTATTAAAAAAAGCTAATCCAAACACATACTAAGAGTTAGATCATAAATGGTATATGTCAAGTGGAAATTATTACACGTCAGATTAAACTATATATATGAGACTTCTTGAATATTATTGTATGTCCGTGTCTTAATTTGAAAACCCCCAGAAGGATTAGCCTTTAGCCCTACAGGGTTATCCTTTTTAGCCTTACTTTCATTTTTAAGGTAAAAATCTTAAACCCGGCCCTTTTAAACCTTCAATTTTAAAAAGTTAGTCTTTTTACTGTTTTAGACCCCTTTTATTTTTAAGATAAAATTCTTAAATCCGGTCTTTGTAAATTCAGAGCTTAAATATATCCTCCCAACATACTCTGCCCATTTGCTGTCAAGATATAAAAATTGTTGGTGTCGCCGTCCGGCTTCGTGAGGGTTCGAAAGCTTCCGATATCCTTCGGACGAAATGTCTTGCAAAAGGAAGAGGAAGAGATGTCATAGCTGGCCTCTTCCATTATCTGAAGATGAAGAGTTCAAAAGCTTCCTATTTCCTTCGGATGAGGTGAGTCCCGACCATTTCTTTGCTGGGAAACGGTTGCGACCATTACAAATGAGCTTTTCTATTTCTTTCTCTTTCAGATGAGTTCCTCGGGAACCACGAGGAGAAGAATCTTGGAACCGAATCATGTACTGGAACTCGTGAATATAATGAGAGGTAATGTAGGAATCCCGAATTCATAGGATGAGTTGTAGATTTTTTAGCTTGATTCGCAAATATTGTAGTAGGACTTGTGAAAAAAATTATGGAATTAATTGGAGATAGCGTACCATTCGTCTTCTTCAGGTATCATCGATGAGAATATTATAGAATGGGATGGATTCAAAGAAGACGTACTTTGCATTAAGCTGAATGAACATTGTGGCTCCTTTTTTACTGCTGAGCAAGTTTTGGACGAAATAAAGAGGTTGAAAAATCAATATGACAATCGCTTTGTAAGTTGTTTACTTGCATTTCTTTCATTTAAACTTTCAGCATGTAAGGAAATGTTTCTGCTTGATGATTTGTGCTGAAGAAAAAGTGTTGGTCGAACCTATTAAAATTGAAAAAGATTGAAAAATTATGAGTATGTCGATGCATATCTATTAGAATTGAATCTTTGGGAGCTGTAATTTATAGAAATGCCCACGGTTCAGATGACTATGATGTGCTCAAATGATGAAGGATTGAAACATCAAGTATCTATGGCACTTAGAAGACACTATGCTATTTTGGAATGTTATCAGTAAACTTTCCCATTACAAGTTGTCTTCATGATGATCTTACTGCGTGGTGGGTTCCTTGTCCCCAACTCATTTTCGTTTTACTTTTCATCCTAATATTATAGGATCGAATGCTTCGCTCCACTATGGTGAATTCCTTGGGTAAAAAAGGGTGGGACAATTTTGTTTTTGTATTCGCACACATGAAGAGTCCCAAGGAGTCAGAACCTTCCGTGCCAGGAACTTCCCAGGCAGGATCTTCTGAGCTAGGAACTGGCCTAGCAGCAACTTCCGAGACAGGAACTTCTTCTCATCCTGAAACTTTGCGCAAATACTCCTATAAAGCTATTAAAGAAAGATTGTCGAGCCTCAATTTGCTGCCGAAATTGGTTAGTTTTGCAATAAGCCGAGCGGATATTCCAGAGTTTCAACTGCAGTTGATGTCGACTGAGGGTCGAGATAATGTAATCAACTTCCTCAATCTTCAAAAGAAAGTATATAGACTGTTTATGATGTTGTTTAGCTGCTGAAATTAGTTTCAATACATGCAATTGAAAAATTATGAGTATGTCGATGCATATCTATTAGAATTGAATCTTTGGGAGCTGTAATTTATAGAAATGCCCACGGTTCAGATGACTATGATGTGCTCAAATGATGAAGGATTGAAACATCAAGTATCTATGGCACTTAGAAGACACTATGCTATTTTGGAATGTTATCAGTAAACTTTCCCATTACAAGTTGTCTTCATGATGATCTTACTGCGTGGTGGGTTCCTTGTCCCCAACTCATTTTCGTTTTACTTTTCATCCTAATATTATAGGATCGAATGCTTCGCTCCACTATGGTGAATTCCTTGGGTAAAAAAGGGTGGGACAATTTTGTTTTTGTATTCGCACACATGAAGAGTCCCAAGGAGTCAGAACCTTCCGTGCCAGGAACTTCCCAGGCAGGATCTTCTGAGCTAGGAACTGGCCTAGCAGCAACTTCCGAGACAGGAACTTCTTCTCATCCTGAAACTTTGCGCAAATACTCCTATAAAGCTATTAAAGAAAGATTGTCGAGCCTCAATTTGCTGCCGAAATTGGTTAGTTTTGCAATAAGCCGAGCGGATATTCCAGAGTTTCAACTGCAGTTGATGTCGACTGAGGGTCGAGATAATGTAATCAACTTCCTCAATCTTCAAAAGAAAGTATATAGACTGTTTATGATGTTGTTTAGCTGCTGAAATTAGTTTCAATACATGCAATTGAAAAATTATGAGTATGTCGATGCATATCTATTAGAATTGAATCTTTGGGAGCTGTAATTTATAGAAATGCCCACGGTTCAGATGACTATGATGTGCTCAAATGATGAAGGATTGAAACATCAAGTATCTATGGCACTTAGAAGACACTATGCTATTTTGGAATGTTATCAGTAAACTTTCCCATTACAAGTTGTCTTCATGATGATCTTACTGCGTGGTGGGTTCCTTGTCCCCAACTCATTTTCGTTTTACTTTTCATCCTAATATTATAGGATCGAATGCTTCGCTCCACTATGGTGAATTCCTTGGGTAAAAAAGGGTGGGACAATTTTGTTTTTGTATTCGCACACATGAAGAGTCCCAAGGAGTCAGAACCTTCCGTGCCAGGAACTTCCCAGGCAGGATCTTCTGAGCTAGGAACTGGCCTAGCAGCAACTTCCGAGACAGGAACTTCTTCTCATCCTGAAACTTTGCGCAAATACTCCTATAAAGCTATTAAAGAAAGATTGTCGAGCCTCAATTTGCTGCCGAAATTGGTTAGTTTTGCAATAAGCCGAGCGGATATTCCAGAGTTTCAACTGCAGTTGATGTCGACTGAGGGTCGAGATAATGTAATCAACTTCCTCAATCTTCAAAAGAAAGTATATAGACTGTTTATGATGTTGTTTAGCTGCTGAAATTAGTTTCAATACATGCAATTGAAAAATAAAATAAAAAAATTTTAATATCACCACTTTCTCAAACATGACATAACTGCATATGTTGATCACATATACCCAGTGTGCGGTTGAGGGTAAACGCATACGGTGTAAAGTATTGACTGCAAAAATCTGTATTAAAGCTGTTCACCGTAAAAAAAAAAAAAAAAAAAGCTGTCTTAAAGCTTGGGGTTGAAGCTTCACGGGAGCAAAAACCCGACGGTGGGGGCCTCTTAGTTTGCTAGTCAGGTACCTCCTAGACGCGGTTTCATGTCTTGGGCTCCACGGGAGCGAAAACCCGATGGTATCTCCCAGTTTGCTATTGAGGTAGCAAAACCCCGACGGTGGGTTCTAGTTTGCCATTGCAGCATCATATTTCTTAAAGGCTTAATTTTTTTCCTAATTTCTTGGAAGGTTTTCAAAAATCAATCCAAAAATAAATCACATTACATAATTTATCTTTTACTCTTTGCAAAAGTCATTGAAAAAAAAAAATCACTTCTACCACCATTAATCAGTGTCACTCTCTATTTTTTGGCTGAAGTTTCTATGAGCCGTGGTTCCTCTTTTACTTTGGCTTTAAGTCAACATTAAATATTGGTGCTTGGAAATTGATCTCGATGGTTTGTGCAAGAGAATATGTAGTTTAATCTGTCATATAATGTTTTCTGCGTGACACATTTGTAATCTGGCTCTTACAGGATTTGTCCGTGTCATGCACTAACCTTAAGACTTGAATTAGTAATCGAGCCCGGAATTTAACAGGGAAGCAGACCAAACATATACCAAGTTGAACTAATTATCCTCAAACTTAATATTGGCAAACTTATACGCCAGAGCCTTGTAGAAATCCCTTTCTTTTATGGCAGTTTGAAGCAGAGTCTCCACAGCTTCACAACGCAAGGCCATTTCTGAAGGATTATTAGTTGATGGAGAACTAGAGCTGCCAACTTCATCTTTAAACCGGCTCAATCTTGTATGGGCGCACATCTTCACATCTTTCACCTAGGAAATATAACCACAATCCTAAGAATTCAGCAAGTATAAAAAACCAAACATCAGTAATCTAAAAGATTATACCGTAACAAAAATTTCTCCATTATGACTATGAAGCTTGGAAGAAATTTTTCATAGAAAAGGTTGCACTTACCCAACAACAATAAAAATGTTGCCCAATAGTATCTTTGCAATCTGAAATGGAGGCCTTCAATGATATTTCACAAAAAGGACATGTAACAACATTCTGCATAGGAAGGAAAAGGTCAGTGTTTATCAAAATAGACTAAAAAACACGTACAAGAAAAAAATTCCTCACTTCTTTACACCATGAGCCTTCTACAAGAAATCTGTCATAAGCAGTCCGGGCCTCAACTTCAGAGTCGAAGGCACAATATACAGCATTAGGCCATTCGTGAACTTTAGACTTGCACTCTTCCCAAGTTGTAAATAGGCCCCCAACTCGACCAACAAAGACACAATATATCTTACCCTTCTTATGCATGTCTGTGCTTGAAACTATGTATTAGTAATAATGAATGCTTCGCAATAATTAAGCGTGTAATCAGCCAAAAAATAATTGGGAGAATTTCATTAGAGGACCAAACAATTCTGATATTCCACTGCAGTCTGTTGTTGAAAAATTGAAATTAACTTGAGGAGCAAAAAGACATATCTATCTCAGACGAAGATGGCGTCGATCAAATCTGTGCTCTTGCTCTCCTTATATGATGGTGAAAAGATGAGCCACATAAGGAAGCAGTAAGAGCAGGAATACCCTCAGTGAGAGCCCTAAAATCCATGAAAACCCGTCCCACCTGAACGAGTTTTCATGGATTATTGCAACCAATAACTCTAAACAGTAAATGCAGGGATACCCTAATGATGATTGTATCTTACATCATCATTCATGATCTGAAACTTCCAAACAGAAAAGGAACACCAAGCAAAGACATAGCTCTGAACTTCAACAAAACTATTAGGCTTTGTTTGGTTAAAAGAGGTGAGGTTAAATGAGTTTCATTAAAGTTAGATTAGGGGATGTTATGAACTTTATTTGGTTCAAGAAGAGGGGAGAGGAGGTTTGGTTTATTATTTGGTTTAAAAAGGTAGGTGAGGGAAGTTAATTATAAGTGGACAAATATACCCTTTTCTTTTTATTAAAAATATACCACTTAAGACATATCAAAAGGCTTATAATTAAAAATTCTAAGCCTATGAAGATCAGATAAAACAAACAGAGCAACAATGGGCATACACACATCAAACATATTTCTTCCTCATTCATAATCAAGAGCCTGTGAAGTGTGAAGTCTAAATCCTTTTCCCAAGTTTAATGTAAAGTATCAACTACAAAATGACTCCCTCTCTTTCTCTATACAAAATGCTACTTTGTCATATATGGTGGTCAAAGACCAAGGAGTAGGAGCATTAGAGTCATCAGACATATCAGAATGCAAAATGCTCCAATGCTCTATCTGTGGTTTTAAAAGCAATCTAAACTCTCCTTCATGTCCATACAATACTCTATAACAGCAGAGGCCAAGATTTGAAAAAGTTCAGCAGATCGACATTGTTTTTAAAAAAAACAAAGAAGCAGCTAGAACCTCTCTCTAGAATTCTAAACGGAACCCAAAGCTCATAATCACACTAAACTTTTTCCACTAATATTTTGTTGCTAACTTCAACTTCGAATTATTTCTCATTTCCACTAGTATTCTAGACCGAGTCAAGAAATGGTCACGCACCAGAAATCAAGCAGTGCTGAGCGTGTGTGATAGAGCCCAAGATAGAAGAACAGTAGGAAAATAATGCTGAAATTGATACAGATTTCACAGAATATTTCCCCCTCAAAAACAGAAGGAAAATTACGGCAGAAGATGCTCACCCGAATCTCATACACAAGGTACAAAAGAACTAAGCACACTAAAACAGAAACAAAATGATGAAGAAAGCAACTCTCAGTTCCCAACATAACCGTCTCATAGCCCTTGCCTACAACGACCCTATAGCAACTCTAATGCTTAGTTTCTTTCTCCAAAAGAATAAATATCTTGAGGTCAATGCCCTGCACATCAGAAAGTGGCTTTCCTCTTCCTTGGATCTTCCTAGTTTTACTTTTATAATTTTGACCAGCAAAAGCAACTCTATCAGTGTGCAAAGCCCTGAACGAGGCGAGCAATTTCTACTTTCCTTTTTTACTTTTGTCCATTTATCTAATTATTATTCCCCCAAATGCAACCATGCATAACAAAATGGTTCAGGATATTTTTTCTTCTCACGTTTCTCCTGTTATTTCTTTGATTCAGTGTGCTGAAACACAATTAACTAGTAAGAGAAGAAGAAACAAAAAGAAGAAATTCAGAGCTGTGAAGAACATGCTGATTGCTAAATCATTATGCGCGAGTTGCTCTTGCCCTGGCGCTGACACAACTCGTCTTGCTGCTGAAAAAACAATGAAATGACTGTGACACATTTATGGATATTAGAAAGAACTGGGCACAGCCAACCTATACTCTCCATTTCACATTCTCAATATTTCATTTTGTTCCTGAGTCCCCCTCACCAGGTGGATTATTAGGGAGCATTCCATTCCATTATCAATAATACAAACAACATAAATATATAGCTTGTCTTTGTTCTTCATGCAATGTGGGTATTATGTGTTTAAACGTAATTATAAATGTCTAACATGCACCAAACTTCAAAAGCCACGGATTGCTTTCAAATAGTGGAAAGAATCAAGTACTATCCTATAATAAATCAAGTACCAAACTTCATGCAATGTGGGTATTATGTGTTTAAACGTAATTATAAATGTCTAACATGCACCAAACTTCAAAAGCCACGGATTGCTTTCAAATAGTGGAAAGAATCAAGTACTATCCTATAATAAAAATTGAAGCAAATCAGGGAATCGGATTATATATCATTCAAATCACAGAATTGCCTTCACCACTTCACCCTTCGTTTTACATTACTTTTCTCTTCTAATTTCTCCATTCCTTCTACTTTTCTCCTCCTATTATTTTTCCTGCAAAACAAGATGAGTTATGAGAAGACTTTATAGCAAATTACACATATCTACACCTATTTAATTATAAAATATGCACTTATCAATATAATACTCTATATCCAAAAATAAAGATATTGCGAAACAAAAATTCACCTAAAATTATAAAAATTTGCCACTAAAATTCCCAAAACATCCTTAGACACAATTAGGCTTAAACTAGCAATATTTAGAATACAAAAAGCCCTAGATAAGACTATTAAGTATATGAAAATAATGGGAAATATCATGCATATAAGGACAAACATGAGAAACCCTTAACAATTTATGAAACTCAAATATAACAAAGGATCTGCTAAAGACTCAAGAAGGAATAAGCACAGCAAAACCTATCATATTCCCAGCGAACTTACTTGGATGGAAAGGCGTCGTTGATGAATTCTTCATCTTCCAAGAAAATTTGCAAATCCTTGGACTCCATCAAGAAGTTGATTGCTTTCTCACCGAACTTGAGTAGAAATCCCAACTTGATCAGCTCAGAAAGTGCCCCTAAATGATCAACATTCCCACACAGTATGCCCACAGAGATTACTTCTGAGAAATAAGTTGCATATTTCATCATGTTTGCATTTCCAGCTTTCAAGTTCATCTTCTGGATGAAAAGTTTGGATTTTTCCCAGCGCATCATCTTGTTCACCTTCTTAGTAATGATCCTCCCTGATGATAGTGACAAACTATAGCTTACAGTGATTGGCACAGTCATCTCATAAACTTTAAGGTCAAGAAGACCTTGTACAGCTTTGTGCCTCTTCTCTACTTCCATTTTGAGGCTAGAACAAGCAAGAAAACCAAGTATCAGCTTAACCAAACCCTTTCCAATGAAAATGCTTTTTGGCTCCACCTCATTGAAATCCGCACCATCTAGTTGGAATGATTCATCCTTCTGTACAGATTCAGATATAGTGCAAACACCAATTTGCTTGTACATGTCTAATAATTCAAGCATGTTTAATGATGGCAAGCTTGGATGAGGATACCATACAAATACTCCCTCTTTCTCAAAAAGATTCTTCATATAAAGATTATCAGCAACTAAAACATCAGACTTGTTGGACAAAAGTATTCTGCCGGAGTCTGATGCAACAGGTAGTTTCATCAAACTCTTAGAAAGCATTTCCGTTGTCTTTTGGCTGTTGTGCTGCAAAATAAAGCTCCAGAACTTACAGCATTTGTCATGTGAAAATTGTTCAACTGAATTCTCCCATTCTTTCCAAAGCTTTATGTAGTCATCAACCTGAGGATTTTTTCTCACGCCCAAGGCTGAGGAGAAAAAATGAAGTAAATTCTTTTCATAGTAGCGCTCCAAAACATTAAGCTTTGAGCTAAAAAGATTATCCTTGTCATGGATGACACAGCCTTCAGGATTGACTAACTCTCCATTATGATATCCATTTGGAATCCAAATCATTTTCCTTTCACCAGTTTCTTTCTCTGGCTTCCAATCATATTCACTCAAGTACCTGTAAATTCGAACCATGATAGATAATTCAGAATGGTAGCCAAGGTAACTAGCCATTACTGATCGCCCTTTCATACAATCACCAATAACCCCTATCGTAAAGAGTTCTTTTTCGTAAGATGCAATTTTCGATCCGTAAAAATTCTCATCGATAAAGGGTCCGTCCATTGGCTCAAATTTCCACTGGGAATCAAACAATAAACATCTTTTTGGAGTCTCATAGCCAACTTTGGTCTTCAACCATTTTCTTGACAACTGTTTTTCAAAGTCATCATCAAAGGGTTGACGACACTCTTGCATTAAGCGAATGCATTCGAGCAATGAAAACACATTTTCAGGAGTTATGGAGGAAGGATCTGAAGGAAACCTTAGACCAGCAGAGATTAACTTGAGTCCATCTTTCACTTCAATGGCAACTCCTAAACTTTTCAACTCTTCCTTGTACTCATGGATGCCCTTGCCATAAAAGTTATCACCATCATCAATGAAAGGAAGACAGGTGATTGTAGAGAGAGATTCCCATTCTGGACCAAATAAAATGCAGTCTTTGGGAGGCTTATAAGCACCAAGGCAAGTTCGCAACCACTTGGATGTTTCTAAAATTTTCGAAAACTTTGCATATTGAGCCCCCTTTAGTTGTCTGTAGCAAGAGAGAAATGACTCAACATGCTGCTTGGTAAAGCAAGTTTGAGAAGCTTTCTGCTCAAAAACAACTCCAAATTTGTTTATTGCATCCTCAAAATCAACCACCACTCCCATTCTCTTCAACTCATTCTTGTAACTCATAATCTTGTCCCCATAGAATTTATGATCAATCACAGGGAAACTATTGAATACCTCTAGAATACAACCCCATACAGGATCAGATAAGTAACAATCACGTGGAGCTTTGAATCCTATGCTCGTCATCAAGCAATTTGATCCTTGAAGCACACAAACAAGCTTGTCAAAGACGTCTGAGAAATGCATGCGATCTAGTATCCAGATGATAGCCTCGGCCGTGAGATAAACCAAATCGGAAGGTGATTTTAAGTGGTCAATAACAAGTTGGTATCTTTCACTAAAGCCAACCATCACACCCAACGACTGAAATTCCTCCTTGAAATTATAAATTTCTTCACCATAGTAAGATTTGTCTATGAATGGGAGGTTGCTAATTTGTGATGCAGTTTCCCACTCAGAATCATAAAAGATCGCTCCAACAGGAGACCTGTAACCGTAATATGTCTTGAGCCACATTCCATATTTTATGCTGCTCACAAACTCATCCAAGGGAAAATGATTTTGCCTCAGATATCTGATGAATTCAAGTATAGAAAAAACTTGCGCTTTACTTAAAGTGGAAGAAGCTGCCCGAGACATGAGTTCTTTCCCAATAAATGCACATGCCTCCTTAGAACTGAACATCACTCCAATTGCTTTCAACTCTTCCTTGTACTCACCAAGTTTATTCCCATAAAATATCTTATCAACTAGTGGAATGTCAACAAGAACAGATCCATTTTGCAAAAGGTTTCCTAATGTTGGGTTGATTAAGAATGACTTTGATGGTGGCCTATACCCATCGATTGTAACTTTCAGCCAACTTCCTTCCCTTATGGATTTCAGGAACCTCTCTGGTAGAATTCCCCTATACTTCAAATTCCTAATCCAATCCAAAAGCAAGAAAGCATTTTCCTTCGTCAGAGGATTTTTCACAGAGGAAAAGCCAGCACTAGGAGGAGATATGTGAGGTATATCACAAGCTCCGACATGAGTTTCAAGGAAGCCGACGAGCTGCTTCTGGGTGGTATATTGGCCTGCATAGAAGCGTGAGTGCAAATAGTCTTCTTTCAACTCAACATATCCTTCATTCCTCCATGGATTAGAACCAATCAGATCTGCCCATTTGCTCTCTTTGGCTGGCACAAGAACCCCCCGTTTGCATGTGGACACGCGACCATAATTGTCTACTAGAGGCAGAGATTTGCAAAGATCATCAACCTGCCACTTTGACAAATATCTCTTTGAGAATGAGTGATATAAGAAATGCGAATAAGCAAGGGCGAGGTGGCAGTCATTGTAGATAGAATGGCAAATGAGATTTGCATAATTTTGTGCACTCAAAGTTTCAATATTAATTTCTTTTCCGAGCCATCCCAACAAAATCTGTTTCTGAGAGAATTTATGTATTGCCTTCTGTGTGATTTCTGGCATAAAATAATGATTGACTGAACAAGAGAATTCCTTGTTCCATGAAATTAGCCACGATATAGGACATAATTGATTCGGATCAGCCAAGAGAATCTTCACGGAACCATAATTCTTTCTGCATTGATCAAGATTGAAATATGACAAAGTTCCATCCGAACCAACATATTTGATTAGTGGAATGGACTTCATGTTGGACCCCCAATTCTTAATAATAAGCAACAAAAGCTGCAAGTAGACATCTTCTGATACTCCAATCACGAGATTAGAACTCTGAATACACTTTGCATACCATTCATTGTCGACTTGCTTTATACCCAAGAAATCCAATATGTGTTTATACTTAGCTTGGTCAAATGAAGAACTTAAAATATAACTTCCATGGGAAGATAGGTCTCCCAGGTGTACTCCTTGCTCTCTAGCCTTTGTTAGAATGTCCCAGAAAGCAGGTAATAGCCTGCCAACTTCCGGAGGCTTATAAAAGTGCTTCTGTTTGGAGTATGTCTCACAAGGAACAATACTTTCTTCAACCACTTTTGATTTGATTTTATCCCTCACATCATTCAACTCTTGATAGGAAGATTCACTTACTGGAAGGAATTGAAAGAAGCGAACCAAACTAGACACTGGAGCATCATCAGCTGATATAACAAGTGATTTTAATGCATCCATGAAAGCAGAAGCAACACAGTTGAGTATACCTTGGTTCCACTTGTTATCCAAGAGAATTGTCTCTCTTGATGAAGCCAACACAAAATCTGCTTGAATTATGAAAGGAAAGCTTGTTACCATCTTTGTAGGAAGAAACGCGTAGATCCCAGGTGAACTTCTTCCCCTGTTAAGCCTCTCCTGATTTGGAAAGGCTAATGTAACAACCCATTCCTCCACATCCATTCTTCTTTCTACTCGATTTTCGGGTTTTACAGGAAATCTTTGCCTCCACATGTAGTATGTACATTCTTTTTCAGAATTCTCATTCTCCTCAGCAGATAGACAGAGAATGTAGGACTCGGCATTCATGTTTTTTCTTGTCATAAAATCAATCTCACTTGAAATGGCTATTGCAGTTACAGTATTGAGCCTTGGATCCTCATTAACCTCCTTCACTGAAAGTTGTTTGATTTTTGAAAGGAATAGAAGAACCTCTGGATGAATGATAGAGAGCTGTTGTTTCACTGGTCCCACTTTGTCTGGCTTCAGAGGCAATACAATGATTGTGGTTGGAAGAGAACCACCCTCACCACATAGTTGCTTTATGTCTTCAAGTGTTGGTTTCTCCTCAACCCATTCTGGAACTATATACCCAAGATTGCAATGTGGACAAGGCTTCTCATTGAACCGTATCTGATATCCATTACTGAAAATATAAGGTGTGGCCGTAATCAAGAATACACTCTTGAAACCAATTCCTGCAATTTAACCATAAAATAGCTTTTATCAGCATTACTTCATATGCTACTTATGAAATAGCAACATGCTCAGTTGCTCTTATAGTTGTAAACATGCTAAAACTAAAACTATAAAAAAAGGGCGGCCCAGTGCATAAGGCTCCCACCAGGTGGGGTCTGGGAAGGAATAGATGTATACGGCCTTACCCCTACAATCTGAGAGGCTATTTCCAAGATTTTAACCTGTGACCTCCAGGATATATACGTATATACATTGCCCCACCCTCTGTACAACCTCACAATACTATTAAATCTAGTTGTAGTTAGTTATATGAATTACCATTTATCTAGGCTTTATATGTAATACTATTAAATTATTTACCTCAACTTTAGTGATCTTAAAAGCACTTGCTCGGTTCTTGATGAAAAGAAATGATCAACTAAGGAAACATCAAAAGAGTGAGAAAGAACCTTTCTCTCCAATGTAACCAATTCTTCTGTTGCCCTTCTTGGTGGAGCGTCCAACACTGCAGATGGATTCAATGTTTTTGGGAGAAAAGCCCTTCTCATTGTTTAGAATGAGTAATGTGGCAGAAGCACGTGTGGCTGTTATATCCTTTGATGTTATGATGAATTGAAGGGTTGGATTAACCCCCACATCATACTGGTTATCTTCTGCGTTCTGTAATGGCAATTATATGAATGCATCGTTATTTAAATCAGAGATGTATGTGGTTCTTCTGTGTGTTGATATTTTTGCCATGCAATACGAAGAATAAATGTAAAAGCAAGATGAGATTCTATGCACAAGTTATTTCTTAAAGCTTAACAAAGGAATAGAGTAATAATGGTAAATCGTTTGCGGGGCAGTGAAGTAAATGAGCTTGGTTCATTAAAATTGGCGTTAGGGTGAGAAAAATCACTCACAGCAGTACACTAATTTGTAGCTTTGATTGTATGTAATATTTAATGGCTAGAAACATCCATTTGATTGTGGAATTTGAGTCAAAAGAAATAGAAAGCTAACTCTATAATGAATTAACAATATATCAATAACCTTTAAAAAAATTGCCTATAGACCAAACAACATTTTTTTAAAACTTTATTGGCACTCGAACGAATAAATATTGAGTTTTTAATTTCATTTCCCATATCCAATTCTAATTATAATTACCTCATCCGATACAGAAAGCTACTAGTATGTGGTTATGATATAAAGTTAATCCGATACATTATATAATAATCTTTCAATTAATTTCACAATCAAATCGATATGGGGGTAATATTTTAAGTATTTACAATCAATTAAAATCTTCTAATTATTTAGTATAATCGTCCTAATATTAAAGGAATCAATCATAATCAAGTGGGTGGAATAGCATATGATTAAAACAAAAATAAATAATCAATATATGTTAAGAGGAATAGCAACATAAACCAAGCTATTTTGTATTTGACTATGCCCACGTGGGAAATGAAATTATAGCTAGTAGTTGGTTAATTTATGGAAATTAAGGAAATTAAATAAATATTTATAAAAAAAATTTAAATAAATTATTTAATTATAACATATTTTATATGATTTCTTTGAAATACTCATATGTATCATAAAATTGCACAAATTAGTTTTAAAAAAAAGCCATAAATATAAAAGATAAAATGAAAAAAATATTTTATATTTAAAACCAAGACTCACTTATAAATTAGTTGTTATATTTAGGACACAAAGTAGTATTCCCTCCAGTCTTATTTATAAGCAATTTTCCCCTTGATTGCGCAAAATAAACTGGTGATTAAAAGCAATAAGTGTATCAAAATGCCATATTTTTTTCATATATACCCCTATTTATGAAAAGAGTATAGGAGAGAGAATAGATAAAAAGTATGAGAGATAATGAGTAGTATAAGATATGAGAAATAATGAATATTTAATAAGGGTAAAATAGTAGGGAAAAAAAAACTTACATTTTCAAACAAAAAGTGAAAGTTGCTTATAAAAAAGACTAGCCCCATGAGAAAGTTGCTTATAAATAGGACCGGAGTGAGTATAATTTATAAAAGAGTTAAGGGACAAAAATACTCATAAATTTTTCTCAAAAGTGCATCTACCACCATAAACTTTCAAAATAGAGGCAAAAGTGACACTTCCATTGAAATTAACTAATGGCCGTTAACTCTAATGCAAAAGTACAAAAATACCATTATCTAAAAAAAAGTTTAGAGACAAAAATACTCATAAACTTTTTTCAAAAATATATCCTACACCATAACTTTTTTCTTAGATAAGGGTATTTTAGTATTTTTATACTGGAATTAATAGCCGTTAGTTAATTTTAATGGAAGTATTACTTTTATCACCCTTTTAAAAGTTCATGATTACTTTTACATCTAAAAAAAATTTATAATAGTTAATACACTTTTGAAAAAAATTTATAAGTATTTTTGTGCAAAAACCTTTATAAAATGTTTCAATTGTTTGTTAAAGTTACAAGATAATGTTAGTTTTTCTCTTTCAATTTAAGTCTACGGTAAAAATTTATGGATATTTTTGTGCTTAACCATTGCAGACTAAGGTTGTGTTTGGAAACACGTTTTAGGGTAAATAAGTCCTTATTACGTAAGCCAAGATAAAACTACTCTCACATATTTTCTTTGTATACCGTGAATCACGATTTATAAATACTTATTACCTAAAAATAAATTATTCCAAACAAACACTATTGATTGTTGAATATAGTAATGGTCCAGTGGCACAAACTCAATTGTAGGTACAGGCGTTGAGGGATAGAGATTAGAGGAATGAAAGAAAGAGGAACCTGAATGAGCTCCATGAGAAAGTGAACATCTTTAGCATAGAGTTCAGCAGAGAGATTCTTGACGGCTTCGTGAAGGTCGAGGATCAAAGGGTTTTCGTTGCCTCCGATGGAAAACTTGTTCCTTCGAATCTCCTCAATGTGTTCCTTTGCTCTTGGATTCCCCATTCTCACTCACTCACTGATGACTGAGACTGCTTGGAGGAGAAGCCAGCTGGTACTGTGTCCTCTCTTTACACGCGGCTTCCTCTGCCATATCCATCCATATATATAATTTCATATTATTAATATTATATTATTATTGACTGCAGAAAAAAAAAACCGGGAGGGGAAAGAAAAAGGGTGGCAGGCCAAAAAGAAAGTGAGTGAGTTAGGAAGTACCATACACCTTTCTCTCCAGATGCTAGGGTGCTGCACCTGCACCCTTCTGCCGCCTCAGCCCTGAAAACCCTATACTGAATACAGATTTAGAAATAATAAACTACACGTAATATAATCCTAAATCAATTCCTGATTATAATCAATGATAATAATGATAATTGTTAACGATAATGAATAATTATAAGGCAAAAAAAAGATGAATAATCAAGTCCTAGTTATCAGTAATTGTGTTATTAATACTTTACTTAAAATTAATGAATCCCCAGGTTTATACCATAGCAAGGCGGGGGATCTAGGTTTAAAGATATGGGTAAGATTATCAAACTCACGGATTCAAATAAACCCGCGACAGATAATGGCATAAAATCATATCGTGGACTTGAATAGTAAGAGTTTATTTTTATCAATAAATAGATATTAATATTATATAATTAAAATATAAAAATGATCATAATTTGGTTTAAATATATTTTAAATTTAAATAATTAAATTAAACCCATCAACATTTATAATTTATCATATTCAATAAATAAGTTTTTATAAAATTTATATATAAAACAAAGTAGAATAAAAGCAGCCCACTGAATCTCACTTAACTTGAAATATAAAATTAGATCAAAATACACAAAAATCTCAGTACTCATAACCTTTGATATGGTCAACTATGATTTATATTATATATTATATTATTCCGTCAATTAGCTTATAATGATTCAGCCTCAGAGGAAAGAATGATTGTAATAGTTATGCTCTTCAAAACTTCTATACCAAAAATGCGGGAGAAAACTTTCACAAATGATACTCAATTGGTCTTTCACCAACAGTTTCGGCAATGAAAGGGCAACCAAATTAAAACGAAAGAGATGAATCAGTACTTACCTAATGGATGACCAAGTTTGAAGGAGCTTTTCACCCTGATGAAATTTGCAGAGCGATTGATCTTTGCAAATTCCAAACATGATGGTACGTCAAAATCCCCAAAAAACTTGAAAAATCAAACTACAAAATATAGGTAAAGAAGAAGAATAAATAGAGCAAAAGACATCACATGAAACTTGAAAAACAATAAACAAACCGAACATGGAAGGATGAACTTGGTAAAAATCGGAGAAAAGAGGAAGATCGATCGTGATATGGAAATAAGATAGAGATAGAACTTCTGAAAGCATATCGATGTAGACGAGAAAATGGGAACGGAGAAAACGAGCATGAAACGCAGTGTTTAATTTAGTTTAGTTTGGATATGATTTCAAGACGCAAAACGGCGTCGTTTTTGGGCAATGGAGAGGCAAGGGATGGGAAAGTATGGGAGAGAAGTCGAACGCGGAAAAATGAGGTGTTTGGGTTAGTGTGGTAATTGGGTTTTTTTTCTTTCTAAAAACAGCTTTTGAGCACAAGCTCAAAAGTCTAGCTTTTCTTAAAAAAAATTACTTCTACCACCGCTAATCAAACACAAATCATATTTACAATATGGTTTTTATCCTGTATGATTTTTATAAAAATCAAATTAAAAAAAAATAACTTCTTCTACCACTAACCCAAACGGGCCCTGCCAGTACTTCCAAGTTCACTGTAGTCATCTGAAAAATTCCATACTCAGGTAACATGACTATTATATTTCTCATTTTCCTTTACGTCATTTCTGAACCATGAAGGTTGTGAAAGAATTAATATATCTAAAATGCTGGCAGCATAAAACAAACAAAGAATATATCTAAAGAAGAGATACAGAAACTTATGCCCCGTTTGCTATGTTGGAATTGAGACTAGAGAAATTGAAGTGGAAGTTGAATCATTAAATTGAGCTATTTGGTATGTTTGGACTCACTTTCATGTGAAATTCACTTCCATAAAAAGTGATGGAAGTAATGCTCTGTTTGATACGTTTGAATTGAGATATGAAAAATGAAAATGAAAATAAAATCATGAATTTAGGTTGTTAGGTACACTAAAACCCAGTTTTATTTGGAAGTCACTTCCATCAGAAATGATGGAAGTGGCCTACTTACATACACCCATGGAACTGATATCACTTCCATAGAAGTGAAATTTCTGGACCATTATACCCTCATATATCTTATCATTTTACACCCTCAGGCGTCGTGACCCTATTTCGTCTCTTCCCCTACTTTTGATTTCTAACTCACAGCCTCCCTCTCCCACTTTCGCCTATGGCGAGCTACAACCATTGCAAAGGACAACGAGATCGGCGGCGTCTCCCATCATCACCCTTTCAACGACTCAAATCCAGAAACTCTTCAGATCTGCAAGTTTATCGATCGAAGAAATCCCAGCCCCGACTCTTCTTCCTCGTCTCAACACCTGAAGCTCTTCACACGATCTCAACTCCCGTCGCCGTCGTCTGCGTTCGTGCTTCCGTCTCTCAGCTTTCTCCAATCGCAGTCGTCTGTGTTTGTGCTCTCCTTCCATGACGTATGTCCGCGATAACAACCACCTCTATAGCCTTGTTCGACAATAGCATTCTCCACACGATTAGCCTCTGTCGTTCTTCTTCTCTCTTTTATTTTCCCATGCTCGATCAAAACGATGGTGGTGAGGAAGACAATGGCATTCAAAACGTTGGTGACTAAGGAGCAAGACGAGAGATTCAATAGGCTTATGGGTTTTCTAGCGTAGGATTTTATTTTTCAAAAATTTTAGCGGTATTCTTTGTGATTTTCTGAGATTCATATTTCATCTTAGCAAAAGTGATTTTTTGGGTTCTTCTATTATTGAATCTTTAGCCTTAGATGAATCGCACAATGCCATGTAATTTGAATGATTTTGTTTCTTGTCTATGATAATATCTCCAATTGAAACTTGCTATTGATTCTGTTACTGATCAATTTCTAATCCTCGCAAGTGTGACCATCGATTGCTGATAGCTACTTTACATTCTGCCCAGATTCGCAGGTGGAAACTGACCAAAAAGAAAAAAAAATATTTGCAGGTGGAAGAGATATTTTTGGTGGGAGTGATTTTTTTTTTTCTTGACGTTATTTTGATATTTTGATATTATTTATTCATATTTTAATTAAAATTTATATTCCACTTTCATTATTTATACCAAACAAACTTCATGTCTAATTCTACTTCTAATTTCATAAAAAATTCTTCTAACGTATTAAACTACGGGCATAAATTCTTTGGGCGAAACTGATACTTTATGACTATTATGCCCTCGTATATTTTTTCATTTGACAACTTTGCTCGTCCAGACCCGACATCTCTCTCATCGCTCTCCATCTCCAAGTCACAATCTCCCCGTCCCTTTCTTATGGCAATGATGAGGTACAGCTACAACAAAGGACAGCGAGGTCGTCGGTGGCTCTCATCGTCACCCTTCCTCCGGCCTTAGCTCGTGCATGCAAGTCGTCGGTGGCTTCTATCATCACCCCATCACCGACTTAGATTTGCAATTATTACACGTAAAATTGTTCTGTTAATGGTTATGGGTATCGATTTTTCTTCTTATTTTGTTAGTAAAGTTTGTTCTTGACAGTGATTATCTAAGAGATTTTTTTTTTGAATCCAGCGAAAATGGCTGTCGCCGTTGATGGCAGTGGAGTTTTGTAGAGGCATTCTAAATGAGCTGAGCCTAAAATGGGATTTCAAGGACATGGGAACGGGGAACTTGGGTTGTCTGCAACTACAATCCCCTTGGGCATTGAGATCCTGTGATCATCCAATTTCATTGATCGAGTAATCTTTAGATTAACTTCAGGAGGTGGTGATTGGAAAATGCAGTTCGATTTTTTCTTTATATATAGCTTTATGTCTGAATTACTGTCAATTTGGATCAAACCACGGCCTAGGCGCCGATGTTTCAGAGCTGCAATCCCCTTAGGCGTGAAGAATAAGTTTCAGTTTGGGTTACCGATGGAGAAATTTTTTTTTTTTGTAATCTGACTTTTGTAAAAGTCAAATAAATAAGATAAAAGTTAAAATTGTAAATATGATTTATGTTTAGATTGACGATGATAGAAGTAGCTTTTTTCCTAACCTTAAACATATTTGAATTAATATTTAAAAAGTCCATTTAGATAAAAAATAACAGAAATAAGCATGAATCTTATTAAATACGGAATATTATATATATATTATTTGTAAGCAGCTTTAAATTTTTTTTCACGGGTTCTGTTCTTTGAAGGCAACTTTAAATATTTTTTTTATGGTCAGAAGCACAGACAAAAAGTACCCCCAAAGAAGCTTCTCAAAGAATCTGCTTTTTTCAGACAAGCCCATCTACATTGAACACCTTCTCAGACGCATGCTTTCTGCTCAACTGAGCTTTTCGGTTTCAACTGGGATTTTTTTGCCCCCCAACAGACCCTAAGTGCAAGAAAATGGGTTTGAGTTTTTTTTTATTTCTTTTTCTTTTTGCCAAATTTTTTTAAAAATTTCATGGGTATTCTGGACTTTTCTAATAAAAATATACATATTGAATAAAATTAATATATGAATTCCATCAACATACCAAACACACTTTAAAACTCACTTTCATTTTTTTTCCACCTCCATTTGCACTTCTATTTCTATAAAAAACTCTTTTAAGGTACCAAACAGGAGATTAAAGGTTGAATGGTTAATTAAAGTCCGTATAAACCCTATACACAGAAGATAGAGCTCGTCACACTAAACTTTTCCACTAATTAATAGTAGTATTTTATTGATAACTTCAACTTCGAATTATTCTCATCTTAACATCGCTGCAGTTCACCTAACTCAATCCATCAATGGTTACTCAAAGTAAAAGTCAAATACGCATGATGGAGCAATTATGACTACGAGATCGCTAGTATAACTTCGAACATCATGCATTCCTAACTTCAGACTGAGACTAAAATTATTGGAGATTGACAGTGATCCGTGGAGCCATAAATTTTGACATCAGTTTATTTAGGCCAAACCAGACACCTGACAGCTTAAAAAAAACAGTGAACTAGTGACAGAATTTATCGACAAAATTTCTTTGCCACTCAATTGGTAGCAATCTTATAGTGCAGTTAAGCTCTCTTGAGGGACTAGGAGTGAATTAAAACAAACAGATAGGCACATAGCAGAAACATCAAAGCCTCGTCCTATTGGATAGGCAGAGGAATTCAACCCGTATAAACCATTCAGATTTATTTATTTTTTTATCTAGTAATTTTTAAATAAAAAATAATTTTTTTAAAATATTAGTTAAGGGATTATTTTTATTTTAAATTCTTTGCCCATTACAAATAATAGCTAAGGGATTATTTTTATTCTAGATTTCATATCTCATCTAGACAGCCCAGATGGGCCAAGCTCCCCCTATTTGTCCAAAAGATATTTAGGGAAACTGGTTTCATTCAATTATTCCTTTAATCCTATTTATAAGATATAGTGAGAAGATATCTTTAATCATATTTATAAGACACCTTATTAAAATTTTGTGATGAATGTGCAATTTAATTTTTCATTTATTGTTGTATTGATTTTATTGTTTATTTGGTATTATGTATATTAAATAATGGTGAAATTAAAACTTTTTTGTATTCTATGATAAAGTTAATAAAATTTAAAATTTTTCACGGTCTTTATAAAAAATATTGAAAGTTCTTTTATAAATAGGATCATAAAAGTATATTCTATTCAAATTTAACGAACATCCGTGTTTCATCCATGGCGTGTTGACTTGTACTTGTGCTCTGGCATAGATTTCTGTCTTTTAACTACAGTGCGTTCATTTGTGGATGTAGAAAGAATCCAAAGCAAATTGTCGTTCCGCGTTTTATAGAATAGCTGACTTTTAATTTTCAGATCACACTGCCACAGTTTCCTTTGCTTTAACCAACATATATTATCTGGGGAGAATTGTATTGAAGTCCCACATATAAAAAAGAAATGGTTTTTAAAGTTGTCAATTAATAATTCTCAATTTATTAATGTATGTTTCTCAATTAGTCATTAATAATTTTAGGGATCATTTTTTTTATTTATGTGGAACTTAAATGTAATTATTCTTATTATTAATGTTGTGAGAATGTTATAACCCAGTTGGTCTTACTTTTCTTATTTTTCATGTGTTAGACCTAATAAGGCAAAGAAAACACTCTATGATAAAATAGAGTTGATTTTTTCTGGAGAGGGTAAAGAAGTTAATTAGATTACTTAATTATATTATATATTATATGAGCAAGTGATTTTTTTTATATTATATGAGCAAAAAATAGAATTATTCTCTTTTTTTTCGTTTTTCCTAAGATTTGAGATTCGAAAATTCTGTAGTTTTTTTTAAAATTTAGAGTTTAAAGTATTTAAAAAATTTTAAAAATTTTAAATCAATTTTATTTTTCATACCCATAATTTATCAAAATATCACTCACCTTATATAAAGTATAATCATCAAGAGAATTACCAAAAATCTTTTGGGAAAGGCCACAAAAACAAGGAGCAACAGGCCCGTTTGATGACTCGATCATTTAGACAATCATGTACCTTTTTTGTTATGAGGAGACTACTGCATAAATTTTACCCACAAAAAATGTTTGTATTTTGCAGATTTTGTATACATAGTATACTTTGATTTAGATTATTCTAACTAATTTTTTATTGGAGACTTTTCCCCAATTTTTCAAAAGAGAAAAAGCAAACTAACATGACGGTTAAAAGTAAAGTAGAATAAGATTGAAAACTTAAAAAAGCTTCCTCACTTTAGCCAGACCCACTGGATACAGATATGCTTGAGACGAGGCACTAAAACGAGTACGGCTCATTGCTTTACTGTATTAAAGGAAGATCAGCTAGTTATTTATTGCGCTTGGGCAAGTTTGGTGGAAGTCACTTGTTTTCCCTCTCTTATATAATATAGTATGTATTTGATATCCCTTATTTTTTTGATAATAGTCACATCCTCATACTAAGGCAGTTTTTTCATTTTGGGAAGTGAATTAATTATTTCTTGTTTTTTATTCAAGCAATCATCACAGGGGCATAAAAAATAAGTGAATTAATATAAGGGTAAAAGTGTATCCATCACCCCGATTTATTTTGGAGGTGTAATCAGCACCCTAAAATATTTAAGGGTGCTCACTATTTTTGGAAGTGTAATCAGTACCCTATTATATTAAAAATGGAACAATTACATCCATTCACCTGAGGAATTTAATATAATTTAATATATTCTTGCATTTGTGATTGAAACGGATAATTTACTATGAATAAAAGTCACATCTGATTTTTATTTGGCTTCTTCTTTTATTTGGGTCTTGAGATTCAACAAGACTAAAACCAAATACTTTCATCACAATGATAAAAGAATTATGATGAGAAAGATAAACCTCAAACCTTGAGTTAATGTTTTGTTAGCTAGGGGATGCAATTGCTTCATTTTTAATGCATTAGGGGCAAAATTATACCCTTAAATACAAAAATAAAGGAGGAACATATTAAATATTGATGAATGACGGAAGTAAAAAGTGTGTCAGCAAACAGAGTTAATATTCTGCTCATGAAGGGGTATAATTACTCTATTTTTAATATTTTAGGGTGCTAATTACACCTTTAAATATTCTAAGATGCTGATTATACTTTTAAAAATAGTTCGGGGTCTAAGATACATCTTTTCCCTTAATACAATTAGATATTTTCGCTTAACTATATTGTATTCACCCCGCCATTATCTTCTAGGTCATTTCGGGGTCTCACATATAGTGAGTATTTGGAACGACTTAATTTTAAGAAATAAATATTTATTATATAAATTAAGATAAAACTTCTCTCATATACTTACCTCATATATCATGAATAATATATTATAAATATTTATTATTCAAAAATAAACTATTCCAAATAGCTTGCTCAATCTTTAATGGACGCAAATGGACTTCTTTTTTTGTTTTGGTTTTTTTGCCCTCCATGATGCAAGATCTACGACTCTGACCTCATCATGCTGTGTCGTTTGGACTTTTCGCGCCCTGCGGTCTGTAGTCTTCAGTCTTCACCGTTTCACTGACCGCACCAACTCAGACTTTCAGAAACGGAGAGTGGCAATTCCGTTATTGTTTCCAAAGCTATGGCTGCTTTGAGTGCTTTCCTCATATTCTGTGTAAATAGAAGTCTCAGTGGAGTCGTAGTGAGCAAGCCCGCTCCTTCGGTGGCTCGTCCCTTCCTAGAGATCTTGTCTCTGTCTTTCGTTTCGCGGGCTATTCCAATTTCCATCTTTGCGTACCCATAACCGGCGATTTCTGCGACCCCTGCTTCATCGGGATCTGCCGCCAGTTCTGGCGTTTTGTCATCTCTGCAAGGTCCCTCATTCTTTTATTCCCATGTGATTTCGATTTTCTGCCACCACACGTTGCTGACGGATGGGTTGCGTGCTCGGAGCGGCGAGGGATGATGCATGCCTAAGGGCGGTCTCCGGAGCTCAGAACTGTCGTGAGGAAAACTCTGCTGCTGACGGAGGTAATGCTGTTAGCGTTGAGAACGGAGGGAAGGTGAAGGAGAAGCAAAGGACTCGGCAGCATGGCAGCGAATTTGTTTATAATCTCCGGGGACCGGAACGCCGGAAACCTAGTCTTGATCCATACGCTCAAACTCCTCATGGGTGGCCATCTTGGTTGATGGCTGTGGCTGGCGACGCTATCCGGGATTGGACTCCTCGGCGCGCCAACACGTTCGAGAAACTTGCGAAGGTGATTAGAGAGATTGAGTTTATTTCTGTGATTGCCGAATCTCTCTTCCTTTTTTTTTCCCAAAAATTTGAAGTTTAAGGGTGTTGGTGTGCATTTTTGTGTCTTTGGTTTTCAGATTGGACAAGGGACGTATAGCAATGTATATAAAGCGAAAGACCTTCTTACCGGAAAGATAGTAGCTTTAAAGAAAGTTAGGTTTGATAATCTGGAGCCAGAGAGTGTGAAGTTCATGGCGAGAGAGATTCTTGTTTTGAGGCGGCTTGACCACCCAAACATCGTGAAACTCGAGGGCTTGGTTACTTCTAGAATGTCGTGCAGTCTTTACTTAATATTGGAGTATATGGAACATGACCTTGCTGGGCTTGCTGCTGGGCAAGGTGTTAAGTTCACTGAGCCTCAAGTACGACAATTTTTAGCTCAAGTTGTTCGCTGTGAAAGTATTTCCAATCTGATTTTTTTGTCGTTTTCAATTTGGGCGTACTAGCTGCATTTGGGCTTGCATCCTTCGTTGGTGTTGTGATTGAATTTAGGTTATCATTTTGTTTCCTTGCTAAGTTTAAACTCAAATCCTATATTATTTTTCAGAGATTATCAGTGTGGGGCGTAGGTGTTTGATGTTGGTCTGGGTTGTGGACCCTGGACTGTATTGAGTCCCGTGCATAGTGCTATACATGTTTAGTTTAGGTATTTTTCTCATAGCCATATGATGCCTGAAGATTTTCGTATGGTGTTTTTAATTACCTTTCTCCTTCATGCACTTTGAAAGTTCCTTGGAACATGGCTCCCTAAAGTAAGGTCATTTAATTTTTACTTTATATATTAGGATGTGACTTGTGAGTACTGAGTACTGAAATGATGGAACTTTCCTCTTCTTTTGTCAAGAATGTCTCCAGTTCTATATCCACAAACACTGATATAAGGTGCCTAATTGGAGATTTAATTGTGACGCAAGCATTGTTATGTTTTATCTACCCTTAGAAGTATTTTTTTTTTTTGGAAAAAAATCCCTAATAGTGTTAACGGGTATCAAATGGGGATGCATTATTTGCTTCATGGCAATTTTATTCTTGACATATGCCTGATGAAGTGCCAATAAGACTAGAGGTTCTCCTCATTTGTTTGTCAAAAGGAAGAAAAAAATAAAGCCATAGTAAAAGGCTGATTTGTTTCCCATTTTTTTCTCTTTGGCAGGTGAAATGCTATATGAAGCAATTACTCTCTGGCCTTGAGCATTGCCACAGCCAAGGTGTCTTGCATCGTGATATCAAGGGTTCCAATCTGCTTATTGATGATGAAGGAATCCTTAAAATTGCAGATTTTGGACTGGCAACTTTCTATAATCCTGAGCACAAGCAACCCTTGACAAGTAGAGTTGTCACACTTTGGTATCGTGCTCCTGAGCTTCTTCTTGGGACTACACACTATGGTGTTGGCATTGACCTCTGGAGTGCTGGCTGCATCTTGGCAGAGCTGCTAACTGGGAAGCCAATCATGCCTGGCCAAACAGAGGTATTGCTTTTTATGTTGATCCTCATGTGGCCGTTTGCATACTGAATTGCCCTTAAAATGTATAGTGCGAGTTTGATGCTCTTCTTGTCTTATTTCGTTTTGACTTGTTGCTATTTTATTGGACATTTCTTAGCTTTTTTTGGACTGATGACGTTTCTTAGTTGGTGGGAAGGCAATGGGCTCATGTTGCGCTGTTTCACCAGCCTGATTAGTTTATGAACGTTTTCATTTTCAGCACTGTACCCACTAATGGCTTGTATATGGTTGAATTACTATGACTCCTGAATGTAAACTTTGATATTTCTGTTTTGCAGCGAATTAGCCATTTATTTTTCTGCAATCCATCCATTAGAGATTTACTTTTTGGTCTGCAATTGCATTTTTTAGTTTGTCTATGACTGATTTTGAATCTTTTTTCTGGGTAGGTTGAACAACTGCACAAAATATTTAAATTATGTGGTTCTCCGTCTGATGATTACTGGAAGAAATATAAATTGCCAAATGCTACACTCTTTAAGCCACAGCTGCCATATAAACGATGCATTTTAGAAACCTTCAAGGATTTCCCTCCTTCTTCCGTACATCTAATATGCACTCTTCTTTCAATAGATCCTGATGATCGTGGCACTGCCTTGGCTGCTCTAAATAGTGATGTGAGTTGTTACTGTGGGATTAACTTTATGTTCAAGATGCAATGCATTGACAAGCTTTTTCTCTCTGCAGTTTTTTACCACTGAGCCCTATGCTTGTGAACCATCAAGTTTGCCAAAATATCCTCCCAGCAAAGAACTGGATATTAAACTGAGAGATGAAGAAGCTAGAAGGTTCTTATTCTTCTTTTGTGCTTGATAACTTCTGGTGCTAATTTCGTCCAGGTTCTGACAACGGTAACATTTATTTCATTTTCAGGCGAAGAGCTCTAAATGGGAAAACTAAAGCAGTTGATGGTGCCAAAAGAGTCCGAGTTCGTGAGCGTGGACGGGCCATACCTGCCCCTGAAGCCAATGCAGAGATCCAGTCAAACTTGGATGTACGTTTGATATGTTTTCATTATAATTTAATGTTTCCCTCAACATGGCTCAGCTCACTTAAGATATGCATTCATTTTCTGGAAGACTTAATTTTCTTTAACAGCAATAAATTATAACACTGAGCAGTATCTAAGACGTAGTTTTTTTCAGCATACTTTGGATTCTTTGATCTTAGGCTATCCTGGCAGTTTAAATACTCCCCTGTTCTTTAATATAAGATATATTTGGTGAGTTGATCTTGGTTCTAAATAATTTTCATATTTGACAATCTTTTTTTAATTTAGCCCCATTGATGCTCCCTCAACAATAATTAAGGAGAAGAGGAGAGAAGGGAATTGATGAAGGTGACTAGAGTGTTTTAGAAAATACATGACATATTAACTAACTTCCTTAATCTAATCAAATTAGGTAAATATGTCTTATATTAAGGATCGGAGAAGTATCATTTTTTTTTAAATTAGTCTCTTTATATTTATTTCAACCTTAAAAAGGCATAAAATTTCGTGAGTCACATTGTTTTATCTGATCAGTCATGGTAAATTGGGTTTTGGACCAGAGTATGTTGTCCAATTTGCTACCTGGAACAACATCACGTTACATGTGTTTCTCTCTGAATTTCAGAGGTGGAGAGTTGTGACACATGCAAATGCGAAAAGCAAGAGCGAGAAATTCCCGCCACCTCATCAAGACGGCACCGTTGGATATCCATTGGATGCATCTCACAAGGGACCTGTGTCATTTGGTGCCACTGATGCTTCCTTTAGCTCCGAAGTATTTAGTTCAAAACCTGCAGGATCTGTTGAAAGCCATGCTGCTTCAGGACCTTACAGAGGTAAGAAAACAAAGAAAACAGATTCTTCATCATGGAAATTGATGCGTCCATTCAAGTAATCAATTCATCAAGTAGGTCCTGTAAATGGTTTTTTTTTTATACTTTTGGGGGCAAATAATCAGTCTCTGTTGTTCTTGGCATTTCAAGGTGGGGCCTGAATTCTTTTACCCCATTCATGTTGCTGTCATTTTTTTTTGTTCATTCTATATATAGTTTTTGCTGTATAATGTACAACGGGGATCCTTAGATTTGTATATTTAGGATGGAATCCCCTTACTGTACAGTTTCCCAGAACACCCGCATCTCTGTTATGACCCGCAAGTGTTCTTATTGGGAAAAAAGTGAGCAATAAATGTATTTCCATTTATCATTTTGATATTTTCAACTTAGAAGTCTCCTGTTCCTCCTACTTTCACTGGAACCAAAAAAAGCTTTTGAAACTTATCATGGAGAAACAAGTGTCATTCTTTGCAGCCACGTTTAGGATTGTTGGAGATAGATAGATAAATAAATGGAGTGAAGAAACTTGGCATATTTTTTCTGTCGTTTCACTTGAGGTACTTGTTATTACTGCAGGCTAAAAAAGGCACATGTAATTGATAGTGTTAACAGTTTGAGATGGAGGAGGTTAATTAGATTAGTGCAATGAAGCTCGTAATCGTTGGGAAGAGATTAAAGAAAATTAATACTGAAAAAATATATAGAAGATTTATGGCAATTACTTTATTATCCCTTTTTTTGGAAAATTAAAGGTGCAGACTTTAGTGGTTTGAAATTACATGCGAGAAGGAACCTGCGATTTAAAGGGAAGCTCGTGTTATTAAGATTTTTTTTTTTTGGCCGGAAACTCATGTTATTAAGATACAGCCTACAAGGCTATTAGTATTAGCTACTTTATTCTCTATATACACAAGCATATGCATATTTATATAATTTCAAAAACAAGATATATTCAACTGTCTCAGTGGGGTTGGATTTCTCTCGGGTTCAATTCATGAGAATGTCGTGGCCCCGGGGCAGCTCTTAAACTTTGTACCAAATTCATAATGTCACGTTTAAGAAAGTTTTAACTGAGGAGTTGGGTGTCATTTGTATTATAATCATATGTATATTTATATAATTTTTAAAACAAGATATATTCAACCCTTCGTCGGTGGGGGTTAGACTTCTCTCGCTGAAGGAGAGGTTCAATTCATGAGAATGTCGTGGCTCTAGGGGGCCGCTCTTAAACTTTTTACCAAATTTATAATGTCATGTTTAAGAAAGTCCTAAAGAGGTGTTTGATAGGGGTGTTCATCATTTTCCTATTCTGACCTCAAGTAAGTGTGTGTTTGGCAAAACTTTTTTTAATAGCTTCTGGGGGAAAAGTGAAGAATAGCTTTTAGAGAATAGATTATGAGCAGAATAGATTATGAGAAAAAAGTGATTTTGATAAAGTAAGAGTGTTTGGATGTTATAGTCGGAATAGCTTTTTTCATTGTCAAATTACTAAAAAGGACATTAGTTTTTTGAATAATTACATGTAAGGGATAAATTTATATTATATGCATTATTAAACATTAAATGTTTAATAAATTCAAAAAAATTCGAAATAAATTTTAAAAAAATTATAATAATAAAATTAGTCAAATATACAATATCAAAATATATATAAAATTATTTTATATATTATATTATTAGTCTATAATGTGGTTTAATATAGTAATAACATGTGTGGGTGAACATATGTGGTTTAAAATTAGTCAAATATATATACATATGTGTGTGTACATGTATAGTAATAACTTGTGTAACAAAAAATTAATTATAAGTAGTTAGGATATAAAATAATATACTACAAAATATCAAAGTACAAGTTCAGAGTAGAGATACGCATACATTTTACTGATTGGCAAAAATAGAATACGTCAAAATGTAAATACAATAACATTTAACAGATTGTCAATAAAAGCGTACGTAATGAGCAATAAAAAGGACGGAAAGAAGAGATTGCCCACGTTTGTTGTGTTATGGAAAATGAGATGAATTAATAAATTGAATACATATATATATAATCCCCAATTAATACAACACTGAAATTGAAATGAATGGAACTTGTTTCTTTCCAGCTGTAGGTGATAGATATTTTTTATTTTTAAATTTAAACATAGACAGCAATGCTTGGTCTAATCAACAAGCATGGCCTTGTCTCTGGTTTTGCTTGGCTCAAATACATATTTAGTCCCACTAGCCATTGTCCTTCAAATTTTAAATCCTAGCCAATGCAGTCCTTGCAATCAAATAAGCACAAATAAGCTATTAAAAAAGTAAAAAATGAGCTTAAAATTATCTTATGTTTAGTGTAAATGTGTAATCCTCTGTGTATACTATCAGGTAACCAAGAGAGTACAATATGACCGGAGTAATTAAGGTGTTTCACTAGAAATTTTGAAAAGATTCTTTAAATATTCAGCATCTTAAGGTTCAATGGAAATGTCAAACTCTTTAGGATAACAACAATTCCAAAACTAAGTCCATCGAGAAACCATGGGGACTGAAATGAAGGTGTGGTGAAGTTATAAGGATTTAATTATAATTAAGCCATCTAACTAACGCAATCTAGATTAGCTTGGACGTTTACTAGATCAAGATTGATTGCATTAATTTAGCTCCAACACAATTGATACTCCTAGAAACCTATACTGCAAAAATATGACAATATGGCAAAAGGAAAGATAATCCAATGATCAAAATGTCCAGCTGCTTGCCCGGGGGTGTTTTGGAGCCAATTAATTTACAGAGTTTACTCAAGGAAACCTATTAATCAAAAGAGCATGGAGATTTGGCTGGGGATTGTCATCATACTAATATCTGCAAATGCGTATCACCTCACTGATCTAATTGACAATGTGATGCATGTACCCATTACACCTTACGAAGAAAAGAATCAGATAGCCAATTCGGGGATAATCGCTAAGAAGCTGGGTCATTAATCAAACCAGAACAGAAAGCTTGGTAACCAATATCAACGTCATTAATCAAACCAATATCAATGTCTAACCAAACTGAAAAGAAATTATTGCACCAGATTGTCTCCCTCGACAGAACAAGCAAAACGGGAAAAAACAAAAAAACCAGAACAGTGCATTTCGAAACACTCACCGGACACACAGGGACTTCAGAGATTTTGAACACTTATGAGTGTCACCGGCACCGACCGCAATCCGTTCTCCCTGCACCGACCGCCGACAAAGGTCCGAGAGCCACCAACGCCTCAGATCGATCGGACCAGAGATTGAGCAGAAAAATGGGGAGCAAAGGGGGACCGAACCCACCCCAAACACTGCCTAAGTCTACCACCAGCCACCCACGGACTTGAGGAAGCAAAAATCAGTGACCGACAACGCCGATTATGGTGATCTTCGACGGGATCTGGAAGAGAGGGAGAGGGCCGAAGCTCGACGGGATCTGGGAAGGAAGACGATGGAAGAACAAGGGAAGGAGCCACGGTGAGAGGGAACTTGCCACGCGAATGAGGGGAGGAGCGACGGTAGGAGATGATGAGAATTCGAAGCTCGGACCAGAGATGAGGAGAAGACCACCGACGGAAGAGAAAAGGGAAAGATAAGAGAGAGAGAGAGAGAGAGATAATAAATAAGCTCAACGGTCAAAAAATCTGGGTGAGGAGCAGAAAAAATTGGAGAAACGGGATTAATTGGAAAATTTGAGTGTTTGGATACAAATAGCTGAAACCATGGTTTGCCCTCAGAATCAATTAAAAAAATTCAACCCAAACACCCTCTAAATCAGGTTGAAAAAATCCCGTCTCAAAATTTTCAGGATGGGAAAAATTTAGGATGGGGATCGGGAATGGGATTTCCTGACCGAAAGTAAATAGACATATGTGTATTTTTTTTTTTTAAGTTTAAAAGCACTAAGCACTGCTAGGCGCTAGCAGATCAACTCATTCATCACTCACCCAAACAAATCGACCCAGACAGCCAGACTGAAGTAGTGAAGTCTTCTGAGTTCTGGGCCCTAATTCGATGATTCTCTTCCCTCCTTGGCGTCCTCGCTCTGCCTGATTCCCTTCCCTTCCCTCCTCGGCGGTAGTCGCTTTGCCTCGACGAAGAAGGACGTCCGATTCCCGGTCAGCGGTCGCTCATCGCCTCTCTTCCTGTCGGAAGACACTGCTCCGGTCGCTCATCCGTCTCTGCATTTCATCCCCTCCTCGGTCGCTCCACTGCTCCAGGTCTCATCGACAAGCACTCAAGCTTTGTAAGTGACGAATGTTCAGTTGGCTTTTTCTTCTTTGGTCTTTCAACTATGAGAATCTATCAGATTGATCAAATCAGGTTTTTATGTAATTTTTTAGTTCAATCAATTATCTTCTATGATTGTATCGGGGTATTTGTTCGAATTGCATATGTTACTAATTAAAATTAATTAAGGCGTATTGATCATATATTACCTTCGTACCTTTAGTTTTTGACTTTCAACTTCTGTTGGTTTGTTGGCCCTTCAGCTAGGCTGCTATAACTGAAACTCCAAGTGCAATTATATAAGGCTGCATATACTTTCACTTTTTCAGCTTATGGGAAATTCGGAAATTCTTGATTCCGACCCTAGGAATTTTCAATCCCGTTGGAATGGGAAATTTTTGAGATCATGATCGAGAATTAAATTCTTTCCCAAATAATTCTTGGATCAAAATCAGGAATGGGATTTCCCGATGCCGTCCCAAATCCAAACAGGCTAGTGCTTGGGGTAATTCGTAATAAGCCCCAACAATAAAAAGTAATAAATTGAATAATAACATTTTGAGAAAATTCCAGTAAAAGAACTTAGAAAATGATAAAAGATAAAAGATGTTTCAAATATTTATAATACAAGATAAATGTTAGTTCTAATTTATCCTTTTTGAAATTAAAAAAAAATGATAAAAATGTCCTTACATAATTTTATAAAAAATTAAAAAGCAAAAACCCCTAGTGCCGGTAACAGGTGGCCGGCTGACCGCTGGAGCCCAAATGGGAATAAATATTCCTACCGCCTACACTTATTTTACCAAAAACATTAGTGGCATTTGGGCCACCAATGCTTTTCAACATATATTCCCCCCGCACAAAAAAGTTAACTTTGACTTAAGCTTATTTGCGCGCACACACAAGTTAACTTTTTAATTTTAACTCGAGCTCATTTGCAATTTTTACTGAGGAATTCACAATATTTCATCAGGTTTTAACAATTGTCATTTACCCAGTAAAAGAGTTCACACCATCATCTCATTTACAAGTTTTATTAAAGAATTCGCAAATTTTCATTATGTCTTAATAATTTTCGTTTATCTAGTAAAAAAATTTACACTTTTAGCTTATTCACAAATTTTGTTAAGGAATTCACAATATTTTATTAGGTTTTAATAACTTCCGTTCATCCAGTAAAAAAATTCACACGAGGAGATCGTTCACAAATTTCATTAGGAGAATTCACAATATTTCATTAGCTTTTAACAACTTTAGTTCGCCTAGTAAAAAAATCACACATAGAGGTTATTCACAAGTTTTATTATGGAATTCACGAAATTCCATTAGGGTTTAACAACTTTCGTTTATCAGGTAAAAAATTCATACTATTAGGCCATTCATAAGTTTTGTTAAGAAATTAACGATATTTCATTATGTTTTAACAATTTTCACTTACCAAGTAAAAACCCGACACTATCAAGTCGTTCAAAAATTTTATTAAGAAATTTACAATATTTGATCAGGTTTTAACAACTTTCATTAAAAAAGTAACACTATCAGGTTTTAACAACTTGTGAATTTTTTTATGGGAAAACGAAAACTGCTAAAACCTAATAAAATATGGTCAATTTCTTAACAAAATTTGTGAATGACCTGATAGAATGAATTTTTTACTTGGTAAACAAAAGTTGTTAAAACCTAATCAAATGTCGTGAATTCCTTAACAAAAATTATAAATGACCTGATAGTGTGAATTTTTTATTTGGTAAACGACAATTGTTAAAACCTAATAAAATTTCGTAAATTCCTAAATAAAACTTATGAATGGACTTAGATTAAAGATCAAAAGTTAACATATAGATTTCTTTGCATAATATATCTTGAAAATGGCCACCAAACTTTTAGACAAAACAACTGGTGGGGTTCAAACCCCGCCCCCACCACTTTAAGAGTATTTATTCTCCCAGAGCTCTGGCAGTCGGCAGGGGTGGTTGCCGACCGCCGGCAAGTGGGGTGCAATATTTTTAAAAAAATATATATATAAGGACATTTATGTCATTTCTTTTAAATTTTAAAAGGACAAATTAGGTATTAACATCTCTTTTATATTATGAATATTGGAAACATTATTTTACCCTTTCCTATTTTAATTTTTTTTATAATTTTCCCTAACATTTTTGAACAACGAATACCAATATTACTGTCATCAATATGTGTGCATGCCTAACATCTATTTTGAATATAATTCAGTCAAAATCTAAAGGCATTTAATTAATAAATAATGTATAAATTGCCGTAATTATCCTTTTTTTTTTGAAGGGAGAATTTCAGAAAAATAACATTTAAATTTTAAAATCTTAAATTAGTGATTTGATAAGAATTTATGTTGTTGATCCCAATATCCTTTTTATCAATTCCATTACGATATCTATCAGCAGAATTTTAAAGTTAAAATGATATTTATTTAAAATTCTCTAATCCATATTGATGGAGACAAAAAGGAAAAAAAAAAAAGGAGGCGCAAATGGGAAGACAGACAGAAGATGTGGTTTCCTTTTTGTGAGCAGTGGTTTTCAAGAGGACAAACGCAGGCAACCAGAAAATTGTGGCTAAGCCATGCCCCACATTCCCTTCCTTTCTTCTTCTTCCCACACTTCCTACAAATCCTTCCTTCCTCCATTTTATCAGCCCCACGTTTTACGTGAGAAATGGAAAATCAAACCAACATTGCCTTCTTCTTCTTCTTCATCCCCTGTGAATCCCTTTGATTCCATTGCCTTGTGAAACTTCCAGAGGCTACATTCTTTCCTTTTCTTGATCGTCGTTTTATTTGCGTTTTCTCTGGTGCGTCTTCTCATCGCACCCCGTCTTGGCCCCTTTGTTACTTTCATCTTTGCTCTTTGTTCGATTTCGGGGTAACGTAGGAAGGCTTTATCACTGTTCAATCTCTTGGATGTATGGCAATCCAGATGGTGGAAAACCCATTTTTTTCCGATCAACAAATCAGAATACTTGTCTGTGTTTATGGGCGTTTCTATTTAGTTTTCCTAGTGATTGTTGTTTGAGTCTTAATATGGTTGAACTTAGGCCACTAATTTCGAGGTTTTAAAATTATGCCTAACTTCATCATTTCTACTTCTTACTAATATATGATAAAGTGGAGGGCTGAATTTTGAAACTTGCAGATTTTTCTGATAAATAATTTATCTGTACCGACTGCTAAACCAGCAATAAAAAACTGATAAACAAACATTTTTTGCAATAATTCAGCAGGAGATCGCATCTGGTTTTGATAATGCTGTTCATAAGGCTTCACTATTTGCTTTTTGACATGGAATGAAGTGTCTGAGTCTTCTTTGTAAGAATGGCTTATTTCACAAGAGGGAGTAAGGTCATTCAATGCTGCGCGGGAGTTGGTCTGCTTGTTTTCCTGGTCCTTCGGGTAAATTAAATTTACCAATTCGCATTCATCAATGTGCTTAAAACAAGGTGTTGATTAAAGAAGGAAAGTTCAGCTCAAAAATTTTGAAGAACTGTGTTCTTAAAATAGAAATATGGGGTTACCACATATAACTTCAGGATGTGTTGCCGAAGAGGTGGCTGCTTCACTAGGCACCCTTGTGCAAGCTCCTCCAAGAATTGCCAACTTGAGCAGCTATGATTTGAATGCATTGCCTGGAGAAGACCTAAGTAATTGCTTGCGTCTTGACATACTCACCAATGAGAGGAAAAAAGTTACAGAGCTTTCAAAGGAATCACATTTTTTAAATATGCATAATGGTGATGGTAGATCCAACCTGCAAAAATTGAAGCTCAAATCCATGGAACGAGAGGGCAGGTTGTCTGCCAAGGCTGGGCGTGATACTATGCATGTAGCTGCTTCAAGGATTGTAGGTTTTCAAATAAGGGCATTGTCTGCCCCTGCTAATAATGATTGTGGTGGAAATGGATATTCCTCAACCATTTTTAATGTCAACAGAGACACAAGTGAGGCTACCAATTCCAATGTCAGAAAGCGATTATTGTCGCCCTTGAATGGGATGCTTCTTGCAGATCATTTCAAAGGTGATCCTCTGGTCATTGACAGTGGCACATGTAGGAGTTCTCCAAACAGTGATGATGATAGTTACAAGGCTTCTGTTCTGCAAGAGTATAAGAAGGTTCATTTTACAGACTCTAAGTATCTCCACTCCCATATTTGGTCTCAATCTTGCTTTCTGGGAGCAACAAATTCGTCCAATACTGACTCTAGAGAAAACCATGTCCTACCCAATCACGACCTTTCACTTTGCAAAAATGAGAAGCCATGTTCTTATAGTAAACTTGATAGTGCTGAAGAGACAAGTAACATAAGTTTCCAACCAGCAGTATTGTCTATACCTCACAAAAAAGTGTCGTCGTCGCCATCTTTCCCTCTATCTCCTCTAGGTCCAAAATTTTCTGAAAGAACGAAATTGAGAGGAGAACGCGGGGATGTTTCGGTTATGTTGGATGATGACAAAGTCAATTTAAAGGACATGGAACTTTCACTTGATAGAACTCTTGCAGGTTTTTTATCTGCCCAGAAGGAGGACAACTTTTGCACGCCGAGTAATTCACTGCATGAGTCTAACAATTTGCACCATACATTCAACATGTTTACTTTCGATGACAACAGTGGCATAGAAGAATGTTCTCATGGTGCAGGTTTCCCTCCTCGACGTGCCAAGTTTAGAACTTTACGTGGACTCCCAAAAAGAAGGTCATTAGTTGGTTCATTTGAAGAATCCTTGTTGTCTGGTCGTTTACTCTCTGGGAAAGTTATTCAGGTTGGCAAGATTTTTATTTACAATCTTTTTTATCTGCATTTATTTATAATGAAGTTGGCACTTTTTGAGTGATCATCTTTTTATTTTAGTCTTAAATGTTGCCACCAATTTGCAGAGAATTGATGGCTTCCTTGCTGTGCTGAATGTAACTGGGGGAAACTTTTCACCACAATCACAGAAAATTCCATTTGCAGTAACAAGTGTGGATGGAGATAAATACCTGTTGTATTATTCATCCATTAATGTTTCAGGAAAGCTGAGATCAAGCAATTCTAGAGTAAGCAAAGTTCAGAGAACCCTTAAACTGGATGAATCCCGAACTGAAAAGAACCGCATGCGCATACCCATGAAAGGACGTATTCAACTGGTACTTCACCACTAAACCTCCCAATTTCTTTAATTAGTTGAGAAATGAAAGCAAAATGAGTTTTTTACCAGTAGCTTCTTGACTACATGTGGAACTGTTCGTGGTGTACAAGATTTGCATGTGAATAATGACTGACCTTCTAACTGCAGGTCCTCAGCAATCCAGAGAAGACTCCCATTCACACCTTCTTTTGTGATTATGATATGTGCGACATGCCAGCTGGTACTAAGGTAAGGAATTCTATATTCAAATTTTAACAGCATGCAATCATCCATTTGCATTTGATTCGCCTTCTGCTTTTTCATGAAAATTGCAAAATTTAAGGTGAGGTACATAGGTTGATCTGCTTTTTATGTGAATATCTCAACCAGACATTCTTGAGGCAAAAGATCAGTTTGACGTCATCTGGTTCGAATTCTATGACGGGTAAAGAATGCCAAGGAGATTCTGAAATAGGAGTGGATGCTAAGTCCTCGATGATCTCAAAATGCAGTGGATATGGTAGTTGCAAACAAGCTAAGGAGTGTAACAATGGAGTTCTACTTTACGCTCTTCACCTGCGCTTCGTATGCCCTTTGCCAAGGAAACGTTCAAGGGCAGTTCATAAGTGCAAATCTGCAGAAATGAGGAATATTGCAGACAGTGAAGATGAAAGGCGTTTCTACTTGTATGATGATATGAGGGTAGTGTTTCCTCAACGACATTCAGATGCGGATGAAGGCAAGGTGTGTGCAAGTTTTTTTGACAAGTAATCGTAAATTCAAATTCTTTCCATTTTTACTTAAATGTCTCATCATCTAATCGTGGCCTTCTCTCGTTCTACTTTGCAGTTGCATGTGGAATATCATCTTCCTTCCAATCCAAAATACTTTGATGTCAGCAGCTGAAACAATGTCGTTCCCCTCCCAAAGTGGTTATTGTAGATGCAGCTCTAAATATTTGTACATATCCAATTAAATTCATCTCAGAGAAACTTGTAAATAACTTAGCTTCTATAGATAGTTGATTCAAAATTTTAGATGCATGGCGTGATGCCTTTTCTTCAATGCCTAAAGAAAGCCCTTTTCTACACCACACAGCCTATCAATGCCACGTGAGATACATGGAGGGGAATATTGGTTGGGAAAAAAAGAGAGAGAAACTCTTCTTCAATAGGCTATCTCTGAGAACCTATAAGAAAAGGAAGATAAAGTGTTTTCTACACAATGGATTTAGGAAATATATGATTAAGGTCCCAACTGAAAAAAATAATATCAAAAAAATCCTATTGACAAGTAAAAAAATACCATTAACAAGTTATGAGGCTTCTTCTAATATTATTTTCTTTGGTTGTGACCTTAATCATATTTTCCCACGGTTTTATAACGACTGGTAGGGATGCTTAAAAAAGCGCACACTTTGTAGTGTTGGCAATCTAGACTACTCAATTTACAAAGATGGTAGTTACAGATATCCACATTCAGGAAGAGAAGTTGGGTCAAGCTGTACCAGTAATTTAAAAATTAAGCAAGAGGACCAGCCTTGCATTGAAAAATTCTCTTGCTTCAACAAACATTCAAGCATATCGTATGTGTCAAGACATAATTTCAACTAAGGGCCAGGAAGAGGGGACAGAAATGGAACACATAACTCAGTGTGGAAGGAAGCTTTACAGGTTACTTGATCGTGATGTAGCGATTTGTTCCATGTCTAGCCCAATAGTCCTTGAGATCTAATGATATAGATAAATCACGGCCTTGAGAGGCTACCCTGCTAAGAAGTCTTGTAAAGACACTTCCACTCATCTTTCGCCCTCCGACTCGTGCATGTCGCTTGTTTGGAAGCTGCGGTAATGGATACATGGACAAGGTGGTGGTACAACAAGATGATTGCCACCCACCATTCCCCCATTTGTAGCATTGCCTTGGTACTCCAGTACATGTGCAAACTGGGGCTGGCATGGTATTTTCATCAAATTGAATCAAATTTAATCCAACATCTTGTTTGTCCCACTCAGACTTGATCTTTGTCACTTCAGAAGAAGCTCGCCTATTTAAGTCCTCACTCACTTTTTTCCCTTTGCCTAGTGGTTTTGATACCTTAGAAGAATCTACCTTGTTCTCCCTTGTTCTCTTGGCCTGATTATACTTGCCTGCTTCAGAAGCTACAACAGTTACCGGGAAGGCATCGGTTGTGGTCAAATCCTTTGTTCTATAAGCACCTTCTGCCATTTGACCGAAATGATTTGAGGAATGGTGCATCCGCTTTGATCCACGTTGAGTGCTACAACCCAATGAGAAGTTGGTGGCATTATCCTGGATTTGAAGGGCTGCAAGAGCATTATCCCGTTCCATCAAGGCATTATCCCTATGCAGAAGTGCTTCATCCCTCTGCCGAAGGGCTTCATCTCGAGCAGCCAGGGCTTCATTCTTTTCGGATAAAGCCGCATTCCGTTCTCGAATTGCAGCTTCTCTCTCAGCAATAACAGACATAATTTTCTTATTCATGACCAGGGCATTCGGTTCCTTTACCTGATGCTGGGGGACCATACTCCACTGCATTAGCAAACTCCAGTTAATGAAATGATTCCAGAAGAGCATGCTTAAGAAAAACATAGCAAAATTCAAGCATTGTATTTACCAGGGAATGAGCTCCTCTATAGTAGTCCACCCTCTGTCTGCCACTTTCACGCTGATGGTCATCATCCATCTTGCATCCAGGGGATTTAGCTACAGATGTAGAAGTTGGAGCAAGCAGTCTCAATCAAAATTTACAGCTGAAAGACATATTCAATTAACAAATCTAGATAGCAACATCATGCAATATAGTCCATCAACAACATATTGGTTGAGACAAATTTTGGAAGGGATGAAAGGCACAAGCTTATAAAGCAGTCTAGTATTGGTACAACAACCAAAACCTTAGGTAGTAACAGTTAAAAATCCTCAAACACCAGTCAAGACATAAAGTTCTATAGAAATTCAACTCCAGTAAAATATAAATAGAACAGAAACCTTCAAATTTGACCTTTCATCAGGAATACAAGTTTACTAAAACTAACCAAATTTTTTAATTGCAAAAAAGAAAGAAAGAAAAGAAAAGGTCAGTTTTCCCCCTTAGCCACATATCGTAATAAACTCCAGTGATAGACAATCTAAACTCTTTAATATGAAAATACTCGAGTAAGAGACAAAAGCAACCCAAAAACACATGCAAGTGATGATTAAAGTAACATTCTTAGAATTTTTTTTATAAATTGAGTTGAAAGTTTCGCATAATTACACAAGATTTTGGTAGTTTCATCTTCTCCACAACAGGTCTTACCATTCTATCAGAAAATTCAAACTCCAAGAAATTTCTGACTTTTAAACTCTCAAACACTTGGCATACGGGAAGCAGATATATGTGGATGATAACCATACAAATAAAATCAAATAATATTTGAATTTGTGGTCACACTGCTGTGCTAGCCACTCGACTTAAGGTCGAATGGGATTCAGGGAAAGCTTGAAATCAATCCCTAAAGCCTTAAACTAGCTATCGAGCACAGTTGCACACCAGTATAGCCCTAGCAAACCATATAACATGCGTAGCTCTAAATTTTTGCAATTTGCAAACTCGTATACATAAGCTAAAACAAAAAATGCATGCAATCTACAAGTGAAAAATCTAATACTGAATTTCCAACTTTCCCTAATTGGAACTGAAATGAATGTTGTATTACAAGTTAAAAATAAAAAAACAAATAAAAAAAAGCATAATCATACGTAAGTTGCACTAAAGTTAGGGTGCTAAAGCCAGGGTCAAAAGCAGACAAATAGTATACCTAGAAAGTTAAGAATACGTACAATCTGATAATTAGGAAACGAGGGCGGAAAAAGGCAACAAAAAAAAAAGGGTAAAGTAACAGATGTAAGCTGAGAGAAGACTTACAGGTAAGTCACCAGTTACAGCGTAGGCGCTAGGCAGCGCAGCAAGACCCGAATCCGTAAAGGGAAGGCTCAGTTCTCTAACTCGACCGTGAGAGGAAGGAGAAGGGAAAAGGATTTTGCAGATTACATTCCATAACTAGCATGAACAAGCCTAAACGACTTGTCGTTAATAGGAGTCATTATTAAGTTGAACGCAGCCTTTTCAGATTTCCAACTTTCCCCGACGGACAGGTTTGGGCCCTCCCCTCCCCTGCTCCAGACCTCCCCGGTTCAAGCCTTGCTAAGACAATGCCGTTTGGGCCCTTTCTTTTCTTTTTCTTTTTTAGTAAAGTTTTAAGCTAATACTAATGGGAGTTGGTCTAAATGATAAGCAGCTTGATTCCGCTTAAACAAAGTTTTGAGTTTGAGCCTTGTGTATGCAGAAAATTTTCATTGGGAGACTCTCCCACCATAACCAGGTGCGCGACGCGGGTCGGATCCGGATGTAGTCGGAGCAAAGCTCCGATAAACCGGGTAGGCAACCAAAAAAAAAGTTTTAAGTCAATAAATTGTTGATAAATCAATCATGTTGAGGTCCTAAATTTGGGAGATTTCAATCTCCTTTTTCTTCATTATTTATCATCTTTCTTCAAATTATTCCTATTGATTAAGAATATTTTCTAATGTAAATTAGTAAAATGATGAGTATTTTAGAAAAATCAATACATATTATTATAAGTAACTAGCTTATTTAATTTTGTAATTTAAGTAAATTAGTTAATTGATGTTACCTTCAAAATAAGAGAAATTAAATATCTTTTAAATGTAGAGAAATTGTGTGGGGGGAGGAGCGAGGGAGAAGAATTGTCACTCTTTATATTATTTTCTTTTCATTGAGATTTGGAAGTTGAAGATTTTTCTTAAAATCTGTCAATACAACACGTGCCTTTTAATCATGTACTATGGCAATTTTAGTAACAATTTTTATGAATGGATAATTAGTGTGTGCGAAGTAATAAAGGGAAGAGATGAAAACAAGGGGGGACAGCCAAGACTAATGAAAATTATAATATGATTTTATTTGGAAATCATTTCATCACGTTGTAGGAAGAGCAATAAAGAGTTGTGACTCTGAATTTCGCGTTGTTATTAGTGTCTGAAGGATTCAACATCACATTCATCACACAGAAACTGAAAGGAATCTTCAGTACTGTACCTCACCCGATGGGGGAAATACGTGCATCAACAAACCTCTCATTATTTTGCGTGTACTGTATGCATAGCAATCCTACTGCTAGCAGCCCAAGTTGGCCTTTATTACGTTGACCAGTGACCACTGGCTCTTGCCGCCCCTATAAGGAATAGGCCCTATAATGTCTTACCCCGACATTATTTTTAGTTCCTAAAAAATTTACTCGCTAATCATCAAAACAAAGGCAAACACACTCACACACACACGTTTCAAGAACTGATCAATAATAACTCTTAACTCGTTAAAGGCAGATGAAGCAAAAAGATGGTATGATTGGAGCATGTTTCTCACTAAACAAAAATTGCATTTCCTCTGTTAAGATATTTAGACAAACTATGGACAGGTTTGGGGCTTAAACTAATAAAAACAATTGGTAGCTTTTGGCATTGCTTCGAATGGGAATAAATTATGACTGTCAAAAAGAATATTAGTGTATGTTTGGGAACACTTATTTTTTAGATAATAAGTCCTTATTACGCAAGTCGAAATAAAACTCCTCTCACATACTTACCTCGTATACCGTGAATCACGATTTATAAACACTTATTACCCAAAAATAAGCTATTCTACACTAAAACTAAATAAATAGTGAAAACCAAGAGGGTGACCAAAGATATATACCACTCTGGTCCTTATTATAAGTCCATTTTACCTAAATCCCACATACCAAGAAAAAGTAGTTAACCCAATGATTATAGGGTAAATTTCCAACTATACCCTCATTTATGAATGTGTACTTTTCACCTTTTTTTTCTTTATCTCTCTTTAAATTATTTCTTTATGGGTACAATAAATAAGGGCAAAATTGTCATAAACTCATTTATGTACTGAAAGTGGACTTATAAATAGGACCAAATTTTTTGGTCAAAAAGGGCTTATAATAGGACCAGAGTGGTAATTCATAATGGAGAGACACATCTGTTATTTGGTCACCGTACAGTAATCCTGTGAACTTACCAAACATGGACACATTGGCCCCATCCTCGTAGGCATGTTTTCATTCATCATAGAAGGCAACTCAGATTACAATTATTAGCTTCCCACTTGATTTTACTTGCTTTTGCAGCCAAGGATGTCGTGATCTGATCTCCCCTGTTATCAAGTACTCCTTATTTCAAACTATAAATGATCTTCCGCATCTGATAATCTAGATTTCAAGAAATTACCAGGCATATATCCTAATTAACATTGTCAATATATACAGACCTGTGATAACATTTTAAAAATCTGTTAATTCTAAACCCAGAACGGAAAAGGAAAAAAACAGAGAAAACATGTATTATTGACATTCAATCATAAAATCAAAGGTTTCTTAATTCTTTTTCTCCTTATTTCACGCAAGAAACACTGAAATTCTCGGAACTACACACTGAACTGATAAAGATTCGCCAGCTACAGTTGTCATATACTTGGTCATATGGTATATCAATTTTGATTGAGATAATGACAATGCAGGCAAATTTGGTTCATCTATTTGGGTGAGGAAGTAGAGCAGACTACTGCAATAGATAATCTTCCAAATAATAATAATAATAATAATAATTTGACGCTATAGCAGTCAAGAGCCAACGGGTTTAGGTAGGTCCTTGTTAAGGCAACAGCCAACAGAAATGCAATTTTTGGGCAAACTACAGACAAGATGCACATGATCAAGAGCAAATGCACATGGTGCTCACTCAAAACTTTAATGAAATTTCCACACTGACCAACTCTTCTAATAATTTAATCAAATACTAAAGCAAAGCCAGAGAAAAAGGACACCCCCAAGGCAATCTGTCACGATGATTAGGGTCAAGTGGCCTCTGGGGTAAGTATCTACTCAAGAAGGCAATACCTAAGATCATCAATGTTCAAAACATAGGTGGAAGTAGGATTTGTCACAAAACTGTCCAGAATGCAAGTGAATATTTCCATGTATACAAATTATCTCGAACAGGAACAGGATTAGATCACATTCTACATCAAGTCTATAAACAAAAGAGAAGTGAACACAAATTATTAACATGAGAAGACGAAAGAAAGAAAGACTGAATAAATTATCATACATACAGATCAATAAATCAACTCTCGCTCCTTTATCCATAGTTTGGAGTTTGAAGGAAAAGTTTCATCCCAAGGATCTTGTAAAAGCTTCCCATATCTTTGCACGACCAAGGCTATCCAAGAGTTTCTTAGATCCCTCAACATTCATCTCTACAAGTTTTCGTGTATGTACACCGGCACCAGCTGCTGCAATTTGTTTCCTACAAGTCTTAGAATGCACAAGTGAAAGCAGAATAGAAACTGGGTATTTCTTATCCAAATTCTGTATTGAAGGATCCAAAAGCTGAACTGCACTAACTATACCCCTCTCGTCCTTCCGGAAAATCCTTCTATTGCCTGCATATAACATGAGTATTGATAAAGCCATTGCAGCTGCTTCTTTCTCTTCGACAGCTTTGCCATCTAACATCTGTATCAATGGAGTAATGCATCCAAATTCTGCCATCTCTTTCTTCGCCTTTGTGGTGCTGGACCCAAGGGCATAAACAGCTCGAGAAGCTGCAATTCTCACCCTTAGAACACCACATCGTAACACGCCCGCAAGTATCGGAATGAACCCATCTGAAATAAGAACTTCAGAAATCGGTGGACTCGAAGCCAGGCTTATCAATAACTCAATTGCTACTTCGAGACTATGAACAGACGGAACGGAGTCCCAGAAATTCTTCAAACACTCAATCCCTCCTTCCTTAACACTCATTAATTTCAAGCTTTCGTCGTCAGAAATTAGATTAGACAAACAACCAATTGCATTTTCTTGGGCTATTGCAGTACCCGATGAAGCCAGCCCTAACAGAACAACAACCGCATTTTCCTCGACGAAATTTTCTCTGACTTCAGGGAAAACCGCAAGATTTCTCAGAACCCTGGCCGCGGCAGCTTGGGAACCAGGCGTGCCTACTTGGCAAATGTCCAGTAGAGAAGAAATTCCACCTCTAGACCCGATTGCCCTCGCGTTCTCCTTAGAGAATGTCAGAGCTTGGAGGGCTATACAGGCTTTCTCTTTAGCAAACCCACTTCCATGGTCAAGAACTCGAAGCAGGTGATTCAAAAGCACCAAACCTTCGGCAATTAACGCATGCTTGCTAGAATCTACAGTTGAAACTCTGGATATCGCAGCCACGATCTTCTCTTTCATTTCCGAAGAGCTCGAATCGAGTAAGCGAACGAGCACTGGAACCACACCCTGTGCTACAGCTATCATCACATTCTTATCATTCTCTTGCAGTAAACCCAGAAAGGAATCCATAGCCAAAATCCTAGACTCAGGGGACCCAATTTGCAGACGAGCGGTCAAATTCCTAGATTCAGATCGAACAGCGTCCTTGTTAGCCGTAGTTGAAACGGCGTCGTCCCCGAGGACGCCGCTTTTGAGGAGAACATCGGAGTCTGAGAGATAGCGGTCGAGGGTGGCAAGGAGGGAATCAATGAGGCTCTGGGTCTTGAGCTTGCCGTGGGACAAGGTGGGGAACTGGCAATCCTTGACGAGGGAAACGGCGTCCCTGAGAGTCTTGGCTATGGAGAGAAGAAGGTCTCTGGCGAGAGAGTTGGAGGACGAAGAATGAGGAAAGTGGGAGGAGAAATCGGCAAGTCGAGAGTGAAGGAGGTGAAGTTTTGAAGTGACGAGAGACCACTTACCTTTGAAATGAGGAATTGTGGGGATTTCGCCGAGAAGAGAGGAAAGAAGCTGGTCGGAGTGAGTGATGGGATCGGAGGTGTCGGTTGTTTTCATAGTGGGAAGCTGTTGCCGGGGAAGCACGAGGAAGAGCGAAAGAGAAAGAAGAAACAGAGGAGAAATGACTTGAGAATAGTTGAGAAATAGACGCTGTTATTTGAGTCACTGTTAATACTGAAACCTATCAGATTTAATTCCCGCTCCTGCCGTCTCCCCCCTTTTTGTACCCACCGACCCAACAAAGGCAAAGGGGTTAACAAAAGTTACGACTGGAATAGTTTTTTTTTTTTTTGGAGAATCATTCTTACGACTTAAGTAAGAGACATATTATCATAAAGGTCCTTCAATGTTGTAAAACACACTCAATAATAGGTTGTTAATACACGCAGAAGAATTGTAAATAGGAATCTTTCTAATGATATGTTTCTTGTTTGGGACCTAAAAGTGATTTTCCCTAATTTTTTTTAAGAAAATAAGTATTTATTATGTAAATTGAGATAAAATTTCTTTCATACATTTACTTCGTATATCATAAATCATGATTCATAAGCACTTATAAGTTAAAAATAAGTTATCTCAAACAAACACAAAATTACAGACTAGTCCATTTGTTAAAAGGGCTAACTCATAGTCATAATATTGCGATGTTAAATCCCATTGATTTCAAAATCTTATTGATAAATAATTTATAAATATCTTTATAAACCCTCATTAAACCTAACAGTATACTCTAATCTTGATGACACCTAAACTTTCATTCACCCAAAAAAAAAACTTATCAAAGCAAGTCGGAGTTGTGAAGCTGAGTTAAAAAATTAAAATAGTAATAGAAATGATGCTGTGAGTCTGTGACGCCAGACGATGTTCAAAAATAATAATAAAATGTCTGTAGCTTTTAATTTCACGAAGTAAAAGAAATTCAGAAAAAATACTTTTATAATAGAAGTAAAATAGAATTAAAGAAATAAAATGAATAAATAATAATAAAATGAAAAAGTTTAGAATTATATTTCAAATTAATCAAAAAAATTCTAATTTTTCTATCTTTATGGTCGAGAGAATTAACACTGTACATGTTTCCGCCACGTATATATTGAGACCTTCCTACCCACGAGTCATCGGGAACCGGGTATAAATATTCTCCTGAAAAATACTTTAAATTATTGAACCAAAATTTTGACTCTCTAATTTTCAATGCACATTGTAGGGTAATGGAATGGTGGACAACATAAGAAAGGAAAAATATTTTTCAGATGCCAGATATTTGTAATGATTTTAGGGAAAATCACTGTCAGGTCCCATGGAAGCAAAATATTATCAAAAAAGTCCCAGGAAAAACTGAAATATCTGAAAAGTCCCTAGGGACTTTTCTGATATTATTTTCTAAAGCCAAATTACACACATGCCCTTCTTCTATGTCTCCCTCTCTCACGTTTTTAGCTCAGTCTCTGTAACCGTTTCAGATCGCAAATCTCTTCTTAATATTTGCAGATTCGGTTTTTGCAATGGTGGAGGGTGAAGCTTTGAGGTGGTGAAAGATTTGTGGGATGAAAAGTAAGATAGAAGGAAGAAGAAGATGGAAGGAAGGTGGTGGGATTTTTTTGATCTCAAGCTTCCGCCATTTTTAAAGAAGGAAGGGATGAAGGTGATGATGATGATGAATAGTCCAACCTCATTGACAAGTGAAAACGCTGAAATGGGAAAAAATTAAGTTGTTGTTAATTTCCGCAGTAGTAGTTGTTAATATAACTCTACTAGTTGTTAATACGAAAAATGAGGTTTGGGCGCCATTTTGCTCTGTTGTTGGGAAAGAAAACAGAGGAAGTGGTGTGTTTTAAGTGGTTGGGTGCTATGAAAACGCTGATATGGAAGAAAAATAAGTTGTTGTTAATTCGCACAGTGGAGGTTGTTAATTCGCACAGTGGAGGTTGTTAATACGGAAAATGACGTTGGACGCCATGGTGCTCTGTTTTTGGGAGAGGAAACAGAGGAAGTGGTGCGTTTGAGGTGGTGGGGTGCTATGAAAATGATGATATGGAAGAAAAATAAGTTGTTGTTAATTCGCACAGTGGAGGTTGTTAATACGGAAAATGACGTTGGACGCCATGGTGCTCTGTTTTTGGGAGAGGAAACAGAGGAAGTGGTGCGTTTGAGGTGGTGGGGTGCTATGAAAATGATGATATGGAAGAAAAATAAGTTGTTGTTAATTCGCACAGTGGAGGTTGTTAATATAACAGTGGAGGTTGTTAATACGGAAAATGACGTTGGACGCCATGGTGCTATGTTTTTGGGAGAGGAAACAGAGGAAGTGGTGTGTTTGAGGTTGTGGGGTGCTATGAAAATGATGATATAAGTTGTTGTAAATTTGCACAGTGGAGGTTGTTAATATAACAGTAGAGGTTGTTAATACGGAACAACTTGACGGTGTATTTACAACTCATAAAGCGTGTATTAACAACCTTTTGAGTTCGTTTCACAACGTCCCACACGTTTCTCGCTGACACTATGTTTCCTCACGTTAAGTATGACAAATTGAGCTATTTACAACTCGTATAGCGTGTAATAACAACCTGTTCGGTTTGTTTCTCAACCTCCAACACCTTTCTATCTGACACTATTGTTCCTCAAATTAAGTATGACAAATTAAGCTATTTACAACTCATAAAGAGTGTATTAACATCCTTTTGAGTTGTTTTCACAACCTCCAATGACTTTCTCTCTGACACTATATTGCCTTATATTAAATATGACCAATTGAGCAATTTACAGAGCACTTCCTCTATTATATTTCCCAAAAACAGAGCACCCACTAACACTCAACGTCATTTTCCGTATTAACAACCTCCACTGTGCGAATTAACAACAACTTATTTTTCTTCCATATCATCATTTTCATAGCACCCCACCACCTCAAACGCACCACTTCCTCTGTTTCCTCTCCCAAAAACAGAGCACCATGGCGTCCAACGTCATTTTCCGTATTAACAACCTCCACTGTGCGAATTAACAACCTCCACTGTGCGAATTAACAACAACTTATTTTTCTTCCATATCAGCGTTTTCATAGCACCCAACCACTTAAAACACACCACTTCCTCTGTTTTCTTTCCCAACAACAGAGCAAAATGGCGCCCAAACCTCATTTTTCGTATTAACAACTAGTAGAGTTATATTAACAACTACTACTGCGGAAATTAACAACAACTTAATTTTTTCCCATTTCAGCGTTTTCACTTGTCAATGAGGTTGGACTATTCATCATCATCATCACCTTCATCCCTTCCTTCTTTAAAAATGGCGGAAGCTTGAGATCAAAAAAATCCCACCACCTTCCTTCTATCTTACTTTTCATCCCACAAATCTTTCACCACCTCAAAGCTTCACCCTCCACCATTGCAAAAACCGAATCTGCAAATATTAAGAAGAGATTTGCGATCTGAAACGGTTACAGAGACTGAGCTGAAAACGTGAGAGAGTGAGACATAGAAGAAGGGCATGTGTGTAATTTGGCTTTAGAAAATAATATCAGAAAAGTCCCTAGGGACTTTTCAGATATTTCAGTTTTTCCTGGGACTTTTCTGACAATATTTTGCTTCCATGGGACCTGACAGTGATTTTCCCATGATTTTATTTATTAATTTATTACATCAATCAAAAAAAGGAAAGAGTTGATCCCTCGAATATACTTATTGGGGAAGCTTAGAACAACGTATTTTGTCCATAATTATGGCCCTGCGCTTACTTCGCTTCTATCCTTCAAAACTTGTGCCTGTGACCACAAATTTGAAGTCAGCCTCCAACCCAAAAAAAAAAATCTCTCCTTTTTATCATAGGACTTTAATAGCTAGAAGGTAGTTAATTTGTTATTTGATTTATTTCAATTCCAAATTATTTTTTTGTGGAATTCAAATGAAGGAATTAGTCTCTTAAGAGGGACAAGAGTGTTTGCTGAGTTAATTGAAAGCTTGAGATTGGCATTTTATGTTGTAGCGTTGGTTAAGAATATAGGATTTGCATGCATGGTACTCCTTTTAGTTCTAAATATAAGGTAGAGTTAATTTTTTTTAGAGAGATTAAGAAAGCTAAATAAGTTACTTGATTATATCATATATTGTGTATTCTTAGATTATATATTAGTTTATTAGTTAAATTAATTATTTTTGAGAAAAAATTTAAAATAAAAACATTTTAAAGTAATTTAATTAGTTTCCTTAATCTCTCCAAAAAAATCAACTTTATCTTATATTTATGATCTAAAGAAATATAACCGCATAAGAATAATGAGCTCATAAAGATGTCTCTGTGTTATTTGTAAGAGATTTGATTGATTGTGGAGAGCATAGGCCCATATGAACGAATGGTGTGGAAGGAATATTATCAAGGGCCATTAAATATTAATATGAGCTTATCCTCCACGTTAATGAATAAACTTATAAAGAGAGATTTGATATAACAAGTTTCAGAATTATACATCGCAAGCAAGTTTTAAGTTTAAATTCTCTTTATAAAAAACTTGTATCAACCATGAATTGTTTGTAAGAAGATCATCCAAAGCAACACTAATCTTCTCTGTCTCTGTTTCTCTCCTTCTATTCAGTGGTTGAAGGAATCTCACTTTGCTATGGATAAGTTTGATTTTGTTAGCTTCAACTATACACACATGAAATTGATAGAGTGAATGACGAAGATGGAAGTCCCAACGAGATTTAATAATGCGGAATTAAGTGAATGTCAAAACGAACAATACATGGTTGACCCTGCCATTTGGTTTGGCCCCTATTTCCTAGAGAACATATTCTCACATTGTAATGTAATGCAATTAACAAAGTGTAAATATGGGGGCGAGGGATCAGATTAATAATGAGCTCAAATGTGAGTTATATATATATATATATATAGAGAGAGAGAGAGAGAGAGAGAGAGAGCATGAAGAGGAAGAGAGGGTGTTGCATGGAAACAGAGTCAATTGTGGCAGCCAATGATGGCTTGCCTAGCAATATATAAATATATCCATTAATTGAGTGCTTTGTGTTATTGTCTGGTCTTTCCCTTTTTCTTTTTTTGCTGGCAGGCATCCTCAGCCACTTCATTCATCCTTGTCTTTCATGCCACTCCCTCCATTCTTCCAACAGTCATTACATTTGGCACTAAATAATGCCATTGTGCTATGTTAGTTTCAATTCTTTCAATAATCTTTAATCTCTTCACTGTTATTTTGAAGGTAGCATTTGTTTGCATTTGGCATTAGGATTCTGACAAGAGATCGAACCTAAGTGGAGAGATATGGAGACATATATACAGCACTAGCAGCAATATCATCCAAAGAGAAACTAAACTCTTATTTTTCTACCGTGAGATTTTAAACAATCAATCTTCAGATCCCACATACATGGAATCAGAGTATTTGTTGTACATGGAGTCAATACTTCTTTTAATCCATTACTTTTAATGTGATTGCTGGTCCTGTAACTAAAAATGACATGGTTCCAGAGACCAAGTAACTGGTTAGTTTAACCCTTATCGCTGTAATGTGTAATTCATTCAAGTTTTCATTTTGATTTTGAGTCCCCGGAGATAATAATGATTCTCCAAGAGCAAGAGAGTGCATATTTCTGTAAAATTACTTGCTTTCCCATCGTTTCTGCGAAACAGGACATGACAACTCTTGCACCAAATATTGTCCAAAGCAGCTACCTTGTTCAATTTAAACAACAAAATATAGAAATAGTACTATTTCTTCTATTGATGGGCGGGCGATTTGAAATTGTGAATCGCGGCAATGATCTCTCCTGATTCCTGAACACCCCCCCCCCCAAAACAAAAGACACGAAACCATTTTGTAATTCGTCAAAATAGGCCCTGCTTGAGAGATGTCCGCCAAGCTCAATAAATTAGCAACACGAACCAGCACATGGCACGGTGCATTCAGTACTAGTCTCCGTAATTTTTAACCCCACCCCCCACCACAAAAAATGAAAATAAACAACAACTAGTGACTTGATGCATGGTGACATCGGTGGGCAATGCAACTCTTTATTTGCAAGCTACTGATAATAGTCGGATCGGGGGCTAACACAGGATTTCCAGATAGCATAGTAAATGTTAGATAAGGGCATGTTTGTTTTGACATAGAGGTTGCTTATAAGTTGCTTTTTACATAAATCGAAACAAACTCTTCTTATATACTTATCTCGTATACCGTGAATCGCAATTAAAAAACTGCTTTTAAACATACCAATCGCTGTTCTAAACGAGCACAATTTATTTCCGTGAGTCATTAATGGATGTTAATACATAGGTTCCTTCATTTTGCCACTATGAATTTGAATTCCTTACCCCAAGGCACACACATACAGCTTCCCATCATCTATCTATCTATCTATCTATCTATCTAGCAGGTGCCTGGTTTCAATTGATGCAATCATTTCACACTTCACATATTGACCTTCCTCATCATCACCTGATTGCTCTATGATTAGCAAACCTTCCCCACCCTTCAACTAGTAAATATGGCCAAAAGTATGAGAAATGACCCAGTCCTCTTGGCACTTGGGAGGGCCCACATTGCTTTGAAGGAGAGAGGGAGTGACACGGATAGCCTCACTACAAAGTACAAACTAGTGAACACTTCAACAGTAAGGCCTGAAAGGTATATGTAAGAACCACTGCTCCCCATGAATACAAAGCAAGCAAGTTTTCACTCATTGTCCAACAGTCAAACACCATATTCTCAACTAGCAAAGTTGCCAGTGCAGTAATTGCAAGTAACAGTGAGTTTTAAAGCGTACTAACTCCAACAAATCAGTCAAAAATATGCATGGAATTATAACTAAATTACTGAAAGAATAACACCTCATATGACCCGTGAAGCGAAACAAATTTGGCTTTTTATTATAGCTCCTGCCTTGGGAACTCTTCCAAAATTATACGCACTATGAATACAAACAGACCAACAGTTGCAGAGGCGCCTAATGAAAATGGTATGAAGATTTATTCGTGTCAAAACATACAGCACTTCACTTCTTTCTCTTTCAGAAAAACACTTTTCCACATGATGGTAGCCTTTTGCACTTATCAATGATATCATTAAAATTAGTTCATTGGAGCCAAAAACAAAACTACTTCAACAAAATTAACATCCTCGTATGTACTTGCACTGGATTAAAAAGATGTTTGGAAGTGAGAACATGTGAGGGACTAAGATTAGCTATTCTAGGCCAAACCAGTTATAGAAGAACATACTAGAGCTGAGTTCAGACTTCAGACATCCATCTTAATTTGCTATGGCTGAGAATACTCCAGTGCTACATTAGGCAACAAAGGTGAAGAACCTTATGAAAACCCCTTCCCGAGCTTCTGAATGGCACAGTACATTTTTCTTCTTGATCCAACTGCGTTTATTCCCATATCTTTAAGATCCTCCAGTGTCAACATGGGCAAAACCTCATCATCCACCTCATGAATTTCAAACACAGGAGCATATCGACCAAGTCCTAATCCATTAAGCCAAATTCTAACCCCATCTTCTCCACAACTCCCTCTTCCAGCATTGCCATTCCTATCCCCACATTTCCAGTCCCTCACATCCGTATCAGATGGGCCAGATAGCTCAATGCCATCGTGATGTTCCCTACCGTCTGAAACCCTAGCCCTAATTGATCTCCTATTGCCGTGATAATGCACCTCTCTGTCATTTACATGACCTTCAACACCCAAATTTTCCAACGAATGAATTGGACTCTGGTCTTTCAAGGGGCTATCCGAATTTTCTTTATCAAAATCCCTATATCCATCATCAATGTCTTCGCCGGCGCTGTATTTTTCGTCCCCTTCGCCTCCACCACCGCCGCCTCCTCCTTCGTCGATTCTGGAAACCCAATTTGATCTGACCCGCTTGGTGGCCGTGGTACCTCTCTTTTTCGATTCTTTCACTTTCCAGCTACCAATCGCCACGCAGTCCAAATTGCTTTCTTTCTCGTCGCCCTCTAGGGTTTCGCTAAAATCCACAAAACCGCTTCCAGAACTTAAATTCGTCAAAGGGCGAGTCTTGGAGGCTTTACCTGAGGCATTCGAGTCCTTCCTGTGATCGAGACCGAGCTTCCATGGCTTATTGCTCCGACGTACATGCGAATCGTACGGCTGGTCTCCGATGTCGCCTAATCTGACACTCGGCCTCCTTTGACGCTTGGATGAAGGGACAGGTTCGCAAGAGTTAACCATCAGCGTTCCTGCACCATTATTCATCTGCCCCTCCGGAGGCTGAATCTCCGCCATTTCCACCAGTTGGAGAAGAAACCGTGAGATTAATAAAAAATGCCCAAGATTCGCTAATGTTTCTAGAAAGAAGGGTTCCAAGGGGATATGAAGGGAAATTATGATTGAGATTTCGGGGAGCGGGATGGATTGGATTAGAACACAGAGAGAGGGGGGGGGGGGGGAGAGTAGTAACTGCGGAGAGTAGAGTAGATGAAGAAGCGATACTAGTGCGTGTAGCAGAAGACCTCGACCCTTGGCCTTGGAAGTTTGAAGAAATTGCGTGCTTTACCCTCGACCATCTACAGTCCTATGGACGCGTGTAAGCACTGTCGCTCGCCCAAAGATGGAATATATAATTTTTTTATTTTTGTTATTATCATTTCTATTTCTTTCTAATATCTTTCTTTTCTGAATCTTTTTATAAATTCAGTTTGGAAATATTAAATGTAGAGGGAGATAAAGGAGGTGAAGCGCAGTATATAAAACATTTTCTATACACATTCGTAAATGAGGTAAGATTTAGAAACGGTATCAATTTAAAATATATTTAATAAGTTAACTAACTTTATTTTTTAATATATGAGAATTAGGTAAATTAAAATTATAAAGAGGACATAGTGGTAAATTCCTTTTGCTATAATGCAGTACAAACTAACCCACATATAAATAAATGATGGTTAAGCCTATATTTGGTATCACTTAATTTTAGGTAATAAATTCTTATTACGCAAATCGAGATAAAACTCTTCTCACATACTTACCTCATATATAATGAATCATAATTTCTAAACACTTATTACTTAAAAATAAACTATTTCAAACAAACACAATATGATTGATAAATGAAGGCAGTGGAGTTTGGGGAGAGACAAGGTTTGGCTTATTTGTTTATGCGAAGGATAAGGTTTTGCATAAGCAGACAAATGGCATGTGAATATGCACTTTCTCATGAATGATGTAACTCAAGTTAATGAAGCTTCGTACCCACTACTGTGCTGGACAACTAACAACAATAATAAAACATGCCCGCCAATGGATTTGTTATGCACAACGCAGGAGTCAACCTTTACAATATGGGTTCTCTTCCCCCCTATTTCCCATGCAATAATGCTATCTCTTCTTTTTCTTTTTTTTTCTTTTTTTTTTTAAATAGATATCCTTCTAACGGAGACAATCTTATTTTACATACTGTCAGGTACTAAATGTGAATATGATAAGTATAGATTCTAAGATATATTTGATTAATATTTTATACTTATTTAATTATCTTTTATATATTTTTATATGCTTTAATTAATTATAGGATAAAATGATATTTTGATATAAAATCCATTTATATCCTAATTTACTTTTCAGGAGATATTATAAGATTCAAGTGATAACAAAATATCAATATAATATATCTATATTATAGGATAATCGATAAAAGAGGAGGTAAACCAATATATTGTGATAGAGATGCACGCAATGAGGCAATATACACCTATATATATGTTAAGCGTAGCAAGAGGACAGTGTGTTCTATTTTTTCCATGTTGGTAACGGCATGACAATAACTTTAATGGAGGGATATTAAAGTTTGGAGATGCAGAGGAGCGACAACACGAATAAAAATTTACCATTGAATTTTTATTTCTCCTTTATTTTCTCTTCTTTCTTTGTCTTTTTATCTTTTCTTTGGCTAGCTATTATTTTTGTCATGAGAATGCTCAGGTTATGTAACTAAACCTTGGTTTTGGATTATTCAGTTTGATTATGCATTAGTGGACAATAATTTTTGTCGTAAATTGCTTTAATATTATATTTGTTGATTTAATTTTATGCTTGATTATCCTGAAATAAGAGACATCTAATTGGGAGATTATTTTGGTATTCTAAAAGAGCCTGGACATAGAGAATTTAGAATAGACCTTCGATTGAATTGTGTAGGATTAGGTTTTTTGACTTAATTTGTTTGTAGGATAGACATGTACCTATCGGCTCTACATCATTAGGCTTGCACTTAAATTAATCCAATTAAGTACTAACCACATAAGGAATCAGGGATTAACAAAATTGGAATATCTTTTAGTGGATCAAAAGACACTCTTAGATGAATAAGAGTTTTAGACTAGCAAATATAACTTTAAACGCAATTAATGGGAGAAGTTAGATACTGGGAAGTAATCAAGGCTATAATAATCCAAGTAGCCGCTTAATATCTAGAATCACTCTTATCCTTAGTTCTCACAATAGTTAGATTTGTTTTCTTCTTTTCTCTAGTTAGCTTTTATTCATAATTCAAATTATGTTGACTCAACTTAAACAAAAGTATAAAGTCATTACCCAACTGTATTGTTTGTATGAAGTCCTTGTAAAAACTATATCTTACTCATTCTTTATTACTTACTACCTCCGGTCCTAAATATAGGACAAAGTTTGTAGTGCAAATTGCACTACAAACTTTGTCCTATATTTAGAACCGGAGGGAGTAATACGGTCTATGCACTTGCGAAGTCTTAGGTTCAATATTTTACCTTTATCAGGGCACCTTTCCCAAAGAGAATTTGAACCTTTATTCGTCATGTTGTGAGGGATTAGCACATTCCACTTATCAACCCCAATTGATAATAATAGTATTTCTAAATGTATTCATATTTATTGGTCCACCAAAAACACCACAACATTATGGGCTTGTTTCCAAAACCTCCTACAACATTAGGCTCAAGTGTTTTCCCCCCTCACCAGCTCCATTTCAAATTTTAACTGGGTTTTGGGCTTACAAGTACGCTCTTAACAATATTACGCCCCTTTCATTTCTCTCGAGTCGAGGAGCTGAGCCCAATTATGTCCATTGTACATTGGGCCTAGGCCCAATATTTTGTAACATATTTAGGGTCTGACCCATCTTATTTAGGTCTGATATGTAATCAAGGCCTATTCAACCCCAAAATGAACGGCGGTTCATTCTTGAGCAGCTTCGGGCTAATGAATGAATTTGAAGTTTATTTTCCTCACAAGCTTAGGAAATTCTATCGCTAATTACGGCTGGGTCAAGTGCATATCACTTAATATCTTTCTAAGCAAATAATTAATGTTTAAATCCTCATTAAGAAATGTGCCCACATTTAGTATATAGCATTGCCTCAGGCAAATGTCTCCGGTAGAATTAGAAAGATACATGAGTTTAGCATATAAATGTGTGTGTACATATCTTTTTAACCAGATGATTATGTGTTTATTTAGAATAGTAATTAGAAACTTCAAAAACAACTTTTAAATCATGATTTATAATATAAAGAGATAAGTATGTGAAAGAAATTTTATTTTAATTCACGTGAATAATTACTTTTAGGGATCCCAAACAAACACTATATGCTTGTCTGAGATAATTTATTTTTTACTAATAAATGTTTATAAATCGTGATTTACAGTATATAAAATAAATATGTGAGAAGAATTTTATCTCGATTTGTATAATAAATATTTATTCTTAAAAAATAAATTAATCCAAACGCCATATATCAACGGAGCCACCGGAGCCACCGTGGCTTGTGGCTGGACCCTATTAAAATATGCATGATTGGATAGGATTAGATGTGAGGCGCTTTTTACAGGAAAGGACAGTTTATGATTTATTTTAATGAATGAAATAAAAAAAGGAAAAGTGGGGAGAAGACCCTGTTGAAATATTTTATTCGACTAAGAATGAAAATAGCAGAAATCATCGTGGTTTTTCAACTTGTTCGTATATGTTGGGATAGAGATTATAAAGATATCATCGTATTATCAGATTATATAAAGGTTGTGAATGTTTTGATTAGAGGTTGTGATATTACTCACCCCTTTAAAAATATTAGAGACAATGCGAGATTGTAGATATTTAAAAACTGATAAAAGTTAGTCAGTCGTATTCCTAAAAAACAAAATAGCTTAGCAGGTTATTTAGTTAAATCTGCCCATAATATCGAAGGAAATTTATGTATCTTTGACTGCCCACCACTTTCATATCAGGAGGTAATGTTGGGTGAAGGATAGTAGGTTCAGGTTTATTTTTTCTGCTTGTATTTATATTTGCTCTTTCGAGTTTCATTAATGTGATTCCAGTTCTCATTAAAAAATATATATATTTGATATAAAGACCTAAATTCGAACAGTAATACTTTTCTCGTATCAAATAATGCAAACTACCGTGCATATAAAAACATAATAAATCTTTATAGCCAATAAAATATAAAGAGAGACTTTCATGTAATTTTCTAATAAAAAAAGCCATAGGAAGCGAGTAGATTGGCTGGGCCTGGGAGTTAAATGAAGGGGGACATGGGGAGGTAAGGACAAAAAGGGACAAAGGCAGTTGAATAGGCAAAGAGGCCATACCTCGAGCATGCGTGTTTGCTCTTTGGTCTGCCCCTTGCAAGTAGGGCCCATATAGTGGGCCCCATAGGCCCATTGGGCCATTGTGGTCACTTCCTTAGGCTGGTCCCTCCCTCCCCCTCTTATCGTCGTCTTCAGTATGTGAAACCAAACACCACTTGCTTTCAATCTTCTCTCTGCTCTTTCTCATGTTTTCCTTCTTCCCAATTTCATGCTCTTTCCTCATATCAACCTTCTACTTCTCCACCCATTTCATCACATGTTTCTGTCATAGTTGCCTGCACCCAAATATGATTTTTATTTTCAATTTTTCATTTGCACTCCTCTCTACTCTATCTTTAAAAGTTACCAACTTTTCAACTTTGTTCATGTTTAATATACATGACACCTAATGAGAATAAAGTTAACACAATAATAAATAAAGGGTAAAATTGTACTTTTATATAAAAAATTTAATGATATAACTTATAAATATGATAAAATTTTTCTTCTCTCTTTACCTTATAAATAAGGTCAAAAAAGTATTTATCAATTTTATCCTTATAGTTAATATTTAAATGTGGTTTCCTATCTTTTTTCCTCGTTCAAAAGTTCATTCATCAGGTAAGGGTAAAGTTGATAAATTTTTTCAAATGAAGGCATGGTTAACAAGTTAAACTGTTCTTTCTCTCTCTATTTTTTTTTATACATAGAAAAAGAAGGCAAAACCTAAATACATGAAAATTAGAAGTAGACGCCAAAGGCTAAAATCTCCACTAGTAATCTGTTCTTTCTCTCTTTGTTTTTTTAATACATCGAAAATGAAGGCAAAACCTAAATACATGAAAATTAGGAGTAGATGCCATAGGCTAAAATCTCCACCAATAATTCTGGATTGAGAATTTGCAATCCAATAACTTCGTCTTAAGCCCTTTTTGCAAGAAAATTTATCATGACATTAGTGCCTCTACCTATCCATTGAATTTCCACTTACCAATAATGTTACATCACACTTCTAATTTCATATATCACTCCCCTATCTTTACAAGTTACTGAAACCTTAATAAGAATTAGTTGAACATTTTTAGTGAAATCACTTCTCATGATTATGTTTTTAGTGAAATGGCTTAAAACGGCTTATATTTTGGATTGGGGTGAATATTTCATAAAATTAAAAAAAAATAGTAAGATGGCCATTTGCAATTAAGTTATACTATATCCGGTCTTATTTATAAGTAATTTTATCTCTCATGGGCTTAGTCTTTTTTATAAGCAATTTTTATTTTATGTCTGAAAATTTAAGCTTCTCTTTCCTATTTTACTTTTATTAAATACACATATTTATAATTAATTATCACACGCACCAAAAGTTATCTTTCATACTTTTTATTTGTTATCTCCCTATACTTTTTTCATAAATAGGGACATATATGGAAACAGCATACTCCCTTCGATCCTAATTATAAGATAACATTTAAGAGTTGATCTTGGTCCTAATTATAGGATAAAGTTCTAATTTTTATCAATTTCTTTCCAAAATACCCCCTATTAATACTTTCTCAATAATAATTAAACACAATAATAATTTAAGAATACACCTATGCATTATATAAAGTGAGTAATGCTTGCAACTCATTAATGCTACATACACCTCAATTTTACTGTTTTTTTAAATTTCAAGTTTTAAATAAGGGCATTTTAGGAAAATAAATATGATTAACTAATTTAACTATTATCCTTAATTTCTCCAAAAATAGGTAAATATGTCCTATAATTAGGACCGGTGGAGTAATATTTTTGACACATTTATTACTTTTAACTACTAGTTCGTTTTACGTAATAAAAAAGAAAGTTATTTTTTAATAGGACTAAAGGGAGTAAATGGTATATGAACTAAGAAGTTTAAGACAAAAATTTATGAAGTTTTTTTGTTTTTCTTAACATTTGTGAAACATGCTATAAATGACTTAAAAATACCAATAGATGAGTACTAATAATCAAATCAAAACTCTAAAATAAACTAGAGAACGAGGGAGTATATTATGATCCAAATTAATTACACAAATCATTGTCCAATGTCCCCCTTCAATTTCATTTATCAGTGGTCTCCTTGGGATCTCAAGTCAAACAATAATGATCGGATACGAAGCAAGGCCGACAAATTAACTATAGATACCGACAATTAGTTCTTTAATTAATGATAGCCTTAATCTTTTCACTAATCACTAATCACCATCATACGATAGAGAGACAGACAAAAAGGCAATGCGCATAAGATTACAAACGGGAAAGAGAAATAGTTACCCACGATCTCAATTCATGATTGGTGCACAGAACCATTAATTAGTACGTACTTAGTGGTGCTTATGATTAAATGACTTCATTAACACCACACGTTCTATTCATAGTACGTGATTTGTAACTTATGATTACTACACAAGAGACGGGGTTCTGTCATTTGTGATTGCCCCATTGCTTAAGGCCGTATTAGACCTCCAATCATAATTAAGCTTTTCTGTTTTTTTGGTTGGCCAAATAATCATAATTAAGTCGTATTATATCGCAGACAATGACGATAAGACTAGTCATATTTCAGTCAACATATTTAATCCAAGCCGAAGATTGCCCCAAAAAGCAAAGATATCTAGGGGTATCCACACACTCATGTCGGCTAAGTAACAAGACAAACGACTTGATTTAGCTTAACAGTCTCCTGTCATTCATGTATTATCAGTTTACACCCATTTTTGGAATTTACATAATTTTCCCTAATTGTAAAATTATACTGCTTCCTCTTTTTCTATTTACTTATTTTCATAAGGAAAAACATACAGATTAAGGAAAAAGCAAGATATATGTGCCATGTAAGAAGTTTTTCCCCTTTATTTTTTGTCCTCCACTTAATATCATGTTAGTTTAAATCTTAACTACATCTATTGAATCTATTTTAATGTATATATCTAACTGAGATAATACTAGAAATAAATAAGGTGAATAACACAAATTTCAAATACTAGGAAATATACTTATTGGGGAGAGAAAGAATGGAAAACTTTGTGCACTCTAATCTTTTTTTTTTTTGTTATTTGATTAAGGGTTTCCCTATCAAGGTTTATAACACAAAAGGCACACTCTAATCTTTCAAAAGGGTTAGAGCTTGTTTGGGAAAGCGGCACAAGGGCTCAAACGTGTGGCCACTCTCCCAAAAGCACATTGGGCAAATTTTTTATGTTTGAGAAAGCGACTGAACACACTGTGCTTTTTGTCCAACCGTGACTTATTCAAGAAGCTCAAAGTAGCTGCTTTTTCTTCTCTCACTGCGGTTTGGAGCTCGGGAAAAATTGCTGCAACAGTCAAAGATTTCATTGCAACAGGGTGTTCTGATCTTTTGTTCTCCTTCCTCGCACTATGAGGCAGTTTGACCAGAGAGATTTTGTTTCCTCTTTCGATATGAGCAGAGAGATTTTTTTCCCCTTTCATCGAAAGGCAAAAAGAGTTCAAGATGGAAGGGAAGAAGAAGAACAATACAGTTTTTGTCTTTTTTGTGGATTCCTCATATAGTGTTAGGTCGGTCAAACCTCATATAGTTTTTTTCCAACTATTTTTTGTGGATTCCTCATGTAATTAAATTACACCAAACCTCTGTCAAAATATCTTTTTATTTTATCAAATTTTAATGTTAATTTTTTATTTCAATTATCACAATAAAAAAAGTTACTTCTATAACCGCTAATCCAAATACAATATTAGAAAAAAAGTCACTTCTGTCACCGCTAATCCAAACACAAATCACATTTACATTCTGACTTTTATCCTACCTTACTTTTTCAAAAGTTAGATAGTAAAAAAAGCCACTTCTCCAACGCTAATCCAAACAGGCACTTATACCATGGCCTTGACCAGATTTAAAAAAGAAACAAATAATTGTATTTTTCAAATTTAAAACATGATGTATATTTAGAATGACGATCAGTGACTCATCACATCCATCTCTATTTATATTTATTGATACCACTAGAGTTGGTAATATGGGTTTAAACCGTGGGCCGAATCCGTCCAATCCGACAAAATGGGCGGTTTGAGTTTTGCAAAACTATGACCGTTTGGGAGCAGTTCTTTTAGATTTGAACCCATATGGTCCCAACCCGTTGCAGGTTAGACCCGGTGTAACCTAAGACCCAAGTATTATTGATGATGATAATCTAATTATATTTACTCATTTATCTCATTGTCATTTGCTCATTGATTTAAAACTAGCATAATATCATATTTCACTTTGTTTTATTGTCTGTGGCAGTGACGGTTTTACTTGTAGAAAAGCAAAGTGATTAAACTTATGAAAATCTTACAAATTCACATCATGCTTCAAATTCGAACATCATTAATATTAATTAATTATTTATTAGTTTTAAGTTTTACTGATGGCTTTTGGATTTATGTTTATTCTTTCACGTGTGGATTTGTAATGAATGTTTAATTTGTAATATTTTTTTAATTTTTTTATGGGTTAGGTTTGTAGAAAAAACAGTTTTAGTATATTGTTTAAATAATAATAATAATAATAATAATATGGGTAATACAATGGTTATAGGTAAGGGTTGGCTAAATGCGGACCCATTTTGATGAAGTCTTTTTAGATCCGAACCCATAGCAAGTTAGCCTGAACTCGGTGGGCCAGACCATATTACCACCTCTAGATACCACACACATATTTCTTATATTTTCTAAGAAAAATTTTGTATGTATTATACAAAACGAGAGAAACAATTTGTATAATTTATCAAACTTTATTTATGATTAAAACATTTCTTTTTTTAAAAAAAATGAAGAATTTACATATAAATGAAATAAATTACTCAATCTGATCCACAGTATAAGACACTTCAATTATATCACGGAAAATATGAAATGATAGTTAAATAATTTAATATGTCCTAAAATATAATTTTTTTTTCACTTTTATCCTTATCAAGAAATGTGTTTAATTGCATTAGAAATGTTATTTTAGACATAGGGTGTATACAATAAGTTGCCAAAGTAAGAAATCGAGTGTTAATCATAGGGGTAAAATAGAAAAAAGAGTATTAATTAAACTGGAGGTGGCTTATATTCTGGACAATGCCTTCATTATAGAAGTGTCCTATATTGTGGATAGGAGGAAGTAAAAAATATTTATATTTTATCCCTTTTTCTTTCTTTCTTTTCTGTTATTTGACTAAATTATATAAAACCCTGATGAACTTTAGGTCAATTGTGTAACCCCCTCCGTAATTATATCCGAAATACGTGATTAAAATGAAATAGAGACCAATAATAATTAAATAACATTTATTAACCCATCACATGACGGGGTTTTCCCGAATACTTTTTGAAATCATTTATAAACTTAGTCTCATATTCACATTTCGAATACAATTACTACGCGAAGATAAATAACATTCATATAAATATCAGAGTGCACAACTTAATCATCCCGGCAATCCCGGGTACATACCTTCGCTAAAGATACACAGGGTACAATTGCCCATTACAATTCTTCAAATGGGGATTACATAATCTTATCGCGAATAAGTCCTAGCCGCTCCCTCCACGAGCCACTTGCCCTGTCTAAATTGTTGGTAGGGGAGAGTGAGATTCGAGAGAATCTCAGTAGGAAACAGATACCATAATGCATACATGATAGATGCTATGTGTATGACATGTTAGCTTTATCTAGATGCATGCCCCATAATGATATTTCTGCATGCTCAATATTTCATGTAACAAAACTATGGCCACAATAAAACAGAAATAGAGCTTCATTTATTCAAATATGCTCTACATAATCAAGTAAAGCAATCACATACATCACTACACAAGTAAAGATATCAAATACATGCAAGTAAGGTAAGTCCCCTACCTCTAGTCTTTTCTCCTCGATTTACGTGCCAGCAACTCGGGGCTTCACATTCGATCCTACAATGTCAAATGTACCATTTAGACACTTCCATAGTGTTTCTGAGGGTTATATGAGGCTATATTGAAAATTTACTAAAATACCCCTGGGGACCCCGCCCGACCCCGCCGTACCCAGTCCGGCTGTACTTTTCTTGAAATTTTGACATGGGCTATTCTGACATATTTTCACCCAAGGAATCCATTTCCGGACTCAGAATTATCAAATTCAATGTCAATTTACAAATTTACCCTTGGCAGCCCCACTTTAAGGGTTTCAAGGGCGTTTTCGTAATTATGCTTTTTCGGCCTTTTCTGAAAAAGTGACCAACTGTAACCCCACCTAATTTTTGCTCTTGAACTCAATGGAATCATCAAATCATTGAAAATGCATCTTTAACCCCTCCAAACTAGGCTTGGCCGAAATTTTCAATTCCCCAGGAAAAATTGGGGTTTTTCGGTTTCGGCTTCGTAAACGCGTTCCTTTCTACTCCTAACCACTTTATTGATCATTACATTAGGTTAGAACTATCATTTGATATCAATTTGGGCAGCATAACACCTAGACCAACCCATTTTCCAAATTTATAAACAAAGATAATCCGGTGAAATTTCACTGATTAAATCAACCACAGCAGCCAGAACAATCAAAGATTGAAGTTTCGAAAGTTACCTCAAGCTCCCTCTGGCTTTTACTCAATATGGCTGAACCCTAGCCCCTTTTAAACCATGAAAATTGAGCTTCCAACACCTTAAAGAACATGAAAGAGGAGCTTAGAAGCAAGGTTATACGCGTTAGGAGCTAGATCGTCGGAGAAATCGGCTTACCTTGCGAGATTTCTCCTCTTTTTCTCTCTAAGAGCTCTCAACTTTCTCTCACTAGTTTCAGTTGGTTCAGCACGAAATGAGAGCTGAAGAAGATGAGAAAATATTTAATTCCATGCTGATGTCATCTTTTATTGAGATGATGTCATAATTCCCATTTTCGGATTTTCTGGCAGATTTTCTGTCCAAACTTTGAAAAATCATAACTAATTCTAGAAAAATCGAAATGAGGTGATTCAAAAGCCCAATGAAAGGTATTTAAGTTCTCTTCATTGAAAAAATATGATCCATTACCAGAAATCACCACAAAATTCCAGAATTACACAAATTTCATCACTGCCCCAAAACAAAGTCCATTTTCGACATCAAACTTTGGACAGTCATATCTCCCAGTTCCCAAAACGAAATGGCATAAATTATATATCCATTTTGAAGCTTGGGATGTGAAATTTAAGACTGAAAAGTTTCATAATTTTATGACATCATTTGCTTAGTCAAAACATCCACACGAAAAGACTGCCCAGAATAGAGTTTCATTGGACAGAATTTCAGATTTTGCATCTTTGCTTCCAATGGTTCCATTTTCATATCAAACATCATTCCCACATAAATTTTCACAAGGAATCCATTGGAAACACCAAATCAATCAAATTCACATCTCATTGACATGTTTTCACAACAATCTCAACATATCAACACAATTCACATTTCAAAACCTAACATTGCAACATTTCCATTCCAAAGTTCCAAACCAATTTCAATGACATCAAAACACATTATGACACCATTTCCAACACAATACCCCATTCAATTCTTCCCTCTATTCTAAGCCAATTTGGATGTTAATCCACAATTGAACTCAAATACAGGGTTTCGGTACTGCTCACAACACACACGAATCATATTCGAGTGCCAAATCACATCATATTCTCCAAAAGGGTTATTTATCACTAAACACATCCACTTTTGGAGTCATTAACCCTTAATCACAATTTGAGATCTTGCTAAACCGGGGCTTAGCAATCTACTAATCTCAAGCTTATTCTCTAGCCTCGAGTCTCAAAATTCGGGGTATTACAAATTGCATATAACCCCCATGACATTTCATTTTTTAACTATTAACCTCCTGCCATTAAGTGATCGTTATCTTTTTAACGAAAATTATCACGTTAGATTATGAGATAACACGTGACATCTTGTGTAAATTACTAATTTCATAAAACCTCTTGAATTTTAAACAGTTGCAGATAACCCCCTTAAACTTTGATAAATTACAAATAACCCCTTAACATTTGAAAATTTAAATTTAACCCCCTTTAAATTTTGATTTATAATAAATAAACCTCATGTTGTTACTTTAATCAATTTAATAAATTTATTAAGTTTCTCACTATCATTTGTTAATTAAAATAGTTTTCTTGCATGGAAAAAACTAGAAGAACAATATTTAAAAAATATAAAAATAAAAATGTCATTATTTATATATCATTTACTTATTTTTTTGGGTTAACTAAGCATTGATAGCATAAAATTGTCATAATTTATGTTAAATATATTCTTGTGATAATTGAGTATTGATAGTTTAAATATTAAATTTTTGTTAGAGGATATCTCTTACCCTCATTAATTTTTGATTAATAATGCATATGTATTTTTTAATTAGAGATTCAATGTTTATTTTATATTTTTTAAAATATTATTCTTCTAATTTTTTCCATACAAAAGAACTATTTTAATTGACAAATGGTAGTAAAAATTTTAATGAATTTATTAAAATGATAGAATATAACGGCATGTGGTTTAATATTATAAATCAAAATTTTAAGAGAATTAAATTTAAATTTTGAAAAATCATGGAGTTGTTTGTAATTGATCAAAGTTTAAAGGGGTTTTATAAAATTAGTAATTTACACAGTATGTCATATAAGATGACACATGTCATCTCATAATCTGATATAACATTTTTTGTTAAAAACATAATGTTCATTTGACGGCAGAAAGCTAATAGTTAAAAAATAAAAGATTAAGAATTAAATTTAAAATATTATACGGGTTACATGCAACTAACTCAAAATCTAAAAGAATTTTATATAATTTAGCCTTGTTCTTTTTAGCCAAAGTTTATCCCTTTTCTTCTATCATCTAAAACGGCAATACTGCATCATAACAACGTCACCAGATGGTGAATCAACAACAAATTGAATTCATGCAGACTCTGATAATCTGATAAACATAACGGTAAAAGCTTAAAACTTTATTGTTTGCACTCATTAAACTTGAATCAACTTTTTACTTTGCATTTTCAGAAGCCAAGAGCACCAATCCACGTCACGTGTGTATGAGCTGGCGTCTCATTATCCACGTGGCAGCTTCTCAATCAGAAGCACACTGATTCAGTCCTCTCAGGTTGCTGTGCCTACAGTAACTTCTAAAGGAATGCTAATTTATATCTAGAAACTCTAAAGCCCTTGTAAAAAAGGTTATTGGTAATCAATGTTGTTAAAATTTAATCGAACGGTCCGGTTAGTCGGACCGTTGGCCGGAGATGTAGACAGTCCGGATAGAGTCACAAAGCCGCTTTCTAGATCAAGCTGCTTTTAGTCGAAGAATAGCCACCTTTAGACTGGAATCTGATGTTGAGCCGGAATCTAGTATCGAGTTTAAAAATATGGACAGCTCTCATATGATATCTATGTTAACCTTCCAATCGATGAAAACAAAGAAAGGGAAGAAGAAAGAAGACAAAAGACAAAAAATCTCCGAAATCCCATAACTTGTTTGTTTTAATTACAATAACATTTTAAAGAAAAATGCTTCAAATACTTACCAGCAAAAAGAATGGTAAGGCTAGATTTGTCAAAAAATGATACTAAAACTTGGAAGAGAGAGAAAGCAATAGCTGCTATTTTATTCAAAGAAGAAAAGAGTTGAGCGGTGTGAGAGACATGGTTGTGGAGTGATAAGGCAGAAGTTGATGTTTTCAAAGAAAGAAGTGGGTTAATTTGACATAATGGTAAAAAAATTTGCTCTACCCATTTCCCAATGTACAAAAGTTAATGTGTGTTTAGGGATCCAAAAAGCCGGATTGAATACTAGAAGTCCAATTATCAACTGAGAACTCAAATTTTGAGTGTTTGGTTAAAGCAATTGGAGGTTGGGCTTACTATCCAAATAGCATGATTGGTTAAAGGTTGAAATTTAGAACTTACGCAATTGAAATTTTGGTATGAGGGTGAATAATTAAAATATTTTTTTCAGTTGTGTCCAGTGTGTTATCAGAATGATTACAATTTTATCCTTAATGTACTTTTTCAGTTACAAAATTTAATTTAAAATATTTTTTGGTGCTTTCAACCCCTTAAAATTTTTTCAACTGTATCCAGTGTGTTATCAGACTGATTGCAATTTTGCCTTTAATGTACCTTTTCAGCTACAAAAATTAATTTAAAATATTTTTTTGTGCTTTCAACCCCTTAAAATATTTTTCCAACTGTACCCAGTGTGTTATCAGACTTATTACAATTTTACCTTTAATGTGCTTTTTCAGCTACAAAAATTAGTTTAAAATATTTTTTTGTGCTTTTAACCTTTACAAATATTTTTCCAATTGTACCCAGTGTGTGTTTGGTGATCCAATTAGTTATGTAATCTTATTTCATCAACTTATGTTAATTTTAATTTCCAAATTTCCCAACTTTAACTTTTATAAATTTTTTATAATTTTTAATCTAATTTCTCTCTTACCATTATCACAAAAGCCCTTAAGGTTAAGCCAATCCAAACAAGTTTTACTTTTGTAAAAGTCATTTTTACAATTGTCAATCCAAACATAAATCATATTGTACAATTTGGTTTTTACCAAAAGTAATATTACAAAAATTCAAATTGAAACAAGCCCAACTGTCAACCATTGTTCCAAACACACACAACCTTAGGGAAGATGAAGAGCTAGTAGTACATCACTTCTTTCCACTATACTGTGCTAAATCCATGTTTGGGATAGCTTTTGAAAAGCTTATAAGCACTTTTCATGTAAATCGAGACAAATCTTCTTTCATATATTTACCTCATATATCATAAATCACGATTGAAAAACTACTTTTAAAGGTTTCAATTACTATTCCAAAGAAGCACTATGAAATGTTTATAAGTGCTTATGCATATAAGTCGAGACAATACTCTTCTTACATACCTACCTTGTATATCATAAATCACAATTGAAAAACTACTTTTAAAGATTCTAATCGTTATTTCAAACGAACACTAAACGTACAAGGTTATGAAGTGGAAGAGGAAAAAACCTTGCCAAACTATTTTTTTGAAAAAAATTTCATCCCATGTACCTCACTTGTCATATCTTTAACATTTCCTCGTTGTTTATTTTTTTCTTATTCGATTTTAGCTTTAATTTTACTATAATTAATTGATAATTTTCTGTTTAAAAAAGTGATAATTGATTTTAAATCTGTATTTTATATTATTTCTTAAAATATTATACACACATTATTATTTTTAATTTAATTATTAAATTCTCGATTTGACCAAATGATCTAACCATTTCAATCATTTAAATCATAACCTGCTGATTTTTCCGACTTGACAGCCTATATGACTTTTAAAACATTACTTGTAGTATTATAGAAGTAAGAGAAGCCTCTAGTTGAATTTACCTACGTGGACACAAACTGATTCCAGAGTGCGACATTCATTCATTCTATTACTCACTTATACTCAATCTGATATTTTCTTTCTTTCTATTTATTTTTTGTATTTTTATTTCCACTTGAAACGTGCAAGATGGTTCGCGACAAGTGTCATGTGTTTTTTTTTTTTTAATTATATAGTATTAAAAAAAGTGAGTCTGGGGTTTGGACGATGACTTGTCATAGGGATGCGCATGCAAAGACAAGAGATCTGCAATATTAAAGAAGCTGCTTGTGATATTGGGAGACAATTCCACAGCAAAACAGTAAATGTTACTGTCATCAATAAGATTCCTTTCAAACCCAAATTTCCAGATAACTTGATCATCATAATAACAACAACAACGATGGATTTTGAGAGAGAGAAGGGGAAAGATTTTGCAGGGAGCCAGAGCTACCCCACCAAGAAAACATTATGGAAGCTCAATAATTTATTTATTTATTTATTTTTAATAATAAAAACATTGAATAAGCAATGATCATATAATATGGTAGTACCAGAAACAATGTCATTACTGCATTACAAGTCAGTTCAGAAGAGGAGGGTCCAAGTCTATATCATGACATGTTTAAGAACAAGGGGGTCCCTTCTGTTGCAAATGGATGTGTTGGTGACAAACAAATATAATACAGCATTTACTTCTCTAGGTACTCAAAATTTCTTAAATTATTATTATTTCATCAATTTGTATATTCCATAGTATTTTATGGTCTTCTGGAATCGAAATTTTTTGATTGGCAGACCATGTGTTCTTCTTGGGACCTCACCAGGGTGAAGGCATGTTTTAAATAGTGTTTGTAAAGATACTTATAGATCGCCCACCAACAAAATACTCACATTAATAATGAGATTTCAAAATCCTGATGTTGTAGGTTATAAGTCAATTACTCCTTATCAACTAGAACAATTTTTGTTGGCCGTGTGTGCTTCTTTCTACCCGAGAGCTTTTCATGTTATTGCTTTTTCTTGACTTAAAACTCACAGGGGGCCAAGCGGTTGATGATCAATTGAGCTATCTACCAAGAGAAACACAACAAAATTTGTTGTGTTGTCCAAATCCTGCAAGTATCGATTGGTCATGATTTCAGAATTTCATGCTACTCATGACACATTACTTTCCCTAAACTTTAATCGACTTATGTATGGTGGACACCAAATACTCTGATTTTTTTCCTCTTTCTCAAGCAGAAATGAGTTGTTGCTAGAGTAGACCAGTTTTCAAGTGTCCTTTGAGAACATTTGTATAAGAAATTAGAAATACATGCAAGTTATTAATTTTATCATTTACTTGGTCTATACATGTATAAATCAAATTTATCTCAACATCAGACACACAGAAGAGGACGGTGTATATGATTGGTAAGGAAAAGAAAGCATGTGGGCTTACAGAGGGAACAAGTGGAACACCAAATCCACATGGACTGTCTTAAACCATAAACATTAATGCAAAGCTCAATAAGAAAGAAAAAAAAAATTCGGGTTGCTTGAGGGATGGATTTCTGTTTTCTTCTTCATTTTCAATATTCATTGACTTCAAATCATCAATCTCTGGCTAAAAGGCTACTTTGCATGTTTTATCTAATCATGTCTTAAAAAAAAGGTTCATTTAAACTGCACAGAACTGTAGAAGAAAGCAAGCATGTTAATTAATACGAGCAGTGTTCTTTTAAATACGTGGGCCATTTGAAAAGCAGAAAACAGTAATATATATGGGGAGAGAATGAAAACGAAATCCCAAAAATGAAGGCTTTAATCTACTTCTCTGTTGGTCTTTTTCTGTTGAAAGAGATTGTCATTTGAATTTCAAGGCGACATCCGGAAGGCATCTATGTTCTCACACACCAGCATCTTCCGAACTTATTGATGAAATTCTGTCATTGATAGGGAAAATCTAAAACCAATCTTCTGAAATATAGCTGAAGCTGTTAAAATACCTACTCTGAGTAGATATGTGGTTTGGAATTTATCATGTTCTAAGTAAACATCCTATATCATAGATATCCAAGTCTTGTGCTGAGTAAAACTTTCAAGAGAACCAATTAATTAATTAATTAATGAAGCAGATCTTTATGAGCTATTGGTGAAGTGTGTATTGTAGAAAGCCGCGACATGACAAGTTTTGGCAGGAGTTCAATTCACACAAGTTTGGTTGTTCTGTCCCACATACAGAGTGACAGGAGCAGCCCTGTTTACAGAGAAAAATTGTCCCTCTTTGTTTGTTTCATTTTCAATGTCTTTCATTGGGGAAATCGAGGATTGGATTGTAATTTCACACAAACGACTTCGGTTTGTGAAAAAACGAAGCTACTGTCATAAAAAGGTTCTGATGCATATTAAAATTTTAGGTTTAAAAAAAAAAAACAGAGAAGACGTACATGCTCTGCTCTGTCCATGGCTGAATCTGATCCAATCCACGATAATAATTCAAGAGGAAAAAATATAATAATGCCAAACCTCTGAAGATTCTGCAGATAACATATACATAAAAGCTAACTGAACAAGAAAACTGCGTAGCTTGTCAGGTCAAGAACATGATCAATAGCATCAACCTCTCATTTCTCAATAACGGTGAAATTAACTGTTGCAACGGAATAACTGCCACCACAAGAATCTTTTTTTTAATATATATACATATATAAATTACATGATTGAAATAATCTATTCAAAGTCTGATTGATGTCTTTAAGATTGACCCAGAGCATCTTGGAATATGTGCAAGATATCACTTGGAGAGTTAAATAAATAACAGGAACAGAACAATGGATCTAGAAAAGATATGGTCTTGTTTGGTCGGTAGTATATGTCCTCTGGGTTCTTCATCCATTGGTTTTTGCTTCCCTCTTTATTCATGTCCAAAAGGCCACTTTAATCTGATGGACTAGGAACCAAGCCAGATATAATAATAATATTATGGCGACCAAATTCTAATTTCTTCTTCAACTGATGATAATTACGGATTCCAAGCGTGGCTCTGGTTTTTGGAGCATAAGAACTACTACTTTTTTTTCTCACTGATTCTCGTGGCCATCTGGAGCTACCGTACCTATTGGAAAAGATAAATCCTCTGAAATAAAGAAAAAAAAGAAAAAGAAAAAGCGTGAGATAAAAGATAACAACAGATATGTGAATTTTGTATTGTTGTTTATTAGGCAGGATTTGAGATCTTACAACATGTTTGTTGCCTGGTAGGGCAGCTGTATATAATAAATTTATTGTTAATGAAAGAAACATAAGCTGTTGTTGTTGATCCCATATGGATGAAGAAGCTTTTGGCGTGGGTCTTCAATGTCCCAGAATTGACTAGCTGTGTCCTGAAAATGATGTTTTCATCAGAATCAAGGAAAAAAAGGATGAAAATAATAATAATAATTATTATTATTATTATTGCAAAATCTACATATTGGACCCCACATGAAATATATAAAAAAAATGAGCCATACTAATAGATGACTTCTATGTAGTACAACTTGATATTAATATATTCTAATTTATTCATCTCTAGAATACCTCAGATAAGACATTAGACCTCTGTCCTTGAAGGAAAAAAGAAGCTGAATTGTCCAAAGGATAGTCATTAGCAGTGGGAAAGCCGGCGGTGGCCGTGGCGGTAACGGTGGTTGTATCAGCAAAAGTTGTGGCCTGGTTGAGGCTGCTGCATTGTTGCACAGATGGAAGTGGTGATGGTATGCAATTTGATTTCTGAACAATTTTCAAAAAGACAAAAAATTGATTCAAGGTTGTCATAATAATTACTTTACATATAAAAAGCACAAGCAAAAATCACAAGGTTTTTAAATTACTTCACCTCTGTTCTGACCATGAGAGAGTCAAGGTCCATTGTGAAGTCATATAACATGGGATTCACAGAAGCAAGTTTCATTGACAAAAACTGCAGAATATGTAGCCAACTTGTTAGTTTTACTCATTTCAGGTAATCAACAATGTGGAATCATCACCAGAAAAAGAAACTTGAGAGTTCATGGTACCTCCACTTGATTTTGTAGGGACTGAACATAATTGATTATTTCATCCAACATGAGGGCTTTTCCAGTCACCTATATATATATATATAAAACCACACAGATGCATCAGAAGATCTGAGAGAAACATAAAGATAAAGTTTGAAACACAAAGATATGAACTTGAATTTACCTTATCACAACCTGGCACAAGTCGCTGCAACATCTTCATCCTCTCACTTATCTTCTCTCTTCTTGCCTAAAACATCCAAAACCAGACATGAAATTTTTTGTCATTTTAGGAATCGCCATGTCCAAACAGCTCTATCTATAAAGGGGACCCAGAGTTTAAAAGATGTTTTTAGAGTGTATTATTAATTTACCCTTTCAGCTAGGCTATGGCTATCAGTTGCCTGACCCCTTCTTGCTCTTACATGGATATAGCCTGTTGGAGGTTCTTCATGACTCTTCTTCTCGTCTTTTGACTTATCTCCTTCCTTCAACTCACCATTATTGCCCTTCTTTTGTCTCTTGTTTCTTGCTCCTGTAGATTCCTATTGAAGATAAGCACAAAGGATAATCAGTTTTTGGCTGCAAAATCAACATAAAGAAGCTATATAGCAAAGAACCATGAAAGCTCAAATTTTTACAGTTAATCTACCTTGGATCGAAGACGAATCAGGGAAGAAGAACGATTAATCCTGTTTCTCTTCTTCTTCGCCATAGGAGTCACCTTCTGAGTGACCTGCTCACCATCAGGTTCAAGCTTATCCAAAATCAGAGAGGTCTCAGGACTCTGGTTTTTAGTCACAGAAGAAGGCTCATTATCACTCATGTTAAACTTGGAGCTTTGATCAACAACAAAGCAATTCTCTAAAGATGACTCGTGAAACTGAGGAGGCTGTTGCTGCTCAGTGAAAGCTGTCATCTTAATGGGAGCACTAGAGAAAAATGGAGAGTCAACAAGGAAAGGTTGGTATTGGAATGAAAAAGCTGCCATGGACACAGAGGTTTTGGAGGATTTTGAAAAAAAAATGGCGAGTTATGAAGACTGTGATTGAAGAAAGAAAGGGAAGGAAACAGAGTGGGTGATGAATTAGAGTGGGTCTGTGGCAGAACTAAGAGGGAAGGTCTCAATATATAATGCCTCAAATCTTTAAAGGTAACCAATTCTCATGCAAAAGCCTGTCAAATCCAGTCCATTTTGACTGGTCCAATCTCATCGACTCAAAAAATTACCGGTGCTAATAATAAAGTTTTTTTCAGAATTCAAAAATTCTTTTTTTAAAGGGAAATAAAAATGAGATGCTGAAAAGATAAGCTGATTTTTGGACTGGTTTACTGGTGGCATGAAGAATCAAGGTTTCTACTGTCCTTGCCCGAAAAACGCGGAGTTACAGGCAGTATCGTAAGAGGGAAATTAACAAATATCAGACGGTGAAGTACTGAAGGAAGACATGAGTAGGATTTAAAAGAAAAAGAAAAATGGAACAGAGGAAGATCCACTACGCTCAGGGGATAAGATTTTGTTTGGATTTTTACAGAGAAAATGAGAAATACGGTCAGAAATAAACAATGAACTCACTCAATTTGATATGAGCAGGAAGCCAGCAAGGACAGCTCAATTGACACATTTGGGATCAAGTTTGGAATCTACAAATTGTTTGTTTATATATATCGAGATAAAACTCATTTCATACACTTATCTTATATATTATAAATTATGATAAAAAATTATTTTTTAAGAATCTAATCATTATTCTTAATAAGCATAGATATCTGTGACAAAAATTACTTTTTTTATTTCGGATGAGAAATATTTGAGGAAATCATGACTTGTAAGATAGAAATTACATATCATAACTAAGATATTAAAATTCGGATCGGGCATTGAATCAGTCGGGGTACTGGGTTAAGGGTTAATGGGTCAAACCGGGGCTAAACCGGGATCAAACCGGTGAGAAATTGAAAATTTTAGACTTATAATATAAAATTCTAAAAAAAAATATGAACCCAAACCGAACTGAAAACCAAACCGATTTACTGACCGGTTCACCGATTTTCGGACCAAACCGGCCAGTCCAATCCGGATGCAAAAACCTGGATGATAACACGCCCCACTCGAAAAAAATGAACAAATAAACGAATAGAAAAAGAGAACGGTCAGCGAGACATTTTCAGTAGGAGACAGCAGAATTATTTTATGAGGCATCAGAGTCAGAGACGAGCGATGCTGTAGTAATACAAAACAGGTTAAAATCGACTAAAAATAAAAATATAGATACAGAAGTATGGAGTGATAGACGGTGACAAATAAAAATAATTAAAAAAACAGAAAACAGTGACATTAGAAAGACCTATCATTAACATGTTAAATTTAGCTTTTTTTAACCCCCGAGTTAAAATTTGTAAGTTTATGTATTGTGCAAATTTATTAAAGTTAGCTTCATTAGTTTTTTAAATTGAAGAATGAATGCAAATAAAAAACTTGATTGAAAACAATTTAATTGAGTTTTTATTTTAATTTCTAAATTATAGAGATTATTTTTTTAAAGCTCTTGATATTTCCTACTTCATTGTCCTAAAAAGTCGATCTAATTAAAACAGAGTTAATTTATAACATAAAAGATTATGAATTTAAATCATACAACTAATAAAAAGATTTTATTAGTGGGTAATCTATAAGTACCTATACAAATACACTTAAAATATAGAGACATGCTATGATTTTAGTCAGCATCACGGATCTAACTCAACTAAACTTGTGTTTGTGTGTAAAACAAATCTTCCTCCACATCACCATCTAAAACATGAGTTGGAAATGCCACGGTTAATTTTTTTAATGCGATCAAGTGCATTTTTGGCAATTTGGTATTTTGGTTTTACAATATCAACAAATAGAGGTCAAGATCTCTAATGAACCTTTAAAGAGAATCAAGGGTTTATTTTAAGGCTTACATAAATTTGATCTCTATTTTTAAGTTCTTAAAATAATTATATGGAGTAATTTTTAGGACAAGTTTTTTTTTTAAAAAAAACATCTGTTCGAACATTATTTTAAAAAAATATCTCAAGTGGTGAAATAATGACTTACTTTATTATATGGCGTTTTCCTGCCTCTTTTCTAGTTTGAACTATAAAAGGTAAAAAATTATTAAAAAAATGTTTTAGAAATTTTTTTTTTTTTTGGAAAAATGATGAAAAGCATATTCTTTTTTTAAAATTCTGAAAATAGGAAATCAAAGATGCCATAGTCGCTGTTCTTCCAATTTGATCAAAATGTGTCATTTGCCCCGCTGCTTGTTGGGCTAGAGATGTTTTCTCGGTTTCTCCGGCGCTCGTCGGCCCAAGCAGCATTTACCTGAGCTTATCACATGGTGTCCCAAAATGTAATTACGTCATAAAATTGGTCTAGCGGTATAAGATTCCATTAAATTCTTCTGAATATTGAATTCGAGTCTCAAAATAGACACTTATATATTGGGAGGGGTAGCCATGAAACTCGAACCGAATACTAAATAATAATATGAAAAAATGAAATTACAAAACAAAACACCTATGTTGGGAGGAGTAGCCGCGAATCCCAAACCAGATAATGAATAATAATATTAAAAAAAGCAATTACAATGCAGCAAGGGTTTTGTTTGGTTTAGTAGAAGGGGCTAGTATTTCACAACGTAGTGAACAAAAGTTCAAATCCTTGTTGAAAGAGATGTCCACACTAGTGGAAAAATCACTTTTAAGACCAGTTAAAAATGATATTTTAGACCAGTTTTAGATCACGAAACCGGTCTTAAAAATCATTTTTTTAGACCGGTTGCTCGAAGACCAGATTTAAAAAGTTCAGACTTGTTAGACCGGTTGTTTAAAAACCGGTCTAAAAACCTTTTTTCAACACTTTTAAGACCGATTATTTTAACAACCGGTCTTAAAAGTGATATTTAAAAAAAAAAAATAAGGCCTTTTTTTTGTAGTCAAATGTACAGATGAGTAGAAGGGATTATAGTAAAAAATCGATTGCGGATACTTCCAAGGAAATTACCACCATCAGATTTTACAAAAACACTTTCCCTGTGAATCCCACTGCTAAAATTTCTGAAAACCTGAATTCCTGTATCGTTCACTAAGAACATTAAACAACGTAGAAAGATAATGAACAGCTCTTGTAACAAAATTCAGGCACACCTATACGGATCTCTCTTCTCTTCGTGACCCTTGTTCCTCTAGTAAAGAAAGCAGACGAGGAATTGTTTTAAGCGAGGCGCTTCGCTTTGCACCTTCTTCTTCCTCTTTCATCTATCGTCACCTTACAGTAGATACTCAAAAATTAGTTTACAAATTAATTAAGTGTTTAAAAGAAAAGTTTATTCAAACCTCATAACATCAGTTGCATATTCTTCACACATCTCTGGGTCAAAGCAAAGGAGCAAGCAGCTTATGGCAGCAAAGAAGTGAGGCTGCCAAGGTAGGTTGCGATGAAGGATGGATGTCATGGGGAAAGAGAAAAGTCACGACGAAGGAGATCAAAGTAAGCGAGGTTGTGGCGACGACAAACTCATTCAGTGCAAGGGTGATCGAGCACCGCAGCAACAAACATGAGAATGAGATCGAGCGAAGATAACCGAACTCACAGAGTAATCGCATCAAGAAGAGAGGTTTCAGATTTAAAGAGCGAAATTTAGGCACGAAAAAGAGGAGATTAAAAAATTTAGGGTCGATTTTTTAGACCGGGTATATATAAAACTGGTATTAAAAGGGTGGAAAAAAATAATTTTTTATTTTTTTTTGCCTGCAAATTTTTCATATTTAAGACCGGTTATTAATAATAACTGGTCTTAAAAGTTTAAAATTTTTAATTTTTTAAATATTTTGATATTTTTAGACCGGTTTTATTTATAACCGGTCTAAATAATTTTTGTAAAACTGATTTTTTTGAGAACCGGTCTTAGAAGTTTTATATAATTACAAAACTACCACCGGTCAAATTTTTTAGACCTTATCTGCTATAACCGGTCTAAATATGACGGTCTAAAAAGGAAATTTTGTACTAGTGCCATTGCCCACATTGAGTGCCAGACAGTGCCTTGAATATAATTGTTTCAGACAAGAGGATATATGTGTCAAGAAAAAAAATGCAATTACAATATGATATACTTATATGCTTACTTATTACTATATACGTATGCTTGTACCTGTAATTATGTCCAAATAAGTGTACTTATAAATAAATGATACGCACTTTATTTGAAAAATGAATGTGTTATTAGATTGATAATGAAATTGTGTTTTTTTTTTGTTGGTCAAATGACTATGAAAGTGTTAGTTAAAACATGTATATCGTGGACAGAATAGGCTTCAATATTTTAGCGCCGAAATTGAAAATTGAATTAAATTATGGCACGAGACTTATTTGGAAAAAAAAAAAATCGTGCAACTTATTCTTGTGTGTGTGAGTGTGTATTATAACAGGTCAAATAATTAATCTTTTAGCGCAAATCCCTCAACTTTTAATATGTCTCGCAAAGCCAACACACACACACATCATTCCTTGTTTTTTTTTTTTTCCAGTTCATGCCTTTAGGTTATAACATATTTGGTTGGTTTGTCATTAAATTCTATTCACTTTAGAAAACAATAAAACCATGTTTGGCGTTAACATTATATGCATGCACGTATTATTATTACACAGCTTAATTATATCATATTTGTATCGTGTGTTTTATAATCACGATGGATGAGTCAATTTCAGTCATGTATGTGTTTGGATTAATTTTTGGAGAATAATTTTTATGATTTACGAGATAAGTTTTATCTCGATTTATGTAAAAGGATTTTTAAAACCGCAGTTTGAGCTTGATCCAAACACACACATATATGGTCAAAGTTGAGAATTCAAATGAGTGATAATAGAAGCAAAGACTTGGTGGAGAAAAGTTGGAGGAGAGGCGTGATTCACATTGACAGGCATAGACTTTTAATTGGTGTGAGAGATATGAGGAACAGGTTCCATGAACAACGAACAATGGTCTAAATTCCAAACTCCAAAGAAATAACAGAGAAAAAAGGACACTTTAACCTTCAAAGACACTGTAGAAATCACTCTGTGTGCATGCGTACCTGTCTGTTCAAACACACACACACAGAGGTTTTGATTTCCTCGGAGTTCACAGCCAGATCCAGAGGCTTTTCCCATCATTATAACATTCCATGAATTCTTCAAACACACCACATATTTCATATCAATCTAGCCACCTTCTTAATCGCTGCCTCACCATCTAGGTGCATTGTCCCCAGCTGTACATTCAAAAAGCACTACACGTGCCTCTCTCTCTCTCTCTATATATATATATATATATATTTCCTTTTAAAAAAAATGGAATTGAATGTATATATATACAATTATTTTCAAAACATCATTGTATTGTTACGTTGAATAAAGTAGCGCGCGTCTGTTTTAATTTGCAAACGCTATGCGTGATTGGAGTTGTATTTCATTGTGATGGGTCATTCTTTATCAGTTAGCTAGGCTGTCTATATATATATTTATATATCATCATCCTCTGGATTCTTCACTTTTCGTTTCGTTTTGTTGCCGCCGCTGTTTATTTCTATTTCTGCGTATGATTCCATTTTGACCTATAGCTTGCCTCTTTTGTTGCTTTCAAAAGCTTTCTATGTATAACGTACGTTTCTATATATATATATATACATATATTTGGTGGTTCATCTAGTGATCTATAGTCAGCGGTACGTGACCGCGTGATTTGCGAGTCTTAGATATTCGCATTATATCACACGTGAATTTTAAGCTTTTTGATTTTAGGTTGATTTTTTCAAAATGTTTGTTGATGATGCAAAAACGAGATAGTGACAATGATGAAAAATGAAAATGGAGGTAGGGACAACTACTCTTTCGATCTTTAATAATAGACATATTCATTTAATTTGATTAGATCAAGGAAATTTATTAAGTTGATTATCATGATCATTTTGATATATAGAGAAAAATCAAAAGTGAAAGTATTCGGGATCAAAATCAATTCTCCAAACATGTCTTCTTATGAGTCTCAAGTTTCTTGAGGGATGACTAAAAGCTTTTGGGCACGTTCCTATCAAGGTTCATGAACTTAGATCGGGTATTAAACCCGTCGGGGAACTGGGTTAACGGTCAGTGGGTCAGATCGAAGCCAAACCAATAAGAAATTGAGGATTTTAGGATTACTAATATGAAATTCTAAAGAAAATTTAATTTTTTTTTAAAAAAATAGGAACCCGACCGGACTGGTCTACCTACCGGTTTCAGTGCTGGACCGGCCCGGCCCAGCCGGTCCGGGTTCCTGAACGCTGGACTTTCTATAGGGTTAACCATTTAATAGAAAAATCATTTATTGACCTTTTTTACTTTTTTATTACAATGATTTAAAATTGCCCCTGTCATTTAAAATTGAAGTTTGCAACTTAAAAAACGGAATCATATTCTGCTTCAACTTAGTCCGTGTTCCATTGGCCCCAAGAAAAATCTAATATGTGATCCAAATTACCTTTTGATGTATATTTTGTGTTTTTCTCACAGACAACAAATGATACAATCTCTGCGTCTCAATATAAGATCTCGATCATAGTATAAATTGTATATTACAAACAAAATCTTACTACCTCCGGTCTTAAATATAGGATAAAATTTATAGTGTAAATTGTACTATAAACTTTATCCTATATTTAAGACCGAAGGAAATATATTGAAGATTAAATGCAGTATCATGGTTTTCATAATTATATGCCAACAGATATTGGGTATGTTTGGTTGAGCGATTCGATTGCTTATAAGTTGCTTTTTAATAGTGATTTACGGTATACGAAGTAAGTATGTGAGAGGAGTTGTGTCTCGATTTACGTAAAAAGCAACTTATAAGTTTTTTTAAATCTAAACAAACATGCTTATTAACTTTTTGAGTACTTTTAAAAGGAAGCTGATCTACAGGACATTTGTACGTGATCTATATGAAGGCTTCGCTTCATTAATGTTTAGGTTTCGTTTATGTTTTTTTTTTTCCGATTACATGTTTCGTTTATGCTTGTTCCATAACAACAAGCAATTTTTGACCATCGATCAAGTTATTAATCTTAATTAATTTAAGATAAGAAATTTGTCTTTGTGCATCTAATTCATGATTGTTTAATTAATAAAATATCAAGTGATTAGCACATATATATTTCACAGGCTACAGCAGTACAGATTATTATATGCAGTAATTCTTATTTTGAGGGACGCTGCGCTGCAATAATTTTGATGGATTTTATGGTGAGTTCTGTATGTTTTGTATTAAGGGTGTGTTCTTATTAGCTTTTAGAAAATAGATTCTGGAGAGAATAGTAGAGTTGGGAAAACGGGCCGGCCCTTCACGGGCTCGGCCCGTTTAGGCCTGTTTCCTAAAAAGTACCATGTTTTTTAAGCCCGTGGCCCTACAGGGCTGGCCTTTTACGAGCTCGGGCTTAAACTCATTTTAATTCAATTTTTTTTTTAAAGTTTTACAATTTATTTATTATTTTGCTTTAAATTGGTATACATTATTTTTAAAACTCATAAATTTTTAGTTAAAATAATCATCTAATGTCCAAATTAACCTTTTTTTTTTAAGTTTAAATGAATAAAACATTGTAGAAAATAAAATAAATCAAACCAATTAATAAGTGTTTGCCTGTTATTAATACTCTATTAAGAACTTAGGTGTCTCTCATATTGATAATTTGATATAACGATATTATATTTATTAATTTATTTTAAAAAAATATTAAACTGGCCTAAAAGGGCCGGCCCACAGGGCTTCAGGGTTGGCCCTACAGGGCTTGCGCCCCTACAGGGTCGGCCCGCTTCCATTTTCAACCTCTAAATCATAGGCCCAGCCCTTGATGGGCTCGAGCCTAAACGGGCCGGCCCGACGGGCTCGGCCCGAATTCCTGGCTCTAGAGAATAGCTTTTGGAAAATAGATTATAGGAAAATAGATTATGGGAAAAAGTGATTGTGATAAAATGAGAGTGTTTGGATGATTTTATTAGAATAGCTTTTTTCATGATCAAATGACTAAAAAGGACATTAACTTTTATGATAATTACATATAAAGGATAAGATTATATTTTAAGTATTATTTGACATTAAATTGCATAATAATTACAATAAATGAAATAAATTTGTCCAAAAATTTTTAAATTATAACATTTGTCAATTATGTAATATAAAAAAATAGATGCAAAAATTATAAAATTATAACATTAGTCAATTATGTAGTAAATTACAAAATTAGATCAAACGTACATATTGAAGGCGTACACTATATTAATTTTCATCTCCTTTCATAACCTGGGTTATCTCTTGCCAAACCCACTGTATTATTCTTCATTAAATTCTTTGGAATGGTTTTGATTTTTGCAAGTGTGTCCATGTCTTTAATTTCTATTTTTTTCACCACTCCTGCCTAGTCTCTAAAGATATATATATATATATATATTATTATTCTTCATTAAATTCTTTGGAATGGTTTTGATTTTTGCAAGTGTGTCCGTGTCTTTAATTTCTATTTTTTTACCACTCCTGCCTAGTCTCTAAAGAAATATATATTATTATTCTTCATTAAATTCTTTAGAATGGTTTTGATTTTTGCAAGTGTGTCCATGTCTTTAATTTCTATTTTTTTACCACTCCTGCCTAGTCTCTAAAGATATATATTTATATATTTATATATATATATATATACATATTATTATAAAAGTATATTAAAAAATTGCTAAAATAAGAAATCTTTTCTACAAAACACCAAAGTACAAATTCCGAGTAAATTCAGAGTAAATCTTTTCTACATTCACATGACTAATGCTCTTGCGTATAATAAATGATCTGATCTCTTATCGAATCACGAAGAGAAGCCATGTCAGATGAAGATGCGAGTAATGAAGGTATTGTTGAACAATCTATAGCGTCAGGGCCATCGACATCAAACAAACTATCCTCTCGTTCATGGTGGCGGAAGTCAGGATCAGAAATAGAAGTTCTTATGATGAAATTGTGTATGGCCATCGTCGCACAAATAATTTTAACCTGTGTAGGAAAGCTATAGCTACGCATTATTTGTAAGATTGCGAACTTGTTCTTCCAAACCCCAAATGTTCTTTCTATTGTGCACCTGAAACTTGAATGCAAGTAATTAAGCTTTCATTGTCATTTTCAAGCCTAGATGACCTCCGAAAGTCAGGCAGATGGTAACGTTCGTGTCTGTATGGACCCAGATATCCAGTTGGGGTAGGGTAGCCGGCATCCACCAAATAATATTTATCTGCATGAAAGACTAAGTTTAATGCCAATACATTCTGTGTGATTTAAAATAATTACATTGTACAAAAAATAAGAATACCTGTAGGCGGATGTGGAAAATTCATTGACGGAGTTTTCAGGGCATGATGAAATACGTGAGAATCATGTGCCGTACCTTCCCATCCAGCCAGTACAAAGATAAAACACATGTCCCAATCACAAACCGCCATCACATTTTGCGATAGAAATCCTTTTCTTCCAATATATTTTGTTTTGTCCCTTGCTCTGACCTTATATGGAATGTGTGTGCCATCAATTGCACCAATAGCATTTTTAAAAAAAGGCCAGTATCTATTACTTTGGCTTATCTTACTGTGAACGCTCTGAAATGTAGGATCCAGCGGTTTGATGTTAGACATTGCTAGACTACAACATGCCTGTAAGACGGCATGCATCGCCCTATGAATTGTATCTCCAGAGCGCATAAATCTTTCTTGTACCAGTCTACTCGATGCCGCATGTCCAACTGCGTGCAAAAAAATTGCCACCATTTCATGTATACCCACATTTCAAGTTTCCCTCAAACCATGTCGTTGCATTTCAAAGCAGAATTCATGAAAGACATTTAGTTCTATTCTAAACATGTCATAACAACGGGCAGAATTGCCGCGTAACACATCACGCACCCATACGGCACCTGAAACTCACTGGTGTGCCGCGGTTGTTTACATAAAAATTGCTGGGCATATGCACCAACATATGCGGCCACTTTTCGGATTCTCTGTAAACGCCGTTTTCTATTCTTTGCAATAAATGTCATAGTATTCTCCATATCTGCCTTTACCTGTACACACATACATTAACTTATATAAAACAAAAACGACCACAACTATACATTAATAAGATGCACACACATGTCATTGATGAAGAAATAACATTACATTACGTATAAAGTGACTTGATCAATAGAAACGTAAATATAACAGTCATTAAGCACATAGCAACAACGTTCTTAATACACATCAATAGTGTCCATAGCATTCATGCCTAAGAAACTTAACAAGTGGATCCTTCATTTCCTTCATTGCCACGTACATTTCCCTTGCAGCTGAATCCCTCATAAGGAGGTGTGCACAGTGCATATAAAAGTCTTCATCATTGGTTATTTCAGTGACTTGATTCAGATGATTTATGACTCCCGATATTGAAAACTCATTCACCCGGGCTTCTGCAGCCATCCTTGCTGCACGGGCCTTTGCTTCCATCCTTCCTGTAAGTTCCACATCAATGTCAGTGGCATCAGCTATCCTAGTCAGGGCGTTGGCAATTTTACTCGATGCAGGCCCTTTCTTTTTCATTGGGGCACCCCTCTTCCTCACCCCCAGTGAGCTTATCTGTCTACTACCACTACTTGTTTTCTCTCCACCACTTATTCCCTTTCCTCTGTCATTATTCCCTCCACTGCCTCCACTGGTGTTATTGAAATTGATTGAATTGAACTCCCCACTCAATCCAGTCGCTGTCCCTAACACCTCATCACTGTCTCCTGACCCTTCTTGCATTTCGACATCAGGGGTGGTCTCGGTAGGGTTTGGGAGAGACATGGAGGAAGGTGCCCAATTATTTGTTCCCGTAGCCGCCACATATGAAAACAGGCAGGTTAATTCCTCTTGGAATTGGAGGCCATTATTTCTGAATTTATCGTAACCGGGAACTTCCTGTACGTGAATCACCAAATTCATTACACAAGTTCATAAAAGCACAATGTTATGGAAATAAAAATGGTCGTTCGCATAAGTGAATCACTAACCAATAGCTTCTTCTCCCACCAATTATCGTCAGCAACAATAGTCTTCTTCTGATTGTCCCATCCAACTCCAGTTTCATTTAACAACCGATCCCATAGTTGCCACTCCTTTCGAAGGGCATCGTATTTGTTTTTGAACTGCCCCTTGTCGTATAATCTGCCTGTCCTTACAATAAAGGCTTCAGATATCTCTTTCCACCCCTTCTTTTCGAAGCTAGTGTTTTTTCTTGTTCCTTTCTCAACTTGTTCTATGCACAAGTCAATGAAAATTTTCGTGCTCTTTACATCCCAGGATGCTTTCACCTTACTCATTATGCTGTTAAGTTGACAATTAATACATGAAATGGACAAGGAAGCAGAAATGGACAAGGAAAAAACAATTTCATACCCACATTCAAAAAATCTCAATGGAATTAAGCAAGGTGTAATGTTAAGGGTATTGACTTCAAAATTACTGCATTATTTGACTAACTAAATCAGACGATCAAATAATTCCTAATTCTCTCCTCTCTACAAGCAATCATGTAACATTAATACAAATATGAACTTTACCCGCATCATTTGCTTACAGAAACTATAAGTTTGTAAAATAAAACCTATAATAAGTAAAAACAGCAGCATTTGTCTCAAATAAAATATGAAGAAAGAAAGATGGGAGAGGGGTGCCAAAAACAATTAGCAGATACTTATCAGGACATGAAATATAAAAGCACAAAATTGTGCAACAAAATCACAAGTTTAAGTTTCTTGTGTCAATCCCTAATATGAGTATCATTTTTATATTCAAGGATATACATCCTTTTCAATAGTTCACAAGCTTGCAAAAAATATAAGTTAAAAAAATTTTATGAGCCCCAGCAAATTCCTATATTATTGTGTCCCTATTCATATAAGTTAAAAAAATTTTATGAGCCCCAGCAACGTACAAATCACCATTCATATTTCTTTCAATAAAGCAAAGAAGAATAATCAAGATTTATGGCATTATGCTTTGGATAGCATTAAATGGAAAACAATTATCCAAGTGACAAATCCTGAGGTGGAAGAAAAATCAGTTCAGCTGCAGTTCAAATGGGAGCCAAAACAAAATAAAAACTATTGAATGTTAATTTGTCTTTAGGAGCTAATAACATCATCTAGACGTAAGGTACTGCGAACAGAAGCAAACCACAGACAGAAGCACCATAAGCACAGAACAACACCAAAACCAAAACCAGAGCATCATCACCAAAACCAGAGCATCATCACCACAAATCTATAGCGTCAGCACCATAAGCACAGAACAGAAGCAAACCACAGACGCAGAGGAAGATGACACACAAACAGAACTATGAGCTACCACCACAAATCAGATATGCACATGCGTACCTCAGAACCACCACAGACAGAGGAATCTGCATCGAAGTCGCCGGCTAGATCTGGTTCGCCGAACCTCACGAAGTCGCAGGCAAGATTTCTCAAGCGATTTTCCTTCGATTTTGCAAGTGATTTTCCGTCATTGCTTTCCGTTCACCGCGAGAGAAGGGAATGTGTTTCAGATTGAAGCCGCGAAGCGAAGCTTTTCCGATCTGAAAGAGAATGGGAACGACAAGGTGCGGCTGGGATCTGTTGACGGCCGAAATTCGAAGACGAGAACGTCGACCGGTCAGGGAAACGGAGGAGAATGCCGATCACAAGCTTTGAAAAAGGAGAAGACGAGAATGAGACGCGAAACGGAAAGAAAAAAGGAAAAGAGGGAAGAGAAAAGTACAGGGTCAGTGATAATTATTAGTCCCAACGATAATAATCTGAGTTTAAAAGTGAAGAAAAATAGCTTCTCAGATAATAGCTTTTTTTTTATGAAAAACGGGATTATTTGATTAAATGGTGTGTTCGGCTACCTACACCCTAAAACCTTGGTTTCAGCTAATAATTGCTTTTTTTATTAGTTGCCGAACACACGCTAATTCTAAGAATATTCTTGTTTTGACCAAGTTGTAAATTAGTGCTACAAGTATGTGTATGAAAGTCAAAGTCTAATTTTTATACTCATAAAACTAATAATCCAACCGTAAGAGCCAGCTGTAGTACAACAAAATAAAAAAACCTTCTCTGTCTCTCTGGTAATAAATCTATGACTCTAACAACCACGGTAAATGCTCATTATTCTTTTATTCATTCATATATATGCACGTGCGGGAACCAGTTTAAGTGGTCATCAAAATTATGAGCATTGAGAACTATTCATTATAGTAATATCAACACAATTCAAATAAAATTTCAACTGTATGGATTCAAGATTTTCAATTAATGATCTTTTAATTAAAAAATCATTTTTGAAAAACTGACAGTTAAGAAATTGTTTTTATTTAGACTTTGTACAGGTTAAAATGTTTTTTTTTTAAAAAAAAGTAAAAGCAAAAAAAAAAAAATTCTGAACGGTGTGCAACGATGAAGAGCTTTCTAATTCCGTTGGAGTGTACTAAGTGCTTAACGTAACTATCTCTTCCTTGCTAAGAAATCTCTAAAGGAGGAAGCTGCTCATTCATGAAGCAAGACTTTGAATGGTGTGACAGAAATTCACTTCCATATATTGATCTTCAATTTGAACCCCTTAATGTTTCTTTTTTCGTTTTGTGATTATGGTATAAAGGCTGTATCAAAAGCTAAGCTTTTAATTTCGTTGCATTGCGCTATGCACTCTCATCACCACTGTCCAAAAAAAAGTTGCGAGTCTTTTCGAAGCCATCAAATCCCGGCAACGGATGGACAGGAGGATATCTTGTTTTGAATTCCAAACACGTTTTAGTTTAAAATCTATTTATTTTAATTTGTAGTTTTGTATACAAATGGATTGATTTGCGACCCACAAGTCACAACCACAAACAAACGTAATTGCGCGTATACTTCTTTTGACCTTCCCATGTGAAGTTCGCTTTTGATCATGACATCCCTCGTTTAATTAACCGTCACTCTCACTCTCTTTTCTTATCTCCCTCCTCCGACACTAACCCAAAAATTTTTTTGCCAATTTATTTCTTAAAATCTGTGTCGGTAGTTCTTCATGAAATATTTTGATGAAAATTGAAAAAAATACATTTGTTTTTGGGTGAATGGTTTAATCTTTTCTTTTTCTGGTCACGCACATCGCATAATAAGTACATGTACATTTGAGAAATATCTTTTTTTTTTACATAAATATAATGTATACATTTCGTAAACTCAAGATTTAATTGTTACTGTAAAGGAGCATAATGGCGTAATGTGATAGATATGGCGTGTTGTTTTTGTTGTCCCCATTACTTAAACTTGCATCAGCTTAATCTCTCACTGATATTCTGCCAAACCCGATATTCAATCTACAGGCCAGACTAAATTATCACAATGTCAATAATTTGGAATTATTGAATTTCTACAGGAAGTGGAATTATGAAAGTGTCTTGTTCGAGAGTGAATGACTAAACTTTTAGTCCAATGAATTTGTTGCCAGCCTTATACTCTTTATTATATCTTTTTTTGCCTTCTATTCTTCAATATAACTTACTTCTATGAAATGGTGGGCATGGGCTTTGTTATACTTAATTCAATCAAGACTACAAAAATACAATATAAACATACATGACCCTTTTTTCTGGCTGGGGAAAGAAATAGACTAGTATAAAAAAAATGCCCAAGCTGAAAATGTGCGATGCTTGTATAACCGAAAATTGAGCTGGGGAGGACCCAGGCCCAGTATATATATATATATGTTTTCCCGAGGCCCCATGAGTGAATTGATTGTTTGTTCAAAACTTGGGGGGAAAATAAAATCGTACGTACCTAATTTCCTCACCTATTTTATGTCATTATAAAAAATTCAAATAAGGTCAACTGATAGCTCTGTAGTTAGCACTAATCTTTTCCTAGGGAAAATGCACTACTAGTATTGAAATATTTAGATACATCTCGCAGGTTAATAATTTTTGTATCCTTGATTATCCACCACCTCCCTTTCAAGAGGAGGGTTGATGATGATGAACACACTTAATTTTTCTTTTGTTTTCTGTTTTTGGTAGTTTAGTAGATTAGTCTGTTTTTCTAGGTTGTTTTGTATTCTCTCCGAGTTATGAATTTCATATTTGATTAAAAAAATGTTTAGATAAAGGAATGGCTTGAATGCTCAACCTGCTGTAATACACTAATATTAATACAAACTTGATATTTCAGCGCCATCTGACTGCTGAAACAGCATAATCAAACGACAACTTAGGAAGTTTAACATAAAATTAAAAATGGTATGGTGAGCCCTGGCAAGCAGCATCCTAACGTTATTGGCATCTCAAAAAAATTTGCCTCAGAAAGCCCACCTGTGTGTATGTATACTGTTATCTGTTTCAAATTCTAAGCCTTTGCAGCCTGTGCTGCTGCAGAAGCAGGAGCACCTCCTCCAGTCGTAGGCCTGAAAGAACAACACAACAAATTCATATTAGCAGTAATGTACTACTCCCTTCAGTCCTTATTAGAAGACAAATATACTTTATCTGATTAGATTATAGAAGTTAGTTAAATTAGCTAATAATATGTATTTTTTAAAAACATCTTAGTCATCTTTCTTAATTCTCCCACTCCCTCTTTTTTAATTATTGTTAAGGGAGTATTAATAAGGATAAATTAAGAAAAGTTTGATAAATATAAAAAATATGTCTTATATTCAGAATTAATATTAACCGTCCAAATATGTCCTATATTAAATACTAGAGGAAGTACTATAAAGCATTAACTATAACTTGAAGCTATACATCACAACATTATGAGTGAAGAATTATACTCCATTCAGGCCATAATATAGGGTACTTAAATTAATTTATGGGAAACAAGAAGTGACAATTAACTCATTAAATATGTTATAAATTGAATTTTTTTCCCCCACTTTTATCCTTATTGAAAAATGTGTTTGAAAATTTAATGAGTAGCAAAATGGAAATGAGCATTAATTACAGAGACAAAATTAAAAAATGAGCATTAATTACCTTACAAATGATTTATATTTTAAACCAAATCATTTTTCTAAAAATGCCCTGTATTATGTACAGAAGAGAGTATTATGTTTAAATGTCAGACATACAAACAGGCCGTACTTATTGGAATTTTCAAAAAGCGGAGGGGCAAGCTACTTACAGTCCTACAAATACTTTGAAAGCGTCATAGATTCCCCACTGAGCTCCAGTGAGTGTTCCAATCATGACTATACGAAGTGGAAGGCCACGAGTGAAAAGCCCCCATAGCCCCAACTTATTAACAGCCTGCAAAATCCAGCCATTTAAGGACCTCGATAAGCATTATCGTCCACATTAAGATGGGTGTTCCTAAATGTGTGTGTGTGTGGTTCCACTCACATCGCCAACAGTGGCTCCCTTGGCATTGTTGAGGAATGAAACGAGGTTATCAGCGGGGTGAGAGACAACGGCACAGAACACTCCAGCCACATAACCTGCTGCAAAACTTACTCCCAGCTGAACATTCTTGCTGCATTGCTCTTTAGGTTTAGGAATGACGTATTTGTAAAACATCTCCACTATCATCTCAAAAGATGCAAATTTCATCATCGTATCTGAAAGAGATAAGCAAACAATGTTGGCTGGTATCAGCTCAGGTATTTCAATATACGTAACATGAAAATTTGCTTCTGATGGAACAATAACGTGTGTGCAGATCCAAAACCCAAATACAGGGTAGAAATCCTTGTTGCTTCGGTGGATGTATATCTTCACCCTAAAGTCTTTTGAACGTGAAGTGTAAACAGAACACTTGTTCATTATATCTTATACTGAACTGTCAAAATTAATTAAGAAATGGGGCAAGAAGTATGGAGTCCTTAATCGTTTGGCCATTGATAATATTTTATATCAACCATCAAGGATTACTCTAACTCAAAAGCTTTAATGCATTGCATAAATAACTTCTATAATCTCTAACACAAACAGAAGCTACGTTTTGTCACTTTCTCTGGTTGTATGGATTATAGATTTATCCTTATGCATATAAAGGCCTAAAGTCAAAATGTTCAGGCTTACATGGAATCTGACGACCCCAGAGAGGAACAAGTCCTTTGTACAACCTGCACATTAAAATTGGAACAAGTTGGAAAATCCAAGCACTGCCAATAGTAATAACCAAAAACGATAATTAATACTTGAAATTGAGAAAGATCGCGTACCCAAGAGCACCCTCGGCCTTGACAAACTTGGGCAATCCATCAGACAAACCTCGAGCAAAGCCAGGCTGAGTTTGAACACGAACTTTGACAGCCTCCATGGGGCAAAGAGCAACATCCGCAATCACCTCCGCTGAAGCAGAACCAGCCAGGTATATCAATGTTTTATACTTGGCTGCATATTCTGGCCCTGCAATGTCTGAGTAATACTTCTTGAAGAACTCATAAAATCCAAATTTGCACGCCCCTTGAGCACTATAACCAAGCAGAGTCGGCACCCACCCTCGGAAAAAACCTTTCATTCCCTGCTCCTTCAGTAAAACTCCAAATCCCGATGAGATGCTCTTATACTTAGTTGGGTCAATCTGAAAATACCATAGATGGTACAACAAGTAAAGAAATATTACTTTCCAGCATATAGGAGGCGGGCATGCATATCTTCTTCTTCTTCTTCCTCTTTTTGGGAAAAATAAACATTTCATGCTCATGAGAGAAAATGTAAAAGTGTGATAGTGGTCCTAACGCCTAAAATTGGTGAAAGGAATAGAAGCATGAGATATTCCTCGCCATAAGAGCCATTATCATCAACATTGAATTCATTCAATAATAAGTTAAGAAAAAAATATGTCAATCTTTTCACTTTCATTTGAAAAGAAAAATAAAATAAAATTCAATGACAATGTATCAAAAAGCAGAGAATAAATTCAGAGTTGAATAGAATGAGTAACAAAGACAGAAAAATAAGAATATCTAATCATTAATTTTATAGACATTTTAAAACTTTTCCTATTCGTGTACAGAAGAGAAAGAACCTGCATGTTACACTTGACAAGATCGAGAGGAGTGACGGTCATGTGAGTGAGACCACAGCTGAGGATCCCACCGACTGTACACGCTCCATAGTAAGCCGGAGAAAACATCACAATCTTCTCGGACGGTGCTGGGACCAAGAAACTTCTCGCCGGCGGTGATGCCTTTGAAACAAGGGGCGACGTTGGCGGCAGCAATCCAAAATTCGTCTTCGCCAATGTATCAAAAGGGGAAAATGATTTTGATGAGTATAGGAACCCGGGGACGAGAGATTGGCGAGATTCATCGCTCAGGGGAGCCATTGGCGAAGGGGATGAAGGCAGCTAGCTAGCTAGCAAGAAGTTTATTTATTCTTTTCTGTTGGTTTTATTTTTCTTTTGGGAGGAGAGGGAAGGAATGTGAAAAGAAGGAGGAGAGAGTTTAATAGAGTTTAAGAAGGAAAGGCGAGAAAAATGGAGGATGTACGGTTGGGAAATGGGAAAAGGAATGTGTGTAATGGGCGTGAGAGGAAGAGAACGTTGATACCGTGATTGCTTTGCGCGCCCTTCGATCGCACCTTCTCTCTGGGAATGGTCCTCCAATTTTCATGTCAATTTCGGCGTTGACTCTTGACTCTTTAATTCCCTACCCCCTCTTCATTTCTCCTTTTCGCCTAATGCAATTCTGTTTACTAAATTAAATGGCAAAATTTGTTTGTAGGTTTTTGTAAGGTACTCTTATGATTATAAATATGATTTTTTTATAAGAACTTGATAATTGAATTATCGAATTACATATTTTTATGTTTAAAATAATTTTTTTTTCTTAATATCTTTTGTCTATGAGGAATAAGTAAGAGAGAGATATAATAAATATAATTATTATTAATCTTTTAATTAATACAGTACATATAATTAATGAAAGGTAAAAAAACAAAAAACTCCATTTGTCCTTTTTGCCTAATGCAATTTTGTTTACTAAATTAAATGGCAAAATTTGTTCTTGTATTTTTGTAAGGCACTCCTTCTGATTTTATTTACAATAACTTGATAACCGAATTATTGAATTATGTAGTTTTATGTCTAAAATAAAATTTTTTCCCTTAGTATCCCTTGTTTATAACGGATAAGTAGGAGAGAGAAATATAATAAATATAAATATCATCAACTTTTTAATTAATGCAATACATATAATTAATGAGGGGCAAAAAAAGAAAAAAACTCATTAAATGTTAAAAAGCTTTTGTTGGATTTTTATGAAAAAAATCAAAGCAATTCAAATTTGGACTCTTATAAAAGGAAATTATGGGAGTACTTTTAGAATGTTTTACGCCTATCAATAAAAATACTCAACCTTTATCAACTCTTTTATCAAATTCAACAACTTTCTAACCTTACCTATTTAATATACATTATATCTCATAATAATAAGTCAATACAATAATAAACGAAAGTTAAAATTATACGTTCATAAAATAATTTTCTCTCTCCACTCTTTAGATAGTGCCAGATGGGTATTTAACATTTGATTGATCAAACTTCAATCAATCATTTATAGTCGAGGACAAAAATCTCAATTAGTTGTACCATTTTGCATGTTTACAATTCCAATAGATTTTTTTGGAGCGTATTTATCTTTTAATTGAAGCGATTCCATTTGAGACACCATCCAGTACTAAAATGTAGGCACCTCTATCAGTGACAGTTAGAATATCGGCTTATGCTTAGTTCTTCTGTCAGGCCAAACCCTCATATGGCCAACAGTATTTTGAAGAACTGCGATACTATGTCATTCTTGGCCTCCAGCCCTCCATTTGGGCTGCTGAAGCTAGTGATTGTTTCATTTGGGCCTCCAATTTGGTCTATGACTATTGGGCCAACTCATTTATATGGATACGGTTCACATCCAAGCCATTACCTGGCCTAAGTTTAACCCTCAGAAAACAGTAAAAACATCATTCAGTTCAAAATAACGAGTAGTATCTGTACGGTTATACTATAACATTAGGCTTACTTAATTTTTGAATTATTCTATATTTTAAAGGAAAAATTAATCTAGAGAGGTTCTTATAGTTTCTATCAATTTTAAATCAGGTCCCTAAATTTTTCTTCTGTTTTCATCGTGTCCTTTAACTTTCCATAGTTAGATGGGTTAGTCTTCCAATTAAATAAAGTGAGTGTTTGGGAAACACCCAAACCGTAATTCAGAAATTATTTTTTGTAAGTTGAGATAAAAATCCTCTCACATACTTACTTCATAAATCATAAAAACTGTTCTAAAAAACTAATCCAAACACATAGGCTCCTCTTTGGAGGGAGAGAAGTGTCTTTATTAGTTTCCCTCTCCATTTACTCTCCATTGAGTATATCTATCATTAGATCAACTTTCAATGATTGAGATCTAATAATATCATTATAAAAAAAATCTACCTTGATAAATCTCAACCATTAAAAATTGATCGATTGATAAATACACTTAATGAAGAATAAATGGAGAGGGAAATCAATGGAGAGGTTTAACTGACTCTGGGTCAACTAGTATTAAAGGAGGGCCCACTGAAAAGGTTCCACGTAAGCTTTAGATAGGCATTGACATTCCGTAGAGCATCGTAGACCACTCATAATCTCATCCTCCCAGTCGCTGCCGATCCGGTTGGAGTCTTGGTGGGGGTATGCCTTCCCATTTACAGCCTCTCCGTTTCTGTATTTCTATTTCACACTTTCCGGTTTATAAACCCTATCTCTATCCTTCTCTTACACTTATCCCTTGCTTTCTCCTTTTTCACTCTTAGTCTTTTTTCTCTGCCCCCTTCAATGGCCTCTGTTTCTTCTACTTCTCTCAAGATTTTCACCACTGCTAGCCAGGTTCCTATATAATCCCTTCTACTCATCCTTTTCTCTCTTTATGCCCCCACTCTTATGCCTTGTATATTCATTCTTAAATGTGCCATTACTGTCTGTAATGTTTGATCCTTTTGGTATGACGCTCTCCGTTGTATTGTAATGGCGTGACTTCAAATTAAACTGTCCAAAGTTTGGCTCTTTTAATGAATGTTTTTGGTCTTACCATTTCATGCAACCATCCACATATAAAACTTCATCTTCACAAGGTGTTCGTGAAATTTCCCCAACTAGTGCTGGGACACCACTAAATCGCTATTCCTATTTATGTTAGAATAATCACGTGTAAATCTTTAGACTTGCCACTAGGACGCCCTTCTCCACGGTAGTCTGGTACATTATAAATTTTACTTACAGAGCAATTATAGTCAATGCCGTTACTGAGATGTGTTTAATCTGAGTTAAATCACTATCTTTTGGTTGTTCTGCAATTGAAGAAGCACCCTGCCACTGGTAAATTTTGCTATATACACATTGTGGTTTGCATATTTTCTTTCCTGGCAGTTAAGCCAGAAAACAATACATTTTGCTCAGATCAAGAAAAGGGTATTGGCCATGAATTTGAACTATCTGACCAGAAAGCTTGATTAGGACGCAGGAGTGTGTGATTCTTTGACTCTCTGATGGATAGGCCGATAAAAAAGAAGGGCACTGACCATGAAATAGAGATAGGTAATTAGAACCAAACTTGATTTGGACACTTCAATCATGCAGGGTTCTTGGAGGGGTTCAAGCCTGAGGGCTGTGTCAGTAAGATGGAAAAAGACTAGCTTCCCTTCCTTGAGAACCTCTCGTTTCCGCATATCTTGTGCTGTGAGTTCGATTTCCTTTTATAGATTTCATATTCACACGAGTGTGTGTGTCCCTTTTTCATGTCAAATTTAGGAAACGAAAAGGAACATGTAACGTTGTGTAAAACGATACAGGCAAGACCTGAGACAATGCAGAAAGTGTGCGAGATCGTGAGAAGACAACTTGCTCTGCCTCCCGAATCGGAGTTCACTCCAGAAACCAAGTTTGCTGCCCTCGGTGCTGATTCTCTTGACACTGTAAGTTTCAAATTTTGTTAATACATTGTTAGTTATATTAACAAAAAAAATAGATCAAATTAATAAAATTTTATTTTGGGTGGGTGTGGCCGCAGGTGGAAATAGTGATGGGTTTGGAAGAAGAGTTTGGCATTGCCGTGGAGGAGGATCCTACCTCTGAGAACATAACAACAGTGCAAGAAGCAGCTGATTTAATCGAGAAGCTTATCCAAAAGAATGCTGCTCCTTAATTTTAGTCATTCAACCCAATAGTCTGATCAAACTCAAAATTTGTAGTAATGGAGTGAGAGAATAAAGTGTGATTTATTGAATTCGCCTATTCTTTCCCCACTTTTTGGTCCCCTTCACTAGCTGCTTTAGATGTTGTGGTACTCGTGTTTATGTTATTTCATTGTAATGTGTTTTTATCTTTAAACTTTAGACCTCCAATTTGATCTCAATTCAAGTTCAGTTGATGGCGTTATATATATTGTTTTATCCTTTTGTTAAATATACTTTTGTCTGAAAAAATTCACCTTTTGCTTCAAGCTAGATATGAGTACAGACGTTTCTTGCATGTTCTCTTCCCCTCAAGTTAGGCATCAACTTTCTTTAACTTGATTGCTTCACTTTACGCCCAAATTAATTTATGTTAGCGTATTCTTTGTTAGAGATCTGATCATAGATGTCGCATTTTCCAATTTCATTTTGCCAACTTTCTCAAAAACAGTAGACTTCATATTTTGTATGTTTTCAATTGTGGGTTGGTATTCGTGTTTTATATAAAATGAGTTGTAACATATGGATTATTTTATTTAAAATCGTATAAAAAGCGATCATATGTATGCACAGTTAGAGCCGATAATATGAGCTCAACCCATGAGTCCGCGGGTTTTGACGGGTTTTCCCAACCCGCAAAAATGCGGGCCTGTGGCACAACCCGCGGGTTAATGCGGGCCGGCCCGCAAAATTTTTTTAAATTTTATTTACGTATAATAATTTTATAAAACTTATAAGTTTTTCAATCTTATCTTGGTATCTCCTAATCTAAAGAGAAAAAATCTTATTTTCTTCCCTTCTTCTTTAAACAAAATTATTATATCTTGGTTGCTTGAGGATGAGTTTATGGTTTGTTTATAAACTCTAACAAATTTGATAACTTTATCTCTTAAATTTTAGATTATGTTTTTAAATTTTTATAAAAGAAATAATTGATACTAGGAAGGTAAATTTAATTATTCATATATATGTGTCTCATATTTTCAATCCTCTTTAAAAAATATGAAATTTTTTTTAAAAAAAATGCAGGCCTACAGGCTGGCCCGCAACCCGCACACTGCAGGTTAGGGTTGGCATTTTGCCAACCCGCAGAAGTGCGGGTTGCACAAGCCCGTACCGCGCAGACCGCGGGTTGATGCGGGCTTGCTCGTATTTCCAGCTATATACACAGTGCCTTAGAGGTTTTAGGCGTACGTATCAGCAACTGAAATTGATTACTGTGTTAAAACGTGTAGATAAGGAAAAAAAAAGGTGAACTAACAAAGTAATTGTCATTTCTGTATTGATTGTATTTTTTTTTCGGCAAAAATATTTGCATAATACTCTAATTATTTCTATTGATAATTTTTGCAAAAAGGAGTTCAGATCTCTATCGTTTTTCTTGGTAAGTGAAAACATCCCATGGGACTCTTGCTCGGTGGACAAGTAATTAATGTAGCGTCCATTCCACTTTTTGATCATTAATTAACTGATTTAAAAACTCCAAGCTCGCATCCTTTCGGCATAATAGGAATTGGGAATGATGGGCAGGCAACCAAAAAAAAAAAAAAAAGACATCACATGATAAAGAATGATAGTATTAATTGAACAAAATCGTGGCATTTTATTGCGAAAGCATTAATTGCATTGCCGAGTTAACTAAAATTTTTTAAGACAATTACAGTTAGGTCTCAATTAAAAAATAAAATAAAAAAATGATCCTTTAAAATTTCAAAATGAAAAAATAATCCTAAAAAATTGTCAATAGAGACTCATATAATAATAGTTGTCAATAATTTATATATAGGGTTATGAATGAGATCATTTTTTCATTTTGAGATTTTAAAAATTATTTCTTTATCTTTCTTCTTATTCAGGACTTGACTGTAATTCTCTCTGTTATTTTTTTTTGACAAAACCGAATTAAGGAATTCTCCTGATATATTTTTTATTCCTGTTTGTCCATATCACCAAAAGCGAAATTCACCTTCCACGACGCCGTTTTTTTCCGCCGCCAAATTTAGAGCGAGGGCAAAAAAGTAAGTATCGTGAAAAAAAACCAGTCAGAAGACTTTTCATTTCAGTTTACCATATTCCGATATTCTCTAGGATTTCTGAAGCGGTGTCGTTTCGACGAGCTCATCCCCGCCACCGACCACCCCGCGACTCGAAAAAGCGCTCCGTTTCCCCCTCCACCACAATCGGTCCCATCTTTCTTCGATTTTCTCGAGAAAATATAGCGCCGAGGAAATCTCGGTCCTTCCCTGAGCAGAGCAAGGTGCGTTTTTACTTATATATACATAGCATAAAGCGATGGATCGGAGGAGAACTTCAAGTCCTGTGTACACGCGGCAGTGGAGCGGTTCCAGCAGCACCGGCTCATCATCTCCGGCGATGTCGCCGGCTCATCCTCAGTCCCGTCTTGGTACGTCTTCCACTGGCCTCTCTACCATCAAGCGGACGCAAAACGTAGCAGCCAAAAAAGCTGCACAGCGTCTGGCTCAGGTCATGGCGTCTCAGACAGCCGATGACGACGAAGAAGATGATGATCTCGGGTTTCGTTACAGTGCCTCGACGCCTCCAGCCGTTACTTCTTACTCCAGCAACTTCAATAATAACAAGAATGGCGTCACCACCACCATCCCTCCGATTTCGCTAGCAAGACCTAATAGATCTCCCTCTCCTGCGGTAATTCTGACGACAAATGTTCTCCGAGGCTCATTTCTGATGTGTTAATGATTTTATTTGGCTGAATTCGGCCTTTGTATAATGGATTACGAAATTGGACTAGGGCGATTTATTTGAATTTGTTAGTTGGACCCTGGAAAGCGAAATTGGGCGGGGAAATCTTTAGTTTCGAGGACTATTTGGCTTACTGATGCGTTACCTGAATATATTCTTTCTTCTCCCCTTTCCCCAATTTTATATACGGAAAATTGGTAGTGTGTGGTTTTCTTCGGCAGGCGTCACGCTGCTTCTAATTAGCTAAAACGATTTTGATCTTTTTATTAGTTAGGTCGGAACTTTGTAGAGCATGCTCAGTCAGTTCGTTCAACATCAGCTGGAAGACCAGCAGTGTCTGCTCGCACGACAACGTTGGTGCCACCCAGCAAATCCACGATTAGAACGCCAATGGCCATACCTCCTATCGATCCTCCATCCAATCGAAATAGAGATCACAAAAGGTAGAGCTTGTTTATCCCTTGATATGTCCTCTGCTTATAACGAGTTGTATCTTTTTTGTGATTTGCTTGTTGGGAATGAGCTAATACTATGCACCTAAGCATCATAAATATACAGGACAAATCATGTGATTCTCGTGTATGTTCATTATGCTGTGGATGACTTGTGCCTCTATGAACTTTTTTATCCTTGGACAATGATTTCAGGTTTTCATCAGATATTGGACAACTCAACCCAAAAGGCACAGGAGACATGCGTGAAGCTTCTGCACTCCGTGATGAAGTACATTATATATGCCATAACTTTTTCTCCACAATTAATTTTGATGATCCTTATATTAGCAAATCTAGCTCATAAACTTTACTTTTTGTGGATTTTGTATTGCAATCTTTAAATGATTGATACTGAAGCTGATTCATTGTTACTACAGCTTGATATGCTACAAGAAGAAAATGATGTTATATTGGACAAGGTTTGCTCCTTCAACCCCGAAAATACTTGGCTTTATATTCATGTTATGTGATGATGAAGTATATGCCTGATGACATTTACAGCTAAGACATGCAGAGGAAAGACGCGAAGAAGCAGAGGCTAGAGCTAGGGAGCTTGAGAAACAGGTGATTTATTCTGGATGCTCACTAAACATTGAAGAGTAGCTTAATGCTATACTGTCAATATCAGATTTTGAATAATTACTCTACTTCTAAGAAACACTCTGTAACTAGACGTGGAATGAAGTATGAGCTACTTAAAAATACAAGATGCTTAAGACATATTGTTGTTTTTCTGTATGCTGATTCTTAAATGATCCATATCTTTGTACTCTTTGATTTTAATCTTGGTAGGTTGCCTCCCTTGGAGAAGGTGTATCCCTGGAAGCCAAATTGATGAGCAGGTAAGCTTTCTTCAAATCTCCTTATTCTTTGTTGGCTCCTGTATAGATTTTAATTTCTGTGAGGTGAATTTGCAGGAAAGAAGCTGCTCTGCGACAAAGAGAGGTATTTTTAATGAATAAATTTTAAATATGCAAGAAAAATTTGATTAATAATAGTTGAAACTTTAAAGTTTTATTTGCTTTGATCAAAGCTGCTTCTTAAGCCGCTGTGAGTTCTTCGATGTTCTGATCTTGCATTTTCCAGTAGCACTTATATGCTCATATTCATGTGAGGGAGCAAGAGTCATATTCAATCATGCAGATAGTTTTGTAAAATCTTAATTTTATAGTGAAAGCTCTATTTTCAATTTCAGTTTTTTGTTAATATTGTGGGATTTGAGTAAGAAGATTGTCTACGCTTGCCATTTAGCCCCTCCACCCAATAAAAAAAGGGGAGAAAATTCACCAATGGGCTTCTTTCAAATAATGTTATTTGACTAACCAATATTTTTGCTACAGGCTGCTCTCAAGGCTGCACAACAAACAAGGGATGTGAAAGATGATGAAATTGCCACCCTTCGTGTAGAAATTCAGGTAATTTTTAACTAGCTGGGCATTGTTTCTTGTTAAAATTGTAATATACTTGTTGTAGTCAAGTGTTTCCTGGTCTGGATTGTAATTCTCTTTATTGTCTTTATTAGAATCTAAAAGATGATGCTGCATCAGCTGTGGAGCAACAGCAGGAAGCAGAATCTGAAGCAAAGTCTCTTCGTACAATGACTCAGAGAATGATTTTGACCCAAGAAGAAATGGTTTGTATTTTTTTCAATGAAATGAGTATTAGTGACTTATTCTCTTTTGTTCATCTGCCTTCCTACATTTCCTGTCTTTTTTCAGGAGGAAGTTGTCCTGAAGAGGTGTTGGCTTGCTCGCTACTGGGGTCTTGCTGTAAAATATGGTAATGGAAGTCTTATGTTATTGCATTCTCTTGTCTGCTTTGCAAAAAAAGAAGAAGAAAAATAAATCATGGGTTCAATTCTTTTATCTGGGATTGGTTATTTATAAAATTTTGATGACAAATATTTTGCAGAATTCCATGTGCCTATTGATATCAAAGTATTTGTATTTGTAATTCTTTGGCATGTTCTTTCCATGGTTTATAGGAATATGTGCTGATGTAGCACAGTCCAAGCATGAACATTGGTCTTCTCTAGCTCCTCTTCCTTTTGAAGTTGTCATTTCTGCCGGGCAAAAGGCTAAGGAAGAATCTTGGAACAAGGGTGAGTTGACTTTTAAAAATTTTGATTGGACTTGTTTTTTCTCCTAAATTAGCTAAAGTAAAGTCTAATTAAATTGCATCGCCCAGGTGCTGATGATCCTGATAGGAGTAAAGTTGTTCGTGACTTGAGTGATCTCACTGGGGAAGGAAACATTGAGAGCATGCTTTCAGTAGAAATGGGTTTAAGAGAACTTGCTTCTCTAAAGGTTCTCCGTTAACATCATTTAAGTTAATGCTGAGTTCATTTATTTTTTTTAATATTTAACACTACCCTTTGGACATCTTAGATGCTAGGAAGCACATTTTTAAGCTATAACTTTCTTAAAACAAGGATTCTATTCTAATCACCCCTAAATTTGTATCATGTCCTGTTTGTTTGAAATTTGATTTCCTTTATATCTTTTGGATTTTTTTGGGGCGGATTTTCCTTTTTATTGAGTTCATTTTGGTAAAAATTCATACTGTAGGTTGAGGATGCTGTTGTGCTTGCATTAGCCCAACACAGACGCCCAAATTCGGTTCGGCATTCAATTTTAGGTATCTTAATTTAGCCATTCTCTTATTTAATGATCGATTTTTTAATATTTTAATTTAATTTGATTTCAGAAATCTGTTTGGTTATTCGTTACTTCAGGTGTACTTTCCCCCCCCTCTTTTTTCATTTTTTTCTCTGCATTTGGTCTGGTTTTAGGCGCTATGGTAGTTTTATTAACCACTAATATTTAGACCTAGATTGTAAGCTATAAACCCTGGTCTGAAGCTTATGGGATTGCTAGATGAACCCGATCATGATTGTAATCTGAGAATTAAATATTTTACCAATTTAGTGTTACTTGGTAATTTATGGTTGGGCATATTCTTAACTATAGGGACTTGTGAAGACCTTGGGCTATCTGTGTTGGAATGATACACAGTCAGTCCAAACCCTAACAATACAATGTGTATAGAGCCTCCTTAAGCTGTTTAGACCTAGCAACTAATGCTTAAATCAATTGTTGGTCTAAAGGAAAACCTGCATATTAGAGATGAATATGATCATATAGAGGGTACAACAACAACGGTGAGAAGAGCCTTATCCTACTAAATTAGGTCAGCTACATCAACAACTTATTCCTTAGATATATCATTCACATTATGATATATAGAGGGTATGGATGAATAATAGTTGATAAAAAGGGGACAGAAAAAGGCATTGGAATGGGATTTGTAAGAGTTGGAGGGTTTGAAAGATGATGATTGGATGAATCACAACTTCAGAAAGTAGCATGTGTTAAAGTATGGTTTTTACACAATGGGCAATATTTATTGTTGACATTATCATCCTCGTTGTTATTTGCTAATAATAGGTGTTCTCTGTAAATATTTTTTGGGTGTTTAATATTATGTTCTAATGCTCATTTGTGATTAAGGGTATATTTGATTTTAAGCACTACCTTATGTTGGAAGTAGGGTGTTATGATCCTTCACCTGATCTGGATGTGTATATTTCTTTGTCTTTTTTCCTTCCAGATTCCAAGTCACATGGTGACCCTAAATTTGTGGAAGCATTTGGTAAGAAACAAGTTGCCATTGCTCACCTTGGTGTTTAATTTGGCATGATTTTACTTATCTAAAAAGTGGGAGATCACATGTTAGACATCTGTGTTATACTCTGTGTTTATCATCTATGGTTCATATGTCAATTGTATATTCTTTTCCGGAGTAAATTATCATCCCTTCCTTCTTTGTTTATGAAATTATTTACAAACTATTCATGACACCTAAAAGTGACCAAAGTAACCTCTAGCCTCTAGGATATGGTCCCAAAAAAAAAAACCTCTTGGATAATGTTGCTTTCCACTCCAGTATTAAATTATTAAAAATATAACTTCCAAATGTGTATCTTAAACCTTTATGTCAATTTCGATGTTCTTTATTTTTTGTTGAATTTCTTTGTTTTTAATAACTATTTAATATTTAATAATTTCATTGTCAAATGATTTTACAGTTGAATAAATTTAGAAAAGTAACTTTTATGTGTTCGTTTGGAATAACTTATTTTTTACTTATAAGTGCTTATAAATCTTGATTTACGGTATACGAGGTAAGTATGTGAGATGGGTTTTTTCTCGACTTGCGTAATAAGCACTTATTTTCTAAAAAAAAGCTATTCCAAACATAGCCATATCATTCAAATATATATATTTAATACTTATTTTTTGAGATTAGTGGTATATGAAGCCATTTTTGTCAAAATAAATATACTTGCAGCTTATGGGTTGTTGTGAGTGAGGCAAGTGTAACAGAGTTTTGCGTTTTCTTAGACAAAGGAGAGGGACATGTAATTCGGACATCCTTTTGGAGAGGGGAGGCAAATTCAATTTTTTTCCTTTATTTGAAGTTGCTTGTTCTTATAGTTGCATGCCTGGCAGATGACCTAGTGAATCTGATGATTTTCTATTATGCTGTTTCCTACAGAATTAAGTGAAGAGGAGGCAGAAGATGTTCTTTTTAAAGAGGTCAGTCGCTTGCTCTTGGTCCGAGCTCTGAAATTTTAACTTGCACATCCATTCGATGTTATTGCATATTCATCTTTGCTGCCATTTGTCCCATTCCCATATTTAGCATATAGAAAGGACGAGAATGTCCTATATGATTACAAGGGCATACACCTCAATATGACAAAATTTGCGATAAATTATTTTGAAATATCTGTTTTTATTTTGTTTTTCCCCCTTCTGTTCAAGATCAGACCTGTTGGTTAGGAAATTCAGGTTATTGTTTGTCGTGTATTTATCCATTAAACTCAATCCTGTGAAGCGAACACTTAAAATGAAGGTTTCTGAGGAAACATGTTTGTGCCTGATTTAGTTAGATGCAAAGAATTGTTAGTGAAATACAGTTTGCGCGTATAACCTATTACATTTAATTTATAAATTCTAAATATTTGCAGGCATGGCTAACTTACTTTTGGCGAAGAGCCTTAGTTCATGGTGTAGAAGAGGGTATTACAGAAGAGCGCCTTCAGTTTTGGATTGCCCGCAGTGGGCATTCTACAACTTCACATGATGCTGTTGATGGTAAGCCTTCAATCTTAAATAGCGTTAAATTGAACTGAAATAGCATCTGCTTTTGGCTAAGTGCATCATATTAGATTTTAACACAAAATGGATTGGTTAATTAAAGATGTACTTATATTTGTTTATCAATTTGTAAGCTCACTTCACTGCTTATCACAGTTGAGCGAGGTTTGTTTGAGCTGAGAAAGCTGGGGATAGAACAGCAGCTTTGGGAAGCATCTCGGAAAGAAATTGATCTGCTTCCAGGATCTACGGTTGCTAATCACAAGCCTACCCCGGAGTCGGAAGCCTAATGGTGATTTTGGTAGCCTTATTTGTTGATTGATTATTTGTTCCATATGTACATGCGTTTTCCCACCTACCTCCTGCACGCTTTGTCGTCTCCTTTATATTTGTATCGCATACAAAAGAAAGCAAGAACAGGTACATAGCAAGAGGGACATCGTGCATTGTATTTTTGAAACTGAATATATATTATCATTCTTTTTGTTTACTTTTGCACCTCCAGAAATCAATCAGTTTGGTGTGCGATGAAAATTTCACAAGTATGGTGGTAATTATTGTTTTTCCTCTTTAATGTGTTTTTAATTTCATTATCAGTTATCTTGGTGTCAACTTCGTTCTTTGACAACATAATCGCATTCTTTCCGTTACCTGTTTCCTTCAAGTGCTTCATGCTGCTAAACTGCGATCGCTGCGTTTTCTAAACAACAACTTGCGAAGGGCTAAAATTCCCTTCCAATTTTCTATTCAAACGACACAAGTACAAATATAATCCCGAAAACTTCACAGGGTCTCCCTTTTCTTTTTAAGCACTGGTATCTTCTTATTAGAGATAATTTTGTAATTCTGTTTGGCACTGTTAAATACTAAATATGTCAAATACTATATATGAACGGTTCTCTCAACATAAATTTGAACCTTGATCCAAGGGACTAGGCCCTTTTTGCTAGATAACTTCCGTTGGTAGCTACACAGTTTCAAACGTGAATAGAGTGTAATTGTGTAGGCCTAAAGATTTCGAGACCTGGATCCTCCGTTAGAATTATGCATGATGTATGTACGATGAAATGGGCCTACCAGCTATCCAAAGCCCTGTCATATGAATGGATCCTCCAGAGTCCAGCCCTCCTTTCATTGTTTTTAATTCATACCTCCAATCTTCAATGGTGACGATTTTTTTTTTCTTGCATTCTGATCATTCCCTGCTCTAAACTATACCCATTAGGTTTGGGCAGTTATTCATAATTCTCAATTAGAATATTTAATTGGAAGCTAGCTATATATATATATATATACTTGCAGTGATGTCAGGGCTGTGCATCGCAAAGCACAAATCGTCTCACCATCCATCTGGAATTCTGGATAATATATGTTCATTCATGTTGTGTTTCACAAGTGGAGATATTGTGGAACCCTCACCCAGGCACTGGCAATTATAATAATTATAATGATGATGATGATGATGATGATGATGAAGATGATGAACATGGTGGCAATTAATTTATAAAAGAGCCCATGCCTTTAGGCTCAATATTCATAATGAGCGTGGCTCAGTGTGCTTTCAGGAATTGTGGGTATATCCTCAGATCAGATTGGAATGGGTATGGTGCTGAATCACGCGTAGTTTTGTTTATGTTGGAGTTAAACCCTTTTTTCTAAGCCAACCAACCCTTTGACACGGACACTCCTAATAGAGCCTGCTCCCGTTGATCATGAAAAGCAGCAATGCTTCCTTATTTTATTACTAAAAGTGGATCACCCTTTTCTCTACTCTCCTTTTTTAAAATTTTATCTCTCTTCATCTCAACAACAACAAGGTCTTTCTTTGCACATAAAAGGAGGTTTGCAAAAGAAACCAAAAAGGCATCCCCTTTGCTCCTTTCACAAAGCTTCCAAAAGCTTTGCATAACCTTCCTTCTCATTCTTCCTCACATTTCCCAACCCTGATGCTCTCCCTCTCTCTCTCTCAACTTGAAACCACTCCCCCATTCTGTCATTAATCATAATGGAGCTCAAGAAGATTTTGATTTTTTTTTACTTCATAAATTATTTCATGTTTTAATTAGTGGTTCATTTTTTATGATAAGTGATAACTAATCTTGAATACGTTTGCGTCAACAAAACGAATAGTGTTGACTCCTAGGCGTAAAGTGCTGACCTTTTTTTAATCTTTTGATTCGGATCATCAGATAGCAATATGAGGCCATAGATTTTTGAGACGACTCCCTGAAGAAATTAAAACAAAAGGAGAGAGAATAAATCCCAACGTGGATTTTATTTTGCTTGTATTCCTTTATTGCATTACTTTTTTTTTTTCCGAAAATTGACCTGAGCGAAGTACAACATAATGACGGACAAAGAAGAATGCCAAGGCAGAAGGAGAAAAAGAAAAAGAAAAAGAAAACAGAGATGCTTATTTGCTGTTCCAGAAATGAAATTCAGGTACGAGGGGGGCAATATAATAATATACAGAAGAGAATAAAGAAGAAGGCCAAGAAATCAGTGAGAGAGAGAGAGAGCAGTGCAGCTAATGATGAAAAATCTGAAGCCCTTTTGAAAAAGCTTGCAACTTAGGGACCATTCCTCTGCCTTTACCACTCCTTTGAGCAGCACATACAAAAGAATACAACAACAAAACCCACCAATATATATAATAGGGTTAATATAATTTTTGGTGCCCGAAATTTGATCCAATTTTGATTTTGGTTCCTGAAGTTTGAAATCTATGGTTTTGGTTTTTGAAGTTTCACCCTATTTTGGTTTTGGTCCCTCAAGTTTGAAAAAGGACTTGGCGACCCAATTAAAAAACCCGACCCAACCCGGAAAAAAAACCAAGTCCTTTTCAAACTTAAAGGACCAAAACCAAAATCGGGTGAAATTTCAGGGACCAAAAGCAAAATCGAGTGAAACTTTAGGGACCAAAACCACCGATTTCAAACTTGAGGGATCAAAACTAAAACTGGATCAAACTTCAGGGATCAAAAATTATATTAACCCTATATAATACCTTATAGTTTGTTTGTTGGTTTTATCCTCACTTTTACCTTCTCATCCACAAAACCAGCCACGTAAAAAAGAAAACAAAACTCAAACCCTATATATCTACATTTATTTAAATCTAATCTATTTTACCTGTCTATCTTCGTCTGGCTAGACAGAGGGTGGTCCATTTGGTACAGGAATAAGATGAGAAAATAGGGTGTGTGGTTTTTCTTCAGAGGGGGTCCATTATAGGGAATGTAAGCCAAGACACAAGCATCCATAAATTGCGGGTATTTGGTGAAAAGAAGGGGAGTTAAATACAGCTATTATGTTGTGTGTGTGTGTGTGTGAGAGAGAGAGAACTGTAAAAGTGATACGATCAGTGAAGGAGATTGAAGGCACTGTGGGGAACATGTGGCTCCATTCACATCTCCATGTGATTCTGATTTTGAGTTTTGTTCGCTAAGGAATATGTGACTGTGAGAGCTGTTTGCTTACTCTGTGGGGACTATGCTTTCAAAATTTTTCTCTAGTCCTCACCTCCCATCAATTATTGAATTCAATGCACTTGTTTATTGTTCACTCTAACCTTTTCATTTTATCTGTAAGCACTGAATAATGTGGTTAATTTCCATACTGATGTGTGTGAATCACTCCATTTTTATGCTCAATGCAAATGCTATAATTGTCTGATATTTAAAGTTTACATTCCCTCTCTCTTAAATATATACAAGGTAGAGTTGACTTTTGTGGAGATATTAAAAAAGTTAATTAAAATACTTTAAAATATTTATATTTATCACTTTTCTCTATACTATTTTACCTAATTTACAAACTGATATATAATCTCACAATATACAACATAAAATATGATTAAGTAACTTATTTAGCTTCCTTAATCTCTCCAAAAAAATTCAATTCTATCTTATATTTAGGACAAGAGATAGTAGTCAATTAATGTCCAATTTTACATAACTAATTTAATCACTAAAAAACATTTACAGAATACCCCACTAATTAAGTATTTAATTATTTTATTTCTAATTTTAAACTATATATATTTTTAAAGAAATCCTTACTATTCTGAATTTTATTACAATTATACGACATTTTATTCTGTTTTGGGAAGTAGAAGAAAGAAAACTTCATCTAGTTTAAAATACATGTGAAAACAACGATAACTGCAAAAATTATGCAAAGTTTTTCTTGTTTTCACATGCATTTGTTGTATATATCATGTTTTTTCGTTTCAGGAGACTTTATGTACATTTTGAAAATAAAAAAAATATTTATAATTTTTACAAAGTAACCAGTGATTTGCATATATATATATATATGTATTTGAAAATAAAGGGTTGAGTCATATTGAAAACACTAATACGTCATTCAAAAAAAAAACACTAATAAGCTTTCTAGTAAGAGTAGATAGATGCTAAAATTATTTGCTTTTTTAGTATCATGGGACAAAAGGGTTTTCTTAAGAAGAAAAGAAGATAAGGTGTCGCACCATAATTATTGAAAGAAAGAAACTTTTCACAAGTGGTCAAAGAGAAGAAGTTCATCCCAACAAAAGTACATAAAGAAGAGTCTTAAACCACCACGAGCAAAAAGTTAATTAGAGGTGGGCACTAAATTTTCACTAAAACCTTTCCCGTTTGGTTCTTTTTAGCACCACTACCTTGTGGCCCTATATACACAAAACCTTGACCCCATATCATATTCAGTTCTTAGCTATGACAGATTCTTTGAATGTAATGAAAGTTAAATAAAAGAAAGGAAAAATTCAAAAATCTTCTGTACGTGTACACAATCAATTTTTCTAAGGGCAATGAAGTAATTGAGTGCCCTTTAGATTTACCAAGCGTACCTGACAAGTCCCTAATGCATTTCATTATTTTTTGCAGGATTGCTCTATTTTACTTCGAATCTTCACACTGAGACCACTTATTATTGTCAGTAAGCTGATCTTATTCGTACTTGTCGAACAAGAAAAGTCGATCAATCAAACAAATTTCTTGGAAAACCACGAAGAAAGAAAACGGTCCATCTCTCTTTGCACCCTCAAGTATCAAATACTCATATTCTCTTTATCATTGACACTCACATTTTGATTTAGGGTTAAGTGGTAAAAATATTCATAATTTTTTTTAAAAAAATTGTATTCAACATTATAAATTTTATTTAGATATAAAAATATTTATAAATTTTTAAAAATGGGATAAAAATACCACGCCGTGAACTATTATAAACGGTGTGACTTTTTCTTCTTTGTGGGTCCCACATTATCCACGTGTCAGCATTTAAGTTCTCTTCTCAGTCATCTCTTTCTTTCTCCCTCTAACATCCCTCTCTCTCTCTCTCAAGCCTTCCTCTTATCTGCCGCCCTCTCTTTCGACTGTATGGCCTTTCCTTAATTTACAGTTTTCTTTAAATCTCTCTTGCAATTTTGCCTCAAATTTCTTCATTGAAATTTGAACAGTGAATGCGATCTTATCTACGTGCTACCTCTGTCGCCTCCCGCAAACGTGATCCTGCTTGTGTCTTCTACTCCCAATTCAGAGATAGAATCGCCGGTAGCTTGGACTTCGTCCTCTGGTGCAATAGCATCTTCGACGTCAAAGTCGGAAATGGTGAAGCTGACGGAGGTGCAGGATCTACTGACGGTGGAGAGTGATTCAGGGTCTAAGAAAACCAGAAAATCTCTGCGCACAGGACCCACGCGAAGTTGACTTCTTCGTGCCCGTTTACGTCTCCTGCAACTTAAGTACCGGAGATTGGTCGCGCGCGCTCCCTCACCGCTTCCGCCGTACAGCTCATCTCTTCTGAATACCAGTTTTGGAATGGAAGTGGCCGGTCCGACCACGTTTTCGTCGCTTCGCATGACTTGGGGGCCTGTTTTCACAACCTGGTAAGTTTGATATTTAAGTTCATTGTGCTTTGCTTGCCAACATTCTGATGCTTCTTTCAGAATCTTAAACCACGAAACTCTCTCTGACTTGAAACTCTGTTTTCTTTTGAATTAATGTAAGAATGAGAGAGAAAGAGATGGTGGCAGAGAAGCGAAGGGCAGTTGAGAGAGAGAGGCATGTTAGAGGGAGAGAGACGGAGATGGCAGAAGAGGGAACTTAAATGGCTGACACGTGGACAATATGGGACCCCCATAAAGAGAAAAAATAACACCGTTCATGATAATTAACGTTCATGGTATTTTTTCCATAAACATTTTCACATTTAAGTAAAATTTATATTTGTGGATGTACTTTTAAAAGAAGTTTATGGACACTTTTATCTCTTAACTCTTTAATTTAATACCTTTCTTCACATTTGAAAAAAAATAACACAACAATACCATTTAAATTGTAAAAACTCCAAAATGCTTACTGAATTAACAAAAGGGCAAATATCAATAGGTGATGTTGGAGGATTTTAGGATTTTGAGATTTGGATATTGATAATTTATAAGAAGAGCAATTAGTAATTTAGAGAGTTTAAGTTGTAAGTATTTATATCTAAGTTGCTAGTTCATATTTAAGTTCTCAATAATCAAACTTCAAAATTCCAAATTTCTATTAGATTACATATTTATCTTTTTATTAATTTAATAGACATTTTAAGATTTTTATAATTCAAAAGTACTTTTTCTGTCATTTCCTCGTTAGAAAAACCGAGGTCATTTTGAGTTTTTGACACATTTTCTGTGAAAAGAAAAGGTAAATGCTGTAAAGCCACTTTCAAAGGAAGAGATACTCCATCCTGTGTTGTATCGTCAAAGGGGATACAAGGTAACTGTGGTTGGTGAATCAGCAGGGGAAAGAAAGAACAAAGGAAAAATTAGATCTTTGCTCTGTAATTTCTGAGAATATTTTCAGGTTCCTTCAGTATCAGTGGCAGCTCTTTACCTCTTTTCCTTTTCATACCCACCAACTTGTATGCTGACTTACCCTGCCTCAACCTCAAGTATTTCAAACAGAAAAAGTGTTTAACTTTAAATATATACACATCCTTAAACATATAAAATAGGTATAAAGTTGAACATTAAATCATTAGTTTAAATGAAATTCAGGGACAATTTTGTTATAATCATGAAAGGTTTAATGATGGATGCGGACAAAGAGAGCAACAGACCTAGCACATAGGACCTTACCTCTCTCACATCTCTTTCCTCACCAATTTCACCATTTTCAGGCCTGCAACCAAAAAGCTAAAACTATAATGATAATCAGAATAGAGAAGGTCCAACCACCTAAACTGGACCCCACACTTTCGCGCACACACACACACACACACCAACGCAATGCCTATCAAGTCAAGTCTCGACCCAATGCCCCTACTTCTCATTGCTATTTTAAATACTTGGTCGGATCTCTTTCTTTCTTGCTCATTTTCCTCACTTTCTTATTCTCTCTTCCTCTGTGAAACTATGGACTGTAAAACATGGAACACGATAGCTGTGGCTCTAGTGTTGCTTCTTCACTTGAGCTTAATTATGCCTGTCTTCTCTTTCTCGTCTCACCCAGACAGGATCCTACGGCTTCCTGGACAACCCCTCGTAGGATTCCAACAGTACTCTGGATATGTCACAGTCGATGACAAGAAACATAAAGCCTTGTTCTACTATTTTGTTGAATCTGAAACTGACCCTGCTTCTAAGCCTCTTGTTCTCTGGCTCAATGGAGGTCTGGAAAAATCTCTCAGATGACTCAGAATTTTTGAATGAAAGATGTTGGAGAATGTGCGTGAGTGAGCTGATTCCTCCTTTGTTTGTTTTTTTAAATGCAGGACCTGGATGTTCTTCACTTGGGGTTGGGGCATTCTCTGAAAATGGACCCTTTAGACCAAATGGTGAAGTTCTGATTAGAAATGATTACAGCTGGAACAGAGGTACTCTGTTATGGAATCCCATTTTTTCATTTTGACACAAGTATTGGCCAAAATTATTTCTTTTTCTCTTTGGGTTGATTTATTTTGTGTTACAGAGGCAAATATGCTATATTTGGAGACACCAATTGGAGTGGGATTTTCTTATGCTAAGGATGGATCTTATATGACAGTGGGTGATAAGGAAACTGGTATCTTCCTCTGCTAATGTCAATTACTTTAGAAACCTTTTTTCATCTTTCGACTCTATTAAGGTTTCTCTTTAGACAAACTCTTTTTCTAATCTCAATCATCTGCGGACAAAGGCACGTACAATATGAATGTATGCTGCTTAGGCTTTTTTTGAAAAGTTAGAGAGACAAAACAGTGTTTAATGACGAAATTCTTCTCAACTTTTTCTCTGGCACTTTACAATTTCCCATTACTATTATTTCTCCTGTTAATCCCAATGGCTGGCATTATAGTAATGATGTACTATTAATTTCAAATTTTTGACAAGTCCTTGAGTACTCAAAAACATTCATTATTTTGTCATCTCAAACTGTGTTTTTGATTTCTTTAGCCAGGGACAATCTCATGTTTCTGAAACTCTGGTTCAACAAGTTCCCTCAATACAGGCGAAGAGATCTGTTTCTTACTGGGGAAAGTTATGCAGGTACCTCTGTTACTTCCACCAACCATTTCTGGAAATCCAAGTTCCAATTACATATTTTTTTTAAAATCTTTCTTTTTTAATATCAGGGCATTATGTTCCTCAACTTGCAAAGCTCATGATTGACTTCAACAAGAAGGAAAAGATATTTAACCTTAAAGGAATAGCTGTAAGTAACACATGCCTAAACTATTCGAACTTAAAACTTCGGATAATTCTGATATCAAATTGTTCTTTGTTTCTCAGTTGGGTAATCCAGTTCTAGAATATGCCACAGACTTCAACTCAAGAGCTGAGTTCTTCTGGTCTCATGGATTAATATCAGATTCAACGTACAAAATGTTCACCTCAGTGTGTAATTATTCTCGGTACGTTAGTGAGTACTATAGAGACTCAGTTTCGCCTGTTTGTTCAAAGGTCATGAGCCAAGTAAGCACAGAAACAAGTAAATTCGTGGACAAATATGATGTGACGCTTGATGTCTGTATTTCCTCAGTTCTTTCACAGTCTAAGGCCATTTGTCCTCAAACACAAGTGAGTCTTTCTTCTCTCCCCACACTCTCCTCTTCATCAAACTGGCCTTGTTCACTATTATTTTTAATATTTAGACTTTTTTGTTTTACAGCAAAAAAGTGAGATGATCGACGTATGTGTTGATGATAAAGTTATAAATTACTTGAACCGAAGAGATGTTCAAGAGGCACTTCATGCCAAACTTGTTGGAGTTCGCAAATGGGATGTCTGCAGCAAGTAATCTTCTTTTTCTCAGCTAAAAAATTTTCCCTTTTGATTTCAGTTTTATTAACATTAATATATATTATATACCCAAGTTCTCCAACAAACATATGATTCATCATGTTCATTAAACAGCGTCCTGGACTATGATATGCTCAATCTGGAAATACCTACGCTTCCTATTGTTTGGTCAATAGTCAAAGCTGGAGTTCAGGTCTTAATTTACAGGTAAATATAAATAACTACCTTTTTTCCTTCTTCCCACATTTCTTGTCGCATGTTTGAGAAGCTAAACGTAATCCTGTCTTTCATTTTGTGACTACAGTGGAGATCAAGATTCAGTTATTCCACTAACTGGTAGCCGTACCTTAGTTCAGAAACTAGCAAGACAATTAGCACTAAACACAACTGTTCCTTACAGAGTTTGGTTCGAAGGCCAACAGGTAATACATACTTGAGTTTCAATCGTTATTTTGTCAGAAAGACACCCTCAACCTATACCTATATACTACCTTTGATCATAAATATAAGACCCAATTAATTTTTTTGGGAGATTAAGGAAGCTAATTAAATTATTTTAAAGTATTTATATTTATCGATTTTTCTTTAAACTAATTTATCTAACTTATAAACTGTTAATCATACACAATATATTAGGTTGGTGGGTGGACTCAAGGTTATGGAGATAATAAGCTGTCATTTGCAACCATAAGAGGTGCTTCCCATGAAGCTCCTTTCTCGCAGCCTGAGAGATCGCTGACTCTGTTCAAGTCTTTCTTACAAGGCAGGCCTTTACCTGCTGATATTTCCTAACACCATTTTAATGTTTCAGTGTTTCTCTGATTTCTTCAAGTTTGAGGTTGTAATTAAGGCAGTCGTTTTATAGTTATTATTATTACTATTACTAAAGCAATTAATGTGTTAACTGTGCAATAAGTCAAAACAAGAATGTAAAGTAGTGAGTTTTGTTTCTTCTTCTTTGATTACTTTCCTCCCCTCCCAATAGTTCGTATGTGTTGTTACCAGGGCTTGCTTGTTTGCTTGTTGGGCTGTCACATGTAATAATGCATCGTTTAGACAAAATAATGTGAAAATGTATTATCATTCTCTCCCTTTTTGCTTCCTTCCGTGCAAATATCAATCATTTTGTTCTAATTCGTTTGAATTTTTTAATGTTAATTCTCCTTGAACCTAAATATAAGGCTCAGTTGATTTTTTTTTTTTGCAAAGATTAAGGAAACTAAATAAACTACATAATCATATCATATATTGTGTATTATTAGGTTATATATTATTCTATAAGTCAGATAAGTTAGTTTGGAGAAAAACGTTGAGTATAAACACTTTAAAGTAACTCATTTAGCTTCTTTAATTTCTCCAAAAAAGTCAACTGAATTTTATATTTAAGACTGGAGGAAGTATGATATAAGAAAAATTAATAATTTTAATTTAAAATAAAAACTAACTTCAATTCCAGTAAATTTATACAGATATTCATTTTTTTAAAAAAATTATTGGATTTTAAAAATAAATCAATAATTATATCAATAAATAGTAAAAAACGCTATAACAATGGTTGTTTCTTTTATTTTTACATAACATATTGACAATAATTAAAATGCCGCTATGGTTTTTTGTGTGAAATATAACATGTTAAGTTTATTGGTGTAACAAAAAGCAAAAACTGTTTCTAACTTTAAAAAAAAAAGATAGAGCGCTTTTATTATCAATTAGAATTATTGACTTCTATCCACATCTTATTCAATCTTTATTATTTAAGGATACTCCAAATGCCAATAAATATCATTTTTTAACTTTTTATCCCTCTATTATGTCTCAACACTTTATATGTTATAACCCACTGACAAAAAGATTTCAAAAGGCAACGTTTTCCTCATTGTAGCCGTTCCTCTGTATACATTTACCTGTTTTAGAGGATATTATTAACGGAAAATCACTCCTAGGTCCCAAGCAAGCAAGATGTTATCAGAAAGGTCTCTGGATGTTGTAAAACACACAACAGGTTGTGAATATACACTTTTAGAATTGTAATCAGTGACCTTTTTAATAATATCTTGCTTGTTTATGACCTATAAATGATTTTCCCTATTATTCAACCAAGATAAAAATATGCTTCAGGTTTTTTAAATATATTTTTTTGAGATACAAGGCAAACACTAACCGCCTGAGTTATAGGGCAGGATTAAACCCATGACCTTCTATTTATAGGAGAGCATCCATATCATTAGAATACAGTGCCTTTATTTTTCAAATTGAATTGTCCTCATTCGCTATTTCAGTCTGTTCTCTCTGAATCTCTCTTAACTTACCTTTACTTTTGTGAATGCGCATATACAAGACGTTGGCCTTTTTTATCAGTAGGATCATGCATGAAACTGTACACATTACACATCAACATCAGCATTTTGTAGGAGATTGATATGTTGTAAGTTCAAGTCAGAATCCGCATGCCCTATCTTTGTCACGTGCAAAAGGAATAACGTGCCATCCTTGATAGAACATGAAGACGACTAGTTCTAATCATTTTGAATGTGAAAGTTGATATAACACACACACACACACACTCGTCTTCCATGGACCATCTAACTCATTTTCAAGAAAAATAGTGTAAAACATGCTCTGCTTTCAGTAGTGAACTCTGAAGCCCCAAAAGTGCAAGAATCTCACTCATCAAGAGTCACCTTCATGTGACTGTTTCTGGCTTTCATTCAGCATATTTTTTCCCCCCTGTTTTATCAATCTTTTTCAATGACATCTCACATTCTCACTTTCACTTTCCACAACTCTCCATCAGCTAACATCTTAGCTCCAGTCTTGGAAGAAAATTACCAAGTCGAAGTTGATATATAAGGACAGTGCATCTAAAGACAGAGTCGTATATAGTAATTCGATTTCAGTATCACTCGTCTTGAACTAGGCGGTCCAGCTTTCATTTGAGCATCCCAAAGATGAACCAATTCCAGCATCATCCCTTATTCCTCTTCATTACACCCGAATTTTCACTCCTATTCCCTCAATCTTCTGATCTTTTTTCCTTGTCTTTTAATCTCATCTCATGTCCAACATAGTATAATTTGGATATTTTTCTAGTGTGGCATTAACTCATCACCTTCTTGAAGAATCAAAGTGCTACGTCATTTCCATAGGCACAATGGCTCCTTACCATCTCACTGTTGTACCTTACAACTAACTTTTCAAAGGTTACCACAACGTTATCGACTGTGTGAATCACCAGTTCCATACTGACAAGGTTTTGACTCCTCTGTTTTACTTGGAGGATTTTAATATTCGATCCGTACAATTTGATAAGAATAAGTTGCTACCAAGCTATGAAGTGAATGGAAGGCGTTCTTTAATTTGCGACTTTAAATTTGTTGGAACAAAATGGGTTTGAAGTTAACGGCGTTATGATTTTCTCGGCGGACGCTAGTGCTGCTGCGGCCAATGACTACTATTATGAGAGAAAATCATTAGATTTATTGCTTAACACTACTCATGCGTGAAACTGAAACAGCTCGAGCGGAATATATAATTGTAATAGCCAGAAAGCTAGTTAATATATTCAAGAGGCATGTATAAAACAATATTTCAATCCATTTATCTAGTAATAGTATAATTTCCCCCTTCGGTATACCATTACATGACATGATGCTTTTCACATCTTCTTAGTTAAGCTTGTTAAATTCGTGACAATGACGTAGATTCGTATCATAAAATCAAATAATAAACTCATAAAAGTTTACTTTATCAGTAAGTAGGTATTTATAGTTGTATAATTAAAATATTAAATGATAATAATTTGATTTAAATATATTTTAAATCCAAACAATTGAAATCAAATACATTAACATTCATAATTTATCATTCTTAACAAAGAAATTTATATAAAATTCATATATAAAGTTATTGAGCATGATTAAATTAAAAACTTTAATATGAGTTTAAAAATGAATTAACATGGTTTTATAAGTTAAAAATGTAAAAATAATAAACTCGGTGTATAAACTTACAAGTTTATCAGTGACTCAACACGATTTTGTAAAATTAAAACTTTAAAACAGTAAATTTGGAGAGATAACCCGTGAGTTTGAGAACAATATTCTTAACACATGTATATGTGATATTTAATTACTCGCGTGTTATATATCTCCACTCAAATCATTCTTAACATGTGTTAGAAGTCAGATATCCTTTCGGTAGAAAGTCCTTGACTAGCATGACATTATTGACCTATTCCTACCCGTCCATTAATCACTCTTTTGTTTGTCTCTGTGTCTCTCCGCTAATCTCTCTAGTTTCTTACTCTGTTTGTCCTATATTAATATAATCTCTCATTTTAATATATAAGTAAGAATGTGATTGCATAATCTCACAACATGCAAAAATACATATCTTAATATTTGTACCTGGGATTAAAAAATACACGGTTTTAAATAGTTTTGAACTCAACTTCCATGAACAATCGTGTCAATTTAACTTGTATTCTTAGATCACTTTGATTCTTAGTATAAGATCAATTTTAATAAAAAAATTTAACTACAGAGGGAATCTTATATTTAAAAATAGAAGGAGTAAATGTAATGATAAGACAATACATCCTTCTTTATCCATCCACTGGCCCACCAACTTTGCACCCTTTTGCCTTTTCTATATAAATACGTTGCATGAAAATTTCGAATCTGTATTCATGATATGATTTATAGAAAAATAAACACACGTATTTTAACAATACGCATAATTCGTGGATTTGATTAGTTCAGGGGGTTTCTGCTAAAATACAAATCTCGCATTATGAAACCGTAGACGTATTCATTTCGCTCGATAAGAAACCAAAATCTTCCCGATTCTTGCTCTCTCCGTCTCATTCGGCTTCTATTCCTTGCAATATTCTCATCTCTCACGAACAAATCGACTGTGTGTGCAGCAAACGCCAAAAAGAGCACAAGCAGGTTTACACCTTCACCACCCTAATCCTCCCTTTTTCGTCTGTGACTGGCTACACAAAGATTACATGAAGAGGAGCAACAATAATGGCGCCAATGATATATATATATATATATATAATCGCATGAATTTAGCGCTATCATATAACGACGATCAATTAAATACCTTCATCCTGCTTGTGATATGATTCTTTGGCAACTTTTGCTTATCATATGAGGAATTTGCAGGTTACTGACGAAGAAGAGGATCCCAAGGCCACGTTACCTCTTGACGCTACCTCTCAGGTCTGCATCTCACTCAGGTGACTTCTTCGATTTTCCAAACTTCTCGGTTTTTTTTTGGGCCAATACGAAGCATGATACTCCGATAAACACATTAGATGCTACATGAAAGTTTAAATTCAATCTGAACTCTCTGTTTTGTTGCTTTGTTGAATTCGTGTCGCGTATTGTGTTCTTGCATATCTTCCTTTACATCTGGAGCTCACATTGCATCTCGGTTGCGGGAATTGGATTATTCAGGTGTCGTAAATGTTGGGAGATATCTCGTCTGGGCCTGCGATTAGCTTCACGGAATGGCTGGACTTGGTCCGCAAAAGAACCACCATGTACCGCGCCTCTGGCTTTCCCCACCGCCATTCGAGGCCCCTTGATCCTATGCCTGCTTCTAGGTTACTCTCATTTCTCCTAATTTTCTCCCCTTTTCTCATTCATATTTTTCTACAATGTTATCTTATGAGCTTCTGTTTCTTTTATACACGTTTTATCTGATAATCATCATCATAAAATTTGTTTTCGCTGTTACGTTGAAGCAGTTGAATGACAATGTCAATCATTTTGTTTTCTTTCCTCTCATCATAAAATTTGTTTTCAGAAGTGACCTTGTTATGCTAATTTTTTACTCAGCGCGGGAGAAGCAAAATGTGATACTCTTCGTGAGGAAACAACAGAAATCAATTTGTCAGAAAGGCTTGGTAAAGCTGCAATGCTGGATGTTGAATCAAGCTCCTTTTCATGGCATAGGCTATCTTCATTGCATAATGTTGAATACGGCAGCAGCAATGACCATTCTGAGGACGACATGAACAAACCTCTTGAGGTTCGTCATCTTCTGTACTGATTTATATGCAAAACTACATACGTAGTGTGCTGCATGTATGGATATCCTTTTCCAACCTTTCAGTCAGGTTCATTAATTTAAGTATAACTTGATCCTACTATTTTTAGCTTTACCCAAAGTGACGGATATTGGGAGAGAAGATGTTTCTGAGCATGCTCATAATTGTTCAAATTACATTAGATATTTCTCCTTAGTTTAGCTTTGTTCAATATTTCCGCCAGGTGCTTCAGTGCATGGCATCAATGCCTATCCCGTTTATTTATCTGGGTGCAAACAGCAGTTCCAATATATATGATTACGTTTTGGGAAAATATCATATCAATTTTTTTTTTTTGCTTTTTTGATGCCAAAGTAGAGAAAAACTGTGTGAACTTTTTAATTTCTTAGCTTCTGCCTCAATTTCTCCTCAGTTGTGTACACGTAGGTAACTGTACATTCTGGGGGAGTTGTCTTCTTTGCCTTTTTTCGTCGCTTTGGGAATGATGATACTTTTCCAAAGGAGGAAGCAGCTGTTATAAAGATATCATCAACAAGAATGGCAACACAATCTGAACGTCTTGGTTATGAGTTTGCCAAGTGGTTGGGAGTCCGAACTCCACAGGTGTGCCCTTGACTTCATCAGCATGCCCCCGGCTATCAGGCCATACCAGATTCATTCTCTCCTGTTACTTGGAAAATGCAGGGCCGAGTAATTCATAATACCAGTCCTGAATGGCTCCAAATAAAGGGTGCGGCAGAAAAGGCAAGAGATGCAGCTAATTCTGAAGGAGATGAAACTGCCAGCATGACATGTTCAGAACTCTTGGAAGCACTTGAGCTGAGCCGTTGCCTCTTTTTTATGGGGTATGATCCAAATCTGGGTTTGAATTCAATTCGGTATGGTCTCATAATGTAACCAAGTAAATAATTTTGCTTACTTTGTCAATTTCATTCATTCTAGCATAAATGGAATGGACACAGCTAATTTGTCACTTGCGGAACTTTTCATTTAACTTCACTATGCCCAATGTGGAGGATTGCTTTGCAGCGTATTGGCATGCCTTCTGTAAATCTTTGAAATGGATGGATAGATTCTTCCCACATAGCTAAACCAAACCCACTATGACCATTTCCTGGGAAAATAAATAACTGAGCTAATATGATATCCTTTAATCTCTTCTGCAAGACAACTTTCAACCGATTGTCTAAGGGTTCAACATCTTCTTGCAGCTACGTGCATGGATCACCTTTACTTGAAAGTTCTTGTGCTTTCGAGTCCCAGGAATCAGTAGAAAGAACATCTGCAGCTCTGGGCAGGGTATTGATGCTAGACCTTGTTATCCGAAATGAAGATAGGCTCCCCTGCCGTGAGCTTAGATGGCGTGGGAATTCTGCAAATTTGTTGTTGACTGAAAAGGTTATATCTGCTAATGTTGATACACTAGAGGAAGCTTTTGATTCTGCAATGAATCTATATAGACCGAGGGTGATCAGCGCACTTCAAAAAGAAAGAAGGTCAGCTTCACCGCATAGCAACTTGAGCTCTCATAACCTTGGACTGGTATCACAGGTTTCTGATATTTCAGAGATGGCCGAATCACCAAGATTGTCTAACATGAGCTCTCAAAGCTACACATCAAGTGAAGAACTCTTTAGTGACATCAACATTGTGGCTATTGACTCCGGTGTTCCCCGCCGACCCCCTGCTGGTAAACGTGCAATAGATCAAGCTATTTATCCTAAACTGGTTGAGTTAGTGCTCAATAGTTCTGAGTTTGCCTCCAATCTCTTACATGATATAACTGGAGGTAAATTAGGATATCCTTTGCCAGAAGTCCCAAATTCAACAACTGATGTTCATTCAAATGACATGCCATCAGCAGTTCGTGCATTCCGTTGTGGTTTTCGTGCTGCTCTTAGGGATCTGCAGGGATTCCATATCTTCCTATTAACACTTCACCAGAAGCTTGATAGCTTGTTAAGATCATTTCTGAACATTATAAGCAAATTATCAATGGGGGAATTTGACAAAGAGGATTCACTGGTTTCAGCTGACACCACTGCACAGGCGGCTGGAGGTGGCAACTGTTCCTCTCCAACAAGCAGAGAGAGGTTTGTTAATGATAACCTTCCAGATTTTGATCCAGAATCAAAGAAAACTTCTCAAAGGGTATCAAGTTCTGGCAGCAGAGATAGTCCTGAATTTTCTGCTTTGGCAAGAGAAGGTTGGCATGGGAAGTTCTGTAAAGGAAGCGGGGAAACACTTCGAAGTCTCCGCTTGACAGCAAAGCTCCGTGACTTCCATAAGTATGCAAAGGTTGGTTTTGTGAGTAATAACCTTGTATGCCAGTCCCATGGTTGTGGTGTTGCAGGCACAAATGTCTAAATATCTGGTTTTGATGTTATTTTTTTCAGTATATCATAAATAAGCACTAAGCAGTCAATGGCATGTTCGTTTCATTATGCATCATGAAACTTTTACCCCCAATTATAGTTATACAAAATTGATTCAAGTGGACAATGCTCATGATTCTGACCAGGAGATGCTTTTGTTACTTTCTTAACTAAGAGTATGGATTTTGGTGAATCAGATAGAGTAGTTTTAGTTTAGGAAACATGATTACTCCATTCAGTTCATGCCTGCTTTCTTCTTGTTTAAATGTTGAACTTCTCGTGTTATACTGGAAGGTCGGTCACCAATAATTAAAACATTTGTGGGTTTTCAGTTAAATATTTGCTACCAATTCCTGTTGTTGTTGCTTGTATTCCACAATTTTTTGTCTTGATAATTGGCTGGTAACAAAGTAACATTGTGATATGAATTAGCTGAATAAATAATAGATCATCTCAGAAAAATACAACAGTGGAAATAAATGAACGAGAAATCGTTAGGCTTTGCAATTAATGCTCAAAAGACCGAATCAGTGTTACAATGACACACACTGACTCTGGCCAAAACCCTATTCCCCTGTTACAACTCCAAAATATACTCTAAACAGGAACAAGCACTCAAACAGAGAATACACACTGAAACCACAGCACATAAATAACATCGTCTGGCTTTCGTGAGGCTAGAGGCTCTCCCTTACGACACTCAATCCCAAAATAAGTCCTAAACTAAACTCCCTCTGGAAGTCTCAGAAGACATTATAAGCCCAAAAGGCAACTTTCATTCCCACAAACACACAAGCCCCTAGACTACACATAGAATATACTAGTTCAGCCTTTCTTTTTACTTCTAGTCAGGAGCTGAAGGATAATTTCCTGGACCGGTAGAATTATCCCTTTCTATTTCTTGTGTCCTTAATTTCCTCTTGTATGTCTTGGTATACCCAGCAGCCCCATCACATTGTTAACTAGTTCTGTCCTTGACATATGGAACATCATATTTACCTTATATTTTACACTCTTATCATACTTTCCAGGTCGATGCAGAGTCTAACAAAGAATTGGAACAGTGGAATGAAATGCTAAAAAGTGATGCTGTAAAGCTGTGCCAGGAAAACAATTTCAATACAGGATTTTTTGAGGGGAGTGATAATTACTGTGTCATTGATGCTTACGAACTGAAGGTTTCTATCTTTGACTTTGATCCTACCTAACAGAAGTATTTTGGGATTTCTTTCATTCACACAAAGGATCTGCCCGTTACATGTAGGTCAGACTCGAGCATATTCTTGAGAGGATTGCATTGATATCCGAGGCTGCGAATTCAGAGAAGCCATCCCGGGTCACAAATAATCTGTTCATTGGTGGAGCACTGGCTGCAAGATCGTTGTACACACTACAACAATTGGGAATCACGCATATTATGTGTTTGTGTGCGAACGAAATAGGACAATCAGATTCTCAATTTCCTGATCTATTTGCATACAAAAATTTCTTTGTAAGTCGTGTTATTTTCTTTTCTTATTCTATCTGTCTTGTTTGCATCAGCTTAGCTTTTTTTAAGGACATAAACAGTCTTTGGTCACGCTTGTCTTCCTCGGGTGAAGCATTCATTTTGCATTAGAGGACCCTAGACTTCTGTTCATCTCTCACCCTCACTGTAATTACTTGCAGTTTCCGATAATTATTTAGCATGTTAATTCTGCAACCGTGAACAAAACACACATGTTTAACCAATTGCAGATTTCCCAGGGTAATTCCAGTTGAAGTTTATCATCATTTATAAACATTGATTTGGATTGCAGAGTCAAATTCAAATGCAGTTCTTGCCTTCTCCTGTTTTTTTCCCCTCTCAGCAGTCACAATTGTTCTATATTTTGATCCCCTTGGCTGAAAAAGCACCTTGACTCCGAGTCGTTGACACAGCAATGCGCTAACATAATTTTATCCACTAGATACGCCCAGCTTCGACATTTTTTTGGCTTAATCATGTGCTATGTACTTCTCAATTTGGTTTGTTGTACTCTTTGCTCTTCATGTTAACGAGATACCCAACATACATCTATTTTTTTTCCAGGAGTATGTAGTCATGTAATTTCTACTTGCCCTCCCACTTGAACAGGTAAGTGACGATGAAGATTCTAACATCAGTAGCATATTTGAAGAAGCTTGTGATCTGATAAGTGATGTTGAAGGAACAGGTCAGAGAATTTTAGTCCATTGCTTCGAAGGCAAAAGCAGAAGCGTTACATTGGTGCTTGCTTACTTAATGCTCAGGAAGTAAGTCAGAATATATAATTCTACAATCCTAGGTGTAGTGAAAACCGGTACTAGCATTGTCATGGAGCCAACTGATAGGTACTGATTTTAAAGATTAGTTAAATAAGAATTTATTAGATGAAATTAATGCCAGGATCAGAAAACCTAAAGTACAATATAGGGTAGAATTTTTTTGGCCGCTGAACTGATTTTATTGAGCTGAAAGGAATCGTCAATAATTGTGAGAGCAATACAAGTAGCTACTTCTGGTACAGTTTTGAAACAGAAGCTTGTGATGCAGGAAATACAACTTACTTGAAGCATGGAATGCTATGAAACGGGTCCACCGGCGAGCACAGCCAAACGATGGTTTTGCAAATATCTTAATGGAACTAGATCAGAAACTGCATGGGAAAGTGTCCATGGTGTGGCAGCATAGGAAACCGATGATGAAAACTTGCCCTATCTGTGGAAAGAATGTAGGACTAAGCAGCAGCTCTCTTAAGCTGCATCTGCAGAAATCGCATAGAAGACTATCATCAGGGAGTGTAGATAGTGGCATGAAAATGGAGATTGAGAAAGCTTTAGCTGCTTTGAAGATTAGTCGCGGTGGAAGCGTCAGCCCTACACAAAGGCAGTCTCATTCAATCGTGGATGAATAGAAACCGCAAAACATATCTCGTTTCTTTTCAAATTAATCTGACCTCACTTGATGCCCTTGCTTCCTAAGATGCAAGGAAATAAAACAGTTTTTGTTCAGCATTTGCTCATTAACCGGGTAAAATGCTTTTATTTTTCTAGGGTCACGTCGGATTCAGACGTTCATGCCTTCGCATTTAGTTATTAAGCATTCTTGAGGTCATATTTTCGCTTTGCTGGAAAAAGTGTACGACCGCGGAGCTTGTGACTGACTGATTATTTTTCTAGAGAACACATTATGGTTATGGTGACTAACTATGACATGTAAACTAAACACATGATACAAACCAGGCTGAACATTTGTGCCCTCGTATATTTATAACTGTAGATAATAAAATTTGACCACGATATTAACTATTCAAGCAAGAATTGTGAGACTTGAGAACCAACCAAATAGAACTACAACCCCTAATAATGGCATGCAAGTGTTTCCTTTTTTTCTTCAGCTTTCCTTGCTTGGCCATGCTCAGCAGTCAGACACGCCTAAAACAGCCCGAAGAAAATAAAGTAGTTGTTCGTTGAGTGACAAGTAAAACTGTGTCTAGGGTTATAAAAAAAATAAATTACAGACATGATCTTGGCAAAGGCAGCAACAAAAAGGCCATTTAATCTACACGGGAAGAGCCTCAGGTAAGGATTCTGGGGCACCAGTGCTACCGTTGAGGACAACAACATTGCCATCAGAATCGACATCCACTATAACAGAATCTCCTCCTTTAATTTCTCTGGCAAGCATCTTCTCAGCCATGCTGTCCTCCAAAAGCCGCATTATAGCTCTCCTTAATGGTCTGGCTCCATAACTAGGATTGTAACCTTCCTCAACCACTCTATCCCTAAATCTTTCCGTCACCTGGAGCTCGATATCTTTGACTTTCAGTCTGTCAAAGACCTCCTTCAGCATTATGTCGGCTATCTCCTTCACTTCCAGCTTGGTCAGTTGCCGGAAAACAATCATTTCATCCAACCTATTCAAAAACTCTGGTCTAAAGTACTGTTTTAGCTCCTCAGTCACCAAGCTCTTGATACGGTTATAACTACTATCCTTCTCATCATAATCTAGGTCAAATCCAATTCTGCGGCCTCCTTTCTCAATCACACTGCTTCCAACATTTGATGTCATTATAAGAAGCGTGTTCTTGAAGTCTACTGTTCTACCCTTGCTGTCTGTCAATCTTCCATCTTCCAGAATTTGAAGCATCATATTGAATACATCTGGGTGAGCTTTCTCAATCTCATCAAACAGTATAACAGTGTATGGTCGACGACGAACTGCCTCAGTCAGCTGACCACCTTCAGTGTAACCAACATAACCAGGAGGTGAACCAATAAGCTTAGAAACAGTGTGCCGTTCCATAAATTCACTCATATCAAGTCGAATCATTGCTTCTTCAGAGCCAAAGTAGTATGCAGCCAATGCTTTTGCTAACTCAGACTTCCCCACACCTGTTGGACCAGAAAAGATGAAGCTGGCAATGGGACGATTAGGATTCTTCAATCCAACACGAGCTCGGCGAATAGCCCGACTAATGGCTTCTACTGCTTCATCCTGACCAATGACTCGCTTGTGCAGGGTCTCTTCCATCTTGAGAAGACGATCAGATTCATCTGTTGATACTTTCTCAACAGGAATACCAGTCCAGGAGGATACAATATGTTGGATGTCAGCTTCAGTGACAACTGGACCTTCATCCCCTGCCTCACTCTCTGCCTTGCTCATCTCCTTGCCTTTCTCTACAAGTGCTGATATCTGGGCCTTAAGATCCATTTCTCTATCTCGTAGCTCTCCAGCCTGTACAGACAGATATTCATGTATCATCAGCCCACTGAGTTAGGTTAAAAAACCTATGAATTTGATTGTGTAAAAAGTACATCGAGACAAGAAACAAACTGGGACACCGTTCTCCAGATGATCAAATTAAAAAAAAAATCTAAGCAACTATAAAAAACCTTCCATCCTATCTGTTAGTTAAACTATATCTCCTCCCCTTATTTGATTTGGCAATATAATTCTCATCAGATCAAGGCAGTCAACTGACTTGCAGAAAATTTATTTAGTGAAAAAACTGCACAATTAAAAATCAATACCTTTTCAAAGTCTTGGTTGCGAACAGCTTCTTCTTTCTCCTTCACAATTTGTCTAACCTCCTTGTCCAGCTCTCTTGCTTCTTCAGGTAACTGGAAGTACAGATATCTAGCACAGTTAGCTTAGTAATTGAAGAGAATAATCCAAGGGAAGATGCGTAATATACCTGTGCATGTTGAAGCCGGACGCGGGAACCAGCCTCATCAATCAAATCTATGGCTTTGTCAGGCAGAAAACGATCACTGCAGGCAACATCATGGTTTTAACAAGAAATACTTGGGTGAGATATAAAGAAAAAGAATCCAAAAAGGACCATCTGTTCATCTAAGAATACCAAACAACTTCATTAAAACTCCAAATTAGTAATGTGAAACGTATCAGAGAGGCCTACCGCTGCTTTTTCAAAAGGTCGATACAAACCGAATTAATTTGCAGATCAGATACAGAAATATGGCCAATGAAATACCTGATATACTGGTATGACAGCTGTGCAGCTGCTACAAGGGCTTCATCGGTATAACGGAGCTTATGATGAATCTCATAACGTTCTCTAAGTCCTCTCAAAATCTGAATGGTTTCGTCAACAGTTGGTTCTGGAACTCTAACTGGCTGGAATCGCCTCTCCAAGGCTGGATCTTTTTCAATGTGTTTTCTATATTCATCCAATGTTGTGGCTCCTATACACTGCAGAAATAATGAAGCAGAACAATTTTTAGTATCCCTGTCCTATAGGCAACAATAACAATCTTTATCTGAATATATTATTAATACCCAACCTCTACTAATCCTATTATACATCTCATGTTGGTTTAACTGAGTACAGACATGCACAACAAATAGAGAGACAATGGCTAATTTACCTGCAGTTCACCTCTTGCAAGTGCGGGTTTCAATATATTTGCGGCATCAATTGCTCCTTCAGCTGCCCCTGCTCCAATAAGTGTGTGTACTTCATCAATAAAAAGTATGATCTCGTCACTTTGTTTGATTTCTTCCATCAACTTTTTTAATCTCTCCTCAAATTCCCCACGATATTTAGTGCCAGCTACCAGCAGACCCATATCAAGGGTTATAACCTATATAATGCAGAACAAAGTAACAATGTAATCTATTAGGTAAAAAAATGAGAAAGATACAAAAAAAGTATTGTTAAGACATCTGCAGTGAGGATTGTTCTTCTCAATTCATATTTCACAATCAAAGCCCGCCGGAGTTTGATATAATGATAACAAAAGGCTTTAGAGACATGAAATTGCATAGAAATCGAATGTCTCAACCAGATAACCGAATAACAAACAAAATTTGAGGATAGAAAGCTTTTAAATGTTTAAGGTCTAATAAAAAAGTATGTCAAACCCTAAAAACACCAAGAATACAAAGCAATGCTCATCCTAAACTGCAACACAATTAAACAATTGAAAATAAGAAAGTGAATTCAAATTTCCTTTCCAGACGCCTAGAAAGTTTAATGTCAGATCTTACTGATAGAGAGGACAGCAAGTTAATTAAGTTGAACATAAACATAAGGTTTTAATTTTTTAAATGTAGTGACAGAGATAAACTGACTTCCACTAACCTTCTTTCCTTCAATGGTTTCAGGCACATCGCCATTTGCAATTCTCTGAGCAAGGCCCTCAGCAATGGCTGTCTTCCCCACACCAGGTTCTCCAATAAGACAGGGATTGTTTTTAGTACGACGACCTAGAATTTGAGTGACACGTTCAATTTGTGGCTGCCTTCCCACAACTGGGTCCAATTTTCCCTGAAAGGGGCCAACGGAAATTATTAATGATTTTGCATAGTTAAGCATCATATAGAATCCATCGTGAAAGAAACTAGGAACTATCAAATACCTCTTCTGCTAACTTGGTCAAATTGGTACCATACTCCTCCAGAGTTGGCATCTTGTTGCTACTGCTTCCTGAGCCAACAGTAGCAGTTACAGTGTCTGCATTCTCACCAACCATGCGAATAACCTGGGCTCAGCCAGAGGAAATTTAGATGATTGGCACAAAAATTCGAATAACTAAAGGATTTGTGCAAAATTTACCCAGCTGGTGAAAAGAAGAATAAATGAAGAGTTGGTACTGACCTGCGTGCGGATATTAGTAGGATCAGCACCCAGGTTCTCAAGAACACGCGCAGCCACTCCTTCACCCTCGCGAAGGAGGCCCAGGAGCAGGTGCTCAGATCCAATATAATTGTGACCTGAAATTTACAAGGATCAGATGTTCTGGCAAGCCAAGACAAAACACTACACGGACTATGATTTCTATCAAATATAATGGAAATCCATATGAACAGAAACTCACAGATAGCCTCCTGACTCAATTTTAAATGAATTTAATGCAAGATGAGTCAAAATCTAAATCTGAACAATTATCAATGAGACACATTTGGAAACAGATGTATTCTGAAAAAAAAAAAGAATTTCCATTTAAATCATTATAAGTCATGCACTCGTCATATCATTATTGAAAAATTATACACGGCATATTTTCATAGCAAAAAATGATATCGAGAATATAAGAACCTTAAGTCTAGTTCACAGGTAAATCAAAAAAATGCACAACACCAAATATAAATATATTACTTATACCGTTATAATTAAATGAAGAAAAAAAATGCCAACTTAGATAGATGTGCAAAAGGAAGAAAATCCCAATTCAGAGATAAAAAATGCCAATTGTGACATATGTCATGATTCATGAAAATATAAAACATAAGAAAATGTAAACAAAATGTTTACCAAGTTGGCGGGCTTCCTCAAGTGAGAGCTCCAAAACACGCTTTGCCCGAGGAGTAAATGGAATCTCAACTGCAACAAAGCCACTGCCCCTTCCGATTATCTTCTCCACTTCCACACGGGCATCTTTTAAATTGATTCCCATGGACTTTAAAACCTTTGCGGCAATTCCTGTGCCTTCACCGATGAGACCCAACAGGATCTGCTCGGTTCCAACAAAATTGTGACCAAGCCGCCTTGCTTCCTCTTGCGCCAGCATAATTACTTTAATAGCTTTTTCTGTAAAACGCTCAAACATGGCCTTCGGCACAAATCTTCTGGCCTTTGCTCGCCGTGAAGAAGTTAGAATTGACACTTTTGAATGAAGATCGTGTCTGGGTCTCAACATAATATCCAAATGATTAACAGCACGTAGTCCAGAGAAACTTGAAATTCTTAGTCCAGGCACCACTGAAGCACTCATCATTTTAACTGATCTTCTTGATTTTCCTGATCCCTGAAGTTGACCCTGCCTTTTCCCAGCCACCAAACCAGGAAGATTAACTGACTGAGCCAAAACCCTATCCATGATTCCTGAATAGCTGGCTGCAGTTGTTGGTGCCAAGAGTTAGCTGACAATTACCACGCTTAAAAGCCAAAAGTATCAGAATGCACTCAGAAACAGATAAGAATGAAACCCACAGATTTTAACAAACAAATAACTATACCTATGTTCACATTCATAATAAAGCCAAGTTAGAGAAATTAACTTTAAAACAAACTTAACATAATCCCTATTATGCACTAAAAAAAGAAAAGATGTTCCTGATGGAGGGTTCAAGAGTCTGTTCATATTCTCCATAAAAGATATCTTTAAGATTATCGTCACTGAAGCGAAGATATACTGGACCACATCAAGTATTCTGGTGGGGGCGGACAGGGGGAGTCGTTTTCTATTTGTTAATCTTGGAAATCATCCATATACCATATATTTCTCTCTTAAGGAAGCTAAAAACCAAGAAGCAGAAACCTTGGAAAATATCAACTCGAAAACGAATCTGGCTTCAGAGACTCTACTGCATACAAGTCCTCAAGTCCAGCAGCTAAGGAAGAGATGACTAACAAACTTAACACAACCAATGACGGAAGAAAAGAAAATAACGACGTATTTCAGCTTTGTCAAAGTGTCTGAGGACGTAATGACTAAAGCGGGAGGATTAATTGACTATTTACTATTTAAAGCATAAGATGTCTAGAATGCAAGCTCTTGAGAGAGCTTCAATTAGTCAGGAACCATAATCGTACAAATCACAACATAACAAACACCAGGCGCACTAATCCAGCAAAAGCACGGGTTAGAGGAAAAAAAGTCAAATCCAAGCGAGAAGAGAGACGAATCAGCCGGCCAGAAGCAAGCTCAAAAACCTAATTCAAGCAAGCTTGTGCCCCAACCATAAAACACCACAAGCAGGCTAAAAGCAACAAGACATTCAAACCAAACTCACCAGTAGTCATCCCCAAATTATCCGATGAATTAACTCAATCAAAAAGAAGAACGAAAAAGAAATCGTAAGAGAAAATACAAAGATGAAAATGAAAGACAGAATTTCACCGGAAAAAAAAAATGAAAGGAAGCGACCAGACGAGGTAGGCGGCTTCGTTTAAATGGTCGACCGAAGAGAAAGGAAAGTCAGATGAATGGATGGATTGGGCGCTACTCCGCCCTTCTACAGCTATCTATCTTCCAAGTTCCAAGCGTTACCGTCTATGATATACTATGCCACCATATCAACCGCCATGTTCTCGACCCTATCCTATCATTTCTTCAAAAGCGATCGTCACCGTTGATAGTCGATATCAACGTCACTGAGCTTTTAGATCCGTCGATTTGGTTGCCCCCGATGTTCATTTTTTAGGCCCTGGAAATGGGACCCGTTTTCTTTCTTTGGAGTGAATTTTGTTTTAATCTCAACATTAACCCTAAACATTTGAGTGTGAGGGCTATTTTGCCCTTAGCTGGTACGTCCTGATTAGCCGTCATTGCATTAACGGACAACGTGATTTTTCTCATTTTATTATCATTGTTTTGTAATATAATAACACAATAAATATTTTTTTTTTATAATGAAATATGGTTTGAATACTTTTATCATTGAATTCTTATTCTACAAACAAATACTCCCTCGATCCTAATTATAAGATAAAGTTGACTTTTTTAGAGAAATTAAGGAAGCCAATTAAATTACTTTAGAGTGTTTATATTTTTATTTTTTTCTCCAAACTAATTAATTTGACTAATAAACTAATATATAATCTAAAGATACTAAAAATATAAACACTTTAAAGTAATTTAATTGGCTTCCTTAATTTCTCTAAAAAAATCAATTTTATCTTATAATTAGAACCAGAAAGAGTATAAATTTTAATAATATTATCCATGATAACCAAATTTTATCATTTTTATTGATAAGCATACTATCTTTACATTTTAAGATCGTATAATTAAGTATTAAATTAAAATTATATATAAAAAAAACTTAAGCTGGGTATTTTTCTCAATAAAGGAGGGATAGAAATTTAAACGGAGAAATGTGAAAACGAGTGATTTCTTTTTTTCTATTTGACCGGAAAAACGAACGAATTTGAAACGAAAAGGGAAATAAACTCGTGAATGGAATGGAAATAAAATATCTACGTCATTGTAGCAAAGGCGTGGACGATTCCTCTTTTTATTGCTTCCTCTGTTAAGTTTTGTTTGTTTATTTGTTCTCGTCAGTCGTTGATATTTGGCTATTTGCTAAACAAGTCAGACAATTGGTTGAAAAATTCGTTATTGGAAACTCGTATTTCCCACATATGACCATTTTTAAAAACTACGTTTAAATTTTATTAAAAGTCAAGCATAAACCCACTAATAAATGATGAATTAGGGTCTGTTTGGGAAAGCGTTTAGAGAGGTCAAAAGCCCAATGGAAGAAAAAAGGTCTAGTGCATATGTTTAGATTTGTTTGGGTAAGCGTCTATTGGAGATGAGCTTAAAAAAACACGCTCCTTATGCTAGAAGCTCCCTCACATTGCTTTTTCTTTATGTTGGAGCAGCTTCACTGGGTGCTTGAAAATTTTTTTTTACTTAATGCTCTCAAGACAATGGATTTGACTGATGCTAGTGAAGCCCATGATTGTAATTAAAGTACTTCAGTCTTTTAAATTTTTTTTAATAATATTTTTTTTTTTTATCAGATTTTAATTTTAATTTTTCTCTTCAATTATCATAATATATATAAATAATATATGTGTGTGTAGTATTCAATAAGATTTATGCCCCTTTTTAGTAGATTATCTTAAATACAAATGAATCATGTTCGTGACACTACCAGAGATCAACTTATTAGGAGTAGATGATCAAATAATAAGACATTTCATGTATGCATTCTAATTTAAATATAAATTTATTTATTTTAATTAAGTACTTTCGTGTATTTTTTTCAATAATAATTTCAATTTTTTTTATTTTATCAAATTTTTGTACTTTGTATGTATGTATGTATGTATGTATGTATGTATGTATGTATGTAGTGTTCTATAAGATTCATGCCATTTTCAATCATTTCCCATTTAAATAAGCTTTTCAAACACTAATCCAAATAGATTTAAGGTTAGAAAAAAAGTCACTTCTACCACCGTCAATCCAAACACAAATTACATTTACAATATGACTTTTTTTTTATCTAACTTTTTCAAAAGCCCATCTGTAAAAAAAACTCTTTTTCTACTGTTAATCCAAACATGTCTAATTTCAAAAGCAACCATCAATATCCTGTGGGCTTTGATCCAAAGATCCAGACCCAACCAACGTAAAATGTTGGAGTGGTATTGTAGCAGGCTCGCCCATAACACAAAAATGGGAATGAAACCTCCAGCTCCCACTGGCCCAAATCCATGCTTCAGTCTAAAAAAGTGTGTGTTTGGAACAGTAATAGAAATGCTTAAAAGCAGTTTTTCAATCGTGATTTACGGTATACAGGTAAGTATGTGAGAGGAGTTCTGTCTCAATTTACGTGGAAAACAGCTTATAAACCATATTTTCGCCCATCCAAACACTCATTATATAAGATGAGGAGTTTTCCCTTGAATTATATGAAAGCACTTATTTAAGCGCTTTTGAGGGTTTCCCAAATGAACACTTAAATTCGTTGGCTTGTATTCAGATCCAATTCTTCAATCAAATGTTGTCATATCCATATGAATATTATTAAAAAAATTAATATGCTAAAATTTGATTGTAGAATTAGACGTAACAAGTATAAGTAAATGGACCTAACTACTTATTGTCCATCTATCAACGGGTGTGTATCTATCAATATATTTCATCTTATCTTAAATGTAAGACCTAATTTATAGTGGATACTATAAACTATGCCGTACATATAGGACCAGAGGTAATACATCCATTGATAGCGCTCTTTGACCCAATACAATTTCAAGTTTTGAGAAATTAAGATGGATTCAACCAACGCTAATAAACAAAGTTTTCAGTTCTGACAGAATACTGTAGCAGGCAATACTTGAATGTCGGCAGTGTGAGACTCGTTCTAAAGATACAATGCTTGATGCACAAGATCTATATAGCACGCGCAAGGATATTATTCAGTCTCCTTTTTCCTTTTGTAATGCTCACCTCGTGTGTGTTGTCTTCCATTCAAAGCAAACGAGAGCGAGTAACATGGGCAGCACAAGTGACCGAGTGACCTCAAGCAATAACGAGGTCCACTGCCAGCCATTACAGCGTAAGATTAAGTTGCTTATTTCTGCTAATAATTATCCTCCAACATGGGAATTGGAGACATGGGCTTCATCACTTGACCCCACGCCATAACACATGCCTCCTACCAAGATAACCATCACGTACAATTCATTAATCCAAGTTCAGTTTCTCTAACTCAAATCTACCATCTGCTACTCACAAGTCACAAGGCTGCAAAAGTGATTAATATGGCATTTGAGCCACAAAATATAAACATGTTAAGCGTTGGCACCACAAATTATATTTTATTATAAACCCGCGCAAATGGATATTCACTACAATTTCCATTTCAGTTCTTACCCAGTGCTACTACTAATGAATAAACAATCAAAATTTAAAATAGATAAACTGCAAGCCAACTGTGAGGTAAGGTAGCCTGTATATGAACTAGTTACATTATGAGGTTGGGACTTTTGGGGATGGGGGAACAACTATGTACAAAATAGGATTGTTGGGGGAAAAAAATCTAAGGCTCATATCACCTTGCTCAACACTGATTGCATACACACTATACTAGGAGTAACATAGCTATATATGGGCAAAATATACTTATTCCAGGGTAGGTCCAAAATTGTATAGATGCTAACGCGTACCAACAATGTTATGCTTCAAGTCACTTCATTAGCAATGCAGTTAGGAATCACAATTGGTCTTCGTCATAGTTCCCAACTGGAAGGCCTTATAGAATCTCCTGCTTCTCTAGAGCGGAGCTGTGAATCAGAATGAAATACCATTTCAATATCAGATATTTGAAGAAAACTAGCCATTGTTATTTTGAGTCAAGATGGAAGATTCAAATTTCAGAAACAACACAGTAAAACTGATGGCTATTGTCAATGAAACCAGTGATTGAAATGGGAGTCAACGAAGTCACCTGCAAGCTAAGGCATCACATTTAATCATCATGCAGCTGAAATTAGACTTCTTTGGCATCCATGCAGCCTTCACTAGCTGAAAGATTCTCTTCAACCCCAGACCTTAGTGTTCCCGGGCTCATTTTCTGAATTTCCTCTTTGGGGTAGATATATATTTTTCGAACCATGGCACAGAACTCCCTGGTTTAGATGTAAAACATGAGTAACATCCTATTGTAAAGAAAAAACAATTTTCAATATAATTTGTAAACCTATGACTAAAATTAGAAAGAGATCCTTACTGCCACGGATCATCCCCAACAAGCATCATGTCACCCTCATTATCAGTGTAGACAATTAGCCAATCCTTTTTCGAAGACCTTAATTCCCCTCCAAATTCAAACAAGTCATCTAATTCAGCAACTAATTCATCATAGTTGCTGAACTTTGTAAGGTCAACTGACCTACCAAGTGCAATCCCCTTCTTGTGAACCTACAATTATTAGCATTTGATTTGATTAATTTTCCTGCAAACCATTAGCTTGTATAGAATAGTTACGTGGGAGAAAATTATCTTACTTTAGTGCAACTCCTAGCAGAATCACTGCGTGGTATGGCTTGAACACCTTTCATACGTGGCTGACATGCTTGTGATGGCTTTTCATGGTCATCGGTAACAACTACAGCATCCGGCAGCTTTGATCTGCTTGATTGTTCTGATTTCAAATCACTTTCATTGGTATCAGGCCGTTGTGATGTAAGATGCTTGTGACCAGCTGGCTTACATGCCATATTTATTTTTGATGTGGAAGGCTCTGGTGTACTTGGGCCACTGATAAGTGAGATGCCAAATAGCTTACAGTCCCCTTCTTTAGCTTTAACAGTCTCGCATGATCTTGCCTGCGTTGGTTTTTGCATCAAGTCTCTTGATCCAGGACTATCATGCTGAGTTGGGGGTGGAGGCGGCGGCATCAACAGGCTTCCATGCCTCCTATGCTCTTCTTTCTGAGCAGGAAGCACAGGGTAATCACCAAATGCACCATACCTCACATTCCGCCTACCATGGTAAATTACATCACTGTTTTGTGAACCTTTCATGTTAGGGTCCAAGAGGTTTAATGATAGACTAGAAGGCATTACAGGCCTTGGGCAGGCTACCACATTAAACTTGCCTTCATGACCTAACAAATGTTTCCTACCAGGACTAGCCATAGGGCTAGTTTGATGTCCCAAGGGTAGATGGGTTCGATCTCCATTTGTCCCAAAGCCTGAAAGCAAGTCTGAATATGAAGGCTCATGCCTCCCTGTTGGTGTCCAGCTCTCCGGAGCAAACGCACTTGAAGTAGACACTGCATCATTTTTTTCATCAGGCTTTTCGGCAGTATCAGATTCATAGCTTTCCGCCAAATTGACTCTCAAGGTTGAGAATTCTTGACCTCGCAATACCCTTGGAAATCCACTTGCTGGCAAAGGGTCTATACTTGCCTTAGATGACACTGTAAATAAACCCCCAATAGAATAGTTTCATTAACTAAACTACAAATTCTCCAATAAAGATAGTTCTTAAAAACCAAAATTATGTGCTACTTAAGCAAACCTTCACGAGTGAGAACAGACGAATCAGGTGATGATGGAATCGCATTAGGCCGAGGCCTTTTAGGTCTGGCGAGTGTAAGAGGATTTAGAGCTGGAGGAGCATGAGCAGGTTCCATTTTCCAAGGGGAAACTCTCTCAGGACGAGGAATGCTAGATGTTTCGTCCCATTTCACCTGGAAGGCATTCAAGAGAAACTATTACAGCATGCCATATTCAACAGTCAAACATAGTGACACAAAAACTGGTACTAGAACCTTGAGGCATCTCCATTTGGATTTTGGCCACCTTTGTGGATCAGCATCTTCTAGTCCAATAACAGTACCAGTAAACCTACAATATAAAAAGTGACATGATGAAACTTCTTCAAATTAATGATAAAAATTGCTGAATTACTTTGGGTAAACGAGCTGGAAAAGAAAATGACATTGAGCATTCATACCTCTGCTCTGGAGCCTCTTCACCTTCAAACCTCATTCTGAACCGCATTCCTATTGTATAATTATTTTTAAGGGACTCCATATATTGTTCGTAAGGAACAATAAACCCAGCAGGACTGGTTCTGCAAATATAATAATTTACAAAAGTTCTGTAAATTATGCCATGGAAAACCATCAAGAAAGAAACGCTCAAACTAGATATACACATGCACTCGGAATCCCTCATCACCTGGAACATAACATTCCAAGGTCAAACTGAAATTACTCATATAGCTTGATTGATGTGTATAATTTCAAGAATATGTTGCAGACCTGGGCTTGTAATACACAGTGAACATGGTTCCAGTCGAAACCGCATGCCATGCAGTTGCAAGGACACCAAGATGCATGCTGTGACAAGAGATCACTGAGGACGGAACATTACCCTGATGTCTCATTGCACGTCTCACACCAACACGAAGTTCCCCATTCTCACCCCTGGGAATTAGCCGGACATTATTTAGAGAAGCAAAAGCAGAAAACCATGAAATCCAAAACTCGAGTCAGAAAAAACAAACCTCAAAAATATAAATGCATCACCAGCAACAAGTCTCTTAGAGCTGACAAAAACACTCCAACCGCTTTGCAGTAAATGTCTGCGTGGTTGACCTGAAATTTACTGAAGTTGTCAGTCGCAACCAATTAACAAAATGGAACAAGAAAATCATACAAAATAAAAACAAAAAATACACATTTAGTCTTGCCAATTAATCAGGAAAACAAAATATTTAAGAGAAACAAATGGCTATTATAGGATGGCGAGCACTCGGCTAGTGGATTTTAGTGACGGATATAAAATAACTTTCAAGATGAATAATCAGTTCATATCATTACCTCTAAAGATATGCCTGAATCTCCACTCGTTACCGAGTAGATCCTTCGCCACCAACTCCTGGTTAGGTGGCTGCTTCGACATATCCTGTCAACAGACAACACGGAGAATTCCTCCCATTCAGCATCGATGATAATAAAACAAAGCACAATAAGGAGACAAAGGCCAAGGAATAAACCAGAGGAGGAAGGCATTCATCGGCATGACGTCTCAGTACTGAAAATCCACCATGAGTGCTTGTATCAGAGGCCGTCAGAGTTTTACAGAACGAATGCACCTGAAATCGTGGCGGTGGAGGAGGCGGAGCGTCTTTCTCAACGAAGTTTTCATCTTGCTGAAGATCGGACCCGGATTTAAAAAGAAATATCATCAGGACCTTATTTCATTTATTACTCAGGGTCAACGAGGCTAAACAAGCAGAGGACTTACATTGGGCTCCGGAAGCAAGGTCACCTGGGCAAACACCTCGTCGGTGTCCGGCTCAGCCTGAAATTTATTTTTCAAAAAATAAGGAAAGTCACTTCATGTACCATGCAAAATACAAACTCCAAAGTTATAACTCCTTTAAATGATTACTTTGGTTTAAATGCTTCAAAATATATGAACTGAAAGAGATGGAACAAAGCTACCTTCAACAACACGTTGATCACTCGACAAAGGATTTTCGATGGGAGATCATACACAGGCATATGCTGGTCCGCCACTTGATTTGTGGACGCCTCCACCTAATGAAGCAGGAAAACAAGCGCTGATGGTTAGCAAACTTCAACGAAACACCCACGTCCATTAGCAGCAAAACACGAACAAATAATAGCCTTCAAGACCGAACACATTATTTCACGCATTTTTTCAGTATTAAGAAACAAGTTCACAAAAGAAGGCCACCGACAGCAAAGACGTCCTACTCAGAATAGCATAACCCAGAGAGGAAACGTTATAAAGGTAAGTGGCTATAGATGAGGCTAGCAACAAAGAGTTTCCATCTGAGGCCTGTAAATGGCTTAGGAATTACTTGCTCAATATGTCCCTGAGGAAAATAGAAGACCCGTTCCCCTTCACGAGGCACTGTAACGAGGGGACCAGCACAAGCATGCCATAGCTCCCTGTAGAGCGCTACTTCCGGGTCTATTAGATCAGAGAAAAACATGTTGTGAGGAGCCGACACTCTAGATATGCCAGAAACCACAAATTTCTGAGACTTAACGAAAGTAAATACACCAGAATCACCTCTCACAGTTGACGATGAGTGAGCATTCTGACACCCTGCAGGTTTCCAAGCATCGTTATGGTTGTTGTAAACAGAGGAGTGGCTTCCCCCAGTCCCGTCCACGCGATTTCCCTTGATCGGTACCTCTGTTGATCCCATTTTTCAGAAATCTCACTATAGATCGCTCATCCGAGAGATACCTTGTGCAATACACGAATTATATCACATTCACAAAGCTTTTGGCGCTGCCTTCACCGCTTCACGCTTTCAATTCTCCTCAACTAACCCAGAAGATACAAAAATCACCGACGTCTTCTTCCTCAGTCGACGTTATCGCCTTCCTCTTGAAACAAAACACACATATATGCAAGCTCCTTCCACCCAAAACAGCAACCAATTCAATCTCCTTTCCAAAGATTTTCAACCTCTTTCTCTCAAAATGACCATTAAATTCCCAAATGGACCCTTTCACACAAAGCAAGCAATATCTTATATAGTGCTTGTCTATATCTATCTCTCTTTCTCTCAGCTAAGACGCTAGCAGCACCAGAACCATGTCTCACTTTCTTGCCGTATGAGTGAGGAGGGAGACTTTAATTTAACCGGAGTGATAAAATAAGTGCGTGTAACCACTTCATCCACGGTCAATCCTTTGAAACAGTAGAGGCCACTGGCATTTGCCGGTGAAGTGGCTTTTTCAGATGGGCTACGACCGGTGATGAGATAAAGTCCTTTCAGTGCGGGGGACCAACAAGGAGGAGCCAGAGCTGTGACTAAAAAAAAAACTGAGAAGACAAAAGAGGGCCTGTGACGGAGAAGAAATAACGACGTTAGGCCGGCCCTTGGAGTTGTCGAAGAAGCATTGGCTTGGCATGTAACGGTGGCGGGAAAGTTAACCATTTCAGTCGGACATGAGGATGATTTTAATTTCTTTTTTATTATTATTAATATTGAAGGAAATTGAATATACTTAGCTTCTGCAAGTGGCGTAGCAGCCAGTTATGGTGAGACTGAGGACATTCATGTGCCTGAGTGCCCCAAAGGCCCACTCCTACACAGCTGTGGATAGCAGGTGTCGCACCGTTGGGGTCGTCCTCGTCCTATATCTCGTCATGATATATTGCCCACGCCTAATTTTTCGCATGCGAGTGTATTGTATCAATACTGGTACAGGGTAAGTTCAACTCCAAAAAAAATACTCGTATCTCCTGGAAAAAATAATACTCCCTCCCTCATTAGTATAAAATATATTTAAAAAATTGGTCTTAATCTTAAATATAAGACTAAATTTTTATATTTATCAATTTTTTTTCAAATCTACCCATATGAATGTTCCTTTAATAATGATTAAGAATGATAGGAAATTTTGGAGTTAAAGGAGATGACTATGGTGTTTTAGAAATACATGTCATATTAACTAACTTAGTTAAATATTTTAATATAATTAAATTAGATAAGTACGCTTTATATTAAGAACCAGCGAGTGTAATAATTGTAATGTTAAACAAATACTACCACAAACTCTCATATAAGAGTTAGATAACTAAGTTATAGGTGATAACTAATTTATAGGTGTTATAAATATTGCAATATCATTTGCGGATGTCCATAACCTTTCAAGAGGTGCTTTTTGAAGTTCTACACTTAAACCGATGTAACTTACTGCATGAATGGTTTATTGGGAGTTTACGATGATTAATACACATAACCTCTAAATATTACATATTGTACAATTATATAGGTTTAATCTTTATTGTAACTCTTAGATATAATTTAAGGACTTGTGCCCTATAAATTGTGGAATTGTATTAAGTGATTGTAAGTGTCTAAATAAATAAGATATTGCTCCATTTTTTTCTCTCCATTTCTTTCATTTCATCTCTTGTATTTTCCTATTTTCATAACACATTATCAGCGCAAGTTTGCTTTGAAAATTTGAGCTATAAGTTCGTTGTAGATTAATATGTTCTTGTGGTATATGGTGATGCTCTCTATTATCTTCCCTCTACTCAATTATCCCTTTTAAGCAATTATCATGCATGTGCATATTTAATTTTCTATACATCATGGTGTCCTTTTACGTTATATGTCATATTGTTTGTTATTTTGCGGTCCTTCTTATTATGTTGTTCATTATCTATATTAATTATGTTGTTTATTGCATATTGTGCTGTTTTATGTTGTCCTTCTTGGCCTTTGCTTTCTATTTTATACACACACACATTATATAATTTATGTTGTTGCCTCTTGCAAGGAAGATAAAATGGTAATTGGCCAAAAAGAAAAGTAAAAGAAAAAAGACGTAATGAAAACAGGATCACATATATTATTTTGATATGTGAAAACTATGGATCTGCAGTTCCATCATTTGAAACATGAAATATATAAACATTTAAGTGAAAATAAATATTTTCACAAGGGCTAATGAAGACTATGATGAGATACATTATTAGTTTGATAGAATATGAAAACAAAATTATGCATATCTTATATATGATTATATATAACCTAGGCATATGACTTACTAAATATTGAAGTATGCACGAGAATCTTTGAATGATTCAAAGTACCTAAAGCATGTTCCAGAAAAACATTCAATTATTGATTGAAAAAAATATATATTGATTTTAATAATTTAGAAGAATTATATACTTTATGAATATTTACATCGTGCTAATATTGTGTTGGTAAAATTGAGTTCTTGCAATTACATTATGGATACTATGAAATTAAGGTTTTGATGTGATAATTCTATTGAATTATTATATAAGATCATTCTATTTGAAATAAATTGAATATGCACATGGTTATTTTTAGAATAACTTTTCTTTTATTATTTTTCACAGTGTATAAGGCAAATGGGTATATTGATAATTTAACATGTCCAGGAGATATGTTAGAGATATATTTTATAGGAATACATTTTGACGGATCATTTGATGATAATGAATCAAGCATAATTCAACTAAAAAGGAGAAATGCTCAAAAGGTATTGTAAATAATCCATTTGAGAAATCAACACACTCTATTGAGATAAAAGAGAAAACAACGATGTTGTCATTAGAGAAGGAGTAAAAATGATGTTGTCATTAGATGAAATAAATAAGATATTATCATTAAGGAGAGTAAAGATCATGCTGTATTCTTTTTTCCTTAACCAACGTTTTGTCCCATGAGGTTTTCCTGGTAAAGTTTTTAATAAGGCAGCTTCAATATTTATAATATACTATTTTTCTTAAAAAATACTCTTATTTTGGAAAAAAACACTTTTAAATTAAATTAGTTCATAAAATATTAACCGTACATATTCTAAGCATCAATGTAATCTCAAAGTTCCTCGATTCATTATTTTTTCACAGAATTCATCTTAAACAAAAAAAGTAAACAATAACCACAAAGCTACTAACACAGGAATAAATAGATTCAATCTTTGAATTTTTTTTTTTTTTTCAATTTCTTCCCGACGTGTTTATAACGTTACAAAGATTTCAACCTCCATTCACAATGAGATTAAGCTTAAGTTAAAAGACAAAACCCAATTTGTTTTCCTTCTACTCCCAACAAGTCAACAACTACAAAATGCTGAGTAGAATTACCTATCCACAATCACCTTGACTTGTTTTTTTGTTGTGAAATCTAAATCTAAAGGTATTTTGAACATTCAATAAAAGAGTTTTCCAACGAGGGACTAGCCGTTCTCCCAAAATACAACAATACCATGTTAATGTTTTGGGTTCATAAAATATTTGTCTTTGTTTCATTTTTTATCTGATCAAGTGTATAATCCTCTCTAAAATTTAAAACACAGAGTTTTCGTTTGTTTCAATAATTACGCTTCCAAATAAAGGGACCAAACCAATATCCAGTGGGATAAGGTGCTAAGTTTCTTAAGTAATGTCCAGGATTCGACTATTGGGTTGTGTATGAAGCTGCTGGCTGTAAAGAATTGCTTCCATTATGTGCCTCTACAATACCCGAATCCAAATTAGTCCAGGCTCATTAAGTTTCTCGTGATATATAAGCTGACTTGAGATACTAGAGCTGTGTTTGTTTCAGCGTTTTGTACAGGAAAAACGCACTTATTACGCAAGCCGAGAAAAAACTCCTCTCACATACTTACCTTGTATACCGTGAATCACGAATTATAAGTACGTTTTGGACAAAAATAAGCCATTCCAAACGAGCACTAGATGCCAAGCAAACTATCCCACTAAATATTGTATTGACCCTAATATTTTTTTGGGAGAATTGTTAAAAAAGATCTCATTGACAACTTATTTGCTAAATGGGACCTGAGAAGATATCTTGCACATGAAGGGAAGATATCTGCACATGGAGGGAAGATTTTTGCACATGTAGGGAAAATTTCTGCATACTTATAGGAAAAAATTTTGCACACAGGGAAGATCATCTGCACATAAGGAAAGATATTCTGCACACGTGGAAGATAATCTGCATGTAAAGGTTTCATTTGACAAATAAGTTGCCAATGAGGGATTTTTTCACAATTTTCCCTATTTTTTTTAATAAAATAACGGAATGTCCTCCTCAATCCCCCCTCCCCAAAAGATCCATACCTTATTTTAATATCCTATTACTACACGTCTACACAGTCCTCGGGGTTAAAGGTGGGAATCCACTGGATGTCTCCCAATTTGGTTACATATAATCCATATTGTGGGGCCCGGCTGAGCTCTTGCTTCCCGTCTCAAAGGCAATTTCCTAACCCTCTGATTAAATTCCCCTCCCTGTTTTCCCTTAACACGCTTTTGTTTGATTAATTTCTCTAATCACGTATCAACACCCATCCACGTCAGACATTTGCCCTGACGGGCACGAGCCAGCCCATATCCGTTATCCAATAACGGTTACGGACTTCAAACGGGGTTTCATTTTTGTTAAGGGAGGAAAAAGGATCGCCTTGGGCGCGGATTCCTGTTGTAGTTGTTGGGTGAGGTAAAGTTGAGGATGATTCCTTTCAGACGCTAACTGTGGACCCGCCACGTGGTGGGAATGTCAGTTTGTGGGACACGTGGCATTTCTCGGATGGATCAGAGAGTGGGACCCCTTTTCTGGAATTGGGGGTGGGTAGGTAGCTCGAGCCAGTGGTTCGTTGAGTAGTGCTTGTCGCGTTATTATGAACGGCGTTACGGAAAGTGACGTCATCCGCATACAACTAATTCTCTTTTATTTGTTTTTTCCTTGCAATATTTTTTTAAAAAATATTTTTCTATCCAAAAGACGAAAAGAAACGGAGCGTGTGGGGTCAGAAAGTTTACCCCTTTCAACGGTCAAAAAGTTTTTTCACTCATACTTTGATCCATTTATCTGTATCAAGTGTTAAACAAAATTTATCATAAGAAGAATGAACGAACATCATAAAAAGATCAACACTACATTAAATTGGCACTTCATCACAATTTAAAGTTCTAAAATTCAGTACTCACCTTCTTATATTTCTGTAGATTTTGTTTAAATCCTGATTTGATATAAACTTTTTTATGAAGTTTTCACTTGTTATCCCCCCTTTCTACATATTATGTAAGAATTTTATTCCCCCTTATTACATTCCTTTTTTGTGATCGATTTGTTTAAGTGAGTGGGATGGAGGTTTTATTATTATTTTTCATCAAGAGTGTGTATGAATTTTGATCCTTACCCACAATGGCCATGTGTTCTTATCATATAGCGATCCTTCTATCTATCAAAAGATATTTTGTTACACAGAATTGGAGGAGTACGGAGACATAAAGAAGGACAATGAAAGGAAAGAAGAGATAGCACTAGAATGATGAGGGCCACACAATAATGATAGCAAGAGAAGATATAAAGTTTATCATGTTGGTTTGAGATAGCTTATTTTAAGATAATAAATGTTAATAAATCATAATTTACGGTATACAAGGTAAGTATGTGAAATGAATTTTATCTCGACTTACGTAATAAATACTTACTGACCCCAATAAATAATACCACACACACATATATGGCAAGATAATAAGTTTATAACGTGAGATGTAGAGAGGGGGGGGGGGTAAAATGAAAGGTAAAAGTAGTGCAAATATTTCAACTATAAGAATTTACCTTACCATGGACATAGTTAAAAAGGTTGAAGGGAAGAGAGTAAAGAAAGAAAAGTAATGAAAAGAAGGAGACAATATGTGGGGCATGCAAGGGGAAAGAGGGGGAAATCGTCGTTGGTGTAAGGAATAGAAGAGGAAAGTAAGAAACAAAAAGGAAGAGATGAGGTTGAGGAGGTTGGGTATGTTATTTCATTTATTTCTCAATACATTATGCGTTTTTTTTATTCCAATGCCTGCTAATCTTTTAATTTAATTAGATTAAGAAAGTTATTTAATATGACATGTATTTTTCAAAACACCCTGATCATCTATCTTAATTCTTTTTTTGATTGATTATTATCTAGTGATAATCAATGAAGGTAAATTAAAAAAAGATTAATAAATATAAAAATTTATCTTATATTTAAGATTAATATTAATTCTTTAAATATGTCTAATATTAACAACAAGAAGTAGTATACATCCATTACGAGACACCACTTCACCCATATTTCAGATTCCTTCATATCCTAATTTTCTCATTCCATATGTTAAAGCTAGATCTCGCATTGAATGGTACCAGTTTATAATTGTTATTTAATCATTTCATGATAACGAGATTTTCTCAAGTTGGCCAAAAAATAAAAGATAAAAAAGAAAGACACAGATTTTCTCAAGTTCGTCTCAAATGAAGTTTAGAGAAAAGAAATACAGATAAATTAGGCTTGTTTGATTTCCTTGAAACTAAATTTCTTTTCTTTTATTCCCCTCGCCTTTTTAACTATATCTAATATGAATTTCAAATAATCCTAATTTCATTTTTTTTTGTTGATTTAAATAAAAATACATTTGGGAATCAATAGGGTTGGGTCTAGCTGTATATAAAGGAACGGATTAGTCTCTCATAATATAACAAATTAAAATTTAAATTCTGATTGAAAAAAATATCCACATTTCATATTTGGTAATACTTTAGATAAGATTCCCTTTGATAAAAGGGTTACTGAGCCTAGAAAAAAAGCCACAGGTCACCGGTATGATTTCACAAGGTGGAAACAATATTAGAAACGGAACCAAACGAATGCCTTGAAATTTGGGAAACTACGACGAAGCATCTACATCCATTTACGGCGGGTTGAGTTGTAAACCACTCATGTGATATAATAACACTGTTACAGACCACGCTTTTAATATTTATTTTTTAGACCTTTTAATGTGTAAAAACAAGAGTAAAATACTCTAACCTCCCTTATGTTTTGCCTTAATTACACGGACCTCCCCTTTATTTTGAAAACATACATTTAAGTCCAAACCGTTAACTCCGTTAAGTATTTTTATTTTTTAATTAAAATTTATATTAAAATAAATTTTATTTACTAATGTATCCTTCATCATTACTAATTTCCTAATTTTGATTAAAATTGTTTAAGTAATTTAAGGATTTTTTTTTCTTTTTCTTAACTAATTTTACTTTTGTAAATAGTTATACGTTAAATTTTTTTCATATTAAGATACATACTTAATTAATTTAATTAATGTAGACATAGAAAACTTAATTAAAAATATGATTAGTCCTATTAATATATGCCTACTAAAATAAATACGTTTATAAATTTTTGTGCAAAAAATATATTTAAAAAATTAAAATTTAAAATTAATAAAAGTCATATATTGTACCAAATTTACATTATTAATAACATATTGTCAATAAAATATATTTAGTTTTTTTCTTTTTGCCTTTCATTTGAAAGGCATATTTTTTATTCATTTAAAAGAATACTAAATAAATAAGTTTTAATAAATATGATAAAAATTTAAAATTTGATAATATAATAAAAATTAAAAAAATTTATAATATATTGAAAATTTTAAACATGTATTAGAATTATTTTTTTATATAAAAATTTATTTTTAAGCAAATATAAATGTTTATTTATTTTTTGAAATAGGGATATTTTAGTCAAAATAAATGTTTACTAGTCAAATTTAACGGTCAACTAACGGTTGGGTGGATGGAAATGGAATATCAAATATGTAAGGGAGGTTTCTATAACTTCCATTTTAATTTCAGGGGAGGTCTATATACGTTTTCAAAATAGAGGGGAGGTTTGTGTAATTTAGGTAAAACAGAGAGGTAATCAATGCATTTTACTCTAAAAACAAAGAAACATCTATATCAAGAATGTAATAAAATCAAGATACAATATTTATTAAAAAAGGAATGCCATAAATGATCATTTATGGAGTTCCTTTTTATAACCCACTTACAGAGTCTCTTTTTTCAAAAAGGGACGCCGTAAGTGGTACGACATCCCTTTTCGTAAAAAAAAGATGTTGTAAAAGTTTTTTTTTTAAAATTATTTATATTTTTCACTACCTAACAATTAAAATCTATAGAAATAGGATTAAACAATTAGTCATAAACCAGAATGTTTTTATAAATAATAAAGGAACATCTAACACTAGTTGATTAAAAGTGTTCACTTCAACTAATATAATGTATAATAACTATTACAAAATGTCAAAAAGTTGTCTGCATAATTATTAACTAATAAAAATAAACTTTACTGATCAATGTGTTGAAGAAGATGTCCAGTTAAAAAGTCTTGGATCAAATTAATGTTTTTGTGCAAGTAGTCAACTTTATCATAAAAAATCTGCAAATTATAAAATAAGTTTAGATAAAATCAATCAAATGAATGAATGAATTAACAATTCAATTACAATACCAAAAATATTATATATCATTTGAGAATGAAGAAGCAATTATCTATTCAAAATTACTTGTAATTACGCTCTGAATGATGTTATATATATAAAGTATAACATAGTATCTGCATTCAGTACTCCCTGGTTGTCAATGGCACTATAAATAAAAAACAAATGGTTAAAATGAATAAAAGCTTATCTAAAGCGACCATCAATGAATGAACTTAAATCAAAATTACTTACTTTTGGATAAAACCACTTTGGGTCTCCAATAATTTTACCCTCGCATGTACTACCAAGTACTTTATATGTCTGGGTCGCACTTTCATTAAAATGAAAATCAACATAAATTAAAACAATTCATTTAAGTCAAGAATCAATCAAATACAAACAAATTAACTTACATGGTGAAGACGGATTTTATTTTTTTGTCTGGCTTGTGACCCAAGGAATCAAACCAACAGACGGTGTTGATGCAAGGACAAACAACACACAAACTCCAATAGTAACTATAACAACAAATATATATTAAAATGAAGTTAGATGACATGACAATTTATTTTTAAACATCTTAAATAGACAAAATTAAAATACATACCTTTAAACAATTAGTGCTAGATAATAAAACAATTTAGTCTCTCCCATTATATAACCGCCATATCTCATCCTTGCTTCGTAAGTAGCTCATGTTTAAACAGTTATATAAAAAGGCAACCACTATAATCATTTTGCTTAAGGATTTTTTTTTTTTTATGTTGAAGAATTAAGTTTGCCATTACCAATATATAAGTCTTTGCAATTCCCATATCGAGAATGCGTGCCCATTTGATGCAAACAAAAACAAAGATTGGAGGATAGAAGGATTTAGTTTGCCATTACCAATCAACTTTTATTTTTGTTTTAGAAAGATAAAAGTATTTTTTATAAAAAAAAAAACCCCTACATCTTATCAAAAAAAAAAAAGCGCGCACACACACAAACACATCAAGTTTGACACAATTACTTACTGTCCATGCTTACGAATAGTGGTAATGTCAAATAATGCCAATATTTTAGGTTTTCTTAAGTAGAGTAAATTATACTTTTTATAATTAAGCCTCATAAAGAGTATATAATTCTACCTCAGATTTTGTTTTCTTAATTGATCAATAAGTTTAGGTCTTTTGATAGCATGATCAATATGTCATATATATTATTATGGCAGTTAATACTTCCAAACACAACAATATATCTACTTCTATTAAATGATATGTATCCACATTGACATTATCAGAGTCTAATTCTAAATCACCATGAGCATTCTACATTGCATATAGGAAAACTAACATTAGGAGACAACATTAATTAACCTTTACCACACCAACAATACTATTATGGCAATTAATACTTCCAAACACAACAATTAATACCTCAAACAAAGCATATGGGTGAGAAGCAACCATCCCCAACCAGTAAAGATTAAGTTTACAATTTTGATAATTTTTTTTAAAACATGGAATTTAAATCACTTAGTTGAGAGACCTATTCCTATGTTTCTTAGCTTGTTGGATACATTTAAAGCTACATACTCTAAAGCACAGATCATTCTATTTTTTTTTTAAAAAAACCAACCTGGAGGGAAGGCCGACGATGTAGAGGGAGAGGGAGGAGCTCGGTGTTGAGAGAAAGAAACGACTCATGGTGGTGAGAGGGAGAAAGCAGTGACGTTGAGAGGCACAGAGCGACGGTGGTGTTGGAGAGTGACGGAAGTATGACAGCGAGGACGATGGTGAGGAGCGACGGTGTGTGTTTGGGGAGTGATGAATGTATGACAATGGAAGGAAGAGAGTGAAGTGACGGAACTCGTGGATGAATCTTGCGAGAATGAAATGAATGAAGTGAAGATGGAGGAGGAGAGAATGAGAGTGAAGGAGACTTGAAAAGAGATGACGAAACATGTCTAACATGCATTGGGGTGCCCTTTAGGCATTCCAAATTTGAATTGGGATGCCTAAATAATGGCTTTTGGAGTTAAAAACACTGCTTTAGGCATCCCTTTTGGGTTTGAGACTCATTTCCCACACTAGTACAAAATTCCCTTTTTATACCGCCATATTTAGACCGGTTATAGCGGATAAGGTCTAAAAAATTTGACCGGTGGCAGTTTTGTAATTATATAGAACTTCTAAGACCGGTTCTAAAAAAAACCGGTCTTAAAAAAATTATTTAGACCGGTTATAAATAAAACCGGTCTTAAAATATCAAAATATTTAAAAAATAAAAAATTTTAAAATTTTAAGGCCAGTTATTTATAACAACCGGTCTTAAATATCAAACATTTCAAGACTTTTAAGACTGGTTTTTAAAATAACCGGTCTTAAAAGTCATACTTTTTAGACTGGTTCTTTTAATAACCGGTCTAAAAAGTACTTTTAAGACCGGTTATTCTAAGAACCGGTCTAAAAAGTGATATTTTTTTTAAAAAATATGGATTTATTTTAAATATGAATTTTTTTAAAAAAAATTTCACCTTTTTAAGACCGGTTTTATTTATAACCGGTCTAAAATATCGACCATAAATTTTTGAATCTCTTCTTTGTTGCGCCTAATTTTCGCTCTCTTAATCTGAAACCTCTCTTCTTGGTGCGATTACTCTGTGAGCTCGGTCATCTTCGCTCAATCGTATTCTCATGTTTGTTGTTGCGGTGCTCTCACTCTCGCACTAAATGAGTTTGTCACCACCACAACCTCGCTTGCTCTGATCTCCTTCGTTGCGACTTTTCACTGTAGTTGCTTTTCTATCTCTAGTATGGGTCTTGCTTTGCTTGGTCACATAGACTTGTACCATGAATGTGATTTGCAGACTCAGCATTTTAGAAAAGGTTGAAGAAGAGAACATCAACCTTGCGTTGTTGCAAAGGAAGCATCTTTTCATCTTTTTAGTTTTAGTATACTGTAAGTGATGATAAGAAGGAGGAGGTTCCTGAAGTTAGTATTCTTCTTTCCCTCTTTATTTATTTATGATTTTACAACGTTATTCTGCTTTGTGTTTCGTTTGATTAGCTATGCAAGGATTTTTTTTTTTGTTATGGTCTATAAGTTGTTATATTTCATGTTTCTACTCTCTGGCAACCCCATTCATCTGTTGATGATTTAGTTGACAACTTGGTTGAGAAGACTGAAAACTTATCTGGTATCTAATTTAAACCAAAAGATATTTTTATTATTGTTGCCGATGTTATCATTTGAGGTATCTCTAACTGTGCATATGCATGGTTCATTCTCATTTTTGCAATTTCGGATGGGGCTGAGACTCCATTTGCTGGTTTAAAAAAGAAGAAGAAGAAGAAGACAGTAAGTCATTCAGCATTTATGTAGAAAAGTTGAGTGAATATGATAAAAAGATTATTCTTTCTTTTTTTCTTCTTTGATTTGTTCTGTTTCTCATTGCCCTTTGTTCAGAGTCTAGAGTGAAAAGGGTGATACAGATAGAGCGCTACCAAAAAAAGTCATATTTATTTTTTTTTAAAATATCACTTTTTAGACCGGTTATTCTAAGAACCGGTCTTAAAAGTCTTGAAAAAAAAATTTTTAGATCGATTTTTAAACAACCGGTCTAAAAAGTCTAGACTTTTTAGACCTGGTCTTCGAACAACCGATCTAAAAAAGTGATTTTTAAGACCGGTTGCTTAACCGGTCTAAAAAATAACAGACTTTTTAGACCGGCTGTATCAAGACCGGATCCAAAACTGATCTAAAAATTCATTTTTAACCGGTCTAAAAAATCATTTTTCCACCAGTGCCAAGTGTAACTTGGGATGCCTCAACCTCAAAACTTCTCTTAGAATTACAAAAATGTCACCGCTTTTTTTTTACTTCCCTTTTTAAAAAGCAAACGTCTTTGGATAGTAAAAATAATTTTCTGTAGTAATGTAAATTGTTGAAGATTATTGATTGTTAAAAAGAAAAAAAGGAAATAAAACACCGTATTGAAGATTTCTAACGGTATCGAGTTGTAATTTATTAAAAATTGGTTATAATTAATTACTTAAGTTTAGCTGTAATTTGCCGAAGATTAGTTAGTAAATGGGAGACAAAATCAATCAGCTGAAAAAAATTGGTTTACAACCGAATGAACAGTCAATTTATATTGATCTTCCAGAATTTACAACGTATAAAGCATAAGAACTCAAATCCTTCGTTGTATTTTTTTTCCGGATTTCAGGGCCTTTTGACGTGGTTCAATGTCATTTTCCCTGTAATATTTGCCAACTTCAAGATTAAGAAAATTCAAACATCTCAATCTTCATATGTTTGTTTCTTTTAACAATCACAATCACGACAGGTGTTAAAAGAGAGATAAGAAGCTACGAAGGATCGCACATTTGGGTCATAATAATAATAATAAAAATAATAATAATAAACACCACTCCTTCATCTTTGGATGGCTCCATTAGTTGGTTGGTAGATGATGAGGATATAGTGGAAAAGTGGGGCCGTGGGGCAACACTTGAAAGGAGCTCACTTAACGTCTGTTTAGATTAATGATAGAAACTGTTTTTTTAACATAATTTATTATATATAAGGCATGGTTCACTAACCCGGAACAGACCGGCCGGTCCGGCCCGGAAACCGGTGAACCGGCCGGTAGACCGGTCCGGGTCACTAATTTAAAAAAAAATTTTTTTTTTGATTTTTCCTTTAGAATTTTATACTATAAGTCTAAAATTTTTAATTTCTCACCGGTTTAGCTCCGGTTTGACCCTGGTTTAACCCACTGACCCTTAACCCAGTACCCCGACCTGTTCAATACCCGGTCCAGGTTTTAATACCTTGATATAAGGTAAGGATGTGAGATGACTATTTTCTATTCTATTTTAAGAATATATAACTATATAGTCCTGAAAGAAAATCAACAGATGCTACATCAATTTAAGCATGATCAACTTTGACAGATATGAGTACTTATAGCATGCTTTCAAGTCAAAAAATTAAACAGGATAATAATTATCATTTTAATTACAAATCTGGTAAAGCATCACGTATTATATATAAAGTAATATTGACTGAATATGTGCATGTACAAACATAGTTTGATTTCTACCGTCCAAGCGTGGAATTTTAAGATTCAAGCAAATAAAATAATATATTGGTTTTGACTAATAAAATACAAAATCCAGCGTGCTGTGGGGAAGTCAATGTTATGCATATTAGGAGTGGGGTTCTAAAAGGCCAAGAAGTAATGGCACTGAACATCATGTATAAATCTAATAATAATTTTTTAAAGTGTGGGGAAAATATATAAGGGTAAAAATATAATTTAAGAAAACGTCAATCGCGCTTCTATTATTCTTAACAATTTTTTTTGTTACAATTGGGTTTTTTTTTTTTTTTTTTATACAAGTCTCCCTGGTCAAGGTGGGGTTTATAAATCATTGTGTTATAAAATGCTAGGTGGAAGAAAAACCCTTTGAGAGATATGATATGCACCAATCATCTGAGATATGAGAAATCATAGATATACGCAGTCTTATTTCCATAAGTGAAATATTTGTTTCTAAAATTTGAATATATGACTTTTAGGTCAAATGACAACAGCCTTAACATTGTTCCGAAACTTACTTTATGATGTTGTACTTATCATCAATATATTGAACAATTTAACAGGAAGAGATAAGGGCATTAATATAATGATGCTAACCTTTTAGGTGAGGATGGGGTTGTTTTTTTGTTAATGACCTTTCAGAGCAAGTGATTTTAAATTAATTAATGAGGATGATGTGTATCATGATAATGATATCTTGAAGCAAATGCAGTACCTCAATTCCTTCGTTGTTTAGTTTGGTCGGCTGATTTATATCAATGTCTGTTTGTAGCCCGCATCTATATATATATATATATATATCTAAGTACAGCCTGGAGGGTCAAAGTTTGTGTTTACTGGCATAAAGACACCAAGGGCTAACCATGAATTGATCAATTATTCGTTCGTTAGTGTGAGGATTCCAAATAAATAAACTATTTATAGCAAAGTTCCCAGCTAGCGATCCATTTAATGAACAATACATTTTCTCCATATACCCATTCAACATTTGGTGTTATTCATACTTTTTCTTTTTCTATAGGATAGTTAGTTTGGGGGTCATACATTTCATGATTTTTTTGTTTAAATTAGAAGAGTATGCACTAATATCTTGAAGTTACAAGCGGGATCAAACCCATGACGTTCCATTTATAGGAAAGCTTTCATATCATTAGGTTATAAAACTTTCTGTGAAACATGCACCAACTCACTCACACGATGCACAAAATGCTTTCACTTCGAGACTACAAAATTGATGAATTAACTATACTATTTATAACTCAAAGAGATATAGTACAACTTATTAGAGTTTATAGGACAATAATATATTGAAGAGAAAAATTGGAGAGTGGCAAAAGAATGCATTTGGAGAATGATAAGGTTCAAGTTCTAACCTTAGCCACCAATTGCTAGCTGTGCAGCATTTTCCCTGTACTCCGTTTGGATTGTTCTGCATGTATGTTTAAGACGGCCTTGATATGAATTTTATAATACCAAAGAAACCCTTCATTTTCTTTGATATTTTCAGGCTTAACAAAGAAAGGAGAGTTAAGAAAAAGACAGAGGGCACACACATATTGCATACACACAAAAGGCCATGCTTCCCTGTGCTGTGCAGACGAAAGCAAAGATTTCAACCAATCATATGGGTTGAAAGAAGTAATATTATTATTTAAATGGGAAGAAGATCAGCTTCAATATATTTTTTGAAACAAGAAAGAAAAGATGTTATCTTTATCTTTTCCGACTTAAATTAAATATACTAGCTATTGCTTTCAGCACCATCAAACCTGAGAATAAGGCATATCCACATGTCTAAGATTTTGTGACCAAAATATGCTTTATGCGACATCTATATGTATTCTTAATCTTTGATTATATAAATGTTGTGCAGCAAACATGGAACCATTTTGATGGAGCCAATTCAATAGAACATAAAATAAAAAAGAAATTAACAAACGAAAGACTGTATAAATATTAATCAATTGTGTGCTGATCTGGTCAGATAACTCAACACGTAGACAAACTCAAAAGTAATGAAAACGAGGCAAAAGGCATACATAATTCCGAGACACTTGTCACACAATCGCTTTCCTAAACAAAATTAATAAAGCAACAAAGGACTAAGAATGAGGTTGCTCACACGTCACGAGATACTAATTTCACATAATTGAACCGCCTTTTGACGCATATTGGAGATTAAAATTTGGTATGTGGTTGTTAGCTTAGTCTTCTAGACCGTAATTTATAGACCAATTATTGTAAGACAAACCAAAGTTTTGTGACAAGCTCCCTATGTTTTTAGCCTTGCTTGGTTGGTTGAGAGGGAGATTGAGCAGATGAACCAAACATATCTGTTTTCAAAGGTCCCTAAAGGGATAATGTCGAAGCACATGAACAAGAATAATACGAGGTCTTTTTCAACATAGTCCACATCAAACTCCTAGAAATCAAATTAATTATATTCACGGCAAAATAATGCTAAGTATAGAATTCCATGTCTCATGACGAGACTCAAATGTGGCCACGATCAATTGGTCCCTTGCCTTTGTCTTCAATTTGATGAGGTGAGAAAGGAGAGGAAAAGGTCAACTGAGGTCGGCCATGTCATATATAGTTACCCTCAAGGAAAAAGCTTGACCCTCTGCAAAACTATACTGTACTAGCAGGGTGGACAACTTTTTTGTTTCTGTTTCTGGTCTTGTTAGCATAGGGGACAACATTTATGTTCAGTCAGCTTCTCTTGTGCATCCTTGTTCTTAAGGTCTATACACTATATGATGATCGGTCGATTTTGGCTTTAGATTCTAGAAGGGTTTTTTTTTAATGCACCAAGTATTCTAGGTCGGCTTCTTGTCAGGAGGAAATTCACAGGCTAAGACTAATCCGGATCTGAGGCATGACATGACCATTTTTCAAGGTTATTAAACTCGGACCGATCATTGAACTAGTCGGGGTATTGGGTTAAGAGTCAGTGGATCAGATTGGAATTAAAGTAGAGCTAACTCAAGGTCAAATCGATGAGAAAGTAAAGACTTAAGGATTATTAATATGAGATTATGAAGAAATTTAAAAAAAAAAATCATTTTTTTCCTTTTAAAAAAGCGACCTTGGTTGATGATTGTACTGGACCAATTCAATAGCCACTTCACTGGTTTCCAAGCCAAACTAAAGATTCGATTCTAGTTTAATAACCTTACCATTTTTTTAGGCGGCGACCCTACCACCTAATACTGATGCGTTCCCAAATCTTAAACTCAAGATCCTTGGTCAAGTTGGAACAACCCTTATTAGTTGATTTAAGCATTTGGTGATTGAATGTTTGAAAGTAATGAGAATCTTTTTCCTGGGTTTAAAAAAAAACAAAGAGAAGAACCGCATGGCTTGGAAGAAGGGCCTGGTAAGTATTATCAATATATAAGATAAAAGTATTTAGACATGGAAGGGTCACATTTGGATTATTGACATACAGTCAATCAACCAGCTGAAGAACACTACTCTGCAAAATTGAGCATCACTTGTACAACCCATTACTATACCATCGGATGCAGCCAAACTGCGTATGCAACCAAAATGATTATATTGAATTAGAGTGTACGCTAAAGGTCTAATAAAGCAGAACAAAAACATATAAATCATACATCTTCCTCTTGATATTTTATGTTTCCTAGTTAGGTGTGAGACGAATAAAGCAGTTTTAATAAGCAATGACGGCTATTTATGAGTTTTAACATATTTTCAAGTGGTAAACACTAAAAGATTAATTCCATGACAGCTCCAAACAGAATTCAAAAGAGTAATGGTTTCACACCATAAGCGGAATCGATAACACAGAATCTTTATTAATCCAAATTCCAAACAGTGATTTGTGCTTCCCTCTAAATCCTTTTTCAGGCAAGATTCTCAACTCAAATGATCCAAGGCGAGTGCTATGTCCTAGATGCCTAAATCTAGAAGCAGAGCCTCATAAAGTTGAAAAACAAGGAAGTGCTATCATTTTTTATAAGTTTAAAGTGCAAATTTAGCAACCAACTATTTTTCGATAAATACCCAACACAACTAATACTTTTAGGTGCAAAAGTAGAGATTGTCAATTTATTTGGTAGCACTTATGACAACTTTCATTACTTTTTGTATTGGATATAGTAGTGTTCTCATTCTCTATTATTTTAATATATTTTCAGAAATATGTGACTTCTTTAAATGGAAAATATCACTTAGACTCCATGCAAGCAATTTTATTTTAGCCAACCCCCAAAAATATCACTTAAAAATTTTCTTATAAGATAAATATGGACATTTATAAGACAAACAAAGAGATTTACAAGAAAAATAAAAGGATTTAAAAGAATTAAGAGAGTTATAAAATTTTGGTCATTAACATATTTGTCTTATAAAAAAAATTTTAAGTGATATGTTGGGGTTGGCTGTAATAAAATTGTTTCTATGAGGTTTAAGTGATATTTTCTCATTTCAAAAAGGCACATAATTCTAAAAATATATCAAAATAATAGAGTGAGAAAACTTACGGGACCCATGGTGCAAATAGTAACAAAAGTTAACTCAAGTTAATAGAGTTGCTATAAGTGCTATCAAATAAATTGATTATGTGTACTTTTACCCCTAAAAATAGTTAATTGTATTAGATGTCCATAAAAAAATAGTTTATTACTTAATTTAGATCTTAACCCTTTTTTTATAAGTAAATTATGGGATCCTAATCCTCTATATCTATTCTCATTTTCTTGTTTTCCTCATTTGAGGAGGCTGTAGTTCCCTCTCTTCCTATCCTTTGGCAACAATATAATTTCCTTTGATATTTGCCCTGACCATCTTTGACCCTTTGTCCACGCTCAAAAGCTCAAAGACTCTGTCCTTTTTTTTTTTTTTTAAAATCATTAGAGGTCTAACAAATGGTTTAGACTCCTCATATTAGCAGAACAAAAGACCGTCCAGCAGATTAAGAACATATTCCCTCCTAATCTTAATATAAGATATATTTCAGGAGTTGATCTTGGTTTTAAATATAAAACATAATTTTCATATTTATTAATATTTTTTTAATTTGTCCCTATTGATACTTTTTCCACAATAATCAAGGAGGAGGAGAAATGAGGGAATTAAAGAAGATAATCAGAGTATTTTAGAAAATATATAATTCATTAACTAACTTAATTAATTCCTTTAATTTAATTAAATTAGATAAATATATCTTAACATCACATATAGTACTATTTTCCGGATGGACCATATTCAGAGTACGAAAGATACAATTTCTTGTTACATCGAAAGGGACCATACATATTTATCATGTCAATCACAGGTACATATCAGAAATACCATGTGCCTTGTCACAGGCAAAATTTGGTGCTGCTGCTGTTCCTATTCGAGTATTGGATGGATCCAAATGAATTCCTACCCTCACTTTTCGATTCTCTAACCTCTCCTCACGGGTCAGCATATTTGACCCTCAGAAGCATGCTTTGGATTTTGCTCAAGAAAGGCTTAGAATCTTGACTCAACTGTTGCCGAAAAGTTATATATATATATATATATATATATAAGCATATTACGGGCAGTTTAAATGCTTAATTTACCAAGGGCCTAGCGGAACCACAAAAAAAAGACTGACAAGACAACATATAAAGAAGGAAGGAAGCTGATTACTAAACCGGACAAATAAACCTACTTTGTTCCATGCACGTTCTTGTTCATAGTTTGATGTTACCATTATACAATGCGCATTTGTTCAATTAGTGTTTTAATGGAACATTTGAAATGCGATCAGATTATGACTGAAAATTGCTACTGGATTGCGACCATACCATCATAATATAGATGTATTTGGATTCAGGAACTGATGCGAGGTATGTTTGGTTGAGCGATTCGATTGCTTATAAGTTGCTTTTTAATAGTGATTTACGGTATACGAAGTAAGTATGTGAGAGGAGTTGTGTCTCGATTTACGTAAAAAGCAACTTATAAATTTTTTTAAGTCAAAACAAACATGCTTGCGGTCTTCTGCCTCGGTCGTCTTTTGTAGTTCGGTGAATTGTCTCATCAATGTTTACTACACCTACAGGGACGTCACGTGGAATTGCTACCAACTTTCTCTCAAATCAAAAAATATGACCATCCATGCCTCGGTTGCGGCTATAATCAGAATATATACCGTAAACATTGCCTTTTTTTTTTTAAATAAACACTCAATACATTCATTCCCTACTCAAAATAAGTAGGTGCATGTTTGGATTAGCAGTAGAGAAGGAGTTTTTTTTTCAGATGGGCTTTTGGAAAAGTTATATAGAAAAAAAGGAGCTTTGTAGATGTGATTTGTGTTTGGATTGACGGTGTCAGAAGTGACCTTTTTTTTTCATAAAAGTTGAGAGAAATAACTTGGATGAGCTTCTCATAAAAGTTTCATTTGTTTCATAAGCTCAGCCATCCTAAAATCTTTTCCAAACACATCAAATGAGCTTTTAGAGCTTTTATCTCTCAAATGAGCTTTTTTTGGACTCAAACGGGTTCCCAAACAGACCCTAGACCAGTTTCCCACGTAAACCTGGAACCAGCTTCCGTTCTAAGTGAGATGAGCATTGAGAGCTATTCACCATTAATAATCGTTCATATTTAATCTGGATGGTTAAGATTAATTTTTTTTTTTCATTTTTACTTTTTCAAAAAGAAATTATTTTAATGTGTATAAAATTTAAAATAAAGATAATACCTTAACTATGACTCTTTCAAAAAAGTGATTTTTTATTTAAAAGTCATTAATTAAAAATCTTCAATCTTGACCATTAAAATTCTATTGGTACCGCGCAGATTACATCATAATGAACGGTGCTCATTATGTATGGTGATGAACACTTAAATTGGTTCCGATCAGCCTCTACCTCCTGTCCTCAAAAAATGAAAAACAAGAGGAGGTAGTGGTGATTAAGGATAAACAAGTAGTAGCCTGACTACAAGACATCCTAGCCAAGTCATCGGCTAAAACAATGTCTTTTCTAAAGGTATGAGTGACTTTAACATTCCAGTTTATGTGTAATAACATCCTAACATCCACTTTGTCCCTAAAAGGGTGAGCCAAATCGCATCCCTTTGTAAGCAAATTAATAGTAGCTTCTAAGGAGTCAGTGTACGTAGAGGCCAATGTCCTTGTATTGATTTTCCTAACATAGATATTGCTTGTTTGGAAAATCGATTGAAGCCTTTAAAAATAGTTTTTTAATTATGATTTACAGAATATGAGATAAATATGTGATAAAGGATTTATCTCAATTTACGTAAATAAATATTTTTGAGGTGTTCAAAAGTAGTCTCGAACAAGCTACCCTAAATGATACCAATGTCCGCTATAGTGGAGAGAACATTGGTAAGTTTGCAAGTGAAAACCACATAGCCATCTATCCTTTTTTTTTTTTTGTCCTCTCTACACAAAAGAAATTGCTCTTTCTTTGATATATAAATAATTTAAAAAAATTTATGAAGATTTCAACGTTTGTAAAAGCGGGGAATATAAATTTATGAGAAACAGGAATTGGGAATAGAATCAAATAGCACGGATAATGAGGTATGAGTTTGTTTGATATGTCAAAATATTTGTTATTATTTTTTTAAAACAAATATAAAATAAAATTATAATTTCGAATCGTACAAAAACAACTGTTTTCGTTAAACAAAATAGTGAAATGATTTTTACCAATCAAAACACAAGATCCCAAATGTAATGTTAAAAATGAAACAAACAAAATATAATTCAATAATATATATTTTTTAAATTATCATAATGGAATGCATGTAACCCGTAAAGGTCTAAAATGTGGAGTAAGAAGTGCATGTTTGGATGAGCTTAATTTTTAAGAATAAGCATTTATTACGTAAGCCGAGATAAAAATCCTCTCATATATTTACCTCGTATACCGTGAATCACGATTTATAAACACTTATTACTCAAAAATAAGCTATTCCAAACGAGCACGAAGCCAAGAAAAATGCATGAAACTACGAAAGCCGGAAACACGTTTGTTTGACATTTTCCTGTGAGTCCCCACGAGGAGCGGCGATCCGGCCATCTTTTTCTTTGTTTAATGGAAACTTAAATTTTTCCAATAATTAAGTATTGCCTTCTCTAGAGTTGACTTCTTTTTTTAAGAAATGAAAAAAAACTAAATAAAGTATTTAACCATATCATATACTGCGTATCATTATATTATATATCAGTTTATAAGTTATGTACAATAGTTTAGGAGAAAAAATAAAAAATTTAAATATTTTAAAATAATTTAATCAATGTTTTTAATTTCTCCATAAAAATCAACTTTTTCGTATATTTAATAATAAAAGGAGCACTTACCATTAGATTACACTAGAGACGCAGACATCATCCGTGTGGAAAAATTTGGCCAAAGAACCTCTCGAGTTCAATAGAATTGCCTGACTGACGCAGTACTGTTATTGTCAATATGTTGAAATTCACACAATCCTTACTTAGCGTCAAAAAAGAAAAATCACTCGATCCACGGGGCATTAATCCTAGCAAGTTCTGTCAAAATCATCACAATAACGCCTTTCAAATTAAGATCCACACGCTTCAGGAACTTTCTATTGCTGATGTGCATTTTTTCCTTCTCTGTCACGTGACCAAAGTGGAACTTTAACCCAGCAGAATAATAAACATGATGGTGCATCACATGCCGCCCTTAGAATTAGAATACATGCCAATTAATCAAATTATGAACGAATAAAAATAATTAATCATCACGCACTCCCAAAATTTTTAAAGAGGATGGAACTGTTCTCCAATAAACAAAAACAACCCATCACATCCGTCAGTGACAAAAATTTAAATACACTATACACACATGGCCCGGCAGGCCAACCCAACAATTTTTGTCCCCCGGGCATGTCAAAGGCTGCTTCTTTCTCCAAAAAATTTAGATAAGTGGGCAACTTAATTTTCTCAGAGTGCAATGGCACCAATGTCTGTTAGGTTCGATTCCTCGACATCCATTTCGTGACTATTTATAAAAATTATATTCTCTGTAGGCATGTCATCTTCTTGTAATGAGGGCGAGAACATCATTGCCAATAGATGCAGATTCTGATGCAAGTTTAAGAGGGGTATTGCCTTCATCGTCTGCGGCATGTGGATTGGCCCCCCTGCAAATAATTTGCAAACTCTTTGATTGGATGAGATATTCTTGAGTCTATAAAATGATTGATAGATTGAACCTACAGTGGATGAACTTATAAGCATGTTATAATTACAACTTGGTGAAAAAAAAATACTAATATGTTTGCATGTTTATTAGTTATTGGTTTGGTAACCAGAATATAATACAGCATGAACTCTAATGTTCAGCACATTAAACTCTAAGAAAAGCAATAACTGCAAGTGAATAATGTATTTAGAAACAAACTGCAGCAACAAGAGGTAGCCAGATCTTATTAGGCAAGGTGTCACATTTTAGTCATGTATAGAACAGATAATACTATTACCTCGTAAGAAGCAATTTTGCAGTTGCATTCTTCCCTCTAATAATACAGTAATGCAGTGGTGTGCGACCTCTTGAATCAGAAGCGTTTATGTCTGCGCCGTGTTGCAAGAGCAGCTCCACCATGGCAATGTCAGCAGTCAGGCATGCCAGGTGAAGCACAGTTGAACCATCAAGTATGTCCTCTATTGGCTGATTTTCACTCTTAGCTGAAGATTTTGAATTGCTTGAAGAAGGCATGTCAAAAGCATCATCTGTAAAATCACTTAGTAAAATCATCATGAGCCTGTTAAGTTTCCAGCATTAAAGCCTTTGCTGAAGTTAAAGAGGTGAGATTAAGACGTACCAAAATATTCTTGTCCACAGACAGCATTGACATCCAAATCAGACTTCACAATATGCCGGTATGCTGACTTCTTGTCATTGGCACAGACACTTTCCCACAACTGTTGTGCCACTGACAGGAGAAGGTTGTTATTCTTTATCTGATCGACAAAGATTTTCTCAGAATACTGCATTAAGGGAAAACATCTAGTTATATCTGCCAGACATAATATTACATCATATAACAAGATTACTATCTACCAACTACTAGAATTTTTTTAATTATTATCATAGCAGAAAAAGTAAGCCTCATCGAATTTTAAATAAGCAGCAGCTTACATACAACGTAGATGCAGTCAGCAATTACCACTACTTTAACAAAAATGGGAAGGAACAAAGTGTAGAAGTGCACACTCTCAGATTTGTAAAATGTGCGGATAAAGAATAGATGACCACTTCTTTGTCTGTTCACATGATAAACTTAAACAACGTGGATAAAAATCACATCAAACTCCATGAACATGAGGTTGATAAATCGCATAAGCTTTTGGGGTTGGCTGTTTACATGATGACTTTGAAAACTTCATCAACATTATTTTAGTATCAATATGATATGGATGGGAACTTATAGTTCCTTATTATTACCTTTGCATGAACGAACCTCTCTTTTAATGAAATAGAATCATCGTGTTTTGGTTTCCTCGCACGAAGTACTTTGTTTCTGTCGATGTTGGAAGAAGTACATCATTATAGCCCTTGTTAACATAAGTCCAAACATTTAAACCCATAAATCTTGGAAACACTTACTCAACAGTCATGTCAACAGCTTGCACGTTACTTGCTGAATGCAACTTCTCTTCCCAAACCGAGTTTGCAAAATGATTGCCCAGGGACTGAAACATGGTTAGGACGGAAGTGTCCCAGACTTTCACATCAAGTGTCAGTGATCTTACCTGCAAAAATATGGTTTTTCCACTTCAGCTGCAAAATGAGAATTAACTAGAGCTAAAAATTTTCATTGTCATAATAATAAAATCCTCATACAAAAATTTAAACAGAGTTGTTGGGTGAGAGAGAGAAAGAGGAGAGAATGACACAAAAAACTACTAAAGCATTTCTTGAAGACAATTGATAAGCGGTTGTTTTTTCAATCTACATTTTTTTACGTAAACATGTATTTATAGCCACACAATATTTCCTTTATTCCCAACCTAGATATAAAGTTTGTAGAATCCAAAAAGATTAGGTTGAGCACAGTTGTGTAGTCTGAATCTATTAATTGCAGTCTTTTTGTCTTTATATTTTGCAGTGTTTGGCCCTTGCCAATCTTAGAAGTCATCTTACGTAATTTTACTTTCTCCTTATTTCAGAAAGGATAGGATCAACGTTATTTTCCTTTTAACATAATGAATGACTGCCATTATATGTCTCCCATGAAAAAGTAAATAGCAAATACTACAAATAGGCTGTGACACGCACACACATATTATTCGGTCAGTTGTTATTTTATAGTCAGACATAGTGAGTGCTTTCAGATAACAAATCCTTATGCCTATCTGTAGCTTTAAGTAAATCTTAATATTCCCTCCGGTTCTTAATATAGGACATTTGAGGAGTTGATCTTGGTCCTAAATATAAGACATGTTTTTCATATTTCTCAATATTTTCCTAATTTACCCCTACTGATGCTCCCTCAACACTAATCAAGGAGAGGGAATGAGAGTATTAAGGAAGATGACTAGAGTGTTTTAAAAAACACATATCATATTCACTAACTTAACTAGTCTAATCAAATTAGGTAAATATATCTTATATTAAGGACCGGAGGGAGTATGACACAAGACATAAACATAACTGAGAAATACTTAAATGTGCAACCTGAACTACTTACCTTCGATATATGTACACCAAGATTACGATGAATGCCAGAACACTCGATGCATATGAGAATACCAAGGTTTAAGGATGCCCAGTCTGGTTCCGGTTTACCACAATCAGCACATCTGTCATTTCCACTAACCCTTCTAAGAACATCAATTGGTATTTCACCTCTTGTGCTCTCTTTATGCAACTGAAAACTTTTATATTCACGCAAATGATTATTTGAAGTGATGTTCCTGGACGCACACTCCTTACTCATTGGTTGAATATCGTCTTGAAAGTTTTCCAGCATATCACTCTTGCTTGAAGAGGAACATCCACCACTTTCAGAGTCAGCTGTGAGAGGCTGTCATATAATTATTTTCATGATTATAGTAATCACAAATAACACTGGCATCGAGGGATGCATTTTTAAGAGAAATATACTATGTACCATTTCTACTGACTGAACACTCAACAAAGAAGCAATTACTCCGGTCATTTTTTCAATCCAATCCATCTGGTCCACTGCATTTTCTGCCTGCATTCTCTCACTTTAGTATGTCTGAAGTAGTAATAAAACTCTAAACTGTGTCAACTAATTTTTGGAATCAATACCTGCAATGTATAGTTCTTTACTGGTGAAATAATCCGGAAGCAAAATCTTAAATCTGACTGATCAGCATCAACCTTAATTGTTGATGTAAGCAGGTTCACTGCATGGCGTGCGACAGATCGCTCATCATGGACTCCCCCATGATAATGAGAAGAAAGCCACCGGCTAAGAAGTCCATGACCATTTTCATTGGCATTATTTCTCTGTAATGATGGTGGATTGCTACTCTGAAAAGGTATGTCCAAGAATTATTAAGTAAAGAAGCTGATGAAAGATGAGTATTATCTAACTCATAGCCCTGCCAACTAGTCACTGAATAAAGCAGAAAAGAGAACAGCAGATATAAATGAGGGAAATCCTTATGTTTTGATATTGATACTCAAGAAACTGAATCAGAGTTACGGGTGGCTTCACTGATTCTGACCAAAACCCTATTCCCCTTCCACAACTCAATAGATACTCTAAACAGCAACAAGTACAGAAAATAAAGGCTAAACACTGAACAAAAGGATCAACAAAACACAATGAACCTTCTCTGGCTTTTGAGAGGCTAGAGACTCCCCCTGACCAAATTCAATCTCAAAACAAGTCCTAAGACTCCCTCTGTAAACCACAAGGACAACATATCCCAAACCGTAACCTCCATACCTCCCAAACATAGCCCCAAGCCCCTAGACTAAGCTGAGAGCTGACTAGTTCATTATTTTGGTTCTTTATAATCTGGAGCGTTAGAATAACTCCTTGGGCCAGCAGATTTGTTCCCTTCTATCCCGTGTCATCCTTGGTTTCCTCCCATGTTTTATTAACACCAGCAGTCTTATCAGAATATAGCAATTTAACTTTAGTCAGTGACTTACCTGTGCCAAGTTCCATGGTTTGCGATAATAGAACAGCATTCCTCGACTATCAAGAACAAAATACCTTCTCTTCCAGTCACCCCTCAGATTGGAAGAGCGTTTTGAAAGAAATCCTTGTCGAATAATTTGAACCTAAAATTGTGAATTTTTAGATAATAATAGGCAATGAAATGGTCTCGCATGAAAATATGTAGAATAAGTACAAATTCTGTTAGAGAGAGAGGAAAACATTAGACATCACACCAGAAAATACCTTCCCATTTGCAGCAGATTCTTTGACTGCATCTACCACTTCATTTGATATCCTAGAAAAAGGCTGTACACTTTCTCCAGGAGAACCATGGGGACCATTTAAAGACAATCTACTTTCTTGGTGAATTTGTCGTTTGTACTCCTGCATTTTTTCATTTAGAGAGATCTGATCCGTATTGTAACTTTCTCTTGACTGCTGTGCATAAGCCAGGACCTGAAACCTAGCTGAGTTATATATCTGGCATTCAAACCCGCCCACTATTAAGCTGGGAAAAACAGTGTTAACAGAGTTGCATCATTGTTTGTGTGGTGACATCAGACTCTGCAACAATAACTAGCATCTCATGGAGGACTATAACATTTTAACAGTTTCTCACTTTGCCGCAATTAACAGAGATTGTTTTGTTCCTAATCTAGTAATCTTCTATATGATTATCCAAAGAATATAGAGGGACCTCATATACAGGAAAATAAGTTTTCCATTCCGCAAATAAATCAGAAATGCTAATAATATTTTCCAACTACTCCCCTCCCTACTTCATACATTCCCTTGTGGCATAAGTAATGAGTAACATCAAGGATAATCCAATCAATCATTCAAGGATATAAATTTTAGGGATACACTCTACTTGTATTTTTTTTTTATCTGCTATATTTTATAACCACAGGCTATCCTGTTTCAGCTGCTAGGTTTACGTGTTTGCAAAATAGGCCTACTCTTCATATGAAATAACTATTTGTACAATTAGCGTCAAGTTATAAGCAAAAGAATGAATGAATTAGTGGCAAAACCTCCGTAATGAAAGGTTCCATCTGATGCAATAGCTGGTATCCCTGCAAGAGAGAGAAATTTCATTTTCAAGCAGCGTAAGTGCAGTGCTAGTAAGATAATGTGCCAAACATATCACTATGTCATATACCTGTTGAAAGTATCGAAGATGAGCATCCATAATTCCACTGACAGCCTCTAAAAATTCAAATCTCTTCTTGGCCTCAACATTGTTTAGAGCACTAACCTGTACAATGATATATATATATATATGATGTTGTTATGACTAAAAAAACATACATCTGATAATCATTCATAGAAACGTTTGGAATTGAGATTACCAGATTGCAACGGGCTTCCTCAAATGAATCTCTTGCACCGTGCCATTCCTGGAATGTCTCACTACCAAATTAGATTTACTAGAAACTTGATAACCCAAGACAAGCCGTTAAGTTAATTATTGGACCAAAATTTAACTTAGCTTGATGGCACAGATAAACTGGCCATACCTCTTCGATGGCAGTAGCAACATCCATCCTAGTGCTCTTTCTCAATGACAGAAACTTATCGCGTGCCTGAAGCACAAAATGCACACCTTATGTCTGTTATAAGTTATCTCCTTCAGAAGTACTAAAATATTAAACGTGCATATTTCTTTTACAAAGTCTTGACCACAATGAGTCAATGACATCAAGGACATTTTCTATCATTTCTCAACAGTGGAAATTAGGACCACTGACAAACATAATTCAACTAGTGACTTGGAGATTGATGCAGACTTGAAAAAATAGTTCCTTCTTTTCATTCGCAGATGTACATGAGTGGCCATTCCTCCCTTTTATACTCAAGAGGCTGGCTAACAGCCTTTTATGGCTTACAAGTAAGACCATTGGTGGTGAGTTACAAGCCTACCCATTTATTCCAACATTTATCTCTTCTATCTCACTTGTCTCATACCAGAGATGTTGTAAACCAATCCGTCTAGATAATTTACTAACACATATGAGTTCTTTCAAGCAATTTGAGGCGCCCAAAAAATATTTAACTCTCAACAATACAGAAATTGCTAAACATGATTTGTGAAACATGAATTGTATTAATAATCCAACTCCTAGTACAAATGATTAAGAGAATGTTTCAATCAATTTAATAAGGAAAGATAAAAAGGGAATAAAGGAAACACTCAGTAAGCATATATACTTCTTTTACTGCGAATGGCACAGCTCAAGAATCATACACAAATCATGGAAGAAAAGAAAAAAGCACTGCATGTAGTGTGAATATGCTGTGCTAAGTTTAAAGGAAAATGAAAAATACCTGATCATATAAAAGGGAAGCCTTGTCAAACCGCTTTCGAGCTTCCTGCAAGCATCACTAAAGCATTAAAAGAGATAGCAGTTATCTGAAAACATAATAATCGGGAAATTTTGTGACAAACAAAAAGTAACTTCAGCAGCATTAATTTTTGTGAAAGAGTTGTTCCATTTGAAACTAAAGTCAATCAAAGGTCAGTCACCATGGTCTAAACTGATAGATGGAGTTATTTTAGCAGTGTTTACCAATTAGAGTAGTCATGATTCACTCTTATTCCATTAAATTCACAACTGAGATAAGATTGCTTGAAGCAAACACTCAATATAGGATGAAGTCTTTTAAAGAAAATGATAGCAAAAGAAAAGGGACATGTTTTGGTCATTTAAAAGCTTTTAACTCATAAAATCCAGTGACTTCTCCTCATAAGCCTAGAAAGTAAAGTACATACATTCAATTGGTCAAAAAACAGTGCACACGTTCAATCTTTTTTTTTTTTTTTTTGGGGCGTAAGGTATACAAACTATGAAAATGCATAAAGCTTCTACCTTCACATCAATGATGTCAACATTCAGAATTTGTAACAACCGATCACTAAGCATGTGCTCCACCTAAATAGTCATATTAAGTATAGTTAGTGCAGCAATATCAGTAGGAATAATCGCCTCTAATCAATAAAAAGGAGGGGGGGGGGATAAGAAAAGAAACAGTGCTTGTAAAACTATGGGGCTGTCTGGCACACTAACATTTTCATCCTGACTCTTAGATTCAAAGGCATCCGAAATGCCTGTGCTTGGCATACTAGCATCCAGGATGTCCAGAAGCATAGGTCAACTGCTTAACAGTAATGTCAGGGTAGGTGTTGGGTAGTTAAAAGACTGGAAAGCCAAAAGTTTTAACAAAGGTTTTGTTTATTTATATTACTATCACATGTCAAAACAACTTGTTACAAGCCATGAACAAAACTGGCAAAGGATTTGTGTGTGGAAAAGAGGCTATAAAGGAGGTATATAGTCTAATGACAAGTTTATAATTGATAATTGCATAACTGTATCAGAATCTGAAATTTGTTATTCTTCAAAATTGAATAAGTAGCAGTACATATTTATAACATATATGGATACCAGAAAGGCTTTCCTAGTCTAGAATTAGCAGTTAGAGAGGAGAAAGTTTTAGCCTTTTGTAAAAGAAAAGCAACAAAATGGCAAAACAGTTGACAAAACTAAACTATATATAACCTGCGACCGTAGAACTTCTTTGTAGGTACCAATTTCTCTCAAAGCAATAGTGAATTTGGTCATAACAGGTCCTGTGAATTCCAAAAATAAATTAAAATTAATAACAAGCTACACGTTATATGGATTCAAATTTATTAAAACAAGTTACACTATATTCAAAGGAAGCATGTTAATTAGAAAACCCAGATGAAGAGATAAGTGGGACGTGCTTTAGAATAACTCAACCTTGACCACATCTCCTAAATATATCATGCCCAAAAATGAAGAAAAGAAAAAACCTTCAGCAACAATACCTTGAATTCTTCAACCTAAATTTTCAAGTCAGTTCAGGGCTAATATATAATCCTGAGTACAACCTCTAAGTATGTGCAACTCTAGTTTCATCTCATTTAAGCATACCACAAGCAAAGTCATTCTAATTCTTGTTATTAAAGTAAATATGAAGGAGGAGGAAGAACAGCAATGAGATTTACCTCCCAAAGCAACAAAAAGAGGATCACCGTGCCCTCCCCCAAAAGTCTCAAGGGCACCCGCAAAAGCAATGTCCCCATCATATCCCTCTCCAAGACCTTCCCTAAAAAACATTATATAAATATAGGTGTAAGTCTCTTTTTACAAAACATGAGAAATGTGACTAGACAGATGCCTAGTCAACTGTAGTGATCAAAATCATGACTCAAACCAAAAGTGTTGGTCTAAACTGTTCAGGTAAGAGCAATACATGTATTTAGTTTGCTCCTATAAAAAGTTCCTCTTTGCTAGAAGAATTTACATATATATGGTATGGAGGGCAGCGATTTTTTTGTTTCTTTTCCAGCCTCTAATCTTGCTTGCTTCTGATATAATACTTGAAAATACTCAAGACCTCAAGCATTCATGTCGCAAAATATGTTTCTTCTTGCATTTAAATTTTCAAAACTTTTCAAAGAGAAGTGAGCAAAAGCTATCTTGGTGCATTTATGTTGTATCAAATTTGAACATTAGCGAGAAAAATGCACTCAAATCACCAGGCAGTTTGCGTATGTGTGGTTTGGGTTGGGGGGGGGGGATTTTTACTAACTTAGGTTGAAAGATGATTATAGCAGAGGCCTTCACAAGGCGCTTGAATTATCTCACTCGCCAATACAGAAATCAAGGTTTGCTTGCAAAGCTTAAATTATTTCTAACTAGTATTAGGACAAGAGAAAATTAAATATTCCGTAACAGTTTGCTTTCAATGACAGACTCAGACATCACACGGTGACTCATTCTTGCTTGAGTAAAAAAATATTAGAGTCTACTTTGGGTTAAAGTAAGTCCGTCTTACAACTTCTTGGTGGGTGGGATGCTCTCCATTTTTAAATTTCCCCTCAGGGTCTTTATCCACTTAGGAGGATAAGTACTGAGGGTCTCCCTCCACTAAAATCAACTTCAAGTGCTTCTAAACATTTTATTCCAAGTTATTCACATAATAATCTTTCTGAGGCTAAGTAATAATACATGAAAATTCACAACACGTGCAAGGGACTGTAAAAGCATAACTAGCAAATGCTAACAAAACAAGGGAGATGTAGGGGTGAGTGCAAAAGTTCAATAAATAAGAACATATAAATGAGCAAAGCATACGTGTACTTTCGACATCCTTTGTAGAACTTTAGGCATCTCCCCCGCAATGAATCTACACCTTCTTCCAAGCATTGCAACTGCATCCACAGCCATTAAAAATAAGCATTCCGTAAGTGTCAGCTCTCCCATAAAAAACATTCTCCAGGTGTTCAACATTCAAAACATCCATGGCAAGACACCTCTTCTTAGCTTACATATAACACCCATAAAGAGATTCATAAATGGAAATCCACAATATATGCATAAAACCCCCATTTCACACTCATAACAACATGAGATTGGAAGAACCACAATTACATTAATGCTTCATCCGTACTAAAACATTCCATTGAAAAATCAAAGCGCAATATCGAGAGTGACACAGAACCTGTTGCCGGAACATTGGCGAATCATCAAGTTTAGCGAAATGCATTTTCGAAAAACGAATAAATAAATATCCTTCTTCTTCTTCGTCCTCGTCGTCTTCTTTTCGTTCTTTGCAAACAAGGGAAAAGAATTGGTTGTAGTTGAGTTAAAATTAATATTATTTAATATTCAGAACGCATTTGAAGGAAAAAGGAGGGGGGATAGTGTGTGTGAAATGCAGAAGAAAGTTGACGACTAATAAGTAAGGAGGAGCGAATTTTCGTGTCTGTCGCTCGAAATCTCTCACCCGCCTTTTTGTTCTTCTTTTTTTAACTGCTTTGTTCTTTCTCTCTCTTGATCGTGCCACAAGTCACAACATGTCGTGTTCACGTATCCCCATAATCTTTCTTTCGGACAAAAAAAAAAAGAAAGAAATGGTGGCCTTCTTTATTCGCCTTACTGTTCCAACCCCATAATTTGTTTGTTTGGATCCGTTTGTTGGATTATTATCCTCATTCTATTATACTAATATTAATTTTAAATATAAAATATAGAGTTGTTTTTTTTAAAAAAAGATTAAGGAAGTTAAATAAGTTACATAATTATATCATATGTTTGATATTATTAGATTATATATTAGGCAACATTTTTTAAAGAAAAAATAATAAATATAAATATTTTAAAATAACTTATTTAATTGTTTTAATATTTCTAAAAAAATTAATTCTATCTTATATTTGGATTGCAGGGAATATCAGTTAGCAGGTCAAAAAAAAAACCAGGTCAAAACATAGATTTAATAGCTACTATTTTGGAGAAAATTTTCTATACGTATTCTTTGTCTAGTAAAAAAGAAGAAGAAGCATCATTTTGCATGGGTTGGAGTGTTGGACCAAGAGTCCAACATCCTCCACGTTTTAGAGAGAAATTCAGATAATTAGGCAAAAAAAAAATTGGAAAAAAAAAAGACAGTAAGAAAATATTTTAGGGAAAATCACTCTAAGGTCCCAAACAAAAAAGATAATATCAAAAAGGTTCCTTGAGGTTGTAAAAACGCACTCATCATATTGTGAATGTGCGTTTTGGGGTTGTACCCAGAGACTTTTCTGATATTATCTTTCTTGTTTGGGACTTCAGAGTGATTTTCCCAATATTTTATAACATTAAAAGATTATTGTTATTATTTTCAAGAGCGAGCATCGGGATCTGGTATGTCTCGTTTAGGTGTTGATGCCGTGCTTGTTTGTTGTGTATACTGCTTGCAATTTTAAATAAAGGGAATAAAAAAATATACTTGCACTATCTCACTCACTTGGTCAGTAGAAGAGTTAGTGGGGTCATATTTGATATTAATATACTCCCTTCCTCCGATTCTAATTATAAAATAAAATTGATTTTTTTTGGAGAAATTAAGGAAATCAATTAAATTATTTTAGAGTGTTTATATTTTTAGTATCCTTAGATTATATATTAGTTTATTAGTCAAATTAATTAGTTTAAAGAAAAAAAACAAAAATATAAACACTCTAAAGTAATTTAATTGGCTTCCTTAATTTCTCCAAAAAAATCAAATTTATCTTATAATTAGGACCGGAGGGAGTAATATATTAACCCACTTTATCTCTTAAATATATAATTTATTCTCCAATTATCCTATTTATATAGTCATGATTTAAAATGATACTTTAAGGAAATCAACCTATATTTATTATAAATAATTAACTTAACCGATTTGTTTAACTATCTAAAATAGTAAGTAACTCTTATTATGTTAAGCTAGCTAGGAAGTAAACAAAGATATGATGGATTGCATGGACAAGAAATAATATTAGAAAGAACGCGAGAGAGCACATTGGCATGCTGTGTTGGGTTATCACTCTGAGGAGGTAATTGCGATTTGGGTGTCACTTGTGCTCTTTATAAATTTGGAGTTCTTTCCAAATATTTTTTTTATGATTTTTTTAATTATTAGATTTTATATAAAATAAATGACATTTAATATTTGATGGGCAAAAAATGAATTTTCTTCAATTTTTTTACTATTTTTTTAAAGATTTAAAACTCTAAATTAAAAAGAATTGCACAATTTTGATAGTATAAATATTTAAAAAATTATAAAAAATTTAAAACAATTTCGTTTTTTATCCATAAGATATTAAAATATCACTCATTTTATATAAAATCTAATAATAAAAAAACTAAAAAAATATTTAGAAATAACCCCAAATCTAAGGGCGCAGATGGAAAAGCTCAGCTGACACCCCTGCCCAGTTAATTGTGAGTGAGCGCACGGACACCTCTCACTCTCAGCACAGGAGATGTTGATAATTGAAGAAGCATCCATCGATGTCTTCTTCTGCCATTGTTGCCTTCTCAACAGAGAGCTGAACCCATCCAAAGCACAGTCGTGGCCTCAGACTTTGTTGTTTGCTTTACCCTCAAACCCTTCTGCTTTCTCCTTTTTACCCACCATTTCTGGGCTCTCAACTTTAAAATTAGGTTTTTGCTCCCTACTTGATAAAATTAATGGGGAAAAAAAAAATCTAAACCAATAAGTTTCTTGCCCATGGAAACAGATTTCCGGCTGTGGTGCATTGTGATATTTTCTTCTTTCACCTTTCTTTTTGTCAGATTCAAACAAGTTTCAAATTTTTTCTTTTTTGGAATAGACACAAGTTTCAGTTTTCAAATTCAAACCGCACTAAAATTCTAGTTGAAAACACTCATGTTTTAATTAAAGAAAAGCAAAAAGTCACATTGCAAGTAACTTTTCCTTTTCCTTTTGTCACAATTCAAGATACTGCGCATGCCATCATTTTTCTTTTCTTTTTACTTAAAACTATATATTCTTTCTCTTCTTTTCTAATTAAATTAAAATTTACAAACTTTCAAGTTTTAACTACAGAAGTGCAAGAAGTCACTATTGCCCAAATCTGTGCTACAACTTTCATTTTTTAATTACATATACCTACTAAATTATTTAACGAAAATCTTCTAAATTACTCAAAGCAGTATGTCTCCATAAGATTATCCGCGCACTCACCACATATTTTGATATTAAACGTGAATCTCTTGCATGATAGAGTCTAAAAAATAAGTGGCAATCTTCTTAACTGGTAAACGATATGTTTTGTTTCATGTTAATTTTTTTTTATATTTTATGTTGATACTGATGAGTAAATTGATATTGTTCTGCATCCTGACTCCTGAGCTGATTCTATCAGAAATGATGGCTACTGGAAAAAAGTAAGCTGCTCCGAACAATCATGACGCTGAACCAATGACAAAGCACTAAATGCTCAGCATATAAGCCCAGTACTTTAACAAAGTTTGTCTACTCCTCACTGCCGGTGTAGGTTTATAAAATGATGAGATTTTTACTGCATCATTGATCTGATATTTAACTCAGTTACTTGTTCATACGCGAGACATCATTACCATGATCTTTTCACCTTAACGCGGCTGTTCCTGGAACCGTGTTGGCTCTAGATATTGAACAAAATTCTTTCACCATACACTTTCAAAGACGGCATTTTTTAGCATCTGAACATGTGTCGTGAACAACCCAACCTCGCAGATTATAATCCAATACTGTATTCTGACAAAGCAGTGACAATGCAATCATTAGGCCCAAAATATTCATACATCTGACCAAAATTTTCAGATCAACATCTCAAAATTCTCAACAATGATCAACAAAACAAGGGTAAACGACGGATTAGTTGTCAAGAACTTTAAATCTAACGAACAAGAACACTCTCGGATGCTCATCCAAATATTCTACTCATCAAACTTTTTCTATCCTTCTTCGTCCTATTTTCGATGGCCGGGAAGTCTATAATATCGAAGGCCAGGTCCAGCACAATGGGATTGCGTGGGACTGCATTGAAAGCCGGTGGGAAAGCTACAATGCGAGGGGCACTTTTTACATTAGGATCACCAACAGCCGACTCATAGACATCAAGTTTCTCTGTGAGGAACTTCTCCTGCTGAAACAGGCATGGACATGTCATCAGAATATATAAATAAAGGATCATGCAAACAGTGAAATGTCTCCTGAATTATAGCAACTGAATTTCGAGGAGTGGAAGGTAAGCAGTAGTGGCAACTGAATTATGTTTACACCAGAAAAACAGAAGGATGAGTAACAGGAGAAGGAGAGGAACTTGCAACGAGGGAATCAGTGAATGCTAAATATTACCTGCTTATCTCCAGTCAATGACATGTTGGATATCCCTTTAGATAGATCATCTGGAGCTCTCTTTTCCTCCATAATCCCCATGGCATGCTCTATGCAACTATTAGATCTGCACTCATTGCATAAGCCCTCCAAATCCTTCATCATAGTCTGTCAAACCCAACAGTTTGTAAAAAAGTTTTTTTCCCAAAAATACGGTGTACTAAATTTAAATATGATAATAAGACAACAGTTATAAACCCAACAGTTTCTCATCATAAGTTTCCCCAAACATCAGCATAGTCTGAATCCAAACCAACCTAGCATATAAAATGAAAAAGATAAACATAATTTGCCACTTGAAAACCAAGTGCTTTGTGCTGTAAAGGTGATCAGGCAGACCACAACCCGGAGTTAAATGAAGAAGGTGAGCGGCAGTCAGATCTTAAAAAATGATTAATCTTACCTGATTGTTGCCATTTAACGTTTTAAGTTTTCTTAGGGCATCCTCTGCCAAATCACGAACACGACAATACAAAGCATAAGCTTCAGCCCTTTTTTCAGCCATGCTGTATGACTTTGCCACATAAAAACACCTGCACATTCAGTTGGAGACACCTCAATTTAGATCGGGGGCAAGATCCCTTTAAGCTCAGCAATCAATGATAGAAAATATAATTTCTTGTTCGAGAGCCAGATGCAGATTTGGCTGTGGATGAGAGAATATGAAATTGCATGATAAATTTCAATAAAGACCAAATTAAACCGAAACAGTTGGCCCAAAAAGGCCAAAACAAAAACAACGCATCTACTTAGTCATGCTCATAAAAACATATGGAGGAAAAAATAATAATGCTAATTTACATAAATGGTTCAATTTCATCATGGCATTCAGACTATTGAGGTAGTTCTAGAAGCATTAAGGGGATATATTTTAATTTCATCATGGCATTCAGAATATTGAGGTAGTTCTAGAAGCATTCAGAAGATATATCACTGCCAAAGGGTATTTAATAGATGAACATAGCTCTAGGAAGGAACAGTAACAAGTATAATTCTTATTAATGTGACTAAGTTGCTAAATAAAATAAGGGAAAAAATCTTTTCTTTCTAAATAGTAATATAACAAAATTAGAGAGGGAACTGGATTAGAAAATGTTGCTAGTAAGTACTAAAAAACACCTTTACAAAATGGAGGAGAGCAACTGCAGGATACACAAATAAAAAAGCAATCAACTAAAACAGGATAATTTGAAAAGTAGCAGAAACTATTTGGTTCAAGGAACTTAACCTTTCTGCCCGAAAAGCCAAGGTTTTGCTTGCACACTCTTCTGCAAAGCTCACTTCTTCTGGTTTTTTATCCCTTCCAGAACTGACTAAATCAGAAAGGTCAGCAGTATTCTGCCAAATATGATTAACACAACCCTTGTCATTCTGAGATACATACATTAAACGCACACAAAAGGCTGCAGGATCTTTAAATTTAAAAAATAAAATAAAATGGGCAATGAATCAACAGAAGTACAAACATTAAAAACAAAAACATCAATGCCAACCTGCAGCAAGAGATCATATAAGCGAACAAGCTCTTCCGGTTTCGTGACTTTCTCATTTTTTTCATCACGGCGCCTAGCAAGTTTACTTTTTGCAACCTTAACCAGCAAAAGGTTGCGCTCAATAGTTCTTTCCCCTAAGACAGCACTGACAGCCTTATCAAGACCATATAACTCATCTTTGACATTTTCTGCACTTCCTGCAGTGGCCTAAAATATGCAAAACATAAAAAAAGTTGATAAAAAATTATATGCTATGGAAATAAAACCAAAGGACATAAATATATGACTCTTTTATTTTTGTACAAGAGAATGGACCTAACAATCCTTTGCTCAAATCCCCACCCCCCAAACTGATCTAGATTCAACATATAGTAATAAATGAACATAATATACAAGTGATTGCCATTACCAGGTCAGCCCGAATATAACCTCTGGCTTCATGATATGCTGAAAATATTTTGTCAAAAGTAGCAAGCCTTTTATCTGCTGGGATTGAATCAGCAGAGGGACCATGTATATCTTTCTCCAGCTCCTGAGCTGAGAAAATAAGTCAAATACAGACATTGCTTGAGACAGTTAAAACAAAGCTGAACCAAAATAAAATAAAATAAAATAAAAGAGAAATTATCAAATGTTAATATGCGCAAACACAATAATTATATATATATATATATATAACATAATTGTTGCATGATTCATGAACAGGTGAGCTAAGTAAAATTTTCAAACAAAAGCACCACAGGGAGCATTAAGGATGTTAGTGGAAGCATTGAAGTGAAGAAATGCATGGATGGCACAAATACACTTTCACTGGCCAAATTATTTCACAATGAAGAATAAACGAGTTGCTTCCTGCACATTTATCATAGTGAAACCCAAACACATGACTCAGCAGCGGAAAACATACCAAAAAGTGCTTCAAACCAACATTATCAGCATTTATTTGGCATAAATGAAACATAGTCCAGAATTTGCATATTGCCATCCGCACAAGGGTGAAAGAGTTCCATTATTTACCATCTATTGCTTGTTTGTTTTAGCTTTTTAAAAGTGCTTTTATGATTTATGAGGTAAGTACGTGGGGATTTTTATCTTGACTTATAAAAAAGGACTTCTGAAACCATGGTTTGGGGGTTTCCCAAACAGGCACCTAGACTGCTCTGCAATAGCTCAACTAAGGCATACTCAAGGAAAAAGACAGCACAGAAAGGACAGGATCAAAATTGAACGAACTAGAGAATGACATTCAAATGAGTGAGAAGCTGAATTCACACTTGAGAAGGATGAATATAAACTAAGCAACAATTAGCTAAAATTCTCATTTCAGTACCCTTCTGAGTTATGGGAGAAAAAGGCTACCAACCTTTTAAAATGGCAACCCTTGTTTTTGCATTTGATATTGGAAATCTATGTCCAAGCCAATGAAACTCTGTCATGGAAGCAGCTTGTTGAGATCTTGCCTCTGCCATAACAGCCTGGAATGACCACAATTTGATTTTGTATTTTTTCAACATAGAAATTGTAAATATTAAGCTCATTATCAAACAAAGAGCTTACTGCTTTAATTAAAACTCTCATGAATATTGTAGAATACATTGAACTAGAACCATACATGAAACTTTATTCGCCAATGGTTTCAGGATATAAAGAAATGTCTTCATAGCATAAGCCCCCACACAAAATATGGGAATATGTTTATTTGCAAAAATTAAGCATAGTACCCAACTTAAATCATCGATTAAAAAAATAAAGATCAAAACCAACCTCTAATTTAGCTTTGAAAAGGTCTAGTGCAGGACCTTCCATATCACCAATATGTAGAAGCTCAGAAGCTTGCAGATTTGACTGGCCAATTTTGTGGAGACAGTATCTGATACTAGGTTCTAATTCCTCAACCCGTTCACGGCATAAAATTTGATTATCCAGATCTCCATATTTCCCTAATTCTTCATACACAGCCCTATAAAATAAGGAGGTGGTTAAAAACACAAACAATTTAAACAAAGAGGAAAAAAGCATCCAAAATAATAGCATGTGAGGGCACACAAACAAAGGAAACAGTGGGATCTACCTTGCACTTTTGAAGTGCATCAAAGCCACATCCCAATTCTTATCTTGTTCAAACAATAAGCTCCCCTTCATATAGGATGCATAAGCCTACAATATGGTAAACACAACACAAAAAGCGATGGCATTTTCACTCTTAACCAATAAAAATTTTGTGTGTTTGGGGGGGGGGGGATTAGAAAGTGGCTGAATAGAAGTAAAGAAAAAGAAAACATTTGAAATGCTAGATTGATCAGCTCTGCATATGTGGACAGGAAAACAATGTAAGGGGAAAGAAACAAACGGCAAAAGCAAAATAAAATACTTTAGCAAATAAATCATAACCCATGAAATGTAGAAATGAGAAAACAAGAATAATCACAAAAATTAATTGAAACAATGACTAAAAGACACACCTCAGCTTCCAAAGATGTTCTAGAATCTGCCTTGGCGGTGCAAAGTTGTGAAAACAAAGCTGCCCACTTTACAGCCTTCCTCAACCTGCCAATCAAGTAGATTCGTTGACGTGCATTTGGACCATCTGGAAGTTGTCTTTTCTCCATGGCATGACTCCAAGCTCTCTCTGCTGAATAGAGAACTATATGAAGAAACCTGAATTGAACCCAAATACGTTGCACAATTAAGTATCCCCTTTCCAAACATCATAAAAAATTTTTGGGTGCATTCTCTGATACCGGCAATCAAAGGAATGCAAAATAACAATAAAAACACGGAGATATACAAAAGATGCTCAAGTGAAGTGCGGCTTGACTCATTGGACAAATATAGAACCAAAAAAGAATTCAGCCAATTGTCTTCATAAGGAACTTGACTTTTATCATAATGATTCTGAGATATACAACACTTTCAAGAAGGAAGCCACTGTACTTGCCCCCATTCAGCTCCTATCTTAACCAGATGTAGAAAGATTGTCCTTGTAAAAAACATCGAACCAGTTTGTATGGTAAATTATAGTTACTTAAGATATTTCCCAAAAAACGTTGTTAAACTCTATATGCATTAAATTATCAAGATAACCTAACATCTGAGAGTCCTGAGACCAAATCATTAAAGACACGGGTTTTCTTCCTGTGATTTAGTGCAGTCTCGTCCTAACAACAGGACAGCTAAAGCAGTTGACTTTAACAGAAAACTTTCAAACCAAACTTTCTTCTATTATTTCTTTGAATGGCTTGTAATAAAGCTACATTTCATGGTTCCAGTCCTGCAGTTGGTGGTTGTTCACAGATCCAAACAGTGCTTACTCTAACCAATATAATGTTGGACACAAAACAATCTTCGAGTTGGATTAGTTTTGATGGCTATATAAGTCTGTAATTCTTCAAAGAACCCAAAGACAATTTGATAGTAATGAAGAAACTCTTGTCTTCAAAAACAATTTCAATCTATGAAGAAACTCTTGTCTTCAAAAACAATTTCAATCTAAGTCAATTAGATGGATAGGGTAGCAAAATTTATATCAAAAACAGAAAGATAAAGCAAAGCATACCTTACTTCAGTAACGGTAGATTCAGAAATGGTTTTCTTTGAGTATTTGCCACGACCATGGGTAAACTTCAAAGACTTATATAATCTCCTCAAACGAGCTGTGCAATACCTCCTACAGTATTGGCAGGAAAAATTACATCCTTTAGCAATCTATTGATAATTCATATTATAAAGCATGGCTTAATTCCATAAGTCGCAATGATCAGTTAGTCCATAAAACCACTTCCCACCTATGTAAAAGAAATGCTGTACAGTAAGACTCAAAGTTCATCGTGTCTCACCAAGGCACACAAAGTTATGAAATGTAAATTAACAAAGCAGGAGAGTAAAAGAAAAACTGACAATTGACAATATGGTGATAGAAGTAGCACATTGCAGTATAATAAGGTGTCTCTCACGTGTTATTGTCAGGGACTGAAAAACATCTAAACAAGGATAAACAAATTCCTAACTGAAATCATACCAACAATGATAAAAATTACATACCTATAACGAGTGTAATCTCCGTGCCGCAAGCCATGCTGCATTTGCGCAGATTTTAACAGTTGCAATACTGGAAGACAAAATACAGAATCAAACTGAGTGACCAAAGTCTCATCATAAGCTGGTGTATTCGCAATTCAGTTGCCAAACAATGTATGCACAAAAGCATTGATGATTTTGAAAATTAACAAACACTCAGCAGCGCAAAGTATGGAGCCGATTCAAAAATAAGTGTATTAATGAAGAGGTACATGCAATGAAGGATAAAAGGAACTTTATAAGGCAAACCGTTTATAGAGAATTTGGGAATGATCTGATCAGAATTCGATTTTGGATCGTCGACTTCCAAAGCCGAAACTTCGCTTTCCTTGCCCATGAAGTCTTCGTAACTTCAAACAACGCAATCAAAACAGATGCAGATTAGGAAGCCGCCACAATGCGTTTTGGTTGGTGAGAGATAAAAATTAACAAATCATCTTCTCGGCAATTAAGCATCCACTGTAGACAAATCTCAAAAATAAGATACGAAAGGAAAGGAAAAGAGACGAACCAAATCCAGGGAGACGGTAGCGCGCGGTGATGGATGTTCTCGGCCTACCAGGGCGCCCGTAAACGATTAAGTTCGTCACAGAAATGAATTGAAGATGACGGCCACTAGACACCGGTCTCCTGGTAGACGAACCTTGGTGCGTTTTTTTTTCAAAAAATCTTTTTCTGTTATTTTGGGTCTGATAGTTGGGCTTTTCTTGCTGCAACAAGGGGAAAAAAAAGTCCTTTTTCTTGGGTGCAAATTGGGCATTTATTTTTATTTTTCTGAAAAAGGGCCGTATATTATTAGGCCCATGTCACTGTATAGATTGGGCCAAACGGGTTCCCTTTTAAAATAATTACCTTTAGGAACCCTCTAAAAACATTAATTACAGTTAAAGATCTCAAAATTTTGAAATTCCATTAAAAAATCAAGGTTCTTAGTACTTATGTTTCATATTTTCAGGTCTTACATATTTCCTGTATTTAGCTTTTCAATTTGTTATATAGTAATCTTAGAAATTTTTATCATTGAAATGATGCATTTAAAAAAATTTACTAGTCCCTTGTGGGGAAAAAGTCGAACACTAGTCTCACTCTTCATGCTCGTTTGAGATAGCTTATTTTTAGGCAATAAGTGTTTATAATTCATGATTCATAGTATTCGAGATAAATATGTGAGAAGAGTTTTATCTCAACTTACGTAATAAATGCTTATTAAACCTCAATAAACAATACCAAGCGCACACTTCATCGTTCCTCTATCACCAAAGCTCAATTTTAAAGTAGAAAGAAACTAGCATCTCGTGTCAAACTATTAGTATTATGTATATGTTAGAACTTGTGTGGGAATTTGTAAAAAGTGTTCTTTAAGCACTTTTTTTTTTTCCCCGCGTATTGAGACGAAGTACTCCCACGTATTTATTTTATAAATCATAAAAGCAATTTGCCACTTAACACATTTATTCAGAAAAACTCAGAAAATATGGGAAAACGGATTTGTATGGGAGCAGCAAGAGCTGGGACCTACGAGAATCGGCCAATGCTCGAATGCTATCTTATCCTGGATTATCTTCCAATCTTCAAGTTTACACGTATTCATATTCCCACCACTCTCACCGGCCGGTGAGAGGTACAAAAATCTTCTCAAAAAAAGATGGCGTTCTCGTCGACCTTGTCGTCTCCCTTCAATCTTCCCAACAAAGTCAATTTCTTTCCGAGTTTCTCACGCACCAGTCAAAAACCTCTAAAATTAGCAAAATCATTCGCCATTCCGCCTCTCTCCACTGCCGCCGCTACCGATATCGCGGGAGCAATCGACGGAACCACAATTGCAGTGATTGGAGGCGGTTCCGTCGCGGCACTTGCTGCTGTACTTTCTCTCACCGACCCCGAGAGACGTCGACAGCTTCAGGCGGAGGAGGTCGGTGGCGATGACAAAGAAGTAGTGAAGGAATACTTCAACAACTCCGGATTCCAGAGGTGGAAAAAAATTTATGGGGATACAGATGATGTTAACAAGGTTCAGAGAGACATTAGGCTTGGCCACGCCAAGACTGTTGAGAACACCTTGATGATGTTGAAGGATGACGGTCCTCTTGAAGGAGTTACAATTTGTGACGCCGGCTGTGGCACTGGCTCTCTCACTATTCCTCTCGCAAAAGAGGGCGCCGTTGTATCCGCTGCTGATATCTCCGCCACCATGGTTGCTGAAGCTGAGAAACAGGTTGGCTCTCTGAGTAATGTACACCGACTTTATTAACCATCATAACGGTTTCAAAAAATGTGGTGAAATTTACAGCTGATATGTGTGCTTTGAGCAAAAAAGTAGAAAAGAACATAAATTAAAAGATTCCTTTATACATTTTGTTGGTAAAGTGAAACAAACTAGATATTCTGTTTTCAGTAGTTTGGCCTGCATTGCAATGGTGAAAAAACTCATTCGTAGCTATACGAATTAACAAAGTCAAGTAAAAGTCCATTTATGTTTTTGACTTGTTTGCTTTGTACTGTAGCCTGGGACCTCAATTTTCATATATTGTATATGCAGGCGAAAGAACACCTTCTAGCCAGCAAAGATGGTTCAACACCAGTGATGCCAAAGTTTGAAGTTAAGGATTTGGAGAGCTTAGATGGGAAGTATGATACAGTGATCTGCCTAGATGTTTTGATTCATTACCCTCAGAGTAAGGCTGATGGGATGATTTCACACCTTGCATCATTGGCCAAGAACAGATTGATTCTGAGTTTTGCACCGAAGACATTTTACTATGATTTATTGAAGAGGGTTGGAGAGTTGTTCCCAGGGCCTTCAAAGGCAACAAGGGCCTATCTCCACTCAGAGGCTGATGTAGAGAGGGCGTTGCAGAAGGTTGGCTGGAAAATAAGGAAGAGAGGCTTAATCTCAACCCAGTTTTACTTTGCCAGGCTTGTTGAGGCTGTTCCTGTGTAGTGAGTGACGATGAGAGGTAAATTTTGATTATTCTACTTGTATAATCTAGAGGGGAATACTAATGTAGATTGTAAGGCCCATTTTTTCTGCTTTGTATGCTGCCATTCTCTGCATGTAATTACATATTTCTTCACAGCGTAGAAGGTGTTGATGTATGCAACAATGCATCTTATTCTCAAAAGAAGAAAAACCAATTTGAAACTAAACAGAAACTGATTCATCGAGTCTCCTTTGGTTCTTTTTCCTTTTCTTTTGTCATCAGTAGGCGTGGTTCTGGCATGTGCCTATTCAAATCTATAAATACAATCTTAGATAAAATGCTAATGCACTGGATCTTTCATATTGTATTCCTTTATTGATTATATGACCCAGAAAAGGAAATTAGTCTATGGAGCAGAGGGAGAAAGGAGGACTGTAAGTAGCATAGCATGACTAAATGGAAATCATGTGGACAACTGACATGACGAATAAACTTAGAAGCCTATTTAAAAGGAAAATAGAGAAAAGATAATGATGGACTTGAGGGCAAAATCAGCATAATTTGAAGATCCTCATACTCAGATGGAACTCCATGTTGTTCTTATATATCATTCATAGCTTTTCAGCAATTTTTGTGAGAGCGTCAGTGAGCTTGCCAAGTGCAGCAACTATGTTGCTTGTTTGCTCCTTCTGCTGATCCCTGGCCAACTGGTAACTTAAGTTTTGATCGCTAAGGTGAGCTTTCACTAAGTTGCCATTCCTTCTCAGTACTTTCATTAACGGATTCCAGAAAGCTGCAGTGTCCTCATGATTGTCCGGCGACCCTCGCCTTTTCTTGCACTCCTCTGGGGACACAGTCTCTATTATCCTCTTGCCTAAGCCTGTGTAATTTGCTTCAGAGTTCCATAGAAGTGAGTGCTTGGGTTCTTTATGTGCTGCTCAATCATTTGTCACAGAGTAAGATATGGATAGGATGTGAGAGTTGCCACAGTCACCTAACTACTAATAATGAATAATCAAAAGCTGGATCAGGGAAGCTTCTTCATTGTTTATACTTGAAATTCGCCAGCATGAAGTTTAAAAAATGCAATGAATGCTCTTTTGGTAATAAAATAGTATCATGTTTCGGTTCTCTGTGTCGGTGCTGGTTCCGTTGGATGATCAGTGGTAATTACTGCTAGTTTGCTATTCCAAGAATTACTTCATCGAAATATCTGTTTTCTCTATTATCTAACAAACTGAGTTTCAGATTACTATATTTCCGCAGTAAAATTGAAACTGAGATTGGTATGAAGTAAACAAAAATCAAAACCAGAGGCGATTTCTTTGGGACTTTACATCATACCTGAACTAAGCCGAGGATGAGTGGGTTTCTTTTCTGGATTCCCTATCTTGATTGTTTCGCCAACACTTGAAGCATTCAATGGATCGGTGACTTTCTTCCCATTTGGGACTATCTCAAAGACTTCGTCCTCTGTGCTCCAAGCCATTTTCTCACTGTCAACAATGGCCTCTGCCTCCTCATCCTCTTCATCCTCATCTTCCTCACAATGCTCCAACGCCATTGTTGCACCTCCATCACCGTTTTCCGCTTTTGACACTTTAATTAGTGTCAACGGAAATGCTGCAGCAGTGCACGCTTCTCCGTTTAGTACGTTATACACCTCCCCGTCGAAGAAACCTGGCAATTTCTTCGCCCTCCGTTCATCGTTTCTCATCAACCAGAATGACTCAGACTCATGCTTAATACTCGTCTCCCACTTCTTAATCTTTTTGAAGTCGCTAAGAAGATTGCTCCATCTCTTTCGACACTGAACAGGTCCTCTGTTCACGCCATGTTTTTGACACAACGATGAGACTGAATCCCATTTTGGTTCGGACTGAGTGAGCCGGCAAACCGGTGTGCCTCCATTCTCAACCATCTTCTTGGCACCTATGAGGATGATTGTTTCCTGTCTGCTCCATCGAGGGTGTCTTGTCGCTTTGGTTCTTTCACCGTTGGTGACATGAACCTCTGTTTGAAGGTCTTCAGCTGGAGAAGGCGGAGATTTAGCATCTTCGCCTGTTTTCTCGGGTTCCAGTGCCATGAACGGGATTTGTCTTTGAATTATCACCTTTGGGAATTAGGGTCACATGCATATAGAAAACAGAGGCGCAGGGTGCTTTTGTTGTAGGTCAATACCACTTTATCTCCCTTATATTGTTCCTAATTAGGTTTGATTTGATATTATCCGTAAAGTAACGACCTTTCCTTTCCAAGCTGATTCTGTTGCTCGTATATAGAATTTAAAGGCTCGATAAAATGGTTGCATCTCTCTTCCTATTAAGCAGCGATTTACTCTATCCAGTTAATTAGAAAAATGTGATTTACTCACATTTATTAATATATATATATATATATATATATATATGGTAACCTGTGAGAAGTGGCTCAAATATGATTATCTGACTTGTGCAAGAAGAAAAAGGAACTAAGGAAGTAACTGATGAGGAGCAAGATATTTAATTTTACTTTATTGAGTGGCATATTTGAAGCAAGAATGAAAGATGGATGAAACAGTAATACTAGTTGTATTTTTTATACTACGTAAATATTAATTTTTATGTTTAAATCCATGTTTTGTTTTATTTTGTCATGTAAATCTATTATCAAACATGTTTAATTTCTTTGAAAAAATACATAGATATTAGATGACTCATTTCATCCATGAACTTTCAACTTTTTTACTTACACTAAGAGTATATTACAAGTTTCATACTCCAAAATTCATAAAAAAAAACAAAAAAGGATCCTCTTATAGAATATCGACTTCCCAATAGAGTCTATGGCTTTAATTTTAATGTCTTCTCTGCAAGTATTATCTCACTAAAATGGTAGAAATAAAATTGTGCGTTTCATTTTTTTATATATATCAAAGAAAAAAATTAAGCTTAACTTAATTTCATGATAGCCGATAGGCATCAAGTCACCATTATTTCTTCCAAATCCATGACATTTATTGGCAATATACGCATTTACGTTGGGTAATTGTGTAACCTTAATTTGGATATGCCATTTAATCTAATTCATTCAATTGATTTTTACTTTTTCTGGTGGGATTGATACGATCCAGGTGGAAAGATCCGGCCCAATATGATGTGGATAAAGCCCATTCAAAATTGGGGTGCGAACTGCGACGGCCTTCTCATTACAAACCCACCGCCATTTCAATTGAACTTCCCTCCAACCGTAGACTAGAAAAGAAGGCACCAAAAACGAAAGGAATATCAGATCAATCGCAATGGAAGGTGTTGGCGGAGCCGGAGAAGTGGAAAGAGGGGGAACCAACTCGAAAACCCAAGTTTTGACAGATAGGTTCAGGCTCAACGCCATCTCTATCGCTGAAGCCGAAGGTTCAATTCTTTCTTTTACTGCTTTTCCTTCTGTTTATCTAAACCAAAAATATAAATGCCAAAGGAACACGAACTTGCTGGCAACAACGTCGGAGATTCTCTAGTTTCACTTCGGATTTTTTTTTTTCTAATTCGAGAAAACATTGCGCAGCTAAGAGGAACGGCATGGATGCTTCGGAAGTCGTGGTGGCTTGCATTGCTGATTTGGCCTTCAAGTATGCGGGTATTACTTTACTGCTTTCCAATTTCTTTCTGCGGTTAATGTGTTGTCTGCTCCCTTTTGAGGATGTAGAATTAAAATTTCTAGTTTAGTAATAGACTAGCTTGCTAACTTTATCGTACGCTCGATTATGGAATTAAGAAATAACGGGAAAGTTTATATGCAAATTCATGCTATTTACCTGCGCTTGTGATGAAAATTAGTGCATTAACGGCCGTATTCTGCATTTTATGCTAATCAGTTGCTTACTGAAGTGCAATTAAAATAATGTCTTGATTATGGATAAGTGAACCTTTTTAATGAAAGTCTGCGATAGAGCAACAACGTTATCCTCATTCTTTCCATGGGCAATTTTAATATGTAACATAGAAAACAGGATGCATCGGGAGTAGTTTCAGTTTGTTGGCTTAAAATGTTTTTAAATTTTAATCTACGTACCATGAATTGTACGTATCATTGGTATAAGCATCAAGCCCTTTTGGATTTATCGAATTAATATGTTACCAGGCACGGAACAAGCAATGATGGCTACTGTAGAATGTAGAGTTTGATTTATATTTAATGATCATTATTGGCTTATTGCTTATATCACTTGCCTTGTCACATGTTAAAGGAGGTAAGCCACTGATCTAAATGTGTGGATTCATTCGGGAAAAAGCATGAATAAAATCATGTTCTTGTATATTTGTTACTGCAGATTTTCCATGCTAACGAGTTTTAGTCTCTAAATAATAACATATCACGTATTGTATTTGAATAATTAGTATGTCTGGCTTTTGTTGCTGTTTAACGAGTCCCACGTAAGATAAGTTTCTTTGAAAGAAGGGCCTTATAAGGCATTGGATTCCCCAACTCTAACAATTAGTTTTTAAAGTATGGTTCTTCCAAAGACTTATGTCTGTTACATGCTATCAAGATGTTGATGATAATTTTTATGTTGTGCTTTGAGGGAAAATATTTATTGCGTATATGATAAAGCTGTATACTTCAAGGCCAATTACAATTTGGAATATAGCACATAAGTGCTGAGCGAAGCTACCCTCATTACTGTTTGCCGTCCATTATCAGATGGATATCTTCTAGAACCAAAGGTATAGTGATTTGCTTGGAATATAAGTCAGGGAGGTAGACTACGGAGAAAGGAATCTACAGTACTTTATCAGTAGGTTATAGCTGACCTTAGACTTTTTTCCCGAAAGCATGAAAATTAAAGTGAACTGGTTGCATCTTATTGAATGCCAGTGAGCTTTAGTCATTCATAGGCGATGTGCGATTGAAGGAATGAACTCAAAGTTGCTTTCTTGCAAGCAGAACAGCTGGCTAAGGATGTTGAACTATTTGCTCAGCATGCAAATCGTAAATCTGTAAACATGGAAGATGTCATACTTTCGGGTGAGTTCCGTTTTACTCAGTTCTCAGATGGGACGTGTTTTCTTAATCTTCAATCCTTTTCATGGAATCATAAATTACATCTGCTACATTATCACTGCACTGCTACCTTGGTCTATATCGTTCAATTACATACATTATGTATCTTGGTTTCAGCTCATCGGAATGAGCATCTATCCACCTTATTGAGGACCTTCTCCGTTGACTTAAAAACTAAAGAGCCGCAGTCTGAAAGAAAGAGAAAGAAAGCAACCAAAAAGGAAAACCAAGCAACAACTTAATGCTCACTCCACTAAACATGGAGCCCTTGAAATGTAACTATTTTGCTATTCAGTACTTTAGTTAGGTATTAGTTCCCAGAAAGTTATTTTCTCTATTTGTTGCTAAGGAAGTACTTGTAATTCCCCTTTTCCCTCTCCTCTTTTATGTTGGTGTATATAATACAGATTGTCTCAGAAACCCCATCATCACGATAAACCAGCCGTACCTCTTCCTACCTAAGGCAGGTGGCGACTGGCGAGCACATAATTGACTTATCATAGTGTGTGTCTGTGAGAGGGAGAGAGAGCGCTTTTATGGGCCAACGCCAATGGCCTGTAAGCTTGTAGCATAATGATAGTGTTTGGCAACAACAAAAAAAATGCATAATGATAGTGCCTATAGCCTCCCAAAAGTTGCAAGTTCATGACCGTCATTATACTTCAAAGCACTTATCTTGCCCCATCTAATTCAAAAAAAACGGTAAATACGGGCCTTTTGGGGCTCTGGATAAAAATCAATGTTGATGGCTTGGTGTGAAATATTTTTGACCTTTTTTTATGCTTGGGCGTCTACATAGCGTATCTGCAAGTTGCGCGCGACGGAGATCCCAGAGTAAAATTTTAATAATCGTTCAACTAACAAGGGGAACAGTTATGCTTTGGGCACCACTAGAAGAACAAGAAACAAACGAGGTCGTAAACTGTTACTTGTCCCCCTCAACAACGCTTCCCACCACGATTATGTGCCCCGTTATTACTCTTTACGAGGCCCTTCATTTCTTCAGGTAAATAAAACACGCTGCATGCGCTGCGAAGACCCATTTTTATATAACCATGACATGGAATTATTACTCATTGAGTACACTTCAACCAATAAGTCTGCCCATTTTACATTTGTGACGCTGAAATTTACATGTTCCAAGTTATTTTGATGCAACGAATGGAATGGAATGAAAAAATAATCTCATATATGGAGAATAATATTTGCACAGGAAATTAAACAAAAAACGAGTAACTAGTTGCTTTCAACTTTGGTAAAGCGAGAGGAGAAAAGGCGGGAAATTTTGGGAATTGTTGGTGGAATGAATGAGGCGCGAGGTGGGAGGGAAGTGAATCAAGGGTGGCAGGGAATCTTTAAATTTGAAAAAGAAAGAAAGCAAGTTGAAATGAGGAAGAAACTGTCGAAGCTTATTTTGGCAGCTTCTAATGGGAAAGGCAGAAGTAAAAGGTGGTGTGGGTCAGTCAGTTCTCAGTTGCGAAAGCTCAAAACCCGGGAGATCAACCCATTGGAAAACGCAGCGTTTCATCGCTTGTTCCATTGTTGTTGATTGTTGAACCCCAATCCAAACTTGCCTATCCTTATTTCTTATCCTCACTTGGGTTGGGTGCATCAAAACGTGATCCCTACCCTCTGAGATTCTCTCAACCGCCTCCGAATAATAATCCTTTTACAAACGTCATCTCCTCACTATCCTTTCCGTTGCTTACGTGTTTGGCAAACCTGAAACCATAGTTTACATTACATAATTCGAAACAAAACTCCCCTCATACATTTATCTCGTAAATCGTAAAAATTATTAAAAAAAACTAATTTAAACACACACTTAGATGCATCAAATATCCTGTCTATTAAAAATTAAAAAAAGAATTAATATAAATGATCTGTACGTTTTTTTTTTGTTGGTGGAAAATTTTGAGTTTTTGTCACATCTTATTTAAGAGTGTCATTGGTAAAATAAGGTGCGGGGTGGCAAAAACAGGTTTATGTGGGGAAGAAACATGTGGAAGCCATGGAACGTTTTGATTTTTGAGGTAGTAGCAAAGAACCAGAAGAGGCTGCAGGACGATGGTGAAGGTACATTGTTCCAAGGGGGGGTTGAGGGGCACTACTTAATTTCATGGGGGTTTGTAAATGTGGGGCCCACTGATGAACAGTTTCATCGTGTTCTTGTATGCTCGCAGTCGCAGAGTCGCAGTTCAGGTCGGTCATTCATCACTATTCACGTGGGACTCCCCCCCCTCTCTCTCTCTCTCGTTTCTTGTTTCAGTTGAGTTCAGTTCTTCGGTTTCACTTTTACCCCACCCACTACTTCTTCCGCTCATACAACAAACCATTCCCTCTCTACCCTCTTTTACTCCTCCTTTTTTTTTAACCTGACTTTTTCTTCTCAATATTTGTATTTAACTTAATCTAATGTTTAGTACTCGTGCATAGATATATTGTGTATTCTGAATTTCTGATCATTTGGCCATTATAGATATGAATAAGTGGTGACAATTCTCATGATATATCGTGTATTTGAAGCCCCCAATAAAAAGTTAATAAAAATGAGGTATTGTTGTAAAAAGTAAAAACAGTCAATACAATACAAGGCATTCCCCTGTGAGGGTGGAAGAAGCACGTGAAGGTTCTTCCTTTGCTTCCCAAACATCCTCAACTGTTGTCATTTCGCCATCACATCTTCTCGATCCTCTCAACTAACCCCTCCCCCATAAAAAAAACAAAACAAAACAAATTCCCTGTATATTTTGCTGCAACAAGTTTCCACCTCTAAAAATTTCACTGCTTGTACTTACTTTATTGATTGTCTACTAATATTTTCCCCCCATAAACTCGGCTATTTGGGGTGGAGAACTGGAGATTTGTGTTAGTTTGGAATAATTTATTTTTTATTTATAAATAATTTATAAATTATGATTTACGATGTAAGAAATAAATATGTGAGATAAGTTTTATCTCGATTTACATAATAAGCATTTATTTTCCAACAAAGAACTATTCTAAACATAGCTAAAATCATCAAGGAAAGAAACTTAGGATCTATTAGAGGTCCAAATTGCCTCCGTTGGAGGGAAAGTTCAATTTTCTCTTTTCCACCTCTAATTTTCTTCAATCGAAATGGATTCTTGAGAATGAAAACTTTTAAAAATAGTACATTTTTTTGTTATTTTTAAAAGTTTTTCTTCAAAAATATTCTTTCCCTCCCTTTTTTCTCCATTCAAACATAGCCTTAAGCTAGATGAGAATGTTTCCTTGTCTCTACCAGGTAACGATGTGTTTTGGTGGAGAATGTCTTCAGATGGGAACTTTAACGTCAAATCAGCTTATTCTATGATCTATCACTCACATTCTGTGGGTAGTAAACCTTTTTGGCAAAGGATCTAGAGATGACCTATTCCGGAGAGAGTGAAATTTTTTATGTGGCAAGTATTCCAAAAGAGAATTCCAACAAACTCAATTCGAGCTAAGAGGGGTGTGAGCAATATCATAGAGTGCCTTTTTGAGTGTAATTGTGAGAAAACAGCTATACATACTCTGAAAGATTGCGAGGTTGCTAGTAGTGTGTGGTTATCTTGTGTTAACCCATTATATTATTCTACTTTTTTCTCTGGTAATTTGCAGGTATAGATCAAGTGGAATATGCATCATTCACCGGGAATGCGTAAGTTTGGCAATTGGCCTTGGCTGAGGACGTTTGGTTCACTATGTTGGCTTATCTGGAAGAACAGGTGCAAGAAAGCATTTGAGGGATATGGTGATCGCCCAAATCAACTAGTGCACACATGCATCCACTTTTTGCAGAAAGAAGTGGAAGATGGTCGGCTCAAACACAAGGTATTCACGTTCCAGTTAGAGCACTAGATAGATGGTCCGTGCCTCCATTCGGGTTTGTTCGGGTTGATGTAGATGCGGCTATGGATGATCAAAGACAATCAGCGATTGGTGGTATAGTTTGTGACGATATGGGATCGTGGGTTTGTGGGTTTCAACAGGGCTACGGTTTTAACTTGGGCCCAATTGTAGTGGAAATTCAAGCCATAAAAATTGGACTGCAAGTATGTCAATCCTTGAAACTTAGGAAAATAAAGTTGTATTCTGATTCTATAAAAGCTATTCAGTTGTTATCACAACCCAATGGACGTTTTCACCCACTCAGCATGGAGTTAGAGGAGGTCAAATCTTTGATTTATTTGGATTGGGATTTAGAGATATATCATGCTCACAAGGAAGCTATAAAATGTGCGGATTTTTTGGTCAAAGAGGCTTTACAAATGAACAATGAGTTGGCTGTGCTACAAACTCCCCCAGCTTTTTGTTCAAGTCAAATGTTAGCTTACCTCAGTTAAGATTTGGCTTGTTTTTCATAATTTATGTTTGTAAGTTGTGTTGTAAGGGTTTGTATTGACCTCAAAAGTAAACCCTTGTCTATGTAATTTAAAAAAAAAAAAGAACTGATAGTTAGAACTGGCTCAATTGATTGTTTCAGTGAATAAGTGTTTTATATAGAGGGAAAATTGATGAAAAATCCCATCAAGAAGTTTTATTGATGAAAAGAACTCGGAAAATTTTTATACCAATCAGGCATCTCTATACATACGACTCCATGTTTGGAAATGAAATTTCTTTTTGTGCTTTATAAGTAAAATTTTCCTATAAACTTTATTAATAAAAATTGATATTTTTTAAAAAAGATAACTAATTTTATTAATTTACGTAAAATTACTATTTGACACTTATTAAAAGGATCTGAGAAAGTAATATTTTAAATAAAATATATTGTTAATAGTATAAAATCTACCAAGACATTATCATAAGAACAAATGCCAGAGATAATGGGTATGTTTGGTTGAGCGATTCGATTGCTTATAAGTTGCTTTTTAATAGTGATTTACGGTATACGAAGTAAGTATGTGAGAGGAGTTGTGTCTCGATTTACGTAAAAAGCAACTTATAAGTTTTTATAAGTTGAAACAAACATGCTTAATAAAATAAAATTAGTAGCTATGGAATTGGATTGGTGATTTAATTTGGTATGGTACGCTACCTACGGCACTGGATCACATGGAGGGATTAGCTAAGGGGATAGGAATATGGGGTAGGGTAGTGGGGACCACGTTGGTTTGAAGCTCACAAAATTGAAGGATCCCCTCCGCCCAATCCTGGGAGTCCCATGTTCCCCAACCTATGCAATAGCACCAAAACATTAATGTCTCAACTAATCACCTCACGCCACGTCTCCCTTCTCCTACCCTTCCTTTTCATCTTTGGACCACCCCTCCTAATATTCGTGTTATGGTGTTTATTTGGATTAATGGTAGAATTTATTTTTATAATGTGATATACGATATATGAAGTAAGTATGTGAGAGATATTTTATCTTAATTTATGTGAACGTATTTTTTGAATGCAAACTCAAATAGGCCCTTACAAATTTCTAATCCCTTGCAGCTCTTACTATTAATATTCATTTTGGTTCTTAATATAGAAAATATTTATCTAATTTGATTAGATTAATAAAATTAATTGAATTAGTTAATATAACATGTATTTTTTAAAATACCCTAGTCATATTCTTTAATTCTCCCTTTCCCTCTTCTTTTTAATTATTGTTGAGAAAGCATAATAATGGTAAATTAGGAAAATATTAACAAATATGAAAATCATATATGTCTTATATTTAAGACCAATATCAACTTTCCAAATATATTTTATATTAAAAAATGAAGGAGTATTTTATATGGTGACTCTCATTTATAAGATACTTCATGGTTGACTAAAATTAAGATAAACGTTAAATATTATTAGTTTTTTATTTTAGAATTTAAAGATAAAATTTTATATTTATATAATAAATTTAACGTAATACGAATCAATGGGTGAGTTGAGTTGACCAGGGAATGTGTTCCAATCATAGTATTAAACATCGAACTGTACCGGTCAGTTTAGACTAGAAATCGGTGAACCAATTGTCGTCTGATCCGATTGAGGGCAGAAAATCAGGGTCGATTGAACCGGTCGACCCAAGGTCGATCTAGTGCAACCCGGTGTAACCTGGGGTGCCCTGTTGTTGTTATTATTATTATTATTATCACTACTATTTTTATGCTCCAAACGACGTCGTTTTGCTTTTGCAAAAAAAAAAAAAATTTATTTTCCTAGAATTTTTTTATTTGCAAAGAGCCTTAAAAGGATTGTGGAATACTTTTGGCATTGTTTAAAGAAAAATCCTTATGTGCTTTGATATTTTTGTGAGTATTAGGTTCAAGAAATTATATTGGACTATTGATTGAAGAAAAAACTTTTATATAGTTTTTTGAATGATATACGTGAACGTTTAAATAATATATATTTTTTAATTGACCCCAGTTTGATCATTGGGTTGACCCCGGTTTGAACAATTGACCCTTAACCCAGTACCTCGACTGGTTTAGTGTCCAGTCCGGCTTTCAGTACCTTGGTTTAAGTGTAAAGCCCACTAGTCTCACGATCGCTGCTCACTATTTAAATATAATTTAATAATTCAGATTAATATTTATTTATTTTTTAAAAAAATTAATGTGTATAAACTTTAAAATAAGGATAATCTCTTAATTATTAATTTTAAAAATTCTTTTTTTGCCAACATTAATTTAAAAAATTCTTAGAGATTATTAGTTGAACATTTTATATCTTTATCGTTGAAATCGTCTTTAAACCAAACCTGATTTTTGTTTTTTTAATATAATAATAATATTTTTATAATATATTAAATTTGAACCATTGAAATTTCGATTAAACAATACAAGAAAGAAAAATGACCAAAGTCGCATTCCTTTAAACCCCAGCAATCAACATCCAAAGTGGTTTTGTTGTTAGGCTCCTCTATTGAACTCTTGCAACATGATGAAACGCAACCATTTTTAAAATGAATTTAGTTAAAAATCATATCACTATTCTGTTTTATTTACTCTATTACCCTTAGTTGATAGAAAATATGTCGTATTCGTCTTGTTTCCCAAGTACGTCAGGCATGTTTGACCAAAAAAAAAAGTACGTCAAGCATGCAGAAAACTTTTGAGTGTATCTTTTTTGCCAACAATGATGAGAAAAAATAGTACACATTTTTTTAATATGGACTGGACATGGCACAAGTTAATTATTATCACGATAATTTTAGGATAATTTAATGAGGAGCGGTGTACGAATATCGAATATTTAATTATATATACTTTTTTTGGCCAGAATAAAGATAGCACACTGCAGAGGGGTTGTGAGAGACGTGATAAATAAATTAATCAAACAAATCCATAACTTTAATCCTTTCAGTGATTCTCTGTCATGTCTTATTTAAAAGTTACGCAAATAATATTCCAATCCTAAGAAATAAGCGTGGGAAACCGGGTGCCCTGAAAAATCAAAGTGTAATGTGTGTTACGTTTCGTATACATTTAACTAACATATTTCTTTTGCATACAAAAACCTGGCATATTTCAGATAAATCATTTAAGTTAATTTGCTTTCCCATAAAATAATGAGTATGTGTATAAAATATATATTTTTTCATCGTCCATTTTTATTGACCGATGATCGATGGTTCGACCAAACAAAAATAATGATCGATGGGAACTTGGGAAGGAAAGGCACCCCCACTTCCATGAGACAGAATGCGAATAAGTGTATGTTTGGATTAACCTTTTAGATAATAATTTTTATGATTTATTAAGTAAGTATATAAGAAAAAATTTTCTTGACTTACGAAAAAAGATTTATGAAACCATAATTCTGTGGTTTATCAAACATACACTAAATCTATGTAAGGATATTAGCGTAGAAGCCTAAAAATCTATGCACATTCTTATATAAGTTAGTGGAGAAAATTTAATTGGCATTGATTCTAATAAAAAGAGTTATACCCGCTTAAATACAGTGTTTTGAATTCAAATTTGCTTGAGTAGAGAAAAAAGTTGAGGCACTCTTGTCCGAGGTTGATAATGTTCAAATATAACTCATTCACCTAGCCACATAAAAAAGAAAAAAATTAAAAATTAAAAGGTAAGAGATAATAAAAACAAGCACTATTATTATTAGCGACACCTTTGCATATAATTAAATCCATACTTTTTTCGGTCATAAAATTGTAAAAGATCCAAAATAGAGGGAAAATGACAAAAAATATTTTTGAACTACAAAAACCTTAAAATATCTACTAAATTAGTAAAAGGATATGTAATATGACAAAAATCTGGGATTTTGAAATTTGGGTGTTAACAATCTGAGCATAAGAATTAAGAACTTGGGTATAAAGATAAACAACTCAAGCTTCTCAAGTTATCATTGTGTATGTCTAAGTTGTTAGGTGTTGTTCTTAAGCTGTCATTTCTCATATTCAAGTTATCAACACTCAAACTTTAAAATATCAAATTCCAACCCGATTACCTTCTTGTCGTTTTGCTAATTTAGTAGATATTATTTCAGAACATTTGTAATTCAAATAATATTCTTATATCATTTTTCCTAAAATCTAAAATTAATTCAATGGCAAACAAAAATCTGACCAATAATTGTGGGTGTTAAGAGCAGGAAGTAGAGAAGAAAACACGCCAAGAAGACAAAAACAAAAGGCAACAGATCCTCAATGATAGAAGATAATGCTAATTGATATATAATCTAAATTAGTTGTTGAGTGGTATACGATCCAACATGGGCCTCTGGAAGTTGATCAATTATTAATTAAAATAAAAAATAATCTTCACACAACGAATAAATCATCACAGATGTTCAGAATAAATGATTGGCGATATAAATTAAAAGTGGCTGCTGATTGGTTGCATCTAGCGGGAGCAGGTCCATGTGCTGACATTTAAAAACAATTCCTCTTGTTTTTTTTTTCAGTAAATAAATCCTTTTACAAGTTATTTTTGTTTCCTCAGTTCCCATTTGTCGTTAAGTATAATATACTACATACTCGTTTGGAATAACTTATTTTTTATTTATAAGTGTTTATAATTCGTGATTTACGGTATACAAAATAAATATGTGAGAGGAGTTTTATCTCGACTTACGTAATAAGTGTTTATTTCCTAAAAATAAGTTATTTCAAACATAGCTTACCTCGGGTCCTAAATATAAGACTTAATTTAAAAGTGAAGTTTGTTCCTAAATATAAAAAATTTTCTATTTTATCTATTATATTTATCATTTTTTAAAATTAATATATGCATAACTTATAAACTTATATACAATATAATGATGTATAAAAATATTCTAAAGAAATAATTTAACCTATATTATGATGAAGTTATTTATTATATTCTTAATGTTTCCAAATTAGATATAAATGTCTTATATTAAAAATGAGAGGTAATATCAGTTTTTTATTTAAATATTATTGTCAAAATTCAACCTCACAGGTGGCAACATCTGAAGGGAAAACAGTGAACCGACTATGCCTCAAGCTTGTCCCGGAATCATCAATAAAATAATATTGACAACTAATTAATAATTAATATTACTACTCGCATATCTATTACGTATTATATTTATTTGAAATGAAAAATATTTAAATTAACATAAATTCAAAATCATGAATCATATTCAAAGAAAAAACATATTATCAAAAATTAAAATAAAAACAATTTTAAAAAATATGATTAATAAATTCCACTAATAAGTAAAGCTTTTTCTTGAGGCGTCAGGCATGCAATAAAATGCACATATCGATAGGATGGCATTAGAAAGACACACTTGGTATCTTGGGAAGTGATATCTAAAGACATAAAACAAGAAGGCCTTGGTATTAGAAGCATGAGACACCAAAATCAAGCTTTCGTGATGAAGCTGTGTTGGGTATTAGTGTGTAATCAAAATGCACTTTGAGTTAAAGTCCTGAAAGCTATTCATAATTATGGAGAGTTGCCAATGCCTGAGGTTGTTAAAAAGAAAAACTCCTCTCTTACTTGGAGGGGTATATGTACGGTATGGGAACACTTTAAAAAGAAACTAGGGAAGAAAATTGGTGACGAATGATCAACTTCCTCCTGGTTTGAAAATTGGTCCAATATGAACTATCCTTTGATTGATGCGATTCCAGGTTATGAATGGCTAGTTGACATAAATGAACGGGTTGCTAACTATGTGATACCAGGGGTGATTGGGATAGGCGGAAGTTGCAGAGATGGTTCGCCACAGAGATCATTAACTACATTAACTGTGCTCACCCACATTGTGAGGAGAGAGGAGAGGATAAGTTCTTCTGGAAGCCATCTTTTGATGGTAATTTTTCTGTAAAATCTACCTATTTTTCTCTTCTTGTAGGTACTACCGGAGATACTGATAATGTATGGAAGCTTCTGTGGAGATAGAGGGTTCCAAAGAAGATCAACTTTTTTTTATGTGGTCATTCTCACATGGTAGAGCTCACACAACACAGTTGAGAGCAAGCAGAGGAAGTCAGGAGTCAGGCGGATGTCCTTTCAGGTGCAATTAGACGGAGGAATCAATGCATCTTTTAAGATACTGTTCGAATGCTATTCAGAGGTGGAAAGACGTGGTCTCACAAGATCAGTGGAATACGTTTGCATCACTCCAGAGTAGCTAGGCTATTCGGGATTGGGAAATCTCATTCCCAGTCCCGATCCCGAGAAACTTTTGAGAAGGGATTTGATTTCTAATCCCGAAAATTTCCCGTCCCGTCGGGATTGGAAATTCCTGGGATTTGGATCAAGAATTTTCCAAACTTTCCTAGATTGAAGATTTTGTTATTGGCATCTGTTTGTTTTCACATGTTTTTCCTGAAATAAAACAAACAATTATGAGACAAGTATAGCCGGATGCAAGATACCATGAACTCATAATTGAACAAATATCACTACCAACCAAACAAAAAGAACAAACATTGCATATCTAAAATAATATACAATGAACAATACCTCTATATTGTTGCACCATCGGATTAAATGAAGATGGAGCTTCTTTTATGCCTTTAAACTCAGAGAACAAGTGCAAACATAACCTAGGCAATAATTTCACACAAAAACATAATAATTGAAACAAGTTTTAAATCAATAACTTTCAAGTTCCTTTGTTTGGCGGCACCGATGATTTTCACAGTGAAACAATAACAAAAAAAATCCCAGGATAAATCCAGAGTAAATCGATAATTACAATATTGCTGCGTTTTTCAGAGTCTTCGATTTTCTGATGAAGACGTGACAGAGTCATCAAAGAACTAGAGCATTATTCTCCTCATCAACCAATAATCAAGAGTAAATTGAGCACAAATCCAAGAATGATTTCAAGAAAATGCATTTTTATGATGAAATTTCGAGAGGCAAATTACAACACAATCAAACATAGATTACAATTGATCAAAAGCATCTAACATGTTTTTGAAAAACTTTCAATAACCAGAAGATTAAAATTCCATCCATTGCAAATGATTTCATATTCAAGAAACCAGATTGAAAAAACCCAGAACAAACAAATGGATCATATATGATAATTGCAGAACTGGGGGTGCCAAAACCTTTATTAGAAAGGACCCTCGCACACTCTCCGTAGCCCAAAGGGAGGAGTTGAGGACGCTGAGGAGGGAAGGGAATCACTGAATCAGGGTTCAAAAGACTTGTTCAGTCTATGTCAAATTGTGGATAAGTGATGAGTCGGTGAGTCCGTATGCTTAGATAACTAAAAAAAATACACTATGTCTTTCAGGAGCGGGAAAAATTCGGGATTGGGAAAATTCCATTCCTGATCCCGACTTTAAATTTCCAAATCCCAATTTTTCTCGTCCCAAAAAATTCAGAATTGGATTACTCAAGATCGGGACAGGAAAATTATGCACACCCCTAAGGGTAGCAATTGGGTCAAATGGAATTTGATATATGAAGCAAGGAAGACGTACACGAGGAAGATTCCATGGTCGGTTCTGTTTGGTTACACGTGTTGGGACATCTGGGTGTCGAGATGCAACAAACTATTCACGAGAGTAACCAAAGTGGAGACTACAACGCAGACTCCTCCTTCTTCAGAGCCAGTATGGATCAAGATCTCTTGCAGAACAAAGTTCTCTACAACACAACTTTCATGAGTCAGCGCAATCAGCCGAATAACGTGGAGAACTTATTCTCCTTGGAGGTGGATGGCTTTTTCTTACATAGCGGCTGAAGTGGATGTGTAGGAATAGTGAGGGATACAAATAATCTTTGGATGTGTGGTTTTAGCTGCCAGCTGATTAGAGTTCCGCCCGCGATAGCGGAATTAATTGGAATGATTTAGGGTCTTTACTTATGTTGGAGTAAGAGTATTCGTAAAGTGTATCTATTTTCTAACTGTATAGAAGCCCTTGATCTTATAATCAAAGGATGTGAGTTAGAGTATCCTTTTAGGGATCTTGTTGAAGAGATTAGAACTCTCATCGATAGGGATTGACAAATTAAGTTTGTTAACGTTCTGCATGAGGACCTTTTCCTTGTCGATAGACTTGTGAAATTGGCGCATAGCATTATAGGAAGCTTTTATATCTTTAATCATCCCCCACCTCCCCAACAGGAGGTGGATGATGATGAAAGAAGCGTGGATTAGTTTCTCTTTTTTTTTGTTAGTTATTATATAGTAAGGTTTCCAGTATTATAAAAAGAGAAGCACATATCAGATTGAACACGAGAAGGGTCCTATCTTCACCACCCAAAATGATTAATTAATGATCGGGGTTGGGTGGTTAATTAACTGATGAAACAAAAATAAAAAAGGGTACACGATGCAAATCATTTTAAGAAAAAAGAAAAGAAAATCGGATACGACAGTAACCTAAAAACGCCGGACAACAAACCGAACACGAAACAGAAGGAGGGGAGATAGAAACCTGTTGTTTGAAAGGAACACGAAATTTGTGTTTGTTTTTATAACTGACCAATAGCCAAACGTTTACGTTTTTTGGGGGGTTTTGTACTTTTACTTTTTTTTTAAGTATTTCTATTATTTTAACTGCAGCACTCCACGTTTTTCTCCCCCTTACTTCTTACCCGAATATACAACATTAAAAAATAACCGTACTTGAAAAACGGACAAGATAGAAAAATAATATGTTCTAACAATAATATAGTTTATTATTCTACATATAATGTAATCAAATTAAAGTTCATAAGGCTATGACAATTTATCCTTCTTTTATTTAACTACTCACAATGTTTATAATGCAATTAGTTTTCCTATCTTTCAACAAGTACGTTATTTCTAATATTCTAAAATTAAAATTATTTATATTTTATGACTGGACTGTAAGATTATCACCAGCAACGGATGCTAGTCTCGTTTAGAGACATCAATCCAGAACAAAAAATCTCTTTTGGACAATTATTTACATTTTTCATGCAAAATTAAATGTATGATGACTCACCCCTCAAATGTAAGGAAATTACTGCCTGTTAGGCATCTTTTTAATTATTGTTAAATCTGCAAAGCAATGTAATAATAACCATTATTTAATTTACATTTGTGCATAATTCAGAATTTGAAATAAATGTGAGCGTAGTTTGAATGAAATTTGCCAACATACAATCCGAATGAAATCTGGCAATCTGCCGACACACAATTTACATGATCTCAATCTCATTGCAATAAAAATACATATATGGAGAGAAAAATACATGTTGTCCCGTGATTCGCCTGGTCTCTCTCTCTCTCTCTCTCTTCTTCTTCTTCTTCTTGTTTTTTTTTTAATGAAAATTAACATAGTCTTTGTCAAAATTAAAGGACAAAAAACCTAAGGCTTAGAAAGAAGGGATTGCCCTGTGTACATGAAGAAGAAAATTTATATCACAGTTGAGGAGTAGTATCATTTTTTTTTTTACCATTTTCATATCCCCTTATAAAAATGATGTATAGTTAAATTGGCCCCTAAATAATGGGTATGTTTGTTTGGGCGTTACGATTGCTTATAAGTTGCTTTTTACGTAAATCGAGATACAACTCCTCTTACATACTTACTTCGTATACCGTAAATCACTATTAAAAAGTAACCTATAAGCAATCGAATCGCTAAAACAAACATGCCCAATATAATTTGCTGACCACATACCTAACTGTATCTTACTTGGGGAGTAAAAGAAAAAAAGAAAAGAAAATAAAATAAAATATTGATGTTTTGTTTAAATTAAACTCTTACACGATCGTTAAAATAGACCAATGGACATACTATGCATTCTCGGTGAAATACAATATTAAAAGACTTTTGACTCTGTAAGAAGTGACAAGGCACCACCAATGCGTTGAAAGTATCACTAACTTGACTGGCTTTTAAATTAGATCATACATATAGGTTCTTATACTCAATAGAAAATTTGTTTTGTGTGAATGAGTTAAGAGTATATAATAACAACTAATTAATTATAACCATTATATTACAATAATAAAATATTATCTCACTAAATAAGATTGACTGTATAAATTATACGGCGTTATTATATTACGTTATATCAACAACTAAATCTTATGATAGAATATTAATCAAAAAATCTGGTTCAGTAAATTTATTGAGTGTCATATTTAGTCTAACAGTCTTCATCTATTTTATCTAGAGAACTCCATTTAGTTATAGCCATTATATGTCTCTAAATTTGTATCGAATGTCTATAAAACAAGACCTTTGATGATTTTGGAAAAAAATATTAGCGGAAATATATAAAAAGAGTTTTTCTTTAAATTATGGAATAGCTTTTCTCTATTTGAGGGGGTAATGCTACATATATTAGATATTTCGTAAATCTTATTTAGTGAAAGCCTTATATATTGGACTGTACTGTTATATGGCCACATGTAAAAATGAAAAACATGAAGTTTACATAAGACCACACCCGTTAATGTACATGTAAATATGAAACTAACCTCAAAAAGTATGAAACTCTTCTTTTCATATAATTTCCAAGGCTTGGGCTTGTACTACCATCAAGGTTGTCAAATTCGCGAGTTTAAGTAAATTTGTGATAGTGATGTAAATTCGTATCATGAACTCGAATCGTAAACGCGTAAGAGTTTAGTTTTACCATTAAATAGATATTATTAGTATATAATTAAAAAATTAAAATATTAAAAGTGGATAACAATTTGATTTAAATATATTTTAAATTCAAATAATTTAAACTAAATCTATCAATATTCATAATTTATCGTATTTAACAAAGAAATTTCTATAAAATTCATATATAAGGCCGTTGAGTATAATTAAATTGAAAAAGTTAACACGAGTTTAAGAGTGCGTTAACACAGTTTTGTAAGCTAGAAACGTAAAAACGATAAAGTCGGTATATAAACTTATGAATTTAACCAAGTTTACAAAGGTCACGAGTTTACTAATGACTCGATTCGATTTTGTAAGTTAAAAAAGTAAAAACGATTAACTCGGAGAGTCAACTTGTAAGTTTGACAACAATGACTACCGCTATTAGTGAAGGAATATTGAGTTGAGTAATGGAGAAAATAATGAGTGCATGAAAGACTAAGGAAATAATCAGTAATTGGTAATAAGTAACAGAGAAAATAACGGGAAACCATCTGAAAAATCTATCAAGAAAATGAAGCTAAATAAATATAATCTAAATAAATCCAAAATCTAAAATAAATCAGACGGCAGACGAAGACTGAAATGCCAGGGAAGGTAGCCACAAAATAGTAAAACGTAGTCGTCATGCTTTTCATGTTAAAACACACAAAATTCGCTCGTCGTGTATATAGGGAATGCTCTGATTTGTTCCCAAAAAGTTTTCTTTACCTACAACAAAACCGCTTAGAAGCCAAAGACACAAACGCATAACCTCTGCCTATATCCTCTCCTATTTTCCATTTCTATTTTTCTCTCTAAATCTCATTTTCTTTCCTTTTCTCTTTTGTTTTTGTTTTTGTATTTGAAAGCCAGCTCACGCTTTCTTCTCCTTCCTGTCCCTCTCTCCCCCTCTCTGAAACTCTATTGTTGTGTGGTCTGATTCTCTCTCCAAATCAGAGGGCGACCGGCGACCGCAATCGCCGGATATTCGCCCCAGCTCGCCGGAGCATTTTGTTTCATGATTTGGTGCTGCGAATTGTGAATTTTTGTTCCCTTGTTTTCCTTTTTGCTAGAGTGGTTCTGGGGAAATACAGACCAACGGAAAGCAAGAAGAATATTCTTTTGTTCGCTAGAGACCGCTGGGAAGGCAATGCACTGAGAGAAGAAAGGAGATTTTGAAGCAAATATGCAGAGATCCCCTCATTTCTGAATTCTTTTATGCGTGGACCGCGGATAAGATTCATTTCTTAAGAAGTTTCAAAATGAGCAGTTGCTGAATTTTGTGGAGAAAGCCAGAATTTTGAGTTCTCTCTGTTGGCCAATGATGTCTAAGTTTAAAGGTGCGAGTCTTTTTGTTTGAAACTCATGGTTTGTTAATTTTCTTCTGTTGGTGTCACTGATTCTAAGTGAATATTCAATTTAGAACCTCTCTATGTAAATCGCAGCCCCTTCTTCCCTGGTAATTTGGGTTTCTGAACTTGATCTGTTGTTGTTTGAGGGTTTCCTCTGAAGTTCCCCTCCCATCGGTTCATTTTGCTGACAGAATCAAAGGAGGAGGATTATGGGCTCAAGCTAGATGCGATTATCTCTTTTTGCGAAATAAATTTAAATAAAAATATTTTTTCCCTGTTCTGTTTGATTTTCTTGGCTGCTAAATACCCCAACTGTTCTTGGTCTCTGGTAGGTAAGAAACGAGATTTCTTCTTTTCACAAAATTTTCCTGTGCCATTCGTGGTTCTGGTGATATTTGGGTGAAGTTATTGCTGTTTTCTGCTTATAACCCAATGCTTTTGTATTTTAAATGTGCTATTGCCTATTACGATCTAGGAAGCAGCTTTGTCATAATTCCAAGCTGCGCCTTCTATTTTTTTTTTTTTGGGCTGGCGGTTTTGGAAATAACGTCAGTGGCGGTGTATTTGTTGAGAAAGTTGAATAAATGTTGCTTTTTGAATCTGTAGTTGCCTCGAATTTTCTTTCCGCCAAAAGCATTGTGCAGTGCCTTGTTTATTTTCGTCTGCCTACTTCCTTATCAAGCAAATGACCTTAAGTTTCCAACAGATGACGAGGAATAGGGCCCATCAAAGCCAGCAAGTGAGGAGCTTTTCAGTAATTGTTTCTTTCCAGAGTTTTGGACTGTGAGCTGCGCGATGCCTTTTGAAATAATGAACCAGAGGGCCATATCTGCCTCGTCCCACCTTTTTGATGACAATTCCTTTTTTCCTGAGGTATTTATTGTTCCACACACTTATTTTTCTTTGATCAACTTCTATCATTTGATCACCAGTTGATCCATGGTAAATATCACGGTTTAAGGCTCAAAATGTTCTTTTCAACCTTTTAAAGATTTCCATCTTCTTTTAGTCAAATTGCTCATGAACTCTATGACTTGAATGTTATTGCCTCTTTGATCTCATGATTTTCCGAAGCTTTCTTGAACTTTAATATTTGGCAGGGGAGTGTTGGATTGCAGAAGCCAAAATCCTTTCATGATCATTATTTACAAGGTGAGGATCCATTGACTCTTCTTTTTTCCCCTTCATGGAAATAATCACGCGTATCTAAGTTTGCTCACTAGTCCAGTTCAACAGTAATGCCTCCAGTTTTATTAACTAAATGCAAGAGGTAGAGTTGTAATTAAACAGATATTTAGTCCAGATACTGACGAATCACATATCAATGACCTTGCTAATTTTAAAAAGGAAGTTTCCTATATACAGAATTTAGTCCAGATACTGATGAGTGCATGCTTGTGTTTATGTTCTATAAATATCTGCTGTACTTGCAATCAATTGCTCAGACAAATTAAGCTGTACTGTATTTTTTTTTGGGGAAAATAGGAGCATCACTGCAAAGCATTTCAAATACACCGTCATCTCGAGAAATGAGTGCAAGCTCTGGCTTGCCAATGTCACAAACAAGTCTGTCGGGAGAAGCTTCAGAAAAGCTGCATGTTGCTGGAGGGGGCATCATTGATGTGTTGAAGTCTACTAAGGAATCAATGAATCATCACCCCAGATCATGGTCTAATGTGCACATGCAGCCAGAATCTGCATCTTATAGTTTAACTGGCAAAAAGATTCTCACTGATACTACTTCTCACGAGAGCAGCCTATTCTCTAGCTCACTGTCTGATATATTTAGTCAAAAATGTAAGATACTGTTTCATGCAAATGCATCGCTGTCAAGCATGTATCATGGGAAATGCTGCAAACTCAGTTCATCCGCATTGGCACCTTCTTTTCAAGTCCCGTAAAAACAAGCGTCTATTGCATTAGTTTCCCTTGTATCAGTAGTTAAAGAACAGCTTATCTACCCTTTGTCTTCCAACCTCTCACCACCCTATGATAAAAAGTTTTATCTTATTCTTTTAAAACTATGTGATTTTGGTGCAAGATAAACTGATTTTTTTGTGTATATTTTGATATTATGCATATGTTTATGCAGTGAGGTTAACTCGGAATGATATCCTGTCGCGCCAACCTGTAACCATTGGTTCATTTCCTGAGGAAGAACCATTTAAATCTCTTGAAGAAATTGAGGCGGACACTATTGGGAATCTTCTTCCTGATGAAGATGATCTGTTTTCCGGTGTAACTAATGAGTTAGGATACACTGCTAATGCCAGAACAAATGATGACTTTGAAGAGTTTGATTTGTTTAGCAGTGGCGGAGGCTTGGAACTTGAAGGTGATGAAAATCTAAGTATGGGAAAGAAAATTGGTAGTCTGGATGTAGATTCTGGTTATTTTGGAGGTTTTAAAGGAAAACTTCCTTTTGGTGAACATCCTTCTAGAACACTTTTTGTTAGAAACATCAATAGCAATGTTGAAGATTCTGAGCTAAAGGCTCTTTTTGAGGTGCATCTTTATTCTTTCATGTTACTATATGTAATGTCAGGAAGCATTTCATACCACTAATTGGAAGTAAATGGTCTATTATGTTTTGTTCTGGCAGCAATATGGAGAAATCCGAACCATTTATACAGCCTGCAAGCATCGTGGGTTTGTGATGATTTCTTATTATGACTTAAGGGCAGCACAAAATGCAATGCAAGCACTTCAGAATAGGTCATTGAGGTCTAGAAAACTTGACATTCATTATTCAATTCCAAAGGTATAATTCTTTGCCAGTTGTGCAGCATGCATGATTCCTTTTCCTTTATAATCATTTAGATAAATAAAGTAGGTCGTATTATTAATTACATTTATTATAATCATATCACTTATTTGTGCTTTGGTTGTTCAGTTGTTTCTGTCTTCTATTTTTGATGCTTTGCTCACAAAAGTATCTTAACTTGCTGGCACATTAGGGCAATGCTCCTGAGAGGGATATAAGCCATGGTACACTAGTGCTATCTGGTCTTGATTCTGTTTCAAGTGATGAGCTTCAGCAGATTTTTGGATTTTATGGAGAAATAAAAGAAGTAAGATATTCATTTATCAGATTTACATCCATTTTTTGTTGCTTGTGTATTATGAAGGTGGTATAAGCAGCTGGACGTATCTGTTTTTGCTTGCAGATCTATGAATCTCCAGAATTAAATTATAAAAAAATCATTGAATTTTATGATGCACGAGCTGCAGAAGGTGCTCTTCGTGCATTAAACAGGAGTGACATTGCTGGTAAGCAGATCAAGCTTGAACCTGGCCATCCTCGGGGCACAAAGTGGTGACTTTTCCCTTTTCTTTTCTCTCTTTAGTAGCTTTAAAGCTATTTTCTGCTTGTTCTTATGCTGCGTTCAACTGTTAACGGACTTTTGTCTTATAAGTGGTTTATGAAGTGCAGAATCGTGAGAGATCACCTTGATTTCTGTTTTTAAATGGAAATAAACACTTACCCTTTATTCTAGTAGTTCTTATTTTTTGTAAATAATCATGGAAGCCATGCTTTTGTAGTCTGACGCATGAGTCTCACAATGGCCAAGATGAACCTGATTTTGGTCAAGGTCTCTGTGACAACTTATCACTAAGACACAAAGGTATGCTTGTCTCTGTTTCAAGTTGTTGTTATCAATATTTTTCCTTAGGTAGTCATTGCTTTTCTTGGTCTCACTAGACATCATCTGCAGCAACGATGTCTTCTGGAGTAATTGCATCTGGCTGCTTAGAAAATGGACCTAATCCAGGATTTCGCTCTGCAGTACAGCAACCTATTAATGCATTAATTGATAATGCTTTCTCTCCTGTGAATTCTGGCATTCATAAATCAGTGAGAGGGCCAACATCTGGAAAAGTGCCCAGCCTCGATGCAATGAAATTTTCCCCTGTTCCAAGATTTCATCCTCATTCCCTCCCTGATTATCATGATAGCTTTGCTAGTGGTAGTGCTTACAACTTTTCAAGCATTGTTGGCAATGTGGCTGGCAACATTGGTACTGCAGTGACAGAGGGCTCAGATAGCAGGCACAATCAGGGAATAGGTTCAAATGGGAATCTGATGGAATTTACTGGAGCAGGTGTGTGGAAATGTGCAGTTGATGCTTATATGCGCAAGCAGCTTCATGCACAACTATTTAGTGTTCAGCAGCTTTAAATTGGTTTCCTATACATTGAAAATAATGATAACTGGTTCAAAAATACTGAAAATATTTTAGATTTTTATCTGACATAGGTTATAAAGCTAAACGCTTCTGTCTGATCATCTATGATTATGGATGATGAAATATGTATGGGTCTCCAAATTAACATTTCTATCAACTTTTGAATGGTTATAGTAATGGGAAAATATCAGCCATGGATACTCTTGTTAGTGATGTGGTATAGATTTACATTTAAATCTTGGTTTGAAATATTCTGTTTTGGATCTACAGGAAATGGTAACCATCAACGTCATGGGCTTTATCATATGTGGAACAACTCCAATTTGCATCAGGAACCTTCCCCAAATCCCATGCTTTGGCAGAAAACGTCGTCATTTGTTAATGGTGCTTGTGCTCCCAGCCTTCCACAAATGCCTGGTTTTCCTAGAACACAGACTCACATGCTGAGAGCATCACATATGGATCATCATGTTGGGTCAGCTCCTGTTAATGCCTCGCCCTGGGACAGGCAGCACGCTTATTTGGGAGTATCTCCTGAAACGTCTGGTTTTCGTATGGGTTCTCTAGGAAGTGCTGGTTTACCTGGTAGCTGGCAAATGCATCCTCCGGAATTCACGTCTCACAACATGTTCCCTCATATTGGTGGGAATGGTGCAGAATTGACGCCAACTGCTGGGCAAAACTCTCCTAATCAGTTGTCACATGTTTTCCCTGGGAGACATCCCATGACTTCTATGTCCAAACTTGATCCCAATGAACGAATGAGGAATCTGTATCCTCTCCGGAAAAGTGAAGCTAACACTAATAATGCTGATAAAAAGCAATATGAACTTGACCTAGGCTGCATAATGCGTGGGGAAGACAGCCGAACAACTCTCATGATAAAAAATATTCCCAACAAGTATGTTATTCATCCAATATCATTGCATGGTGCTTTCAGGCATAAAGCTGCAAAATCTCTGTCCAACAATCACATGCACGCATTCATACATATTTGCGTACTCTTATGCATATTTAACATGTTTGCATTGGCTGATTAGTGAAGCATTGAAATTTTTGGCACTAACTTGGTGATTTCCTTTCTTCCTCTATTTCTTGTTTTTGACAGGTATACTTCAAAGATGCTTCTAGCTGCTATAGATGAGCAGTGCCGGGGAACTTATGATTTTCTATATTTGCCTATTGATTTTAAGGCAAGCATTTATTTGTAGTCTGTTGATTCTTTCCTCTGGAGACATCCTTGACGTATTTCTAATCCGAACACTCGAACAATTGCAGAACAAATGTAATGTTGGCTATGCATTTATTAACATGATTAATCCTGCTCAGATTATTCCATTCCACCAGGTAAATCTTAGCTAACAGTAATTTGAGTATTTAATGGTGCTAGATGAATTGAGTTGTTGAAGCTAATATACAAGAACCATGATATGCAGGCTTTTAATGGGAAGAAATGGGAGAAATTTAATAGTGAAAAGGTAGCCTCACTTGCATATGCCCGAATTCAGGGTAAAGCTGCACTTATTGCTCACTTCCAGAATTCAAGCCTGATGAATGAAGACAAGCGTTGCCGTCCTATTCTGTTCCACACAGATGGCCCGAATGCCGGTGATCCAGTATGACATAAAATCAGTTTGTTGTTTAGTTATTGTTTTCCATTTTCAAGAATAAACTAGATTAACTAAAAGCTTCCGATTGATTCTCTGCTTCTTAGATATGGTTAATCATTTAATGAATGCTTATGCTGTTAGTAGTAATCTGTAGTTCATGTCACTAAGTTTCTCATTTAATTCCATCATCTTTTGGCCTTGAAAAATTAGCTGATATATGCAAAGCTAAGAGCTTAGATGCCAATCTACGGCAGTAGCAACATTAGGGAAGACAGTATATGCAATTGATCGATGCTCTTTAAATGCATATGGTATGCACCTAACCACTCATTGTAGGCATAATGAATCTGACTCACAGATGGTTTTGACTTTTGATGGCAATGCTATGCTACTCCCTGGTGGTGTGCGTTTAACAGAATGAGTTTTCAATATGGAGGCTCCCCATTTTCAGTTGGTTTTGAGGAATGAATTTTGTTATAACATGAAGATCCTTGAGTTTAAATTTCTGCTAACTAAACACGAACACATCTGATATCTGGTTTCTCAAATATTCTCCGCTGGGACAAATTTGACTTTATTTTGTCTCTGCAGGAGCCCTTCCCCATGGGTACTAACATTAGGATGAGGCCTGGGAAATCTCGCAGCAGTAGTAATAACGAGGAGAATCGCAGCCAGGGGAGTCCTTCAACTTTGGCAAGCGGAGAGGGATCTAATACTAATGGGACAGATTCTTCGTTGAGCTCTTCACGGAATTCTGACTGACTCTGCCTCAGGCACTAGGCATTCGAACTTGCGCCATGAAGTTCAGCTTGAATCAGTATATTGCCCTTTTTCTTTTTGTTGGAGGGAGAGTTGGACCAGGAAGAAAGGGGGCTCACAAATTTTGCGTATAGAGAAGAAGCCAAGCATAAGTTTTCAGAGGCTGAGGTACATAAACAGAAATGAAGTGACTGATCGTAGTACTTTTTTTTTCCCTTTTTCTTAAATTTTTGCATGGGGTTCTTCAACCAACTTATCAGGTTTTAGAAAATGAATAGCTTAATTGAAGCTCAAAATTTTGGTTAGCTGTGAAGGGACAAAGTCGCAATTCGCAGCAAGTTCCTTTGAGACCATAGTCACCGTAGGGGTTTCAAGGGGACTCTGCTGATTTTGGTTTTTGTTATCGTCTCTCTGTTCTCATGTAAATTTGCTGTTATACCCTGAGGCATTGGTCAATAGGACAATTCCTGAGGGAGTATAATTGCTATATTTAATTCGATGGTGCTATACTTTTTGATATAGTTATTGCTCTTCAAATTTCTTGTATTGTTTATATGTCTGTATCATCTTGCGTTAATGAGGTGGGGTGTGAAATTGTCGTATGGCAGACAATCCCGTACAAAAATATCGTTTGGTTATACAAAATCTTTAAGGAGATCGAGGCGTTCGACCATGACTTTCTCCAGCAGAGCATTTCGTACACTCTGACGGCTAAAACATTGAAAATGCATGTTGTGATTCAGGGATTCTGGGTTGATACAAGTTTGGTCAAAGTGGAAAAATACTGTTGATACAAGGAAACCAATTATACCACCTGTCCTTAGTAGCGAACTGACTTTATTTAGTGAGATTCATGAGGTTAAATAAGTTATAATAAATTATATATTTATCGTTTATCTCTAAATTAATTTGTCTATTTATAAATTGATATATAATCCAATAATACACAATATTTATTATGATGAAATAGTTTATTTAACTTTTTTTAGTCATTGCAGATAAAGTTAACTATGCTTTAGTACTCATTTTTAGGGAAGATCGCACTCTCCTTGGGACCAAAAAAAAAAAAAGCAAAAAAGTTTTATAGTAGATTTTCCTATCAAAAAGTTCTCTAATAACTGTAGTGATATAAATTCTGAATGTCAAATTATTTTCTTATCCACATTGATAAAAAAAGGAAAAGAGAAGCAATGATATATGATTAGGTGTAAGTGTTTTTCAATCACTCTCTATGACTTGTTAAAATAGGCACATCCACTTATCAATCATAAATTCCGAATGCAAAAGACTCCATTAATGTATTTTGATAAGTTTATGTGTTTATAATACTCCCTCCGGTCCTAAATATAGGATAAAGTTTGTAGTGCAATTTGCACTACAAACTTTGTCCTATATTTAGGACCGAAGGTAGTAACAATTTATACATTGATAAGTGTATGTGTTTATTTTGACAAATTATAAAGCGTCCATTGTTTATTTTCACAAGTGAATGTGCTTGTTTTGACAGATCATAGAATGGCAATGAATAAGTATATACACTTAATCATATGTCACTATTTTTTTTTTTTCCTTTTTTAATCAATTAGGATAAGAAGATAATTTCACATTTAAAATTTATATTATTGCGGTCTCTAAAGAGTTTTTTATAGGAGGATCTACTACGAGAGTTTTTTACTATTTTTTCTTGTCCTTGAGACTAGGTCCGATTTTCTGTTTTTATTTTGCTTGTCATAGGATATCTTTCTCTCGTTAACTTGTGCGGTCATTACTTTTCTATATCGCGTTTGAGTACCTATCCGAAAAGGATCTTCGGGTAGTTGCTGCTGTTCTAATTTCTGAACACTAATGATTATTGCATTGCAAGCACTTTTGTCGTAAATCTTAGGCCCTGTTTGGTATGCGGTATTGGAGATAGGGACTGGGATTGGGTCAGGGATTGAGTCAAGTTGTATTGTTTGGTATGAGGGAATGGAGATAATCAGGGATTAGGAGTATCACGAAAGTGGGATTGTTGCAAAACCACCTCCCCCTGGTATTGCGTTTTCAATCCCGGGATTGCAAATGTTAAAGATAAAAATATCCTCGTTTATAATATTTTTCTGACAAAAATGCCCACTATCAATTTTAATAATAAGGATATTTTAGTCTTTTCATAATTTATGAAGGATTATAAAATAAAATCAATTCAAGTATTCCATCTAAATATTACCGCATACCAAACATAATTTTAAACCTTCAACTCCAGTCCCAACACCTGTTCTTATCCCAATACCACTCCCAATCCCAATCCATCAAAATCAGTACCTCATACCAAACAGGGCCTTAAGGTAACACCAGTACCAGAAAGCAGCCAAAATTAAAAGGTGGAAAGGTATTATTAAGAAACGAAAGTTTCCATGCGGTACCCACAAATCTTTAGATTCAGCAACAAGACAGACAATACAGCAGACAAACAAGAGGACAAGTATATCTACGTTTTATATTCATTTTTCTATCTCATTCTTATTGCATAATGATGATAATTAATTTATTGCAAAATACTACCTCCGATCCTAAATATAGGATAAAATTTGTAGTACAAATTACACTACAAACTTTATCTTATATTTAGGACCGGAGGGAGTACATAACTCTCCAGATGGAGAGACTTCAATGTCAATCCCGCCAAATTTTACTCAGGAGGTTAATCCGCTGTGAACAGTGTCTTATTATTATTATTATTATTTATTTGCAAAGATACCTTATTTGGATAAGATATTAAGAGGCATACATAGATACATCTTTCTTGGAGTATTATCTGGCAACGTATTAATGATGTTATTTAAGCGCTATATATTTCCTGGAGAGATTAAAAAAAATAAACACTTCGCTTGCTATTTTATCATTTTTTTGTCAATAATCATCATGATTAATATTTTTATTTTGGAGTTACAGTAATTTAAAAAAAAAAAACTAGACACATTTTTATTACATTTTTTTTTGGCCGTGGACACATTTTTATTACATAAAACATGAGTTGAATGATATACTGTTTATAATATGATTTACTATTTTACTGTGATAATTTGATTTAAATCCTACTTTAATTAATACGGGTACCATCTGGATTATTTTTATTAAACAAAAACACCCACCGATTAAAAAACTTCGGGCCCGTTTGAAGTTACACCGTAACGCATTCTGAATTTCCGCGTTAAAAACACATTCTGCATTTCCTGTTCCGTGCATCATACAGAGCCAAATCAAGTTTTCGCTCTCATCAGGTTGGCGCAAAGAAACGAAGCAAATTTCTCAAGTTCTTGAATTCCATATAAGCGCGGATCCTCCGATAGTTGGAGTTGATGATTAAGCAGTATCAGTGGTAAGGCATCGAGAGCAAATGGAACAAAACGGTGCGCACAACGTCAATGGCGGCAGCAATAGCAGGGAAGAACAGGAGGAGTATTTGGTTGATTTGATTGATAAGCGTACCCGTGGAGTTAAAAATCTCCGTCAACGCATCGCCTATTACACCTCTACGGTTGTTGCTTCATCATCCTTTTCTCAATCTCGTTCTCTAGCCCTCTAATTTTTATGGACGTAAAAAGGCATATTTTGATTAATATTAGTCTTATTGTTCATTCATATGCTGTTACTGAGGTGTCTGATATGATGAAGTTTTGCTCAGTTTCGATTCTTTACAGTTATCCAAACTCAAATGCCTCTAGAACTTGAGGATTTAGGTCTCTCTTTCTGAAGCTTCTAAGTTTCAAGCTTCAATGAAGGTGTCATTTAACTCCGTGATTGCCTCCGGAGTTGTCGGGCTGGGTCATTGTAATTGTAATATACTGATGACTTCATGTTAAATTTTCTTTGGCATTAAGTATCAATTTATGTTCACGCTTAAAATCCTGACGCGCATTGCCTTCATTGATGGAAATATATGTTTTTACTGCTTAATGTCTAAGCGTTGCATGTTTTCCGTTAATTTTTGGAGACTGTAGTTAGGTGGCTTTCAAATTGTGGTCTATGGTAGAACCTGCTTTTTAAAACTTAATAAATTTCCTTATTAGTTAACTGATACTTGATTTTGAGATGATGCTTATACTTTTTCTGCGTGCTTAGAGTAATAATATAGGATTTGCACTGAAAATGAGATATGCTATGGTTTCAATTATTTTGTCATGGCATATCAATTTTCACAATCTTTTTTATGTCTTTACAACATGAATGATTAGCTGATTTCATGTTTGGGAAAGATGTGCAGCTTGAGGAAGCAGAGAAGATGTTGCTAGATTCTGAATCCCTGTTGCGAGATTCTGAATCCCAATTGGCCCTCCTTCGAGGCCAACCTAATGTGGTATCAGGTACAAGTTCGTTGGATGGAGTAACCAAATCTGTGAAGATGGAGCGCATGTCAAACAGTCCCATTCGTAGAAATGAAGGTTCATCAAAAAACCAGCATCAGTCTAAACCAGAACTTCTTGTTCCTGCTGTTACTCCAAAAATTTCACAGCCTAAATTGTTGCCAGGGTCTTCTGCAAAAGCCTCAATAAGTTCCAATTCTCAAGCCAGTCCATCAGCCTCTACTCATTCAGTCAGTGGTTCTAGAGTAAAAACTAATGAGTCTCATCGACTTCCCACTAAACAGGAAGATATTAAGATGAAGGAAAAAGGGACAAAAAGGAAGTTTGGTGAGACATTGATCACTAGTGTTACATTCATTAATCCTTTGCTTGGTTATTGCTAGCACATATTTAAGGTCATATACTTGTATCAGAATTTAACGGTTGTTATTGCCCAATTTTTCATATTTTTTATTCCAAAATTATTTGTTGTTGTAATAAAGTTTCATCAGAATTTCATTTTTTATTCAGAACAGAAAGAACACAAGGAGTTGATTCCTTCGATTCGTACTAATTCTTCAGCATGTTTAGTACACTGTCCAACAAGTACCCATATCTCAAGTCAACACAAGAGGAAATTGCGGAGTCTTGCTTTGTGTCCCGTGAATGATCAACTTTTTGTGACTAGGTATTTCTAAGAAAGTATGTTTCAGTAATTTTTTAATAGTCACTGATTATTTTAATTTTCTGGTTTTTTTCCTAGTATTAGTTTGTACGTTTTACCCTTTTGTAAAGAAAAGAAGTATACAAGAACATTGCTTGCTGATAGATTGCGAGTTAGGTTGTAGTTTTCAAGTGTGTAGACAGTGTAGGTCAACTTAGGCTTTGATCTTCCCTAGATTTAAAAAAGTATAAGCAAAAAAGATGGATAGTTTTGAAGTTCATCTATAAACTCAGATTAACGTTTTGTGCCTTTTGGTCTTTAAACTTGTATTCGAGTAATATTTGGGTAATGATACTTCTGCGACAATCACAGCAATGCTTTTGGTGCAGTCTGTCCTTACAGCTCCTTCTTCCTCTTCTTATCAATAATGAGTTCTAGAAATCAATTATTTTGAAAATGATAAAGAAATATTAGCTAGGAAAGTCCGTCTCAGACTCTCAGGGAATGCACTTCATTTTTTTTTTTTGACTGAAATGCACTTCATTTTCTAGCCTTAAATAGAAGCATGAATTTGGTGTCACCATAGCTCTATCATTCCAGTTAAACCTTTGTTAGTTCTTTTGTATTTTTACGGCGAGGATCTTAATTTGATCAAGTTGTATGGGTATCTGAAAAATCTAAACTGCTGATATAACATGTAACTCGCGGCATTGTTACCATCCTCAAACACGCCCCTGGGGGCGCCTGCTTTCTCTCCTCTCTCTTATGTATGATAAATTTGTTCTGCTTGCTCTGATTTGCTGCTTTTTTGTAATTCGTGCAGTTCTTTGGATGGAATGGTCAATTTGTGGCAAGTTCAAGGAATAGGGTATGCCTTAATTTTTTTTATTAATCCTTTCTTGGAAAGTGGGGTTTAAATGACCTTATCAGGGTGTTTTACTCAAGGCTAATCCTGTACGGCTCCTTCGACCCCAGTAACTACTGTCTAACCCTCCTTGCATATGAAGCTTCGAAGCATAAATTTTTTTGGCAGTTTGAAATATTTCTAAGACTTCCTACAGGCTTATTATCTTGCATATTTCTTTCTGCCCATCTTAAACTATAAATCTGGCTATATGAAGATACTCTCTCCCAATGACATATTTTCCTTTAATGTCTTTTCTTTTTGTAAAAGGAATTTATGATTTCAAATTTCAAAGCATATCAATTATTTCTCACTCATGTTATTTTCTGATGTTTCCTGTCTCCATCGTTAACTGTAGTTCAGGAGCCTCTTTGCTTAGTTCAACCGATTGTTCATCCTTGAAGCAGAGGAGATGGCCAGAAGATATAGCTTGGCACCCTGAGGGAAATAGCTTATTTTTAATTTACAGTGCTGATGGTGGGGACTCGCAAATTTCAGTTTTGGATCTGAATAAAAAACAAGGGGTAGGGCTCATCACCACAAACATACTGTCATAAAAATTGCAATTTAGATTGGGTCTCTTTTATAACTGATTGACATCTATAATATATTTATGCTTGTCATTTACAGAACCGTCTAAATTACTTAGAGGAGAAGCCTCATGTTAAGGGTATTATCAACAACATTGTTTTCATGCCTTGGGAAAACACCTGTTTTGTCACTGGGGGAAGTGACCATGCTGTTATGCTTTGGAGCGAGAAGGATGGTGAGAACAAATGGAAGCCAAAAGCTTTGCACAGAAATCTCCATTCTTCTGCTGTTATGGGAGTTGCTGGTTTGCAAAAGAAGCAGGTTGTGTTGTCTGTCGGTGCGGATAAGAGAATTATTGGGTATGATGCTCGTGTAGGAAGAGCAGATTACAGGCATCAGGTTGATAGTAAATGCATGAGTGTACTGCCGAATCCATGTGATTTTAATTTATTCATGGTACAAACTGGGTAAGATATTATTCTTTCTGTTGTCTTTAGAGTTTACTTTATAGTTGAATTTATTATATAAGTTTGTGTTTTTCCTTTTGTTTTCACATGCTCTGCTACGTTTCACTGAGAATGTGATCAATCTATAAAGCGGCCCATTTTCAATTTTTTTTTTTGTCTTCCTTGAATGCTTACTTCTTTTTATTTTTTAAAATAACTTTATTTCAAATTGGAAATGTGAGAGTTGTTTGAAAACTTAGAACGCTGGATGGAATTTATTACAGCATTACATGACGCTGAAGTGTCATAAAACTATTCTAACATTTGCTTGGATTTTAATAATAGTTGAAATGGATGCTATAACCAAATAAGCTCACATCATATTCTGTACTTTACGGAATAGGAACTATTGGAATTCAGTTTGATTCTTCCAACAGGCAAAATAGTGATGAAAGTTAATTGTGGTTTTTGGCTTTATTATTCTGTGCACAACCATCAACTTATGAGATTGTGCCTCTGGGAATATTTTAATCTATGGAACTGCTATGTTTATTGAAGCATGCAAATATTATTATGCTTGCTACAATAAAGCAGTTATAAAGTTATTGTGGTTGTTACTTTTGGTGATTGCTCATCGGTCTAAGAGGCTCATTATAGACATGAAATATGGTTAATACTTACAAGATGAAGTAGCATTTTAATTAATGGAGGCGTTTTTGTTTTTCTTGTTTCTGCTTTGTGAACAAAGATGAGAATGTAACTGAGTCAAAACTCACTGCTTGCCTCACATTTTTCATTCAGTGTTAAGATTAAGTGGTCTCTTAAATTTATGTGGAACAAAAGCTAAATACTTCTCCACTTTTGTTATTTTTCGGTGGTCATGATGATTTCTGGCCATAATCTAGAAGAGAATGATTTTGATTGGGAGTTTCTTGTTTTACCAATATAATAGGAGACTGGGATAGACTATATTCACATTGACCTTGTATTCTGGGATCCCAACCGAGATCTGTTTTGCTATTAATATTCCTGGATGCTCTTCTACTGCTTGGAAAGTTGAAGAACATTGTTGATTGTTGATTCTTTCAGGACTCCAGAGAGGCAGCTTCGATTATATGATATCAGATTGAGGCAGACAGAACTTCATGCTTTTGGGTGGAAGCAAGAAAGCAGTGAATCTCAGTCAGCTCTGATAAATCAGGCTTGGTCTCCTGATGGGCTGTACATAACATCTGGTTCAGCAGATCCCACGATTCACATCTTTGATATTAGATATAATGCTCACAGGCCCTCCCAATACATAAAAGCTCATCAAAAACGAGTCTTCAAAGCTGTGTGGCTTCAGTCTATTCCTCTTCTCATTTCCATTTCATCTGATCTCAACATTGGTTTACACAAGATTTCGAAGAACTTCAAGCCATATGACTAGTCATGCCTGGGAAGCTACGCTATTTTGCTGGTGCTGACTGCTGAATTAGTCGTGTTTCTAGGGAAATATTTACACAGCTTCTGTTTTTTGCCCATCGTAGAGCATTTAATTTATGGGTTTGGACTAGATAGCGGAGGATTTCAAGAAATTAAGAAAAAATATAATTTTGGTTGCCAAGGGTATGATCATCTTTCATTTACCCTATGTTTAAATGGAGAGAAAAGTTAGGAGAAAATATGGGGTAAGGGATGCTAAGAAGAAAAACTTTAAAAAATGGTAAACAAATTTATTATTTTTGGGAGTTTTCCGTCTTAGTATTCTTTCCCCTTTAATCTTCTCTCCATCCATTCAAACATAGGGTTAGTCGCTGGCTATTTAAATGTAGTTTCGCTGGCTGTTTGGCTTCTGTTGGCCTTGAGTTTCATCAACATTTTGATAAGAATAATGTTACCTATATCTCTTTGGCTGGCAACCCTGATTCTGAGTCCTATGTAGAAAGTTAAAAGTTTATTATAGTTACATGTTATTAGCTATTCACCAAACTGTTATGCTGAATATCCGAACTCCCTAGGGAAAATAATCTATCAAGCTGGATGATTTTGATGATCCAATTCCTTGTTTAATACGACTAATACTTGGCTAATCACTGTCAGATCTTCAACATGCCCATCAGAATATCCGAAATCCACAACCTGAATTTTGGGGCAGGGCCATGCTTAATCACTACCAGATCCTTAAAATACACATTACTACGCTCAAGTGGTAAGCATGGGCAACCTTAAAATACCAGAATAATCGTGCCCTGAACCCGCATCAACAAGTTGAAGTTCACTCATCCATAGTCATATCCCCAACACACAATAGAACAAGCTGAATCCACAATCTGGTTCTCTTTCCACGCCTATGATGAATATGGGCCACGTCAATCCCAAAACAGATTAACATTATTAATCTCTCAGATTATGCAGATCATTCTGTAGACGCTAAAAGGAATGAGAGAGCATTACTTTGATCAAAAAGTTGCTTCTCTCGTTCATTCAAATATTAGTGCCACTCTCTAGGTTGATCTCCTCAGACGGAGAAGTAGGGTTCAGATTAATAGGATCTAAGCAGATTCATATTCTGAGTCAGCTGCTCCATCACATGTTTCCATCGGAATCTTGATCTGGCAGCTTGAGATGTTACAGTGCAGCCTTTTGTACATATGCATGTGCCACCTAAACCTACTGTTTCAATGACAGAAGTGGGGTATCGTGTCTTTGGACATTAAGCAAACTGTTTTCTTTTTGAGCCATGAACTTGAGATTAATGTAATACATCCTCAAATTACTGTTACCATATTGACTGATATTGCCACTTGTTAACCAACCAACGCAATTTACCTTATAAAGCTTTACATGATTACATATTCCAAATAGCATATTTGACATTGCCAGTTTTCCCATTTAATTGGTGTCAACAGGTTGAACTAGTAATAAAAATTAAATTTTTAAGTATAGGTAACTTCCTGTGTTCTGTGTGGCACTTGCTGATCTATACACTGTACATTCAAGAAATTATCTTGACCGAAACATCTCTCGCTTGAGTGGTTGACTTAGAGTTCTTACAGTCACCAAGTTTCCTTGGTCTTTTGCTCCTTCTACAGAATGACCACTTGAAGATTCAAGGTTAGTGCAGAAAAATGTAATGCACTTCACCTTTCTTTTAGTGCAAAATGCTAGTCAAACTGCTTTGATGCTTTTGTCAAGCCAATAAAAAAATCGTTTTTCAGTTCATTTAAGAGAGAGAGAGAGAGAGAGAGAGAGAGAGAGAGAAGAAATTAGGAATGATGAATTGAAGGTGATGCTGCTGCACTTTTTTTTTTTTGGTACAGAAAGAGCAAGTCAAGTCAAGTGTGCTCCTTCTCCTTCACTGCAATAGATTCTAACGTATATTCTACTCATGCACCATCATCTTCATTGTCTATTGCACTTTCAATTTATATTACTTTATATACTCCTTCTGGTCTTATTTATAATCAACTTTCTTTCTAATGGAGTTGGTCCTTTTTAATAAGTAACTTTCATTTTTTGTCTGAAAATTTGAGCTTCTTTTTCTTATTTTACTCTTATTCAATACTCATTTTTCTCATATCTTATATTCATTATCTCTCATATTTTTTATCTCTTTTCTTTCTTATACTCTTTTTATAAATAGGGGTATATATGGAAAAAACATAGTATTTTGATACATTTATTGCTTTAACTACCAATTCGTTTTACGTAATTAATAGGAAAGTTGCTTATAAATAGGACCGGAGAGAGTGTTTGAATTCTCTCCCCTTTGTGTTTACCTTAAATGCTCACTATATATTGTAATGCTGTTCCTTAGTATGTAAATGTGGGAGGAAATAGGAAAATTATTTACTCATTAAAAGAGAGATATTTTATGATGGTTTCACCTTACAGAAAGATCTATGAAGAAGTAACCTAATATGTTTATTTGCTGCAAACAGATAGAGTATTGATATGCAAAAAGGGGCAGGCCATTGTGGAGAGAAAGTGTGAGATTAAAGGAGAGAATTATTGGTTGGTGATACTTTGCCTTTTTTTTTTTTATAAGCTTTTAACAACTTTCATGATGTGCTGTCCACGACTAGCATGTATAACCAAATAATAATCCACCATCATAATATCAGATCATGCGTTCTAATGGAAAAAACGCATTCTTGTCTTTGTAATTAATGACTCATATAATACGCTAAAATATCAAACACCAACTTGCCCTGCTATTATTTTTACTTCCTCCTGTCCTAAATATAAGACAAAATTAACTGTTTTTAGAGAGGTTAAGGAAGTTAAATAAATTATTCAATCATATTATATGTTGTGCATCATTATATTATATATCAGTTTATATGTTGGGTAAAATAGGTTGGAGAAAAAACTATAAATATAAATATTTTCAAGTGGTTTAATTAACTTCTTTAATCTACCAAAAAAGTTAATTATATCTTATATTTAGGACATGAGGAAATACTTATTTTTGGTTAATTTCTATGCACAGTATAACAACATTCCATTCCATGACACTAAGATAGAAAGTGAAACTAAATTACCGAAGACAGGTGGCTCAAGTGGTTCGGCACTTGAATCCCTTCCATAAGGTCTCGGGTTTGAGACCGATGGATGGAGTTTCTGCTGGAGGGAGAACTTTACACCCAAAGGGTCCGACTCGGCTCAAATCTGGACTAATCGGTTGCTCGGGTTTACCTAAAGAAGGCCAGGATCCAGAAAAAGCGTCGGATACCGGATGCTCTAAGCAAAAAAAAAAAAGTGAAACTAAATCAAGTGACTTGGCTTTGCTTCATTATTCCTCTCACATGCTATCTAACCGCTTCGATGTAGCCAATAACCATGACTGAGACTTCCACATGCAAATCCCATATATTCCTTTTTCCTTGGCAATGTCAAAGGGATTGAAGAGGAAATTTCCTGGAAATTTTGCTCTTAATTAGTTAAAGGATTATTTTATTATCTGAGCGGCATTTAACATCTGGAGACAAAGTTTTCAATATTTCGAAGAACGAAATTAAAATCATATCATGATACTCTATTTTTAGAGTTTTTTACTTTTATTTTGCCAACATGATATTTTAAACATATAGATTAAAATATTTAAAATTTACCCCAAAAAAGAATTAAGTTTGGGTAGACCAGCAAGACTTCGTAGAAAAGCATTGGTAAAAACGCGTTTCTTTTGGAGAAATGAACCGCAACTTAATACAGAAGAGTCCGCGGAAGAAATGGTTAGTAAATAATTGCCAAAGTGCGACATAGATAAGAAGGTGGTCAAGTTTTAATTGTCCGTTTCCTTCCTTTTAAAAATTGACGTTATTTTGGATTTCTCAGCTTGTGACCTGCTGAGGTCAGGCTACTCGCACTGGTTTCAAAGCTCAATATCGAATGGGCAACTGCTGCTCCGACGTTGCCGGCGGTCGTTCAGCTATCGGCGGCACCGCCGGCCATCATCAAAACCCTGCTGATGCTCCTAATGATGCCGTCGATAGCTTCCTCAGGTCTCGCGGCTACCATGGTCTCTTCTCTCAGATCGAGGTCCTCCGTTTGTTGCAATTATGTTTCTCTGTACTTCTGTACATTCTCTTCCTGTTATCTCGTGAATCGGTTACACTGACAGAGCTTTAATTCATGCCTTATTTTATTGGAATTAAATTTTGGTGTGTGACTGTTGTCTCTTTTGTGATATAGTTATCATATTCTGCTTCAGGCTTGCGTGACCGAGATGTGCTCTCCAAGGTTTGCTGGTTAAGCATTTCGTTAATCTACCTTCTTTGAGTAGAATCCTGTAGCTTTTCATCGTCGTAGATGTTTAAAACTTAGTTCAAATCCATTTAATTTAGATAGAAGTTAGCTCCCGTTTTGGTGTTAAAATATTCTGGCTTATTTTTCTATATATCATTTTAATTTCGGTTTTATTCCAGCTCAACTAGAATTTGGGGCCTATTGTTTTGACAAGCATATCATTGTGCATATTCCGGAATAAAAAATTCAAGGAAAACTCCTAAGGTGACATTCGACTTAATGTTATCAGGATTGTGTAACTATATAGCTGATAGCTGAGGATGATGCAAAATCTGAAGATTGTTTGATATAAAAGCATGAGCAAATTATTGTAGCTGCAGCATTGCTTCTGGTGTGATTAATACAAATTTGTTGAGATGAAAAATATAGGTGAATGAATGGACACGGTCAACACTAAACGAGTAAAAGGAGGTGCAGTTTAGTTGTGCCCTCCTGTCATTGGCGCTTGCATCTTAACTGCTGGGGCATTCATATGGGCAGAGGCCTTTCATGCATAAGACAGTACCAGACATGTCTTATGTCAAATTACATAGATATATATAGATAATGGAAATCAAATATTTCTAGCAAGGACCTCAGAACTCAGGCCAATTCAGATATCTAATGGTCTGTAGATATATCGAATAATTTTTTCTGGATGATCTTTACAAAGAGAATGGGGTAACAATAGAGATTGATAATATTATTAACCCTCAAAATTCAGTGGCTGTGTATTGTTCCATGCAAGATAGAAGTGTATATGTATTCAATTTTTACTCTCAAGTGAGAGATGAAGGAATCTAAGCTGGGCTTCATTAATATAGTTCAGCTTTAATGCCATATAGATCAAGGAAGACTGTCATTTTTAATTGTTGCAGATTAATTTTAATGGTTATGCACTTATGCTACTTGCTAACATTATTATAAAATTATGTCATAATTATTATGCTTAATATTCCCATCATTTAGTCAACTCTTGCATCTATTGCTAGAAAATTGACGCATCATGTCTTATATTTAGCTCTTGTTGCTGCAGAGTGATCCGATGATGATTCTTTATTTAAGAGGAAAAAATGGAGCACTTGAGGAATTTGGCCGCACTGAAGTAGTTTTAAATTCCTTGAATCCCACATGGATTACTAAGCACAATCTCATGTACCATTTTGAGGTTGTTCAGGTTTTAGTGTAAGTTTAAATGCTGATATTTTTACTTCTAACAAAGCATATGACCATCTTGTTGTTTGACCAGGAGTATCTCTGTTAAAATTTTTCCATCACAGGTTTCGTGTGTATGATGTTGATACTCAGTTTCACAATGTCGATGTAAAGGTATAGTATTATGATGTGTATTTGCTTAAAAGTTTTTCCCTTGAGTAACTTTAAACATATGATGAAGGCTTTTTTATTCCTTTTCTTTCCATGAAAAGATAATAGTTCCTATTTTGAATACTTTTGATATGCTTACTAATTAGATGCCAATGTCTTATCAAGTTGATGGAGCATAAAGAGTGTAAGATGCTTGAGATTGTAACAATTTGGTTGACTTGTGCAGATGCTTAGGCTAGAAGAGCAGCAATTTCTTGGTGAAGCAACATGTGCATTATCTGAGGTAACGTGAAGGCTAATATGCCTTTTTTCGTGTGATGTGTTATAAGTAGATGAAAAGCCTATACTATACAGTGACTTGAAATGTGCGGGATGGAGAAAAGTTCTAGCAATGAACCAGGATCTTTCTGATCCAATACTCCTGATTATCTCATAGATTGGTTTGTCCCACAAAAAATGCATGAGCATTTGGAGGCATGCTGATCTATGACCAACAGAAGAATAAGGGGAAGGAGAGTAAGAAATAGGGAGATAGAGGAGAGAATGAGTAAGAACAAGAGGGGAAAGGAGAAAAGAGGGAGGAAGAGGGAAGAAACAAATATTTGATTTTTTATTCCGTTCTTGGGCACCAAGAAAAGTGTACATGAAGGGTTTATGAAGGAAATTGGCAACACATGCTTAAAACAATGGAGGAAACATTAAGATAAGAGCACTACAGATGTAAGCTCTAATTGCTGGCTTACTTCCTGTTTTACAAATAATTAGACACACTTTTCTATGCATTGTGCAGACTTTGAAAAGTGACTCGCATTATTTACACCTTAAGAATAGTGACTTGCTATAGATTTTATTATATTATGCAATCAAATATTAATATGCACACATATGTAAACTCCATAGGAAGCCATATTATTCATCAGTCATGAGTAGCGTGGCTCACCTTAAACTCCATGCAACACATGGGCACTAGAGGCTCTCACAGAAACAAGGCTGCCCTAGGCATTATGAAATTACTAAATTAACATCTGAACAATTCAACCCATTGAATTTAGCATTTCTGTCTGTGCAGATAGTTACGAAATCTGATCGATCATTAACATTAGATCTGTACAAAGATGATACTACTAGATCAACCCACTCCCAAAGTTGTGGAAAGCTATTGGTGCATGCAGAGGAATGTGTCAGCTCAAAGACTACGATGGAAATAACATTTCGGTGTTCAGATTTGGAAAATAAAGATCTCTTCTCAAAAAGTGTATGGGCATATTTTTTCCTTTTTTGCTAGTATGTGAGGATCATGAGTTATGGTGTGTCAGCCATGCTTTTATTGGCCATGCAGGATCCCTTTTTATTAATTTCGAAATTTGTGGAGGGTGGCACCCAAATTCCCATTTGCAAAACAGAAGTTATAAAGAATGATCTTAATCCAATTTGGAAGCCAGTGTTCTTGAATATTCAGCAAGTAGGAAGCAAGGTATAAAATCTAAATGACAACTGGCAATCATAATTTGGCATGATTATCTTTTGTGAAGATATCTCTGATTTTAGTCATGTTTGAATAAATAGACATGTTATCTTCCTTCTGTTTTTCAAGCATTATTCATAGGAAGGTCGCTGCTTCATGTTCTGTTGTGTTCAAAATGAGCATTTTTTTCACTAAAACGCGTGCGCGTGCGTGTAGATACCTTTTTGTGTCATTTTTTTGTTTCATCTTACTAACTGTTATATATAACTTAAATAGAGTGCTGCTAAGTTTCGGCTTAGTACATGGCACGTTTCTTTGTCATAATTATATGCTGGCACTTGACTTACTTTATATATCTATAATGATATAAAAACTTTTAACAAGTAATATTCATGTGCCATAAACAGTCCGGCTTATTTATAAATTTCATGCAACACAAGGACCCATACTAGTGACCATAAATTTGGGATTTGATCACAAAATACCCTCATTATTTTATTCGTTTATTTAATTTTATGTTATATGAACTCTCTTTTTTCCACTCTTTTGATACACAGGATAGTCCGTTAATAATAGAATGCTACAACTTCAATAACAATGGCAAACATGATTTGATAGGGTAATCAACTATACTCTTTCATAGACATCCTTTTTCTTTCTCTTATCTACATGCCTAAGACAAAATGCAGGCTAATGATGCTTTTTCTTAAATAACAGAAAAGTTCAGAAATCTTTGGTGGAGCTGGAAAAGCTTCATTCTGGTGGTCTAGGAGAAAGTTTATTCTTGCCGACTTCTGGTGGACAAAATTATCATGACAAGGTCTATAATATTAACCAGGCTTATTTCCACATGAATTCCTCTATCCATTAATCATACAAGGTCTATTATTAGTCAGGATTATTTTCATCTTGAGTGCTCATACCGGTCCTGAAAAGATTCAACTATGACACAGGTATTAAAGAGCCAACTATATGTGGACAGGCTTACTCAAAGTGTCCAACATACTTTCCTTGATTACTTGGCTGCTGGATTTGAATTGAACTTTATGGTGGCTGTTGATTTCACAGGTACTCCACATGCCAATACACGTGTGTCAAATTTCAACGTGTATATTAGATGGTACTGGTGCAAAAATTGACATGCTTTTGAAATCTTTTGTTTAAGGAAAAATTGTTTTTCTTTTTTCACTTTTCTATTTGGAAAAATTGTGATGTGTATAATGTTGAGGCTTCTGTGTAGGGTTTACCCTGCGTAGTCATTCTTCAATGTAAAATTATATACCTTTTTGAAATTCTGGTTATATATGTGATATCAAAGATTCAAGATGATATTAAGGTCTAACTTCCTTCTCTCATTTATCAGCTTCAAATGGAAATCCACGCCTTCCTGATTCTTTACATTATATAGATCCTTCAGGCCGGCCAAATGCATACCAGAGGGTGAGAAATGAATCTTGATTCCAAATTTGACTAATTATTCTACCTGTTTTTGATCCATGAGCCATGAATGTTTTTTATCAGGCAATTTTAGAGGTTGGGGACGTGTTACAGTTTTATGATTCAGACAAGAGATTTCCTACATGGGGTTTTGGAGCACGACCAATTGATGGTCCTGTTTCTCATTGTTTCAACTTGAATGGAAGCAGCAATTACTGTGAGGTTAAACTGCGATGCCTGATCTTTTTTTTTTGGCTTTTCCCCACAATGTGATAGTTGTAGTTCTTCAATATTTATTCATGTCTGGCTAATTGCAGGTGGAAGGGATACAAGGAATTATGGTGGCCTATACAAGTGCCCTCTTTAATGTTTCACTTGCTGGGCCAACTCTTTTTGGACCTGTCATCAGCACTGCTGCTCTTATTGCCAGCCAATCTCTTTCAAATGGTGGACGAAAGTACTTTGTTTTGTTAATTATCACTGTAAGAACTATAATGTTTTTGCTTATTTATTTGTGGAAGCTACTGTGACGTTAATTAAAACTCGCGACTATTTGATTGTTTGCGTGTCTAATGTAGTACATGCATCCATATTATTCTAGGGCTAGGTAAAGTTTATGATTTTCCCACCTCTTTGATTTTCTATTTCTCCTCTGAGATTTAATTGATATCCTCCCAGGATGGAGTAGTTACAGATCTCCAAGAAACAAAAGATGCTCTCGTTAAAGCATCTGATCTACCATTGTCAATTCTTATTGTTGGAGTTGGTGGAGCTGATTTCAAAGAAATGGAGGTATTAGATCCAACTTCACTTTACTTGTAGAGTTGATATTGCTTTATTTTAATAAATCTGAGTAACTTGCCTCGAAGTTTAAATGAATCGTACTTGATAACTTTTCTACTTTAAAAATATTACTCAATCCGGTATTTAATATATATTGTGAAAACAATTTTTTATTTATTTCTTGTTAATGAAGTTATTTTTTTTAAGGTAAAATAGTTATGTATTCTTTTAAAAAAATGAAATTGATGAGCTACCTTAATTAATTTCCATGTTAAAAATAGCATCATGATCTCATTTTGAAGTTTCAAATCAACACAGCTGCCTTTTTAAGCAGGTTAAGGATACAATTACATTATTGTCTAAAAGTTGATTTCAGTGACCAACATATATAGAAGGTTTCTGCGAATTTAAATCAAATGTGAAAGAGTTAGATGATATTTTTGAAACAAAAGGTGCAAATATAATTTAATTAAACTTATTGAGTGTAATTTACTCTTATATTCAGTGGTAATTCCCATTCCTTGGGCAGGTTAAGGATAAAATTACATTATTGTCTAAAAGTTGATTTCAGTGACCAACATATATAGAAGGTTTCTGCGAATTTAAATCAAATGTGAAAGAGTTAGATGATATTTTTGAAACAAAAGGTGCAAATATAATTTAATTAAACTTATTGAGTGTAATTTACTCTTATATTCAGTGGTAATTCCCATTCCTTGGGCAGGTTTTGGACGCCGACAAGGGGGAAAGGCTTGAAAGTTCATCTGGACGGGTTGCTTCACGCGATATAGTCCAATTTGTTCCATTCCGGGATGTTCAAAGTAGGTATCAGTTTGCAACAATAGAAATGTAAGCAATGTACTACTAGCTTATTAACCACCTTAACCGCCTTCAAACATCACACACGTCTTGCAGGTGGAGAGATTTCAGTAGTTCAAGCGCTACTAGCAGAATTACCTACGCAATTTTTAACTTACATGCGGTGCAGAAACATCCAACCTAGCTAGTCTTTAGTCGTGTAAAGACTGTACATATAAAAATTCTTCATTCATTGATCATTGTGCAATTTCAAGGCCCTTTTCAAGAACTCTCTGTTAAGCTTTGTGAAGAGGGATAAAGAAGGTTTTTGCCATAGCCAACCTGGTATCTCACCTGTAAGACCACATGATGAGGTATGGGCTGGCATTTCCTCTTCTCTTGTGTGTTTTGAGTTTGGGCTTGGTTGGTCCCTCCAAAGTTAGTGTTGCAAAATTTCCTTTCTTCCCACGGAGCAAAATTTTGTAGTACGCCAACTATGGAAATTCCGAAATATTCAAATTCTATGATAGGATAGGATTTTCAATCAGGACCAATAATTTGTGAATTGTTTTATACGAGCGCCTTCCCTGGTTGGGGCACTTGGACCTTAGGACCAATGAAATTGATTTGGATTGATGCTTAGCTGTTGAACAATAACTCATGCAGTATTATCTCACCCTCTTGGGTGCCCCCGATGCTTTCAGTCTCTAACTCGGCAGGAATGCGGGGGACCCACAAAATTCCCATTCTGCGTAACAAATCATGTGGGAAGGGTTGCTATATGACTATGTTTGGAACTGCAATTGGGCTTGTTTTAATTTGATTTTTGGTAAAAGTCAGATTATGTATTGTGATTTATGTTTGGATTGGTGATTGTATGAATGACTTTTGTAAAAGAAAAACTTATTTGGATTGGTTTAAGCATAAATGACTTTTGTGATAATGGTAAAAGAGAGTGGGTGGAAAAATATTTTAAAAAATCAATTTAAAAATTACTTTAAAATATTAGGTGCTAATAAAAATATTTTAGAGTGGATGAAAATCAATAAATCAGTATTCTAGGTTTTGGGTGTTCTTTACTACTGAAAAAAATACATTAAAGGTAAAACTGTAGTCAGTCTCCTAAGACTGAATACAACTGAAAAATTACTTTAAGGGGTTAAAAACAACAAAAAATATTTTAAAGTAATTTTTAGAGCTGAAAAAGTACATTAAAGTAAAATTGCAATCAATCTGATAACATACTAGATACAGCTGAAAAAATATTCTAAGGGGTTAAAAATACCAAAAAAATATTTTAAAGTAATTTTTGGAGTCGAAAAAGCACATTAAAGATAAAATTGCAATCAGTCTGATAGCACACTGGGTAGTGGATACAACTAGAAAAATATTTTAAGAGGCTAAAAACACTCAAAAAATCTTTTTTGATACTACATACTATTTAAAAAATATTTTATGGGAAAAACCAATATTATATAACAAATTTCCAGAGAACTCAATCTAACATAAAATACCATTAGCTTTTAATAAAAGCTTCTTTCTTCAACTAATCAACTTCTCATAATTGAGTGTTCACCAACTGGACTTTATCAAAAGCTCAAGCCTTCTCAAACACTCAAAAACGAAAAATGATGGCTGTCAATTAGGCTTATGACTGGCAATCGGGCTTACAGCTGCTCACCAAACACACACCATAGCCTCCCGTAAAGATCCAAGAGGAATATGTAATCATTGAATTTTCAGCGGTTTACACCCTTTTGGGGAAAAAATTTTTTGTTAAGCAAAAGGAAAAAAAGGATGGGAGAATCACTATGTTCCCAGTAAAAAAATATAATTATTAAAAAGTCCTGCAATAAACAAGCAGTTAAATAGGTGATTATCCCAAAAACAATAATCTGCCATGAATGGAGTCCCGAGAGCAGTTGTATCTGCTTAGCTTTCTTTTTCATATGTCAGTTTCTAGTTTCCCGAGCAAGAACGACAACGCCGGTGGTTGTGCCCTGACGAGCATGCCCATTTGAATTTCTCACTAATGAACAATTTATCTTCCTTGCGTGTGGGGACCTCTGTTACCTGGACTTACGGTTGTTTGTCATGTGTGCAGCTAACTTCTGGCCAGTTAGGTGAGCTTTCCCTAGTTGCACGGCTTTCAATTAATGAATTGCTATAATTGCGACTTGTCAATAATATCACTTTGTTTAAATTTATATTGATTTTCTTTTTAGTTTGCATGCTTCATTTAAATTGAACCCCGCATTCGCATTTCCCTCCCGCATCAAGTTGCCCGAATCAACGGACCAGAGTAAAGTGTCGGACAGATAGTTTGTGTTGAGTGAATTGGTGTCTGACATCTATTTTCATCAAATAATATAAGAAACCGGCAATTTATCCAAAGCGTCTGATACAGTACAGATTTATCCAAAGGAAGAAGGAATTGGTAAGCTTACATGTATACTAGGAATAATATGTTTAATTGAGATTGCTCATTTAACTAGCAATTCTGGATGGGGACTAATGGCATCTTTCCCCCGTATACCTCTGGAAGTTGATCCTCCTCTATATCTTCCAGCAATCTTGATTTTAACTCGTTGTTCTTCACAAACACAATCTGTGCACACATATCATTCAGTCTTTAAAATATATCCTTAAAACATATCACAAGCACGCGCAAGCGGGTGTTGAAAAAAAAAGGGTTAAAGGGCAAATCTACCAATGATCTTTTAAGAAAAGAGTATCTGGCACAATTATCTTTTAGAAGGGGCAAAAATACACATGAACAATTAAAAAGGGGCATCCACCACAAAAACCGTTAATCCGTACTAACGCCGTTAGGAGTTTTCTTCTCTTATAATTTAACGCCGTTAGTACGGATTTTAACGGTTTTTGTGGTGGATGCCCCTTTTTAATTGTTCATGTGTATTTTTGCCCCTTTTTAATTATTCATGTGTATTTTTGCCCCTTCTAAAAGATAATTGTGCCAGATGCTCTTTTCTTAAAAGATCATTGGTAGATTTGCCCCTTAACCCAAAAAAAAATTGTCACCTTCTTTTTGGTCTTCTTGTCAATGAAAGGGTAAACAATCTTCCATGCTGTCATAAATATGGAGGGTGCGTTTACAATGAATAGCTTCCCCAGACGTTCTGGGTAATAATCCTGCAAACCACAAGAAACCCATCATGAAACTATTATTAAGATATGATTCCTGATCAAGAATTATAAAATTTTAGTGGAATTTTTCTGTCTTGTAGAACTAATAATTACCTTGCCCACAAGGAAGAAAAGATTTCAACTTTACCTGCAAAATCTTTAGAGCACCAAGATAACCACGAATATCACAGTTGGAGTATCCCCATCCTTTTATATCTCCTATACCCACAAACTTCTCTTGACCTGGTGGCATCCTGAGACACATCAAATGGTATTTTACTTTAAAAGCTTCAAACTTGTGCTGTTTTCAAGTTCTAAGTACAGGTTCGTTCAGCATCATAACATATGCAAAAGGAATTACCTTGAACATAGTTTATCAAGAGAGTACACTACAAATCCTGTACACACAAATTTAGTTTGTAAGAATTGAGTTCTGGTGTCAGGGTTATAACTGTTAAGTGACTTTTTGTAAAACCTTACGCTTGAATTCATCCAGACCACCAACTTTGTTTTGAAAGTGTCTCGCACCAAAGACAATTGTTATAGGACGTCCTTTCTTTTCGAGTCCCTGCATGAATATCTTGTTCTGGGCAAGTTCATCTGGAACCTCTGATAGAGAAATAGAACCATTTGGAACAAATGAATGCCTCCATTTTAAGGACTCCAGGAACATTGCTGAGGCCTTTTCTATATCTAGTTCACGAGCGCGCAAGAATCTTCTAATTGTTAAATCATCGTATTCCTGAAATATTACCAGTTGATCTCAACGTAAGAAAATGAACAACATGGTGCTCGTTTGGATTAGCAATTGGAATGTTTAAAAACAGTTTTTCAATCATGATTTACAGGGTATATAAGGTAGGTATGTGAGACGTGTTTTACCTTAATTTACGTGAAAAACAGCTTATAAGCAATCTAATCTCCAGTACAAACATCTCTCGGAATAATGGTTTGTTATAGATGTTGAACAAAGCTGCAGATACAGTCCATGGTCCAAAGAAACAGAAGGAAGGGGAATGTGACGAAGGTAAAGCTAAACACAAAACCCTCGACACAGATCTAAGTCTGTAGCAAAGCAAATTTTTATTCTCACAAGTCTCAGAGATCTGACCATTTGAAGGCTAAAAAAAAAATGCTGAAAGTCGTCAAAAGAAGCAGCTTGTGTTGAAAGTACGGCAGTGTTGCTAGTAACCTGGGACTTCATTTTATTATTGTGTTTATCTTTACTATTTTCTTTTAACTTCATGATCATATGAAAACCGCACAGGAGAGAAAATCAAGGAACACAGATGTTGGAAAAATAGAAGAGGCAAGATAGACATAGCAAAAAGGATTACCTTAGCAGAGGGATCCTTGGACTCAACGAAAGCTCTCATGAGAGGGATATTGAACAGCTCTTTGTCAGAGCTGTTCTTGTCGTCTTTGCCTTCCTCTAAAGCCATTATTACTGCTAGTGTTACTGTTTCTTGCTTCACTTTAATGGCGGAGTCTCTATTCTAAACTTTATGTACGTTCGTTCAATATCTTCCTTCTTCTTCCACCACTCTCACCTAAAACTTCGACCTCTTAATTGAATGCCTCTGCTCCACTCCTGCTCTTGTGGCTTAGGCCGCAGATTTTTGTTTTACTCATCATAACTTTAATATATGATATAATTATTTAATTTCAATATATTAAAGAAGTTAGTTAAGTTGGTTAATGTTATAAACTGAAACTTGAATCATATTTATGAGATGTACAAGCACCTATTTATATACAATTACTACAATATGAAACCATTTACAATTAATTCAATCTTCTACGCATCATCATATTCTTCTTTGGCGGTAGACGATATTACTGACGAAGGGAGATATTGTCGTGGACTTGAGAGATACTCCTAACGTTTTTTGACTTCTAACACTCCCCCTCAAGTTGGAGCATATATATTGATCATACCCAACTTATTACAAAGATATTGAACTTGTGTTCCATTTAAGGCTTTTGTCAGAAGATCTGCCAGTTGGTCGTCGGATCGTATGTGCCCTGTAGATACAATATTTTCTTTGATCTTATCATGAATAAAATGACAGTTAATCTCAATATGTTTTGTTCGTTCATGGAACACAGAGTTTGATGCTATATGAAGTGCTGCTTTATTGTCACACCATAATTTTGCAGGTAATGTTGTAGTGACACCAATTTCCTTCAAGAGTTGAAATACCCACACAATTTCTTGTACTGACTGTGACATGGCTCTGTATTTTGTTTCTGCACTTGATTTTGACACAACTACTTGCTTCTTGCTTCTCCAAGATATCAGATTTCCACCAACAAACACACAGTAACCCGTAGTGGATTGTCTTGTGGCCTTAGATCCTGCATGATCCGCATCACAAAAACACTCGACTTCAGTGTGCCCATAATCTGTATAAAGAATACCAAGACCCGGAGAACCTTTCAAATAATGCAAGATATGTTTTAAAGCTTCCCATTGTGCCACCGTTGGTGATGCCATGAATTGGTTGAGCCTACTGACTGAGAAGGTTATATCAGGATGAGTTACTGTCAAATAATTCAGCTTACCAATGAGTCTTCTATATCTCTCAGGAAATGGAAACGGCTTCAATTTTTCCGGATCAATTTTCTTCTTCAAATCATCAGGAAGCTCATCAAACATACTAGCATCAAGATCTAGGAAGGGATTCAAAATCATGGGAATGTTGCTTGGTGCAGCTCCAAGCTTTCCAGTCTCTTTTAAGAGATCGAGAACATACTTCCTTTGAGTCAAAAGAATACCTTTCTTGTTTCTTAAAACTTCAATACCAAGAAAGTACTTTAATGACCCCAAATCTTTTGTCTGGAAATGAGAATTCAAGAAGACTTTAAGTTCTGAGATCTCGGAAATGTTGTTCCCTGTAATCACAATATCATCAACATATACTACTAGAAGAATCATGCCTGCATCAGATTGCTGGTAGAATACAGAGTGATCACACTTGCTTTGACTTAATCCAAATTTCTTGACTACTTCACAGAATCTTTCGAACCAAGCATGAGGGCTTTGTTTTAGACCATACAATGACTTTCGGAGATAGCACACTTTCTTATTCTCCCCCTGAGCAACGAACCCAGGTGGTTGCTCCATGTAAACCTCTTCAAGAAGATCACTATTCAAAAATGCATTCTTAACATCCAACTAATGCAAATCCCAATGATATATAGCAGCTAAGGAGATTAGAAGACGAACAGAGGTTAGCTTAGCCACAGGAGAGAAAGTCTCCAATAATCAATACCATAAGTTTGTGCGTATCCTTTGGCAACAAGACGAGCTTTTAACCGTTCTAAAGAACCGTCAGCCTTAGTTTTAACAACGAACACCCATTTACATCCAATGGCTTTTTTCCCAGGAGGTAGATTAACAAGAGACCAGGTACCAGCTTGTTCAAGAGCCATAAGTTCTTTTTCCATGGCTGTACGCCAACCAGGATGTGTCAAAGCTTGGTGAAGGGTAGTTGGGGTGGAGATGGAATCAAGTGTGACCACAAGCGAAGAGGAAGTAGATGACAAATGCTGGTAAGACACAAATGAGGATATAGGATAAGTACAGTCAGCATATCTTCTGGGAGGACAACGAGAACGGGTACCTTTCCGGAGTGCAATAGGTAAGTCAGGAGAGGGATCAATAGTAGGATCAGAGGTAATTGGGTTAGGGACTGCAATGGAAAGATCTGGGAAATCAGGAACAGAAACCAAGGAGTCATGGCCAGAATCCGTCAAAGAAGCAGTAAATGGTGACGGCAAAACATTGGTAGCATCAGCATCATTGATGATATCAGGTTCTGGAACAGGAGCCTGTACTGGAGAGAGTGAGGCATGATAAACCAGGACATCATCGGACTCAGTAATGACAAATGGAGACCCAGTGGAGGTTGAAGATGCAAAGAAAGAAGAAGACTCATGAAAATACACATCAGTGGACACAAGATAACGATGGAGATCGGGAGAGTAACATCGGTAACCTTTTTGAACTCAAGAATAGCCAAGAAAAACACATCTTAGGAACTTAGGATCAAGTTTACTAACACTAGGACGGACATCCCGAACAAAACAGACACAACTGAAGATTTTACGATTAACAGGAAATAACTTAGTGGTAGAAAACAGAACTGAATACGGAATATCCCTACCAAGAATGGCCGAAGGCATGCGATTGATTAGAAAACATGCAGTAGACATAGCATCAGCCCAAAAAATTTTAGGTACTGAAGAATGAAACATGAGGGCTCGGGCAGTTTCTAAAAGATGTCGGTTTTTTCTTTAGCAACACCATTTTGAGCAGGGGTATCAACACAAGAAGATTGGTGAAGAATACCATGACTTTGCATGTAATCAGTGAATGGGGTAGAAAAATATTCTTTTGCATTATCACTTCGTAAGATTTTCACAGGAGTGTTAAACTGGGTTTGAATTTCAGCACAGAAATTATGAAAATGAGTAAACAATTCAGAATGCTGTTTCATTAAGTAAAGCCAAGTTGTCCGGAAAAAATCATCAACAAAAATTACAAAGTAACGATAACCAGTATGGGACATAACTGAACAAGGACCCCAAACATCAGAATGTATTAACTCAAAAGGGGACGCAGCCCTTTTATTGACGCGAGGTGCCAAATGAACACGATGGTGTTTGGCAAACTGACATGACTCACAATCTAAAGTGGACATAGAAGAAAACTGAGGATACAATTTTCGGAGAGACGATAACGACATATGACCTAGACGACAATAAATGTCAAATAGAGAGGACCCACCAGAACAAGCAACAGAACGTGGCACCTGATCATCAATGATGTAATGTCCACCAGATTCATAGCCTTTACCAATATCTGCTTCGTCGATAGATCCTGAATTAAACAATAGTCAGGGAAGAGTGAGATAAAACAGTTTAAATGACAAGTGAGTTTACTTGGAGATAAAAGGTTAAAGGTGAGATCAGGAACGTTAAGAACAGTGGATAATGCGAGGTATGGAGTTGGGTTTATAGTGCCTGAGCCAATAACGCTTACTGGAGAACCATTGGCGACAAATATGGATTACGGGTTTGGATATAGGGCATATGAAGAGAATAAGTGATGATTACCTGTCATGTGGTCGGTGGCCTCAGAATTGATGACCCATTTAGTTGAAGCAGTAGTAAGGCCAGAGGATAGAGTACCTGTTGCTAGAGCTCCTACAGAGGAAGATCCAGATCCTGAATCAAGAGGACCAGAGGTCTGGGCAATATGAGCAAGTCCGCGTTGTTGATCACGCTGCTATTTATTTTGTAATTTTCGACAATATTTCTTAATGTGTCCAAGTTCCTTGCAATAATTACAGATAATACTGCCAAAATTGTTATTTTGTTTGTATCCATAATTCTTGTTCTTAAAGGGACTACGTCCAGCTAGAGCACTTGCAGTTGGATCAACAGAAGAGTGAATCAAGCTATCAGCACGAAGAACCCGCGAGAAAACATCTTCAAGAGAAGGAAGCTCTTGACTAGACAGAATCTGAGAATGAATAGTCTCATAGGATGGGTTGAGAGCCTCAAGAAAACTCATGATAGCCTGAAGTTCCAAGTTCTTAATTCGAGTTGAGAGATCTGCTTGCGGAGACATAAGTACTTTCATTTCCTCATACATTCTTTTGAAGTCCAGAAAGAAATCTTTCAATGGATGATCTTGCTGTTGAGAACGAAAAAAACCTTTACAGATTTCATAAACCCGAGTAATATTTCCTTTTCCAGAAAACATAAATTCAAGATAATTCATGATTTCTTTGACAGAGTTACAATGACTAACAAAAGACAGAATTCGTGGTTCAATGGAATTTCGAATTTGAAACAAAAGACGAGCATTTGCTCTTTCCAAGTCGAAAGTTTAATTTCATCACTAGAGAGAGGATCCTCAATTAAATGGGTGTCCATCTCAATTCCCAGAATATAAACTCTAACAGTTTTATTCCAATCACTGTAATTTGTCCAATTCAACTGTGAAGCAGTGATTTTAGCAGACATAGGTAACATATCAGAGTTTTTAGAATCAGCCATTTTTAACAATCAACGTAGTAGTATACGAACAATCTTCTCAAAATAGCAAGAGTCACGAACAATCAAGAAGATAGTGCCACAATATGAACTTAATCAAGTTGCAACCAACGGGACCCGCAGAGATTCAATCAAATGAGCATGTCAAAGAGATAAAGTACTTCAAACAAGACAGGGGACCCGCAGAGACTTAAAACACTAACTCAAAATGCTGAATGTAGTGACAAATTGCAATTTACGAATGTGGAAACGAAAGCGAAGAACAATAGCTCAAAATTTCAAACGTTTCGGATGACCACGAAACTTCAGAGGGAGGTAGAGGTTGAAGAGACTATCAGAACGCCGCAAACGGCGTCGCAAACGGACACCGGAGGAAGCTTCACGCGCTGGCGCGTGTCTTTGACGGCGGAACTTCAGGTGGCGCGTGAGGGCACACGCGCCGTCGGAATGGCTTCAAATTTTGGTGGCCGGCCGATCTGGACACAAGGAACCTAGGGATCTGGCGTGTGTCTGCAGCGAAGGTGCTGGCGAAGACAGATCTGAACCTTGAACAGAAACTCGTTGGCCGGAAAAAATGGAGTTCTTCGCCGGAAAACAGAAATAATTTCTGAAGTTACAGAGGCTCTGGTACCATGTTATAAACTGAAACTTGAATCATATTTATGAGATGTACAAGCACCTATTTATATACAATTACTACAATATGAAACCATTTACAATTAATTCAATCTTCTACGCTTCATCATATTCTTCTTTGGCGGTAGACGATATTACTGACGAAGGGAGATATTGTCGTGGACTTGAGAGATACTCCTAACGTTCTTTGACTTCTAACAGTTAATATGACATGCATTTTTTAAAACACTCTAGTTATTTTTTTTTTCAATTCCCCCCTTCCTTTTCCTCCTTTATTATTGTTGATGGAGTATCAATAGGGATAAATTAGAAAAAAATTAACAAACATGAAAATTATGTCATATATTTAGAACTAAGATTAACTCCCAAAATATGTCTTATATTAAAAATGAAAGAGTATTTTCATAAACAGTTACAGATTAAGAATTTCTCAAAATTTGAAGACTTGTGATCCGAACTAACTGCCAAAACTTCAAATTATAGCGGAACACGTTAAATAATAGCTGAACTATTAAGTCTTTGATGTGAGTTTCAGCGGTGTCCCGTTAATTCACAGTGAAGAGATGATAAGTAATAATAAAGGTTGTGTGATATGATTAGATGGGAAATAAATGTTGCATGATTTGTCCTACTCACATATTTCATTCATTACGGCTACTCATACTTTAAAAAAAGTTTCTACAAAATAGGTTTAGAATACACACACAAACAGATACTCTTTTTCCCTGCCTTCTCTCTTACTTCAAAACTAAAATTATTCATGTACCAAACTTCTGTGTGCGATGTGTTAAAAGATTAAAGATCATGCGTGATTCTTAAATCCAATAATATATATTTGGCATTAGACTTCTTTTGTTTAGCTGCATCTTGCATTCGAAACTACCAAGAGAAAAATAGACATTTTCTTTCGTTTCTCATCCTCATTGTTAGGCTTTTATAATCATCATTTGATAGTATTAAATATTTTTATATTGTTTTTAATTTCGATTTTCCCCCCTAAACCGGAAGAAATGAAAGGATACTTTATTGAGTTGAAGGGGCCATATACTAAGTATACCCAATGTGACAAGATACAGATACACCAACCCTGTCTGCAAAAAATTAATGAGGGCCACAAATTTACAATTGTGCACGTCAGGATTCTTTTTACTTTTTTGATTTGGTCAATCAAAAGTTTGTTAGTTCTTTTTTGTTTTTTACCAACATACTACACACATAGACATAACATAAGGAATATCATCACAAGTTCTTTATTAAAAAGACTTGAACTTTTAAAGAATCCGGAAAATCAAGATCTTTCTCTTAAAAGAAGAAAATGAAATGCTATGACAAATATGAGGATGATGATATCGATGGTTTGTTTGCTAAGAGAGGTATTAAACATTTCGTGAGAGAGGATGATGGTGTCTTTAGTGAGATTGGTGTTTCTGGAGCACAACACATCTTTAGGTCTATGTGGATTATCCTATAAGAAAACTCGTCAAAAGATTCAATGACAGTGAAGAGGAGCAGCCACTTTAGTTTGGGTGAAGAGGAGCAGCCACTTTTGTGTTCAGTTTCCTTGTTTTTTCATGTACTAGAGTCCAGCATCATAATTAAGTATTACATTTACGAGATCGCTGAGTATTCCAGGCGTTCACATTGTTCAAGCAGAATTTCCAACTCAAAGTTTGTTGTATACCATTTTTATTGAAACCCAATCAGGGTAGATACCCATTTTTCCTCTTTCGAGAGAAAAGTTAGTGGCATGAACTTCTTCATCAGTTTCTTATTGATGAATCTTTCATTATGTGGTGTTTCAATATGAGGACTTTTCAGAAGATGCTCCACTTATTCATGTCCTGTTTATGGATCATCAACTTTGTCTATGTGGCTTGACTTGGTTTTAATATTAGGGAAAAGGGTGTCTCAACTAACTTCTCTTTCCAGTTAATGTCTTAACCATTGAATCATGTTTTAATGGATAGGATTTAATGCCATGTAAAAAAAATATTATTTCTATAGTATATATAATAAAAATATACAATTAAATCTCACCCATTAAAACAAAATCCAATAGTTATGATATTAAGTGGAGAGGAAGTGGAGAGAACGGTTAGTGAAGACACCCTTCCCAATATTGCTACTGATCATATGCTTCTGTATCTTTCTAATTCTGTTGTTATGGTTGTATTAGTTGAGTGTTTGAAGCTTTTAGGTTTAGTCTTTTACACTTTATTTTCGCTTGCTGTTTGGCATGTAAATTTGTCTTATGCTCTTTATTTCTGTAGTCTTTTACGTTGAACTAATGATTTATTAATATATTTGATCGCTCTTTATTTCTGTAGTCTTTTACGTTGAACTAATGATTTATTAATATATTTGATCATTGGGTTAAGGTATAAATTTAGCAACCGGCTAGTTCTTTATGGGCACCCAACTCAACTGACTATTTTTAGGTGTAAAAATAAACATAATCAATTTATTCGGTAGCACTTATAACAAAGCCATTAAGCTGAGTTAACTGCCATTACTTTTTGCACTTTAGATCCCATCAGTCTTTTCACTCTCTATTATTTTAATATAATTTTAGAAAGGTTAATGTATAAATTTAGCAATGAATTATTTCTCTATAAACACCAAACACGATTATTTTTCATCAGAGCATTTAGAATATTAATATGGCCATTTGCACAAGAGCATTTACATTAATGCCCTTACTTTATTTTTCTCATAAGAGCATTTACAAGACAAATGTGTTGTGTGCGAGCAGTTAAAAAAAATTAATCATTGCAGCATGTCTCAAATATCGATTGCATCTTAATGACCTCTAAGGCTAAATTATAAAACAACGAATAATAATTAAATAAAGAGGGATCACCCTCAACAGTGCATTGAACTATGAATGAAGTTTTTCGGTTCCCATTTCTTTCAAAAACAAAAAAACGGAGAATCCGGCTCCTGTATAAATATGAAAGATGCAAGATGGCAACTGCAAAACACAACATTCTTAAACAGCCTACAATTAGCATTAGCAAATAGCATTGTCATGTTGCGGGCCAACGGTCGTGAATCTCCCGCTCTGCACAAACAAATGATGATCTTACCATATACACTAAGCAAAAGGACACCATCAACTTCACTAAATGAATGCTAATCAAAACATGGCCAAGCAAACAGCAACAACCAATGGTTCTAAGCATGTACAGAATCTAAATCAGCGAGCACCATCAACTTTCCTCTTCAAAACTGGCCACCCATGACAAGAGCTATTCAACGGTATGATATGAGCCCTCAAAATCTGATAAGCAAGGTCGGTCGGTCTATATACGATGGAATCAACCCATAGGAAGCCACTGAAGTTGATGGACAAAATTAGTAAACATCCGCTGATCATGTCAGGAGTCTCGTAGTCAGAGATCATAGTGATCTCACCGTCCTAGTTTACCACTCGAAAGCCTCTTCTCTTGCAGCCTTACCTTGTCACGAAGTTCCTCGATGGTATCAGATGCTTCCTGTAGCTTCTTTCGCAATTTTTTCTCCTCAGCATCTCGTCGATCCCTTTCTTCAGTGAATACATCAATTATACTTTCTTGTTCCTTGTTCAATTCTTCAATTGTCTTCTCTGCAGCTTGGAGCTGGAAATATAATATTCAAGAGATGATAAGAAATAAGCAGAATGTATCAGAAATATTGATAAAATCAGTGTTTTCACCTAAAAGCTTATGCTTCTGGATTTAAGTGATCATCAGACAGAAGGATTCTACAATTTTACAACTTTACCGGCTAAACAATTGATACAAATTCCTAGTCCTCAAATTCCACTCCAATTTTAAAGAAATATTTTCCTTTCTAATTCACTTCAGCCATGAACTAGATCACAGCTATCCTCATTAGCATACCTAAAAGAAAGATAATTCAGAAAAGCAGAAACAATAGACAACAATCAGAGTCCAATTACGTATAACCTAAAAGAGCATCATCATCATATGAAAACTACAACAGGCTAATCGTTCTTTCTATAATAGAACATAACTGGTCACGACTCACACCTGAGTTTCAAGAGATTCGCACTTGTCCCTTTCATGCTGCAAATCCCGCCTTAATTCTCCAACAATTTCTTCCTCCATCCTACTTAATCTACACAAAAAAAGTGCAATTTATAAGAATCATGTCCAACAAAGTAACCAAAACAAACAGCGAGCAAGAAGTAAAACATATTTAAAAAATTCAAGATACCTTTCCTTTAAGTCCCGGTTCTCTTCTTTCAACTGCTCCAAAGCACATTGATCAGGATCAGAAATTTGACAACGGCCTTCACTGGCATCTTTTCCCTGCAACTCAACCACAATAGGCACTGTTTTGAGTTTTACCACCCAAACTAAAATATTCAGAATGGTGAATCTAAGATAGTCATGACACAGGTGATTCAACCATTTCCACCATCCGTCACATTGCAGATGTTCATATTGTATGCAAATAACATCAAGGAAAAAAACAGAGCAACGCTTTTTATTAGACATTGAAATTAAGCAAATAGAAGACAATCATGCTTTTAGAGAAAAAAGGCGCATTAAAATGCATTACATTTGGCTTGGATCCTCTAGGGGACTTCAAGGTTTTTCCTTTTGATGCAATATCTTGGAGAAAACTGTCCTCATCATCAGAAGACCTCTCAGCTTGAAATGTCTTCTGCTTGTGTACATTTGCTCGTTTCTTAGGGTGAACAACATGATCTTCATCACTAGCCTCCTCTTCAGACACTGCCGGTTCGTATAAACTATTTTTCTTTCCACTTCTTTTACTTTCTTTCTGTTCCTCAATTGGTGTTGCTTTGCTGCTTGAAGCAGAGTGTTTCCTTTTTAGTTGATTTGATACTGGAGCATACTCAGCATCAGGAGACGTCTCTGCAAAACAAAGAATAGAAGTAAAATTTCACAAGTTTGTCCTTCCAAAACAACACCAATAAGGATTAGCAACAAATATGTAATTAAAACTAATACCAAGACTTTCATCTGATAAATAAAACAAAAGCAAGACCTCATAACTGACCTCTATCTGCTCTCTCAGCTCGGGGTTTATAAATAGGATTTGGAGCATAACCAATTCTTTGGCGGTTTGAGTTCCTAACCAGAGAAGATTGAAATAGATTTATTTGAATTATTTTTTAAAAAAACAAAACAAGAACTGTGACTATATTACTATATATGCAAATCATTAAAACTAATTTGCATGAAGAACCAAGAATTACCAATAATTCTTCTGCATTTGTATTAATCGCTGCTCCAGTCTTGACAGAACTATCGTACGCTCAAAGCCTTGCTTATCATGAGCTGGCTCCACAAAGTTAGCTTCTAAAACTCCTGCATTTAGATGGTGTAAAACTTGTCAGAAAGGAGCATGTTTAATTTGGTAGAGGCAAGAGAACAAGGCAAAAAAACCCACCGATGACCCCTCGCCCACCACTTCCTGCAGGATTCCAGATCTTCCAGAAGGGCTGAAATCAATCAAAATCATCTGTAAACAAAAACTTACTCTAAACTTTCATCTGATTTTAGAAATTTTCACTAAAACACCCTCCACTAACCTAAGAAGTGAAGGCAATAAACTTCATAAATAATGGAACCAAGTACAAAATAAAATGCTTTATAATTTTGTCCACAATCTTCGTCAACAATGAAAAACACTACCTTTATAAGTCGATTCTTATGATAAACATTGAAACCGGAAACATCAATATGATGAACTGCATCCTTGACAAATCCGATAGTCACAACAGCAACCATCTGTAGCAAGATCTAAATGAAATTGTGCGACTGACATGTCATAAAAACAAAGTCAAATGCTCAACAGGCATGTTACATTTAAACTTGAAGCCCCATCTGGGCCTGCCTGTGGCCTGTAAGTAACCTCCTGAGACATCATCATATCATTCACAATATTGTGATGCATAACATCTTTCCCTCGAAGAATAATTCTGAAGCCTGGAGGAAGCCTCAGATATAAAATTGACGCATAGCTCTGGACGCAGAAAGAAAAATAATGAGGAACGTATGATAATCTCTCTCGTATATTTAAACAAAAAGCTGACTAACCCTTAATGAATGTCGATACGTAAGGAAGTGCCTTGAGTTGGGAAACTTATCAGCCATCTGTATGTGTTTCTCCTCACGGTTCACTCCTCTGATTTGAATATCCTGCCATATATAATTAAGAAAAATTAAAAATACCGATATTAATATTTCATGAAGTTTGCCTAGCTATGCAAGGATTGTTTTCCCCATTTTTTGATGGGTAAAGGGGGTCTGAGTTGCAAATATCACAGTCATACATGTGGATCTGCATCAAAATCAAGTTCCAGTTGACCTTGGTCATCCTCCCAGAGATTGTATATGATTATTCGTGTTCCATGATCTTTCATCAGATTGAACTGCAAAGAGCAAAGTTAACAGAATTATTCAACCTTAGAAGAATAAATGATGACTCATCATCAATAACTGACCGCTTAAAACCAGAAAATGAACCAATAGAATAAGACAAACAAAAAAAGGGAACATAATACATGCTTACATACATTGTGTGCATAACTGCTATATATGCACGAAGGATCAATTCACACTGATGTCAATCAAAATTACTTTTAAGTCACTGAATAATTTTAATAGGATGAGTTTCTTGTAAAATCCACGATTATATTAAATGTTTTAATCACAAAGATCAGAGTCACAAAATTTGACATCAATCCAACATAGTTAGATACTCCATCAACATATAAAACAATAAAATTGAGAGTCGACGATGCACCACTGTGTGTATTCCTCACTCATATATTTTCTTACATGATATAAACAATATATACACTCAGAGTTCCAGCAATTAGCGGAGAAACAGGAAATTACATCAACAATTAAATCCTATTTAGATCCTATAATTACAGTGGGGTTAGTCTTCTAATATTGCGGCTTCTAGTATGTCGGCAGCCTCCAACAAAAATGCATATAACGTACAATATACTTTCCAGATATGAAGGGGATATTATCTGACCAATTACATACTCGTTACCAACATCTTTCTAAAATTTTATAAACATGATCAATATGATCATACTTCTAATTCAATGGAAAGAACAATGAAAATCACTCTGTATGATGAGATATTGTGAGGTTAAGTGTCCATTCTTACCCAGGCAACAATATCTCTTCATATGTATCATGATTAATTGTTTTCCCAAAGTATCAATTGATTACCTGACGAAGAAGATCGTCTTCACTGGAGAAAGGTGACCACCGAACTATTGTTTCAACATTTTTACTCCTATCGCCCCAAGATGATCGTATCATCCTATTCCAGCCCTGACCTCCTCTTTCATAATCAAGCTTTCAGTTCAGTGGACACAGAAAACAATAGTTAGATGCAATGTTAAAGAAAAAGTAGTTGCTACAACAATGTCTTAGATTAAAGTGAATCACAAGTCAACATATATGAATTACATATTAGGTTAAGTCTTATCTAAAAGGTAGAATTTATGATAAGTACGAAAAATTACCATGGGTACTACAATGTCTTCCTTCCCTGTACACCTCAAAAACGTGTAGGACAACAAGCCAATACTTTGTGTAGAGCTAATAACAACCACCATGTCACACAGTTACGGAAGCACCATGATCAATAATGAAGACAATAAAATATCATAGACAGTATAAACAATTGACAAGAAGAATAAATACTGGAGTTTTTCTTTTTTTCCCTGGATAGAAAAGAATTGATGTTTGTAGTACAAACTGAAATCTGACCAACAGGGCAATAAAGCAATCAACAAAATAGTTCTGATAGATTTGTGTTTCCCCCAACACCAAAAATAAAAATCCCATACACATCAGAATTCAATTATTACATTTTATTCAACGATTTTTTTCCTCTCTCTAAAGAACTTAATTTGTAAGGGAAAATCAATGAGAAAATCAGAAAAACCTCTTTCCATCTTCTCCTTGATGGCGTGAGAACACAATTACATCAGCCCCAAGTCTCATGGTACTTGTTTTAAAACCATTTCCATCTATCACATCAACAGTAAAAGATCAGCATGCCCTCTTCAACATATTATGCAATAAGTAAGATTTTTGCACGTAGAGAAGGGACATAACACTTTACATTGTCCAATAGTATTGGCTAATTTGCTTTTCACAGAGTAACCCAGTGACATGCATTGACGCATTTTATCTGGATCCATTCCACCTCCATTATCTGGAAATGCAGTAAATAATTAAAATAACAAAAACAGATAGCCAAAAGAAAGATCACCATGTAGCTCTGAACAGGAAAGGAAAAAAGTAAAATGATAATGAGATGGGATAAGTATAAGGACAACAACATTACTACAAATCAAACATTTAAAGTTGCAAACATGTCATCCTATGAAACAAACAAAAATCATTATGAATCTTTAAGTCAAATAAAAACCATAAGTACGACTTTTTTTAATGGAATATATAACCTATTTGGAAAAATGTATTTTTATAAAAAGTTTTAAAAAATCTATTCCAATGTCATTAGTTCGTATTGAGAAGCCCAAATTTAATTTATTCTATCCACAAGTATCAAATCACATGAGCTCATCTAATTCACCCCTGTAAATTTTTTTTCTTTCCCTTTCCATAGCCCTATAAATAAGAAATTGACAATTCAGAAGCTATAGAATCTTTTTAAAACGAATGAAAATACCTTCAATCAGAAGCATCCTTGTACAATCTTTATTATTTAGCACCATATCAACGTTAACATGAGTAGCCCCATTACAAACCTAATTCAAAATAAGTAAACAAGTGAAATTATAGCAAGCAATATCCACCTCAATATATAGCAAACAGTTTATCATACCTCATCCAATGAGTTATCCAAAAGCTCAGCAAATGCTGCGAAGACATAATTAATATTAAGCACAAATAACAATTACCAACTAAAAAAATACTGAAACTCATTTCTGTGATTGAACATGCCAGTTTACCTCCAAGAGCCCACTTATGACTTGTAGCATTAGAATGTAGAAACTTCGGATGAACTCTGACATGATCCATGCCAACTGAAGAATTATAATAAATACATTATAATTCCTTACAAATAGGACATAAAGTGACTTAAAAAATTTTCAAAAAAAAAAATTCAAGTGCGAATTCAATTTATCAATTGCTTTATTTAGCATGCTGAACGTCTTTCTACTAAATCTACTTTGGAATATAAAGTGTGACAAGGCAAAAACCATGACCCAGCATGCGAATTATAAAACCCATTTGCAATAAAAGCAGAGACTAAAGGGGAAAGATTCCTCTAAAATCCCAGTCCTCCTCTGAAACTTCTAATTCTGGCAGGAAAAGCCCCCTTCCCATCACATCTAATGTAATACCCACATGCAAACATTTCCTTAGTTAATTTGAACTTCCATTTCCCCCATGAGAAAGAACCCCAACCTTTCTAATCTACAAACTAATAGCACTAGTTCACCGTGCAAGTTTCCCTGTTACAAAGCCTGCATAAAATCGTCAATACCTATCCGGAACTAGCAAAGTAAGGTAGGTTATACAAAACCTCCAAGAACTTACTGAAAACATAAACCAAACACGAAAACCCAAGCAGAAGGCGTACCGGATGAAGATTCCCAACCATCACTGGTCGCTCCCTCATAATCTCCGGCCTTCCAGAATTGCTTGCAACCCTGAGTTTTGGACCGTGCATTTAGGTCTCCGTTCTCATTTGCATGTATGGAAGTAGAAGGCAACTCAGGAGCTGGCAATCCCAGCATCGGCGATGTCATTTCCGGAGGAGGAAGAGGACTAAGAAATCCGAGCGGCAAATCAACTCCACCCGCATCCGTCTTGCCATTCTTTGAAATAGCCCCATGGTTTGAAACCGAAGCCGTTTCGCCTCTTGAAAGGGATGAGGCGATGGTGCTGCCGATTAAATTGTCCAAATCAACGTCTGAATCCGAGTCGCTGCTGCTGAGTTCGATTACTGTGTCAGGGATGGTCGAAGCAACTCTAGTTTTCGGCCTGGAGTTACTATTCACATTGGAAATATCACGGGGTTCTTCCTTTATACAAGCATCCATTGTTATTGTGGCAAGCGCGAAGGAAGCTCTCGCCTGGAGAGCAGGGTCTGTGTTGGCTTCGCTTCCCGCGAGAAGATTGAGCCGGTGGTATGCCGGGCCCTCTCTTTTCTCCCTGTTGCAATGACCGGTCTCCTAGTTACCGCAGGGGCTTGGCTTGTCTTCGCTGCGTTTTACCGTCCGTTGCCGATCCGCTGCCACAGGACGACTTTTCAGCTTAAAATTGAGGGAGGGAAGTGGTGAAAACTGAGAAGTTGGGCGAACCAAAGGAGTAAAGGGAACGTGTGTCGGTAAAAGGGTAAATATTGGTTGTGTCCTGTGGGTACCCTTAAAAAAAGAATAATAACCGTCAATAATTTAGAAAAAATCCCCGAAAAATATAATGTAAAATGAGAAAAGATAATTGGTGTTATATGTAATATACTGAAAATCTAGTAACCAATATGCTTAGTGTGTGAAATTAGTCGAATAAAATATACTGATACATGTGTACTCTCGCACACTAGGCGTCTACATGCTCTACACAGACTTGATGGCATCTGTAGGGGGATACAGAGGCCCACATACGGCTCAATTCAGAGGAACAAGTACATATGTGGTGTCATCTGGAGCCTTCACAGATAAAGTAGCTTTATTAAAGTAGCTTTATTAAAACAGCTTTTTACCTAACTTTCACTTTTGGGTTGGAACCACACTATGTCGCCACCTAAGTTCCTCATACTTTTTACCTAACTCTGGCTTTTAAGATGGCGCAATGATTAGATGACACCTAGGTCCCCTAACTTTTACTTTTGGGGTGGACTAATGAGATTTCGCCATCAAACTCCCTTATGAATCACATTCATATTTAGTCGGGACACGTTGTCTCTTCTGTCAGGCCACATGTCCGGCCTCTCCAGACATTACTCATGTAAGCCAAATGAAATCGATGGACTTCCCTTCCCTTGGCACCTTAAGTCGGCCAAGTCATAAGGAAGAGGAAGAATTGGCCAAAATCCTTGGACATATGGCACCTTGCAGGCAAAACACTTATACACAATTGTCCAATTAAATCAACACTCCCTCACACTCTTTAAATTTGTCAAAGGTAGAAAAATAAGGGGGGTAATAAGAGAAAATAGAGAGAGAAGCAAAGAAGAGAGAAAGTGTTGAAATTTGAAGAACACAAGTGAGAGAAAGTGTTATTGAGTGATTTTCATCCCCGAATTTGTGATTTTAGCTTTGGGAGCCCTCGCCAATCTTGTTTCTCTCATCGAGAGCAACGTTCCTAGGATTTTAGATTATTGAAAAGAGAAGTTTAGTGCTATCTAAAAGGTTTAGGAGCTGGGAGAATCAAGAACAAGTTATAGCACCGAATGGAGGTAAGCGTAAACTCTGATTTGAGTATAGTATCCAAAGATTTGATTAAGTTTCATGAGATTATCATGTTGCCCTAATTTTTGGTCAAAGGTTATCTTAGGGTTTTAATGATCTTATGAACATGAACATGATGTTATAAGAGGCTTAATTATGATAGGAAGAAAGCTTAGTAGGTCTTGCGGATAAAATTTGCAAAATCACTTTGTGTAACCCTAAGGTGAATTTCGGTCAGAACAGGACACCCTGAAGGAATGAAATTTTGTTGATTTTGAAGTTTCCAATAGGTTTAGAATAAAAAATTGTGTTGGATAAAGGTAAGGGAATGATTTTGGAAGCATTGCAATAGAACACATAATTTTGGCATACGAAACCCTAAGTTTCGGCCTTGGCATGTTCATAGGGAAGAAATTGAATTTTGCCAAATTTGCTGTTGAAAATGGATTCTACATACAAAATTGTGTGGAAATAGCTTGTGAAAATCATTTTAGAAGGGTTGGATTGAAAACCCTAAAAGTTAGAGTTAAAGGTTGTTTGAGGAATTAGTGTTACTAGATTGGTTCCAAGTTGCTTGTGGCTCAATTCTGGTTGATTAAACATTGTCCAATAATTGTGAAATTTTACAGGCTATAATACACATCTTAAGCTTTAAAATGAGCCATATAACGTATTATTTGGGTTAGTAGTTTGTAAGTTGTGATTTATTGAAATTGAGGTATCAACACTAGAAAGAATCTTGAGGCAGTCAGGTTGGTCAAGGATTCTTCTTGGAATTTTACACCTATAGTTGGCACTGATTGATATTTTTTCCTTATAGCGGACTTAAAGGGATTCACATAAGAACTTGAATCGCTTCATTTGGAGCTTTCTAAATTAAGTTGTGAATTTTTAAAGTTGCCTAATGAAATTTGGCAGATTAAGGTTGAATCTGGAATTTCCAATGTTTGAAGGGAATTATGGTTAGTAGGAACATGAGGATTAGAAACATGATATAGATATCTAATATGACCACCTTGAACACGCGAACCACAAGGGAGGAAAACATATAATATGTCTTAGATTATTAAAGATAACCAACAAAGTTAAGTAAAAGACACGGATGGAGATGGGTCAAAAGTAACATAATCTTTATTATCACAAAAGTATTGAAATGAGTAATGAACCATCTATTCATGAATTCTAAATTATAGGATTCAACATTTGCCTGAGCTCGAACAAGAAGTTGGTTGATAAACGTAAAGGACTGAAAAGGCAACAAAGTAGTAACTCCTTCTCTCATATGATATATGTATTGTTTTGCATGTATGTTTGTACCATCGAGTATACTCCTTTCATGAATACATGCTAGGCAGTAAGACTTGTTGGACCAGCATGTCCTTAGGGAGTAAGACCTGATGAGCATTCAGATTGTGATAGACAGAGGCCCGAGGCAGTAAGACCCGATATACAGGTTTGCATGAGGTAGTGACCCTTGGCTGTAAGACCTGATGATAGTAAGACCCGACGTGCATACTTGTATGGGGCAAAGGCCCTGGGCCGTAAGACTTATGTTACCAAGCGATGTGGTATTGGACTATTAGGTCTTGTGATTGTTGTTATGCTGCATATCGATTGCTTAATGCTGATTATATGATGGTTTGTCTAGCATGCTTCATGGACTTGCATTCTATGTTGAACATACAGGGAAGGCAAGCGGCTCAAAGGGCAAAGAGGTAAGCACCGATAAGTAAAGGGTGGAGACGAAGGAATTAAGTTTTGTTGGTTATATATGTATTGATTTCACTAAGACTTAAGATGTTTTAGTAGCCTTGGTACTCTGTGTATTGTATATAGATGTAAAGACACGAACAATTACCAGTAGTAGTATGAAGTAAATCAATATTTTCCCTTAGCACGATAACTGAGCTATAATTGGGCAATTGTATGACAAGGGCCCATTAGCTAACAAACAATTTGCGTTTATAAGCAAAGAAGCAACTCTGATACTAATTATAAATGAAGTTAAGGATCGATGAGTTACGATTAAGTTGAGAACTACTAAGTAATTGCTTTGGAAGGTTTAAAAATTTTCAGAAAAGCCCAATCAATCAAAGGTGTAGTTGTTTGAGGATTAAAACCAGGCTTAGTGGTCCGAATACATTGTGTAAAGACTCGTTAGTTCATGTTGAGAATAAGGGAGTCACACTGTCAATTTATCAAATCTTATGTCAAAATTGAAGTAGAAATCTAAGATTTCTAATTCTAACCAAATGACCAAATTGCCCTAAGTTAAGTTGTGAAACATGAAAGTGAAGTCTATAATGTAAAATGTGATGTTGTTAATATAGGTACATATTTTGTTATTGACCCTTAAAACTTGTTGATTTCAAAATTATACCTGAGTATATGTTGGTTTTTGGGATATGAAGTTGTGAAACATGAAAGTAAAGTCGTTAATGTAAAATATGATATTTTTAATATAGATATAGATATTGTTATTGACCCTTAAAACTTGTGCCCTCAAAATTATCCCTAGGCATGTGTTGGTTTTTGAGATATGAAGCTGTGAAACATAAAAGTGTGGTCGTTAATATAAAATCTGCTGTTGTCAATATCAATGTTATTGAACTCAGATAGGACCGGCCGGTTCGACTAGGAAACCGGCGAACCGGCCAGTAGATAAGTCCAGTTCGAGTTCCTATTTTTAAAAAAAAAAATTTTAAAAAATTTCTTTAGAATTTCATATTTATAAGCCTAAAATCTTCAATCTTTCACTGGTTTGGCTCTGATCTGACCCACTGACCCTTAACTCAGTACCCCGATCGGTTCAGTACCCGGTCCGGGTTTTAATACCTTGATTAATATAGATACAAATGTTTTTATTGATCCCTAAAACTTGTGCCCTCAATTTAAGGCAATTTGGTCATTTAGTTAGAATTGAAAATCCTAGATTTCTACTTCAATTCTGACATGAGATTTAATAAATTGGCAGCACCAATTTGTCTTTTTCCATTTTTAATTGTATTTTTCTAGGATTTTCCCAATAATGTATCTACTCCCTCCGGTCCTATTTTATAAACAACTTTCTCTCTCATAGGGCTGGTCCTTTTTAAAAGCAACTTTCACTTTTTGTCTAAAAATATAAGCTTCTTTTTCCTATTTTATCATTATTAAATACTCGTATCTTATATTTATTATCTTTCATACTTTTTATCTATTCTCTCTCCTATATTCTTTTCATAAATATGAGTATATATGAAAAAAAATATAATATTTTTGATACATTTATTATTTTTAACTACCAATTCATTTTATGATAAAAAAAATTTATTTATAAATAGTACAGAAGGAGTATCTATCTATTGATTATAGAAGAGAAGGAGCCAAAGAGGGACGTTGAGAGTCCTTTCCCTACCATCTAGCATGTCCCTCCTCCTGTCGTTACGACTTAATTGTCATAAATCATTTTTAAAAATAATTTTTATATCACCTCTGGGAATCCATTTTTTTCCACTGGTGTAAATCAATTCTAGATATTATTTTATATTTCCCAAAATATTCATGTAAATCAAGTTTAGATATTATTACATATTTCCTGAAAATACTTTATTTTGTATTAAATCATTTTTAAAAATCAAAAAATATTTTTATATTTCCTAATATACTTTTTGAGAAGACTCCTTCCACCCTAATCTTCACCTTCCATACTCTCACCCCCAACACCATTAGCCTCCTACATGTCCTTTATGGTGAAGTTGGTAACCGCAACAAAATTCCTTATAAAATGCCAGTTTCAAAAATATTTTTTTTGGTAATAGTTTTATAAATATTTTAATGTGCTTTGAGTCACCATCCTATCATCTGCCACATCCCTCCTCCCACCATCTAGCAGATAGAAATATCGTAACAACTTGATCGTGATAAATCATTTTTGAAAGAAAAAAATTTATACAATCTAAGGAGTCCCTTTTTTCGATAAAAACCTAAGGCTGGTATGAGGCATTGGGGGATAGGGATTGTGATTGGATTAGGGATTGAGCCAGAATATATCGTTTGGTTTGAGAGACTACGGATAACTAGGAATTGGCAGTACTATGAAAGTGGGATTGCTGCAAAATCACGTCCCCTGGTATTGCGTTTTCAATCTCGACATTACAAATTTTAAAGACAAAAATATCCCTGTTTATAATATTTTCTTAACAAAAATACTCTCTATTAATTTTACCCTAAATTATAACTCATCACTTTATTTCATCAATCTCGGGTGTTCATTGCAATAACTAATTAGTAAGTTAAAATTCAACAAATACTTGAACAGACATCGAACTTATTATCAATTCATCTTAAAAGAATTAGCAAAACAACTTCAACTTCCAGTTCAAATGTCTCGCTAAACACATCGCTAGCATCAGCACTAGATGGTAAGAGCGTTCAAGTCTTCCAGATCTACAAAACTCATCTAACTTTTAAAAGACTGCCTACATGTTTTAGCAAATAAATCGAGCCATCATTCTTTCTTCTCAGTATTGTAGGCAAGATCTCACAGGTAATCGATGATTCTCATCGCACCAATCTTGAATCAAAAAGCGATTGATTGATTAAGTTTGTGATTTAGGGTAGGGGTATTTAGATCTTTTCATAATTAATGGCTATTTATTAAATACGATTAATGAAATCATTCTCTCCAATTATTACCTCATACCAAACATATTTTTAAAACATCAATTTCAATCCCAATCCATCAAAATTCAATATATCGTACCAAACAGATCTTAAGAGTCCTTCCCTTGTCATCCCTCCCTAAAACAACTTGATCATGATAAATCATTTTTAAAAATAATTTTATACGACCCAAGGAGTCCCTTCTATACCTATTGGTTATAAAAACGAGGGACGCTGTGAGTCCTTCCCCTACCGTCCCTCCTCCTGCTATCCAACAAATAGAAATCTTAACAACTTGATTGTCATAAATCATTTTTAAAAATAATTTTTATATGACTTTTGGGAGTCCCTCTTCTTCCCATTAGTGTAAATCAATTATAGATATTATTTTATATTTCCTAAAATATTCGTGTAAATCAATTTTAGATTTCTATGTTTCCTTAAATCCTTTATTTTGTGTTATATCATTATCAAGGTACAAAAAATCGGACCAGATACTGAACCAGTTGAGGTAGTGATTCAAGGATTAGTGGGTCAGATCAGGGTCAACTCAGAGTCAGACAGGTCTTAATTAAAATAATATAATTTAATTAATAATAGGTATTTTTCTGATAAAAAATAGGTATATTTAATTCTGAATATTTTTAATTAATTTTAAAATGTTTTTATAAAAAAATTAACTTCGAAATGTGATTCTAGGGTAATGGAATATGTCACATGTTGAGAATTATATGTAAGTATATATATTATATGCTATTTGATTCAATTAGATTAGTTGAGATTACATTACATTAGTGACTCAAAAAGATCATATCTTATTATAATTTTTTTTAACATTTAACCCAATTTAAAAATTTTAAAATATTTAAAAGTGTTTACCCAATCATTTATTCATTTTTAAAATTTTTTGTTCTTAAAATGTTTTAATATATATTTTATACTTAAGTGAAACTAAAATAACAAAAGGAATATATATGGTTTAAAAAAAGCAATTATATATATAATTAATTCCTGATGGGAGATAGCCCCTATTTCCATGCCTAGAAAATAGAAACCAAGAAACAGTAGCAAAAGAAAACGAGCCATTTGAAAAACAAAACCAAAAAACTTTAATGCAATGTCAGTTTAGCGCGTCATGTTCAAACCTATCATTTTGGAATCCGGATTCTCTCCTTAGCCACTCTCTTCCATTGCCTCTCCCATGCTTAAAATTAGGGGTGTTTAAAGTGTCTCAGTCCTGATTGTTTGATCCCGATCCCGAATATTTTAATCTCGAGAATTTCCCATCCGGGCCGGTATCGGGACCGGAATCAATGGGACCCGGGACGGGTCACACATCTTGTGATCCCGGTCCCGGTTTTTTTTATTTTTATTTTAAATTTTTTTCTTAAAAATTAAGTCATTGTTTTATTTTTGTATTTTTTATCCCATATTTTAAGTTACCATTTGATAAAATGTGTATCACATATTTAGTTAGAATTAAACTATATATATCGTGATACTAATCCTACTATATAATGTATAAAAATAATGACAAAAATGATGAAGGTGATCTTAATAATAATAATAAAATATTATTCTTCAATTCTAGATCAATTTGTGTGATTATTATGGTCTTATTAAATGTTAAATAATTACTTTAAACACTAGATTATAGAAAATTTAATTAAAATAATAATATTTTTTAAAATTAATTTTTTTAAAAAAAAACCAGGAATTCTCGGTTTGATCCCGGTCCCGCCCGGGATTACCAGGACCGGGATGCAATTTGCATCTCGGCCAAAAACAGGGACTGGGATCGGGAGTGGTGGATCCCGGTTCCGATCCTGGATTTGAACACCCTTACTTAAAATAGTGACGTTTTGGATGTAAATAGGAGGGTGTTCCTCTTTTTTATTTTTTTAAGTAACATTAAAGCCCCTCAGGTATTTTTTGCAATAGTGCCAAATGTTCTAAAATATTTTTTTATCCATTATGTAGTATAAAATAATTTTTCAAGAGCACCCAATATCTGACAAAATGCAACCTGAACTATTTTTTCACTACTACTCTGTAGCTTAACGTTATTTTTATCACATTCAGTATCCTAAACTATTTTTCTAGTAGCAACAAGAAGCCTCTAAAATATTTTTCTAGTGGCAATGAGCACCATAAATTTGGCATACTGAGTGTTGGATGGATTAAAATTTAGTTTAAGATATGGAATGCTATTGGAAAAATACTTCTGGGTGCAGCTTGCTAGATACTTGGTGCTCCTAAAAAATTATTTTATGCTACATAATAGACGAAAAAATATTTTTGAACATTGGATATTACTGAAAAAATACCTGAGGGACTTTAATATTACTTAAAAAAAGGAAGGGGGAACACCCTCCCATTTACACCTAAAACGTCACCATTTGGAGTATGAGAGAGGCAATAGACGGGAGTGACTAAGGAGAGAATCCGGATTTATCATATTTGCCTTTCAATTTAGATTTGGGTTTTTTTTTTTTGACCGAAATTTAGATTTGGGTTTCTCTCTCTCTTCTTTTAATCTTTGCCTCTTTGTCGTCACACTCTCATTCACAGCAGTTCAAGGTTTCGACATCGCAAATTTTCAGAGTATTTTCTCCCCGGCAATAAGCTTTCTCCGTTCTTCCTTTGGTGGCCCAAAAATTAACAGCTTTCTTGCTCCAATCTTCTCACAATCTCTTGTTTCCTCCTCTTTTTTTTTTGAATCTCTTTCTTCTTCAAACGTCCTCCCTTACTTCTTCTGCTTATTTATAGAGAGATCTGGCAAGGTGTTGAAGTTTATTTTTTCTAAAAAAATAACCTGGACGACCCTCTTGACTAGATAGTTTTCTCGGGTTATGGTCGAGTTACCCTAGTCTAGACCGATTCGCATCGGGCTACTTGCCCCATGGTTCCAACACTAACCCAGACCTGACATGTGACTAGTTCATCAATTTCCGATTTGAACCAGCCGGTCCGGTTTTTTATACCATGATCATTATAAAAAATAAAAAAAAAAATTTATATTTCTTAAAATACTTTTTAGAAAAGATTTCTCTTACTCCACTCTTCACCCCCCATATTCTTGACCCCGAACGCCATTAGCCTTCCCTGATCATCTATCGTGAAGTCAATAACCACATCAAAGTTCCTTATAAATTGCCAGTTTTAGAAATATATTGGTTTGCTCATGTCACCCTCCCACTATCTGCCACGTCCCTCCTCCCACCATGTGGCAGATCGAAATATCTTAACAACTTGACCGTGATAAATCACTTTTAAAATTAATTTTTATACGACCTAAGGAGTCCCTTTTATGCCTATTGAGTATATAAAATGAGGGATGTTGATACTTGAGAGTCCTTCCCCAACCATTTGGCACACCCCCTCCTCTTGTCATCTAAGAGATAAAAATTGTAACAACTTAATCGTCATAAATCATTTTTAAAAGTAATTTTTACATGACCTTTGGGAGTCCCTTTTCTTCACATTGGTGTAAATCAATTATAGACATTATTTTATATTTCCTAAAATATTCATGTAAATCAATTTTAGATGTTATTATATATTTCATAAAATATTGCCATTCATGTAAATATATGTAACATCTTAAATTTTATTCCCCAAAAATATATTATAATTAATTGAGAAATTCAATAAAACGGCGAATATTCATGAAATTTGGAACTTATGAATTTTAAAATATTCATATTCATAAGGAAATAAGCAAATTAATTCAAGAATTGAATTAAATTACAAAGGTGATAGCAAAATCATAATTTTGTCAATGTAACCCAAGATTAATTATTTTCCAATTAATTGGAGTTAATTTCAATTAATCAAGGAAAATAAAGGAAAATGCATAATTGGAATGTTCTTGGTGGATGTATGCTTGTGACAAGTGTCACATTATGGTCCCTTGATGAGATCAAGGGCTAAAAGGCAAGAAGACCCAAATGATGAGAGGGCATGGCATAAAGTAGAAGGCATGGTTGGAGGTATAGAAAGAGGGATGATGTATTTGACAAGTGTTGAAATCTCAATCCTTGATGAGATCAATGGTATAGGATCAAAGGAGCATTTTAATGAAGTTTTTCTCTTCCATTCCCTTCCTCATTTTCATCCAACACAAGAAGAGAAGAGAGAGAGAGCTCTCAAGTTCTAGAGAGAATGAAGAAGAAATTTAAGGTAAGTGTGATTTCTTAAGAGTTTTCTTGTGATTTTGCTTAGAAACCTTCTCTAAACCTTTCTTCTTCATGGAATCCATGAATTTGAAGACACATTCTTAGCTCAAGAAGAGGAAGAGGAGATGTCTAGAGAGAGAAGATTCAAGATTTCAAGAGGTAACCTTACAAACCTTAAATCTAAATTAGTATGGTGTTGTTGTTGAGGTTTGTGTTCGTTTTTAGTGATTTTTGTCATGTTTGTAAATTTGGAAAGTCCTAACCCTAAGGGGAGGTGCTGTCCAAATTTAGTCTAATTATGTTTAAAATGTGATTAAGTGGTCAAACAAGTGATTAAAGGTCATAAGAAGGTGTTTTATGGATTGAAATCATAAAATTCCATTTTCTCCAATTATTAAAGAATTTAGTCTAGATCTGTGTTGGACAGTGTTGGGACTGGATTTTGGTGTTTTTAATGATTCCATTGTGTTTAGAATAGAAAATTGTGTAGGGTTCATGTTGGGTGTGAAGTGAGAAAAGCCCTATAAAGTGAAATGACAACAATAACCTTAAAGCCCTCACATAGGGGCTGCCAGGGGTAAATATGTAATTGGATCTGGATTTTCATAAAATAGATAGTTCCATTGGATTCAGTGGGTAAAAATAGGTGGGGTTACATTTGGTCACTTTTTCAGAAAAGGCCGAAAAAGTATAATTACGAAAACGCCCCTAAAACCCCAGATTTGGGGCTATCAAGGGTATTTTCGTAATTTGACGGTGAATTTAGTGATTTTGAGCCCGAAAATGGATTTCTTGGGTGAAAATACGTCAGAATTGCTCTAGTCGAAATTTTGGGAAAACGCGCCATCGGGCCAGGTACAGCGGGGCTGGGCCGGGGACCCGGGGACATTTTGGTAAAATTTCACCATAGACTAATATAATCACTAGAAACACTATGGAAGTGTCTAAACGGTACGTTTGATGTTTTAAGACCAAGTACAGAGCCCGAGGGATTGGCACACAAATTAAGGCATGTTATTCGAAGATTAGGGAAGGGCGATTAAGGTAGGGAACTTACCTCTTCTGCATGTATTTGATATTTGTGCTGGTGTATTGATGCATGTTATTGCTTTGCCTGATTATGTGAAATATATATGAATAATTGAATCTCTGTTTTTGTTTATGCTATGGCCATACATATGTTGATTGAAGCATTGAGCACGCAGATATGTCATTGTGTGAGCACGAGTTATGTAATGCAAGTATGCTATGCATTAAACACTTATCTTACATGCATATTGGTATTACTTTCCTATTGAGATTCCCCAAAATCTCACCTTCCCCTACCAACAATTTAGACAGGAAAAGACAGAACGTATACTAAGAACAAATAAGAGAACCGTACAAGGGGATTGTAGTGGTGGAGCGAAGACGGGAAGATGTCTCCATTTCACTGGGATGGATTTAGACACCCACGTAGCGTTGCGAGGCTACGTTAATTGTAATTATCAAGTACGAACCCCTATGGGGAATTTCCGTAATCGTGCACATAATATCAGTGTATTTATGCTATTCCTATATCGCCCACCGAACTGTGTATCATTTTCCGTAAATACTCTGAAATAGGTGAAAATAAAATGAGGGTTTAGATATTATTTTATATTTCCTAAAATATTCATGTAAATCAATTTTAGATATTATTCTTTATTTTTTGAAATACTTTATTTTGAATTAGATCAATTTTAAAAATAAAAAATATTTTTATATTTCCTAAAATATTTTTTAAGAAGATTCCTCTCAGCCCACAGTTCACCTCCTATATTCTCAGCCCCCGACCCCTATATCCGTCTATTGTGAAGTAGGTAACCGCATCAAAGTTCCTTATAAAATGTCAAGAAATATTTTTGTTTGCCTCGGTCACCCTTCTACCATCTGCCACGTCCCTCCTCCTTCCATCCCACAAATAGAAATATCGTAACAACTTGATCATGATAAATCATTTTTAAAAATATCGTAACAACTTTATCATGATAGAAATATAGTAAAAACTCGTAATCAATTGATATCATCGTTCAACATGCGTTATATAATTTATAATAATAAAAATAAAGTACCCTCAATTGTACAATTTAAAATAGCTTAGCTTGTAATTTAATTTGACTAATATATAAATCACTGAATAAAAAATAATTAAAATAAATTATTTTTAAAAGTTTACATTAAAGTGTCTTATAAATTAAAACATATTATAATAGGTTAAAGTATTCACTTGATCCTATAAATTTATAGTGAGTTTCACTTCAATCTTTTAAATTTATAGAATATATTTTTAATCTCTTAATCTTAACACCGTTAATTAATCTTATTAAATGGAAAATGCTAACCCAGAGAATTTAAATTGTGACTATGCAATTAGACCTAATTGATCCTCTGAAGAATATCTAAATAGAGAATTGGATATAATAAATTAAAGCAAATGGACTTGAGTTTTGTAAACTATTATGTTAAGGATTAAAATTTAAAAAATATTTTGTCAGAGTCATCGTTTAGATTCTCAAAGTCAGCATTTTCCTTTAATAAAATTACTAGTATTATAATCACAAAGGAAGTATTAAATTAGGGTAAGTAATTTAGTAAGGTTAAATAATCTTTTTTTATTTGTTAGGGGCACTACACAGTACACACCCATCAATAGAGTATTTAGTTATTTTACTCTCTCATACATACATCCCTTCTTTCCTCAAATTCACTCAATTTTTTTGAGTTTTCGCTAATTCTTTCTCTTTTAGGGGTTATTTGGTTCAACCAAGGGGAGGGGATGAGAGGGGATTTATTGGAGGGGAGAGGAAGGGAGGGATTTTAATATTATTTTGTTTAGATTGATAGAAGGGGAGGAGAGTGGAGGGATTTTAATATTACCTTGTTTGGTTAATTAAAGGATGGGAGATAAAATATTTTCATATGAACAACTTGCCCCTTATTTTATTTAAGTCATTTTTTTAAAATTTTGTAGAATTTTTAATAATTATATAAATAATAATTTGATAATTAATAAAATAAAATAAATATAAATATAATAATATATGTATCCAAAATTATACTTTATATTTATACTTATAATATGTACAATAATAATTATAAATATTATTCTAATAGAACATTGAAGTTCTCAATTCCTCAATGATTCTTTAGGATCATTTACATGGCTTTATATAGAGTCAGGCATTCCCAACTCTTATTACTTTAAAATAACTCAAGTTACTTTACAATTAACTCTAGTTACTTTTTGAGGCAACTTTTTCTTTCACCTTCTTTTATCTTTACTGGCAACTTCCATTCTTGTCTTCTTCTTTTTTTAATTCTTTTGTCTTTGTCTCGCCTCTTTTGCCTTCTTTTCATAATTTCTTTCACCTTTTGTCGTTTTCTTAGTCGGTAGTGTTCTATTGTAGGTAGGGTGGAAATAAGCCAGGCAACCTGACCTATTTTGGGCTTGCTTAGGCCTGACCTGTTAGAAAAATAGGCTAGGCTCAAGCCTATTTGAAGGCTTGTTTTTTTAAATAGGTCAGGCCCAGGCCAATTAGTAGGCCTTTTTGGCCTATCAAGCCGGCTTGTTACCATTTATAAAAAAAAATTTAGTTTGCCCCCAATTCCCTTGCTCTCAGTCTCACAGCTCGGTCGCCCAAAAAAAGTTGGGCTGCCCCAAATTCCCTCACCCTCTAAGTCTCAATTGCCCGTTCTCTCTATTTTTTTATGCTCAAAACTCTCAAGACTCTCGGACAAAAACAAATTGAACAATAACCCAAGTGATTCTCATTTCTTAGACAAACACCGACTCTCACTCCCAGTCTCTCACTATCACTCCGTGTCTCTCGGAGTCTCAAGGATCAACTCTCATCTCAGATTCTTCATCTTCGCCTTGATCCTCTTCTTTTCTTCGGCTTAAGCTATGATTCTTGAACCATCGAACCCAATCCCTAACCAGTCACCCTTTCTTCATCTTCGTCCTTCCTCCGAGAGTCGCCGATGCTGAAATCTCTCCATGGCTGTCCTTCCTCCGACTTGAAGTCTCTCTTCCTTGGTGGGCGGTTGGGAGCAAGGTTTGTTTCTCCAGATCTCGTTCTGTTTGTGTTAGATTTATTGTTTTATCAGTTATGTGCTCTGTCCTTCCAGATCTCTGCCCATATTTCATATTTCATATAATGGACAAACCAAATAATGTATGAACTAGTTGAATTATTTTTTTCTTTGTTTCTCCAGATCTCGTTCTTCAATTTTTATCGATTATGTGCTCTGTCCTTCGGTTTGCTATGTTGTAAAATTTTTGTTTCTAGTAGTAGCTATATTTCGTCTCTGTTTTTTTAAAAATGTAAACTAATAATTATGTTCAAATGAATTATTAATATAGTCCCTGTTTTTGGCCTGATTGACATAGGCCTGTTTTGATTCCTGTAACATGTTTCCATCACTATTTCAGTTTCAGGCTTTCTTAACAGGCCACAGGCCAGGCCAAGCTTAGGCTAAAAAAAAGCCTCTAACAGGCCACAGGCCAGGCTCAGGCCATCTTGTCACTAAACAAGCCTGGCCTGTTAGGGCAAAAGCTTGGTCTGGCCTGTTTCTACCCCTAATTGTAGGATGCTCATGTTTGTATTCAGCTCCTCATAATCTTTTTCCATTTTTTCCTCGTCACAATAATTGCATTTGCGCTGTGTATAATCTGATAATATTTGGCATATTTTTTTCTTGGTTTCTTGTGGATTGTCCATTTTGTTGAACTTTGTTTTGTCATACCATTGATGGAAAAAAAATTTCTTTTTTGTTTTTTGTTTTCAATAAAATATATGCATGTTGTTGGTCCCATATAATACACTCATTGAGCTTCTTCTACAGCTAGTCCTATTCATTTCCTGAAATATGATGTTATAGTCTTGGGCTCTTATGATAGAGGCCCTATACTAGAAGTCTTCTTCTTCTTCAATATCTTCTTTCTCTTCTGGCTCATGCTCGATTGGCTTCTTTATAGTTTCAAGCCTTATGAGATTTATTGGTGGATATAATTTATCTGGAGTCACCTCAGCTATTGTTGAGTAACACCTTATAAAGACTTTATACTAGGTTACAATGCCAAAATAATAAGGTGAAGTTTTATAAAGTTTATGATACATAGAATATATAGGATAAATCAAAAAGATAAATATAGATTAAAAGAAATTATACAGAATAATATGGAACAATTACCTATGGTCTACAATCAGATTATTAGGAATATACATAATAGAAAATATTTTAAAACAAAAAAAGAATTATTATCAAGAATATAAAAAGCAAAATGAGACCCTTGAACTACATCCTAGTTAAATTTAATTACCAAAAGTGTAGATCTAGAAAGTATCATGCATTAGTAGATACATGAGCAAATTTAACAATAGCAAAATATAATGAATTACCAACAAAATTATGGAAAAAAATAGAATATTAAGAATGAAAAGTGCAGGAAAAGAGATGCATATGATAGAATTAGAGACAAAAAAATATAAACGTACAGATCGGAGAATATGAATTATTAATCCAAGAATTAAACCAATATAATGAACCATCGTGTGATGTAACATTAAGACTATATTTCTTAGAACAATATCATCCAATACATATGATAAAGAAAGCATTAATATTAACATCTCCTTATAAACACGAAGCATGGGGAATAAGGATAACTAAACCATATAAAAGAAAAGATGAAAATTTTCAAAATAAAATAAATGAAAATGAAGTACAATTTTTACAACACAACCAACTAGTAGAAATACAACATATGCTACCTATTTTGGCTATTATAGAAGTAAAAATAATTAAACAAAGACTTTTAGATAATTATAGTGATAATCCATTAATTCATTGGAATAAATATAAACTTTTAGCAAAAATAGAATTAAAAGATAAGAAAGAACAAGATAAGAAAGAATTCATAATACATATTAATGAAATGAAACAATATAATTTGATAAGAGAAAGTAGATCTAAATATTCATCACCTGCGATGATAATTATAAAACATAGTGAAGAAAAAAAGAGAAAAATCAAGAATGGTGATAAATTATAAAAAATTAAATGATTTAGCAATAAGAAATAGGTATCCGATCCCTAAAATGGATTTATTATTTAATATAATAAGGGGAAAACAATGGTTAGTAAATTTGATTGTAAATCAGGATTTTTTCAAATAAAATTAGAAGAATAAGAAAGTAAAAAATATATAGCCTTTAGTACATCGAAAGGATTATATGAATGGAATGTATTATTAATGGGTTTTTCCGTTTTTATAATAGTCCTAGTATATTGCAAGAATATGTGTCAAAATTATTAATACCAATAAGAGATTTTGTAGTAATATATATTGATGATATATTAATATTTTCTAAAATTAAAGAAGAACATGAAGACCATTTAAATAAGTTTGTAACATTAATAGAAGAAAAAAAGGCTTAAATATATCACCCACAAAAGGTTGAATTAAGAAAAAAAAATTCCTTTTTTAGGACAAATAATATCACCAGATGAAATATATATAATTGCAAGGACATATAAGTAAAAAAGTTTTAGAATTCCAGAAAATTAATAATAAAAAAGAATTACAATATTTTTTAGAATTAGTAAATTAAGCTAGAAATTATATACCTAATTTATCAAAATTAACGGCTAAAATATCTAAGTTAGCAAGAGAAAAAACTAGCTGAAAATGGAATAAAGAAACTCAAGAAATAATACAAAAAAAAAATTATTGTGCCAAAAACTACCAAAATTAACTATACCAATGAGTGAAAATATAAAATGGATTATATATACAGATGCCTCAGATAATTATTGAGGAGCAGCTTTATATCATGAAGATAAGGAAAAAAAAGAAAGAATAACAAGATATGCAAGTGGAAAATTTAATGATGCCCAAAGTAGATATTATTTTGATTGCAATGAATTTTTAGCAGTAGTAAAAGTAGTAGAAAAAATTTGAATTATTTATAGTAAACACAAGATTTATAATAAGAACATATAATATTCAAGTTAAAATGTAACACCCCAAATTTTATTTACCAAAATGTATTGTAATTATTGGAAGTAGTCAATGAAATAAAATGGTGAATTTTGAAAAATGTGATTATGTTGTTAGTAAGTTTTTCGATGAGGTAGTGATTTTGAAAAACCAAATGATGTTCAAAAATTATGAAATTTTACAAGGTAAAAATAGTCATCCTAAACTTTAATTTGATATGTAATGGGTAATTTTTGGAGTTATATGTAAAGAGTTATGAATTTTTGAAGTTAGCCAAGAAAAACTATTGATTTTTCTGGAACAATATTCAAAGAATTTAATTCTAAAAATTTTGTGCTTCCAATTGGCAAAGAGCTATATTTTTATTTGAAACTAGACTCAATAAGGGTTTTATAGCTTTGGAATCACTCAAATACAATGCTTTCAAATTTAGTTATGATTTTTCAAAATTTGGGCAAAAAATCTGCTAGAATTTCAAATAAATCCGGAAATGGGGATTTGAAAATTAAATAATTAGAAAAATTAAGGGATAATTACAAAAGCTATTTCTATTTCTCTTCCTCTTTCCCTTCATTTCCATCAGTTTTTAGTGTCCAAGAGAGAGAGAGCTTGCTTGATTTCTAGAGAGAAGGAAGGAGAAAACTTACAAAGGTAAGTGATTTCTTCGGTAAATTATCTCATAATAACGTGTGTAACCCTTCTCCTAAACTTCTCCTCCATGTGATTCAAGGTTGTTGAAGCAAAACTTTTGAAGTTTGAGAGGCTAAGGTTTCGGCCAACAAGAGAACAACAAGAAGGAGCTAAAGGTAACTTTATAAGTTTTAATCTTTGGTTGTTTAGACTACTATGGTTGATTTAATCAATGAATTTCTAGTTAATTTGTTGTGATAGTGAAATTTGAGAAACGTTGACCTCTAGACGTTATGCTGTCAAAATTGAGTCTAAATAATAGTTATAATGTAATTAAATAGTTAATAGAGTGATTAGAAGTAATTAGGAGCAAATATGTGGAGTTAGAATTGAAAAACCTCAATTTTTTCAGAGAATCTTGGGATTCGGCCAGCTGTAGTTCAGGGGTTTAGAGTTTAATTTTTGGTGTTCTGATGATTCCATTGTGCTCAGGAGGGAAAATTAGGTGGGATTACAGTTGAACACTTTTTCAGAAAATCTCTAAAAAGCATAATGACCAAAACGCCCCTGAAACCCTAAATTAGGGGCTGCCAAAGACATTTTTGTCTTTTGTCAGTGAATTTGATAATTATGAGGCTGGAAATGGATTCCTTGGACAAAAATATATAAGAATAGCCTGGGTCAAAATTTTGGGAAAAAGTACAGTTGGATCGGGTACAGTGGGGTCGGGCTGAGTCCGCAGGGGCATTTTGGTAATTTTTTGATATAGACTAATATAACCACAAAAAACACTATGGAAGTGTCTAAAATGGTACATGAATAAGTTTTAACATAATTCTTGTACATTTGAAATTTTAGGACCCGATTGATAGCCGAGCTGTGACACGAACTTCGAGGAACGCTATATAAGTCTAAAAGGGTTTAAGGTAGGGGACTTACCTTACTTGTATGTATTTAATACATCTGTTTGTATAGTGATGTATGTGATTGATTTACTTGATTGTGTAGAGCATATTTGAATAAATGAAGCTCTGTTTCTGTTTTTACTGTGGCTATAATTTTGTTGCATGAAATATTGAGCATGCAGAAATGTTATTATTGAGTATACATATAGTTAAAGCTAACATGTTATACATATAACATCTATCATGCATGCATTATGATATCTGTTTTCTATTGAGATTCTCTTGAATCTCACCCTCCCCTGCCAACAATTTAGACAAATGAAAATAGGAAGTGTACTGAAAGTAAAGAAGAGAACCCTACAGGAGGAATGCAGTGGTGGAACGAAGATGGGAAGATGTCTCCGTTTCATTGTAGCGAGTTTAGATACCCTAGTAGCTCTGTGCGGCGACATTGATTGTAATTATTACGTATAATCCCAGCAGGGGATTTCCATAATCGAGTACTTTTTATCAGTATATTAATGTTATTCCTGTGTTGCCCACCGAACTGCGTATCGTTTTTTGCAAATATTTTGAAAAGAGTGAAAATAAGATAATGGTATGACAAAAAATGTGGTTAAATAAAGGAGTGAGAAATAATAAATTAAGTAATAAAATGTTAATAAAATGGCAAAGTGATTTATCTTATTATGATTATGAGGTAGAATATATTAAAGGACAAAATAATCTTGTAGTTGAATATCTTAGCAGATGGAACGAGGAAAAAGAATGACAAATAATGAAGTCTTCCAAGGGATCTCCAACAATGGAACAACTAATAATGAAGGTCAATATTCTGGAAATGAATATGAACTTTCTGATCAGCCAAATATCCACGAGCATGCAAAATGTATCCAGTTCTATTACAGACCTATATTCTCAAATTGAGCAACTGAGTACTGACAAATAAGGTGGAGTCGACTGAAAGACCTATACAAGATAAGAAAGAATTCATAATGCATATTAATGAAATGAAACAATATAGTCTAATAAGAAAAAGTATATCTGAATATTCATCACCTGCGATAATAGTTATAAAGCATAGTGAAGAAAAAAGAAGAAAATAAAAAATTGTGATAAATTATAAAAAATTAAATGATTTAGCAATAAAAAATAGGTGTCCAATCCCTAAAATGGATTTATTACTCAAACTAATAAGGAGAAAAACATTATTTAGTAAATGTGATTGTAATAGAAAATAATTACAAATATTATAATATTTTATATATATATATATATATATATAATAACAATAAAAATAATAATCAATATTTAAAAATGAAAAGAGGGCTGGAACGCCTTTCTTCCCCATCTTCGATTCTTCATCAAGAGCATGGAGCCTACTAGTATATGCCAATGGAAGATAAATTTTGAGTTTGAGATTTTTCCTAGGATTATGTCGGTTGGGGTTTGGGAGAGACAGAGGAGCTGTCCAAGCTAAGGGTCTACTTGGTTTGAAGGGCGGGGAGGGATTTTATTCCCTTCCCCTTAATTGGCAACAAATTTGTTTTGAAAATTTCTCTTCTTCTACTCAAAATTATTCCCACCCCTCTAAATTGGAGGAATTTGGAGGGGAGGGGTAATTTTTTAGCATGATGAGACTATTTTATCCACAAAATTTTTTAATATTCCCTTACTATCATTTCAATATGTCATAGGGTCTGTTTGGGAACTTATTTGGTGGCTAAAAGCCCCAAAAGCTCATTTGGTGTGTCTGAGAGAGCGTTAGTGATAGCTGGGCTTCTGCAAAAAATGGAGCTATTATTATATGGAGATCAAAGCTGCTTTTACTCAGATGGAGATAAAAAAAAGTCACTTCTGCCATCATCAATCCAAATACAAATCACATCTACAATCTGACTTTTTTTTTATATGACTTTTTCAAAAACTCATCTACAAAAAAAGCTCATTTTCTACCGATAATCTAAACAGGCACATAATGCGCTTTCTCCCACCTTCACTCCAACTTCTCCATTGACAGCATTTAAGATCCCTGCCCATTACTTTTATGACTGGACTCTGAAGCTGCTTTTGAGCCCATGCTTGTGTGATCTCCCAATTAATTCCTCAGCCTCACCTTCAATCAATCCACTCGGCAATTTGTTTCACATAGTTCACTTATTTTGGAAACTTTTGCTTCAAGCATAGTTTTTGAAGAGGAGGACGTGTTCGAACAACATCATGTAGGAACAAGTGTGTCGAGTGGCTCTGATGCTTGCTTCTCCAGCTTGGGGGCGGCAATGGGAAAGTATCAAGGGCAGGGGAAGATGGTGATAGAATAGAAAGGAATATTATAAATAATAATAATGATTATTTTTATCATAATAATATTTATCATTTCAGTATTATATATATTATAAGTATAAATATAATTATTGGAGGTATATTATTATGTATAATACTATTAATTACGTTTAATAATTATTTATTTAATTTTTGATAATTATAGATATATATATATATATATATATTATATTTATAATTATACTTTATGACGCATTTATGAAGTTTTAACAAACAATTTAAATAAACTAAAGGTAGAGTTGTCCATATAAAAATATTTCCCCTTTTTTCTTTTGAACTAAATAAGGTTATGTTAAAATCCCTTTCCTCCTATTCATCAGCAGACCAAGGAATGGAAGGAGTTAGACAAGGAGTGATGAAGTGAGAGGAATGGATAAAGGCACCGCAATGTATCTTCCCCTTTCACCAACGATGTCTCTTCCCAGAAATCTGAACTCTTTGATCAGAAGATTTTGGAGGTGAGGGAGATGGTTGCGGCTATGGGTTATCGTGAAGCACAATGGTGGCCGGTGGGAGTTGAGAGGATCTCTGATGCTGGTTGGGAAGTACGGATGAGGAAGATAGTCAGAAGAGTATTGTGGAAATATTAAAAACTTTCCAGAGCATAATAATCACACCATGCTAAAATATTAGCTAAAAAATTTTTTGCTACCAATATTACATGTGAATGATTCTACTATCTCACCGCCTGTCCGCCGGAAGATTCCTCCACTCCCGCCACCTTAGTCTCACAGGAAAAAGCCCCATCCACATAAACCATAGTACCAAATAGTGTCAACGATATTCATCATTAACCAGTCCTTAAGGCTGCTTTCCCAAAACCTGGTATTAGACGCTAAAACACCAAGGTTTGTTAATATCTCTCTAGCACGTATGCAATCTCTAGACACATGTGACGTAGTTTAACCTACCGTGGAGCAGAATTTGCAAGAGCCATCATAATTATAGTGATTCATTTGTTAGAAGCCGGTCATACATTGTTAACCACTAATGCGTTTTACACCTTTGCGGGGCTTGGAGTTTCCAAGTTTTGAGCCAGTTGTGAACAATGCTTCTGATTACTATCATCATTCATTTTTTATATAGACTTAATGTGTTAATTAAATGCATATTTGTGTTTCCTTTTTAATTATACATAATGCTTTCCTCCCTTTTCCTTTGTCATGCCCCTTCTAGGTTGGTTCTCGAATTTTCATATATATATTTGTTTGGGCATTTTTCATAATATTTTTATTGATTTTATATTAAATTAATTCAAAACAATAAAAATACTGCATCTATCTATAATCAATTAGGATAATCAAATATGACAATATAGGTTTTTTTTTCAATTTAGTTAAATTTGGGTAGATCAGATTTCTGTATTTAGGGGATTGGCAAGCATAATTAAAGACGGAAGATTGCGCATAACGAAGATGATCTCAAAAATAAGGAAGGTCCATTTTTTATACAAGTCAAAATACGCAGAAAATCATGATAAGGTTTGGAGGCTAAAAAAAGTAGCATGTTCTCTGAGAAATCCTTAATATATTAAAGTCTACTTAAAGAAATAACTCAGGAGGCTTTATAAAAGAAGAGTCTAGAGGTGAGACTTGAGAGAGCGCTTAATAAAAATCAAGATGCTCAAATAGAAATCAAGAAACCTAATTATGAGGTTCAATCTTAACTGCTCTAAGAAATCCTAAAAGCATAATTAAGAAATCTAACCGATACAGTTCTCTTTCATCTTTAAGAAAGAGGAAAACTAGCCACTCATTTGGCTAGGAGATTAGGACATAACATGACTTAATAGAAGAAAGCAAGAAAAAAAAAAGGATGAAGAGGAAACAAACCATATGAATGGCGCCAACAAGAGAGTGGATGCTATTTGAATTATGATTGTATTTGTGTGAATTAGAAGTCAAAGAATTAGAGATTAAGTGTTGAAAATTCAGAGCCAAAAGATTTTTATACCTTCATTATCTTAGGGGCTGCTTGGTACAAGGGGTTTAGAGAAGGGAGGAAAGGAAAAATTTTTATGACCTTGATTTTAAAAAAAAAAAAATTGGAGAAGTGATGTTGGAAGTTTTTAGTTAATTTTTTTTATTCTTTTATTTTACATCTTATCTTTATTAAAATTTTATAACTTAACTTCTCCAATTTTTTAAAATCGAACTCATAAAAAATTTTCTTCCCCTCCATTTCCCTCTTACCAAACAGACCATTTTAAGGAGTTTTCTCCATCGTTATCATACTCATTATTATATTTGGAGATTTTATGAGTCGCATTAAATATTTTATAGTTTACCATAATATGTGATTAAATGTTGCTTTCTATGATTAGATTGAAGCTGTTAATTGACTAATTGTTGTTACTTTTTTTACTTTAATTCAATAATATCATTGAATCTTATATATGAACGCCTCATCACGTACAAGAAAATTTTTCTCAATGTTCTCCCGTGTTCACTTAAATTTTAGTGGCGCCTTGCAAAATGATGTGCATTGGCTGCTTAAATTTTTTTCCAATCATTCATTCATTACAGAACTAATGTTTTATTACCTTCCCACTCGATCCTCGGATTACATGATATCTTTTTAACTGTATAAGTTTATCATTTTGATATAATTCGTCTTTTTATAAAAGAATAATATTCTTGTTGGCTGCTTTTCATGCTTTCAAGTGCATCATTTCCTACTTTTTTTTTTAATTTATATTGGAAATATAACCAACGGGGTAAGGTCTTGAAGGAACTAATCATCCTTCAGGCGAACCAATATTCAAATCTTTACTAAAAAAAAGTGGCCACATGGATTTAGCACATGTCAGTATTTTAAATAGGATTGCATTCAATAATAAGACATTTGAGGCTTAGCGCAAAAAAAAGCACGACAGAAATTTACCAATCAGCCTCAAATAGCTCGTTTTAAGCATAATTGGACTGTAGCTGTGGCTGTAGCCTGTAGGAGAATTCATGGCTTTTTGATCTTTCTCCTCATTAAGATTAATTGCCACGATAAGGTGTATCTGCTATCTAGAATATTTTTTGTCAACATATCTATAAATTAATTAAAAGCATGCTAACAACTTGATACAAGTAAAAGCAGCTAGTATTTGTTTGGGGGGGGGGGGGGATATTAACTACCACCTATCTACGCTACAAATTAAATGGGGATTGAGTAAAATTTTAAAACTTTAATTTGTCCTATAAATAGAACGGCGAGAAGTGTGTATATATAATATTTCATTAATGTACTTTATACCTTTCTAATGTCGAAATTTGATTCCTATAAGATGTTCCTGTGAAAAAAATTGAATATATAACTCTGTATATTCATATTTAATTTGTAGGATAATGATAAAGAATAGCAATCATTGGTGCTCATTAAACCGTTTATCGACCTATTTTTTTCCCAATCTCTCACATGTCAAAAGCAGAATAAACATTATTTTTTTAAATTCAGTTTTTCTTATCTATAATGGGCTGATTAATCATATATGATAAATTTATGATTTGACTCGTCTTCGGATAACATATAACGAGCTCAATTATTGACACTTCTTACATCGCATCTCTCGAATACAAAAAAAATCATATTTCTCATGCTCTAGTCATCGATTTGTCCAATACTCCAATGTAATAGAAGTAGGTATTGTTCATTTTCATCGGCAAAAGAAAAAGTACATGGGAGACACAAAGACACGTCGATTTCTTGTCATTTTTATTGACTTTAGGGGGGGCACAAAACTGAAACGAAAGTCAATGCCCTTGACATTATGAACTCAAAGCATTTAAATTTGTATAGATTCACTTCATGTTGATGACAGAGTAGCCTATCTTTCACACACATTTTTAATGGAGGTTTCGAAGGAGAGATGGAAGAGAAACCTGATCGTGAAGGCATGCCAGCGTTGGGTTACTTGGGTGTCAAGAAAGAGAGGCAAAAGGGGATGTTTCTCAGTGTATGTTGGAGAAGAGAGAGAGAGAGAGGTTTAAGGTGAAGACGGAGTTAGTGAATCACCCACAGTTCAAGAAGCTTCTAGATGATGCAGAAATGGAATACGGGTTTGTAAGTGATGGCCCTATTTGGCTTCCCTGTAGCGTGGAGTTGTTCTTCAAGGTGATGGTAATGATAATGGACGCAAAAGAAGAAGAAGAAGAAGAGAGCACAGTAAGTGGAAGAGGATTTTCAAAGGGCTATTATACTTCTTCGTTTGCTCTGTGTAGTCCTTCTCGTCTTCTTTTCGATTTGAATGCTTGTCATGATCATCAAGATAGTGATGAGCCTCGTTGTGCTTATCAATTGCTTGCGGGTGATCCTCACTGCTCAAAGTAAACCAGTTTCTTCAGAAGAATTTTATAATCTGTCTAGTTCATAAGCAGCGTATATGTGTTTGTTTTGAACACGTAGAGTTGCATATATACATGGGTGTGTAGCTAATTAACTGTCTTTAGAACTTCTATTACGGTTTTTGAAATATAAAGTTGTCGTTTATTGCACTCATGAGCTAATTTAAAAATTAATCTGATCTTTGGTGTAAGAGCTCAACTATTTTATCATCTTAACATATAAGTTTTTTATATACTACCTATATATATTAATTGTACGTAATTAAAGGAAATACTTTTATCACTTAGATTTGTTTTTAATATAAATAATTAAAGTGGTACTCCCAGTCCTTAATTAACATTAGACATATTTAACTAATTTGATTATATTAAAAAAATTAATTAGTTAATTATTTAATATAACATGTATTTTTTAAAACACTCTAGTCATTTTTCTTAATTCCTTTTTTCCCCTCTTCTCCTTGATTATTATTTTGTTTCGATATTCTTAATTATTATTGAGGGAGTATCAATATAGGTAAATTAGGAAATTATTGATAAATATAAAAAATATATCTTATATTTGGGACTAAAATCAACTCTTCAAATATATCCTATATTGAAGATCGGAGGGAGTATTTTAAAAAATTCAGCGCATATTTTTTTTTGTAACTGACTAACTTAACTATTGTCATTAATATCTATATATTATGTAACTTCTATGTTTAAAATAAAAAAGTATTATTATTTATTTAATTTGTTCATGACAGGCTACACCAATGGAAAGTGTTTTCGCCTCGCGTTGCCGAGGTCATAGGTTTGAACTCGAAAAGCGACATGATTTTATTGGTATGTGTTTATGTTGCTTGTTAAAAAAAAAAGTATTATTTTCAGGTAAAAAAAAAAGTATTATTAACGTCACTTGGGTGAAATAATTAAAGGTATGCGATTTAGATGTGGGTGTGTGGGTGTGTTTGTTTTGTATATGAGCATTTAGATTAGGACCTTTTTCTGTTTCCTTTTCTTTCTGGGGTGAAATTGGCCTAAAACAACTTTTTTTTAAAAAAAAAACTCATAAGAAAGGTGAATATATATTTAGCAAAAACTTTGAAAAGTTTTGTCCAATTCAATTCGATGAGTGCTTATGCTTATTGGGATCAGGCTCAGAGTAATGGTTCACTTTTTTTGTGTACTCAACGCACGTGTAAGTGTGAATGTAAATGTAGAAGCGCGTGTATTTTCAACGGGGGCTGGGGTGGCCAACTACAAATTTGACTCTGCCATCAATCAATTTTTAATTCCATAATTTAATAATTCAGGTTCAATAGTCTCCGTTGGACACGGCCCATTGTTGAGTAGAATCGCCCACATATCAACGTGATATAATCAAACTAATTTGTGCAAATATTTATAAATTTTAACTGAAATACAATGGGATGTAACTTTTTTAATGCTTTTCTTTATTAAGAACATTTTTAACACTACTTATTATTTTAAAATTTCAATGCAATATTAATTATTCATTTTCAATTATAATATTATCTCTCACAAAATTCAGAAGTTGAAGGCATCACTATTTGCTAACTAAATTGAATTAGGAACATGTTAAGAAATTAAAGTTAAAAAATTGTCACACACACACACACACACGCGTATATTTACACTAGTATTATAGTTATGTTTTTTAACTATCATATGATGTGCTAAATACTCCCTCCGATCCTAAATATAAGATAAAGTTGATTTTTTTGGGGAGATTAAAGAAGCTAATTAAATTACTTTAGAGTATTTATATTTTTATTTTTTTTCTCAAAACTAAGTAGTTTGACTAATAAATTAATATATAATATAAGGATACACAACATATGATATGATTAAATAACTTATTTAGCTTCATTAATTTCTCCAAAAAAAGTCAACTCTGTCTTATATTTAGAACCGGAAGGAGTACTAAAAAACGAGTATTGGAAAAGCCCATGTATACAAAATGCAAGTGGTGATTTTATAAAAGTATATGCTGATTATCTTCAAAGTTCAAAGTGACCTGAAATAACGCGTACGCGCAAGAAATTAATTAACATGTAAGGGGAAACAAAGAGAGGCTGGGAAAGAACAAATTACTGATAATCACGCATGTGACATTATTAACATCGTCTATGTTCAACAGTTACAGTTTTTTAATCCTTCCACTATCAATAATTCAACACAAACTATCAAATCATCAAGTAATGTGTGCGTGTGTGAGTGATAGTTACATAGAAATGAAAAGCCTCGATTCTCAATAATTAGCAGGGTTGAAGGCTTCAACAAAATAGTTTAAAAAAAATGAAAGAAAGAAAAAGTATAGTATTATTAGAAAAATACCTTAAATTGACCCAAAAGTCAAAACCACACTTAAATATGATTTAATACTGAATTAACGTATAAAATATTGCAAATGGAATTTTGCCAGCCTGTGTGCTTTTTTTCATATTAACATGTGTATTTCCTTTGACTAAAAAGTCACGGAAAAGTTAAAAATGGTTAATGTTTATTGACTGAAATTTTCGATTCCTTATTAAAAGAAAACTCAAATTCCTCCTCATTCAAAATAAATGGGTCTTGTATGGTCAAAAATTAAAAAAAAAGAAACAAGTGGGACATTCGGATTTATTAATTTATATTTTTAATTCAAGATCAAAAGTTTAAATTGATTGGTGTCCTTAATCAAACCTTATCATATTCTGCAATCTGGCCAACATAGATATTTATTTAATTAGTTCTTGAAATATAATAATATTACTGCTCGTTCAATCAACAGCTGAAGCTGACCTTCATCATAACAGAGGAGTGAATAAAATGGCCTAGCCGACCAACAGAAAAACGTGCTTCTAAACTATTTAATTATTACTATTACTATTACTATTACAGATGAAATGTCTAATTCGTTGATTATTATTCTTCAGCTGCTGCGTGACCCCTAACGGCTTACACATTACTTGTATCCAAACATTTGACTTTTCAATTATACTATCTCCAATCCTAATTATAAGACTTAGTTAACTTTTTTTTAGAAAGATTAAAGAAGCTAAATAAGTTATTTAATCATATTATATGTTCAGTATGATTAAATAAGGTAAAATTACACTCAAGTTTCAAAAAAGAAGAGAAATGAAAATATAGTTCCTTGAAATTGTAAAATGAAAAAAATGATCCCATAAAGTTGTCAATACCCGCTCGTGGAGTTGTCATTAACCCGCTCGTGGAGTTGTCAATGGGTTCATTTTTTCATTTTTGCAATTTTAAGGGACTATTTTTTTATTTTCCTTCTTTCATGAGATTTGAGTGTAAATTTCTCGTTAAATTATATATCAGTTTATAAGTTAGATAAATTAGCTTAGAGAAAAAATGATAAATATAAATACTTTAAAATAATTTAATTAGCTTCTATGATTTGCCAAACAAAATTAACTGCGACTAGTAGAGCTGTTCGGGATCAGGACATGATCGGGAAATCTCATTTCCGATCCCGATCCTGAGAAGGATTAGGGAAGGGATTTGATTCCCGATCCTTAAAATTTCCCATATCGAATTCCCGAGATGGGGATCGGGAATCTCCTGAAGTCCCAAAAAAATTTTTTGCTAGAAATCCCCAAATTTACAAGATATGCCTGCACAGTTCCAAAATCTTTCTCAGAGACATGAGAAAATTCACATTTGTAACAGAAGGTAAAGCCATGCTAAATTTTTCAGAAATCATATTCAAAGTGACAAACAATAAGATGAATAATTTATTGAATTAATCCTTGAGAGTTGAGACTAATAGACTATCCCTCACCAGACTGAATATACATGAATAATTCCTTTATTTCCCTATAAACAAAGAGAAATGAAATGATTAAATGAAGATAGAGAAAGGCACCTGCTTGGGAGAGGGAAGAATAGAGGCCAAGGAGATAGCGTTTGCAGAGGCCATTTCCCTTTAGTAATGTGCTTCAGCCTTCAGGAAGCTTTAGGATAATCTGATAATTGGAAATTAGGGATTTAGAGAAGAAATACAAAGAGAGGATGAGTGATCAGGAATGGCACGTCCGTCTTCGTTAGGCAGAGGGAGGAGGGAAGGGAAATTAGAGCTCAAAACTTCTAATGACTATGTGGAACTGTCGATATCAATGCTTAGTGGTAGTGCAATGCTTGTTTGAGTTTTAGTTACAAAACCAAAAAAACAACAACATATATAATATATATTATTTCGGGATCATGAAATCTTGATCCCAATCCCAACTTTTTCTTGATCCCGAAATTTTTAGGACATGATTTTACCATCCCAATTTATTTGGGATCGAAATAGAAAGACCGGAATGGAAAATTGATGAACACCCCCTGACAACCCGAGTTAGTAATAACACCCCCTTACAAATTTAATATTTTATAAAATTATTTTTTTATAATAAATAATAAATTAATTTAAATTATTAAATTTTGATGGAATAGTTCGAGTTCGCATAAAATTATCTACAATTACGAACTGTTTGACAGAGTAAATTTATTTATTTTTATATAACAATGTAATAATATTTTTATAAAATATTAAATTTAAATTTTTAATTTTTTTAATCTTGCAATAATGAAAAAAAGGAAAAGAAGGGAAAGGAAAACAACGGGGTAGAAGTTCGTCACCCGTGTTAGTTGCTTGAAGGATACTCCTATTTAGCAATTCAAAAACGAACAGCAGGAAAATTCTAAATGTATAAGAATAGGTCAACGTCCTCGCGTGATTCAAATTAAAGTCCTCATACCGTCATACTTCCCATTATATATATATATAACGTCTTCATGCATTGTCTCTCACGTTTATCTCTCTCTCATCATTTTCCTCTTTCTCCGCCCATACATGCACGTATCGTCGTCTGTGAACTATATCACCAGTGCTCGTGCTTGTTCTTCCATGGAGACTGTGAGAAGAAAGTTCCAGAAGATTAGGGAGAGTTATTGCTGCCGCCGACGACACCAGAGCAGGGTGGTTCCACACGGTTGCTTCACCGTCTGCGTAGGTCCGAAGAAGCAAAGGTTCGTCGTCAAGATCGAGCATGCAAATCACCCACGTTTCGTGTCTCTGCTTCAAAACGCTAACAGTAATGAATATGGCTCGCCCATACATAACCATGGTCCTATATACCTTCCTTGCGACGTTCATGACTTTTCCAAGGCATTAACTGATATGGACGAGCCTCACTCTGATTCCTCGTCGTTTCGGATAGTTCCACGTTGCCTCATATCTCTCATCCGGCGGTTATTAGCTTTTAAGCTCAATCATCGTGGCTTGGACATGTCTTTGTAGTTGGAGAACTCGACTAGCAAAAGGCTGAGACCAAATTTGGAGAAGTGGTCTCGCATTTTGTATCTTATATTGATATTGATGTTTTGTTGTATGTACGTACAGGATTTTTTTGTCTTTATACTCTTTTAACTTTATTTTAATTTCTCTGTTAGCATCCCATTATTCTTCAAATTAGTTCAAATAATCTGTTCCTAAACTTTGTCAGTACTGTTTATTCTATACTCCGATCCCCTTTATTCAAGATAGTTTAAGCCTCAAATTGTTGTTTTTCTTTTAGTAGCGAAACAAAATTGTTCTTTAAAAGAGATATATCACTGTTCCAAATATACTAAGAAAAAAAAATATTTTTTCGATGGACGAAACTGCTCAAATGTGAATTATACAATATAGCAGTAGATTCAAAGATAACTGTTCCAATGTGAACAATCAAATCCAGTAGCGGATCCAGAGACGCATGGCGGTTTAAGCTTAAAAAGCGAAATTTACTTTGAGTGGCTAATTAAACTTTAATTTATAAAAAAAACTTTAATTTATATATTATATATTTAGGATTCATATTATATATTTAGAGAGTTATTTCATCAAGTCTTCTGCATCTGCTCTTTATTTTAGAATTCATATTATATATTTAGGGAGTTATTTTTGTATTTATACCAACAATACTACCATGTAATTATAAATCTACATAAAATTTCATTAAAAAATTAATCTACTTTGAGAGAGAGAGAGAGAGAGAGAGGAGACATGGCAATGGCTATGGGTAATTTAAAAAGTTAGTATAATGGATAATTGGATATAAAAAATTGGTTTGAGCATTAAAATTTAATTAACAATAACGAAAAATTTTAATTGATTGATATTTCACTGAGAGAATTTTAATTTTAATTTTAATTCAAGGATAATGTGGAAAGACTTTGTCAAACACCATATAACAACCTGTAAATAAAAAATTTGATCTCCGCAACTGAATCTTGAGACGAAATTTATTTATTAAAATTTCGTCAAAATTCTAGTTTCCATATATCGGAGCCTTCTTTTGCCTCCTCTTCACAGAATCGGAGTACTCCGGCCCTGACCATCAGACCTCAGGGCTTAGGTCGTCGCCTTTCCGCTATTATCGAAGACGATCGCCTATTCGGCAAAGGTCGATCGGCACATCTGCAACTTGTTCAATACTCTCCTTTATGCATCTCTGGTACACAGCTTTCTCTACCTTTCCTCCTATTTTTATTTCAATATGAAAACACAAACGTATTATGTTATTTCGTGCTTCCCAATAAAAAAAATTGGAATGGAGTAGCGTAGGATGTATTGCATATATTATGTTATAGGCGTATTGCATACACCTATAGTAAGATAAAACCAAGATTTTTATATGGTTAAAAGATAATCACTACTGCATAGTTACAGGCGCAATTTGTCCCATTGAAGGCATACAATTCTAACATAGTATAAAAACAATATCTCTTTGGAACATCCAAACTGAATAAATACCAGTTCATGTGTTGCAGTATCCTTTTTATTGAGTTTTACTAATTTATTTTCATCATTGTAATTTCTAAATCATTACAGGGAGAAGTGACTTTGTAAGCTAATGATGTGGTGGTCAAAAAAAGCAAAGTCAAGTCAAAAGTTAGGTGAGGTAAATGATTCTATATGCAAGAGGGGCATCTTGATGCCCTCCCTAAGAGGGTTGCCCATCCTTCTTTGATTCAATGGCCTCTAGGTAAGACTATTGGTTTGGAAGCAAAGTATAATTTACTTTGCGAGTGCTTTTAGAGGGATGAAGTGGGTGTTATTGGCATTTATGGAATGGTTGGGGTGGGAAAACAACTCTGCTCAAAAAGTTTCACAATGAATTTCTCCCAACCACACAACATGATAAAGTTATATAGGTTGAGGGTGCCCTTCCAGAGGAGGAAGGTGTGGCCAAAATTCAGGAAATTATTAAAACTAAATTAAATATCAGAGATGACATCTGGAAACACAAGACAATAAGAGAAAGGGCTGCTATATTACACAACATCTTGGAGAGGAGGAACTTTCTGCTCATTATAGATGATTTGAGGTTGCGAATTGATTTGCTGGAATTGGGAGTTCCTCTCCCAAAAGATGGTAGATCGAAGATAATAGTTTGTGCTCGTGATAAGAGAATATGTGGGTGGGTGGGAGCAAGAAAATTTATAAAGGTAGACATCCTACCACCTGAAAAGGCATATGAGCTATTTAAAGAGATGGTAGGTGGAGATGATTTCCTCCTGTCGACGCATCTTGCCAAATTAATGTCTGATGAATGCAAATGACTGCCACCGGCTCTTATTGAGGTTGGAAAATACATGTGTCATAAAACTTCAATCAAGGAATGGGAATGGGCTTTAGAAATTTTGAAGTGTTACCCTTCAAGGTTTCCAATTATGGTTGATAATGTCTATCGCTTGCTTGAATTTAGTTATAACGGATTGCCAAATGATTCCTATAAGTCTTGCTTTCTATATTGTTCTTTGTTCCCTAAGGAATATAATATGGATGAAGAAGAGCTCATTTTACTTTGGATTGCGGAAGGGTTTTTAGCTAAATTTGACGGTAACATACATGAAGCAAGAAAGCAAGGACAATATATAATTTCAAGTTTGCTTTTTTATTGGAGGAGGGGAATACAAAAGGATATGTTAAAATGCATAATATAATAAGACATATGGCTTTGTGGCTAGCATGTGAACATGACTCAAAAGATGAGATTCACAGTGAAGGATAATGCTGTGACTAGCTATCCCAACAAGTGGGAGGAAGTAGAAAAGTTGTCTCTTTGGGGCGCAACATGGGGTGCTAGCCCTGTGCTTCAAAATTTTTTTTGAAAAATATCACTGTTCAAATCTCCTTACTTTGTGTATGAGGAATTTTTCAAAACTAGACTTTGAGGCATTCGAGCTTCCAATTACAATCAGAGTGCCAGACATGCCAGACAATAAGTCCTCAAGCAGTCTACTCTCAATAATAGGGAGGTTTGTGAACCTAGAATACTTGAACATTTCTAATTCCTCGATTATTAAATTGCCAGAGCAGTTAAAAGATTTGAAGAAGTTGAGGTACTTGTTGCTGAATGATATCACACACCTAGAATTCCCACAAAAAGGAGTTATATGTACTTTGTTATCTCTTCAAGCTTTTAGTATGCTAGGCAGTCAGAATCCATATTGTGATGAAAGTGTTTTGCTTGATGAGCTTGAAAGTTTAAAACACCTTCAAGACATACGCATTTCTGTCCATAGTTCCTCCTCCTTTGAGAAGATATTGAAGTCCCCAAAACTGCAAAGATGCATTTGTGAATTAGATGCTTCTTGCATTTTAGGTAAAAGCTCGCTCCAAATGTTTGGTAAATTTCTAATAGAAATGTTTCATCTTGAAACACTAGTGATTAGTGATAAATCAAATCCAACAGCGGAAGCTTCTGAAGCTGAGAATATTTTGAGGGGCTTTTTCCAAGGTCTTGAATATACAATCCCTCTTTGCAAATTAGTCATCTCTGAGTGGACAATATTTGATTTGGATTGGCTTAAGCTTGCTCCAGACCTTGAGTATCTTGAATTATACAAGTGTGATTTACTGGAAGAAATTGTGACCGAAGGTTATTGGGTTGGTGATGAACTTGAGAGGTATGTTTTTTGTAGTCTCACTGAACTTATTTTAAAGGACCTATCAAGACTGAGGAGCATTTGTGGTAGAGCAGTAGAGTTCTCTTCGTTGGAGGTAGTTTGTGTGAGGGGTTGCCCCTATTTGAGGAAGCTTCCGTTTAATTGTCACAGTGCATTTAAAAGTCTCAAGCTCTTTATGGGAGAGCCAGATTGGGTTAATCGGTTGGAATGGGAGGACGAAGTTACCAAGAATCTCTTCCTTAAAAAATTTGAACCATTGTAATGCATCAGGTACGAAACATTACTGTCACTTTCATGCCATAATACTTGCATGAAGATTTCTTGAACATAGTATATATATGTGAAGCATGGATGATTTGTTGATAGATTTTTATGGTCCGAAACTGCATGCAAGAATAAAAGGCAACAGTAAAATTCTTAGATGCTTAATTTGAATTTGTTTGAAGCAGGTTTTTGCGGAGGCTTGAGGCTTCTGATTTCATTGAGAAATCCCCTACGCCTTGAAGAAGAGTGAGGCAAGCACTGGTTGTGAATAATGCTTCTGCTTACTATCATCATTCATTTTTTATATAGACTTATGTGTTAATTAAATGCATATTTTCTGGTAAGAAAATTAAATGCATATTTTTTTTTCTTTTTTATACATAATGCTTTCCTCCCCTTTCCTTAATTTGTCATGCTCCTTCTGGGTTGGTTCTCGAATTTTCGTATGTATTTGTTTGGGCATTTTTCATAATATTTTTATTGATTTTATATTAAATTAATTCAAAACACTAAAAATACTGCATTTGTCTATAATTAATTAGGATAATCAAATATGGCAATATAGTTTTTTTTTTCAATTTAGTTAAATTTGGGTGGATTTCTATATTTACGGGACAAGGAATCATAACAACCCAACTTTTGAGAAAAATTAAATGAATTTTAACTAAGCTTCTTTTATTTTATTTATTTTTTACTGCACAAAGAAAACATTATTGTATTTTTTTATAATGCCACGTGCATAAAAGGAATCCTATATGAGAAAGTAAAAGGAGAGGGGGACGAAAACTCACAAAGATACCGATAATGAATAAAAGAGAAAAGCGCATAAAACTTGAAAAAGAAATTGTTCTTGTTAAAAAAAAAAAAAGTATAGCATGTACCGAGAAAATCAAACAAACACAAAACCGTGAAAGAAACGAAAATGTCTCCTCATGAACTTCTTATAGTCAATCCCCAAATTTTTTCACTCTCCAAAGTCTATGGCTCTCTGATAAATCCTTATTTCTATAAAATGTATCCCACCATATTCATATATTTTGGAATGATTTTAGGCAAATTTAAATTTATTAGGAATTATTTGGATCATTAGCCTATTTCAGAAAATAATATAAATCAAAATTAATTATAATATTATTAGGATTAAATTGTTAATATCTTAATTGCCTATTTTGTGATGGATTAATATTTCCTAATATATGATAAATCACGAGCTTATTTAATTCTTACAGATCAAGAAAAAGAATATTATAAGATCCTATGGTGTAGAATTATTTTTAGAAGTTTGAAGAATATGCAATGATTGAGTTTGAATTATGAAAACCAATACGTTTCCTTGTTTTTATTCCAGTTTGCTTGGGAAGCAATTCCAAATCTTTTTATCTCTTCCAGACACTTCTAAACATATCTTAACTATGATTAGTATCATATTCGTTTTATATTAGAAATTTATGATTTTTTGACTTAATTATTGTGATGATATTTATTAGTGTAGATATTCAATTTATACTTTTTATGTTCCACCTTTCTACATCTTTATTATAAATATCAGTTGACATGTATTTTCTTACCTTTTGTCTTGCTAATCAGCATTGTTTTCAAATCCTCCTTTATATTTTTCAAAATATTAAATTGATTTATTTTTTTTAAAAAAATGTTTTAATTACTTTTTTTTACCTTCTTTTCAACCTCTCTTTTTGATTAATTTCAAACTTTCTTCATGATTTTATAAACTTGACAAATTTATTTTTATGAAGGAAAAATATTTTTGAAAAGTATTTGATATATATTTATATATTTATGGAATATATATATATATCGATAAAGTTTATATGTGTGTGTGGGATGTGTGTGTGTATATGAGAAGGTTATTCCTCAACATGGTTTATGTTGAGAAGGCAGCACAAGAACTCAAGAGCCGGTTTTTGGATGTCAAGACACAAACCGAATCTGTACAAAGTATCCAGAGCTAAAAGTGTTGAACAAGGTGAAGGATTGGATTGCGAAAGTTTAATCCTTGCAGAACAATGTTGAGCTTATTTTACAAGAAGGCCAGCTTTGGAGTTCGCTTGCCTGAAAACTTACTTTCCTCCTACAAACTCTATACAAGGCGGTGAGCCAAAAGTTATGCAATCATCATTACTAACGTTACCAATAATCCTTTGGTTAAATTTACACTGGGTAAGACTTTTGGCTTGGAAGAAACCTGTACGGATCTTTGTAGTTTCTATGAGATGGATGAAATCGGAATTATTGGGGTGTATGGAGTAGGTGGGGTGGGGAAAGCAACCCTCTTTGCTTACAAAATTTCAAAATGAGCTCCTCCTCATCACTCAACAAGATACAATCATATGGGTTGAAGGTGCTGGCCCAAAGGACGGTGATGAGGCAAAAATTCAAGAAGCAATTAAGCTTAAATTGAATGTTAGAGACGATATTTAGGAGAACAAGACAACACGAGAGAGAGCTTCCATCCTACACAGAATCTTGAACAGCAAAAAATTTATGCTCATATTAGAAGACCTAGAGCCACAAGTATATTTAGTGGGATTGGGAGTTCCTTCCCCAAACAATGGGAGCTCAAAAATAATTGTTAGTACTCGTAATGAGGGAATATGCTTTCAAATGGGATCAAGAAGACTTGTAAGGGTAGACATATTGCCACCCGAGGAAGCTTTTGAACTTTTTAAAGAGAAGGTGGGTGTAGATGTTATTCCTCTAATCGACACATAAGGAGCTAGCCTCTGGCTCTATGTGTAGTTGGAAAATCCATGGTTGGGAAAATCTCGATCAAGGAATGGAAGCACGCCTTAGAAACCCTAAAGAGTTACCCTTAAAAGCTTCCAGGTGTATCCAATGATGTTTACGGTTCTCCTGAATTTAGTTATGATACATTGCCAAATGGTATCTCCAAGACATGCTTTCTATACTTGTCTCTATTCCCTAAGCACCATTGACAAAGATAGGCTTATTTTATTATGGATTGTGGAAGGGTATTTTTCTGAATATGGTGATATCTATGAAGCTCGAAAACAAGGAGAACAAGTTATTTCAATTTTGAAAAAGCTTGCTTGTTGGAGGATGGGGACACTAAAAGTACACTTAAAATGCATGATGTGATAAGAGGCCTGGCTGTGTTGTTAGCATGTAAGCATGGGGATAGAGTCACGAGACAATTTTTAATAAGGATGGTGCTGCTGGAACTAATTGTCCTAATAGGTGGGACAAAGTGAAAAAGTTGTCACTATGGGGCTCAACATGGGGTACAGACTTTGGGCGTCAACGTTTCTTTAAAATTGTTGATTCTTTAAATCTCATTACTTTGCTTATGAATAATGTCAGAACATGACTTTGATGTAGAGCTTCCAAATGTAGTAAGAGTGTTAGACTTGCAAGGCAACAAGTCATCATTAGACAATTTACTTAAAAACTTTGGAAGGTTTGTTAATTTAGAGTACATGAACCTTTCACATTCATGGATGATAAAATTGCCAGAGCAACTAAAGGATTTGAGGAAGTTAAAATATTTGTTGATGGATGGAATACGTCACTCAGAGTTCCCAAGAAGAGTTATCTGCAATTTGCAGTCTTTCGAGGCTTTTGGTATGATACGTAGCCAAAGTCCATGTTGTGTTGAGAATTTATTGCTTGATGAGCTTGAAACCTTAAACTGCTTTCAAGACATGCTAATACCACCAACTAGGTACTGGCACCCCCTTGCGTGTATTGATACCACTGTTCTTTGATACCGCTGATACCACCTTAATGCCACTGGTACAATCCTGATACCAATATTACGAATGCTGGTATCATTACTGTGTTCCCTAGTACCACCTCTATGTTTACTAGTATCACTACTTTCTGATACCACCAATACCACTCTGATACTGCTGGTACCATCCTGATACCACTATTACGAGAATTTATTGTTCCCAAAGAGGGATTTGTTAGAATCCCTCTTTGGGAATAATAACCTGCTGTAATAATTTCTTCCAAAAAATGACACCTATGTAATTCAAGGTAGTCAAGTTTTGGAGCAAGTTTAAACCAATCCAGGTCAAAAAATTTTCACATAGAGAGGGCTAATTTGCAAAGAGGGATTGTATTTTCATAACCCTGAAAAAAGCCCCTCAGAATATTCTCAACTTCAGAACCCTCTGTTGCTGCATTTGATTTATCATTAGCCACTAGTATTTCAAGATGCTTCATTTCTACAAGAAACCTTCCAAACATATGGAGCGAGCGCTCAGTCAAAAAGCAAGAAGCATCTAATTCTATTTAAGAGCTCACATTGTTAATTTCTTTTCATCTTGAAAGTTCACATGACATATGAATTCTCATTTTCATTAGTAATAGTATCATATCTTTCAAATTTATAAGTAACTTTCTTAAACTTATGACTTTAATTTGAAAAAAAAAACTCATAAGCAAATCCTGCTTTAAATAATATGGTAGATCATAGCTTATAGCAAATCGACTTTATTGCAACTTGCAAGCATTATACCAAGGAAGTGTATAATGCAAACCCACAAACTAAACTATGCACTTCGCGGAATTTAGGAGAATTTTGTATAATTGCTTGATCTTGAAGTTAATATAACAAATGTTCATACCTGTATTGAAGCTGTCAAAGTTCAACATATAACTAAACAGGTTTTACCTTTAAGCCAGAAAGTTGTGATGACGCATCTAACAAATTCTTATATTATTTTTCCCCCTCAGAATGACTTAGTTGGGAATTGAAGGCCTGATTGTTGCCTGCGTTTGGAGATTCAACAAGAGAGATTACTTAATTTCTCATATTTGCCACAAAACTGCTGCACTGTTGTGTTGGGTGCTTTGAACTGTTTCCTTTGGTGTTTGTGTTTGAGAGTTCCTTTGTTATTCCTGTTTTGAAAGCTTGAATAATTATACTTTCATTCTAAATGGCCATAGATATGTCAGCGTGTGATGGGATTGTCCTTTATATTGTTCTACGTCACCAGACAGAAATTATTGTTTGTACTTCTATGAGTTAATACTATATTGCGCCTTTCTAGATTGTTTTTCTATTTTTGGCCATTTTAATACAACATTCTTGATTCCTTCATATATAGGATTTCCTCAATATTATAAGGTAATAAATGCAGCAAATAATGAGATGGGCATATAGTTGATAGTATCGGTGGTACTAGTGCACGCAATAATGATGCCAGCACTCGTAATAGTGGTATCAGGATGGTACCAGCAGTATCAGAGTGGTATTGGTGGTATCAGAGAGCAGTGGTATCAGTGAACCTAAGGTGGTACCAATACCTAGTTGGTGATACTAGTGAACACAATAATGATACCAGCACTCGTAATATTGGTATCAAGATTGTACCAGCGGCATCAAGGCGATATCAGAAAGCTGTGGTATCAATACACGTAAAGGAGGTGCCAGTACCTAGTTGGTGGTATTAGCATGTCTTGAAGGCAGCTTAAGCTTTCAAGCTCATCAAGCAATAAATTCTCAACACAACATGGACTTTGGCTACGTATCATACCAAAAACCTCGAAAGATTGCAAATTGCAGATAACTCCTCTTGGGAACTCTGAGTGACGTATTCCATCTATCAACAAATATTTTAACTTCCTCAAATCCTTTAGTTGCTCTGGCAATTTTATCATATGTGAATGTGAAAGGTTCATGTACTCTAAATCAACAAACCTTCCAAAGTTTTCAAATAAATTGTCTAATGATGACTTGTTGCGCTGCAAGTCTAGCACTCTTATTGCATTTGGAAGCTCTACATCAAAGTCATGTTCTGACAAATTGTTCATAAGCAAAGTAATGAGATTTGAAGAATCAACAATTTCAAATAGGATTGCATCCAATGATTAGGAGTTAGTCCCTCACAACAAGGCGGACTAATGTTTGAATCTTCGTTAAGAAAGGTGGCCACATACATTTAGCACTCAATAGTATTTCAAATAGGATTGCATCCAATAATAAGATATTTGTGCTTAAGGGGAAAAAAAAGAAAATGACAGAAATTTACCAATCAGCCTCACATAGATCGTTTTAAAGCATAATTGTCTGTAGCTGTAGCCTGTAGGGTAACCCAACTATCACTTGTTATTGAACTCAGCCCATATATATGGTCAACTCAATCAGCCTTCAAAATGAATATTGGATGTCCTTCATCTAAAATCCTTTATTTCCTAATTTGTAGATGCCGCCCTATGGGTTTTATTTCCTAATTTGTAGATGCCGCCCTATGGGTGAGTTTTGTATGTATCAAAATTTTCTTCTTGTTCCACAAATAAAACATGAAAAGAAAAACGGGTAAAATTAAATAAACTCACATATATAATATATTTATGTATTGTACGTGTCAACTGAAACTAGAAAATTATTTCCATTTTGGAGTATAGAAAACTAGTTACGAGATTAAAAGTTGAAACTGGCCGGATCGGTCAATAGTCAAAATCTCAAGTTGGTTCATAATTAACCGGCGGTTTGCACAGTGCTGTTTCCTGTGAGCTTGACAGTGAGATTCTTATAGCTTTCACGAAATAAGTGAACCCGGTTTCTAAAAAGATGTCTATCCACCCCCCTTGGTGGTTAAAGAAGTATTCTCCCTAATTCTAGTTATAGGGTAAAGTTATCTAATTTCTCGATTTTTAAAGAGCAGAAATATTCAATTAGTAATACAGAACTTGTAGGAAAATTCACAACTCTTTGATCTTGCTCCTCATTAAAATTAATTACCACGATAAGGTGTATCTACTATCTAGAATATTTTTTGTCAACATATCTATAAATTAATTAAAAGCATGCTAACAACTTGATACAAGTAAAAGCAGCTAGTATTAGGGGGGGAAATTACCTACCACCGATCTACCCTACAAATTAAATGGGGATTGAGTAAGGTTTTAAAACTTTGTCCCATAAATAGAATACAGTAAGAAGTGTATATATACATACATACATATATATATATATATATAAATATTTTATTCATGTATTTTATACCTTTCTAATATCAAAATTTGATTCCTATAAGATGTTCCTGTGAAAAAAATTGAATATATAACTCAGTGTATTCATATTTAATTTGTAGGATAATGATAAAGAATAGCAGTCATGGGTGCTCCTTCAACAATTTGTCAGCTGAGCTATATTTTTTGCCAATCACTCACATGTCAAAGGCAGGATAAACATTATTTTTTTAATTCAGTTTTTCTTATCTACTATACTCTCTGATTCTATTAATAAGTCATTTTTTACCGAAAAATTTGGTTCTATTTATGAGTTAAGTTTTAATGTAATAAATGAGATTGTGATAATTTTGTCTCTATTTATTATACCAATGAAGAAATAATTTAAAAATAAATAGAGAAGAAATAGTTAAAAAGTACTCATTCATAAATGAAGACATAGTTGAAAATTTACCCCATAATCATTGAATTAACCACCTCTTTTTAGTATGTGAGATTTAATTAAAAGAGATTTATAAGGAAGACTAGATTTATATAACGGACTGATTAATCATACCTGACAAATTTATCATTTGACTCATCTTCGGATTTGACCCTTCATACATCACATCTCTCGAATACAAAAAACAAAAAAATCATATATCTCATGCTACGATTTGTCCAATGAAATAGAAGCAGTAATTATTGTTCTTTTTCGTAAACCAATAAAAGAAGTAGGCATACATGGGAGACCCAAAGGCATGTCGATTTCTTGTCGTTTTTATTGACTTTATGGGGGGCACAAATCTGAAACGAAGTCAATGCCCTTGACAATACGAACTCAAAGCATTTAAATTTGTATAGATTCACTTCATGTTGATGACAGAGTAGCCTCTCTTTCACACACATTTTTAATGGAGGTTTCGAAGGAGAGATGGAAGAGAAACCTGATCGTGAAGGCATGGCAAAGTTGGGTTACTTGGGTGTCAAGAAAGAAAGGCGAAAGGGGATGTTTCTCAGTGTATGTTGGAGAAGAGAGAGAGAGGTTTAAGGTGAAGACGGAGTTAGTGAATCACCCACAGTTCAAGAAGCTTCTAGATGATGCAGAAATGGAATATGGGTTTGTAAGTGATGGCCCTATTTGGCTTCCCTGTAGCGTGGAGTGGTTCTTCAAGGTGATGGCAGAGATAATGGACGCAAAAGAAGAAGAAAGTACAGTAAGTGGAAGAGGCTTTATTTCAAAGGGCTATTATTCTTCTTCGTTTGCTCTGTGTAGTCCTTCTCATCTTCTTTTCGATTTGAATACTTGTCATGATCATCAAGATGGTGATGAGCCTCGTTGTGCTTATCAATTGCTTGCGGGTGATCCTCACTCCTCAAAGTAAACCAGTTTCTTCAGAAGAATTTTATAATCTGTCTAGTTCATAAGCAGTGTATATGTGTCTGTTTTGAACACGTAGAGTTGCATATATACATTGGTGTGTAGCTAATTTAGAACTTCTATTACGGTTGTTGAAATATAAAGTTGTCGTTGATTGCACTCATATATGCTAATTAAACGTGTGAGCTAATTTAAAAATTAATCTGATCTTAGGTGTAAGAACTCAATCTATTTTGTCTTCTTAACATATAATTTGTTATATACTATCTCTCTCTCTCTCTCTCTATATATATATATATATATATTAATTGTACGTAATTAAAGGAAACATATTATCACTCAGATTTGTTTTTAATATAAATAATTAAAGTGGTCCTCCTTCCTGTTTATAATATGAGATATATTTACTTAATTTGATTATATTAATTAGTTAAATTAGTTATTATGACATGTATTTTTTAAAACACCTTAGTCATCTTTTTTAATTCTTTCCCCCCCTCTTTTATTTGATTATTTTTTTTTCCAATCTCCTTGATTGTTGTTAAGGGGGTAATAGAAGAAAATTAGGAAATGATTGATGAATATGAAAATGTTTCAAATATTTAGGACCAAAATTAATTCTTCAAATATATCCTGTATTGAAGATCAAAGGGACTATTTTAAAAAATTTAGCACATATTTTTTTATAAATAACCGACTTAATTATTTTAATTAATATCTATATATTATGTAACTTATATGTTTAAAACAAAAAAAGTATTATTATTTATTCAATTTGTTGATGACAAGCTACACCAATCGAAAGTGTTTTCGCCTCTGTGTGTTTGTTTTGTATGAGCATTTAGATTAGGGCCTTTTTCTTTTTCTTTTTCTGGGGTGAAATTGGCCTAAAGCAACTTTTAAAAATTACTCATAAGAAAGGTGAATATATATTTAGCAAAAACTTTGAAAACTTTTATACAAGTTTGATGAGTGCTTATGTTTTTGTTTTTGGGATCAGGCACGTGTCAGTGTGAAGACAGAGGGGTTTCTCCGTTAACTTTCCTCTCCATTAAATGTATTTATCATTAGATTAAATATTAATAGTCAAAATTTATCATGATATATTTTTATTATAATAATATTCTTTATTATTCTTAAATCTTAACTATTAAAAATTGATCTAATAATAAATACATTTAATAAAAAATAAATTAAGAGAGAAATTAATGGAAACACCCCTCTCCCTGGTGTGAAGGTAAATGTAGAAACGCGTGTATTTTCAACGGCGGCTGGCGTGGCTGACTACAGATTTGATTCTGCCATCAATCAATTTCTAATTCCATAATTTAATAATTCAGGTTCAATAATCTCCGTTGGACACGGTCCATTATTAAGTAGAATCGCCCACATATCAACTTGATATAATCAAACTAATTTGTGCAAACAAATATTTATAAATTTTAACTGAAATACAATGGGATGTAACTTTCTTAATGCTTTTCTTTATTAAGAACATTTTTAACACTACTTATTATTTTAAAATTTCAATGCAACATTAATTATTATTTTTCAATTATAATATTATCTCTCACGTTGATATCATCAGTCTCACCAAATTCAGAAGTTGAAGGCATCAATATTTGCTAACTAATTGAATTAGGAACATAAATTAAAGTTAAAAAATTGTCACGTATACTAGTATTAGTTATGTTTTTAAACCTATCGTATGTGCTAAATATTAAACAACGTGTTTTCAAAAAAGCCCTTTTATACAAAATGAAAGTGGTGATTTTATAAAAGTATATTCTGATTATCTTCAAAGTGACCTGAAATAACGTGTACGCGCAAGAAATTAACAAGCAAGGGGGAACAAAGAGAGGCAGGCCGGGAATGAACAAATTACTGATAATCACGCATATATACTATCCATAATTCAAAGCAAACTATCAAATCTTCAAGTTGTGTGTGTGTGTGTGTGTGAGTGTTAGATAGAAATGAAGAGCCTCGATTCTCAATAATTAGCAGGGTTGAAGGCTTCAAAAAATAGTAGAAAAATGAAAGAAAGAAAACATATATTAGCAACAATTCCTTACATTAACCCAAAAGCCAAACCCACAGTTAAATCTTTAATACTGAATTAATGTATACAAAATTGCAAATGGAATTTTGCCGGCCTGTGCTCCCCCCCCCCCCATATTAGTCTGTGTATTTCCTTTGATTAAAAAGTCACGGAAAAGTTAATCAAAAGTTAAACATGGTTAACGTTTATTGACTGAAATTTTCAATGCCTTATTAAAAGAAAACTCAAATTCCTCCTCATTCAAACTAAATGGGCCTTGTATGGTAAAAAATTTAAAAAAAAAGAAATAAATGGGTCATTCGGATTTATTGAGAGAAATTTTTGTATAAACATGATTTATCATGTCATTTGTGATCTAACCAGTTAAGACACAACAACCCATGAGTTAATTTGGCACCTTCTTCATATTAACTAGTATATTAATAAGATTAAAAGATTTCAAAAGATTTAATTTTTCATTACTTGTGAAATCTTAATTAAGGAATTTATTCTTTTAAGAAAAATAAAAATGTGAATTCCCTGTGCAGCCAACTAGGATTGATATTAGTTAAGTTAATATATTTTAACTGGTTAGACTACAATAACCTGACGAATCAGGTCCATACAAGAATTTCTCACACCGATTGTGTCTTCGATAAAAAAAACTGATTGGTGTCCTTAATCAAACCTTGGCATATTTTGCAATCTGGTCAACATAGATATTTATTTAATTAGTTCTTGAAATATCATAATATTATTACTCGCTCAAATTTTTTTGGCAAAATATCACTGTTCAAACATCCTTAGGACCCGTTTGGTTCAATTGCAGACCCCTCTGGTAATGCAATGGACTACAATGCAATAATGATTACCATCATCATGTTTGGTTGCTTAATAATAAGATGTGGAGAAATTATTTTTTATATTTAAATTGAATTATAAAATGTCCAAAATACCCCTTAAACAATAAAAAAAACCTCCATCACCAATCATCTCCTTCCTCACCCCAAATCACAGCGTCAGTGCATAACTCAAACAAGAATAAGCAAGTTAAAATATTTTTGAGCAGATCTGAGCAGTAAGGTCGCATACTAACGAATTGAAAGAAAAGAAATACACGAATCAAGTTTAAAACGTGGGTTCAAATTGTACAAAGGGACAAAAAAATTAAGCTTCTATATAGATCTAATAAACCACAAAACACAGATATGTGAAGGAGAGGTATATAGATTCGAATGTTCATAGAGATCTAAAGAGAGGGAGACAATACGCGTTCACAACTTCAACCATTGATGGTGAAAGATGGAGATAGCGATTGGTAATGGAATAAAGGAGACAAAGGAGAAGAACAAAGAAGGAGATGAGGATAGTGAAGGGAGGGAGAAAACGGAGAAGGGCTGGAGAGACAGAGAAAACGCTGTCTTTAGCCGGTGAGGGTGGCCGTCGACAATGGAGAAGGAAGGAAGAGACGAGAAAAAATAACAAATGTGATTGGAGGGTAAATAAGACTTTTTGAACTATGCAATAAGTGGTAATGGGGATTCATAGGGGCAAAGCTATGAATGACCATTATCAATTTTTTTGGTAATCATCATTACCATGGTAAAGTCCATTACCAAGCTAAAAAGCAATCAAACAAGCTTTTCTTTGTAATACAATGTTGATTACCATTGTAGACCTGCAATGCAATTGAATCAAACGGACTCTTACTTTGTTTGAGTAATTTTTCAAAATTAAGACTTTGAGTCATTTCAGCTTCCAATTACAATCAAAGTATTAAACTTACCAAACAATAAGTCCTCAAACAGTCTTCTCTCAACAATAGGGACGTTTGTAAATGTAGAATACTTGAACATTTCAAAATTCCTCCATTACAAAATTGACTAAGCAGTTAAAGGATTTGAAGAAGTTGAAGTACTTGTTGCTCAATGATATCACACACCTAGAATTTATCTTTCGATAACATATAACGAGCTCAATTATTTACATTTCTTACATCACATTTGAAGTACTTGTTGCTCAAATGATATCACACACCTAGAATTTATGATTTGACTCGTCTTCCGATAACACATAACGAGCTCAATTATTGGCAATTCTTACATCACATCTGTCGAATACAAAAAAAAATCATATATCTCATGCTCTAGTTATCGATTTGTCCAATGCTCCAATGTAATAGAAGTTAGGTATTGTTCTTTTTCGTAAACCAATAGAAGTAGTAGGTACATGGGAGACTCAAAGGCATGACTATTTCTTGTCGCTTTTATTGACTTTACGGGGGCCACAAATCTGAAAAGAAAGTCAAGGCCCTTGACAATACGAACTCAAATACTACCTCGGTCCTAAATATAGGACATAATTTATAGTATAAATTGCACTACAAACTATGTCCTATATTTAGGATCAGATGGAATAATTTAAAAGTGTATAGATTCACTTCCTGCTGATAATGACAGCGTTGCCCCTCTTTCTCACACATTTTTAATGGAGGTTTCGAAGGAGAGATGGAAGAGAAACCTGATCGTGAAGGCATGGCAAAGTTGGGTTACTTGGGTGTCAAGAAAGAAAGGCGAGAGGGGATGTTTCTCAGTGTATGTTGGAGAAGAGAGAGAGAGGTTTAAGGTGAAGACGGAGTTAGTGAATCACCCACAGTTCAAGAGGCTTCTAGATGATGCAGAAATGGAATATGGGTTTGTAAGTGATGGCCCTATTTGGCTTCCCTGTAGCGTGGAGTGGTTCTTCAAGGTGATGGCAGAGATAATGGACGCAAAAGAAGAAGAAGAAAGTACAGTAAGTGGAAGAGGCTTTATTTCAAAGGGCTATTATTCTTCTTCGTTTGCTCTGTGTAGTCATTCTCGTCTTCTTTTCGATTTGAATACTTGTCATGATCATCAAGATGGTGATAAGCCTCGTTGTGCTTATCAATTGCTTGCGGGTGATCCTCACTCAAAGTAAACCAGTTTCTTCAGAAGAATTTTATAATCTGTCTAGTTCATAAGCAGTGTATATGTGTCTGTTTTGAACACGTAGAGTTGCATATATACATTGGTGTGTAGCTAATTTAGAACTTCTATTACGGTTGTTGAAATATAAAGTTGTCGTTGATTGCACTCATATATGCTAATTAAACGTGTGAGCTAATTTAAAAATTAATCTGATCTTAAGTGTAAGAGCTCAATCTATTTTGTATTCTTAACGTATAATTTGTTTATATACTATCTATCTATCTATATATATTATTTGTACGTAATTGAAGGAAACATATTATCACTCATATTTGTTTTTAATATAAATAATTAAAGTGGTGCCTCTGGTTTCTAATATGAGACATATTTACCTAATTTAATTATATTAATTAATTAAATTAGTTAATATGACATGTATTTTCTAAAACACCTTAATCGTCTTCATTAATTCATCCCCCCCCATTTTCTTTGATTATTATTTTTTTCCCGATCTTCTTGATTGTTGTTAAGAGAGTAATAGAAGGAAATTAGAAAATGATTAATGAATATGAAAAATGTGTTAAATATTTAGGACCAAAATTAATGCTTCAAATATATCATGTATTGAAGATCAGAGGGAGTATTTTAAAAAATTCAGCACATATTTTTTTTTATAAATGACCGAATTAATTATTTTCATTAATATCTATATATTATGTAACTTATATATATGTTTAAAACAAAAAATTGTTAATATTTATTTAATTTGTTGATGACAAGCTACACCAATCGAAAGTGTTTTCGCCTCGCGTTGCAGAGGTCATATGTTTGAACTCGAAAAGCTACATGATTTTATGGGTATGTGTTTATATTGCTTGTTATAAAATAAGTATTATTTTAATCACTTGGGGTGAAATAATTAAAGATATGTGACTTATATGTGGATGTGTGTTTATTTTGTATGAGCATTTAGATTAGGACCTTTTTCTTTTTCCTTTTTTTTTTCTGGGGTGAAATTGGCCTAAAGCAACTTTTAAAAAATACTCATAACAAAGGTGAATATATCTTTAGCAAGAACTTTGAAAAGTTTTATACAGGGTTATGGAAATCGGACCTGACCGGCCCGGAAACTGGCGAACCAGCCGGTAGATTGGTCCAGTTCTCGGTCCGGTCCGGTTCCCAATTTTTAAAATTTTTTTTTATATTTTCTTTAGAATTTCATACTAATAAACTTAAAATCTTCAATTTCTAACCGGTTTGACTCCGATTTGGCTCTAATTTGACCCCATTCTGATTCATTGACCCTTAACCTAATACCCTAACCGGTTCAGTACCCGATCCGGATTTTAATAACTTGGTTTTATACAATTCAGTTTGACGAGTGCTTATCTTTTTGGGATCAGGCACGTGTCAGTGTGAAGGTAAATGTAGAAGCATGTGTATTTTCAACCGGGGCGGGCGTGGCGGACTACAAATTTGACTCTGCCATCAATCAATTTCTAATTCCATAATTTAATAATTCAGGGTCAATAGTCTCTGTTGGAAACGGACCATTATTAAGTAGAATCGCCCACATATCAACTTGATATAATCAAACTAATTTGTGTGAACAAATTTTTATAAATGTTTAACTGAAATACAATGTGATGTAACTTTTTTAACGCTTTTCTTTATTAAGAGCTTTTTTAACACTATTTATTATTTTAAAATTTCAATGCAACATTAATTATTATTTTTCAATTATAATATTTTCTCTCACGTTTATATCAGTCTCACCAAATTCAGAAGTTGAAGGCATCAATATTTGCTAACTAATTGAATTAGGAACAAAAATTAAAGTTAAAAAATTGTCACGTATACTAGTATTAGTTATGTTTTTAAACCTATCGTATGTGCTAAATATTAAACAACGTGTTTTCAAAAAAGCCCTTTTATACAAAATGAAAGTGGTGATTTTATAAAAGTATATTCTGATTATCTTCAAAGTGACCTGAAATAACGTGTACGCGGAAGAAATTAACAAGTAAGGGGGAACAAAGAGAGGCTGGGAATGAACAAATTACTGATATATAATCACGCATTCTATCCATAATTCAAAGCAAACTATCAAATCATCAAGTAGTGTGTGTGTGTGTGATAGTTTGATAGAAATGAAGAGCCTCGATTCTCAATAGTTAGCAGGGTTGAAGGCTTCAACAAAATAGTAGAAAAATGAAAGAAAGAAAACATATATTAGCATAAATACCTTAACCACGAGGGCCTAGGTGAGATGATAAGGGTCTCTTCTACCTTAACCAGTGGTTGGGGGTTCGATCCTCGCCCTGAGAATGGAGCAGCTTTAAAACTCGTGGCTAGCGTTCGCCTCCTTAATTGGGCCAACAGAATGCGAAGAGATTAGTTATTGAGTCTGCTCCAATGGATACCCTGGGAAACCAAAAAAAGAAAAAATACCTTAATACTACTGGATTAATGTATAAAACATTGCAAATAGAATTTTGCCAGCCTGTGCTTTTTTTTTCGTATTAGAATGTGTATTTCCTTTGACTAAAAAGCCACGGAAAAGTTAATCAAAAGTTAAACATGGTTAACGTTTATTGACTGAAATTTTCAATGCCTTATTAAAAGAAAACTCAAATTCCTCCTCATTCAAAATAAATGGGTCTTGTATGGTCAAAAATAATAAAAGAAATAAATAAATGGGTCATTCGGATTTATTAAGAGAAATTCTTGTATAAACATGGTTTGTCATGTTATTTGTGGTTAACTAGTTAAAATACAACAACTCATGTGTTGATTTGACACCTTAATATTAGATAGTATATTAATAAAATTAAAAGATTTCAAAAGATTTACTTTTTCATTACTTGTGAGATCGTAATTAAGGAATTACGTCATTTGTGGTCTAACTAGTTAAAACACAACAACTCATGAATTAATTTGACACTTTTTTAATATTAGCCAGTATATTAATAAAATTAAAAGATTTCAAAAGATTTACTTTTTCATTACTTGTGAAATCGTAATTAAGGAATTTGTTCTTTTAAGAAAAATAAAAATGTGAATTCTATGTGCAGCCAACTAAAATTGATATTAGTTAAGTTGATGTATTTAACTTATTAGACTACAAAGACGTGGTAAATCTGGTTTACACAAAAATTTCTGAGAGCGATTGTGTCTTCAATCATAAACACCGATTGGTGTCCTTAATCAAACCTTGTCATATTCTGCAATCTGATCAACATAGATATTTATTTAATTAACTCTTGAAATATAATAATATTATTACTCGCTCAATTAACAACGGCTGAAGCTGACCATCATTATCGCAGAGGAGTAAATAAAATGGCCTAGACGATCAACAGAAAAACGTGCTTCTAAACTATTTAATTATTATTATTACTATTACTATTACATTTTTTTTGACCCGATATTACTATTACATATGAAATGTCTTATTTGTTGATTATTATTCTTCAGCTGCTGCGTGACCCCTGACGGCTTACACGTTACTTGGCTTCTATCCAAACATTTGACCTTTCAATCATATAGTGTGTTTGGATTAGCTTTTTTTAATAGTTTTTATGACTTACAAGGTAAGTATGTGAGAGAAGTTTTATCTCGAGTTGCGTAAATCATGGTTTGAAATCATGATTTGGAGGTTTGCCAAACACATACATAATAACCCTTAACGTAACGTTTTTTTTTTGGATCGCATCACATTGCGCATCTTTGTTTTTCCCCCTAATATGAGCCTTTCGCATCTTATCAGCATATCGTATTCTGCAAATTCGGTCGACAAAAATATCTATTTGTTTTTAACTTGTTGTATTTTTTATCATATTTCCATTAAAATTTTAATAATTCAAATTTAATATTTTATAAAATTCTTATTATTTTTATGATTAATAATAAATTAATTTAAATTATTAAATTTTGATCGAATAGTTCAAGTCCGCATTAAATTATCTACAATTATGAACTGTTTAACATATTAGATTTATTCATATTATTTCTATATAAAAATGTAATTATATTTTTATAAAATATTAAATTTAAATTGTTAAAAAAAAAAGGGAAAGGGGGAAAAAACCGGGGAGAAGTTCGTCACCGTTGTTAGTTGCTTGAAGGATATTTAGCAATTCAAAAACGACGGCGGGAAAATTCCAAATATGTAAGACTGGGTCAACGTCCTCGTGTGAATCAAACTAAAGTCCTTATACTTCCCGTTATATATATATAGCGTCTTCATGCATGGTCTCTAACCTTTATCTCTCTCTCATCATTTTCCTCTTTGTCGGCCCATACATGCACGTATCGTCGTCTCTGAACTATATCACCAGTTCTCGTGCTTGTTCTTCCATGGAGCCTGTGAGGAGAAGGTTCCAGAAGATTAGGGAGAGTTACTGCGGCCGCCGGCAACACCGATTGGTTCCCCATGGTTGCTTCACCGTCTGCGTCGGTCCGGAGAAGCAGAAGTTCGTCGTCAAGATCGAGCAGGCAAATCACCCACGCTTCTTGTCTCTGCTTCAAGACGCTAAAACTAATGAATATGGCTCGCCCATACATAACCATGGGCCTATATACCTTCCTTGCGACGTTCATGCCTTTTCCGACGCAATAACTGAAATGGACAAACCTCACTTTGGTTCCTCGTCGTTTCGGATAGTTCCACGTTGTCTCATATCTCTCATCCGACGGCTATTAGCTTTTAAGCTCAATCATCGTGGCTTGTACATGTCTGTGTAGTTTGAGCATTGTTCTCAGATTTTGTATCTTTTATATGTTGATATAGATGTCTAGGAATTAGTTGATAATTATTGTTTGTTTGTAAATAATTAGGAAAGGACATGTTGATAATTTCCTAGTTAGTGTGTCCCAACTTGGGACCTAATGTCTATGTATAGACACACCCATTGTAAACTTGTTTGGTTGGTTGGTTGATTAAAAAGATGTGTAATTCTTGTTATTCATTGGCCCTGTAAGTTTCTTTAAAAGAGATAATACATCACTGTTCCAAATATACTAAGAAAAAATATGTTTTTTTTCATGGACGAAACTGCTCAAATGTGTATTATACAATAGAGTAGTCGATTCAAAGATAACTGTTATAATGTGAACAATCAAATACAATAGGGGATCCAGATATGCAAGGCGATTTAAAGCTTAAAAACCAAAACTTACATTGAGAGGCTAATTAAACTTTAATTTATATATTATCAACGAGAATTGAATCTAGTGGAAGGGGCTAGCACTCACAACGTGAGGTCGTCAAGAAACAAAGTTGGAATCCTTATGGGTGGGAGAAGGCCCACATTTAGTGTTCAACAGTGCCTCGATATTAAATATTAAATGATAATAAATTTTTATTGAATAAATTTCAACCATTAAAAACCAATATAATGGTAGAGAAATTAAGTGGCGAGGAAGTGGAGAGAGATTAGCGGATACACTCTTCTTCCGCTGAAAAAGGTTGCCTGATAGCTGCACTTAGCAAAAAAAAACTTTATATTGACAATTTTAATAAAACAGATCATATAATTTTATAAATGATGATGGGAGATTAGAGGAAGCCCACCACATCCACCCATGATATTCCAATATAATTTCATTTTATAGCATGGTTGATTTGTTATATATTTTACTTCTATAACTAACATATTTTCTTCGATTTTCTCTGTATATCCCTCTTCTATCAACTTCCGCCAAAGGCGTCCCTGCGTTGAGGCCGTCATAACTAACATATTTTCTTGTCTTGATAATGATTTATGAAAAGTCTGGTTTTTCATGATAAAATGTATAACTAATTATAATCAATAATATCAGACAAAATTAGGAAATTAAAATAATTTGAATTCTCTCGATTTTTACCCAAGAAAACAAAGAAATAGAAAACATATTTATTTGTTTTGATATTAGGGGTTTGTGGTTGCCCTTCCAACACAAGTTAAAATATATATTATTGATGCTTATCTAAGTTAAATATTGATATTGATCTATTAGAAAAGAGGATATTTATTTACCTAATCTTAATTATCCATATTCTTTTCAATTATTTTCTGTTAAAAAAAATATTCTTTTCAATTATTCAGCTTGGCTGATGATGATGATATAATATAAGTTAAAGTGCTTAAATAATCTTCAACTTTTCTAAAAGATGCAACAGTAATAATAAACTATTTTTTTGAGCAAAAGTAATCATAAACTTCTAAAATTAGAATAAAATCGTTAAACTCAACTAACTTCCATATATTACAATGGGAAAAATTAATCTTTTAGCATTTAAAGTTATGACTCACTTATAACTTAGTCTCTGAACTTTTGAGTTGTTTTCAATTTAGTCCCTGATGTTTCTGAGTCATGCATGCTATGTGGCAAAAAATGTTTAAATACTATTAAAAATTGCTTAGGTGAATTTTACATAACTTAAAAAAGAAAACAATGTCCCCTTCCCCACCAAATTCGCATCCCCCTCCACCTTTGTTTTCGAGAAACTTAGCTGGGTATCTACGACATCCATGACAAATCCTTCAGTAGCATCCTTTCAAACATATATAAAATCATATCAATTTTTTTATAATAAAGGGCCTTCAAAATTATGAGTATCATGTCAAAGATATATAGCTCCATTTGTTATTAAAAGAAGAAATTGTGCGTCAGGTATGTTGTGAAGTAGGTGTGCCTCAACTTATTCCAATATCTTCTTCTTTTTCCAAGCATTATTCATTATTTATCATTCAAAAGTTAAGAAATAACTTTTTCCATAATGGCTTTTTCTTGCATATTTGGGTGCTTTATAAGAGTTAAAAGTATCATAAGTGGCTTTAACCTGTTCTCCAATCTGAGTCGTTCACTACCCCTAGTGTTTTTGAAGGATTTGTTATGAACATGTACGCCATGGGTGCCTAGCGAGATTTTTGGAAAATAGATGCAGAGGGGGATGCAAATTGGTGGGACGGGAACACTAATTTTTGTTTGTTTAATTTATGTAAAATCCAACTAAGCAATTTTTAATAGTATTATAACATTTTTTTGTCATATAGGAGACTCAAAAAAATCACGGACTAAGTTGCAAACGAGTTAAATGTTCAGGGGCTGAGTTATAAGTGAGTTATAACTTTAAAGATCAAAAGATTAATTTTCCCCATTGTATTAGATGGAAATTAATCGAGTTTAGCTGTTTTGCTTTAGTTTTAAAAGTTTATGATTATTTTTACACTTTTGATAAACGTTAAAGATTATTTTACCATCTTAGCCCTATAATGTACATTCATCTTAACTATTATAATATATATATACAGACAGACCTGGCGTAAATCATGAAACTTTTTCTTTCGATAAAACTTTTTAAGAAACGTATGCTTATTTAAAATGCATAGTACGTAATTCAATTGGGCTGATGATGATAATATAAGACTAAGTGTCACCTTTGCATATTTCCTATTTTATGAAAAGAAATGGAAGAAAAGACAAGAAAAAATAGGAAAGAAAAAGAGTGACAAAGGTTAAAAAAAGAGGAAATTTCCTAATTGTTGTTTTTATTGAGTTTCCTAACTTAAGGTTATATCTCACTCACTTATTTTTTATTTATACCCCCTGATGTCTCATCCCTTTGAAAACAGACTAATCCGGAATCACTTACTTAAGTGTTCTCTCTCAGCTCTCAGCTCTCAGCTTTCATCTATCTACTCCATGGAGACTTTGAGGAGAAAGTTGTAAAAAAGATATGTGGTGGCTGTGGGTGTTTCTGGCGTCAAGACTTGGACGACGACAGCAGCACGTCATCATCAGATAGCGAAGACATTGGTTTTTGTTCGGCACCAGCAATCCTAGGTCAGTGTTTCCGTTGTTCTGTTGCTTCACGGTTTGGGTGGGACCGGAAAAAGTGACGTTTATGATGCCGTTGGATTCCGTTGGACTTCATGATTCTGAGGTATAGCATGAAAGAAGAAGTCGAGTCTTTCTCTTATACTTGTTTAAATTCTCTTTCAATTTTATTTTCTCTGTTAGCATCCAAACTTTGTTAGTTTTTTTTTTTTTTCAGTCTGTTTCTTCACCTTTTTTTTTACAGGATAGTTCGAGTCTCAGATTATATTGAGCAGTTAAATAATTTGTCCACATTAGAATTTGACACTTAAGTTTGAAAAGGGAGAATTAGACAATTAGTGACAGTTAGGTTTCTTAAGACTTTAATGAAAAATAAGTTGAAAACAATACTGATTCACATTGTTATTAGTCAGATTTTTTGAAAAACAAAAAAAACAAAATTGATCTCAAACCTTAATTTTATCTTTTAAAACTTCTGTCATTTTCCCTAAATAGTTTAAAGAAGAGTAAAATACTCTAACCACCTCTCTATTTTGCCTTAATAACACAGACATTCTTGTATTTTTGAAACTCATACAAACCTCCCTTAAAACTAAAATGTATATTACACAAATCTCCTTTATATTTTAAGATTCTATTTTCATTCACCCAAATTGTTAGTTGACTGTTAAATTTAATCTTTGAACTTTTTTTTTACCAAAATGCCCCTCTTTGCTATTAGAATTATTTAAACATATATATAGGGACTAATAAAAATTTATTATAATAGATTTTCTAACTTTCTAATTTGTTAAAAAAATTATTAATTTTGATATTATAAATTAATTTTGACTTAAAATATATATTAAACACACATATTTTTATCAAATATAATAAACTATATAAGTTTGAAATTGTATGTGTCATTTAAATTTATAATTTAATAATTTTTTCACAAATATTTATAAACACATTTGATCAAGCACATTTTTATATTTAAGAGATATTCAATTTTTGTGATATTTACATTAACCAATGCTTAAATCATCAATAAAAATAGAAATTAAGGAACAAATAAAAAACTCTTAAATTCTTTAAAACAATTTTAGTTAAAATGTGTAAGACAAAATAAATACACTAGCCATGTGAATAAATTTAAATGAAAATTTGATAAGCTTAATTTCTTTAAAACAATTCTAGTCAAAGAATAATTTTTTCAAAAAAAAAAACCACGATCAATGCCTTTTTCATCCAATGCTTATAGTAAATAATTATATATTCATATATCCTGTGCAGTGAAAAGGTTCCATGGGCAACAAAAGACTACAGAATATGTGAAATTCATGGTTTAATGAATTTGAATGAAAATTTAATAAGCTTGGTACCTTTTTATTTCCATGATCCGTTACAGTTGTCTTCTCTATAGCTATTCTTGTAGCTCGTGTTTTTTCTTCAAGAAGTCTACAAACTCTCAAGTAGGGGTGTTCAAATCCAGGACCGGGATTGGGATCCCCCAATCCCGATCCCGATTTTTGGCTGGGATGCAAATTGCATCCCAGTACTGGTCCCGGTAATCCCGGGATTGGGACCGGGGCCAAGACCAAACCGAGAAATCCCGGTTTTTTTTAAAAAAATTAAATTTAAAATATATTATTATATTAGTTAAATTTTTTATAATCTAGTATTTAAAGTGATTATTTAACATCTAATAAGGTCATAATAATCACACAAATTGATTTAAAATTGAAGAATAACATTTTATTATTATTATTATTATTATTATCACTTGCATCATTTTTTTTATTATTTTTATACATTATATAGTTAGGATTAGTATCACAATATATACAGTTAAATTCCAAATAAATATGTGATACACATTTTATTATATGATAACTTAATTCGTGGGGTAAAAAAATACCAAAAAAAAAAAGAATGACTTATTTTTTAAGGAAAAAATAATTAAAAAAAAACTGGGGCCTGGATGGAACCGGGATCTCAAGGTGTAAGCCCGTCCCAGTCCCGCCCGGGACGGGAAATTCCCGGGATCAAAATGTCTGAGACCGAGACAATTTAAACACCTCTACTCTAAAGTAAAACTAGGGATTTAGTATTAAGGGTAAAATAGTAAATAAATTTTATTTTTATATAAAATTTAATTAAAAAATATATTTTTGGAATTTTGTTAGAATTTTCTTAACGGAGTTAACTGTTTGGATTTAAGTGTATGTTTTCAAAATAAATAGGAGGTTTGTGTAATTTAGGCAAAATAGGAGGGTGGTCAGAGTATGTTACTCTTTATAGAATATAGCAATCCCTAGAATTTTAAGGAATCATAACAACCCAACTTTTGAGATAAATTAAATGAATTTTAACCAAGCTTCTTTTATTTTATTTATTTTTTACTGCACAAAGAAGACATTGTATTTTCTTTTATAATGCCACGTGCATAAAAGGAATCCTATATGAGAAAGTGAAAAAGAGAATGGGGACAAAAACTCACAAATGGTCTGTTTGGGTTAGCGATGATATAAGTGACTTTTTTTTAATTTGATTTTTATAAACTTAAGATAGAATAAAAGTCAGATTGTAAATGTGATTTACATTTGGATTGTGGTAGCAGAAGTGATTTTTTTTTCTTCAAAAAATCAGACTTCTGAGTTTCTTCTCATAAACTACTTTTAGAAAAAAAAATGCTTAATTATCAAAACCCCAACTCAAACAATTGTCAAAAAAGTTCCCTGCTTTTTAAAACCAAAAGCTGCATTTGGGATGGCAGAACACAGTCCCAAACTGGCTAAAAGACACTGATAATGAAAGAAAGAAAAAACAAATAAAACTTGAAAATGTAATTGTTCTTAAAAAGAAAAAAAGAATAGCATGCATCGGAAAAATCAAACAAACACAAAAACCGTAAAAGACATGAAAATGTCTCCTCATGAATAGTCAATCCCCAGATTTTTTCACTCTCAAAAGTCTTTGGCTCTCTCTGCTAGGCCAATTCGCTCAATCATAATACCTACAAATTCTTCTCATTAATTAATATAAGTCATTATTTGCTTTTGTTTTTATTTTACAATATAATGCCATGTGCTGACCGAATAACTGTTCAATTAGCCGACCTACTCACTCAATATCCCAGCGTGAACTTGTCTATCCCCATCAATTTCGGCTTCGACTCTTTACGTCCCAATCGTTGACAAGCTGGAAATGTTAAATACCCTCCAACTGCATGGATGACATGAAATTTTAGGATATAAGATATTATTTTCATGGTTATAATTCTGTTAGTTGCATATTTAGGATATTGTCGGACATTATTCTTAAATTTGGGAGTTAACTCTTCGAGTTTACTATTTTTAAGTTTTTAACTTATAAAAACGTTTCGAGTTATTCTTAAACTCATATTAGTTGTAAACATGGTTAAATTTACGAGTTTACACACTAAGTTTACAATTTTTATGTTTCTAGCTGATTACAAAATCTTATTAATTCACTCTTAAACTTATACTAATTTTTTTTATTTGATCATACTTAGAGGTTTTATTCATTAATTTTAAAGAAATTTCTTTATTAAATATGATAAATTATGAATATTGATATATTTTATTTCAATTATTCAGGTTTAAAGTATATTTAAATCAAGTGTCATTTTTTATATTTTATTTACTTAATTAATTATACACTCTTAATATCAATTTATTGATAAAAATAATCCCTTACAATTTTGTGATTCGAGTTTACATCAATAGCACAAATTTGAAAGCCTTGTTTTCTGGTATTATTTTGTTATTGAGCTAGTCCAACGAAATCTAATTTAGGCATTTAAGCACTTTCTATACAAATTTGCTTTTTTATCATCATCAATAACAATTAAGCCAAGTTGTTCTATTCATTTTTACTATCGGACCATCTAAGGCAATACTTTTAGAAATGATACTCCTTATCTCTATTTAAAAATTATCTATATAAAAGAGAAAATTCCAAAAAACTACATTGGAAATAGGAAAAGGACAATTCAGTGCATTAAAAATGGGAAAGAACAATTCAGACGGGCAGAGGAATCTGTCCTTTTGAAATCTAGGCCAAATGACGAAAATGCCCTTTAGCCCTCCATCCCCCACTTTAGAATAATAACATGATCCTCATAATTAATAACTTCGGATTTGCCATTAACAACTTCAATTCTCCTTTGACAATTAACAAGTTTTAGAGCCAATAACAACACCTATATCTTAATTAATAACTTCAGATTCGCCATTAACAACTTCAATTCTGCTTTGACAATTAACAAGTTTCAGGGCCAATAACAACACCTATATCTTAATTAACAACTCCGAATTCGACATTAACAACTTCAATTCTTCTTTGACAATTAACAAATTTCAGGGCCAATAACAACACCTATATCTTAATTAACAACTCCGGATTCGACATTAACAACTCCAATTTCTTCTTTCGCACTAAACAAATTTCAAGGCCAATAACAACACCTATCTCTTAATTAACAACTTCGGATTCGACATTAACAACTCTAATTTCTTCCTCCACCTCGGAATAACAACACATATCTCTTAATTAAAAACTCCTAATTCGACATTAATAACTCTAATTTCTTCTTTCACTCTTTATAAGTTTCAGGGCCAATAACAACACCGATCTTTTAATTAACAACTCCTGATTCGATATTAATAACTCCAATTTCTTCTTTCACACTTAACAAGTTTCAGGGCTAATAACAACACTTATCTTTTAATTAACAACTCGAGATTGAAAATTAATAACTCCAATTTCTTCTTTCACAATTAATAAGTTTTAGGGCCAATAACAACACTTGTCTCGCCATTAAGAACTCCGGATTCGTCATTGACTACTTCTATGTTGTTATTTCGACTGAGAGTTGAAGGGCATTTTCGTCATTTGGCCGAGATTTCAAAAGGACAGATTTCTCTACCCGTCTGACACCCTCCTGAATTTTCCTTTCTCATTTTCAATGTACAGAATTGTCCTTTCCCTATTTTCAATGTTGTTTTTTGAAATTTTTCCTATATAAAATTAAGATGTATATCTATGTACATAGAAAATTTTAAATCTCCTGCTTGAAACTGCTTCCATGGAGCTATGATAAGCCATCCCTGTGTGTGAGCTCAGTGCTCTCACTTCAATGTCTCTCCTTGACTCTCTCTCTCTATACGCTCTTGCATCCTGAAATCTATCAGACCATCACCCATATATACTTGCTTATATTCTTCCATGGAGACTGATGAGAAAGTTCCAGAAGATTTGGGGTGACCGTGGCTGTCGGCGGCAACACCACTCCAAGGAGGAGTTGTACGGCGGCTACACCTTGTTTGGGAATCACGACATGGCGGTGATGACGCCAGAAAATTAAAACAGTCGAAGAAGAAGATGAAGCAGAGCAGAGTGGCCCCACATGGTTGCCTCAGCGTCTACGTGGGATGGGAGAGGCAGAGATTCGTGATCAAGATGGAGCATGCGAGACACCCACGCTTCATGGCTCTGCTCGAAGACGCTGAGAATGAAAATGGCAATTCAGTCCATAACGACGGCCCTATATATGTACCTTGAGACTTTGACGTGTTCCACGAGGCATTGGCTGAGATCATGACCGCCAATTTTGAATCCTCGATCTGTGTGAAACTTTCACATATGGGCCAGAAAAAATGTAATTTTATTTTTTAGCAAAAAATAATCATAACAACAACCAGTATCATTACAATACACAACACAGAACCTATATACACCCTAATGGGCCGTAATGGGTTTACACAACACATATTAGCCCTATTCTATTTATAGACTCCTATATACACCCTAATGGGCCTTAATGGGTTTAAGGCCCAACTAACCTATTAACCTAATATCTTTATATTACAACCTATATAAGCAACATTACAATACACAACATAGAACCTATACAAAATTATAAACTTTATATCATTGTCTTCCAATACTCCCCCTCAAGTTGGGAGCAGGAACAAATTGAAAGATCCTAACTTGACTAATAAAAGTTTGAGTTTCTTTGCTTACTGCCTTGGTCAACAAATCCGCTTCTTGATTAGTTGATCGCACATGATTAAGTTTGATTAACCCAGCTTGCAATCTTTCTTGCACGAAGTGACAATCTATCTCAATATGCTTTGTACGTTTGTGGAAGATCGGGTTAGACGCAATATAGATAGCTGCTATGCTATCACAGTACACAGCAACAGGTGCAACATCATGTATTGTCAAGTCTCAAAGAAGTCTTTCAACCCCCACAACTTCAGAAACTGCAGAACTCAATACGCGGTATTCTGCTTCTTTTGAAAACTTTGACACTGTGCCCTGTTTATTTGATTTCCACATAATAAGAGAATGTCATAGCTTAAGTAAATAACCAGTTATTGACCTTCGAGTCAAAGGGCATGCCCCCCAATCTGAGTCACAAAAACATTGCATAGTTAAATCATTTTCAACATTTAACACAATGCAAAACCTACACTTTGCTTGAGATACCAAACAACATCTCGTGCAGTTGCCATATAAGCCTTTGTAGGTTACTGCATGAATTGACTTAAGGTCTAAACTGGAAAAGAAAGATCAAGTCGAGTGAGTGTCAAGTAAACCAATCTGCCCACTAATCGACGATAACTCTCCAGGTTGCTTGGCAGATCTGCCCTTTTATCTCTTCCTTCTTCAAAGGCTCTTAGTCTCAAGCCTTGTCACATGGGCAATGAAAGTTGCCTACAAGCTCTCATTCCTGCATCAAACAAGAGATCTAACACATACTTTCTTTGAGAGATAATGATACCTTGACCCAATCGAGCCACCTCAATGCCAAGGAAATATTTTAGATCACCCAAATCTTTTATTTTGAATTAATTATGTAAAAAATCCTTTACTTCACATATTCGTTGTTCAGAATTTCCAGTAATCAAAAGATCATCAACGTAAACTAGTATTAGCACAAAACCATCTGAATAGTTTTTAATAAACAAAGAATAGTCATGCTTACTTTGAGTAAATCCTCCTTGGATCAATGCAAATGTCAATTTTTGATTCCATTGGCGAGGAGCCTGCCTAAGTCCATATAATGATTTTCGAAGTTTACACACCATTCCCTCCCCCTTAATGTCAAAGCTTTGAGGAATAGTCATGTAAACTTCCTGCTCCAAATTTTCTTGTAAGAAAGCATTATGTTCATCTATTTGATAAAGATTCTAATTATTCACAGCAGTTAATTTCAATACAATTCTAATTGTTATCATTTTGACCACAGGAGAAAAAGTCTCATGAAAATCAATCCCTTATCCTTGATTGTATCCTTTAGCAACTAGCATAGCCTTATACTTGTCTATTTCCCCATTGGACTTATATTTAACCTTATAAACCCATTTACAACCTATGGCTTTCTTACCCTTAGGAAGAGGCACTATGTTCCATGTATTATTGTTTTCTAGTGCTTTTATTTCAGCTTGCATAGCATGAACTCACTTAGAATCCTTCACAGCCTCACAATAATATAATGGTTCAGAAATAGAATCAATAGAAGACAAAAAACATAAATAAGATGGAGATACCGATTCATAAGATATGTAATCTTCTATAGGATACTTACAGCTCTTCTTTTCTTGCTGCGTAGCAATATTCTCCCATTTATGTTGTGAAATTAGCCCACACACATAATCTTTGGGCCATATAGGAGCTTGTCGTGCTCTAATAGGTCATGTATGCACCTCTACTTGTGTCGCTGGCTCGGGGATCCTTGGTATTGGTGTTGTTTTGCTGCCTCTATCAAGTGGTGCAGTTTCTATTATGTTTCTGTAAGAATCCTGCATAATAGAAGGTAAGTGGTCATCCAAATCAAAGAAAAACATATCTTTTACCTCCTTATTTACTCTGCCTGGCTCGGTAACATCTTGCTTGAAGGGGAAGTAGTCTTCCAAGAAACGAACATGCCTGCTAACAAATAAAGTTCCTTTCTTTACATTATAAAGTACGTACCCCTTTTGATTAGATGGATACCCCAATAATACACAAGGGATAGACTTGGATTGAAATGTATCATTACTAGTTAGATTGGTCGCATATCCTAAACATCCAAAAAACTTTTAAGTGAGTATAGTCTGGTTGACATCCATGCACTAATTCATAAGGGTTTTTAAATTCCAAGATCCTAGAGGGAATCTGATTGATCAAGTAAGCAACTGTTTTGACACACTTACCCCAAAACCGAATGGGCAAGTTCGATTGCAACATTAAACTTCTAGAAATCTGCATAAGGGTTCGATGTTTTCTCTCTACAATCTCATTTTGTTCTGGGGTGTATGGGCAAGAGGTTTCATGGACTATCCCTATTTTCAAAAAATAATCTTGCAAGGCATGATTAGTTAATTCAGTGCCATTATTACTTCTCACTTTCTTTACAGTCACATTAAAATGATTAATCATGTAAGGAAGGAAACTTTGAATATGAATGCTTGTCTCATTCTTATGTTTCATTAAGAAAATTCAAGTTGCACGGGAAAAATCATCTACAATTGTGAGAAAGTATTAGTATCCGAAATGTGTGGGTGTTTTATATAGGCCCCATACATCCATATGCAACAAATGAAAACATGCTTTACTCTTAATGTAACTACGGGGAAAGGGAAGCTTAGTTTTCTTGAACTGATAGCAAATATCGCATGCTTTATTAAAATTCAAAGATTTATCAACCACAACATCAAGATGTCTCAGAATAGAAATAAGGGCATGTCCAAGCCTATGGTGTAGCAATTTTAGATTCATACACATTGTATCTTTTGCATTTACATCAACTGTATAGGTTGAAACATCCTCAGTATATTGCAGTACATATAATCCTCCTATGAGCTTACCAGTTGCTCTCAGTTCTCTACCCGGAAGGGCCTGCATCAAACACATGTCAGGATAAAAGGCAACTGTACATTATTGTTCATTTGTCAATTTAGACACAGAGATAACGTTAAACTTCAATTTAGGTGCATATAAAACATTGTGTAACCTAATCCCATTTGTAAATTGCATATTGCCAATATGTGTCACAATAACTCGATCACTATTGGGTAATTTTATAGTTCTAATAGGACCTATATATCGGTGGTAATCATCTAATAATGACAGTTCACTTACTAAATGTGTTGTAACACCAGAATTTATAACCCAAGTGATTGGTATGTGACTGTAAAAGGATAAAGAATGCAAACATGTACCAGTTAAAGCATAGACAATCTCACTGGGGTCTCGCTTGATCAATTCAAGAAGCTTTTTGTATTGTTCTTGAGTGAAGGATAGTGGGGTTTTGTTTGCAGTATGTGCAGCAAAATCCGCCCCTTTAGGCTCATCAAAGATCTGTTGACTTGTGTGTGCCTCATTGCTAGGCCTCTATCTAATTCCTTTAAAATCAGCTGGGCAACCAATCAACTGATAGCATTTTTCCTTAGTGTGCCATTTCTTCCCACAGTGTGTGCATTCTAGAGGGTTGCTCCCCCTTCCTCTTCCTCTTGCACGCCCTTTACCTCTTATTGCCATGTTATTCCATCATTGGATAGATTTCTCCCGGAAGCAATAATCACCTTTTGAGCCTCATCCTCAACTAACATGGCAAATGCTTGATTCACAATGGGTAGAGGAGTCATTAATAGAATTTGGCTTCTAGCCACACTATATACATCATTGAAGCCTACTAAGAATTGGAGTAGCTTTTGCTGCTGAACAATAAAACGTTGTATCTTAGTAGCTCCACATGTACAACAATGACAAGAAGGGGCTCAAACAAGAGTAGATGGCTCCTCCCACATTTTCTTAAGTTTTGAGTAGTAAACAGAGATACTTATGGTGCCCTGCTGGAAGGACGAAAAAATTCTGGATCTAGTCACTTTGTCAAACCTCTCTTTGAGATCATTCCATACTGAATGTGCATTCTGGTAATACACAGCACCATTTGCAAGGTCCTTTGACAATGAATTTAATATCTAAGAAAGAACCACTGTGTTACACCTTTCCCATTGATCCTTAAAACCTTTTGTCTGAGAATCTTTAGTTCATATACCATCTACGAATCCCAGTTTATTTTTCCCTCATAGTGCTATAATCATTACCTTGCTCCATACATTATAGTTTTCAAAACCAAAGAGTACCTATGGAATAATTGTGGCACCCTAGGTCTCCAAAGGATGTAAAAAAAGAGGATGGGTGAAATTGAGGCTGGCTACTAAGTTAGTTCTTCTGGTCGTTCCCCCGGTCGTCCTGTTGGTCCCGGAATGTCCACTTGCAACCGTGTCAGCCATGATCAACAAAAATAAGGAAGAGAGTATGCAGAATACGCTTATTAGAGGGAGAGGGTCACATAAGCATCACTGATCAGTAATCGGAAGAATGCTAGTACGGTTCACAGAGAGAAGGAAAAAAATCATCGCACTAATCATTCATGCTGTAATCATAGATCGGCTAAAAGGAAAATCGGTAGATGGAGCATTCAACTAGTAAGACTGGCTCCCAAAATCGTTCATCATCCATCCATGCATGAATCCATGACCTCTCCCATTGCACGATTAACATCCAAAATCGATCACACTGAGCAGGCCACAGAATCGGCTGAACCAGTCAAACAAGAAAAGGAAGAAAGAATGCATTAAAGAAAGTGACTGCGGACATGGAAAGCTAAGTCACGCAAGATTAATCCACGTAGCCAAGTCAGTCAAGATCAAGTCATGTTGAAAATGAAGTTTCTCAAGATTAAGCCACGTGTCACTGATTCTTCAAGAATCTGCGTGGATCTGGTTCTGGGTCCTTATGCACCGTCGTTTTTGAAAAAAAACACTGATATGCAAAGATACTCACAATTGTTTCACAAGAATGGATTAAAGAATATAAAAGGAGGTTACCTGTGAACCTGCTCTAATGCCATGTGAAACTTTCATATATAGGCTAGAAAAAATGAAATTTGATTTCTTAGTAAAAAATAATCATAACAACAACCAGTATCACATAGCCCTTTTCTATTTATAGACTCCTATATACACCTTAATGAGTCTTAATGGGTTTAAGGCCCTACTAACCTAATAACCTAATTCCTTTATATTACAACCTATATCAACAACATTACAATACACAACACAGAACCTATACACGATTATCAACTTTATATCATTGTCTTCCAATACTCTGTTTCTGATAGTCCCATGTCATCCAATCGATCTGCTAAACACAGTTGAGCTCACCAGCTTTTCAAGATTTTGAGAGTTCCTATGCCTGGTTTGTCACGAAGATCTGGGATTAGGGATTGGGATAAAGATTGGGTCAAATTGTATTGTTTGATACAAGGGATTGGGAATAACTTGGAATTGGGAGAACCGCAAGAGTGGTATTGCCACAAACCCACCTCTTCCTAATATTGGTGGAGCAGGAAAATTTTAGGAACTGTTTATAATAATTTTTAGACTGAAGTACCCTTATCCTATTCCTAACAATTCACATTGCGGCTTGATAGTTCCGCACAATTCACATTAGTGCTTGATGTCTCTCACTTATCCATACTCATCTTCTCCCCTATCACTGTTATCTCCGATCACCTTCTTTGTCTTAGATAATCTTTTCTTCCCTCTCCAATCTTGCAAGCATCGTCCCCTCATCTTCACCCCACCTATCATCTCTCCCTTTGCATCATCTCATCTTCTTCATTCCCGGTTAACGACGTCTTTGTTGGCGGTGACCAACGTCCCTAGTCTCTCCCCTAATATTTTCTTTTTCTACATCGACAATCTTTGTTTCTGCCAAATTTTTCTTTTAATTTCTCCTTTAATTTGTGAAATAATCTTTGAAAATCTTGGCCATGTATTTGGTTCTATGTGAGTTTGCTTTTTAATTCTTGGTCAATGATTTTCTCAATATTTAATTTTGAGTATTTAGAATCTCAACCTTGCTTATTAAATATTGTTGTTACTTGATATATATCCTATATTAGGAATATAAATCTAAGATATTATAATTATATTTGAATCGATGTGATTAGATAATATCTATATCAGATGTCATCAAATGTAAAAGTATTTTTGTTTTCCTATACAAATTTAGGTTTCCCTGCTTATTTTTGTAACACAATTAATCCATCATTTTGTAATGTTTTATAAAAATAAAATCTAAAAATAATACTAAACAAACATATCAATGTACTTTCATAACTTATGGTTGCTTATAAATAAAATTAATGAGAGTCTTTTTATTAAATATTACTTACTACTAAACATAATTAAATAGCTCCCATTACATTCTCAGTCCCACTCCCACTTCCAAACCCACGTACTAGACAGGGCCTCAAATATATCTTTAATTTGTGGTTACATTGGAGAAATCGATTTTCTTTTTTAAATGATTTGTTAACGACCCTGTGCTGTATGCTCGATTTCTTTACAGGAGTAGGGGTGCAACAAGCGTTTCGGCTACGCCTCAATTTTGGAACCCTTCCCAGATTTTTTTTTTTCATAGTTCTTTTGATCATTTTTAGAGTTTTAAAATTTTAAAAAATTGTAAAAGATTGAAAACATTTCCATTTCTTAGTTACAAGATATCAAAATATCACTCATTTTATACAAAATCTAATAATTAAAAGAACCCTAAAAAATATTTGAAAAGAGTCCCAAAATTGAGAGCCGGTAGGGACGATGCATTGCCAAAGGCACAATAGACGCCCCTGTCCTCTTTACCGTTGTTGTATTTCTAGTATCATACTGATCATTCTTGGGTATGTAAAACGATTTTATTTAGTCATTAATGAGAAGACAAGTCTTTCTTGGTTAAATTTCATCTCAATGTTTATATTGGCCAATTTAATTCAATTGTTACTCGGATAATTATATCGATGATTAATTGCTTAAAGATATTCTTTTGTATCTCAAGTTCTTCCCCATCTTCTTCTCATTGCAAATCACAATAATCATTACTCCTTCCGGTTCTAAATATAACATATGGTTGATTTTTTCTGAAGAGATTAAAAAAATTAAATAAGTTAATTAATTATATCATATCTTATATGTCATTGGATTATATATTAATTTATATGTTGAACAAAATAGTTTGTAGAAAAAACGATAAATATAAATATTTGAAATAATTTAATTAGGAATTAAGATACAATTTTAACAATACAATTTTTAACTAAAAACGCCTGACACAATTAAGATTTATAGTGTGTAACACCACCCATAAATTTTTTTAAACGGGACAAAAATAACTACATGGTTGATGAGGCTCAACGTCAGTTAGTTTGTATGTGGGGCCCACCCAAAGACAATGTGATGTGTTCTGTCCCACCCTTCCCCTCTCTCTCCACCTTTCATTTCTCTGCCTTCATGTTTCCCAGTTTTGGCAATCCTGTACAATTTAGAGAGAGAGTGGAAAAAATTACCCAACTTCACATGAACTGTGAGTACTTGGAAAAGGGGGTTGGTATCAACGTTGTGATGGGAGAGTAGGTGGATGTATTGAAAGACAATGAAAACCTTGTTATCCATTAATTTGGCGTACAAGGGTCTCCGAGATAATGAAATTCTCCCTCTCCAACCCAAAAAAGTACCGTACTGGTTGGATGCGTACGTATTCTTTTTTCTTGGACGCGGGATGAGTATGTTCAAAGTCAGGGTCTTGGCAATGTCAACGTATTAGGAGCCACGTCGTAATGTTTAATATATAAGCATACTGGAATTATAAATATAATTGTAATACTAATAAACACTTAAAATATTATTACATTCAGCGTGAGGAAGCTCTGGTAAGGGGCCTAAAAAACCTTAATTTGATTGTCATCCACGGCATTGGCTGTGAGCGTGAGATCTGGTTCTGATGCTATTCACGAGAGAAGCTCAATGAGCTACAAATGCATAAAATAATAGAGATCGGTCCCCTTTGTGTAATATTAATGTCCCAATATGCGATTCCCTTGATTTCATCGTCCTTTCAGGAAGGGAGAGGGTGATATACAAAAGAAGACTGGCCAGCTGACTAGTTCATTTAGGTGGCAATAATAATCGAAAGTAACATGATTATCTAAACTCAAATTTATTATTGTATTAAAATTTGATTAGTTTTCTTTCTTTTTTTTTTTTTGGTCCAGTAACCCAGTTAGTTCTCAGACCATGTCTTAAGACGTAGCCAGCATCATGCTACATTTTGAAGCTTAGCGAGAGAACCGCTAAAATCAAATGCCAAACTTCATTGTCATATCTACACTTTAACCTAATTTCTAACCGATACAAATAATAAGGGCATAAGTTCATGGCTACGCACGAGCACTGCCCATTGCCAATCAACAAATTCCCCCTTCAAGAATCAGAATAAGGATTGAAAGAAAAGGAAGGTATTAACTTGATCCAACCAGTGGAACTTCCGAACTTGCTTTGCACTTCTTCCTTGTCTTGTTGGGTATAAGGATTTGAGACTCGGATCGGTCCGAACAGGACAATGGTCATTAAAGCCGGCCGGACATATGTATTGGACCGTTTTTTTTGGAGCTGTTTTGAGCTATCGTTTATCTGTTTTTGGGCTGACAACAGTTGTTAGGCTGGAATCAGGACCGGTTTTCAAGAACCATCCAGCCTAACAAACATGCTAAAAAAAAACATGCGGCAATTTTTTTTTTTTTGATGTTGCAATTTTTTTTAAAGATTTTCACTTTACAATTTACGCTTTACTTAATTTTGTATTTGGTAAAAAATTAATTAAATGACTTCTAATAATAATACTAATATTTTGTTTTCATGTGTTTTTTTATTGTTAATGAGAAAAAAGATTTTGATCCCATTGATTATGAAAGTATTGATAAGATTGAATATTGGATAATGGAATAAATTGATTCTTCTCCACTTTCAACACTTAGTGTTGAAGAGACATCATTTATGATGATACCACATGTATTACCAATATCAAAAACTACCATCAATGATACTAAAAATTTAAACACTCTAAAATAATTTAATTGGCTTCCTTAATTTCTTAAAAAAAGTCAACTTTATCTTATAATTAGGATCAGAAGGAATATGTCACTGTCTGACTGAACGGCTTGACCGTTCCACTGTTCAAACCATAATCTGTTGACTTCTCTAGCTTGACATCCGATCCAGTTTTTAAAAACATTGGATGGATATTGCCATTCTTGTTAAACCACAAATCGTTGTTGCCGCCATCGGGAGTTCCGATGCATGATGAGCTCTCAGAGTCCGTGTCCAAGAAGGCGGAATGGCCCAAAGGCAAGAAGCAATAGTCTTTGGGGGTAAATCGACGAAGGGGGGAGGAAGCAACTTCGACGGTGTAAGAAAGAAGAGGCCACTGTTAATCTTTGTGTACAATGAGAGGAAGGCTGTGATGCATTAGAGAGAGTGATTGAATCAAGAAAGAAGAGGGAGAGAAGAATGATGCATTGGAGAGAGAGAGAGGAAACAAAGGGACAGATGTTTACCCCAAACCAACGGAGTTGTCATTTTTGTTTTTTGTTTTTTAAGTTTACCAGTGATTCTTTCACCTTCAAAACTTAATTGTGTTAGAAGTTTTCAAAAAAAAAAAAATTCATTGTTAAAATTACACCTTAATCTTTTAATTAGCTTTCTTAATATTTTTAAAAAAAATCAAATTTATCTCAAACTTAGAATCAGAATAATATTTAAACTTATTTGGATCCATCTGACTTCTATAATCAGAAAAAGATTAGTCTTGATTGATCAGGTTATGATCCCCCAGCTCCCAGACCTAATACCATCAAAAGGATAGTCAAATAAGTACAAAAATTAGTTTCAGGTCTCAAATTTGCCCAGAAATTAATTTTAGGACTTAGTTAAATTTGAGTTGATGAGCACAATATATTGATTATGTATCACATTTCCAATCGAAGTAAAAATTAAATTTTAAAATATACTCTATAGATAGTTGATTATTATCTATAACCTCCAAAATTTAAAATAAATTGAATTCATAATTTTTTACCAAAAAAATAAGTAAATACAAAACAGCTTTTAGTTGAAAATAATGTTAATTCTTTTTTAAGCTAAATTTGATTTGAAAAGAAGATATATTAATTCGAAGGAGCAGAAGAAGAAGATATATTAATTTATTAACTCAATATAATCTTGCTATATTCATATTCTTTTGAATTGAGCTGATGATATAATATATATATATATATATATATCTATCTATCCGTTCATCTTAATAACCTGCTAATTAACAATAGAGTATATCCTAACAATAGTTTCAAAACATTCACAGAAAGAAAAACAAAATATAGAAGGATAATAGACCAATCTCCTTGCGCGTGTGAATTATATACTTACTATATAATAATATATTTAAAAAAAGATAGCTCACAAATTAAAAAAGGCCCCAAAAAGCACATAATATATATCTTAATTATTTAAATCTTTTAGACGAGATCTTTTAAATAAAGACAATCTTTTAATTGTGATTCTTTTTATCGAAAAAGAATGATTTCTTTATTTTAAATCTCGTGCTTAATTAAACTGGTTCCATGGGGCTGGGCTGTAATAAGCCATATATACCTCAATATCCCTGCTTGACTCTCTGTATCATACTGAAATCTATCCTACTATCACCCAAACTTACTTGCTTAGTCTTTCATGGAGACTGTGATGAGAACGTTCCAGAAGATTTTGGGTGACTGTGGCTGTCGCCGGCAACACCAGTCCGAAGTGGAGTTTTACGGCGGGTACACCTTGTTACAGAATCAGGACAAGACGACGACGACGATGCCAGAAAAACAGTCGAAGAAGAAGAAGAAGAAGAAGAACAGAGTGGCCCCACACGGTTGCCTCGGCGTCTACGTGGGACCGGAGAGGCAGAGATTCGTGATCAAAATCGAGTATGCAAGTCACCCACGCTTCATGGCTCTCCTCGAAGATTCTGCAGACACTAAAAATGGCAATTCGGTTCATAACGACGGCCCTTTATTTCTTCCTTGCGACGTTGAAGTGTTCCAGGAGGCACTGTCTGACATCATGATCGCCGACTTTGATTCCTCTGCTTCCGATAATATTCCTACGTCATCTTATCCATCGCGATCTGCTAATAAACACGGTTGGGCTCGTCGTCCGAGAGCTCTCAAGTCTAAGCTTAAATAAACCATCTGTTGTAAATATACAGTATATCTTATACAGTTGTATTTTTAGATTCAAACTGATCATTCCTGTAAAACGATTTTATTTAGTCATTATTGGGAAGACGTACAAGTCCAAGTTTTTGTTGGTTAAATTATATTCTTTTTTACAAGTTTTCTTGGTTAAATTCTCTATTAGTGTTCTCGGCAATTTAATTCAATTGTTATTCAGATCTGTATGCCCCTCATTGAAATGCATCCTTGTTCTTTTAGGCATGCCAAGCTTTCTTTTAAAACTATCAATAACAAGTCTTGAACCAATAATATTTTAAAAGAGAGAATGACAAAAAAATACAACTTAAACTTCAAAATTCTAAATTAGTCATTTGATCAAAGATTTATATTATCAATCCCATTATTCATTTTATCAATTTCATTACTTTTTTTGTCAACGTGATTTTAAAGTTTAAATGGTATTTTTCTATCATTCTCCCTATTTTAAAAACACTTACTGCTTTCCCACTATTTCAAAAGCAATACTACTTTCCCAAATTAATGGAAGAAGCTGGCATTGTCCGTAGTGTTGCTCCAGTTTTGGTGTCTATCTTCTCATCTCTAAATTTGTTTCCGTAGCTCCATACGGTGTGAAGTGGGAAATCGAGTCATGTTTTCTTTTTTGATAAGTTGTTTATTTCATGATGAAGTGGGAACATATCACGAATTTTATTTTATTTTTATTTTTATTTTTGGTTACAGCATACCTATTAGTTGGCTTGATTTTCGTGACAATTTCTCTCCTTTTCAAATTAGTATATGATTATCCTTATTTGAATTTTATAACTTATAAGTAATCATAAGAGTTCAGTTTTGAAGATTCATATTTATAAATAAGTATGATTTATTGCATATTTTATTGTACATATTGATAACACTGATATTGATAATTAGCACAACTGCACTAAAGATATGGAGTGCAGTGCGCAACACATGTTAATTATATTGATAATTGTTTAAAGATTCTGTTGCATCTCAAATTCTTCCCAATTACTGGAGTTTGAGTCCTAGTTCCAGCAATAGTATTTAAAATAATGTATTAACCTTATTTTTTAATCTATCGGACTCTTATAATCTGAAAAAGATGAGTTTAATTTTAGGTCTCAAATTTGAGTCAATGAGCACGATGAATGATGAAATACTTTAAAAGAACTAGGACTAAATACTAATTTAATACTATATTATTTATAAAGTTTGAGGCCTTCACAAATTAAGAATACAAATAGGTTAATCCATAACTTTTCTTTTTTCTACCGAAAGAAGCCGTTTACCATTTTAACCAACAACTTATAAATAAATAAAAATTTTTTTTTTATTATACTTGATTTTCCTTTTCAAATTCAACGGAAAGACAGTAAAGATTTTGTTGGCCATTGTTTAGAAAAAGATTATTAAAATAGTTTTATTAGTTATTTATTTGGGTGATTCCAATAGTTGTTGTTTTTAATTTGAAAGAACGATGTGGAAAAAAACAATGACAAGAAATTGAAAGAACGGTAATAATTTAATTCATAGAGATCTAATGTGGAAGAATTATATTTATTACATAGTATATTAAAAGGCATTAATTTTGTATTCGTTCGGGTGAAAAGATATCTTTGAAAAATACAAAAAAAGTCAATTTATAGTGCATTTCATAAACAAATTAAATACAGATATGGTTGTCGGGAAAAAAATAACTAAATAAATACAAATATGGCACCTCAAGGGAAGGGTACAACACCATGCTTCTATCATACTTCACATTCCAAACTTAACCTTTAGACTTGAGAATTAAGATTATTCCCCAATAATTAGCAGCAGCAGCAGCAAGAAGAAGAAGAAGAAAACATCAATTTATTGCAAACACAGACATAGGTTTAATGAAACAAGTGAATACCCTGTAAATCATTTATAAAGCAAATAAATCAATAATAATTCAAAGATGTTCATAACTGCATCATGAGTGCTTCAAAGATTTCCATGGCAGAAGCAGGCAAACCCAGAAGAACATTTATGTTCTTCCTCTCATCCCCATGAGATAGGAACAATACGACCTCTTTCTCAGGCAAGGTCACAGGCCCAGAACACAGAGGTTGTCCCCATCCAAAATCTGTTATGTGAAAAGACAACCTAGTCCAAGTTGTAATCAAAAGTGTTGCTGTTAAGGAAGGCCTTGCTCTTGTCACTTCAAAATAGTCTATAGCAGATCTCATATACCTATCTGTAACCATATCAATCGCCTTTTGAACCAACCCAACTGTGAAAGACAGAGGATTTCTCAGTAACTCGCCTGCTTCACACAATGAATTTGTTAACAATATGGCGTTTCCAAAGTAACCTTCTGGTATTGGAGGAACGAATCTGGACCGTCCATCAACAGCAAAAAGAAGCTTGGTTTGTTGCTCAGGTTTCATCCTCAAGGCTTCAGTTCGAGCTCTCCATACAAAACCAGACAGGGCTTCAAAAGATGAGCACTTTTGAAGAACACCATCCTCCATGGCGTTTTTCTTGAGATGGTCAAGCCTGATTGGATCGAAACAGAAGGATTTGTAGAGCACTTCTTCCTCGTGTAGTTTTGAGGTATCTGATATGTCTTCAATCTCTGCAAATTCATGGTGGGGAAATTCTGTAAGAGGAGGATCACGTGCTTTGAGTATGGTTCGATCAAGAAATGGATGAATCTTTAAGTCTAAGCCTCTTGCTGTGTCACTCCATGCGTTTACAAATTCCATGGCACACAGTCCATCTTTCATACAGTGGTTCATGGCCAGCCCCAAAGTAAAGCCTCCACCTTTGAATCTTGTCACCTAAAACATATGCATCATTAGCTTTGGGCTGTGTAAACTAATTAGGGTTTTTGTGAAAATCTACCCATCTGAACTATTATCTCACTTAAATCTTACAATATAAAGTTTCTTTGGATGCAACAGTACACATGAATGTTCACAAATAGAGTAAAAATATCTTGTCTATTACCTATACTTAATGTCCATTGCTTTAGTATGGTGGGGCTCTCTTTGCATATAGCCATCATAAAATAACAAATGTTAAATATAGTTAACAGAGATGATATTTTTACTCAATCTGGGAAACATTCATACGTATTGTTACTCGTAGAAAAATGGAGTAAAAATATCAAATCTGTTACCTATACTTAACGTCCGTTGCTTTAATACGGTGGGGCTCACTTTGTGTACAGTCATCATAAAGTAACAAACATTAGTTGTAGTTGACTGAGATGACATTTTTACTCCATGTGGAAACATTCATTCGTATCGTTACTCACATAGGAATATTATGATGTTATATGTGCATATTTCATAGATGAATTTGCACTTTAACCAAGATAACACCTTATATGAACTTATATGCTGGTTATCGAGAGTATATAGAGCACATATATATACATACACACGTATGATCTAATTATCTGATAAAGTGAAGGGAAACCTGAACAGTCATAAGAGGCATCTCAAGTATGTTGTTGGCACCAGGGACGCTGTAAGCCAATTTGCCAAGAGTTGAAGGATCAGGCTTTGTTAAATCTCCAATTTTTTCAATCTCACAGCTTGCTTCAGCCTCAACAAACACTGCTCCTTCACCAGTACAATCAACTATCAACTTGCCTTCTGAACTGACAGTTAACCTGCCAGCCATGGGATGATAAGGAACAAGAATCTTGGACAAGGCTTGTCTGATAACTGTTGCAGCATCCTTGTTGCCTCGAGAAGCAGATTTGAAACAATAAACTGTACGAACTGGAACTGCTATGTTCTGGTCCAGGTTTGAAAGGAAGTAAAGACCCTTGTCTGTTTCTTCTGCTGGTGGAACCAGAACTGGTTCTCCTAGCTTCACTTCAAGCTCAAAGTTTGAATCTTTTGTATTTTCCATCAAGGAAATAAACTGGAACTGGTTCTAATGGAGAAACTACTATATTTGGTGGGACACTTGAGGAATGAGGAAGTGATCTTTATAAAGGAGGTAGAGAGGGGGACAAAAATGTTGACTTTGGAACACCATGACAAGTTAAAAAAAAAATGAAATAAGAAAAAATTAAAGCAAAGAAGAAACAGAGGACGAGACTCTTCGAAAATCTTTGGCTTCATATTTTGGTTAACAAATGTCGCAGCATGCATGTGTGATGAAAGGGACAGAAATGTTATTACCAAAAAAAAAAAAGGGACAGAAATGGATGCTCAATTGAAATGTTTATAGGCCAAGCTTACTTAAAAAACGGAGAGAAAGAGAGAGAGAAATATCTTGGGGAAAAGGTCACATGGATTGTTTGAGACAAGCATGGTGGATCATTATTAATGCTTGCATGCTTTGTTTTTTTATAATAGATAATTAGATATTGTTCATCAAAACAAATCATTGTATATTTTTCTGGACAAGTAGATTTAGATTTTAGAGTTTCTCCCCGGTTTGCTTGAAAGTTGAACTGGAATTTAATTATATACAGTGCTTTACTTCACTTGCGCAACATAAAAATCAACCTAACACAAGTATTAAAATGTTATATCAAGGACTGTGCAGACTTGAGATCTTCCATCTAGATTGCTATTATTGTAATTCACTGCGTTATGAGAAAGAAACTAAATATCATAGGCATACATAACAAGGTTTGTTCAGACGTTATCATCAGAAAATTTCACAAGTAATCTTCATGAATGGACAATCGTTTGTTTATACTCAGACGATATTGACTAGGATGTAATTAAGGAATCAAATGATTTTAGTTTGTGCTCAAGTCCCGGATGATTATAGTGTTATAGCAGTGCAAGTTAAATCTTCAGAATACAAAATTCTAAACTTACAAGTTACAAGAGTTCATATGTGTGTGTTTGGATTAGTTTTTTAGAATAACTTTTATGATTTACAAGGTAAGCGTGTGAGAGGAGTTTTATCTTGGATTACGCAAACATAGGTTTGAAAAATTCCCAAACACTCACTAAGTTGAGTTTGGTGGAAGAGATTAATCCCTTATAATGTATCACAAAATGTTTCGAAAGCTCCTTTAAAGAGGTGCCTATATTTAGTTGCCTTGAACATAATTGACTCCCGTGCTTAACAAAAAAAAATTAAAAAAGAAAAAGAAAAAAGAGTTTAAATAAATAGTATATATTTGATTTAAAAGAAAAACAAATATTTCATATAAAAAACAAAATTTAAACTTCTTTTAAATAATATTTGTATCAATAATAAAGTTACTATAAAATTTTAGTTATATATTTGTGTGTTTTTTGTTTTAATCTTGTACATCTTTTAAGTGAATTCGAACTTAAATAATGATCTCTCTCTTATATTTATAAAACTGCCCATCATTTTCTACTAATAAGCCCCTTTTATAAAATTTAATCTAATATTATTATTCTTAGCTTAAGCAATAAATTTAATATTGGTCAATTGGAAAGTTGTAAAAAAATATTACTTTTAACTAATTTTTAAAATTTCATAAAAGTACTTAACATCACCTTGTATAAAAGACGGGAAGGAGTATTATTTAAAAATGTAAAAATTAAATCACTTTAATCCGTGTTCGGGGAAAAAAATGAAAGACAAGAAGCTTTCTGATCTTCAGGGAGTACCATTACGCTAATTATCACAGTTGAAAAAATCCGATGGCTTATGTAACCACCAAGTACTCCTCTACCGTCTCAAAAACAATATTTTACCAAAAAACATTAAAAGAGGGAAATAAGAAACAATAACGGAATGCTGAAGTAACACCACATTCAACGGAGAACAACTATAAATTTTAAAAAAAAAAAAATCAACAAAAGCAAAATAAAAGATATGGCAACAAGCATTCCTATCACAGGGGTTTAAGTATCAAGCCACGGCCCAAATGTAGAATCACGATAAATGCAATGGGCGAAAATGTACAGGGCCCAAAATAAATCTAAGAAGATCAACATGGTTCTGAGGATTTTCATATGCTGGGAGGAGTCAATGAATTCACAATATGAAAGCTTTGATGTCATACGAAAGTCGATTATTTTATAACACTGAATATTACAAATTCATCTAAATTGCTAGGCAATAATACTGTGGCCAAAAATACAAAGCAATGTTTGAAGGCGGGCGAATAAACAATCTATTCGATATTTTAATATAAATAAATCTAAGCTCACATCAGCACTACAGAAGGGGCTAATCTACTATGGTACAAAGTACAAACAAACCTAACTGAGCATCCTTCAAAGAAAAAAAAGTCACAACTCAACCAAATATCTACCGTAGCTTATGATCTGTAAGCAGTTGGAAGAATCATGAAAACTCGATTGGATGACCCACATGCCTCTAAGTTCTGCATGGGTCAGATTATTTGCCACTATAGTTAAGCATCATCATCGTCATCTTTCTCTGCTTCGTCATCCCCAGCATTATCAGCTTCCTCTTCATCTTCCTCATCAGACATGTTATTAATAACCTCTGTTATTATATCCTTAACCTCTGCTTTTCTATGCATTAAATCCAGACCAAAGTGGGTACCTGACACAATTTCATCAGAACATAGCTGAGTTCAAATAAATCATTTAACCTAGGAATGGGAAGGGGAGGTGGAGGGGGAGGCAAAAGAACTTATAGCCAATAGAAAAGGTCATACCAAGTTGCCTAAGGATATCAGATAAAGTTGCCTGCATGGAAGTAGTAGAAAATATTACAAGCTTGTGAAACTATAGAACCTCAATCACTATCGAATAAAAGAATAATGGCATGGAAGACCACTTACGGTATTGAAGTCTACTTCCTTCAGAATATCAACAACTACTGCATGCATCTCCTCCCTACTAGGCTCTGCCTTGGCCTTCTTGCCGCTCTTGCCTTTTCCAGAAATTGGCATCAGAGAGAGGAGGATTAGCAGGAGAAACAATGGCACAGACATTTTCCTAAAACTATAAATGGATAGTTGTCCAAAAAGAAACTATAAATAGATAAAACATTACAAAATAACAAATTTATTAAGCATCAAGCAATTTCTTATATAGGACAAAAATATAAGTAGAAATGTTTCTCCTTTGAAGATTGAAAAGACAACTAAGGCAAAATTGAGCGAAGAAAGAGGTCAATGTACCTTGACCCTTATGGGAAACCTTTGAGGACTTGTCTGTCTGTTTTTTGCTTACAGTTTTCCCTTTAGAATCAATGCTTTCCTTTGCTGTTTTCATCTTCTTGGATGAAGATTGCTTTGACTTGGAAAGGGTAGCAGAAGCATTATCATGTTCAGTAGCAGATTTCTTTGAAGTTGACTTTTTTGACGTTTTTTCAGAGCTCTTGGCAGCCTTTGCAGTGGCTGTCTTCTTTACAGGTGTGCCCTCAGTTTTACCGACTGAACTCTTATCTTCAACCTTTTTAGAAGGATGCTTCTGAGCCTTAGGTTTGTCTTCCTCTTCGTCTGATTTATTTTCCTCTTGATCACTCTCATCATTTGGAGCTGAAACATCATCATCCTGAGAATCATTTTTTGCATCCGAAGGCTCAGCTTTATCATCTTCTTCATCAACCTCAGAAGATTGTTTACGCTTTTTCCCAACTTGTGAACTCCGTTTCCGTTTCTACAAGCACATATGCACATGAAAAGGAAGTCAAATTAATTTCGGGAACATCCTTTTTAACATGATTGCAGAAAGCAACAACTTAGATTTCAAAGAGTCAAGGACTGCATCATCCACTAAAGTCTATATGATACTAAATTGAAGTCACATCCATCAGTAATCATGGTGCAGCAGCTGTCTCGATGCTCTTTTCCTTGTCTGGTTGCTGGTGACTGCCAACACTTTATGGCAGTTACGGCCAAAACACCCACTAATATGCTGTTCTAGCTAAGTCAAGGGGTGTCCAGAATAAACCAGTGTGCATGACTGGTCACAAGTTGACTGGGGGGTATATAATTATCATAGAGCAATAGGCCTCCTTCAGAAGTTGAATGTCTAGCAAAGCACTCAGTCAATTGACAATCTTAAGGGTATGATCTAGACTGGAAATGTTGCCCAGTCAAGTACTAGTTCAATTGGTTTGAACACCCCAATTTAAGGGAAATCAATGACAGATTGTAGAGCCAAGAGATTCAGAACACATGACCTACGATTTTGCACATTTGTTGATTTTAATCCATGCAAATCAACCATGAATGTTAAAATTGCAGGTGGAATTTTGACTCGTCTAACTGGAACATTGAAGGGAGGCTGTGAAAGAAGCAACAAGCGCCTCAAGAAAAATAGACCTAGGAGCTAGTCAACTTTATGCAAATTGAATACAACTTTAATAAGAGCATCAATAGGTAGAAGGCAAAATTAGTGGCTAAGGGGTTCATGCATGCAAAGGCTTGCTATCTCTAGCAACTACTCTTGATTGGACACTCCATCAACTAAACACTAAAAATGCCTTCTCAAAAGGATACCAGAAAAAACACATGCCTTCCAATGACCATGCTTTGCAACGATATGACTATTTGCCATCAGGAAAGGCCAGACCCTCATTCAACATGCCAAGACCAAACACATTGAAGTTTGTCATCACTTCATCAAATAGGTGGATTCAAGGTACTGATGATATATACACCCTGTTTTAAAAACAAGCTACTGATATGCTAATGAACAATCAAATACAACAAAAGAATGAATTCAAATAACTCAAGACATGCAATTGTTTGGAACTATTTTTCTATTGCACCCCTTAAAAAAATGTGTATTTTAAGGGCTTTTTTGGAAAATATTGCAACTTAGATAACACACAATCGTTTGAGGTGGTTCAAGCATGAAGGTCATTGGATATGCTGATAAGGACAAATCAGGCAATATGGAGTCTTGTGAGAAAAGGTAGAGGAAAACTGAAGTGAACACTACATGAAGTTATTGGGCGGGACCTCTTGGTTAACAATATAATTAAAGATTTGGTTTTTGTTATACCACATGGCATTGTGCAATCCATGTAACAAACTCCACCTAGTAGAATAAGGCTTGTTGTTGTTGTATTGCAACTTAGATAACAAGTAGAAATATGCAAGAGATTTCCAAGTTCAATTCTGTTAATGCTGGTTACTAAACATGAGATTTTGACAGGGCAATTGTAGAAATATGAAAAAGGCTAGTACTAAAATCAAACTTCAACACAAAAACAAATTACTAACTACTTTAGAAAATCATCTATACCATACAACTAGTCCCTACCTTGACGAATCAAAATATAACAATCAAGTTAGAACAAATGCAAGAGAAGAAACTGCAAGATTGATGGATAACAAAACCAAGAATCTAATATGGAAACACACCTTGCTAGACGTTTCGATAGATGCTTCTGTAGAAGATTTGCTTGGTGTTGCCTTGCTCTTTCTCTTTTTACCTTTCTGCAATACAAAAGCATGTTAGGAACTCAGTTCTCACAATCTCAGTTTAAAACTAATTAAAATTACAGAATATTAAACCTGCTCTTTATCAGCAAGGAGAACATCAGTTGTAGCATGAGGTGACTCCAAGAACTCCAACAACTTTGCAGACAGTTCCTCCTGAAAGCAAGTCCCATCAAATAAGAAATAGATACTAAAAAGATTGCAAGCTAAGCTAGGAAAGATATTATCACAACAATATTCACCTTCTTCACACTTCCCCTGGATATTGGAATATTAAGCACATCACAGAAATCGACCAACTTTTCTTTTACACACTTATCAAGCTTCTCCTTTACCTTGGTTCTGTGTTTATCCTGGTATAAACAGTAATCACAGCTACAAATTAATAACAGCCTGAGACATTGAAAATTTTTAGGAAAAAGGATATCAGACATGAAACCAATTACAATTCACCGGCAGACTTAAGAAAATCAACCAGAAGTTCATATTATAAACAAAAATTTACCTCATTTTCAACCCACACGTAGCCAGAAAACTGACCAATATTCCTCTTTAAAGTCTGAGCCTGCATAGGAAACCATGTCACTAATATTCAATGAACAGCCATAGGTTTAGAGTTCACAGACAATTAGTGAAGAAAAGGCAGAACTTTTCATTACAAGAAACCCAAAGAATCCTAGAATCTAGGTAGATGTTTCACCTTTGCTCGCTTTCCAAAAAGTATACTATGAAGTACTTGCAGGTTGTCATCAGGTTTTCTCTTGGACAACTTGAAAGCCACTACAGCAGTTCACAAAAATTACTTGATTAAGAAAATGTGCTACAAAAACCAAGTTCATGAAAAGCAAACAGCTTAATTAGCAAACCACCTGCAAAGAACTGACATATTTTGAGAAGATACATAGTGTACATTCAAAGGTCACCCATCTAGCCAGTATAACAAACATAAAAGAGAATATAATAATATCAAACCTAGCAACTTATCATTCATAAGGCCAACAAAAAAACGTATCAACAATAACTTAGAAGTTTGAATCAGCATTTGACACTAGTCAACACTAATTTGAAATGCACAAAACAATTGAAATCCAAAATAACTAAATGATGCATAAGAACATTATATTGTCCAAAGGTTTAAAAAATTGATACTTTCCATGCAAAACATTTTCCCATTTTCTATACAACAGTTTTCAGCCAATCTGGAAAACAGATAGTGCTAAGGAGTTGCCAAGTCCAAACTGCCTGAAGGACTAGCTTTACCATAAGGAGAAGTCACATATGAGCTTAATCTTTACAGAAACCTGAGTAAAGATTACAGGAAAACTTCTAAACCTGGGCAAAGAACATAAGATATCTAAGGACAAACAACAACAACAACAAAGCCTTTATCCCACTAGATAGGGTCGGCTACAATTTTGTTGTGGATATCTGAGGACAAACCCTTGCTAAATTAACAACACAAGCTAGCATATTTCCATAAACCAAGCACCCAAGCATGGGAATTATTTGGAAGGAAGATATTTACAATGGGAGACAAACCAACAGCTTAACAACAAACTGCGACCCCACTTGTCATTGAATACCCATATATCATCAAGTAACAACCAAATGTTTAAGTAGACAAGGAATTAGAAGCACATAGGAAAAATAAATTAGATTTATATTTTTGCAATCAAATTATCAAATTAAATTATGAAGTGTATATTTTTCAAATACTAACACTAGTGTATTGTTTTTGCAACTTAGAATCACGTCATTGGGATTTTAAAAAATGTTTTTACACATGTTATGCTTTGTCAAAAATCTTAATAACAAAACTATGAGAAATCTAGTCCAGCAAATAACATTCCAAAGCCCACAACTTTCTCTGTATTTTGTTCCAAAAATTATTTAATTTACTAACATTGCTGCAATCAAAAGAGGCTTTTGCACTCTAAACTACGTACGTGGCACTGAATGGAAACAGAACTCCAAACATTGAAGACGTTCACAGATTACTGGTTTAAAATAGCAACTGCATTAAACTGCTCACATGATTGGTAGGCCAGGACCTAAAAGCCACATGGCTGATTCTTACTAAAAGAATTCAAACAGCAAACTTTATCCGGGTAAAATGAAAAAATTACTGGAAGTAACTGAATTATTATTAATAAAATAACGATTCATTATATGAACTAAGAGGCGGGAAAAATATATTTCACAAGCAATCCATGAGAACAATTTATAATGTAAACTTCAAATACCTCGCAGAACTTGAATGCTAGGGAAAAAATTACTCACAGATACTTAATCTACAAAGTTCGTATGCAAGTCATATTCAGACTCAGTTTATCATAGTCTGGCATTCTTCTTTCAAGATGGGAATACAAAGTGATTCAGAGAGCCTATAATGCATCGCCAAAACGTAGAAACTGAAGAAAAGGCAGGAAATGATAGAATACACAAGACAATCTAATTTACCATTTGGAATGTCCTTAAGCTGCGTACCGCGACCCTGAAATCCAAAGAGATCCATGAGATGAAAATCAACACTTTGACCCTTGTTTGTGGAGAGCCAAGGATAACATATCAGTGAAGAAATGTGGAGAAATCCACCAGCATTTAAGAGAAACACACATACCTTTTCAATTAGCAAACTTTTGCCAGCAGAAGACCTGCCAAACTTCCCAGGCGACGGGATAGAGTAACGCTCGACTGTTTTCCTCTCCCTAGTTGGCCTGTCACTTGCTGGAGTAGCAGGATCTTTTTTCTCTGAATCTTGTTTACTGGTTTTGTCTTTTCTCTGCTTCTTGGATTCACTCTGGTCCCCCTTTGAACTTCCCTTGGGACGACCTTTGGCCTTAGGCTTCTCATCAGCTTCAGCTTCGTCCCCCTCGTCTTCCTCCTGTTCTTGCTCATCCTCCTGCTCCTCATCCTTCTCTCCTTTTTGGTCCTCATCCTCTTGTTCCTCGTCCTTCTCTCCATCCACATCCTTATCAGCTTTCTGCTCCGCCCCTACCTTGTCATGTGAATTTGCTTCTTTGTTCTCTTCAGTCTCGACTTGCACTTCCTTGCTTTCAGGGCCTTTCTCCTCGACATTTTTTTCTTGAGAATTATCAACTTCTCCAGGAGCTTCCTTCCTAGAAACTCCCTTATCCTCTGATCCTTTAGATTCTTCCCCTTCTTTACTCTCTTCTCTGGCTTGGGCCCCAGGCTCCTGCTCGGGATTCTTATCCTCTAGGGTTTCCATGGCCATGAAGAGGAACGAGTGAGGAAAAAAATAGTGGCGAACAGAAAGAATTGGGAACAGGAATATAGTAGAGTGAAGCTGAAAACCCTAGGAATGAAAGAAACCCTAGAATTAAGAACAAATCTTTTGAGTTGCGAGTGACAGTGAGGGAATCGTGAAATTCTGAGCGGACGAAATAAAGCTGAGGCGCGCTCAAAGACCACCTGTTTCAAATTTGATGCCAAAATTGTGAGCGGGCCTCCCTCGCTCTTCTCCTCTTTTTCTCCCGGCAATACTAAAAAACCAAAATCAAAATCAAATCAAAGTGAAAAACGAAAAATTTTTAATTTTTATTACCAAGATCACCGAATACTATTTAATACCCGCTTCCTGCCTTCACTGTCTCTGATCTGAAGGGCACCTCGACATCATTGGAATCTTCTTGGCTCGCTCTGGTCTTTGCTGCCTCGTGGGCCTTTCTCTTTTTGGTAATTTCTGATGGGTTAGTAACATGTCTACGCTCTTGAATATAGGCCCGTTTTCAATCATTCAGAATAAAAGCCGCAATTTCAGCCAATCAATCGAATTGGATCTTTGAGGTCAACCCAAGAAGGCAAGAACAAATCTCCCAAGTTATGACGTTTAGGAACTATGACCTACGTAAATGGGATTCCCTTTTTGTTTATACTTATCTCCTTATTTCATTTGGAAGGACTGACTTTTTGAGACATTTAATTATTTGTTGCTTGATTTTTAAGAGATTTGATCAAAAAGAGTTATGTGTCATCAGTGGTAAGAAGACGAAATAAATGACTAGTTTATTGTCCAGTGGGCGAGCTCTTAGTGACAAAATTTGATTTACCTCTTTTCTTATCTAACAGGTCAGGGATTTCATCTGATAACATTTTTTGGTACTATATAACATCAATTTATGGTCCAACCTTTTGTGCACTTTTTAATCAGTACAAAAATTAAAATGATTGTGTGAAGGTGAAAGAAATACTAAGTTCTTTCATACCGCAGTGCCAAGAAGGAAAGCTAATAAGCAAATTAACAATCTCAATAGGCAAGATGGCTCATGGACTAGTAACACCGAGGAAATTAATGGAGTGGCAAGGTCTCGCTTTGGAGAAGTCTATGAGGCACAAAATGATCTTTCTGTAGACGGAATTCTATAGGCTCTTCAAGATGTTTCAGTTCCGGTATTTTCACATGATCACTCTCAAAGTTTCTTCAGCCATTTGATTTAGAAGAGATTAGAGAAGCAGTTTTTTCTCTGCCTAAAAATAGTGATCCTGGACTTGATGGTTTCCATACAAATTTTTTTCAAAAATACTGGGAGCTAATTAAATTTGATCTTTTGGAAATGTTGCAATCTTTTTGGGAATCTAAGTTCATTTTGAAGTCTTTCAATAAGACTAATATTATTTTGATTCCCAAATCTGATCATGTGCAAACTTTAAGGATTTGAGGCCTAGCAGTTTATGTAATGTGGTTTATTAGATTATCTCAAAGGCGATTCGCATGAGAATGAAGAAAATATTGGATGATTACATTGCTCCTTTTCAATATGCCTTCTTAAAGTGCAGGGGTATTTCGAACAATATTCTGTCAGCTGCTGGTCTTATGAATCGGATTCATTCGACTACTAAAGGAAGGAAAAAACCAATGGCTCTGAAAGTTGATGTCTCAAAAGCTTTTGACACTCTTCTATGGAACTTTATCTATGCGGGTTTAAAAGAGATGAACTTTTCCGGATAAGTGGATAGCTTTGACAATGCAATGTATTACAAGTGTTCGTTACCAGCTAATATTCAATGGACATGTGACTAGCTCAATTTGTCTTAAAAGAGGTGTTAGCCAAGATGACCCTCTATCTCTCTGTCTCTACATCCCTCTATCTCTTTGTCTCTACATCATGGTTGCTGATGTGTTGTCTTATTTACTGAACTCGTTCAAACACTCTAGAAACTTGAAGGGTATAAAAATTTTTAGCAGCTCCCAACCCATGTCTCATTTATTATGTGTTGATGATTTAGCTTTCATCTTTGAGGGTACTGATCAAATCAACAACTCTATTAAAGCGTCATTGGATCTTTATAACTTGTGGTCAGGACAAATGATTAACAGATCTAAATCTTCAATCATCATCAATCCAAACATCCCTCATGCGCAGAAGTTACATTATTCACAACTCTTGGGAGTAAGTTTTACAAGCAGGTTAGGAAAGTGTGTGGGTGTTGGGGTAGATCCTGGGAGAAAAGAAAATCAGGTTTACTCGCAAAGTTACTCAATTTGCAGATCAGAGAACAACAGCATGGAAGGATAGGTTGTTATCACAAGCTTCAAGATTAGCTTTGGTCAAGTCAGTCCTGACTGGAGTTAATGTGCCTGTTATTTCTTGTATGAAGCTTCATCAATACATTTGCAATCTGATTTACTCAAAATGCATTAATTTTTTCTGGGACATTGGGCCCGTTTGGTAAATTGAAATTGGAGGAGGTGGAAATGGAATTGGGTCTCAATTCCATGAAGGAGTTTGTTTAGTATGATGGAATTGGCTCTCAATTCCAATTCTACATGGAAGCCAAATTAGCCAATTCCACCCAAATAAATTGCATCCCAGAAGCTAAGATTTATAATTCCACCTCCACATTTTCCTCAATTAGCCTCCTCACTCTAGCGACAGCGGTGACCCCTCCTCCCTCACCGGCACCTCTGCTCTTTAACCGATGACGGCGATGGCGACCGCGAGCAACATAGTGGCAACCCACGACTAACCCCATCAGATCTCATGGCTCGTCCTTTCTGTATTCAAGGCCAAAGTTGTACTGTGACTGTGGATGGAAGCTCGTCTTCTCCACTTCAGCTTCATTTCTCCAAATCTGCAACTCCGTTCACCATCTGCAACTCCAGATCTACAACTTCTTTTTTATTTTTTCAATTCTCCTTCATATTTTCAAGCAAAGCACTCTTTTTTTTATTTGAGTTTGAATGATTTTCCTACTAAGGGCTATAATTTTAGACAGTGGTTGAGGGCGGTGAACTGTGGTTTGAATGTTTGAGGCGCTGGTAGGTTTTTTTGGATGAGGGTATGTTAGTAATTTCATATTTTAAATATAAAAATTAAATAAAAATAATATCTGAATTCCATGTACATACCAAACACACTTTTAAACTCAATTTCCATATCCATTTCCATTTCCATATCTATCAAAATCAATTCCAGTGTACCAAACTGGCCAGGCCCGTTTGATACGCTGGAATTGGAGGAGATGGAAATGGAATTGGGTCTCAATTCCATGAGGGTTTGTTTGGTACGATGGAATTGGCTCTCAATTCCAATTCCACATAGAAGCTAAATTAGTCAATTCCACCCAAATGAATTACATCCCAGAAGCTAAGATTTGTAATTCCACATTCACATTTTCCTCAATTAGCCTCCTCACTAGGGGTGTTCAAAGTATCCCGGTCCCGGTTGTCCCAGCCCGGTCCCGGATATTTTATCCCGGGAATTTCCCGTCCTGGCCGGGACCGGGACCGGGATGTAAAAACCCGGGACCGGGACCGGGACCGGGATCACACTTGTGATCCCGGGAAATTCCCGGTCCCGGTTTTTTTTTTCTTTTTTCCTTAAAAAATAGGTTATTATTTTATTTTTGTATTTTTTACCCCATAAATTAAGTTATCATTTGATAAAATGTATATCACATATTTAGTTAGAGTTAAATTGTATATATCGTGATACAAATCCTAACTATATAATGTATAAAGATAATAACAAAAATGATGAATGTGATAATAATATGTTATTTTTCAATTCTAACTCAATTTATGTGATTTTTATGACCTTATTAGGTGTTAAATAATTACTTTAAACACTAGATTATAAAAAAATTTAACTAATATAATTATATTATTAAGACCGGGAATTCCCGGTCCCGGTCCCGGGAATTCCCGGTCCCGGTTGTCCCGGGAATTTCCCGGGACCGGGACCGGGACCGGGAATGAGATCCCAGTCCCGGGAAATCCCGGGACGGGAACCGGGAATGGGTATTCCCGGTCCCGTCCCGGGATTTGAACACCCCTACTCCTCACTCCAGTGACAGCGGCGACCCCTCCTCCCTCACTGGCACTTCTGCTCTTTAATCGATGACGGCGATGGCGACCGCGAGCAACATAGTGGCAACCCACGACTAACCCCATCAGATCTCACGGCTCGTCCTTTCTGTATTCACAGCTGAAGTTGTACTGTGACTGTGGATGGAAGCTCGTCTTCTCCACTTCGGCTTCATTTCTCCAGATTTGCAACTCCGTTCACCATTTGCAACTTCTTTTTTATTTTTTCAATTCTCCTTCATATTTTCAAGCAAAGCACTCTTTTTTTTATTTGAGTTTGAATGATTTTCCTGCTAAGGGCTATAATTTTAAACGGTGGTTGAGGGCGGTGAACTGTGGTTTGAATGTTTAAGGCACTGGTAGGTTTTTTTGGATGAGGGTATATTAGTAATTTCATATTTTAAATATAAATATTAAATAAAAATAATATCTGAATTCCATGTACATACCAAACACACTTTTAAACTCAATTTCCACATCCATATCCATTTCCATATCCATCAAAATTAATTCCAGTATACCGAACGGGCTCAATGGAGACGAAAATTGAAATCATCTAGCTAGCAAGGAATTCATCTTCAGGCTTGTTTTAGAAGGAGGTTTAGGTGTAAGATCCATCAGTCAGGCAAAACTCTATTGGCAAAACAAATTAATATGGAGAATTCTTGTTTCTCCTCCAGGTTCTAACATAATTTCTGACAATCTGAAATGGAAGATAGGATTTGGTAATTCAATTCCTTTAAACCCCCTTTGTGGTGGCTCACGCACTTTGAGTCCCCATTGTCTTCTTCCTTAAGAACGGTTGCAGACTTGTTATTACATATTCCATCAATTTGTTGCCCAATTCAATGGAATTAGGATCTAGTTAATGCTTTTTATCCAAGTAACATAGCTAATGCTATCGATATATTATAAAAATCTGTTTCCCCAAGCTAATCCATCCAATAGCTTACTCATGGCTCTAGACTCATTTCACTGTTCACAAGCCATCATCTGTTTTTACTGAATAAAAAAATCTTACCTCAAGTTGCGAACGAGCCGTCTTGCTTAATACCTTATTTCAAATTGCCCAAAGTCACGGGTTATTCAAATTCCGTCCTCTGTCATTGTTATTAAATAAATATTCTCACCTCACTCATCTATTATCCCTTCTGACATTTTCCTCAGAGCAAAGTCACGGGCTCAAGGAAATTGGCATCTACATCTATAAGCCCTTCTTCAACCTGTCGTCGATCATTGTAATCTAACCACACCGAAACCCTCCTTCCTTAAGCAGCGACTTCCACGAAAGTTTAACTTGTTGTGAATGTTGATAGGATCATTTCCATCAAATAGCCTGGTGAAACAATTGAATATGAGCTTCCCACGAAGGTTTTCTACCAATATAAGATCGTTGTGTTCGATGAGTCGGTCGATGCTTGTATTTTCTTCTACTTCAAAATCGTACAAGTGGTTGTTCATATTCTATAGATTATGAATATGAATTAATATTTCTATGTGTCTAAATGTTTTCCTCTGTAGCTTACTCGCATGGTGCTTGAGATGAACTTCGACTACATATGGGATATCTTTGCCTAGTCTGGGCTCAGCTTGCATAAGCAATACCACCTAAAACTATACCTATCCAATGTTGTAGAGGAGATTCAGGTAACCATGCCGAATCATTCCTTCGATATGATATATGTCTATGACTATGCAGTAATAAACCAGAGGCCATGGCAATTCCAAGGTTAGTATATTGTAATGTTCTTAAGTCCCATTACAACAAAGATTTTTAAACTGTTCCTTTTCAATTATCTATCGTCACTACTATGTTCTGATGTAAGGATGTATATGATTATCTTAAGTTTGTTGAGGTGAATAAGTTGACAAATGTACAAGGATTTGTTTTGCAAGGAGGTTATTTTGGAGCTTAAAGATGAGTAGGGGCGACTGTGAGGTATGATGCAACGACTATCCAAATTTGCTTTAAACCATATGCCTTTGTTCAATTTTCCCGTATCATATTCTTTCAATTCTGGTAAGGGCAACAAGAACTTCAAATCTTCTTTGGTTGGTGTGGTGTGAGCATCGAATTATCATAATTGTTATGAAAGGCAATACTGAATTTTCAAAATGTTGCCTGATTATCTCTATTTTCCTCTGATACACTACATACAGAGGTGCCTTTTGTTTCTTGAGCTGTGTGTTCTAGTTTTTGGATCTTTAGAATACTTAAAATTAATGCTATTAACTTATTTGTGCTAGACTAATAGTCTTCTTTGAAATAGCTTTAGGCATACCTATCATTTTTTTATGGATAAGGAAATTGATTACGTGCTTTACAAATATAATGTTTCATTCTTTGAAAGAGAGGTTGGTCATAGGGGTCATATTTGGCTTTTTTTCATGGATAAGGAAATTGATTACATGCTTTGCACATACAATATTTCATTCTTTGAAAGAGATTACATGGATACCTATCATGAACTAATATAGCCTGCTTTGAAATAGCTTTAGGCATACCTATCGTTTTTTCAAGGATAAGGAAACTGATTACATGCTTTACACATATAATGTTTCAATCTTTGAAAGAGAGGTTGGTCGTAGAGGTCATATTTAGCTTTTTACCACTCTTAAGTATGAGCTACTTAGGAGATCAAATTTAGCTTCTTTATTTTTTTTAACGTTTTAATCATTCCATTTGTCATTGTTATCATCTTAATAGAAATTGGGATTTGCTGTGATATTTTGCTAGCTTTTGCCCATTGCCATAGTTCTATTGTCATAAATAAATAGGAGGTGTTTAATGAATATGACATATAAGATCTTATTATTTCCTTATTGTTTTTGACCAACAATAACAAACTCCAACATAAAATCTATCTTTTCTAGCTGAGTTTCAATTTAAATTGATAAGAATAATGTGTTCAAGTTGCTAAGCACTTGCCAATATACTTTATAGCCTTTCTATTAAGGAAATTGAAACTATTCAATTGCATTATATTTGAAAGCATGCTTACTATTGCTTAAGCAGTGTGGTAGGACCATCTTAGTTATTGTCAACACAATAAAGTTACTTAGTGTCACTGCTTTCATTGAAAGGAAACTGTTTGGTTTCAGGTCTGTTCTCTTTATGCAGATATAAGGTCAAATGTTATAAGACATAATACGTAAGTTATTACCATCTTTATGTAGATATAATATGTAAGTTATTATCATCTTAATAGCGAACTTCATAACGTCAAATTTTTAAAGACAAAGAGGTTGCTAAAATGTTGTAGAATCTATCTTTGCTTAAATGAATCAGGATAAAAGCAGGGATTGCTTTTGCCACATTTTTGTTTTCTAGAAGCTTGCATTTAATCTTACATATATTGATGTATGTTCCCTAATTTACAGTTATCATGTTAATGGCAACTGTGGATTGGTAGTATTTTTTAATTCACCTTTGTTTATATTAATAATATGTCTTTCACTAAATGAAAAGTTGTACCTAATCTACAAACTAAGCAGAAGGTCCTGCGTTTGACTTATCTTCTTCCAACACTCTTTGCATATGATACGTCTATTTTTTTCTTCTCCTTCCTATTTTGTGTTTTGCCTGTGCTGATTACACTCACATATATAATCATTCAGGTTCGACTTGCTTCCTCACCTTCCATTCTCGAGCTAATTTGATTTCTCACAACACAAGTATGTTATTATATTACATTCTTTTCTTCTTTCTTATTAGATTTTATACATTTACTTCTTAGCATCCTAATTGAATTTAACGTGTAAACCTTTGTTTTTCAGACACTATCATGGGTTGACATTCTTCAATTAAGGAATTGCATGATGGTACTGATTGCTAGAGCATAGTTGTTAGAGTTTTCAGAAAATGGAATGTTTACCATAATCCATAAGACAACCCCTTCAGATGTGCTTTGCATTTCCATGGTTTTAATTGATGAAGAGGTATATACATGCTTATGTGTTTCTTGCATTTTGACTTTATTAGTTTCATTGTCTATCCTAAGTTCTTACCATGTGTTTGTGTGATTATTAAATTTCAGGAATCAAGGATACAAGCGAATGTGCTGAACAAAGCACTCCATGAAAAATTCAAAAACTCCTTCAAGGAAGTGCAAACTTAGTTGTTTGCTAATTTTGTAGTTATTCCAAATGTTAGTCAATATAGAGCTACAAAGAATGCTTTTAAGTTAACTTTCACTCCACAAATATATTTTGTAGAACATTTAATCAAATGAAGCAAAAGATTTATGTTAACAAATGAGATGGAATAAATGTTTGAATTGGTTTAAAAGTACAAGCATCCCGTGTAATGCACAGGAAAGCTCAATCTAGTTCTTCAAATACCAGTTTCCTATATACAAATGTTCATGACAGATTGTCTGGAATTTGAGTTCTTCTGGTGAGTATAAAGTCAACCTTGGCTTCAAGATTATCTCTTCAACGTTAGCTCAAAGACCTGATGATGCATTCTGGAAATTTCTATGGACAATCTCTACTCCTCTGAAAGACCTGCTACTAATTTGGAAGCTTCTTAATGATGCCCTCCCATCAGTAAATATCCTGGCGAAACATCAATTATCTGTTACAGGAGAATGCCTTTTTGGATGTCGTGAAGTGGAATCTTTGGAACATCTTTTTGTGAATTGTCCCTTCACCAAGGCAGTATGGTTTGGGGGTTTATCTATTAGCTTTAGGCTCTGGTTAGAAGAACGTTACTTAATCTGCATAAGGATGGTCACTTGGAGATGATTGCCAAAAGTTTTAAACTCATTTCAGCCATATGGACGAGAAGAAATCTGGTTTCATCAGCGAATAGACAGCAAACTCCTAAAGCAGTCATTAGGGCAATTCATTTCTCATCATCATTAAGCGTTTTGGCATTTCAAGAACAGCATGCAAGCTTTATCATAAGGAATCAAACATCTCAAGAATTTAGTCCTCTGAATTCAATCCATTCAAGAGGGTGGAGTATTATTATGGAAAAATCTCGCTCAAGAAGCCTCTTGTGTTATCGATCCTTTATTTGCTATCAGGGACAGTCTATTCAGACTATGGTTTGGAAAAAGGGATCATCTCAGCAGAATGAACTAAATCATTGTCTCTAGGCAAGTCTTCATTGGATTAGTAAATGCCCGTTTTTTGTCCCAATAACCAAAGGATTTGCTTCACATACATCACTGGTGTAAAGAAAAGAATGCTATCTCTACAAGGAAATGAAATCATCGCGTCTTCATGCTTACATTTTTTGTTTTTGATAAAATTTTATTGGCTTCTAATTTTCATCCAAATTGGTACACATTTCTACAGTCTTGTCCTTGTTTGACTGTAGAATTTTGATGCAAAGCATTTGATATATATTTTAATGAATATTGATTTTCATACAAAAAATCCGTTATATTAATTATTTTGAATTATTTCTTGAGAGGATGTTTTTGAGTTGTTTTTTTAGGAATTTAATAATTGAAAATATGTAACGTATACATGTTATAGTCGTATTAGTCATGGATAAACATTTTTGTGCCATCAGCAAGTGTTGGCTCTAACAAAATGAGTTCAGGTATATTTAGTGACTTGAGTTCTTAGCGTCACTACAAAAAAACATGGAATTTGCGACAGAATTTAATTCCGTCGGAAAATTTTCCGACGGAATTTCCCACAGAATTTTTTCCGTCCCAAAATTTGCCACGGAAAATATTCCATCGGAAATTCTAACCTTCGCCACGGAAAATTCCGTCAGAAATTTCCGAAGGAATTTCTGACGGAATTTTGCGACGGAATTTGAGTCCGTCGGAAATTGAGAGGGAATTTCCGACGGAATTAAATTCCGTCGGCAATTCCCTCGCAATTTCCGACAGAATTGAATTCCGTCTCAATTTCCGACGGAATTGAATTCCGTCGGAAATTCCTACTCAATTACCGAAAAATTTATTATTTTTAATTAATATTTTAAAAATTTAAAAATAGTAATTAAAATTCCGTGGAAAAATTTAAAAATTATTTTTTAATTATTTAATATTTTAAAATTTATTTAATTTAATTTAAAAAAATTATTTTTATAAAATTTATTATTTTTAATTTAATTTTTATTATTATTTTCTAATTTCTAAAATATTTTTAATTTTCAATCGTAGGTTTTGGTCCTTATAAGGGCAAAATAGTCATATAAAAAATAAAATTTATTAGTTATTAATTAATATTAGTAAATAAAATATTAGGTAATAATTACTTATTAGTTATTAATTAATGTTAATAAAAATTTAATTTTAGAAATTAAAAAAAATATGCACAGAAGATTATATATATAATTGAGTGTAATAATAGAACACCAAAGCAGTCGAGCTCATCCGGCAAGGCATTGCGCGCGTACGGACGAGGTCGTGGGTTCGAACCAAAGGATGGGCAAGTTGAGTTGCATTTCCAAGAAATATGAGGTTGCGACACGTGGCGGAGGGAGGTTGCGACACGTGGTAGACAAAGGTTGCGACACGTGGCGGATCTGGGGGTCGACGACAAGATGGATGCCGCCGGCGATAAGGGGGCGGTTGCCGGAGTTGCCAAGTGGATTTTTAAAATTTAAAAAAAAAAAATTTTGTGACGAAATTTCCGACGGAAATGAATTCCATCGGAAGTTGTGAGGGAATTTGCGACGGAATGTTCCGTCGAAAATTGAGAGGGAATTTGCGACGGAAAAAATTCCGTCGGAAATTGCGACGGAAATAAATTCCGTCGGAAAATTTTTTGTGACGCTATTATTACCTACGGAATCAATTCCGTCGCAAATTCTGTCGAAAATCAATTCCGTCGCAAATTCAATGTTTTTTTGTAGTGCATGAATGTTAATTAAAAAAAGCTCAATTCTGATGCGAGGCTGATCCAATCTGATTCGAACTAGGGTAATCCAATGCATTCCAAATATGTCAAATCGACTCCATGACCATATCATGCGAGGGATACAAGAGAATTGACCTTTTATTACAAAAGCATGATCTGAGACTTGAAAGAAGCATATGAAATTGAGGCTGTTCTCATAACCTTTTTGCACACTTTTGAGGTCCAAAACAAAACTCATAAGAACAAGAATAAATAGAAAAAAGTTAAGTTGGCATATATGAGTGTGTGTGTAGATATATATATATATGACTCTCAGTACACATAGTGTATATGAGAATAAGTACTTAATGAAGATCAACCAAAGCAAAAGCAAAGCTTTCCACGAGGATTAGAGACACAGCTGGCACTCTGAAACTTGTCTTTGAGAATATTCCGGCAAGCATGGATACACCGATCACGTGTGCAAGGGTGGAGTGGGATGGCAAATGCACACTCCCCGTTACTTGCTCCAAACATAAGCATGCCCATCGCCGCCACAATCAACACCATAAAAAATTTCTTCATCGCTTTTGCTTCCATTGAATCCCTAAAAATGTATATTCTCTATATTATGTTTATAGACCAAAATAAGAATCTCCTCCTATTTAGTATTTACATCTCCGAGGATATATATACAGATCATCCCAATCAGATTGTTCCATATTTAGAAAACAAAAACAAGTATTTATAGGAATTAGGATTTCAACGGAGATATCATCATTCATACGTGTAAATACTCGGTTTCTGTTTCGGTGAAAACTGAAATCTATGGGTTCAAATTTATTTTTTTAGTTTTTATATTTTTTAAAAAAAATATTTTAATGTGCAGATAATCTGAAATAAAAAATAATTTATTTGTTAAAAAATAAATTTTTATTTAAAAACTATTAGTTGACAATGTTTAATTTGACCCGTTGAAATTGTAATTGAACATTGCAAATCTTCTATCATATATAAAAATCAGTTTTTCTGAACAAATATAATAAAAATACATTTTAAGAGCGTTTTTATAAGCATTAATTACTGTTGATTGTGAGCTTGTAACTTCAAATATTCGTTTGACCTACTGTAGATATATTTTCCTGATAATTTTTTTTCCGTGAAAATTACTCTTTCTAAGATTTCCCCCCCCCCCTTTTAGTGGCAGTTAATTTTGCTAAAAGAATAAAAGTTTTTACCTGGCATATGTATAACCGCAATTTTTCAACCACATCGATTCATCTTGATAAAGGTTGAGAAAGCTTTGAAAACCAGTACCTATGCCGCATTCGACCAAACCGTCTCTTATTGAGTAAATTAAGAAAACAAAATACTCCCTCTCTGAATATAAGACCCAATTGACTTATTGTGAATAAATTTAGGAAACTAAATAAGTTACTTAATCATATGATATGTTATGTATCATTAAATTATATATCAATTTATAAATTAAATAAAGTAGCTAGGAGAATAACCATTAATATAAATACTTTAAAGTAATTTATTTAGTATTTTTAGTATCTCCAAAAAAAGTCAACTAAATGTAGGTTTTATATTTAGGACCGGAGATAGTATTTTAGTTAATTATTAGGGTTAATATAACTTTTGGTCCCTGAAGTTTGATCCAATTTTGGATTTGGTCCCTCAAGTTTGAAATCGGTGGTTTTGATCCCTGAAGTTTGAAATCGGTGGTTTTGGTCCCTGAAGTTTCACCTGATTTGATTTTGGTCCCTCAAGTTTAAAAAGGACTTAGTTTTTTTTCTGGGTCGGGTCGGATTTTTTAATTGGGTCACCAAGTCCTTTTCAAACTTGAGGGACCAAAACCAAAATCGGGTAAAACTTCAGGGACCAAAACCACAGATTTCAAACTTCAGGGACCAAAAGCAAAATTGGATCAAACTTTTGGGACCAAAAGTTATATTAACCCTAATTATTATCTCTAATCCCTAATATAAGAGTTAGTTGAGGGTTAAATTTGATCCTAAATATAATACGTTAATTCACCGTGTGTCCCATATTTATTATCTTATTTTCAAACTAAGATATCCCTATTGATTATAAATATATCAAATGATGCCTGATAAAAAGAAACGGCTACAAGAAAATGTCCTACAACTACCTGGGATCCTAAGATCTCATTCATAATGTAATTTACACTATGAACAAAATCTTATATTAAAGATAGAAGGTAGTATTTTATCATTGTTTAAGAAACGTTTAACTCCACGACCCAACCACTAGGAGGTATGAGATAATTGGCCTTTCAAGCATAAGAAAATTGTGCGAGTCCCAATTTTCCCAATTTCTCCAAAAGAACGAGAATAACTGTTAACAAATTTAGAATGGGAGAAAACATACTAATCTCTTCTTGAGAATTATAAGCCACAATACCATTATAACTATCAACCTTTCTTGGGTGATCATACTATTAACCCTAAACTGTAGGATTAGTAAGAGGTGAGGATTAAGTTAACCTCTCTCAATCTTGATGAGGATCCTACCATCTTTCACACTAAACCATATTAGTTAGGACCCTTTATATAGGCTAGGACCTCAACTAACTAACTACTCAAATTAATTCCCTACAATATCTCTATAAGAAAAAAAGCTAAGTCGGCATATAATTAACGCCAGTACATCAGATAAAACCTCTTATCCATTAATTATTATTAATATACTACTAGTATTATCTTAGAGTTAATTAGAATTCTCTTGGCTTTTTTTTAGCACGGGGATTAATTAACATCAACCAACGCAAGTGCAAAGCTTTGCATCATGGCGATTACAGCTTGCATGCTTATACAAGTCTTTCATCATGAACTTGCATTCATCGATACACTTAGCACGTGTGCACTTCGGTTCGATTCGGATCGCAAATGGGTACTCCTCCTCACTACGTGCTCCCATCGCCGCCAGCAGCACCACCACCACAGCCAACACCGTCAACAATTTCTTCATCGCTCTGGCTTCCATTGAAAATGCATTATTCCTTTGCTTCATCCACGCCCTTCTTTATTTATAGACCAAACCTAAGATCAAGAAAAAATTATGCAGAGATTCTCGACGCAGGTATTGCCATTCATACATGTGTCAAAACAATTCAATTTGAATGTTTCTTTCTCTGTGTAAATATATTCCCCACAATTACCTTTGACCTTGTCATAAGAATCAAAACTCGATCGTCCTCAGTTTTCCGGCCATGCATATCTTAAAAACCTTTTAAGAACGCTTTTTAAAAGCATTAAATTAATTTATTATTGTTGACTTGTTGGCCTGTAACTCCATAGATCCGTTTGTTTCTCCTGCTTTTGATGATATTTAATTTACATTATAATTTTTGAGTAATGTAGATGTTTGATCTTTTACGTTTATCTTTTGATTTCATTAACAGAAAATATCTAATTTCAAACTACGTTTAGTCCAATGCAATTCCAAAAACCACGTGGTTTGTCAAAAGTCAATACCACGGCTCAAATCAAATAGTGCCTCTAGAAAAATAAGTGGCCACAAGAAAATAATTTATAATTGGGTTAATATTATTGTTAATCATTATAGTATTTGGTTAAATTTTGGTCATGTTCTTATAATTTCAAATTGTGCTTTTTATTAAGTCATATATAGTCTCTTATAAAAATTCTAATACCATTAAATATAGGAAGCCAAGTCAAAAATCGTTAAAGGTTTATGGGTCAAGACCAAAACTAACAAGGACTAAATCCAAAATTCGTCATAACTTTTAACTAGACAGTTTTAGTTTAATGTTGGTCCATATATTTAACCGTATCAAACTCAGATTAAATCTTTATGAAACTATATATATTATAAATCACGGTTTATTGAAACAATATGAACTAAAAACACGAATCAATTAAAATGTAAGAACCAACCGTAACATTAACACTTTTATTTTATTATCGTCTAGGAGAAGCACTTACATAGGCTTTAATCTTGACCAACCTACCACACTCTTATGAGGCCGTAGATGCTGTAGGGGTCTCAGCTTTTGCCTTTTTGTTATATGGCGATAATCTCTTCAAAATCTTTCCCTTCAGTTGTTGTCTTTTTCCTTTCTGTTTTTTTATATGATTGGGAGCAGAGTATTGATCTCGTGATGTACAATTGAAGTACAGGGTTTTGTTACCTGTGTGTTTGGATTAGCCTTTGAGAATAGCGTTTACAATTTACGAGGTAATTGTGTGAGAGGAGTTTTGTCTCGGATTGCGCAAATCTAAAGTTGAAACCTAAATTTGGAAACTTCCCAAATACCCACTAAGTCACTGTAGCCAGAATCAATGATCCTGTTATACAAAGCCTGAAGCTCAAGTGGTTTTGTGCTTTGTGTGCAGGCATCTTGGTCGCTCTTTTAACCTTGAACTATATTCAGGATAACTTTAGTTGGGTCCTAGGATTTGGAATCTCGTGTCTTGTAATGGTCATTGCATTGATTGTCTTCTTGCTTGGAACTATGACTTACAGGTTTCACATTGAAGGGCATGGTGTTTTGCTGTAGCCTTGAGAAATCTGCTAAATCTCCGTCAAACGTTGTGATTGATCTGGAATCTTGTGCTCACAAAGCTCACCAATGTTCCAATCAATTCGGGTAAGAAAATATTTCTTTGACCATATTGACATTTATTATTTATTTATTTATCTTTTTATATTTGCAGGCTTTGACATACTTGCTGCTTCTCTCCGGTCTCTTTGTCTATCTGGGCATTGTTATTTTCAGTCCCATTTATCAGCTATTTCAGCAAGGGAGAAAAGTAATTCATCATTCATTGAGGCTGAATAAAAAACGAATGAGGTGAGATCAATTGTTCCTTTTCATTACTAATTCTCAGAAATATTGTTATAATGTTTGTCTATTGATTTAAATCCAGATTGCTATGACTTCTGAGAAGTGCTAATACTCCTATAACTACTCATTTTTTTTTATAATCAATATGTTATTTTTCCTTAAATAAAAATTGAAATGAGAAACCAAAAGTCTTGGAAACTAAAAAAATAGAAAATTAGTTTTAACACACTAGAATGTAAATTATAGTGAATTGTTCTTTACATACCTTTTTATTTTCACTTTTTTCTGAATATATATTAGTTTGCTGCTAATGCTTTTCTGTGTTTCTAATTTCTGATGTGAATAGCAACAACTTGAAAAGAATAACGCAAAATATGTAGAGAAAATGAAACAAAATAGCTATTATCCACGAGGAGGCTAAAAAGAAGAAGGCAATCTTTGATGCCAAGAAAGAAGAATATCTTCTGAAATTCTTCCCTTCCCGTTGACAATGTTGTATTAGAGTTGATACCAACCCACATCGACCTGAGTATCCCAACGCCTAGCTCTGATATTAAACTCGAACCTGAGTCTAATACCAACCCACATTGACCCGAACTAGTTACGATACAAATTGTAACATCCAAGCTCTTAGAATGTGCCTGATGTTGTCCACTTCACGGTGATATCTTTCAAGTCCTGTCACCCCTACTCACATTGAACCTAACTACTTGTTGTTTATCTCCAGTCTCTTGTCTATCTGGGCATTTGTTATTTTTAGTCCCATTTATCAGCTATTCCAGCAAGGGAGAAAAGTAATTAAGCATCCATTGAGGCTGAATTAAAAATGAATGAAGTGAGATCAATCATTCCTTTTTATTACTAATTCCCAGAAGTATTGTTACAATGTTTGTCCATTTATTTAAATCCAAATCACTATAACTTCTGGGAAGTGCTCATACAACTATAACTCCTCATTTGTTCTATAACCAATCTCATTTTTTCCCCTTAAGTAAAAATTGAAAAGAGAAAGCGAGTGCCTAAAGTTTTGGAAATTAAAGAAATAGAAAATTAGTTTTAACACATTAGAATGTAAATTATAGCAAATTGTTCTTTATATACCTTTTTATCTTTATCTTTTTCTGAATATATATTGGTTTGCTGCCAATGCTGCTCTATGTTTCTAATTTTTTATGTGAATAGGAACAACTTGAAGAGAAGAAGGTAGAATATGTAGAGAAAATGGAAATAAAATAGCTATGATCCATAAGGAGACTGAAGAGAAGAGGGCAATCATTGATATTAAGAAAAGAAAAGATCTTTTGAAGTTCTTCTCTTCCCGTTGACAGTGTTGCATCAGAGCTAATACCAACCCACATCGACGCGAGTCTCCCAATGCCTGCCTTTGATACCAGACCTGAACTTAGGTCTGATACCAACCCACATTGGTCTGAACCCAGTTCCAATACAAATTGTAACATCCAAGCACTTGGAATGGGTATAATATTGTCCGCTTCAGGGTGACATCTTTCGAGCCCTGTCACCCCTACGCACGTTGACCTTAACTACTTGTTGCTTCTCTCCATTCTCTTGTTTATTTGGGCATTTGTTATTTTCAATCCCATTTATCAGCTATTTAGCAAGGGAAAAAATTAATTAAGCTTCCATTGAGGTTGAATTAAAAACAAATGAAGTAAGATCAATCATTCCTTTTCATTACTAATTCCCAGAAGTATTGTTGCAATGTTTGTACATTGATTTAAATCCAGATTGCTATTACTTTTGGGAAGTGTTGATACCCTATAACTACTCATTTGTTTTATAACCAATCTTTTTTTCCCTTAATAAAAATTGAAAAGAGAAAATGAGTGACATACCAAAAACTTATTTTTTAAATTAATGAAGTATTTGATTTATTTTATTATAGTAAATAAATATTATAGTTAAAATTATTGTTTTTTTATTTAAGATAAAGGTGAACCCAGCACCTCGAACTATTTTGAAGTACAATTAGTATATAAAGTATTTAAGGAGCAATTTTATCCTTAATATTTAAATAGGGCAATTTCATCCCTTCAATAAAGAGACACAAACTCACGTTTTCCCCATGGCCACATTAGCATTAGAAATGTCACATAGGTATTTAATATGCCAACTAACCTATAAGATGCCACCTGAATTAAAAAAAAACAAAAAGGTTCCATCATCTTCTTCCCCCAGTTCTTAGGTTCAATTCAGACAGTGGAACCTTTTTGTTTTTTTACTTCAGGTGGCATCCTAATTACAAGTTAGTTGGCATATTAAATACGTATGTAGCATTTCTAATGCTGATGTGGTTATGAGGAGAACGAAAGTTTATATGTCTGTGTTAGTTAGTGAAGGAGTGAAATTACACCTATTTAAATACATCAGGAGTAGAATTGCACCCTTAAAGTGCTAATTGCACCTTCAAAAATAGTTTGGGTGTTGAATGCAGCTTTACCCTTTTATTTATCTTGTTACTATGTTGAAGTATTTAAAATTATTATCTAGGTACTATTGAGATTGAATAATAATTTCCTATAAATCAAAATCACAAATTTTAAAGTATATTATTATCAAAATCATGGATATTTACATATTTAATGGGATTAAGTTAGATTGGGAATAAAAACTAAAGCTACAAAATAGCAATTATTTTTTAAAGAGAAGGAATACTTGTCACAAATATCAAATGCCAAGAGTGAAAGACAAACGTGTGACACATTTGGTGAATCGGTATTCATATATAATTAAATTTTTTATATAATTATTATATTTAATTATTTTTTAGAATGTCACGGTTAGGTTGAATGACACATCCATGTTCAGGAACCCGGACTGGATCGACCAGTCCGGGTTCCTATTTTTTTAATTTTTTTTTAATTTTTCCTTTATAATTTCATACCGTAAGCTTAAAATCTTCAATTTCTCACCGATTTGGTCCCAACACTTGGTTCTGATACTAAACTTGAACCTAGGTCTGATACTAACCCATATTGACATGAACCTAATTCTGATACAAATTATAACATCTAAGTGCCTGGAATGGGTATGATATTGTTTACTTCAGGATGACATCTTTTGAGCCCTGTCATCCTTATCCATATTGACCTTAACTAGGGTCTGATACCAACCCATATCAACGTGAGCATCCCAATGCTTGACTTTGGTACTAAACCTGAACCTGGGCCTTATAGGTTGATATCAAATCATATTAATGAGCCAAACTTAGTTTTGATATCAATTGTAACATCTGAATGCCTGGTTTAGGTTTGATACCATTATTGTTTGCTTTAAGGTAACATATTCTTAGCCCCTGTCACCCCTACTGACATGGACTTGAACTTGGGTTTGATACAAGCCCACATCAACCCCAATATCCCAAGACGTGGCTTAACCCTAAACCTGGGTATGATGCCAACCCACATCAACCTGAACCTAGCTTTGATACCAATTATAGCATCCCAGTGTCGAGATGATGTGGGTTGGTATCATAGCGCTGGGTTTGATACCATCTCAACACTCTGATAACAACCGATACCATCTTGGCGTTGTACCTAGGTTATATCAATTGTAGTAATATGATACAAACCTATATAATCCTGACGCTATACCTTGCTTTGATACCAACCCACATCATCTTGTTGTTGTACCTAAGTCTGATATCAATTATAACATTGTTCTCGCTTTTGCTTTCATTGAAATTCATGCTTTTCTTTGCTTGATGCCTTCTCTATTTGTAGACGCCAGGAAAATCTTCCCCTCTTTCTCTCTTTTGTTTTCTTCTCAATATTTCATATCCACCTTTGGATAAAATAAATGTATGGTTCAAATTTAATATTTTATAAATTAAATTAATTTTTTTTATTTTTTATGTTAGAATTGTACATATATGATTATGAAAAAGAGAAATTAAAAGAGAGAGGGTGCAATTATGACACTACTACAAAAAAGTAAAACTGTGGCGCTTATAATTGCATTAACTGTGGCGCTAGAGAAGTGCAACATATCTAGATGCCACTAAAAAAAGCTGTGGCGCTTGGAAGCGCCACAATATTTAAAAAATTTTTTTTTAAAAAAATACCCTCCTGTGGCGCTTGTTTGAGCAAGTGCCACAGGAGGGGGCCTCCTGTGGTGCTTGCTCGAGCAAGCGCCACAGTAGGGCCCCCCTACTGTGGCGCTTGCTTGAGCAAGCGCCACAATAGGGTCCCTTTTTTCTTCTTCTTCTTCTTCTTCTTTTTTTTCCTGTGGCTCTTTTTTATGCTTCCTGATTGTGAAATTTTATATAAAATGAGTGGATTTCGTGTTTATCATCTCCACAAATTGTCAATCTTTCTATTTTATATTTCAACCTATTATATATATATATATATAATTTTCATATTTAAAATTCAAGTTCCCCAACAATAATGTTCTTACATTAATACTCTCCAAAGCTAACATAAAAAATATCACAATACAAGAACTTGATATGTGAACACAGTACATCAACAACTAATTAAGTAAATTAAAAGATTACTAAAAAACGCAAGCTTGTCGGCAAAAAAATTTAAACAAAGCAAAAAGGCAAACGAAATAAGCTAGGTTTTCATTCTTTCCTATTAAATTAGGAACAAAAAGGCAAACGTTATATTACAGTTTATCTTGACTAAAAAAAAATTTAAACAAAGCAAGCTAGAATGAAATAGTCTTCTTCTTACAAATCTATTAATTGACCAGCGCAGGGAGTGGGGGACCACGTTGATGATGCTAGCTTGAGTGACGAGTGAGCATGTGGGTGTGTTTTTTAGTGTGAAGATGATAGGAAATGGAGGGAGGGGGCCGACGGATCCACTAAGAAGATGAGAAAGGGAAAGTAGTTTAATGGAGGAGAGAGTAGTTAAATAATTAAAGTGCAGTAGTAGTCAAAAAGAGAAGGAATGGGAGACCGACACAGGACCACTACGCGGGAAATGAAATAATTAAGAGATACGTACACTATCAATTTGAATTTTTTTTTTTAAAGTAGGCAAGTGTGGCGCCTAAATAAATAGGCGCCACACATTGCCACAATTCAGCTGTGGCGCCTAATGCATTAGGCGCCACAGCTGATCAATTCATTATCATGTGTGGCGCCTATTTATTTAGGCGCCACACATGCCCACTTTTTTTTTAAAAAAAAAAAATTAATGCTGCAGCTATGGCGCTTGGTGGGTTAGGCGCCACAGCTGCTTTAGTGTGGCGCCTCCTCAATTGTGACCCTTAATCTATTAGGCGCCACAGCTAGTACCCAAAATAAAAAAAAATTATAAAGGTAAAAAAAAAAGAGAGAAGCTGTGGCACTTCTTTAAACAAGTGCCACAAAATGTGCGCCACCTTTTATCCTTTTTGTAGTAGTGTGAGAAGAAAAACAAAAAACGGAAAAAGAGTATTGCTGATTCTTATATATGAAGTTATGGATATCCTTTTATGTATTTGATGATATATATATCTATACCAATCAGATTGACATTCCTCGTACATACAAACACTTTGAATGTTTCTTTGGATATAAATGAGAATCAATTTACCCTAAGTTTTTTCATTCTGGTCTAGCATATCTTAAAAACGTCCCTTCAATGATGATTTTAAAGCATTTTATATAATGTGTTAATATCATCTTTGGTCCCTTAAGTTTACCCTTATTTTGGTTTTAGTTCTTTAAATTTCAAACCAATGGTTTTGGTCCCTCTAGGGCCAACATGGTCAAGGTTTTTATTAAGTTATAGGGACTAATGTTTTAGGTAAATGAAATTTGAAGGACCAAAACCTATAATTTGAAACTTAAAGGACCAAAATTAAAATGAAGGCAAACTTAATAGACCAAAGATTAAATTAACCCTTATATTATTGATCATTATAACCTTGCAACTCGAAAGATTCGTTTGACCTGCTTCTAATATTTACATGATAATTTTTTTTGTGAGAATTGCCTTTCTAAGATTTTTTTTTTTGGAAAAAAGATAAGAAAATACCATTTAAACTTCAAAATCTCAAATCAATCTTATTACCGACAAGAGTATAGATATAAACTACATTTGAATAACAACTAGTGACATATAAATAAGCCTCCATTTTCCCACAACATATACTGATCTTGACAAATATTGACGAGGCTCTAAAAACAATTACCTATGCTAACAAAAATAAGGGAACATTTCCAATATATCATATTATCATGCTTTAATTTTTAAACATTCAAAAAAAAAAAAAATTGCTGCCAGTGTACCAAGTATGCACCAACAGGTGTTGGTGTTAGTAGAAAAGACGGTCTACTTAAATATGAGGTGTCGAGTTGAATTCTATATAATTGCAAAGAAACATTTTTGGTTGAGTTACACTCAAATGAACCTAACAAAATTTAAATCTAATACAATCATGAATGTTTCTTTCTCTGTGTAAATATATTCCCAACAATTACCTTTGACCTTGTCTCAAGTTTTCCGGCCATGCATATCTTGAAAAAACCTTTTAAGAACGTTTTTAAATCATTAATTTATTATTGTTTGTAAGCTTGTAACTTCAAAGATCCGTTTGTTTGACCTGCTTTTGATATTTGCATCATATTGACTACATTATATGTTTGATCTTTTAAGTTTACCAATCAGTATCATTGATTTAAAATGCTAACAGGATAATGAGTTTAAATTGTAACAAAATATATGTTTAAAGTTTAACCTGTAATATAATATTTTAAAAGATGAATTGTTAATGTTAAAATGTTTAAATAATTCGTTGGGTTTACTTTAAATATTTTTTAATTTATATATTTTAAATTAAAGATTAATATGACACCCTTTGGTTGTATATAAATGGTTACCATTTAAATTCTGTTGGGTAGGCGTTTTCCATTAATGAGACTTATGATGTTAACATCAATGGACTGATATACTTTATAAACTTAAGAATTGAAAAGAAATTTGATACTTGCGAAAAAAATGGAACTTGATATAAACTTAGAGCATCAAACACATATATACCTTTTGAATCAATACATGTGTTCTATTATTTGGAATGATTGATCTCGGAGATATTTTCAGGTTGTTTTCTTGTGATTTTAATCTAATAATTGAAGATTTGAAGTATGCAACATTTATATATTACTACATGAATAAACATTTTCCAACAATCGGCAAGTGATAACAAAATGAACAAGTTTTGCTCGAGTATAGAGACTTGGGTTTACATTCGCATGGGGACATAGAAGACATATGTTAGGAAACCCAACTCTGATTTTCACACTATTTAAGTGTAGCCCAATGCAAATTGCGAACACCCCGTGGTTTGTCCATAAGTCAATTTCGTCTCGTGTCAAATCGTGCCTTGAGGAAAATAAATGGCCACAAGAAAATATTTTTGACATTGGGTTAATATAGTTATAGTGTTTTTAGAGTTGGGTTAAATTTTAGTTTTGGTATTGCAGTTTTAAATCGTGATCTTTTTCTTGATATTATCATCCGTTTTAGGAATCGTGGTTGTCCCTCTCAATACAACTGTCTTCTTTAGGACTCAAACTTAAAACCTAGAAGGATCTAATGGGGCCTTACATTGTTAGACCAATTCTATGCTTAACAGTTAAATATAAGTAGTAAAACCAAAATGTGTTAAAAATATATGACTATAAAAACAAAATTAGTGGTGAAGACTAAAACCAAAACTTGTTCAAAGTGTATGAATGTACCGCCCAAAATTTGAAAAATATGGAGCCGCAATCAAAATTTTAAAAATGGTAATTTTAGAAACTTTTTTAAAAATAGATAGGGTTCAGGAGTCAATTATGTGCGAGGAAGGTGTTAAGTACCCCACAGCACCCGTTCATAAGAACGGTTACCATAAGTCAATTATTCAAAAATAAGTATAGCCTTTAAAAAATATCATAATCACCCACAAAAAGAAAAGAAATTAGAACGTATTTACAAAAGAAATATAAAAGGGAAAATTGTTTATTTACAATGGTTGGGCTTGACCAAAGTGTAACCCCCTCCATAATTATATCTGAAATACATAATTAAAATGAATTAGAGACCGTTGGATAAACAAAACTCATTTAAAATCCTATCTTCTCGATAGGGTTTTCACAAATGCTTTTCAAAATTACTTTAACCTGGTCTTATATTCACATTTTGAATACATTTACTATACGCAGATAAATCACATTCATTATAAATATCAGAGTGTACAACATAATTCCCGACAATCCCGAGTTCATATCTTTACAAAAGGGATTACAAAGGATACATGCGCCCATATACAATTTCCTAAACAGAGATTACACAATATCCTTTCAACCCATATCCACATACACATCCGAATAAACACTCACAACCAAATACAGTCATCCTAATATCTATGATAACCAACTACTAAAACCATACTTCAACAAGAGCCTTAGCCGCCCTTGGTTGCTTGCTCCTTCCTTGAACCTCTTACCCTGTCTAAAATGTTGGTAGGGGAGGGTGAGATTCGAGAGAATCTTAGTAGGAAACAGATACCAATATGCATACAAGATAAGTATTTAATGCATGACATACTTGCATCATAATAACACATGCTCATATATTGACATATTTGCATGCTAAATATTTCAACAACATACTCATGGCTATAGCATAAATAGAAACAGAGCTTCAATCATTCATATATGTTTCACATAATCAAGCAAAACAATACATGCATCAATACATCAACACATCAACACAAATATCAAATACATGCAGAAGAGATAAACTCCCTACACTTATTCTTCCCACGTATGCTCCAGCACCGACTACTCGCTATCAAAGCGAATATCCAACCCTATAACCAAAGCAAGGATATAGGGTTATTCTCTATTTCCAAAACCTTACTTTCATAACACTTAAAGGTGGTTACCATTCATGACCTTTAGGTGGCTAATCAAAGCCTAAACTCATACCTAAAGGGTTGGGAAACAACTATACAAAAAACCATCTTCGGAAGTCTAAAATGTCATTTTTTAGGGGTTGGCCGTGGCCCACAAATCCACTGGCCGCTGCCAAAAACAGGTTAAAAATATTTGGACCACGGCCCATAACCTCTGGCCGCGGCCAAGAAAATCCTGTTTCTTGGCTGAACTTTCAAAAATCATAACTAATTCCAGAAAAATCGAAATGAGGTGATTTCATAGCCAAATGAAAGTTATTTAAGTCCTATTCATAGGAAAAATATGAACCATTACCAGAAATCACTACATAATTCCAGAATTATATAAAACTCAACACTTCTCCAAAATAGAGTCCAGTTTCGACATCAAATTTTAGACAATCATATCTCTTAGCTCAAAAAACGAAATGACATGAATTATTTGTCTATTTTGAAGCTTAGAATGTCAAATTTAAGACTGAAAAGTTTCAGAATTTTTAGACAAAATTTGCCCATTCAAAATGTTCACGCGAACAGACTGCCCAGCAAAGAGTTTCAATGAATAGATTTTTAGATTTTGGTCATTTGTCCCCAATGGTTCCAAATTCACAACAAACACCATTTCCACACAAATTTTTACAAGAAAGCCATTGGAAACACCAAATCAATCAAATTCATATCATATTGACATGTTTTCACAATAACCACAATATGTCAACACAATTCACATTTCAAACTCAATATTGCAAATCTTTCCAATCCAAAGTTTCAAACTAATTCCAATGGCACCAAAACACAATATGACACTATTTGCACCACATCACACCATCCAATTCCACCATTTCAAAACCATATAAAATCAGGGCAAAATTCAAAATTCACAAAACTTAACCAATGACCACAAAACTTAGGTCAAAATGCATTAAATCCTTACTTCTTCCTCTTTCCAAAGTCAATTCCTTGATTCCTCCAACTTCAAGATTCCTCAAGCTCTCAAAACACCTTCTTTCACAAATATAAAACCATAGAGCACTACTACAAAAATTGATTTTATAACCCTAAAGGACGTCCCTTTTTAAAAAAGGGACAAAAAATAAATGCGGTGACATTTTTGTAATTCTGAGTGAGATTTGAATAGTTTTAGAGGTCCCCAATTCAAATAGGACGTCTAAAGTGACTTTAGACGTCCCCAATTTAATTGGGGACGTCTAAAATTAATTTTTTTTTAATCAGGGACACCTTTTGGTCACTTTAGACGTCCCCAATTTAATTGGGGACGTCTAAAGTTAATTTTTTTTTTAAATCAGGGATGCCTTTTGGCGTCCCTAATATATATTAGGAACGCCAAAAGGCGTCCCTTAAATATCAGGGATGCCTTTAGGCCTCCCTAATATTAGGGACGCCTAAAGGCGTCCTTGATTATATAAAAAAAATAACTTTAAACATCCCCAATTAAATTGGGGACGTCTAAAGTGTGACTTTAGACGTCCATTTTTGAATTGGGGATATCTAAAGTAAAAAAAAATTAACTAAACAACTTTAGGCGTCTCTAAATTAAATTGGGGATGCCAAAAACAATTCAAATATGTACTGACAGTCTTTATTTGTCAGTTTTATAGACCCGTACTCATTTTTCTCATCAACGCAACTACAAAAAAAACCACTACCACCACGCATTTAACTTTTGCTTCTTCTTCTTTATATGCTGTTTTTAAACTTGTTTCTTCTTTTCTCTCTCTCTTTTTCACCAGATTTGTTATGCTTACCACCACGCATTTAACTCTTGCTTCTTTTTCTTTATATACTGTTTTTAAACTTGCTTCTTCTTTTCTCTCTCTCTCTCTTTTACCAGATCTGTTATATTTCTTACTAGTTTTTATTATTTTATCTTCTTTCTCTTTTTTCTTTGGATTTCCCTTCTATTTTATCTTATAACTTGTGTTGTTTTGGTTTGTAGACCGAGACTCCAAAACATGCTTCATGGCCACGTTCCTACTGAGAAAATGAGGTCCATCTCTCCCTGTTGCTCTTCTCTATTCATTATTATGAGAAAATGAATTTTAATAATAGAAGGAAATAAGTTTTTTGCAACTGATTCATCTTATTGTTATCATCTTCTGTTTATGAGATTTCAGCTCTAGAGTTATTATTGTGTAGATTTTGAATTTGGAGTTCAGATACTAGATCTGTAATTTTATTGACGATGATTTGTAATTTCTGATTTTAAATACTATTTAGTTCAGATCTGTAATATAAATGATTTTTTTTTTAAAAAAAGCACTTTAGACGTCCCCATTTTAAACTGGGGACATCTAAAGTGGGTTTAGAAGTCCCCAGTTTAAAATGGGGACGTCTAAAGTGCTACACTGATATTTTAGACGTCCCCATTTTAAACTGGGGACGTCTGAAGTCCAGACTTCAGACGTCCTTTTATTTACGGACGTTATTGCCATTTTTTATTACATCTCTCACATAGACGTGCCCTTGTTTTCAGACGTTAAAAGGCCTAAATAAGGGACGTTAAAAACGTTTTTTGCAGTAGTGATAGAGAGAAAGTTCTCATCACTACGAACAACATTAAAAAAGGGTGTTAAAGCATTAGAGGACATTACACAAGCCAAAACTCACATTTTTCATTTCTCTTTCCTCCCCCAAGCATGGCAAAAATGGAGAATGAAGGATAGAGATGAGAGGATGATGAAGATCAGCATTTTGGCCCTTCAATAACCATTTGGCCGACTTTAGAGGAAAGGAGGAGAGAGGGAACTGTTTGAAACTTTGACCCAAGATCTTATGGTCCAAAACTTGCCAAATGTCAATATCTTGCTCACCACCCATGAGATTACATAGGCACACACATATATGATTCCACCCCTTGATCTCTTGTACAAATCAATCCTAATCATTGATCTTCCAGTTACTAATGAGTTTTCTTTTCGGTAAGTGACCAATTGGTCAGCAACTTTACCGTTTTGCCCCTGATTATGACAATTCCTCTTGAATCACCTCCAAACAATTTCATATCTCATTTCTTCATACCATATACCCTCCCCTTCACATTCAATGCATCTTAAGCTTTGACACACAATTAAGCTTAAATGCAGGGTTTAGGCACTGACTACACACATACGAATCACAATTCTTATTGAATTCTCCAAAAGGGTCATTTATCATTAATCACGTCCGCTTTTAGAGTCATTATCCCTTAATCGTAATATGGGATCCTGCTAAACCGGAGCTTAGCAGTCCACTTATTTCAGGCTTATTCTTTAGCCTCAAATCTCAAAATTCGGGATATTACACAAAGAATGGGGCCTATGGCCTACGTACTATTTAAAGGGATTAAAGCCTACGTAGTTTGATGGTACAAATGCGTGTCACTTTGTTGGTGTGTTTTTGGAAAATGTTTATTTAATTTATTTAAGAAAATGATTTTTTTGATTGGCTAGTATTTTTTATTTTCATAAAAATAAATCTTTTATGTTTATTTGAAGAAAATAGGACTTCATGAAAGGACTTGAATTAAACTTTCATTAAACTTTCTGCGGAGATTCCAATAACCTCACACAGAAGAATAACCATTTTTTATGCTTGTGGAGGTTCCAAAAACCTCGCACAGCGTAAAAATTATTTTGAAATCTGATTTTTCCTTTCATAAGAAAGAGAGAAACTATTTTATTTTTATTCATAAAAATCGATGATTTCAAATTATTTTTATTAAAAAGGAAACAAAACCCACACTGGTGTGCTGCAGAGACTCCAATAATCTCACGTTCAGCAACTGAAATCTGATCCGTAGTAAATCACATACCTCTTGGTGCTTGCCCAACTTTTATCTTCACAACGTGTCAGATTCCACCTCAAGTTCAATTCACAAGGAGAGAAAAAGAAAACAAACCTGAAGCAAATGATACCACAGACCACGTCATAATAATTATGACGATAACGAAACTTTAACCCAAGAGAGCATATGCTGTGAATCCACTCTAATACATATGATTTGAACGGATTCAATTATCAAGAAGAATGCCTCACGGTAATGATACAATGCGCTTTATGAATGAAATTATTTCTCAATGATGTAGCAACAAAGCACAGTGTCATATGCTAGCAGTCGCATGCTATACAGTACACACCAGATGAAAAACAAATCAAAGCTAACATCGACACAGTAAAGGCATCGGTGTGTGTAATAACTCTTTCACCCTTACTATCTCACCCTCTTGCTCTCCATTATTTTCCTTCTTTCCACTCCTTAATTACTTCCTTATCTCTGCCCCAAATTTATTATGTGTTTTCAACCCGTTTTTCTATTTATAGTCTTAAAGTAAGTTTTTTCTCATAAATGCATATCCTTTTTTTGAATTTTTGTTTTTGAATTTTTTTTATATTTTCTGTTGATAAAATTTTCTAATTTGACTTAATCATCATCAATAAGAGATTTTTAAAAAAAAAATTTTTATACTTTTCTTATAAAAAATTTCCTAATTTAAATCTATCAACATAAATGAGAGATATTTATTTTGTTTATTTTTAGTTTTTTATATTTTTCCCACAAGTAATTTCCTAATTTAAACCTATCAATATAAATGAGGGATATTTTTAAAAAAATTTCTATTTTTTCTCCTTCACAATGACTCCACACTAAATTTCCTAATCCAAATATCAATCAACATCAATGAGATGAATTATTTAATTTATTTTGAAATTTGTTGTCATTTATTACAGACCTCAATTACAAGACAATCACCATTAATAATCATTTTTTAAATTTCAATTACCATCAATATCATTTGCATATTAGTTTAGATGTGCAAGTATCAAGGAGGATTTTTTTTTCTTTTTAGTTGTTTTTATTTTTTTTATTATTTTTTGAGTGGAGCACGGACAAAATAGGGTGTTAACAATGGACAATACTAACTCTTCATGAACCTATAAGAACTATAAGCCACGGTTTGAAACTGTATACATGGACCACAATTAGAATTCAATCAAATTGACACTTAGAGATTTTGTAACATCCCAAAATTTTATACTAAGTATTATAAATCTAAATGATGAATGAGTGTGTTGTTAGGAATTTTAGGGCTTGATATAAAAATAAATCTCTATTCTCTTTTGTTATAATAAATTGTAAATCCTAAAATATAATTAGAAAAATACAAATATATATACACACTCACATATAAAGGAAGATGTGCTTGTGTGTATTATATTATTTAAGCAAATATATATTTCTTAATAAGCTAATATAATAGGCCTTGATGATAGATGATGTCATTATATATAAATATTGAACAACATCTAGAAAGCTTGGAAGGGAAGTTAAAACAAATGATAAAGCACCAATAAATGAAATAGATAAATTTAATTGTTGAGTAGGATTTTCGATATGCATAGCCTTGATTGAAGAATAAGAAAATATGGGATAAGAACCTATTAAATGTAGGATGGATAATGATGAACATTAAGAAGTGAATCATAATTGTAGTGCCTATAGGAAAGAGTAGAAGGAAACTGCTAAAAATTAGGTAATAAAAGTTTTCTTACTGAGTACATTAAGAAGTGAATCATAATTGCAGTGCCTATAGGAAAGAGTAGAAGGAAACTGCTAAAAATTAGGTAAGTAATAAAAGTTTTCTTACTGAGTGATTCACCTATTTTTATTCTTTCCAAAATAATATTTAAAATGTTTCACTACCTAAGTGTGCTCTATATGATTTATGTGATTGATCTAAATACTTCTTATATTTGAAAGTTGTTTGGAATTGAATGAGAATATGTAAGGAAGTTGTGTGCTAGCATCCATAAATATTATGATCTCCTCAAGAAGGGTTGCCCAGGAAGGAATTGTATAAGGGACGCCCTAGTATGTCTAAGTGATGGAATTATGGTATTGTAGATGCTTATGAATATCTTTCTATATATATTCTCATATAATTATATTGCAAGGATTTAAATTATTTTCTGTTAAATTAGCAACTGGGTATTATTGGTTAAAACTTTAGTATCACTCATATTTTATCGTAATATCCCAGAAATTGGAAATCATGCCGATATGAAGATGAGCCAAAGCAGCAGACAAGAAGCCTTTTTAGTTTCCTTTAGGCATATTTTTTTAGACTTCTTATAGAAAATAATAATGTATTCAAAATATGTATTATTCTATTGTAATAAATTATCAATATAAATATTAATAAAATATTTTTTTACGGCATGTTTTCTCCGAGTATCTTTATTTGTTGAATTAGAAACCGAATATATCTTTATATTTATTGTGGGAGTAGTAGTGATATTAAGTAATCATTTATTTATAAATTAAATAAAATTAAAGGTTTACAGATTTCCCACTCCTAGGGAAGAATAAAGGACTCCATTGTGATGACTATTTAGTCAGAATGACTCAAGTAATTAGGACCATGATTATCAAATCGGGTTACGAATCGTGAATCGAAAAGTCTATTTTTGGAATCGTGAATCGAAGCGTATCGTGAATCGTAAGATTCATGATCAATTATTTAGAATGATATAAATATAATATTCACATAAGAGAATATTAAAAATTTGTAGATATTAGTAATTTAGCATTTTAAAGATAAATAAATAACACTTCAAATTTCATAAAACTAACATTTAAATGATAAATAATTCCAAAGATAAATTATGGAAATCACTTAATCTAAATAAAATTCAGTTGAAATATATCAAATATCATAAATTCATGATAATTGATAAATACTATATTTGGATATTTTCTTTGATTTTTCTTCAATTTAAGTAATCCTCTTCAGAACGTAATCCTTTTTTATTTTTCTTCAATTTAGGTGTTACTATTACTGTTTACTTTATTCTCAAAGTCAAATAGGTCAAATAAAAAAAAGGAAAGAAGCACTGAAACAGGAGAACGAAGAATCACGTCATGATATTATTCGCTATCAAATAAAAACAAAGAATCATGAGGAAAACGGAAGCAAAAAAACAAAATCGTCTTCTGCTTCACTCGGTTCTTCACTATCAGGTGGTCATTTTGCACCGGATCGCTCACAAATCCGACCCGGATCTGTGCGCGACCCGGTCGTCTTCTGCTTCACTCGATTCTGCTCTGATTCGCGATTCAACTAATTCCGGCAAGAATCGCACAGAGCAGAGCCGATTCAGGCCTATTTCGAAACACTCCAACGAGTTGAATCACTGGAAGCCAAGGTTTGATTGTTTCGTACGATCTGAATCGCGATTCGTGCGATTCTAATAACACTTATTAGGACTGCTATCTTAGAGACGTCCCGATAGAGTGTGTGGACGATCTCTTCATGATGGAATTTGGACACATGCATAGGAACAAGTAATGTCGTCAAGACATTAGACTTTTTGAAACTTTCAAGCTTCGTTTGTCTTTGTATTTAAAAAAAACCAATTAGAGACTAGCGCCACTAGGCCGCATGGTCACTGGAGTGCACTTAGGCACTCCTTCCCCCCTCCCCTATCGGTTTCAAACCTGCCAGTTGTAATAAAAAAAAACCAATTAGACGGTAAGAATCAACAATGATATATTAACCCTTTATTTTATTATTATATCCAAGAGAAGCGCTTAAATAGGCATGGATACAAGAGAACTGAACCTATTATAAAAGCAAACTATGGGAACACCCTTCCTTAGAGTGTGTGTGAATGAGCATGGATCAACCTAAGCAAATGCATATCTCTCCATTTGGATTCTTGACACAGCTTGCACTCTGAAACTTCTCTTTCAAAATCTTCTTGCACTCTTTGATACATTGAGAAAGTGTGCAAGGGTTGAGTGGGATCCCAATTGCACCCTCCCCGTAACGTCCTCCCAATATCACCATGGTTGTTACCACCACCACCATCAGCACCATCGCTTTTGCTTCCATTGAATCCCCCTCCCTTGATTCAAACTGCTGCTTTGCTTTACTTGATGATACCTTCTCTACTTATAGACGCCAAGCAAATCTTCTCATACACTTCTCCTCTTTTTTGTTTTCTTATCAATATTTCGTCTCCACCCATAAATAAAAGAAATGGATGATTCAGATTTAATACTTTATAAATTAAAATATTTCCATTTTTAGTGTTCTTGCAGTTATAAACTATACATATATGCTTATGAGCAAAGGGAAATTAAAAGAGAGAGGATGCAGTTATGAGAAGAAAAACAAGAAAAGGAAAAAGAGAGGATACTGATTCTTATATATGAAGATAAGGGCATCATCCTTTTTATGTGTTTGATCATATACCACTCTTGTTCTATATATAAGTCTTTTTTAATTAAAAAATTTGGTTCTATTTATAAGTTGAATTTCAGTATAGTAGATGAGATTGTAATAATTTTGTCTCTATTTATTGTACCAATGAAGAAATAATTTAAAGATAGATAGAGAAGAAAGAGTTGAAAAGTACTAATTCATAAATGAGGACATAGTTAAAAATTTACCCTATAATCATTGAGTTAACTATCTCTTTTTTATATATGATATTTAATTAAAAAAATTTATAAATAGCACCGGAGTTATATATGACTATTCCAATCAGATTGACGTTACTCATACATGCATATTTAAGAAAAAATATAAAGGAGAAAAATGTGCATTGAATCTCGATGAAAATATTGTCCTTCATGAGATACGGGTACAAACACTTTGAATTTTTCTTTGTACAATATTAATGAGAATCAATGTACCTTAACTTTCCATTCCAGTCTCGCATATCTTAAAAGCCCTTCAATAACGCTTTTAAAGCTTTCATTGTGAATATTAATTATGTGGATATCTATTCACTCATATCTTAGTTAATATCTATTCTTTCTAATCTTATTTATAAGTAATTTTTTCCTTGATTACGCAAAACGAACTGGTAGTTAAAAGTAATAAGTGTGTCAAAAATATTATATTTTGTCCATATATACCCCTATTTATGAAAAGAGTATAGGAGAGAGAATAAATAAAAAGTATGAGAGATATTGAGTATAAGATATGAGAGAGAATGAGCATTTAATAAGGGTAAAATAGGAAAAAGAAGCTTGCATTTTCAGACAAAAAGTAAAAGTTGATTTTAAAAGGGACCGGTCTTATGTGAGAGAAAGTTGCTTATAAATAAGACCAAAGGAAGTACTTGGTTACATTTAATACTTTCTTCTATTTTCTTCCCAAGCCAATTTATTGCACATGTTTCCTTTTCTTACTTGTTCTACAAGTTTTACTTGTCCTACAAGTTTTACTTGTCCCACAAGTTTGCTTATACATTAATGGTAGCTTGTAGTATAAGACTATTAAAGGCCTGTAAATAGAGGCCATGTACAATCATTGTGGACACACACAAGTGAATGAAAATTACTCTTCTCTTTCTCTCTTGAACTATCTCTTCTCTTGCTCTTGTTCTCTGTCTCTTATATCAGATATATCTTTATTTTCATACCATGTTATCAGCACGAAAGCTCCAACAAAGGTATGATTTTTTCATTGTTTCCTTGACGATTTCATCTTTCTTCTTTTACCATATTTTATTTGATTTATCTAGGATAATCTGAGCCATTATATAGAATTAAAGAGATATTTTTATTGATTGTTATAAACATCAGATTCCATGGCTAAGATTGGAGATTGTTAGATATTATACGTTCTTTTATATTATTATTGTTATTTTAGTATGATCAGAAGTTATACACCTCTGATTTCATATTCTGAAATTATAGCCAGAAGCTATATTGCTTTAATTTCTATTGTAATATTATATGATCAGGGGTCATATCACTTTGATATATTATAGCCAAAAAGCCATATTCCTTTGATTTCTATCTTAATATTATATGGCCAGAAATCATATGCATTTTTCTATCTTACAATATGGCTAGAAGATATATTCATTTGATTCCTTATTATATGGCCAAAAGTTATATACTTTTTCATTTTCTATATTATTGAATGGTCAGAAACCATATAACTTTTATTTATCCTAAAGATAAAAGGCCGGGAGCTATATGCTTTTATTTATCCTGAGATAAATGCCAAAAGTCATATAATTCTAATTTCTTATCATTGGCCTAAAGCCATGAGAACTAAATGGCCAAAAGTCATAAAGTTTTAATTTTGTTATAATATTTTATTTTATGGATTATTTCTTGTCTTTATAAATTTCTTGTTAGTGTTTTTATATGTCATATTTTAAAAATTCCCGTTTATTTCTTTAATTAGTCTGAACCATGTCAAACCTTGCAAAACTTGAATTTGTGACTCTTGTCATTATCGAAAAGAGCTGTCTATCTTAAATGCCTGATCCATGATATTTCTACACCACTATTTGCATGAAGGCCTCAAAGTTGAATATTTTGCCGTAAAGACCTACTTATTCTTTAGAACAAATTAAAGAAAATGTATGACTTCCAGTAGATGGTTATTCTTCCAAAAGCTTGTTATAAACGGATGCATCCAATTCGCTCCTGCAGTAGCAATATAACGAAAGAGGTTTAAAAAATATGCTGAATTAATTTCTTGTCTCTATGTGGCCAAACAAATCAATGTGTTTTTGTGGAAAAATCATGAATTTCGTCCAACAGACTCAACTCCAATCCCAAAAGTGAATCTTGTAACGAATGAATCTAATTGTATCTGTTGATGTGGCCATAGACAGCCTTAGACGTGGCCGTGGTCAAAATTGTAGTGGTTCAAATTCCCACCCAAAGTGGGGAAAGATTGATAAGAACTACAAAAGAAAAACTAGTGGGCAAAATAAGCATGCTGAAAATCAATGTTATCGCTATGGTGGCAAGGGTCATTGATTTCATACCTACGTTAAGACACCTGATTGACCTTTGTAAAGAATCAAATATTGAAAAAAATCATGTTGATAAGGCTGCAAATTCTGAGTATGATGACATGGATATTACCCATTTAGGTGTTGCTAATTTTTTAACATAAATTATCTTTATCTATTTAAACTGTTATGTTCTAATATGTTTAAAGTTGCTACTATCATATATACTTCCTTTTAATTATGCCTTTTCTTTATTTTCATGTTTCTTTTAATAAAGAATGAATTTTATTGATATTAATCTTGAAGATTAATGTCTCGTCGATAGTGCAACAACCCACACCATACTTAGAAATACTAAATATTTTTCTTCCTTGGTAATGCAAGAAGCCAACATTCAGACTATATCTAGTAGCATAAATTTGATTGAAGGCTTCGGAAGAGCTGATATTTTGTTACCTGAAGGAATAAAATTATGCATTGATAATGCATTTTATTCTACCAAATTTAAAAGAAACTTATTAAGTTTTAAAGATATTAGCAAAAATGGATATCATAGAGAAACAATAACTAAAAATAATAAGGAATGTCTTGCTTCACATATATAGTTTCTGGTAGAAAATGCATATTACAAAGTTTTCCTGCCTTTTCTTCTGGCTTGTATTATACATTTATAAGCATAATTGAAACACATGCTATTGAAAACTAGAAGTTTCCAATGCAGACCAGAAGTTTGCCAATGCAAACTAGCAGTTTGTCATTCTAAATAAGAAGTTTCCTAATGAATTTAATGTTTGGCATGACCGGTTAGGCTATCCTAGGTCAATTATGATGTGACAAACAATTGATAATTCATGTGGACATATCCTGGAGTGTAAACAAATACCATAATCTCATGATTTCTTATGTGCTGCATGTTCCAAGAGAAAGTTAATTATTATGCCTTCACCAAGTAAAGTAGAAAGTGAGTCTCTTATATTTCTAGAACGGATACAGGGAGATATTTGTGGGGCAATACACCCACCATGAGGACCATTTAGGTAGTATATGTTTTTAATTGATGAATCAATTAAATGGTTGCATGTTTGCTTATTATCTTCTCGTAACCTGGAGTTTGTGAGATTACTTGCTTAATTGGTAAATTAAGAGCACATTAACCTGATTATCCTATCAAGAAAATATGTCTTGATAATGCTGGTGAATTTACTTCACAAGCTTTTAATGAATATTGTATGTCCCTTGAAATTGATGTTGAACATGCTGTAGCTTAAGTTCATACACAAAATGGACTTGCAGAATCATTGGTTAAATGGTTGCAACTAATTGTAAGACCTTTACTTATGAGATCTAATCTCCCAATTTCTTCTTGGGGTTATGCCATTTTGCATGCAGCAATGTTAATTCGCATTAGGCCAACAAGTTATCTAAAGGTTTCCCCTTACAAATGGCTTTTAGTCAGGAACCTAATATTTCCCATAAAAAGGATTTTTGGGTGGGCAGTATATGTGCTAATAGGACCATCACAACGCACCAAAATGGTTCTACAAAGAAGGATGAGAATATATGTCGAGTATGAATCTCCATTGATTATAAAATATTTAGAACCATCTATGGGAGATTTATTTATGGCATGATTTGCCAATTGTCATTTTTATGAATCAATTTTCCTAACATTAGGGGGGAAATAAGCAATTGGGTAAAGAGATTAGTTAGAATGAATTATCATTATATTTTGATCCTCATACAAAATAATGTAAACTGAAAGTTTAAAAGATAATTTATTTATATAATTTAGTTAATCAAATGCCAAAAGCATTTACTGACCCAAAGAAAGTGACAAAGTCACATGTCCTAGCTGCTAATTCTCCTATTAGAATTGATGTCCCTGAAGGACAACTTACTATTAATGAATTTAAAGTACGTTTGAAGCATGGCAGGCCCATCGGTTCCACAGATAAAAATCCTTAAAAGAGAGAGGAGCTAATGATATAGATGGTTAAGTTGAGGATAATAAAAAAAAGTTAATAGCTCTAGAAGAGCAATCTCCTAAAAAGTTATTATCTCCAGTAGAAATACCTCTAGAAGATAATGTTGTAATCTCAAAACAAACCCAGGTACCCGACATGTATAAAAATAATGATATCTCAATAAATTATGTTATAAATGAAATCCGTTGGGATTGAATGAAGTCAACATTGACGACTTCTTTGCTTATTATATAGCATATAATGTAATGAATGATAATAAGGATCATAAGCCAAAATACATTAGCGAGTGCCAACAAAGAAATGATTGGCCCCTATAGAAGATGCAATTAATGCAGAATTAAAATTATTGGAAAAACGAAAAGTATTTGGACATATAGCTCATACACCTGAAGATGTAAAACCAGTTGGATACAAATGGGTCTTTGCATGAAAGAGAAATGAAAAGGGTAAAAGTATAAGATATAAAGCATGTCTTGTAACCCAAGGCTTTACACAAATACCTAGCATTGATTTTGAAGAAACATATCACCAGTAGTGGATGCGACCACTTTTCGTTATTTGATTAGCATAGAAGTAAATGAAGGACTTGATCTACGTCTAATGGATGTCATGACTACCTATTTGTATGGTTTACTTGACAATGATATTTATATGAAAGTCCTTGAAGGACTTAAGGTGCTAGAAGCATCCAATTCAAGTTCTCGAGAACAGTACTCAATTAAGTTAAATAAGTTTCTATATAACTTGAAGCAATTAGGTTGCATGTGGTATAATCGTCTTAATAAATATCTATTGACAGAAGGGTATCAAAATGATCCAATATGCCCTTGCCTCTTTATGAAAAGATCTAGAGGTGAGTTTTCTATAATTACTGTTTATGTTGATGATATCGATATCATTAGAACTCCTGAAGAGCTTTAAAAGGAAATTAATTGTTTGAAGAAAGAGTTTGAAAAGAAGGACTTGGGAAGAACAAAATTATGTCTTGAATTACAAATCGAGTACCTCAAGAATGAGATCTTTATATATCAATAAGCTTATGCAAGGAATGTCCTAGAGCGATTTTACATGGATAAGTCACATCCATTATGTTCCCCAATAATTTTAAGGTCTTTGCAAGTGGATAAAGACCCATTCTGACCTGAGTAATTAGCGAAGAGAGTGATGAAGAACTACTTAGTCTAGAAGTATCATACCTTAGTGCTATTGGAACACTAATGTATCTTGCTAATCACACACGTCTTGATATATTATTTGCTATTCATTTATTAGTAAAATATAGTTCTTCACTAACACAAAGGCATTGGAATGGAGTAAAACACAATCTCCATTATCTCAAAGGCATTAAGGACATGTGATTATAATACTCAAATGTATCTAAGCATAAACTGGTTGGTTATGTAGATGCTTGATTTTTGTCTGATCCATATGGTAAATCACAAATAGGCTATCTATTTACATGTGGAGTCGCAGCTATTTCATGGCGATCTATGAAACAGACTATATAAGCCATATCATCTAACCATGTAGAAATTCTAGCAATACATAAAGCAAGTTGAGAATGTGTATGGCTGAGGTCAATGATACATCACATACGAACAACTTGTCGTTTATCTTCAAGAAAAATGGTCCCAACAGTTCTATATGAGGATAATGCTGCATGTATTGCCCAACTTAAAGAAGGATATATCAAGGGCGATAAAATGAAGCATATTTTACCAAAATTTTTCTTCACTTATGACTTTCAAAAGGATAGTGAAATAGATATCCAGCAAATTCTTCAAGTGCAAATCTAGCAGATTTATTCACCAAATCACTTTCAGGTACAATATTTGAAAAGCTTGTCCATAACATCGGTTTTCGAAGACTTAAAGATCTCAACTGGAATTGTCAAGAGGAGAGTTGATATACATTGTACTCTTTTTCCCTTATCTAGGTTTTGTCCCATTAGGTTTTCCTATAAAGATTTTTAATGAGGTAACACTAGATACTGTATCAATGAATGATGCACTTTTTTTTTTAGCTAGGTTTTTGCTCCACTGGGTTTTGCTTGATTAAAGTTTTTAATGAAGCACATTCATAATGGATATCCAAAGGGGAGTATTATAAATATTAATTATGTGGATATCCATTGACTCATATCCTAGTCAATATCTACTTGGCTACATTTAATACTTTATTCTGCTTCCTTCCCAAGCCAACTTGTTGTACAAGTTTCCTTTTCTTACTTGTTCTACAATTTTTATTTGTCCCACAAGTTTGCTTATACATTAATGGTAACTACATTTGATACTTTCTTCTACTTCCTTTCCAAGCCAACTTGTTGTACAAGTTTCCTTTTCTTACTTGTGCTGCAAGTTTTACTTGTCCCACAAGTTTGCCTATACATTAATGGTGATTACATTTAATACTTCCTTCTACTTCCTTTCCAAGCCAACTTGTTGTACAAGTTTCCTTTTCTTACTTGTGCTGCAAGTTTTACTTGCCCCACAAGTTTGCCTATACATTAATGGTGACTACATTTAATACTTCCTTCTACTTCCTTTCCAATCCAACTTGTTGTACAAGTTTCCTTTTCTTACTTGTTCTATACATTAATGGTGACTTGTAGTATAAGACTATTGAAGGCCTATAAATAGAGGCCATGTATAAGCATTGTGGATACATACAAGTGAATGAAAATTACTCTCCTTTTTCTCTCTTGAATTCTGTAAAACCCGTCCTATATACTTATTTAATTATGTATCGGAAGTGTTAATCATCAATTCCTTAGGGGTTTATTATTCATTTTTTACTTATTAGCCATTCTTTTTACTAAATATCAGAGTTAGTTCTTGTTCTCAGTGATTCAGTGATCTCGATTACTGTTCCATACTAATACGTATATTCATACATATCTATCAGGTGTAAACATTTTACACATAGTAAAAATATATACACTTGAATATTCAATTCTTCGTCTTCTTTCCTTATGATCCATCTTCAAGCATTCTTCTCTGTCTTACTCACAGACCTATATGGTTGGTGGAGGAGGGTGAGATTCAGGAGAATCTCAATAGCAAACAATACTAACAATGCATGTAAGATGAATGCTAGTGCATGATATGTTTGCCTTACATAGACTCATGTTCATATGATGACATTTTTACATGCTCAATGTTTCATGTAACATATTTATGGCCACGGTATAATCAGAAACAGAGCTTCATTCATTCATACACAGTTCACATAATCAAGTAAAACAATATTGCAAATCAATACATAGTAAACACATAAAATCATGCAAGTTCAGTAAGTTCACTACCTTTAGGACTTGTGTCTTCTTCTTGTTCCCTTTTCTTCCAACCATTAAAGCTTCTTGAAAATTCTTCCATGCTTCTTCTTTCTTGGTTTCTTATAGCCCTAGATATATAATCATAGAATTAATGCCATGATAAATGAATTCTTAATGGGTTACATTAGTCCCATATACTTATTTTTACCTTTGGAGTTCATACTAATTACATTTGGCCCTTTCTTTCTTAAATTCGCATGGTAGCTAAAAGCTGCCAGCATTTTGACCAAACTTTAAAAATTCATAACTAATTCTATAGAACTCCAATTGGAGTGGTTCAAAGTCCTATGTGACCCACTTTGAGTCTATTTTAAGGAAAAAATGCCTTCCACTGCAGGTTGTACTCTCACGGTTCCAGAATTCCCAATTAACCATTACTGTCATAGAATCATTCCATTTTTAAATGTCTAACTTCAATAAATTAAAACTCCTATTATATAGATCCAAATGACACAAATGACCTATCAAATTAAAGCTTGATATGTCTACTTTTATTCTAATAAATATCATAGCCGTTGGATCATATTTGATCATTCAAAAACTCGTCAACAATACTTTACCTCCCATAAATCACATTCTGGTGCACTATGTTCAATTCCAATTTTTAGATTTCAAATCCATTCTTTGTAAAATTATGCCAACAACCTATTCCTACACAATTTTGCCCAATGAATCCATTGGAGACCTCAAAAACACCAAAATCCCATTCCTTCTTCATGTCCTGTTCAGACCAAACAGAACCCTAAATTGTTACAAAGTGACTTTTTGCAAGTTTAACTACAATACTTGCTAGAATAATCATATAATCCCATTTCTATTACCAAATCAACATGAATCCCAAAAACCCTAAGATAACCAAAATGAGGGCATTCACTAAAATTCACCACAATCAACCAATCAACAAGATAATTGGTTCAAATCAAAGATCATACTCACCTTTTGCCATTTCTAGAGCTTGTTCTTCGTTTTTCCAACTTTAGCACTTTGTAAACATCACAAGAATCCACCTTTTGAGAAACAAAAACCATAGAATTGTAGCTTTTAGCAAGGGGAACAATGTTTATGAAGAGTTTTTGAGCTATAAAAGTGATTTAGGTGGTGAAAATCAAGTAAAAACCTTACCTTGCTTCTTGAATTCTCTAAATGCTCTTTCTCTTTCCTTTTTCTTTTTCCACTTTTTTCCTCTCTTATTTTTCTCACTTGGACGTCACTTTAGAGTGCAAATGGAAGAGTGATTGATTTAATTTAGGGTTAAGGTGCAAAAATACCCATGAACTTTTCTCAAAAGTGCATCCAACACCATAAACTTTTTTTAGGTGAAAAAATACCCATGAACTTCTCAAAATGGGGCAAAAATATCAAAACGTTAATTGGTATAAACATCTGTTTTGTGGGACCGACAATTTTATTTTTTGAGGTGTATAAATACCCATGAACGTTTTTGAAAAGTGCATCCAACATCATAAACTTTTGAAAAGTTCATGGGTATTTTTGCACCCAGAAAAAATTTTATGGTGTTGGGTGCACTTTTTAGAAAAGTTCATGGGTATTTTTGCACCTCAAAAAATAATATTGTGGGTTCCAAAAAATGGACGTTTATACTGATTAACGGTTTGACATTTTTGCCCCATTTTAGGAAGTTCATAGGTATTTTTGCATCTTAAAAAAATTTATGGTGTTGGATACACTTTTAAGAAAAGTTCACGGGTATTTTTGCATCTTAACCCTTTAATTTATTAATTCTCTCCTCCCATAAGCACTTGGCTGGAAATGCTTTTCACAAAATAAGAAACGGTGATGTGTCAACAATTTGTGGCTTCTTGTAAAAAGTGAGTTAAATGGTTGACTAAGGGATTGTTTGGTCAATTGAAATTCACTCTTTCCTTCTTACTTTTAGTCTTGGCTGAATTGCCCTATAAAAGGGGAGAAAAGAATGTTGACCAAAAGTCTATTAGTGTATGAGTTTAAATTGATCAAAGTTTTCTTTAAAAGTGTTTTGAAATTTTGACTAACTCCTCCTTTTTTCCATGTTTGTCCTCTTGGACGTTTTTTTCTATGTAAGGGGGGGGGGGAGTTGATTGCTTTTTTATCTTCATCATTGCTCTTGCTTTTCAAGAGTAAATCATAACCCTTTATCTTGATTTCAAATTCTATCATCAAGATCAAATGGCAAATGTCTATTTTGCCCTTGATTATGGCAACATTAACTAAGCTGCCATTAGTTCTTTTAGATCTCTTTATTACTTCTCCCTAGACACCATTTCCCTTTTACTTTAAATCCGAGTTAGGTTTTATGTCATTCTGACACAATCTTAAAGGAATTGGGTACTTTATTTCAACTAATTCGCACCGAAATTCATACTTTATTTCGAGTGCAGTTTAAGATTCTTACTAAACTAAACTTTGTAATATACTCTATTCAGGCTCATTTTCTAACTTTTAGTCCCAAAATTCAAGATTTTACAAATTCTCTCTTCTCTTACTCTTGTTCTCAATCTCTTATCTAAGATAAATCTTTATTTTCATAACATTTATATTATTGTTCATTGTAACCTGGTAACTTGAAAGATTCGTTTGACCTACTTGTGATATTTACGTGGGAGTTACTCTTCTGAGATTTTTTTTTGAGTAAGAACTGGATATCATACAACAACGAAAGCAAATACAAAGCACAGACAACCGATTTTACATTCTTTCATCATGATCCACCTCTTGAATAGGAGGTGGAGGATGATCAAAGATACAAAAATTCCCGGATATAGTATGAGCAAGTTTCGCTAATCTATCAGCTAGCAAAAGATCCTCTCTAGGAACATTAACAAAATTAACCTGCCAGTCTCTATAAAGAAGAGACCTAATCTCATCCACGAGGTCCTTGAAAGGATAATCAGAATCACACCCTCTGACAAAAAAATTAATTGCCTCAACACAATCCGACTTCAGACAAACTTTTCAAATACCTTTGCTCCAGCATAAATATAGGCCATGAATCATGCCTATAAGCTCAGCAACAGCTGGCGGAACTCCAATAAGTTTACAAGTAAAGCCGCACACCCACTGATTGACATTATTTTTAATAAATCCACCACACCCGCTACTTCCATTCCTTAAGACTGATCCATCCACCTCCAAGAAGTAGGAATCCGTGACATCATACAACACGCTTCGTTGGTCATCACCCTTGAAGTCGACAAGGACTCCCTTACGTAACAAATCTGGTCAGCACTGGCTCTAAAGAAACTAGAGATGGCCTGATGATCTTCGCCTTGAACTGAGTCCCCAAAAAGTTTATTGCATCGTGACGTTCAAATATCCCAACAAACATACCCAAACAAAGTTGACTAAGGAACCCTTTTTGTATATTCTTTACCTGCTTCATGAGTTAAGTTCTATTTAACCCATTCAACCCCTTGGAGGGAGATAAAAGAATTCCATTGGTCCTGCGCTACAATTGCTTTCCATCTATCCACAGCGTTAGAACAATCTCTAAGTAGGTGCATGGAATCTTCCTGCTGGGGGCACGAAAACGGACAAGATGCTGACTCCTGAATCCTCCTGCTTGCTCTTAGCTACACTGTGTGTGCCCTTCCATGAGAAAACAACCACATGAAAGACTTAATCTTCTTAGGAACTTGCCATTTCCAAAGAATTTTCCATATGCTGTCCGTATTTCCTTCGGTACCTGCAAAAAGAGAAAGATAGGCAGATTTAACAGAAAATTGACCATCCGAGGATGGCTTCCAGATGAACATATCCTCTCCTCTCTCATCACTGGGAGGGTGAACACAAGTTATACGATCAATGATCTCTAGTTTGAACCATCTCTGAAGTTTCTGAGTATCCCAATCCCAATCTTGAGTAACATAATCCACAGCTCGATCATTTCCCCTATAGCAACAGTTGGTTTTCCTAAAAAGAATTTTAGCGACATATAAATAAAAGGCGCAGTTTTCCCATTGTATACTGATCTTGACAAATATTGAGGAGGCTCTGAAAACAATTACCTTTGCTAAAAAAAAAAAGGTGAACGTTTCTAACATATCATATTATCATGCCTTACAAACATGCAAAAAAAAAAAAATTGCTGCCAGTGTACCAACTACCAAGTGTGCACCAAAAGGTGTTGGTGTTAGTAGGAAATACTCTATCTAATTAAATATGAGGTATCGAGTCGAATTAATTCCGTGTAATTGCAAAAAAACTGTTTTTTATAGAGTTATAATCAATTGAGCCCAATAATATTTAAATTTGACACAATCAAATGATCACATCAACAAATTATACTAGACACTTTTAATTAGGCCTACCAATACTTAAATCTGAATTAATTATATAACATATACTACTTTCAATTCTTAATATAAAATCCACCTCAAATTTAATTTGAATTATAAAGTGGATATTATATGAAGGATTGGAGATTAAGCTGATGCTCGAGCTATTGTTTCTTTCTTTTTTTGTTTGAAAACCTTTGTATTTGGACCCATTTCTCCAGGACAAACAAAATGACCCGGTTACAGTGACCTGAACTACGTCGTTTTTGTGGCCATGCCTAAAACTACGTCGTTGCCCGTTGGAAACAAACAAGTATTATTGTCATCGCAACTTCACCAGGCAGAAATAGAGATCTTCTTGGTTCGGTCACTTGGACTCCGGATATGGAAGCCTCACAAGACCCGAATTCAAACCCGAGTGGCATCGACGATTCAGAGCTCGAGCTCTACACCATCCCAAGCCATTCAAGTAAGCATTCTTCTTACTCCTCCTCTCCACTCTCTCTTATCACCCTAAAACCTTAATTTCATCGTTCACAATCATTCTGCAACCATTAGCTAAAACCCTACCCGCCCATTCCCACATCTGCCTTTGTTTCTGTCCTTGCCGTTGCCGATGAAATTAGACGCCTTTTCTGACTAATTAAATCGTTTTTCACAGGATGGTTTTTGTGGGATGAAATTCACGAAACGGAGAAAACGTCTCTCAAGGAATTTTTCGATGGAACCTCAATCTCAAGAACGCCGAAGGTCTATAAAGAATACAGAGATTTTATCATTAATAAATATAGAGAAGAGCCTTCCAGGAGGCTGACATTCACCGACGTACGAAAGTCGTTGGTGGGGGATGTCACCTTGCTTCGCAAAGTTTTTCTTTTCTCGGAAAAGTGGGGATTGATTAATTATGGCGCACCTTCGAGTGATCGCGGTGAAAATTTAATTCCGGAGGCGGATGAGAATTGCAAAGTTAAGATTGAAGAAGGAGCCCCGAATGGAATTCGCGTTGTGGCAATGCCTAATTCTTTGAAACCCATTTCGGTGCCTAACTCTAAGAGTACTGGGAATGTGGTTGGCTCTGGTTTCAAATTGCCCCCGTTGGCATCATACTCCGATGTTTACGGCGACTTGATGAGGCAGAAGGAGTTGGCTTGTGGGGTTTGCAGTGATAAATGTGATTATCGCCACTACAAGAGTACCCTGGTTATTTCTGTTTCATTCTATAACATTTTTAGATTTGTTCGGGGTCCTGTTTTGTGCTTTAAGCTATTATGATTTACTTATTGCTAATATTTTTTGTCATGGTAAGCTTCCCTCTCATTTGGCATTACTGCGCAGATCTTGAAATTTATTCGGCTGCTGCAGTTGTAGTTCTATTAATTTTGCTCTCCAATATACTTTCAAGATTCAAATCATTGTGAAAAATAAGGTCTAGCAGTTCTTATTTAGGTGACGCCTGTTTCTCTGGTTCTTCATAAACAGTTAGTGTCGAAGTTAGCATGTTATCTCTCTCCTTTCAGGATTATTTTTCTCTAATTTAATTAATGATACTGAGAGAATGACTAAGGTGTTAGATAAAAAATATGAATCGGTGTAGAAACCATTGCCGCTTGGGTTTTCTTTCGTGGTTGGAACGGGGCCAGGGTGGAGAATGAAGCTTGTGAGGTTAAGTTGTTGTGATGAGTTTTCAATCACTTCAAAGAGTTAACCCAAAAAAATGGACAACTTGAATCAGTCCTCAAGTTATGTGTGAAAATATGTAAATCTATGTCATGTGTGATTAACTTCTTTCTATCTGCAGTTTTGCTTGCATTTATAACAACAATTTTGTGGATAATTATTCTAATTTTAATTTTAATTTGAAATAGGATAATTTCATCATTTGTGCAAAATGTTTTGAAAATGGGAAGTATGGAGAGAAAAGGTCGTCAGGTGATTTTAAATTAATCGAGTCCAATGAAGACAGTGGGAAACATGAAGCTGTCTGGACTGAAGGAGAAATTCTACTACTTTTAGAATCTGTTTTGAAACACGGAGATGACTGGGAACTTGTTGCTCAAAATGTTCAAACCAAGACTAAACTTGATTGTATCTCAAAACTCATTGAGCTGCCCTTTGGGGAGTTCATGTTGGGATCTGCTCCTAGACACTGTAACAGTAACAGTGCCGCTAATGGCATTGTGAACAGTGCAACACAAGTTCAGTCATCTACATCTGATCACCAAGAAACTCCCAAGACACAGGATCCAATTCCAGATTCTAAAAATGAGAGTGAGACGAATGGAGATGTTATGATGGAAAGTCCTTCAAAAAGACGACGTGTTGCTGGCCCTGCACTTTCAGATTCAAGCAGTTCTCTGATGAAGCAGGTGAGAGATAATATTAAGCTTATATTCACATAATATCATTTTGAGTTTTTTCAATATGTAGTTGTATTTTTCCTTATTGAATTAGAGTTTATCACCTATATTGTGTCCGACAGTGACTAACTGGTGTTTTTAATCAGGTGGGACTTATATCTACTGTGGTTGACCCTCATATCACAGCTGCTGCAGCTGATGCTGCTATTATGGCACTTTGTGATGAGAACTTGTGTCCCAGGGAAATATTTCATGTTGATGAGGAATATGCTTCTGGTCAATCTAGCTTGAATACTCTGAATGGTCATTCAGCAAGGTTATTTATATTAATCTATGAGTTTAATCCTTTAGATTTTGCAGAATTAAATTTCTCTTGCATTGTACCTTTGTCGTATAAATTCTTTATAATTATTTGTCTTAGGGTCCTTGAAGGTCAGGGTTCAGACATGGAGAGGTCCACTCATTCAGGTATATGTAATTATATTATGAAAAACATATCTCTTTTCAACAGAGGTTAAGGAAAAATTAGAATATTGAACTTTCTGTTGTAGATATGCATGAAGGATTCCCATTGAAGGATGATATACCCATGACATTGCGAATAAGAGCTGCCATTGCAACTGCTTTTGGAGCAGCTGCTGCTCGTGCAAAGTTGCTGGCTGATCAGGAAGACAGAGAGATCGAACATTTAGTAGCAACTATAATTGAAGCACAGGTAGCTCAGTTCTGTTTGATTAAACCTTTATTTTTCTGGATGTCTCCAACTCTTGGTGCTTGAATAAAAATTGTTTGATTGGGGTCTCTGGTATATATGTCCTTGAATGATTGTCACTGTTGGGATTAACTACTGGTTCTTGGGTCATTTGGCAAATTAGATTGATAAATTGCAACACAAGACAAAACATTTCGAAGAGCTGGAGTTGTTGATGGAAAAGGAACATGCGGAAATAGAAGAGCTAAAGGATTCTCTGTTAACCGAAAGGGTTGATGTGTTACAGAAGACGTTTAGTGCTGGAATCCCTAGGTGGAAAGATTATCCATCCCTGAAACCTTAAGCGGATTTGTATGTTACATGGATATTAGATTAGTTTAGGCTTTCAGTGGTTTGTGATTTGACTTGCGATCTGCATCAGATCCAATGAATTTGTAATTCTTGTATCCTACCGTATACGCAGAGAGCTTGTTCGTTCAGAACTTGGAAGGCACGCGTGATCATTTTCAGAAAGCTTCTTTGTTCTTGTATCCAGTGAATCTAAGAAACCTTCTTACTCACACCTGAAAAATTGCTTATAGACATAAACAAATTTTCATCATCCATCATGATGATAAGCTCGTCGATATCTGCATTAAATCCATGAAAACCTTGAAAATTTTTTCTTTATGACAACGTTCCCTACGTTTTCATCTGTGAACAGAACCCCCTGCTACCAAGCGCTGTGAAATTATGGGGCTCATTTGACGTTTAGTGGTAACTATACGTGAAGCACATATAGCTAAGAAGCTACTCCCTGGTCATAATTACTCCCTCCGGTCCTAATTATAAGACAAAGTTGACTTTTTTGGAGAAATTAAAGAAGTCAATTAAATTACTTTAAAGTGTTTAGATTTTTAGTATCCTTAGATTATATATTAGTTTATTAGTCAAATTAATTATTTTGGAGAAAAAAATAAAAATAAAAATACTCTAAAGCAATTTAATTAATTTCCTTAATTTCTCTAAAAAAGTCAACTTTATCTTATAATTAGGACCGGAGGGAGTATAAGATAAAGTTGACTGTTTTGAAAAAATTAAGGAAATTAATTAAATTACTTTAGAGTATTTTTATTTTTATTTTTTTTCTTCAAACTAATTAGTTTGATTAATAAATTAATATATAATCTAAGGATACATAATATATGATATGATTAAGTAACTTATTTAGCTTTCTTAATTTCTCAAAAAAAAAAAAAATCAACCTTGTGTTATAATTAGGATTGGAGGTAGTACTTGTTACTTGCTTGGTTGGTAAAGTGGACGTATAAGATATTGCTGCGCAAAATTAGGCACGTGCAAGAATTGGAACTGGTTATGCAAAAGGAGCATAGCTAACTCTCTCGCTAACCCAACGGATAAACTTTTCAAGGGGAAGACGTGTTATAAGACAAGATGCTGAAGGCAAATTCGTGACTTCTTCATATGATACATAGAGAAGCTCACTTTAAAGTTGTCACATGCTACATATTACCAAAGATAGTTGTCATATATATATATATATATATATTACATATTCATCTCGAAACACACGAGCTTCATCATCTCTTTGTGGAGACAAAGCCCATTGACTTCACTTATTCATAATAAACATAGAAAATAAAGATCTGAATCCTCTTAATTCCTCTTTGAAACCCAACAACACTTACTTTGAAGAGAGACAAATATATGATGTGTGAGATTTAGGAGTTGCAAATCATACTTGAACGATGAATTCAACAACACATAAATCTCTCTCACACACATATTATGTCTATCTTGACTTCAAAACTATCATTGAATTCCACGGAGACATTAAGAGAATCCAAATTCGTTAACCCAAGCAAATGCAGAGCTTTCCCTGGGAATTAGTAGTGCAGCTTGCGCTCTGAAACTTAGCCTGCAGAGCCTGTTTGCACTGAGCAATGCACTGAGAAAGCGTGCATGGATTCATTGGAATCGCAATTGCACTCTCCCCACCACTTGCCCCAAACACCAAAATACCAGCCACCACAACAATCACTATCACCCACAGCTTCTTCACCATTTTTGCTTCCATTTTTGGAACCTCAAGCTCAACACTAATATTCTTAAATGATAGCTGAAGCTACACACTTGAAGAACTTGTTTGCTTCTACGCTATTTATAGACCCAAATCAGCATTCATGTGGCTGCCTCATTGGCTTAGCCCCCAGAAGAGAAGTTCTTCATTAAATTAATAAAAAGCTTCTCATTGTGGAGCTGTTGGTATATTTAAGGATGTGTTTATTTTATTGTTGAATGCTTGTACCGACTGCTTCCACCATGGTAAACTTTTTCTCCTGAATTTGCGAAAGCCAACCAATGAGAGGATGAGGTTTCAGGTTAAAGAAATATTCTAATGATGGTCTGAAGTCCACGTGTTGTATTTCCATTTCTAGTTTGGTGTAAACCAATGTGCAGGCTCTTAGCCGAAACTGTGTCAGTTTCCCATTTGCATTTGGCCCATTTCTGCATCAATTATTGTCTGCCTAATAATTAAATGCCCAAGATATGGAGGCATATGGGACTGTATGAGGTATGTATGGAATCTCACTATACACTGATTTAAGAATGCAATGTACGCATGAAAATACATGAAAATGGAAAGTAGGAATGCCCACTGATCAAGATGGAGGTACAATATTCTTGCAAGTCTGAGACGCACATTTATTAAAAAGAAAAATAAAAAAAGTAAATTTTTTTGTCATTTAACTTCATGCGTGATCTTCCTAACTTAACATAGATACTAGGAGATATTGTAGAGTTCATTGTCTTCGTTTGGTCTTAATGAATATACTACCTTTGGTCCTTAATATCAGAACTAGTAGGGGGTTGAATTTGGTCTTCAATATAAAATCTTAATCCACTTTTCATTACTAAACATACATAAAGAAGTACACTTTAAACTTGTCATATAGTAGTATTACATATTTCATCATAGAACCCAAACTTCATCTCTTTGTGGTGACAAAGCTGGTTTATTCATAAACATAGTAACTACTAACAAAGAGTTGAAACCTCTCAACGTTATCTCTATGAAATTTAACAGCACCAATTTCAAAAAGAGAAACATATATGGCATGTGAGATTGATTTGAGCTACAAATCATACTTGTATGATGAACAACTCAACCACAAATGTGTATTATGTATCTCTTCAAAAATTAGAACTTAATTCCAAAGAGAATCCAAATTCATCAACCCAAGCAAATGCAGAGCTTTCCCTGGGAATTAGTAGTGCAGCTTGCACTCTGAAACTTGGCCTTTATAGCCTGTTTGCATTGAGCAATGGACTGAGGAAGCGTGCATGGATTCAGTGGAATCGCAATTGCACTCTCCCCACTACCCACTCCAAACACCAAAATAGCAGCCACCACGATTGTCATCATCAACCACATCTTCTTCATCATTTTTGCTCCCATTATTTTTATTATTGGAATCTTCTTCACTTGAATTTGATGCAAACATAATAATTGCTTGTGCGATATTTATAGACCCAAATAAGCATCCATGTTGCTGCCCCATTGGCTTACCCCAAAACACAAGATTCAGCATTAAACTAATTAAAACCTTAACATTGTGGAGGCCTACGTGTATGTTTTATATTTGTGAATGCTTGCACCTACTGCTTCCACCATTGGCAGCTTTTTGTGCCGAATTTGTGAAAGAGAACAAATGAGAAAACGATCTTATTACAATATTCTCATGCTCTTTTGTTTTATTAATCTCCACGTGTTGTTTCTCCGTTTCTAGTTTCATGAAAGCCAATATGCAAGCTCTTAGCCCAGACTGTGTCAGTTCCTCATTTGCATATTAGGCATCATTATTTCTGCTGTAATCATTCTAGGATTAATTAAATGACCAAGATATGGAGGCATGGGACTGTATGAGATATGCAATCTCTCACCATACACTGATTTAAGAATGCAATGTAGGCATGAAAATAATACATGAAAATGGAAAGTAAGAGTGCCCGCTGAAAATATATTACCATTATGCAGAGGGAATGATAAGTACGTATCGTCCTGTGAATCAAGAGGCACAACGTTCTTGTTTGCTATTAGCTAGAGAAAGGTTTGAGCCGCCCATTATCAAGAAAACTTGAAAAAAAGTAAATTAATATTTTTGTCATTTTGAGTTCATGCGTGATCTTCCTAACCTAATCTAGATACTAGGAGATATATTGTAGAGGTCGGTTCACTTTTCTTTTTTGTCAAAACAGTCAATTTTGTTGGTTAATCTCTTTTCAGGTTAAATCAATTATGTAGTGAAGAAGTTGATATAATCCCTTGGGTCCTTAATATAAGATCTATTTACCTAATTTGATCATATTAAAAAAGTTAGTTAAATTAGTTAACATGATATATTTTCCCCTTCTAAAACATCCTAATCATTTTCTTCAAGGTTAAAGGGCTACTTTTCCCTTTAAGTTTTTTGGGAAGTGATTTTGCCTCGAAAGTGTCAAGTTTGGACCAATTTTGTGCAGGTCGTTATCCCAGTTAAGTTTGATCACTAGTTGACTAAATATGCTAAGTTGACAGTTCACATGTCATCCACGTTATTTTTGTTTTGGGTTTAGGTGCAAATTTACCCCAGAAGTTTTCTTTTAGGAACAATTGCCCTATAAGTTTCTAAATTATAGCAATTTCACCTTGACTGTTATTTAGGTTAAATTTAGCCAGAAGTTGACCAAATATGTTTATTTGACAAGTTCATGTATCATCTATTTCATTTTTTTCTTAAAGTTAGAGTAAAAAATAAGTAAATGTTTTTTTTTAAATGCATACCATATGAGGGATTAGAGACAGTTAATGAAGTGAAAACATCTTGTGCAGTGAAGAGAAAATCAAGAGGTACTTGCCTATCTCGGTGTCGTTGGGGTATGACAGAAGAGAGTTTTTGATAGCCTTGTTCTCGGCAATCTTCCTTAGTTTGTTATACATCTAGTGATTGATTTTTTTGTTCCATTACTCTCTAACGAATGTGAGCTCTTCCTCCATGTATAATTTTTTCTTCTTCAATGTTGTTCACATTACTAGCTCAACATATCCAGTCAATTAATAATCAAACTTACCTAGATAACTGTTAGAGTGTGATATTACTACGATTTGGAAACTTCCAGGACAACATTGCTCCTAAATGAAAACTTTCGGGCCAAATTTGCATACTAACAAAAATCACGTTGATTACAAGTGGACTACCTAGACCAATATATTTGGTCAACTAATAGTCAAATTTAATCGTGATAATGGTTAGGGCAAAATTGCCTCTCATGACAACTTCCGAGGCAAAATAGCTCTTTAATCCATTCTTTAATTCTCTCAATTTCTCTCTTACTTAATTATTGTTTCCATTCTTTTGGAAGTTCATTGTCTTCGTTTAGTCTTAATTAATGAATATACTCTTGGTCCTTAGTATATGACTTAGGAGTTGATCTTGATCCTAAATATAAGATTTATTTATCAAGTTTTTCCAATATTACCCCTATTGATGCTCCTCAACAATGGGATGTTTTAGGGAAAATGATCAGGGTGTTTTAGAAAAAAGATGTCACGTTAACTAACTTTCTTAATTTAATTAAATTAAGTAAATATATTTTTTATTAAGAATCGGAGGGAGTAATTTTTTCTCAAGGAAAATATGTTTCATAATATTAGAGAGACAGGATGCTCGAGGCTAATTTTTTTTTTTTTTGCTCAAGATGCTCAAGGCTAATTCATTATTAAACATTACATACAGAAGTGAAGGAAAAAAATGAAAAAAAAAAAAACATACAGATACAGTTGTCATATCTTACATATTCATCATATAGATGACACACCAATATAATTAACTTCATCTCTTTTTTGAGACAAAGTTGATTTATTCATAAACTAACATAGTTACTAAGTAAGAGTTCAATTCTCTCAACGTCTCTTTTGAAATTTAACAGCACTAATTTTTAAAAGAGATACATATATGTGGTATGTGAGATTGATTTGAGCTGCAAATCATACTTAATTATATGATGAACTACTCATCAACCACACACATATATGTACTATATATGTATCTCTTCTCTTCAAAATTAGAACTGAATTCCACAGAGAATTCAAATTAATTCAACCCAAGCAAATGCAGAGCTTTCCCTGGGAATTAGTAGTGCAGCTTGCACTCTGAAACTTGGCCTTTAGAGCCTGTTTGCATTGAGCAATGCTCGTGCATGGATTCAGTGGAATCGCAATTGCACTCTCCCCACTACCCACTCCAAACACCAACATAGCAGCCACCACAATTATCATCATCAACCACATCTTCTTCACCATTTGAGCTTCCATAATTATTATTATTGGAATCTCTTCTTCACTTGAACTTGATGAAAACATAATAATTGCTTGTGCGCTATTTATAGACCAAAATAAGCATCCATGTTGCTACCCCATTGGCTTACCCCAAAACACAAGATTCAGCATTAAACTAATGAAAACCTTAACATTGTGGAGGCCTACGTGCATGTTTTATATTTGTGAATGCTTGCACCTACTGCCTCCACCATTGGCAGCTTTTTGTCCCGAATTTGTGAAAGAGAACCAATGAGAAGACGATCTTATTACAATATTCTCATGCTCTTTTGTTTTATTAGTCTCCACGTGTTGTTTTTCCATTTCTGGTTTTAAGCAAGCTCTTAGCCCCGACTGTGTCAGTTCCTCATTTGCATATCATGCCTCATTATTTCTGCTTTAATCATTCTAGGATTAATTAAATGACCAAGATATGGAGGCATGGGACTGTACGAGATATGAAATCTCTCACTATACACTGATTTAAGAATGTAATATACGCATGAAAATGCATGAAAATGGAATGTAGGAGTGCCCACTGAAAATATATTACCATTATATATGTAGACGAAATGATAGGTACATATTGTATTGTGAATCAAAGGCTCAACATTCTTGTATTTTTAGAAAGGTTTGAGAAGCACATTATCAAAAAAACTTAAAAAGTAATTTTTTTTTTGTCATTTCGAGTTTATGCGTGATCTTCCTAACCTAGCATGGATATATATATATATATATATAATGGAAGATATGGCAAAGGTCAGTTCTTTTTCTTTCTTTCTTTGTTTTTTCCCTGTTAAGGTGTTAAAATAACTTTTAACTTTTATTGAAAGTGTAAAAGTAGTCATAAACTACTTTTTAGAGCAATAATAAACATTTAAAATTGGGGTAAAACGTTAAACACAACTAACTTTCATATATTATTATAGGAAAAATTAATCTTTTTAGCCTTTAAAATTTTGAATCACTTATAACTTAGTCCCTGAACTTTTAACTCGCTTGTAAGTCAGTTTTTGCTGTTTCTGAGTCATCCTATAAGGCAAAAATATATTAAAATATTGTTAAAAATTGCTTAGGTGGATTTTACATAAATTTTAAAAAATAAAAAACAGTGTCCTGGTCCTCACCAACTCACATTCCCCTCCATCCCTGCTTTTCAGAAACCTCACTGGGTGACAAATCCCTATTTTGTTATATATTTCCAAAATTTATTTGGGAATTGTCATAGTTATTGAGCTTAAAATGTCTTTATTTAAAAAACACCACGGAGTTATTTAAATTAATATTTTTTTGTAGTAACGAAGTATCATCCAATTTTAAAAATTTGTCCCATATGTCTGTCTAATCAAATGAACAATATTCACAACAAATATATCTTTGAGTCAACATTAAAATCTGAAGTCCTATTTTTATTCTCCCTTGTGGGGGAATGAGACCAAACCTTGTTGAAAATTTCACCAGTAAAAAAAAACAAATTTACACTAGTATTAAATGATGCACTACTACAAATTCAAGTATATATAACACTTAATAGATAATTATTACAACGAATAAACGTCATATATGTCGAGGCAGAGGTCGTGCAAGAATATATAACGCTAAAATATAATGATTAAATATAGGTACCGTCATGTATTGAGAGACGGAATTTGCGAAAACATAAAAATAATAGTTATAGTTAATAACCGTCATTTATTTAATGATAAATTATAAATATGACTGTTCTCAGATTATAGCACTTACATGTAACACTCACAAACAATTCATCTTTAATTATTATAGCACTAAAAACAAATACATAATTGTTATAATAATTATTATTAGATAACATTACACCCGAGAAAACACATACATTAACCCTAAGGTAACGACTATATAAATATGAGATCTAATAATATCTTAGATCTATACTTCTATGATAAATACAATTTGTTAAGATATAATTATATATAATAATATCCCATATTTATACTTTTAAGATAAATATAATATGTTAAGATATTAGTTTAATATATAATATCTATTAATATCTTAAGGGGGCAGTATAGGCAGGATTCTAAAAAAAAATTATTTAACAATATTTGACCATTCTTCATAAAGTATTATTTAGGAATACTTACTAGTTATCAGTGAAAATTGTTATATAAAAAAAGACGAGATCTTGACATATTCCACCTAAACAATTTTTAACATTATTTTGACATTTTTTTTGCCACATAGGATGATTCATAAGCATTAGGGATTGAGTCAAGCAAGTCAAAAGTTTAAAAACTGAGTTATAAATGAGTTAGAACTTTAAAGGCTAAAATATTAATTTTTCTCATTGTAATAGATGAAAGTTAGTTGGATTTAACGGTTTTGACCCAATTTTGAAAGTTTAGGGTTACTTTTATTCTAAAAAGTAGTTTATGATTACTTTTACATTTTTTATAAAAGTTGAAGGTTATTTTAGTACTTTAACTTTTTTTTTTGGCCAAAACAGTCAGTTTTGCGTGTTCATCTTTTTTCCAAAGTTTTGAAACCCAAACTGATCATTGAACTTCCTAAGTATTAGGTCAAGGGTTAGTGGATTAGATCTGAGTTAAACCGACTAGACTGATGAGGAATTGAAGATTTCAGGATTATTTATATAAAATTCTGAATAAAATACTTAAAAAAAATCAACAAACCGCCCAAAAAACCGATCAAACCACCAAAAAACATGTCGAATCAGGGTCAACCACCGAACCGGACCAGTCAAACCACTTGGCTGGTTTCTGACTCAAATTGTCCTGTTTTCAAAACATTGCTTTTTTCACGTTAGATCATGCGGTGCAGGCTTTGATATAGTTCTGAATCCGCCACAGTATTTTATTTGAAACTTTTGAGACTTGTATTATTCATATTAAACACTACCGAAGATATAGTGTAAACACGATGAGTTGTTTCACGACACTAATTTTTTAACTGTTAATTTTTAATATTTAGAATGAGTACTATATGACCGCTCTTGAAAAAAAATTGAAAAATAATCACATAAAGAATATATAATATGAGTAAGAAAGCGCTATCGTTAGTTCTATGTAATTAATAGAATATAATATAAAAAGTTAGTTTTTATCGAGCAACATGTACGGTTCGAAAACTCCATAAAAATTTAATTTGACCCTTCATTAATATTAATTAGGAACAAGCGAGGTAGAAATGGGCATAGATATGTACATTACATAAAATTTGAAAATAATTCGTAATAATATGACTTTTCATAATTTACTAATGTCCTTTGAATGAACTAAAATAAAAGAAAGTGTTATTATGAAATACTGCCTTCAGGGAAACAAATAATTGTGGGAAAATAATTTAGGAAGTTATATGTTTGGTAACATTTTCTAGTTTCAACCCGGGAATTATTAGGAGCATGCACTGTGAAACGGCATCGTTGATTCAGACATTTATAAACTTGTTATTTGTTGTTAAAGCTGCTCTTTTTGTTGCTTATGCTGCCCTACATAAAAAATGATTAAGGTTCAAGTTCATTGTCTGATTGCATAAACATGAGAGACACTCAAACGATTGTAATTAATGAACATATATATACTTTTACTTGGATAAGATGTTTCATAAGATTGAGAGACAAGATGCTGAAGGTTAATTCATTACTAAACACACATACATATCAGAAGTACACTTTAACGTTGTCATATGTTACATCTTCATAATAGATGACACAAACTTCATCTCTTTGTTGAGACAAAGCTGATTTATTCATCAACATACATCATAATTAGCAAAGATTCAGTGGTACCGCTTGCACTCTGAACCTCGGCCCTTAAAGCCTGTTTGCACTGAGGAAGCGTGCATGGATTCAGTGGAATCGCAGTTGCACTCTCTCAACTACCTACTCCAAACACCAAAATACCAGCCACCACAACTATCACCGTCAACCACATAATCTTCACCATTTTTGCTTCCATTATTTTTATTATTGGAATCTTCTTCACTTGAACTTGGTGCAAACATAATAATTGCTTGTACGCTATTTATAGACCCAAATAAGCTTCCATGTTACTACCGCATTGGCTTACCCTGAACTACAAGATCCGGCATTAAATTAATTAATGAAAACCTTAACATTGTGGAGGCGTACGTGTATATTTTATATTTGTGAATGCTTGCACCAACTGCTTCCACCATTGGCAGCTTTTTCTCCTGAATTTGTGAAACAGAACCAATGAGGATTAAGACGATGATCTTATTACAATATCCTCATGCTCTTTTGTTTGCCACGTGTTGTTTTTCCATTTCTGGTTTCATGAGAACGAATATGCAAACTCTTAACCCAGACTGTGTCAGTTCCTCATTTGCATGCATATGCCTAATGTCTCTGCTTTAATCATTGTAGGCTTAATTAAATGACCAAGATATGGAGGCTTGGCCTGTATATTGGAACGATATGATGAGGTATAGGAAATCACACTATGCACTAATTTAAGAACGCAATATATGCAAGAAATATATTAATATAGAGAGGATGAATGCCCACTGAAAAGACTAGACAAGGAATGAAAATAAACTTCTTGACCAATGAAGTTAGTAATTTGTTACAGTTTATTGATTTTCCTAAAATGCATTTCTATTAATCATTATTCCCATCGATGAAATTCCCTGAAAAAAAATATAAATTTGTAAGACAAGATGAGTTTAGGCCTACCATTCAAAACCAAATATTAAAACAAACATCTCAACTATCTCTCCTAAATTTAGGAATGGAGGAAATATTACTATCTGGTGAACATAATAAGTATTATATTATCCTGTGAATTACAAGATGCAAAAGAAAAGTAGCCCGAAAAATAAAAGGCTGCATTTTGAGCCATGCATTATTAAATCAAGGATAAAAATCTTGATTATTTTAAGTTGTTGCCTTATCTCCTGACCTAACAAAGGAGATTCTGTAAGTTGGCTCCTCTATTTTTTTTCATGCTAGTCATGTAGTGCAACTGATCGAGTATTTAGAATTAGTACTATGTATTTTCAGTCTGCAAAATTTATATACACTACGTTATATAATACCAAGTTCAGATCAGTCCTTATTTAATTGAATTTGATAATAAATATAAGACTTTAATCTACTTTTTCTCATAAATGTATAATTTTTTCTTTAAAGTATACCAGCAGATTACCCACATTAAAAGGTTAAAGGAAGTCATAATCAAAAATGATATTTAAACAAAATTAACTCATATTTGTTACGAATAATTTACACAACTAAATTTTTTAATCTATATCAAGCACCTAACTTCTCTAATTTACCTAAATTAGTTATCTAACTTATATTAAACACGGTGCTCACAATTTGGTGCAATCGGACAAAGTTTCAGCTATTGCATCTTAAAAAGACCAATGGAAATTGTTTGTAAATTTATATGCTCTAGCAATAAAAGTTGATATAATTGATAAATAGGTTGGCTCATAATAATAAGGTTGTGAATTCAAATCCGCTAATGTGAATACCATATTAGGTGATCTATAAATACCTCTTTAAGTATTCTTTGAGCCCAGAAACATACCTGACCCCAATGAATCTTGGATCCAACTTACTTAAACTTTAAGAGAAATTTTTATGTGAACTTAGTTTGCCGCTTTATTTATAATCTGACCAATTAAAATACAACAATTCAGCTAACATTAAACTTAATGGGCTGCTCATATATTTCATATTTTTATTTTTCTTAAAAAATAATCTCTTAATTAAGATTTTACAATTAATGAAAAAGTAAATATTGTAAAATATTTTAATTTTATTAATATGCCAATTAATATTTAGGAGGTGTTAAATCAGCTCATAAATTATTATATTTTAATTAGTTAAATCACAAATAATATGACAAATTAGGTTCATATAAGAATTTATCAAACTTTAATGTACCAAAAAGAAAAAGCTCTAATTGGGCTTGAGCTTGGGCTCTCTGACTGACTGAGGATACAGATAGTTCTTGAGCCCACTTAGTTGGATAGCTTCTTGCTTTGTTTCTCTCTCTGAAGGCCCTAAGATAAGCAACCATCTGTTCATCAACTCCAATATCTCTGGACCAAAAGCCTTCCAATAAAATGAGCTTCTAACCCAACCTGGTTCTGTCACGTACGAGTCTCCCCTAAAACCACCATTCACTATTGCTTTTGCTGCTAAAGCCACCGGTCTTACAGGCATCGCACAGACTTGAACCTTATTCATCATTCCATCAAAATCAATTGCAGTATATGAAGCAAATATTAATAATTATTACACCCACAACAGCCAAAAAAAAAAAAAACTTGCCCACAGCTCGCATTTCCTGGTCAAGAATCAAGCGACCTTCTTTGGATAGGAACTTGCCTAGGGTCATTTCTGATTCAACCAGCCCTGGCCACACTATTTTTATTCCTATGTCTTTTTCTAATTGTGTTTTAAGACACTCGGACAGGTTGATAACTGCTGCTTTACTTGCCTGAATCAATATATTGAAAGCTACAAATTAATTAATTACTAGTGGTGGCAGCATATTAAAGGAAGAACCTTTGTTTGTGGGATGGGGTGTCTTACGTTGTAGAACATCATTCTTGGTGCTGGCAGCTATCCTGCTGAAGAAGTTATGCCCACGATCTTACCTCTGTTTTTTCTTAAATGGGAAATAGCAAAATATGTGGTGTACACCGAACCCCAGAAGTTGATGACCTGTTTCGTACAGAGCATTTCAATCAGTTTTATATCTATTGAGTAATAAGCTAGGTGTCGCAAGATCTGATTTTTACCATAGCAGGTGCAAAATTGGTAACATCAGTGGAGTGTTCCAACAAGCAGAGGAACTATTCCAGCGTTGTTCACCAGATGATCCACTGAAAATGTTTTTTTTTATCCACAAAAATAAATTAAGGGAAAATGTCGCAGTATGTTTGAGTGAAACAGAGCATTCCGATGAACTTGGAATTCTAAAAAACAGAGTTTGGCTCACATTGCCCAAAGTGGCTCACTGTCAGTCAACGAACCGTTTACAGTCTTCAACTCTGGAAACGTCTGCCACGACGGTGATAACATCGGTGGACCCCACCTCCTTGGCTTTTCCGGCCACTTCTCTCAGTCTATTCTCTCTTCTAGCCTCAAGAGCCAGGCATGATCCCCTTCTACCGTACTCGTATGCTAGATGCTTTCAAAAAAAAAAAAAAGCAAAGGAAAATAAAATCACTTTGTTATTTATTATAATCGAGCTGAAACTTTGAAACATTTGACGTGGGTGAGTGCAAGGACCTCGCCTGTGCCTGAGGAGGCGCCGGTGATGAGTACTACTTTTCCTGCCAAATTCTCACTGATTATTGATCTTACGATGCAGCTGACAAGTTTGAAGAGAAGAGAAGGCGGCAAAAAACAGAGCAGCAAAACGAAGCCTATTGGAGGAACCAGAAGATTCAGAATCCAGTGAATGGAATCCATGGATGGAGGAAGAAGAAGAAGGAAAAAAACAACAAACGATGAATGGATTCGAGCTAGAGCTAGAGAGATGCGTAAAAATACGGAGAGAAAAAAGTAATGACCGTCGGTTCAGAAACGTAGCCTCTCTGCATGCAGATTGTTCCACACGTAGCACTTTTGTGTACAGTCTGTCTACGTGGCAGTGCCACATTAAACTGCGCTATATATCCCAGGAACGCTTTTAAAATAATACAGTACAAGGTTTCTTTTATTTTCGGATCTATTTCCATTTGACTTTTCTTTCTTGATCAATGATCATAAACAATCTTCGATAAAGGAAATTACATTATTGGACATGATGGCCACACCGACAGCCGTATAGCACATTGCTGATGTGCTTGCGGTGAAAATTAACATATATAGTCCAAAATGACCCAGTGAAAATTAACAAACCTTTTACTCTGCTTTAAGTTGTGAGTTGTGTGATAAATTCAGATTTATTTTGTTTCCAAAAGATTTGGTGGGTATTTTGAAGACCAGACGATGAAGCCAGTCCAGAAGTTCTGGAAAAATGACCTTCAAAGGAAATCCCAGCTTCACCCAAAAAGGGTATGTCACATACAAATCTCCACTACACACCCCTTTTACAATTGCTTTAGCACATTCCTCTACTGATGCCATTGGAAATATCCTCAGACTAGCCTGCTTCCACATATATAATCCCAATCACTTAACAGCTAATATAGTTATAGTTGTAGTTTGTTATTATAATTGTGCTAATAATTAAGAGAAAATTAAGACTTGATAACCTCAGAAGCCAGGGCTTTCTTTGAGAGGTCTGTTTTGATAAAGCCAGGCTAAACAATTGTGAATCCAATAGCCCAACCAAGTTCAGTTCTCAGTGTCTCAAAGAAGTTTATGATTGCTGCCTTGCTTGCCTGAAGTCACAAGGCAGATTAGTTATTATTATTATTTTGAAATGAAAACTGTAGATTGGAAATTCCATGATTATTGAGTTTTACATTATAGTAACCAAGTCTTGGAAGAGGGTACCATCCCAAACCTGAAGCAATCACTGCGATCTTGCCTCTGCTCCTTTTCAGATTTCGAATTGCATATATAGTCCCATAAAGTGACCCCCAGAAATTTACCTCCTGCAAAATTAATAACACACCCAACTTATAAGCAAACCATAAACCGGACACTAAAAGTTACAATCTTGTATATATTAATATGCCCCCTTTCAGTGTTTAATGTAAGTCCTATTTACTTAATTTAATTAAATTAAGGAAGTCAAGTTAGTTAATATAATATATTTTTTATTATTTTGTGACCGGATCTGAAACATTAGTTTGCTCACCATAACTGAACGTGGCGCAGAAATATCAACACAATCCTCCAATTGTTCGGCCACTATTGTTCCAGCATTGTTTACTACGTGGTCCACTGTAACATCAATCAAATCATAAGGGCAAAGAAAACAAGCTAAGAAATGACAGTTATTAGCATGTTAACCTTAAAATAAGACAGTAAATAAGACTTCACTTACTGTGTCCAAAGTGGTTAACAGTTTCATCAACAAACCGTCTACAACCTTCAACCTTAGACACATCAGCAACGATTGTGATAACATCTGCGGAACCCAGAGACCTTGCCTTATCAGCTACTGCTTTCAGATTATCCTCTTTAATGTCAACTAGTGATAGAACTGCTCCTCGCCTAGCATACTCATAAGCAAGTTGCTTTTGATTTTCAAATAAATAAATAAATAAGGACTTAAGATTTGAGCAAGGTTAACAAGAGTTATATAACAAAATCAAACAAGGCAGATCTATGCACAGACCTCTCCAATTCCTGAGGCTGAACCAGTGATTATTACGACCTTTCCGGTCAGATTTTCGATGCGGACCAACTTTTTCACAGAAAGAATTAGCTTGAAGAAGAGATAAGGTACTGTGGCAATGGAGAGGATAATTAATGTTACCAGAGGCAATGTAATGTCGAGGAACTTGTGAGTGAGACTCATTGCTTAATGCTAATAATTAGGAAAAGGAGTGGAAGAGCAAGAGAAGGGAAAAGCAAATGGAGAGATACTTGAAAATACAGTAACTATATCACTCGATAATGGAGCACATTTTTGTCGGCAGATTTTAAGTTCCATTTAAGCTAAGGTGCGGATGGAAATATGTTAAGTTTAGCTTTCGCTAAATAAGCCTAAACCTGTAATAGACATCTAGAATTTGGGTCGGAGCCTGTATATAAACTTTTTTTAGGTTCGGGTCTGAGCCTTCAAAAAACCTATAAAGACCTAAAACCTGTTTAAAGGTTTACTTAAAATGTAAGCATTTAAATATACTTAAAGTCCATACCTCCATGTTCGTTTACAACCTCTCTAACATATTCAAAAACCTATATTATTTCCTAAAAGTTTAGGATTTCTTCTCACCTATAATAGTTTAGTAAGAAAAAGAACACCTAGTGACAACAATTATCTAAGCACGTCATAATAAGAAAAATCAGTCTAAAAAAATATATTTTATAAAACCAACCAAGTACAACAAATAGTGCATGTAAAATCATATTTTACCTTTTCTTATGTTTCCTATAGAAACCAAGTTAAACTCCTTCTACTGAGATTGTAATATTTCATTGGGGCAACACTAAAATAAACTTGTAGCAATTGTTATGTTTCAACGAACGACGCAAATCAAGGGAAATAAAGTGAGCTAACATTGCAATCTTGGGCTATTGAAGAAAAGAGAGGTAAATATGTTCGACCAACGAATATAAATGTTGAGTTTGGGGGTAAATGATGAGATGTGAAACCTAAGGTATAAACTAAGTTAGTAATTATATAAAGGGTTAAGGTGCAAATTTATCAACGAAGTTTTGTCCGAGGAGCATTTGGCACAAATATCTTTTAGAATGAGCAAAAATACCAATGAACAATTAAAAAAGGGCATCTACCACAAAAACCGTAAATCTGTACTAACGGCGTTAAATTATAAGAGAAGAAAACCCCTAACGGCGTTAGTATGGATTTAACGGTTTTTGCAGTGGATGCCCCTTCTTAATTGTTCATTGTTATTTTCGCCCCTTCTAAAAGATATTTGTGCTAGACGCTCCTCGGATAAAACTTCATTAGTAAATTTGCACTTTAACCCTTATATAAATAATTTATAAAACTGATTTAGATTATATATAATTATATATAATAGTATAAATTAAAAAAAACTAAATAGATCAGGCCTATAGACTTGTAGGCTACATTTTATGAAAATAAGCCTAATCTATTTATCTAAATAGGCCTGACAAAAGGCCCAAGCCTTAGTTTGACCTATTTACTAAAAAAGCCAAACTAGATTTAATATAGGTTAGACTATAGGCTCCTGATAAGGGCCTAACCTATTTTCATCCCTAATTCAAACAGTTGAAGTGACACATTTAATTGGCAATTAATGACGTAGAAGCCAGGGCACCTGCATCTTATTTAGTGTGTGTTTGAATTAGCTTTTTTTAATAACTTTTACGACTTACGAGATAAGTCTGTGAGAGAAATTTTATCTCAGGTTACGCAAACCATAGTTTTGATGCTTGTCAAACAAACACTTACATCGAATGCAGAAAATCCAGCCTTCACATTAATTGCTAGATGAAAAAAAATGAATTAGAAGGAAACTTGAGAAGTCTTAATAAGTGAGTGTTTGAAATAGCTTATTTTTTGAAAATAAACACTTATTTTTGGGAAATAAGCATTTATTATGTAAATCGAGACAAAACTCCTCTCACATACTTATCTTATATACCGTAAATCATAAATTATAGTATGTGTTTGGAAGAGCTTATAAGGTGTGTTTGGAAGAGCTTAAATTTGAGAAATAAGCCCTTATTACGCAAGCCGAGAAAAAACTCCTCTCACATACTTACCTCGTATACCGTGAATCACGAATTATAAGCACTTATTGCCTAAAAATAAGCTCTTCCAAACGAGCATCTGAAAAATAAGTCCTTATTACGTAAGCCAAGATAAAACTCCTCTCACATACTTACCTCGTATACCGTGAATCACGAATTATAAGCACTTGTTACCCAAAAATAAGCTATTCCAAACGAGCACATAAACACTTATAAATAAAAAATAAGCTATCCCAATCAAACAATAAAATTACATAATCTCATATACCATATGAAGAAATCCGACGGTCAAATTTACTATCCAGACTTGAATGCTAATTACTAACTAGAAGTATTGTTTTAAAATTGTAGTACTATTTGAACTTGCATTGTGTTTACCATTCTCACGGTCTTTCAAATCTCTTATGCCTCAAATTTCTTTCAAATTCGAAATTTATAAAATTGCAACTTCCGCACGAGTGCCTAATAATCTTGATCGTGGAATTAATTGTTAACCATATATATATATATATATATATATGATATAGTAAGAATTTGTCACTTTACGCTACGCTTTATTATTTTGCATTTATGATTGACTGTAAGATATCTATTAATCCAAACTACTAAAGGCAAATTAGTTGTATACTTTCCTTTTTCTCTCTCTTTCTTTTGCTCTAATTAAAGATTTAAAAAACAATAAGAACCCATTTCATAAAAAAAGGAGTAAGAATATGAAAATTTCCCACAGAATCATAGTAACTGTTAAAGAGACAATAATTTATTAACATGCTTCATGAAGAAGCTAACAATTCATGAAATGCAGACACAATGCTCTACAGAGCAATCAAATGAGAAGAAAATAAAAATGTGATCATCAAGAGACTAATAATCACCAAAGCCCTAGCAATAACAATCCAGAGAAAACAAAACATAACAACATATATAACTAAATTATTGCTGAAAAGCAGCAGCAGCAGCAGCAAGAGCCATGCATGGAAACGAATGAAAGTAGAAGACAATATCCACAACCAGATGGAGCAGGAGCTGATGATTCCTCTGAGCTTCAAAGCGGTGCATGCCCCTCCTCCCTCCTAGTATTTCGGTAGACACAGATCCCAAGGACGTACACAAAAATGAGTGCAACAAGGACTACAATGTTACTTATTGCAGACATTCTCCAGCTCTTCCTTATGGTTTGCAGCATACCCACTTTACACGAATTGCAATTATAACATAGGACCTTTTGGTCATTGTCCCAAGAATTACAATCTGGGTTCGTGTTATTTCCACTTGCTGCTGTCTTAACCCACACCGTTGGGCTCTGGTACTCGAATTTGCAGTCACTGGGTGGTCTGCAACACCCAGACTGCACACACCAAAAAAAAAAAAAAACAAACATGTCAACACATAAGAAACGTACGTAGCAACTGAAAAAAGGCTAGTGTTTGACATAAACAAGAGACCCAGATCAAAACCCAGAAAAAGTACATAGTTGATGATATTCTACACCTGAGGCGGCTGTAATTAAAAAAATATATATATTTTCAATAAAATGCATAAAAATACCTACTAACAACACATATAATCAACATACCGATGACAAAACCAATTAAAAAATTTGAATTTTATAAAAAGGACTGGAGGAGTATATTTTTATATATTATCAATATATTTTCTTCATCTCCTTTTTCTTCCCTTCTCTCTCTCCTTACTTCTTTTACCCAATCAACTTTTTTTTCCCTTGAAGTTTCTGTGTTTTATACGTTTTCTGAGCAAATTTTTTTAACAGAGAAGTGGCCTGGGTCAACGCCTAACCCAGCCGGTTCACCTTCTGTTAAGCCGGTGCACACCAAAATAATAACCAAACATGTCAAAATACGTAAGAAATGTACGTAGCAACTACGAAAAAGGCGTAGTCTTTGACATAAACAAGAGACACAGATCAAAACCTAGAAAAGTACGTAGTTGATAAATTCTATATATATACCTGAAGCGGTTGTAAAGATTTCTCTGCAGAGAGTTGGTTAACATCGTCCTTCATGTACTTAGTCCTGTATTTAGAGCAGAGTTCTGTGGACTGGAGGAGACAAATCTTCATTCTCTTCCAGTTCTTTTCGTTCATCACTCTCTTTTTTAGCCAGGGAGAGTAGTTTCCAAGCTTGTACCCATTGGACGAAGCTTCTCTGCTGCCGCCTTTGCCGATAACGGCGAAGACGAAAATTGTGATGATCAAGAGGATAAGGATGAACAAGAACATGAGGGCGAAGTAAGTCCACCAGAGGCAGATGGATTTCCGGAACCAAGCTCCGGCGATCCCCAACAGCGACACCGCTATAAGGAACCCACCCAACCAAGTGAGATGCTTGACGAGCGATCGTTCACACTCGCTGCCGCCGTGAGTGGCTAGCAAAACACCGGCGGCTATCATGCCAATGGAGAGGAGAAGCACCACAACATTCAGGCACAGGAACGTTGCTTTTCTTAAACGAGCCATTTTTTGATTCAGAGAAGAATGAACAATTAAGATGATAGATGAAGATGTGTGAGCAAACACACAAGTTTATGTGGTATATATAGGGACTTCATGGAGTTAAGAAAACGCGGATAAATGAAAATGGAGAGGACAATTAAACGCGGTTCATTTGAAATGGAATGGGAGGGTATGAGGCATCAAATCTCGTAGAGTGAGTTTTGAGATTTTGAAGTCTCATCAAGCTTTGATACATATGTACACTACAAGTTAGGAGGTGAAATCAAAAAAAGATACTTTATTAATTAGGACAGTTACACACGTCGTTTAAAGTTTATATAAAGAGTGATGCTAGTTTTCATTTGTTGGAATTGTTTGCTTTTATTTTTTAATTTTTGGTTACAACGGCAGAAGAGTTTTTATATAAGAGATAATGAATCTATTAGGGTGACTCATTTTCCATGTAAAACGTGTAAAAATAATGATAGGGATAGGGCTTATGATTATGCATTGATTATACCGTGTCACTATTTCTGGCACACTAAATATTCAATCCTAATCTCAGCTCTAGCTAGTTTATAGTTTTCTATTAACATACACATTTTTTAGGGAAAATCCCTCTAAAACACATTGAAAATAGGGAAATCCCTATTCAGTGCTTTGAAATGCAAAAATCCGGATCAATCCAATGTCAGTACGGATGAACAGTGCGAACGGCGTCAAAAGACGATTTTGCCCTTCAGCCCTCATTCTCGTCACTTCAGAAATAACAACACGCGGTTCTTAATTAACAACTCCGTATTTTTTATTAACAACTCCAGTTTCATCTTCTTTTTTTTCACAATAACAACACCGGTCTTATTATTAACAATTCCGAACTCTTGATTAACAACTCCGCTTTATTCTTCCACATATTCGCATCTCAAAAATATAGTGTTGTTAATGTAAAATATGGTGTTGTTAATAAAGAAAGAGGTGTTATTATTGGTCCTGAAACTTAAATTACGAAGTTGTGAAACAAGAAATGAGAGTTGTTAATATAGAATATGATGTTGTTAATAACAAGACCAGTGTTATTATTGTGAAAGTAAAAAGATGAAACTGGAGTTATTAATCAAGAATTCGGAGTTGTTAATTAAGAGCGCGTGTTGTTAATAAAAAAATAGGTGTTGTTATTGGCCTTGAAACTTAAATTAGGAAATTGTGAAATAAGAAAGGGGAGTTGTTAATCAAGAATCTGGAGTTGTTAATTAAGAACCACGTGTTGTTATTTTGAAGTGGCGAGAATAAGGGCTGAAGGGCAAAATCGTCTTTTGGCGCCGCCCGCACTATTCATCTGTACTGATATTGGACTAATCCGGATTTTTCAATTTCTAAACACTGAATAGGGATTTCCCTATTTCCAAAGTAGTTTAGAGGGATTTCCCTATTTTCAAAGTAGTTTAGAGGGATTTTCCCTATTTTTTAAATAAAAAATACGCTCAGATGAATAATTTTTTTTAATCTCTCGGTTCTTTCAAAACACATTTTTTTCTCGATACAATGGAAATTCAAAGCAAAAACAAAATTAATAAAATAAACTAGATCTATGTGATTTCATCATTAAACACCCCAACAGCTTCATAAGAAGGAAAAGGGTGGAATCCTGGAGGAAAGTTGAGTGCCCACTTCGCAAGGTTATCTGCCTCTAGATTCATATCCCTTGAGATAAGCCTCACTTCTATCTACCAATTCCTTGATTACATGCTTCTAATTTCCTCTAATTCAGAGCGATTCTGGTGTTCATCATTACATCCTTGCTCTATCAACTTGCATGCTTCAGAGCAGTCACTAAATAGGACCACCTTCCTATTACCCAAGTCCCATGCTCTCTTCAAACCCATAAGACATGCCCAGATTTCAGCTGTTAAAGCATCTCCCTGATGTAGCCTCATCATAAACACTTCCTGAACCTTTACATGATGATCCCACAGCATTCCTCCATAGCTAGCTTTATTCATATTACGAGTTGCCGCCCCATCTACACTTGTCCTTGACCAGCCACTTGGCACTACTTGTTGATTAAGTTTCGATTCAACTGCACCTCTATTCAGGCTTGTGTGTTTTAGGGAAAGGTTCCCCTTCTTCATCGAATTAAGTATAGCACTTGCATGAGGTTCCAACGAGGAAACTTGGGACACAATATTTTCAAAGATACGCTCATTTCTACGTTTCCACACTAGCCAGCAAATCACAGTAAAAAATTCTTCCCATACCAAGCCTTTTTTGACGCCAACTGATTTTTTCAGATTTAATGTGCACCATTCCTACAGGTTCGTTGCTTCTCCGATGCAAAATAAAAAGGGGCTCTTTATATTTGAAAAAGATTGAACTTTTTGGGAAAAGTTTGTTACTTTGTTGCTAATGGGGCGGCTCATCCAGTGCCATTGAGCAAAATATGATTGTAACTGCAATGCAACGCATGAGCGTTTCTTTCTTTCTTTTTCTTTTTTTGTTTATGCCAACATGAGCGTCTCATCACTATTTCATTTAAAAATTTGTACTCCCCTTGGTCCTTTTCTTTTTTAATTTTTTATAAGTATATAACTATTCAAGTCACTCATATCCAAATAATGGTTAAAAATAGTTAATGTGTCAGAGATGTATTTCCTCCAATTTATAATATAAGTTATTTTAACTAATTCATCATAACAAAAATTGACAATAACTCATTAAACTTATCTCAAATTGGAAAAAGAAAAAAGAAAAAGTCTTGGGGTTCTCTCCTTTCCCCCTTTCTCATTTTATTCTAGTAATTCAATATCCATTGTCAGATAAAAAATGAATTGTTTAGATTTAATATTGTGTAAAATTATTATTGTAAATATAAATAAATAAATTCAAACTATAAAATTTGATATATAAATTTCATAATTGCGGTTTAAGAAAAAAAAACTAATTTATAAAAATATTATAATAAGAGCTTTATAAAATATTAAATCTGAATTATCTATTTTTTTTTTGTTAAGCATAGGTTTTCTCTTATTGGATGTAATCCTATTTGAGGCACTGTTAGACACTAAATGTGGACGCATCTTCTAGTGGGGATTCAAATGTTGGTTCATCATAAAGATGTGATATTGAGAAGAAATGGAGAAAAGAAGAAAATAAGAGGTCCTGATTCCAAAAAGAAAACAATTTTGCCTATATTAAATAAGAATTTGAAGGATAAAAAAATATAGGGAGCCACATTTAAACATTAACACCTCTTTAGGTGGCTTATACTGTAGACCAAAAAATATTCTAGAAGTGACTTATATAGTGTATCCAGGGAGTATTTTTTTTTCCTAATTATACTCTTATTTATGAGGATAATGTGCGACAAAGTGAGTGGGAAAAGAGATGAAGAAGAATAAGTATGAAAAAGACATATAATTAATTGAAGATAAAAATAAAAAAAATGCATTACATTTTCAGGCAAATATGAATTGTTACTTATATTTAGGACCAACTTTAGGTGCAAGAACGTTGCCTATAAGTAGGACCGGAGGAAGAATATTTCTTAATAAAATAAAGCATACTAAATACAATTTTTAACCAACATTGAAAAAACAAATCAGTATCAAATTGTTGGTATGAATTGTTCCTATTAAAAACATTGAAAAAACAAATCAATATCAAATTGTTAGTATGAATTGTTCCTATTAAAATGTCTTTCATTGATTTGTTAAATGACAAAGCCTCCATTGAAACTTGGGTGTGCATGTGTGACAGAGTGAGCAGTTGAGGAAGTTGAGACAGTAATCACAAGTTAGTGACTTAGAAGAAGTCAGGCAGGTCCATGCCTTATTTATCTCCACCAGCCAAAAGCTCATAGTAATAGGGTACACACAATGCTTGCTCAGGTACAGTTGTGATACAAAAAGTAAAATTTGAAAACTCATTGAAATTCTAAAGTGAATGAACATATTCCTTCAAGAATGATGATGCTTCTGATAATTACTCCCTCCGATCCTAATTATAAGATAAAATTGACTTTTTTGGAGAAATTAAGGAAGCCAATTAAATCACTTTAGAGTATTTATATTTTTAGTATCCTTAAATTATATATCAGTTTATTAGTCAAATTAATTAGTTTGAAGAAAAAAATAAAAATATAAATAATCTAAAATGATTTAATTGGCTTCCTTAATTTCTCCAAAATAATCAACTTTGTCTTATAATTAGGACCGGAGGGAGTAATAATTTTTCTCCTCAGTAACAGAAAGTGGATACACCAATCCACAAGAGCAGCTCAAAACCACTTCAACCACACCAGAGTTCTGGTCCAACATGGCTCAATCAGATACATGTCACCCCTACAAGTGCTCTTCACTATTGCCTTCGCACACTTTTCTGCAGATTCAACTGGCACTGCCAATGCGAGACTCTTCATTCCCATCTATCAAACGCATATTAGTTACAGTTTCAGGTTCCTCATGTTAGTTAATTACCGTTGAGTCTTGGAATCACAAAACTGATACTAATTCAAATTTCAAGTTTCAAACTATAGGATACTCTGTTTCCAATATATAGTTTTTTTCATATTAATGGTGATGAGTTAACTAACGCTAACTTATGCTCAAGTTATTCAGTTTATTGTTGGCAATGCTAATGCTAGTTATAGTTTCATTTTGAAATGAGAAATGATAATTATTCAAAAGTAGGTTAATTAATTACCTGTTCTGTAATCTGATCAGATGTCATTTCTGACTTGGTGAAACCAGGAGTGACTATAGTTATCCCAATATCAGGACCAAATTCAGTCCTCAACGTCTCAAATAAGCTTATGGTTGCTGCTTTGCTTGCCTGAAACTCATCCCAATTATAAGTTATAAACATTATATATTCAAACATGAAATTAAAACAAATCTTACATTGTAGAAGCTCAGTTTTGGAATGGAGAACCATGCTGCGGCTGAAGAAATCACAACAATCTTTCCTCTGCTTTGTCTCAAATGTGGAACTGCAAAATGTGTAGCATACACTGAACCCCGGAAGTTTATGTCCTAACCAAACCAACAACCATAATGTCAACAATAACACTATGCAAATTCAGTGATCATGAACATATAAAACCTCCCCTAATTTAGACAAAAATGCAAGTCTAAGTTGAACAAGGAATTAATTAGTAGTACCATGATGGGAGCCAAATCAGATAACACCTCAGAGAATTCTTCAAACAGTTTGGGTTGAGTGATCCCAGCATTGTTCACCAAATGATCCACTATTGCATATGTTCAATAATAATACAAGTTCTTATCTTCATTAGCTAAATCATATTGTGAACACTTGTACATTTATATATGATTGTACTTACATTGGCCAAAATGTTTAATGGTCTTGTCAACGAAACGCTGAGAGTCTTGAATATCGGAAACATCAGCAGGAATGATAATAACATCTGGTGAACCCAGTTGAAGAGCTTTGTCAAGGACTGAACGAAGACGATCTTCTCTTCTGGCTATAAGGGCTAAACGAGCCCCTCTTCTCGCATACTCGTAAGCCAATTCCTTCTCATTTCAATATTACATTATGAGAGTAAAAAATCATATGGGGCTGTCTATATTTGAAGAAAGATTACACTTTGGGAAGAGTGAAGCGTTGGATGATAATGAAGGGAAAATATGAACACAGACCTCGCCAATTGCTGAGGAGGCTCCGGTGATGAGGACAACTTTGCCGGCCACGGATTCTTGGGTTTTGCAGCTTTTGAAGAGTGAAGATAAGAACTTGAACACATAAAAGGGAGGGACAAGCAAAAGCAAGGCGAAGAAAGTTGATGGAATAAGTGTTATATTAAGCAACTCATGAACCAAATCCATCACTTCTTGGGCTGAAAAGCGAGCAGTAAGTATGGCAAAGAAGCTTTAGAATGATGACGAGCAAGAGCTAAAGAAGAGAGAAACAAGGCTTATGAGCTAAAACTAGTGATATAAGTAAGTGAAAATTCAGTAGTTATGTCCAGATAACAGCAAAATCTGTCTGCATCAGATTTGTAAATTAGTGTTTTTTGCTGAGACGGTGAAGGTTACGTATAAGCCTCTATTCTTGTTAGAAGAATGACTCCTCACAATCGCCTCTCACTGATATATACTACTAAATAAGAGACCTTCCATTATAGTTTGGATAACAACTTATAAAAATTAATACAAACAAATCAGGTGCTTATAACAAATTCAAGATCATAGCCAAGAAAAAAATTGAGGAGCCTTTATCTATCTTTAGTTCAGATTATTTTTGTCATTATTATAATTTATTTGTAAGTTAACAATTTTCTATTGATTGGATGTTATTTAAAGCTACCTGTCCGTGAGAGAAACTGATCCAGTGCCATTTCTGACTAATAGCCCAACTCCACCCTCAATGTCCCAAAAAGAGAGTATTTTACTTCATATTGCAACAAAAACCCAAACTCAAAATCGTCATGGTCATCCCAATACTTGCATAGAATTCATCTAGCAATAACTCAAAAGAAAAAGGGAAAAAAAACTTGTAATTATTAGATTTTAGTGATTTAGGAATTCATATTATGTTGGTCTTTCTATCAAAATGACTCAAGTCAATTTGATGTAACCTACCATTAAGTTATATACCTTCACTCCAATGTTTATATAATTAACGTGAGACTTTTCTTGATGTATTATAATAGTCTCCCAACTTCTTTTTTTTCTTTTTCTTTTTTTTTTTGGCCTAAGCTTGTATTTTTTTTTCAAGTTTCAAAGGTCTCAGGTCCACAATATTTTTTTTCTTTTTTTTTAATATTCAATTTTTTGTGTGTCTCATTAATCGGATGGTTCTCATACCATATTAGATTTTAGCGATTTAGATATGTATTTTAGGTTGGTCTTTCTATCGAAATGACTCAAGTCAATTTGATAAGATTTACCATTGAATTATTTACCTTCACTCTAATATCTATGTGATTAACGTGACTTTTCTTGATGTATTCTAATAGTCATTACTCTTTTAGGTTCTAACTCATCTCAGTTACAACCGTCCAAGAACATCTAAATGGGTGTCACCAGTCAACAAATATTCTAGGCCAAACTGAATTTATATCACCGAAATTTCTTGAAATATGACCAAACCAAAAAAAAATCATATAAACTGATCTTAATTTGATTCATATTGGTCTTGAGTTTTGATTCGGTTTTGCTCATCCCTAGGCATAAGAGAAATAGAGAACTGGGAAGTCCTTTAGGACAGTGTGACAAGAACTCTTGTGCAAGAAAAAACTCAAACTCTTGTAGTTATATTACATAGAATTCAGCTCACATTAACTCAAAAGAAAAATTGTCAATACTCTTTGCTTGGTTCAAGCTCATCTCAGTTACAACCGTCCTAAAACATACTAACTATTAATAGCGGTGATCTCAATTCTGGTTTATAGATTTATGTTGTCATACTTTTTCAATAAAAACATGGTGAACAATTTTTTTTTATCGTTCGACATTGTATAATACTGATTCTTTCAAAACATTACTTGACATGAATCCTTCTTTTTTCCCAGAAAACTAAAAACAAAAGGGTCACTTTATAGTAAAATAAAATATTAGTCTCTGGTAGTGTTTTATAAATCAAACTGAATGGAATGTAATTACACACAAGGTATGTAACTTCATTTCTATTAAATTAATACTCTTTTATTTCTCCTTTTCTCAATCCAAACATATCCTCCACAACTCTGCTCCTCCTCTAGTACTTCCATGCAGTTCATATATCTTTACTAGGCGGCTACTGCATGAGGAGTGTTCAAACATAGTTTTTTTTTTTTTTTTGATGAAATTCTCAAGTCAAGTATTTGAAGTTTTTATTCTAGAGTTAAAAAAAAAATGAGAACTCAAATTTAAATTCTGAAGTTACAAACATAGGACGTTTTCTTTACCGCACCTTGAAATTGATGCTAGTGCTACTTAATTATTTACTGATTTCTCCTTGCAGCTTTAGCAGGGATCTTCACAAACAGAAAGTGGAAACACCACTCCAGTGCAGCAGCAAAATACCACTTGATCCACACACCAGTTCTCATCCAAGATGGCTCAATCCGATACATGTCACCCCTGCAAGTGCTCTTTAATATGGCCTTTGCACATCTTTCTGTGGATTCAACTGGCAGAGTGTTCATGTGAATCTATCAAACGAAATGGTTACAAGTTCAAGTTATTCATGATGGTTACTTACAAATGAATCTTAGAAGCAGAGAAGTGTATAATGGAACTTGTTGGCAGTGACACAATCATAATGAACATTTAATGTCCTTGTTCTCTTGCACATTATAAGTAGGGAGCATGGCAAAAAATTTGCATTTTATAAAACCAGAATCAAGGTATGTTCATTATTTTTACCACTTTATACTTAATTCCCCAGTCATTGGATGCTCTGTTTCCGAAAAAAATATGAGAATTACAGTTTCAATTTATTGTAGGCAATGCTAGCATGAATTATAGTTTCATTTGTAATATGAAATGAGAATTACTTAAAAGGTACCTGTGATAGAAATTGATGATCTACCATTTCTGACTTAGTGAACCCAGGAGTCACAATAGTTATCCCTATATCTGCACCAAATTCAGCTCTCAATGTCTCAAAGAAGCTTACTATTGCTGCTTTACTTGCCTGAAACTTATCACAATTATAATCTCCTCCATAAAAACATAACAATTAAAAAAAAAATGAAAACTATGTTAGTCTAACATTGTAGAAGCTCATCCTTGGACTGGGGTACCATGCTGCGGTTGAAGAAATCACAACAATCTTTCCTCTGCTTTTCCTCAAGTGAGAAACTGCAAAATGTGTAGCATACACTGAACCCCAGAAGTTTACGTCCTAACAAACCCAGCATCATCAAATCAAACATGACTTTTACGAATGATAAAAATGCTCATGAATTGATTAATGTCACAAGAGATACGAGAGTTAGGTGATCGAGTACCATGATAGGAGCCAAATCAGACAGCTTGTCAGAGTATTCTTCAAACAATTTGGCTTGCATGATCCCAGCATTGTTCACCAAATGATCCACTGTTGCATACGTACAATAATAATAAGTTCTTATTTTCATTACCCACAAAGAAATCATATACATTTATATATGTATGTATGACTGTTCTTACATTGGCCAAAATGGTTGATGGTCATGCCAACGAATCTTTGCGAGTCTTGAATATTGGAAACATCAGCAGGAATGATAATGGCATCTGGAGAACCCAATTGAAGAGCTTTATCAAGGACTGAACGAAGACGATCTTCTCTTCTGGCCACAAGGGCCAAACGAGCCCCTCTTCTAGCGTACTCGTAAGCCAATTCCTTCTCATTTCAATATTACATTATGAATCAAAAAATCATAAGGGGATCTTTATACTTGAGAAATATATCAAACTTTTGTAAGAGTGACGCGTTAGATGAAAATGGACGACAAAATGAACACAGACCTCGCCGATCCCAGAAGAGGCTCCGGTGATGAGAACAACTTTTCCGGCAACGGATTCATGGGTTTTGCAGCTTTTGAAGAGTGAACATAAAAGCTTGAACACATAAAAGGGAGGGACAAGCAAAAGCAAAGCGAAGAAAGTTGACGGAATAAGCGTTATATTCAGCAGATCATGAATCAAATCCATTACTTGTTTCCGCTGAAAATCTAAGAAGTTAGTATGGAAAACAGATGATAAAATGAAACAGAGCAACAATAATTTTTCACATATTTATAAGTCAAATTATTAAATTTTTCACATAATACTTTTTATTATATATGACAAAAAATTATTCTCTTTTCCTTATAAATAGAATCAAAGAAGTAATCCCTCTAGTCCTAAATATAAGATAGGGTTAAATTTTTTTTGAAGAGATTAAAAAAACTAAATAAGTTACTTAACCCATATTATATATTGTGTATCCTTAGATTATATATAAATTTATAAGTTAGGTAAAATAGTTTGGAGAAAAAATGACAAATATAAATATTTTAAAGTAATTTAATTAGTTTTCTTAATGTTTCTAAAATAGGTAACTCTGTCTTATATTTAGGACTGGAAAGAGTAATAATTTTTTAAGGTGTTTTATATTTGATAGAATAATTTTAGTATGCAAAACAATAGTGTTTAATTATTTATAAATAACGTTTCTGTGTTTTGGATAAAAATGTCACTATGCTGTTAAAATTTTGCGGGCCATTTAATATCATTCAATTTTAGAGGCCACACACACCATATTTGTGTTTCACCGTTTCCTCAAACGCATGTATGTCGTGTAACCGTAATGGAGGTGCAAGGGACGGGAAATTAATGGGAGAGAAGCTGGGTCCTGAGAGGAGAGACATGTCGTTGTTAACTTTATTATTATTTTAATAAGTAATTTAATAATATAAATAGGTGTCAAATTTAATTATAAAATCATCTGAATATTGATTAAATATTTTGAGATTGGTTCCGTATCATAAAATCCCTTAAGTAATTCTTGTATCATCTGTTGCAGTGGTTGGCCAGCCATGGCTTTACCTTGGAGGCTCCGATCATGAAAAGCTAAACTTAGAAAATGAATTAGTGTGTGTTTGGAACAACGATAAAAAAATGGAGTTTTTCAATTTAACTTTTGGTAATTTTATTTTTAGTAAAAACCCCATTGTGTAATGTGATTTATGTTGGAATAGTGACTGTATAAATGACTTTTGCAAAAGTAAAAATTGTTTGGATTGACTTAAGCACAAGTGACTTTTGTAATAATAGTAAGAGAGAGTGGGTGGAAAAATATTTTAAATGGTTAAAATAATTTTTGGAATTGAAAAGGTACATTAAGAATAAAATTGCAATCAGTATGATAACACACTGGGTACAGTTGAAAAATATTTTAAGGGTTAAAAACACCAAAAAATAGTTGAAATTAATTTTTGTAGCCGAAAAAGTACATTAAGGGTGTAAAATTACAATTTTTCTGATAGCACACTGGACACAATTAAAAAAATATTTTAATCATTCCCACTCTTCCCAAACGCTAAATCAATAAAAACTCCAATATTGAGTTTATGACATAAGTTATTTTGATAATCACAAACTCAATTGGTAATTAAAAAGTCCAAATACTCTCTTTTTTTTCCTAATTATCAATTAACGTTTTCTTTGCAATTGAGTGTTTGGGGTCCCAAACGCTCCACCAAACACTTCCTTAAACACACTCTTACGCATATTGAATTCATAGAGACACGGTGTGTATTTAAATAAAAATAAATTATATGTCCACTCTTTTATTTTTTTTATAATATCTTATATTTAGGACTGAAAGGAGTAATAATTTTTTAAAAAGGTGTTTTATATTTGATAGAATAATTTTAGTATGCAAAACAACAGTGTTTAATTATTTGTAAATAACGTTTCTGTGTTTTGGATAAAAATATCACTGTGCTGTTAAAATTTTGCAGCCATTTAATATCATTCAATTTTAGAGGCCAGACACGCCACATTTACGTTTCCCCATTTCCTCAAACGCATGTTGTGTGTACCCGCAATGGAGGGGCAAAGGACGGGAAATTAATGGGAGATAAGCTGGGTCCTGGGAGGAGAGACATATCATTGTTAACTTAATTATTGAATTCATAGAGACACGGTGTGTATTTAAATAAAAATAAATTATATGTCCACTCTTTTGTCTTTTTTATAACATCTTTATTATCTTGGGATATTATCATATAATCGGGGAAAAGGAGATATAACCGTCCATGAGTTATGTGCTGGACAAACGGTTGTCTTCTTGTTTTTTTTTTTTTGTTGTTGTTGTGGTTGTCGGAATAATCCATGGGAAAACATTGGGAATGGACAAAAAAGTTGCGCATTCCAAATTTCCAATGTCTAATTTGAGAAGCCATCGATTGCTGCCAGAACAAACTCTGTTATTATATATCTATCAAGTTAGGAAACAAATATGAACAGTAGCCAAACTTTCTGCTCTTAATCTGAGCAGCTCCTTCATAGGTTCAATATCACAAATTAACTATCATCGTCAACAACAACAACAAAACTTTATTCCATTAGATGAGATCAGCTACATAGATCACACAATGTCATTGTACTCTATTGAAAACCATCTCTTTAAATATATTATTAACTAATAGACCACATTCTATAACATCATTAAGTATTCGCTTCGGTTTTTCTCCATCTCTTTTTAGAAGACTCCATATTACTTAACAATCTTTCTCACCATCATGTCCAATATCTTTCTTTAAACATGTCCAAACCATCTCAAACGGCGTATACTATTTTCTCCTTGATAGGTACTACTTAAACTTGTTCACGTATATAATTATTATAAATCTTTATCTTTTCTTTCATAATTACGCATCCATGCTCATCGCTGCTACTCACAAAATGAACCATCGCTATCAAATAAATTCACACACTGCTTAGTCATCTCTCCATGCCGCCTCACCTAATATCTCCACAGACATCAAGCGGAAAGACCACTATAGTAACATTATCTAGCCGTATTGAAATATCAGTCCGTAATTTTGTCTTTTTAGACCACAAAGATAATCTATGGGCATGAATTGGATACATTAACATCGTGTTGTACTCTGAATTATCTAGATTTCATTATTTTGTAAAAGTTGAACATGTTTTTATACCAAATGGCAAATGTAGCCTTAAGAGTTTGGTGAAATCTAGATCAGTATCTTGTCAATTTATTCTGCAACACATTCTTCTATCTTTATCATTTTCATGACTTTTAAAATTAGAATATGTGGTTTGGTAAATGTTGTGCTCTTATTTTTCTCTGTTAAGTTTGAAGGATTATATTGAAGTATAAGAAAAATATTAATATTATTGATCATTAAGAATAAAAAAGAATATAAAAAGGTCTTTGTATAAGCAAACTAATATACTAACTTTAACCCAAGAAGCTAATTTAATCAAATCATAATGATAAAATATTCATATTAAATCCTAATATATTAAGTAATAAACATCGATTATAATAGTATTAATTAATTTCATAATGCTAAACTTTCTATTCTTAAACTTCTCAATCCAAACAAATTATCAACTCTGCTCCTCCTATAGTACTTCCATGCTGTTCATATACCTTTATTAGGCGGCTACTTCATGAGGAATGTTCAAACATAGTTTCGTTCTTTCTTTTCTTTTTCTTTTTGATGAAATGCTCAAGTCAAGTACATGTAATTTTGATTCTAAAGGTGAAAAAAAAAGAGAGAGAACTCAAATTTAAATTCTGAAGTTACAACCATTGGACCGTTTCTTTAGCATACCTTCCATTGATGCTTATGCTAGTTAATTATTTCCGAGATGTCTCCTTGCATCCTGAGCTGGAATCTTCACAAACAGAGAGTGGAAACACCACTCCAATACTGCATGAAAATACCACTTCAACCACACACCAGTTCTCATCCAAGATGGCTCAATCAGATTCATGCCATCCCTGCAAGTGCTCTTTACTATGGCCTTTGCACAACTTTCAGTGGATTCAACTGGCATACTCTTCACTTGAATCTATCAAATGTAATGGTTAGAAATTCAAGTTATTCATAATGGTTACTTACACTGAGTCTTAGAAGCAGAGAACTGTGTAATGGAACTTGTTGGCAGTGCCATACTCAATCATGACAACAATTTAATGTCCTTGCCCTCTTGCACATTATAAATGGGAAGCATGCATAGCAAAATTTATTTGAGGAAATGGTGAAACGCAAATGTGGTGTGTGTGGCCTCTAAAATTGAATGATATTAAATGGCTGCAAAATTTTAACAGACAGTGACATTTTTATCCAAAGCCCAGAAACGCTATTTACAAATAATTAAATACTATTGTTTCGCATACTAAAATTATTCTATCAAATATAAAAGATCTTCTTAAAAAATTATTACTCCTTTCGATCATAAATATAAGACAGAGTTGCCTATTTTGGAGACATTAAGAAAACTAATTAAATTACTTTAAAATATTTATATTTGTCATTTTTTCTCCAAACTATTTTGCCTAACTTATAAACTGATATATAATCTAAAGATACACAATATATAATATGGGTTAAGTAACTTATTTAACTTTTTTAATCTCTTAAAAAAAACTTAACCCTATCTTATATTTAGGACTAGAGGAATTACTTCTTTGATTCTATTTATAAGGAAGAGAGAATAATTTTTTGTCTTTTGGACACTCAAAAATCGTCTTTTGACGCCACCCGCACTATTCATCCGTATTGACACTAAACTGATCTGGATTTTTCAATTTCAAAGTACTGAATAGGGATTTTCATATTCCCGAAGTAGTTTAGAGGGATTTTCCCTATTTTTTAAATAAAAATATGCTCAGATGAATAATTTTTTTTAATCTCTCGGTTCTTTCGAAACACTACTTCTTCAATGCAAAATAAAAAGGGGCTCTTTATATTTGAAAAAGATTGAACTTTTTGGGAAAAGTTTGTTGCTAATGAGGCGGCTCATCCAGTGCCATTAAGCAAAATATGATTGTAACTGCAATGCAACGCCTGAGCGTTTCTTTCTTTCTTTTTCTTTTTTTGTTTATGCCAACATGAGCGTCTCATCACTATTTCATTTAAAAATTTGTACTCCCCTTGGTCCTTTTCTTTTTTAATTTTTTATAAGTATATAACTATTCAAGTCACTCATATCCAAATAATGGTTAAAAATAGTTAATGTGTCAGAGATGTATTTCCTCCAATTTGTAATATAAGTCATTTTAACTAATTCATCATAACAAAAATTGACAATGGATGTGTTTGTTTCGGCGATTGAATAAGTAACTTATTTTTACTTAAACTTATGGAATCTTAAGATTGAAAAAAAGTTAAATTGGGTAAAATGATGAGTGTTTGGATTAGCGATTGGATAAGAAACTTAAAGTAACTTATACTCCCTCCGGTCCTAAATATAGGACAAAGTTTGTAGTGCAATTTACACTACAAACTTTGTCCTATATTTAGGACCGGAGGTAGTATAAAAATTAGAATGTTTGGTTTGACTTTTGCATAAGTGACTTTTGTATTAATTAAGAGAACAAAATTGAAAAAATTATGAAAAATCAAAAAATGAAGGGATAATTGTGAAAAAAGTCCTCATTGGCAACTTAATTGCCAAATGGGACCTGGGAAGATATTTACACATGGAATGATTTTTTCACAATTTTCTCAAAAATTAACTTTGAAAATTTGGCAATGGTACAATTTTAAAAAAAAATTATATCAAACTCTAATTTAAATTGGTACACTCCAAAAGTCCTTTCTATTGTACACCTCAAGCTTAAATTTTATAAATTATATCCAACTCTAATTTAAAATCTAACAAAATAAACAGATTAAAACCTTAATAACACCTCCAATAATCCAAATAAATTATTTAAACTAAATTTAATTAGTAAAAACACCATATAGAAACTAATTTATGACATATTTATAAAAAAAAATTGATTATAAAATCATAAAAAAACTAAATAATAAATTTAAACTGATTAAAATTAATTATCAATTATTCTCTACATTTCTACCGTCATATATTGATAAAACTCAAAACTTACATAAACTCTTATCCCAAAGTATTCTCTAATTAGCAGAAGATTACTATCTAAAGAAAGAGAAAATTATTTAGAACATTTTTCATAAAAAATTTTTGTGATTAAAAGTAATTTTGAGTACCTCATTAATCCCCAAAAATATAAAAATACTATTGAAGCCATCACTTAAGTAAAAATAAGCTTCATTTTGAAGCTTATAACTTTGAGAGCTTTTGGCTTTTTTTTTCTTAAACGCCATCGTCAAAACAAATATCACCAAACTATCAAAATATTGTTCAATGCCGATTTCTTCCCTGGATCGCTCGATTACTTGCGCAAACGGTAAAACAAACACCCTCAATAACTCATTAAACTTATCTCAAATTGGAAAAAGAAAAAAGAAAAAGTCTTGGGGTTCTCTCCTTTCCCCCTTTCTCATTTTATTCTAGTAATTCAATATCCATTGTCAGATAAAAAATGAATTGTTTAGATTTAATATTGTGTAAAATTATTATTGTAAATATAAATAAATAAATTCAAGCTATAAAATTTGATATATAAATTTCATAATTGCGGTTAAGAAAAAAAAACTAATTTATAAAAATATTATAATAAGAGTTTTATAAAATATTAAATCTAAATCATCTATTTTTTTTGTTAAGCATAGGTTTTATCTTATTGGATGTAATCCTATTTGAGGCATTGTTAGACACTAAATGTGGACGCATCTCCTAGTGGGAATTCAAATGTTGGTTCATCATAAAGATGTGATATTGAGAAGAAATGGAGAAAAGAAGAAAATAAGAGGTCCTGATTCCAAAAAAAAAAAAAACAATTTTGCCTATATTAAATAAGAATTTGAAGGATAAAAAAATATAAGGAGCCACATTTAAACATTAACACCTCTCTAGGTGGCTTATACTGTAGACCAAAAAATATTCTAGAAGTGACTTATATAGTGTATCTACGGAGTATTTTTTTTTCCTAATTATAGCCTTATTTATGAGGATAATGTGCGACAAAGTGAGTGGGAAAAGAGATGAAGAAGAATAAGTATGAAAAAGACATATAATTAATTGAAGATAAAAATAAAAAAAATGCATTACATTTTCAGGCAAATATGAATTGTTACTTATATTTAGGACCAACTTTAGATGCAAGAACGTTGCCTATAAGTAGGACCGGAGGAAGTATATTTCTTAATAAAATAAAGCATACTAAATACAATTTTTAACCAACATTGAAAAACAAATCAGTATCAAATTGTTGGTATGAATTGTTCCTATTAAAAACATTGAAAAAACAAATCAATATCAAATTGTTAGTATGAATTGTTCCTATTAAAATGTCTTTCATTGATTTGTTAAATGACAAAGCCTCCATTGAAACTTGGGTGTGCATGTGTGACAGAGTGAGCAGTTGAGGAAGTTGAGACAGTAATCACAAGTTAGTGACTCAGAAGAAGTCAGGCAGGTCCATGCCTTATTTATCTCCACCAGCCAAAAGCTCATAGTAATAGGGTACACACAATGCTTGCTCAGGTACAGTTGTGATACAAAAAGTAAAATTTGAAAACCATTGAAATTCTAAAGTGAATGAACATATTCCTTCAAGAACGATGATGCTTCTGATAATTAATAATTTTTCTCCTCAGTAACAGAAAGTGGATACACCAATCCACAAGAGCAGCTCAAAACCACTTCAACCACACCAGAGTTCTGGTCCAACATGGCTCAATCAGATACATGTCACCCCTACAAGTGCTCTTCACTATTGCCTTCGCACACTTTTCTGCAGATTCAACTGGCACTGCCAATGCGAGACTCTTCATTCCCATCTATCAAACGCATATTAGTTACAGTTTCAGGTTCCTCATGTTAGTTAATTACCGTTGAGTCTTGGAATCACAAAACTGATACTAATTCAAATTTCAAGTTTCAAACTATAGGATACTCTGTTTCCAATATATAGTTTTTTTCATATTAATGGTGATGAGTTAACTAACGCTAACTTATGCTCAAGTTATTCAGTTTATTGTTGGCAATGCTAATGCTAGTTATAGTTTCATTTTGAAATGAGAAATGATAACTATTCAAAAGTAGGTTAATTAATTACCTGTTCTGTAATCTGATCAGATGTCATTTCTGACTTGGTGAAACCAGGAGTGACTATAGTTATCCCAATATCAGGACCAAATTCAGTCCTCAACGTCTCAAATAAGCTTATGGTTGCTGCTTTGCTTGCCTGAAACTCATCCCAATTATAAGTTATAAACATTATATATTCAAACATGAAATTAAAACAAATCTTACATTGTAGAAGCTCAGTTTTGGAATGGAGAACCATGCTGCGGCTGAAGAAATCACAACAATCTTTCCTCTGCTTTGTCTCAAATGTGGAACTGCAAAATGTGTAGCATACACTGAACCCCGGAAGTTTATGTCCTAACCAAACCAACAACCATAATGTCAACAATAACACTATGCAAATTCAGTGATCATGAACATATAAAACCTCCCCTAATTTAGACAAAAATGCAAGTCTAAGTTGAACAAGGAATTAATTAGTAGTACCATGATGGGAGCCAAATCAGATAACACCTCAGAGAATTCTTCAAACAGTTTGGGTTGAGTGATCCCAGCATTGTTCACCAAATGATCCACTATTGCATATGTTCAATAATAATACAAGTTCTTATCTTCATTAGCTAAATCATATTGTGAACACTTATACATTTATATATGATTGTACTTACATTGGCCAAAATGTTTAATGGTCTTGTCAACGAAACGCTGAGAGTCTTGAATATCGGAAACATCAGCAGGAATGATAATAACATCTGGTGAACCCAGTTGAAGAGCTTTGTCAAGGACTGAACGAAGACGATCTTCTCTTCTGGCTATAAGGGCTAAACGAGCCCCTCTTCTCGCATACTCGTAAGCCAATTCCTTCTCATTTCAATATTACATTATGAGAGTAAAAAATCATATGGGGCTGTCTATATTTGAAGAAAGATTACACTTTGGGAAGAGTGAAGCGTTGGATGATAATGAAGGGAAAATATGAACACAGACCTCGCCAATTCCTGAGGAGGCTCCGGTGATGAGGACAACTTTGCCGGCCACGGATTCTTGGGTTTTGCAGCTTTTGAAGAGTGAAGATAAGAACTTGAACACATAAAAGGGAGGGACAAGCAAAAGCAAGGCGAAGAAAGTTGATGGAATAAGTGTTATATTAAGCAACTCATGAACCAAATCCATCACTTCTTGGGCTGAAAAGCTAGCAGTAAGTATGCCAAAGAAGCTTTAGAATGATGACGAGCAAGAGCTAAAGAAGAGAGAAACAAGGCTTATGAGCTAAAACTAGTGATAGAAGTAAGTGAAAATTCAGTAGTTATTGATAATACTGGACCTAGCCCATTAACAAACTGGACCTGATGAAATCATTCTCATTACTCGACCCAAGTCACAGCATACAAACAACCACTCTAATAATTCTGAGTGTACATTCGCAACTGGAAACAAATACAGCATACACATATATATAGCCACACAAGCTAACACACATTATATTCAATATTACAAATCTACCCTCACTTACACTCCCCCTCAAGTTTGTGGACTGAACAGATTCACTGTCCCTAACTTGCTTAATAGCCTTTTCTGGGTATCTTCACCAACTGTTTTAGTTAACATATCAGCTTGTTGCTCCTTTGATCGTACATGTTGTAGGTCAATCAGCCGGCTTTCCCATTTCTCCCTTACGAAGTGGCAATCGATCTCGATGTGCTTGGTGCGCTCGTGATACACCGGGTTTGCAGCAATGTGTATAGCTGCTTTGCTATCGCAGAATATCCTCACGGGATGTTCATGCCCAATGCGCAAATCCTTCAATAACCCAAGCGCCTAAACAATCTCTGACGTTGCCATACCAATAGCTCTATATTCTGCCTCAGCTGATGACTTTGACACAGTGCTTTGTTTCTTTGTCTTCCACATGACAAGTGAGCCTCCAAACTTCAGCAAGTACCCGGTAACTGATCTTCTAGTGGTTTTGCAGCTCGCCCAATCTGAATCGCAATAACATTCCATTGTCAAATTTCCATCTGCACTTAACAGCACACCAAGGCCAGGACTGCCCTTTAAGTACCGAACCACATTCATAGCAGCTGCATAGTGCACTTTCATAGGTCGTTGCATGAATTGGCTAAGAGTCTGCACAAAAAATGAAATGCCAAGCCTAGTTATGATTAGATATATAAGCTTACCTACTAGTTTCCTGTACTGATCTGGATATCTATACAGATCTTCCTTTTTATCTTTCCCTTCTTGATATGCCATCAGTTTGACATTCTGCCCCATTGGCACCACAAGTGGCTTACACCCACTCATTCATGTTTCAGATAATAAGTCAAGAACATATTTCCTTTGACACAGAATAATCCCTTTATTAGATTTAGCTACTTTAATTCCAAGAAAATATTTCATTTGTCCTAAGTCTTTAATTTTAAAATTATCATGCAACAGATTTTTAACTTTAGATATACCTTTTTTCGAGCTTCCTGTGATTAGCAAATCATCTACATAAACCAAGACATGCACTATACCATCATCATGCTCTTTAACAAACAATGAATAATCATTCTTGCTCTGTGAAAAACCTCCTTGTTTTAAGGTTTCAGACAATTTACGGTTCTATTGTCTTGAAGCTTGCTTCAAACCATAGAGGGACTTACGTAATCTACATACCATTCCCTCCCCCTTGCTATCAAAGCCTGGGGGTACATGCATATATACCTCTTCATTCAGATCTCCCTACAAGAAAGCGTTATGTACATCCATTTGATGTAACTTCCATTTATTAACAGCAGCTAGTTTAAGAACAAAACGAATAGTAAGCATTTTAACAACTGGAGAGAACGTTTCATAATAATCAACTCCCTCTCTTTGGCTATAACCTTTTGCCACTAATTTGGCCTTATATTTCTCTATCTTACCATCTGAATTATATTTGATTTTGTATACCCATTTACATCCTATGGGTTTCTTTCCTCTAGGGAGTAGGACTATTTCCCAAGTGTGATTGTTCTCAAGTGCGCTTATCTCTGCATCCATTGCTTTTACCCATTCAGGATTTTGAATGGCCTCACCATAGCTAGCTGGTTCTACTGCAGAATCAATAGTACAAAGAAAAAACATATAATAAGAAGAAACATGATCATAAGAAATGTAGTCCTGAATCGGGTACCTACACTTTCCTCTATGTTCATCTTGATTTTCTGTAGTTAAGGCATGGCATACATAGTCTGTTGACCATATAGGAGGCCTTCTATGCCTAATAGGCCGTGAGTCATTTTGTTCAAGGTCAGGCTAATCGTTCATGGCTGCTGGAAAATCAGTCAAGGTCATTTTATTGGTAATGTCAGCTGACTGGGTACTGTCCAAACCTTGGTTTTTAGGGGCGCCAATAGGTTCTTCATTATCAAACCAAAACATATCCTTTAATTCTCCTGAAATTTCCAATTGATTTCTACCAATATCATTTCTGAATGGAAATTCATCTTCCATGAAGCTTACATGCCTACTTACAAACAATTTATTAGTTTTAGTGTCAAGTAGGAGGAAGCCTTTCTTATTTTCAAGATAACCAAGAAATATGCAGGGGATTGCCTTAGGCTCTAACTTATCATTACTGTTTAAATCTGTAGCAAAGGCAGCAGACCCAAAAACCCTGAGATTAGACAGATCAGGCTTAGATTTATACACAATCTCAAATGGGGTCTTGTATCCTAAGACTTTGGAAGGGATCCTATTGACTAGATAACATGCCATCTTAACACATTCTCCCCAAAATTCTGTTGGAACAGCAGATTGGATTATTAAACTCCTAGCTATTTGTATAATGGTCATGTGTTTCCTCTTTACAACCCCATTTTGCTCAGGGGTGTAGGGACATGTCATCTCATGTATAATTCCCTTCTCCTGAAAATATGATTTCAATTCATTATTTGTAAATTCAGTACCATTATCACTACGCACACGTTTAATTGGAACAAAAAACTGGTTCAGCACATAAGCACAGAAATTTTTGAGACAACTAACAGTGTTGGACTTAGAACTCATGAGGAATATCCAAGTAGATCGAGAGAAATCATCAACTATAGTCAGAAAAAAATGATAACCTTGATGTGTTGGGATTTTATATGGTCCCTAAACATCCACATGAATTAGCTCAAAACATCTCTTGGTTTTAATGTGACTACGATTAAATGGAAATTTAGTTTGTTTGGATTGGACACAAATCACACAATTTTTATTCAAATGCAAATCCTTATTATTCATGATATCAAGATGCTGCATTACAGAAATTGGAGCATGTCCTAATCGTTGATGCCACAATTCAACAGAAGGTACTTTCCCTATAGGCAATTTCTCTATATTACTACCATTCTCAAGAGTATGAACTACATTAATATTGTCATGTTTTCTGTAAATGTTCAACAGATAAAGTCCTCCAGTTTCTTTACCAATCAGCTTCATCTTCCCTTCCTGAAGGCCCTGCAACAGACATAGATGAGGGAAGAACGAAGCCACATAGTTATGTTCTCTAGTGAACTTAGATTCTGCTATTAGATTGAATTGGAGTTGGGGAGCATACAAAACATTATGCAATATAATATCATTAGCAAGCCTAGCATTCCCTACGTGAGTAACAAGAATGTGTCTACCATTGGGTATGGTGGTAGTTCTAATAGGTCCATCATATCTCTTATAATCATTTAACAAACCTAAATCACCTACCGTATGAGTTGTAGCTCCAGAGTCTATAATCCAATTATCAAAGGCCACAGAAGAATTAGAGATGGTCAAACCTGTATCGGATAGAGCATGCACGGTTGACTCCTCCTCACGCCTGAGCAGCTCCAATATCCTCTCATATTGGGCTTGTGTAAACGTAGGAGCCACAACATTTGCAGCACCAACTAGCGCTTCCTCGGTGGTTTGAGGAGAGTCCTTGACTCCTTGATTAGATTCTTTGGTCTGTTTTCCTTTGAAATTTGCAGGATAACCGATGATCTGGTAACAATTGTCCTTGGAATGCCCTCTTTTATGGCAATAAGAACACTCCAGGCCGTTGTCTCCACGACCTCTCCCCCTTCCTCGGCCTCTCCCCCTTACTGCCATAGCAATGCCTTCAGAGGAGGAGGAGAATTTCTCAGAACTAGAAATAGATCGTTGGGTTTCATCTTGTACAATCATGCCATACGCATCATTAACAGAAGGCAATGGAGCCATTAACAAGATTTGGCTTCTGGCATGGCTATAGGACTTGTTGAGCCCCAACAAGAATTGCAGCAGCCGCTGCTCCTGCACCATATCACCGTGAGCTTTATAGGCTTCGCATTTGCAAGATGGAAGGGAGAGTAACGCCAACTGCTCTTCCCACAGCTCTCGAAGTCGCGAGAAATATACAGAAACCGATGAACCACCTTGCCTGAGCGATGTGATTTCCCGATGCAAGGCGAAGATTCTGGTGCTGTTCTTTTTATCAAATCTTCTCTGAGGTCGTTCCACACCAGAAACGCGCTGTCGAAAAAGACGATCCCGTTGGCCAGTTCCTTGGAAATAGAGCCAATCAGCCAAGAAAGCACAACGACATTGCAGCGCTCCCACTGAGCGTGCAAGGTTGCTTCGAATGACTCTTTCAAACAACTCCCATCAATGAATGCCAACTTCTGTCGTCCTTTGAGCGCAATCTTCATTCCACGGCTCCAGACGGTGTAATTCTCTGTGCCGGTGAGAATATGAGGAACGAGTGCGGTGGCTTGCATATCGGAGGGATGAAGATAAAGCGGATGGGTAAACGACAGCGCTGCGGCGGAGAGCGACACAGTGGAGGTCGATTCTTTGTCGGCGCTCATGGTTAGGGATTTCTTGATTTACAGGGGAATCGGCTGAGTCTTGCTTGGGCGAATCTTGAAATAAAGGTAGCGGGTCGCAACCGGGTCTCTGGTACCATGATAATACTGGACCTAGCCCATTAACAAACTGGACCTGATGAAATCATTCTCATTACTCGACCCAAGTCACAGCATACAAACAACCACTCTAATAATTCTGAGTGTACATTCGCAACTGGAAACAAATACAGCATACACATATATATAGCCACACAAGCTAACACACATTATATACAATATTACAAATCTACCCTCACTTACAGTTATGTCCAGATAACAGCAAAATCTGTCAGCATCAGATTTGTAAATTAGTGTTTTTTGCTGAGACGGTGAAGGTTACGTATAAGCCTCTATTCTTGTTAGAAGAATGACTCCTGACAATCGCCTCTCACTGATATATACTACTAAATAAGAGACCTTCCATTATAGTTTGGATAACAACTTATAAAAATTAATACAAACAAATCAGGTGCTTATAACAAATTCAAGATCATAGCCAAGAAAAAAATTGAGGAGCCTTTATCTATCTTTAGTTCAGATTATTTTTGTCATTATTATAATTTATTTGTAAGTTAACAATTTTCTATTGATTGGATGTTATTTAAAGCTACCTGTCCGTGAGAGAAACTGATCCAGTGCCATTTCTGACTAATAGCCCAACTCAACCCTCAATGTCCCAAAAAGAGAGTATTTTACTTCATATTGCAACAAAAACCCAAACTCAAGATCGTCATGGTCATCCCAATACTTGCATAGAATTCATCTAGCAATAACTCAAAAGAAAAAGGGAAAAAAAAACTTGTAATTATTAGATTTTAGTGATTTAGGAATTCATATTATGTTGGTCTTTCTATCAAAATGACTCAAGTCAATTTGATGTAACCTACCATTAAGTTATATACCTTCACTCCAATGTTTATGTAATTAACATGAGACTTTTCTTGATGTATTATAATAGTCTCCCAACTTCCTTTTTTTCTTTTGCTTTAATATTCAATTTTTTTTGTGTCTCATTAATCGGATGGATCTCATACCATATTAGATTTTAGCGATTTAGATATGTATTTTAGGTTGGTCTTTCTATCGAAATGACTCAAGTCAATTTGATAAGATTTACCATTGAATTATTTACCTTCACTCTAATATCTATGTAATTAACGTGACTTTTCTTGATGTATTCTAATAGTCATTACTCTTCTAGGTTCTAACTCATCTCAGTTACAACCGTCCAAGAACATCTAAATGGGTGTCACCAGTCAACAAATATTCTAGGCCAAACTGAATTTATATCACCGAAATTTCTTGAAATATGACCAAACCAAAAAAAATCATATAAACTGATCTTAATTTGATTCATATTGGTCTTGAGTTTTGATTCGGTTTTGCTCATCCCTAGGCATAAGAGAAATAGAGAATTGGGAAGTCCTTTAGGACAGTGTGACAAGAACTCTTGTGCAAGAAAAAACTCAAACTCTTGTAGTTATATTACATAGAATTCAGCTCACATTAACTCAAAAGAAAAATTGTCAATACTCTTTGCTTGGTTCAAGCTCATCTCAGTTACAACCGTCCTAAAACATGCTAACTATTAATAGCAGTGATCTCAATTCTGGATTATAGATTTATGTTGTCATACTTTTTCAATAAAAACATGGTGAACAATTTTTTTTTATCGTTCGACATTGTATAATACTGATTCTTTCAAAACATTACTTGACATGAATCCTTCTTTTTTCCCAGAAAACTAAAAACAAAAGGGTCACTTTATAGTAAAATAAAATATTAGTCTCTGGTAGTGTTTTATAAATCAAACTGAATGGAATGTAATTACACACAAGGTATGTAACTTCATTTCTATTAAATTAATACTCTTTTATTTCTCCTTTTCTCAATCCAAACATATCCTCCACAACTCTGCTCCTCCTCTAGTACTTCCATGCAGTTCATATATCTTTACTAGGCGGCTACTGCATGAGGAGTGTTCAAACATAGTTTTTTTTTTTTTCTTGATGAAATTCTAAAGTTAAAAAAAAAAATGAGAACTCAAATTTAAATTCTGAAGTTACAAACATTGGACGTTTTCTTTACCGCACCTTCAAATTGATGCTTGTGCTACTTAATTATTTACTGATTTCTCCTTGCAGCTTTAGCAGGGATCTTCACAAACAGAAAGTGGAAACACCACTCCAGTGCAGCAGCAAAATACCACTTGGTCCACACACCAGTTCTCATCCAAGATGGCTCAATCCGATACATGTCACCCCTGCAAGTGCTCTTTACTATGGCCTTTGCACATCTTTCTGTGGATTCAACTGGCAGAGTGTTCATGTGAATCTATCAAACGAAATGGTTACAGGTTCAAGTTATTCATGATGGTTACTTACAAATGAATCTTAGAAGCAGAGAAGTGTATAATGGAACTTGTTGGCAGTGACACAATCATAATGAACATTTAATGTCCTTGTTCTCTTGCACATTATAAGTAGGGAGCATGGCAAAAAATTTGCATTTTATAAAACCAGAATCAAGGTATGTTCATTATTTTTACCACTTTATACTTAATTCCCCAGTCATTGGATGCTCTGTTTCCACAAAAATATGAGAATTACAGTTTCAATTTACTGTAGGCAATGCTAGCATGAATTATAGTTTCATTTGTAATATGGAATGAGAATTACTTAAAAGGTACCTGTGATAGAAATTGATGATCTACCATTTCTGACTTAGTGAACCCAGGAGTCACAATAGTTATCCCTATATCTGCACCAAATTCAGCTCTCAATGTCTCAAAGAAGCTTACTATTGCTGCTTTACTTGCCTGAAACTTATCACAATTATAATCTCCTCCATAAAAACATAACAATTAAAAAAATATGAAAACTATGTTAGTCTAACATTGTAGAAGCTCATCCTTGGACTGGGGCACCATGCTGCGGTTGAAGAAATCACAACAATCTTTCCTCTGCTTTTCCTCAAGTGAGAAACTGCAAAATGTGTAGCATACACTGAACCCCAGAAGTTTACGTCCTAACAAACCCAGCATCATCAAATCAAACATGACTTTTACGAATGATAAAAAATGCTCATGAATTGATTAATGTCACAAGAGATACGAGAGTTAGGTGATCGAGTACCATGATAGGAGCCAAATCAGACAGCTTGTCAGAGTATTCTTCAAACAATTTGGCTTGCATGATCCCAGCATTGTTCACCAAATGATCCACTGTTGCATATGTACAGTAATAATAAGTTCTTATTTTCATTACCCACAAAGAAATCATATACATTTATATATGTATGTATGACTGTTCTTACATTGGCCAAAATGGTTGATGGTCATGTCAACGAATCTTTGCGAGTCTTGAATATTGGAAACATCAGCAGGAATGATAATGGCATCTGGAGAACCCAATTGAAGAGCTTTATCAAGGACTGAACGAAGACGATCTTCTCTTCTGGCCACAAGGGCCAAACGAGCCCCTCTTCTAGCGTACTCGTAAGCCAATTCCTTCTCATTTCAATATTACATTATGAATCAAAAAATCATAAGGGGATCTTTATACTTGAGAAATATATCAAACTTTTGTAAGAGTGACGCGTTAGATGAAAATGGACGACAAAATGAACACAGACCTCGCCGATCCCTGAAGAGGCTCCGGTGATGAGAACAACTTTTCCGGCAACGGATTCATGGGTTTTGCAGCTTTTGAAGAGTGAAGATAAAAGCTTGAACACATAAAAGGGAGGGACAAGCAAAAGCAAAGCGAAGAAAGTTGACGGAATAAGCGTTATATTCAGCAGATCATGAATCAAATCCATTACTTGTTTACGCTGAAAAGCTAAGAAGTTAGTATGGAAAACAGATTATAAAATGAAACAGAAACGAAACAGAGCAACAATGACGTAGGTAGTGACGAATAGGGAATGACGCCGAGGGTTGGTGGCTGAGTGAGGCCCGTTTGGATTAGCGGTGGAGAAGTGGCTTTTTTTATCATTTAACTTTTGGTAAAGTAAGGTAGGAAAAAAAATGAAAATATAAATGTGATTTGTATTTGGATTAGCGGTGGCAGAAGTGACTTTTTTTTCTAACCTTGAACCTGTTTAGATTAGAGTTTAAAAAGCTCGTTTAGATGCAAAATGACTGAAAAGGGCATGGATCATATATATATTATTTGTATATATTGTGATAACTGAAGTGAAAAATTAAATTAAAATTAAAATTTGATAAAATACAATAAGTCATATTAATGTATTTTTTGGGAAATTATTATATGATTAAGCACTAATTTGAGGACTAGAGAAAACTATAGAAAAGTACCCCAGAATTTATAAAAATTATAAGTGAAGGAAGAAAAGGGATTGGGGAAATCACAGAAAACTACCCAAATTTTTCATAAATTACAATTTAACCCTAAAAATATTTCAAAAATTTTCACTTTAATCCCTTCTTAAAAACTTTTGAAATTTGCACAGAAGTCCCTGGTCAAATCTAATTTGACCGAAACATCATCTTCTTCCTTCGGACGCGAACCAGCGAACGGAACAGTGAAACAGAGCAGATGGAAGAGAGAGACTGGGAAGTGCAGTGGAAAAACTCCTTTGATTAGCTTCAAAAAAAAGCCACGGTGAAGCCAAAAGTACAGGGAAGATCAACGCTTTGCCAAACAAGATAAAAACTGCCACTGTGATTTTTTTTCTCTTACCGTGCGGTGGGGGCTGCCCACCGCTGCGCCAAACAGACCCTGAGTAGGTGGGAGGAGGGCCTCAGCTTCTCTCCCGTGAATTTCCCGTCCTTTGCTCCTCCATTGCGGGTACACAACATGTGTTTGAGGAAATGGTGAAACGCAAATGTGGTGTGTGTGGCCTCTAAAATTGAATGATATTAAATGGCCGGCAAAATTTTAACAGCACAGTGATATTTTTATCCAAAACACAGAAACGTTATTTACAAATAATTAAACACTATTGTTTTGCATACTAAAATTATTCTATCATATATAACAAAAAGTATTATATGAAAAATTTAATGATTTGACTTATAAATATGACAAAAAATTATTCTCTCTTCCTTATAAATAGAATCAAAGAAGTAATCCCTCTAGTTCTAAATATAAGAAAGAGTTAATTTTTTTTAAAGAGATTAAAAAATCTAAATAAGTTACTTAACCCATATCATATGTTGTGTATTCTTATATTATATATTAGTTTATAAGTTAGGCAAAATAATTTGGAGAAAAATGATAAATATAAATATTTTAAAGTAATTTAATTGGTTTTCTTAATGTCTCCAAAATAGACAACTCTTTCTTATATTTAGAATTGGAAGAAGTAATAATTTTTTAAGAAATTGTTTTATATTTGATAGAATAATTTTAGTATGCAAAACAATAGTGTTTAATTATTTGTAAATAACGTTTCTGTGTTTTGGATAAAAATGTCACTGTGCTGTTAAAATTTTACGGACCATTTAATATCATTCAATTTTAGAGGCCACACACACCACATTTGCGTTTCCCCATTTCCTCAAACACATGTTGTGTTTCGGCAATGAAGGCACAAAGGACGGGAAATTAATGGGAGGAGAGATATATCGTTGTTAACTTTATTATTACTTTAATAAGTAATTTAATGGTATAAATAGGTGTCAAATTTAATTATAAAATCATCTGAATATTAAATAAATATTTTGAGGTTGGTTTCCGTATCATAAAATCCCTTAAGTAATTATTGTATCATCTGTTGCAGTGGTTGGCCTGCCATGGCTTCACCTTGGAGGCTCCGAACATGAAAAGCTAAACTTAGAAAATGAATTAGTGTGTGTTTGGAACAACGATAGAAAAAATGGAGTTTTTCAATTTAACTTTTGGTAATTTTATTTTTGGTAAAAGTCCGATTGTGTAATGTGATTTATGTTTGGAACAGCAATTGTATAAATGATTTTTGCAAAAGTAAAAATTGTTTGGATTGACTTAAGCACAAGTGACTTTTGTGATAATAATAAGAGAGAGTGGGTGAAAAAATATTTTAAATAGTTAAAATAATTTTTGGAATTGAAAAAGTACATTAAGGATAAAATTGTAATCAATCTGATAACACACTGAATACAGTTGAAAAAATATTTTAAGGGTTAAAAGCACTAAAAAATAGTTGAAATTAATTTTTGTAGCTAAAAAAGTACATTAAGGGTAAAATTATAATTTTTCTGATAGCACACTGGACACAATTGAAAAAATATTTTAATCATTCTCACTCTGCCCAAACACTAAATTAGTAAAAGCTCCAATATTGAGAGTGTGTTTGGAACAGCGATAGGAAAATGGAGTTTCTCAATTTAGCTTTTGGTAATTTTATTTTTGGTAAAAGTCCGATTGTGTAATGTGATTTATGTTTGGAACAGCGATTGTATAAATGAATTTTGCAAAAGTAAAACTTGTTTGGATTGACTTAAGTACAAGTGACTTTTGTGATACTAGTAAGAAAGAGTGGGTGAAAAAATATATTAAAGGGTTAAAAACACCAAAAAATAGTTTAAAATAATTTTTGGAACTGAAAAGTACATTAAAGATAAAATTGTAATCAGTCTGATAACACACTGGGTACAGTTGAAAAAATATTTTAAGGGTTAAAAGCACCAAATAATAGTTGAAATTAATTTTTGTAGCAAAAAAAGTATATTAAGGGTAAAATTGCAATAAGTTTGATAGTACACGGGACACAACTGAAAAAATATTTTAACCATTCTCACTCTCCCCAAAAAGCTAAATCAGTAAAAACTGAGAAATGGAGCTTATAGCAAAAGCTATTAAGATAGAATTAAGCTCGATTTACTCACTTTGAAAAACAAACACTCAAATTTTTTTTTCCAAATTACCCATTGAGCTTATAAGTTAAGCATTTGGGGGTTCAAACGCTCCCCCAAACACACACTGAGTTTATGACATAAATTATTTTGATAATCACAAACTCAATTAATAATTAAGGACTCCAAATACTCTCTCTTTTTTTCCCAATTATCAATTAACATTTTCTTTGCAATTGAGCATTTGGGGGCGCAAATGCTCCCCCAAACACACTCTTACGTATATTGAATTCATAGAGACACGGTGTGTATTTAAATAAAAATAAATTATATGTCCACTCTTTTGTCTTTTTATAACATATTTATTATCCTGGGATATTATCATATAATCGGGGAAAAGGAGATATAACCGTCCATGAGTTATGTGATGGACAAACGATTGTCTTCTTGTTTTTTTTTTTTTTTTGGTTGTGGTTGTCGGAATAATCCATGGGAAAACATTGGGAATGGCCAAAAAAGTTGCGCATTCCAAATTTCCAATGTCTAATTTGAGAAGCCATCGATTGCTGCCAGAACAAACTCTGTTCTTATATATCCATCAAGTTAGAAAACAAATATGAACAGTAGCCAAACTTTTTGCTCTTAATCTGAGCAGCTCCTTCATAGGTTCAATATCACAAATTAACTATCATCCTCAACAACAACAATAAAACTTTATCCTATTAGATGAGATCAGCTACATAGATCGCACAATGTCATTGTACTCTATTGAAAACCATCTCTTTAAATATATTATTAACTAATAGACCACATTCTATAACATCATTAAGTATTCGCTTAGGTCTTTCTCCATCTCTTTTTAGAGTACTCCATATTATTTAACAACCCTTCTCACCATCATGTCCAATGTCTTTATTTAAACATGTCCAAACCATCTCAAACGGCTTATACTATTTCCTCCTTAATAGATACCACTTAAACTTGTTCACGTATATAATCATTACAAATCCTATCTTTTCTTTCATAATTACACATCCATGCTCATCGTAGCTACTCACAAAATGAACCATCGCTATCAAATAAATTCACACACTGCTTAGTCATCTCTCCATGCCGCCTCACCTAATATCTCCACAGACAACAAGCGGAAAGACCACTATAGTAACATTATCTAGCTATCATATGCAAGTTATGCTTCTCCCTAAAGGCACATTACAGGATTTGGAGAAGGTAAGTCGTAATTTCATCTGGAACCAAGGGCAAGAAGGTAGGAAGATGCATCTCATTTCTTGGGATCAAATTAAACAGGTTAAAGAAGATGGGAGATTGGGTATTAAAGACCTCCGATATCAAAATATGGCTTTTATCATGAAGCTGTGTTGGGGTCTTCTTACCAAGCCTGACCACCTCTGGGTTCAATGTGTAAGAGGGAAATATGGCTGTGGAAATGAAGAGTATCCAATGGTTTGCAAGAAGCAAAACTCCTCACGGGTGTGGAATAGTATCACTACTGTTTGGGACATTTTTTATCGAGGAATTGGCAGACCTTTGGTAAGCGGCAACTCCACCAACATCTGGTGGGATCTATGGACTCCACTTGCTAATCCATTAATCCATTTCGTTGATCAAAATTTTCACACATTAAATCTGAGTGCTAAACTCAGAGACTTTGTCTTGGCAAACAGCACGTGGAACATGTCAAAGTGGAGAGAGTTCCTTCCAACATGAGTGATTAACATTATAAGTCGAATCCAACCGCCATGTGGTAATGGAGATAATCCTTTCTGTTGGAGGAGTGCTTCAGACGGAAATTTTAGTGTTCGGGCTGCTTATGATTTTTTATCTACCCAGCAAGATAGATCTCGACCAACTCTGTGGAAGAGACTATGGAAGTTACCTGTTCCGGAGAAAGTAAAGATGTTCTTATGGCATGTTATTCATGAGAGACTTCCTACCAACTCATTCAGAGCTAAGAGAGATTTATCAATTCTAGAGGAGTGTCCATTTGAGTGTCACCAGAGCGAAACCATTTTACACATTCTTCGTGATTGTGAGGTTGCGAGAGAAGTGTGGTTACACTTTGTTACTCCTAACTCTCGTTTTAGATTTTTTTTCTTCTTCTGATTTGCAGGAATGGCACAAGGATAATATGTCGGTCCCACTGGGAAAGACTTATTTTCGTCGGTGGCCGTGGACTAGAATTTTCAGTCTCACTTGCTGGTTGTTATGGAAAAACTTATGCAAGGGCGTAATGGAAGGAGCTCGAGTCCAGTCTGATGGAATTGTTCATGGTGTCATGTATCAACTCATGGAATATAGTCTTCCTAATACTTTGAAGCACCAGATCTTTTCTTTTACGGAGGATGAGGACAGAAGATGGCATTTGCCAACGGAAGGCTTTGTTCGCCTTGATACAGATGGATCGGTCAACAATCAACATGAGGCAGCCTGTGGCGGACTGATTCGAGATGATAGGGGTAATTGGCTCCTAGGTTTTCAACGTAAGCTCGGATTTAGCATACCAACAATGACCGAACTTCTTGCCTTATTGACGGGTCTACAGTTGTGCAAACAATATGGATTTCAGAAGGTCATTGCTTATACGGATTCTTTGGAGGCGTACCATCTGGTCATGCGAGATAGTGGTCTCAGTCATCCACTCAGAACAGTGATTAACACAGTTAGAGATTTCATTTACCCAGAATGGGACATTGAACTTCGGTATGCTCCCCGGGAAGCGATTCGGTGTGCAGACTATTTAGCTACAGACACTCAGCATTTAGTTCAAGATCTAGTCGTTTTACCACTTCCCCATTCGGAGTGTATCTCTCTTCTCAGAGAAAACATTAGTCAAATCTTTTGATGTATATCATATGATGTAATTTGTAATATCCAAGCTACCTTGGCCACTATATATATATATATATATAAGATCAGTCCGTAATTTTGTCTTTTTAGACCACAAAGATAATCTATGGGCATGAATCGGATACATTAACATCGTGTTGTACTCTGAATTATCTAGATTTCATTATTTTGTAAAAGTTGAATATGTTTTTATACCAAATGGCAAATGTAGCCTTAAGAGTTTGGTGAAATCTGGATCAGGATCTTGTCAATTTATTCTGCAACACATTCTTCTATCTTTATCATTTTCATGACTTTCAAAATTAGAATATGTGGTTTGGTAAATATTGTGCTCTTGTTTTTCTCTGTTAAGTCTGAAGGATTACATTGAATCACAGGGAAAATATTGATATTATTGATCATTAAGAATAAAAGAGAATATAAAGAGACCTTTGTATAGGCAAACTAATATACTAACTCTAACCCAAGAAGCTAATTTAATCAAATCATAATGATTGAATATTCATATCAAATCCTAATATATTAAGTAATAAACATCAATTATAATAGTATTAATTAATTTCATAATGCTAAACTTTCTATTCTTAAACTTCTCAATCCAAACAAATTCCCAACCCTACTCTTCCTATAGTACTTCCATGCTGCTCATATACCGTTATTAGGCGGCTACTTCATGAGGAATGTTCAAACATAGCTTCATTCTTTCTTTTCTTTTTCTTTTTGATGAAATGCTCAAGTCAAGTACATGTAATTTTGATTCTAAAGGTGAAAAAAAAACAGAGAGAGAGAACTCAAATTTAAATTCTGAAGTTACAACCATTGGACCGTTTCTTTAGCATACCTTCCATTGATGCTTATGCTAGTTAATTATTTCCGAGATGTCTCCTTGCAGCCTGAGCTGGAATCTTCACAAACAGAAAGTGGAAACACCACTCCAATACAGCATGAAAATACCACTTCAACCACACACCAGTTCTCATCCAAGATGGCTCAATCAGATTCATGCCATCCCTGCAAGTGCTCTTTACTATGGCCTTTGCACAACTTTCAGTGGATTCAACTGGCATACTCTTCACTTGAATCTATCAAATGTAATGGTTAGAAATTCAAGTTATTCATAATGGTTACTTACACTGAGTCTTAGAAGCAGAGAACTGTGTAATGGAACTTGTTGGCAGTGCCATACTCAATCATGACAACAATTTAATGTCCTTGCCCTCTTGCACATTATAAATGGGAAGCATGTATAGCAAAATTTATTTTATAAAACCTAAATCATGTTAATTCTTATGTTCATTATTTTGATCACTTCATATTTTACCCGTTTATCTTGCCATTGGACGCTCTGTTTCCAGTTACACTTTAAAAAGTTACATGATAGAATAACTCTGGAAATATATGATGAACATGACAGGATAACGCCGATACTGCAGAAAGAAAGAATATGATAAGCTGATTTATCCTAAAGTTATTCAATTTTTATTGTAGGCAATTATTGTATGAAATGTATTCTTTATTTTTAATATGAAATGAGAGCTATTTAAAAAACTACCTGAGAGAGAAATTCCTCGCCTGTCATTTCTGAGTTAATCACCCCAGGAGTCACTATGGTTATCCCTATATCTGCACCAAATTCAGCTCTCAAAGTCTCACAGAAGCTTACTTTTGATGCTTTGCTTGCCTGAAACTTATCATAGTTATAATCCCCTCAAATGAACCATGGCATTCCAAAACTGAAAACCATATTAGTGTCTTACATTGTAGAAGCTTAGCCTTGGAGTGGGGAACCATGCTCCGGCTGAAGAAATCACAACAATCTTTCCTCTGCTTTTTCTCAAGTGTGGAACTGCAAAATGTGTAGGCATGTAGCATATACAAAACCCCAGAAACTTACTCCCTACAAAACCAAACTTCATCAAATCCAACATAAGTTTTACTGATGATAATGTTCGTGAATTGATTAATTTCCCAAGACATGCAAGAATTAGACGATAAAGTACCATGATGGGAGCCAAATCAGACAACTTCTCAGAGAATTCTTCAAACAATTTGGGTTGAGTGATCCCAGCATTGTTCACCAAATGATCCACTGTTGCACATGTTCAATAATACTACGACTTCTTATCTTCATTAACAAAATCATATTGTAAACACTTATACAGTTATATATATGATTTTACTTACATTGACCAAAATGGTTGATGGTCTGTTCAATGAAATGCCGAGAGTCTTGAATATTGGAAACATCAGCAGGAATGTAATAGCATCTGGAGAACCCAGTTGAGAGCTTTGTCAAGGACTAAACGAAGACAATCTTCTCTTCTTGCCACAAGGGCTAAACGGGCCCCTCTTCGCGTGTACTCGTAAGCCAATTCCTTCTCATTTCAGTATTACATTATGAATCAAAAGTCACAAGGGGATCTTTATATTTGAAGAAGCTCTCAAAGTCTCCAAGAAGCTTACTATTGATGCTTTGCTTGCCTGAAACTTATAATAGTTATAATCCCCTCAAATGAACCATGGCATTCGAAAAATGAAAACCATGTCAGTGTCTTACATTGTAGAAGCTTAGCCTTGGAGTGGGGAACCATGCTCCGGGTGGAGTTATCATAATGGGCCGAAAATAATAGAGTCAGTTAGAGATAACAAACAAGTTGTAAATTAGTTCAATATGATTAGATAATTTGTTATATTATTTTGTAACAGATTTTGTAACAGATACAATTCAGATGAGACATGTGTATACAAAGCAATAAAGCAACTCTGTATATATATCAGATTATTCAATGAATAATATAGATTTCCTTTCCCAAATTTCTCGTGTTATGGTATCAGAGCTTCTTGCTCTCGCTGTGTCTTCCTGATTCCGTTCTTTCTCTGCAATTTTCTCAATCCTCTTTCTTCTTGAAATCCTTTCTGCAACTTTCTCAGTTTTCTTCGCCGTTTTTTTTCTGTTGCTATTGTTGCAACTTCTTTCTTCTTTCTTCTGGAGAATCAATGGCGATAATCAGTGACTCTGCTTCTTCAATTCTTAATGCATCTCAAGATCCAACTAGCTGTTATTACCTTCATCCTAGTGAGAATCCATCGTTGATTCTGGTTTCTCCTCCACTTACTGGCTCCAATTATCATCATTGGGCTAGGGCAATGATGATGGTGCTGATGAGTAAAAACAAATTCGAGTTTGTCGATGGCACGATTTCTGTTCCTGACAAGAACGATGTTCTGTTTCCTGCTTGGCAACGGTGTAACACAATAGTCCTTACTTGGATCAATTGTACGTTGTCTCCTTCAATTGCACAAAGCGTGATCTAGATCAACACAGCCGCTGATGTTTGGCGTGATCTTCACGATCAATTCAATCATGGAGATATTTTTCGCATTACAGAATTACAAGAAGAGCTTTATCAGTTTAAGCAAGGTAATCTATCTGTTTCATATTATTACACAAAGATCAAGATTCTTTGGGATGAGATTCTTAATTTCCGACCTCTTCCTGATTGTTCTTGCTGTGCTAAGACTTATATCCAACAGGATTACACTATCCGCTTTCTTAAAGGTCTTAATGAGAAATTTTCTTCAGTTTGATCCCAAATTATGCTGATGGACCCACTTCCCTCCATCAACAAAGTGTTTTCGTTGCTTGTTTAACAGGAACGGGAGTTAAATGGACCTATGGATTCTACGATCTATGCTACTCGAACTCAACCACAGCAATCTCAATGGTTCTCTTCTAAAGGTTAGAATCAGCAACCACGATCATTCACAAATTCTTCTAACAAGAATAAGATCTATACATATTGCAGGAAACCAAGACACACCATTGAAACTTGCTACAAAAAGCACGGTTATCCTCCTGGATTCAAATTCAGAACTAATGGAGCCTCAATCAACAATTTGGTTGCTAGTGATTCTGATTCATCAGCTGCAACTTTGATCTCGAAACCTACTCCAGCCAATATGTCTGGCCCGATTACTCAGAATAAGTATAATAAATTGCTTGCGCTTCTTCAACCTGCTGTTGCTGCTCATGCTCCAACTCCATCTACACATTCTATTTCTACTAATACATCTGTTCCCACTCATCATGTTAATCAACTATCCTCTCTTACTCTTATGCCTGACGCATCAAAGCAAGGTATATCTACTGTTCTATCTTTTAATTCTTCCTCTTCTTGGATAATTGACAGTGGTGTTACTGCACACGTTTGTTGTTCTTTATCCATGTTTAAGTCATATGTCTCCATTTCTCCTATCTGAGTTACTCTGCCAAATAAAGCCGTCGTTCTTACCAATATTTCTGGTGTTGTGGATATTACACCAGATATATCTCTTTCCAATGTCCTGTATCTACCTAATTTTTATTTCAATATAATCTCTATTACTCAATTGACTCTTTAATTACAATGCTGTATCATCTTTCATTCTTCTAAATGTCTTATACAGGATTTGAGGACATGGAGAACGATTGGCACTGCTGAAGTATCTCAAGGTTTATACACTTTGTCAAGTCACGTTTCTCCTATTGCTTGTGTTAACTCTGTTTCTGCTGATGTTTCTCATTTTCTTCTTTGGCATTATCGCCTTAGTCATCTATCTTCCAATGTTTTAGATGTTTTACATAAACAATTTTCATATATTCCTTGTAAATCACATGTTTCTAGTTGTGATACTTGCCATTATGCAAAGCAACAAAAATTACCTTTTCCTACAAGTGTATCTCACACAACTCATTGTCTTGAAATGTTACATGCTGATATATGGGGACCATATGCAATTTCTTCTATACATGGCTACAGATATTTCCTTACAGTGGTTAATGATTTTTCACGCCACACTTGGATTTGTTTTCTTAAGCAAAAGTCAGAAGCTCGATTTTCCTTTCAACATTTGATCACTTTACTTGAAAACCAATATAATACTCATGTTAAGTTCATTCGAACTGGCAATGGTTCTGAGTTTTAAATGACTTCATATTACTTATCTAAAGGCATTTTGCACCAAACCTCATGCGTTGAAACTCCTGAACAAAATAGTGTTGTTGAAAGGAAGCATCAGCACATTTTAAACACTGCTAGAGCTCTTATTTTCCAGTCCAATTTACCTCTTAATTATTGGACTTATGCTGTTCAACATGCTGTCTATTTGATAAATCGTTTTCCATCTCCTGTTTTGCAAAATCAATCGCCATTTCAGATGCTTAATCATCATTCTCCTTATTACACTACTTTGAAAGTCTTTGGTTCCCTATGCTATGCATGTACATCTACTTTCCATCGGTCTAAATTTGATGCTTGCGCTCGAAAATGTATTTTTATTGGTTTTAAAACTGGGACAAAAGGATACACTCTTCTTGATTTGCATAATAATCAAGTGTTTACTTCCAGACATGTCATATTCTATGAATCCATATTTCCTTTTGCTTCTTATACTACTACATATTCTTCCACCTCTATTCCTAATAACATATCTTCCACTCCTATTCCTAATAACATACCTTTACCACATAATTTTTCTTCTCTTGATTGTCTTGACTTTCCTTTAACAGCTACTTGTCCTCCTCATACAATACCATCCACTACTTCTCCCATATCTTTCTCTTCTAATCCCACCATTTCTTCTACTTCTCCTTCTATTCCTTCTCCTTTGCTATCTTCTCCTCGCCGTTCTACTAGAGTGCACAAGCAGCCATCTTATTTACGTGACTATCATTGTTCCGTACTTACTTCAGCACCATCAGACTCTATGTCTCCACACTGTAAGTATCCCCTTTCATCTGTTCTGTCGTATAATCACTTGTCACCTTCTTTTAAGCATTTTATCCTTTCCATCACTATCGCCCTTGAGCCTAAATCCTTTCATGAAGCCCTACAATATCCTGAGTGGCAGCAAGCAATGAAGGCTGAAATATTAGCTCTTGAGCAAAATAATACATGGATCCTAACTGAGTTACCTCCGAGCAAATCTGTTATTGGTTGTAAATGGGTTTTTAGAACAAATTTTTGTGCTGATGGCAGTCTTGAGCGTTACAAGGCCCGGTTAGTGGCAAAGGGCTTTACTCAGACTGAAGGTATTGATTACTTTGACACTTTCTCTCCAGTAGCTAAAATGACCACTGTTCGTCTTTTACTTGCTCTTGCTTTAGCTTCACATTGGCATTTAGAACAGCTTGACGTCAATAATGCATTCTTGCATGGTGATTTGAGTGAAGAGGTATATATGACTTTGCCTCCTGGTTTCTATTCTTTTGATTCTCATATGGTCTGCAAGTTACAAAAGTCCCTCTATGGCTTGAAGCAAGCCTATCGCCAATGGTTTGCTAAGTTGTCTACTGCTCTTCTCTCTTGTGGCTATAACCAATCTAAGGCTGATTATTCTTTATTTGTTAAAAAGCATGAGACCTCTTTCACTGCCTTGTTAGTATATGTCGATGACATCATTTTGACAGGGAATGACTATTCTAAAATACAACTGATCAAGTCCTTCTTGGACAAATCTTTCAAGATCAAGGATCTCGGTCACTTGAAGTTTTTTCTTGGCCTTGAAATTGCAAGATCAACTTCTGGTATTGCCTTAACTTAGCGCAAATTTGCACTGGATATTCTGTCTGACACGGGTTATTTAGCTTGCAAATCTGTCACTACACCTATGGAAAGGTCTACACGTCTATCTAAGGACCAAGGTCTTCCTTTTTCTGATGTTGCAAGTTATAGGAGGCTTGTTGGAAGATTACTTTATCTCACCACAACCCGGCCAGACATCTCTTACGCTGTTCAACAGTTATGTCAATTCACCCAAGCTCCTACTACAGTCCACTACCAGGCTGCACTTCGTGTCCTTCGATACATTAAAGGCTGTCCTGGTAAAGGTTTCTTCTTTCCTTCTACTTCCAACTTTCGGCTCAAAGCCTTCAGTGATTCCGATTGGGCTGGTTTCCCGGATATTCGTCGCTCCCTCACTGGGTTTTGCATCTTTCTTGGTCAATCTTTAATCTCCTGGTATGCAAAGAAACAAACTACTGTCTCTTGTTCATCTTGTGAGGTAGAATACAGAGCCCTCGGTTGTGTCACATGTGAAGTTCAATGGTTGTTATATTTGTTGACAGATTTACATATACCAAATTCCACTCCAGCCTTAGTATACTGTGACAATCAATCAGTACTCCATATTGCCGCTAATCCGACCTTCCATGAGCGCACCAAACACATCGAGCTTGATTGCCATCTGGTTCGTGAGAAAGCTCAAGCTGGCATCATCAAACTTCTCCCCATTCGTATTGCTCATCAACTCGCATACATCTTTGCGAAGCCATTAAGTCCTCACCCATTTCATACCCTGCTTGCAAAGTTTGGGATGATAAATATATACTCGCCAGCTTGCAGGGGGTAATAGAGTCAGTTAGAGATAACAAACAAGTTGTAAATTAGTTCAATATGATTAGATAATTTGTTATATTATTTTGTAACAGATACAATTCAGATGAGACACGTGTATACAAAGCAACAAAGCAACTCTATATACATATCAGATTATTCAATGAATAATATAGATTTCCTTTCCCAAATTTCTCGTGTTAGAAAAGGCAAGGTAGGTGGAGTAATAAAGGCTGGGTTAGTAGGTTTTGGATTTGAAGGAGAGTGTGAGAAAGGGAACAGGAGCTCATCAAAGTGACATCACGGGATGAATAGATGCGCCCAGTGGGCTGATGCAAACACATGTATCCATGATGGTTAGATGCATACTCTAAGAAAACGCACAAGTGAGAACGAGGAGCTAGTTTGTGAGGGGCAAAAGGTCTCAAGTTGGGCCATCAGGCAGATCCAAAAATCTTGAAAAACTTGTAATCGAGCTTAAGTTTAAATAACAGCTCATAAGGACTTTTACCATTTAATACTCCAGTAGGCAATCGATCAAGTAAATGAGTAACAAAATCATCATCTGGTACTGGTTTTTGATGGATATATAATAAGTGTATGTTTTTTGGCAGCAATTGATGGCTTCTCAAAACAGACATTAGAAATATGGAATGTGCAACTTTTTTGGCCAATCCCAATGTTTTTCCATAGATTATTCCGTCAACCACAACACAAAAAAAGAAAGAAAAGAAAAGAAGACAACTGTTTGTCCATCACATACTATTGAAGCCCACAAATAGTGAAGTCTAGTAGTAATCACTTTTTAGACCACAAAGTGGTTACATTAACATCGTGGTGTTCTTTGAATTATCTAGATTTCATTATTCTGTAAAAGTTGAAACACCACTCCAATATTGACAATCGTATTGAAAGATCAGTCTGTAATTGTCATTTTAGACCACAGATATATGTATGGGCACAAAGTGGGTACATCAAAATTGTGGTGTTCTTTGAATTATCTAGATTTCATTATTCTGTAAAAGTTGAAACATGCTTTTATACCAAATGGCAAAGGCAACCTTAAGAGTTTGTTGAAATCTGGATCAGGATCTTGTCAATTTATTATGCAACAAGTTCTTCTATCTTTATCGTTTTCATGACTTCTAAAATTAGAATATGTGGTTTGGTAAATGTTGTGCTCTTTTTTGTGTCTGTTGAGTTTGAAGGATCATATTGAAGTATAGGAAAAATACTAATATTATTGATCATTAAGAATAAAAAAGAATACAAAAAGGTATCTATATTAGTAAATTAATAGACTAACCCTAACTCAAGAAACTAATCTAATCAAATCATAATGATAGAATATTCATATCAAATCATAATATATTAAGTAATAAACACCAGTCATAATAATATTAATTAATTTCATAATTCTAAACTTTCTATTCTTAACTTTCTCAATCCAAACAATTCTAAACTTTCTATTCTTAACCTTCTCAATCCAAACAAATCCACAACTCTGCTCCTCCTATAGTACTTCCATGCTGTTTATATATCTGCATTATGCGGTTACTTCATGAGGAAAGTTCAAGCATAGTTTTTTTTGGATGAAATGCTCAAGTATCTATGTAGTTTTGTTCAAAAGTAAAAACTGAACTCGAATATAAATTCTGAAGTTACAAACTTTGGAGAGTTGATCTCTTCACCAAAAGTGGTGCTTGTGCTAGTTAACTATTTTACAGATTCCTCTTTGCAGCTTCAGCTGGGTTCTTCACTAACAGAAAGTGGAAACACCATTCCATTGCACCAGCAAAAAACCACTTCAACCACACATTAGTTCTGGTCCATGATGGCTCAGTCAGGTACATGTCACCCCTACAAGTGCTCTTTACTATTGCCTTCGCACACCTTTCTGCAGATTCAACTGGCGTACTCTTCACATGAATCTATCAAATGCAATGGTTAGAAATCCAAGTTATTCAATGGAACTTGTTGGCAGTGACATACTCAGTCATGACAAACATTTAATGTCCTTGCCCTCTTGCACTTTATAAATGGGAAGCATGCATAGCAAAATTTACATTTTATAAAACCTAAATCAAGTTAGTGCTTGTGGTTTTTTTTTTTCTTTTTTTGCCCACTTCATATTTCACCCCTGTTTATCTTTGCCATTAGGTACTCTATTTCCAATAACGCTTTAAAACCATGTGCTTGCTATGGTGAAGAGTTACATGATAGGATAACTCATGAACATGACAGGATAACATTGATACTGTAGAAAGAAAGAAGAAAATGGAAAGCTGATTTATCATAAAGTTGTTCAATTTTTTTTTTGTAGGCGATACTTGTATGAACTACAGTTCTATTTTTAATATGAAATGAGAACTACTTCAAAAGCTACCTGAGATAGAAATTCATCAGCTGTCATTTCTGACTTAATCATCCCAGGAGTCACTATGGTTATCCCTATATCTGCACCAAGTTCAGCTCTCAATGTCTCAAAGAAGCTTACTATTGCTGCTTTGCTTGCCTGAAACTTATCACAGTTATAATCCCCTCACATGAACCATGGCATTCAAAAAATGAAAACTATGTGTGTGTCTGTCTTACATTGTAGAAGCTTAGCCTTGGAGTGGGTAACCATGCTCCGGCTGAAGAAATCACAACAATCCTTCCTCTGCTTTTTCTCAAGTGTGGAACTGCAAAATGTGTAGCATACACTGAACCCCAGAAGTTTACGTCCTAACCAAACCAAGCATCATCAAATTCAACATAACTTTAAGAATGACAATGTCCATGAATTGATCAATTTCACAAGAAATGCAAGAGGTGATAGAGTACCATGATTGGAGCCAAATCAGACAACTTCTCTGAGAATTCTTCAAACAATCTGGCTTGATTGATTCCAGCATTGTTCACCAAATGATCCACTGTTGCACACATTCGATAATAATACGTTCTTGTTTTGATTACCTATAATGAACATAAACTATGTGTGTATGTGTAACTAGAATGAAAGTTAGTTACATTGACCAAAATGGTTAATGGTCTGGTCAACGAAACGCTGAGAGTCTTGAATATTGGAAACATCTGCAGGAATGATAATAGCATCTGGCGAACCCAGTTGAAGAGCTTTATCAAGAACTGAACGCAGACGATCTTCTCTTCTGGCCACAAGGGCTAAACGAGCCCCTCTTCTCGCGTACTCGTAAGCCAATTCCTTCTCATTTCAATATTACATAATGAATCAAAAGTCAAAGGGGGATCTTTATATTTGAAGAAAGATTACACTTTTGAGAGAGTGAAGTGTTGAATGAAAATGAAGGGGAAATATGAAAACAGACCTCGCCAATTCCTGAAGAGGCTCCGGTGATGAGGACAACTTTGCCGGCCACAGATTCATGACATTTGCATCTTTTGAAGAGTGAAGACAAAAACTTGAACACATAGAAGGGAGGGACAAGCAAAAGCAAGGCGAAGAAAGTTGATGGAATAAGGGTTATATTCAGCAAATCATGAATCAAATCCATTAGTTCTTACGCTGTAAAGCTAAAAAGTGATTATGGCAGTCGTCTGTTGTAGGGGTTGACCTGCTGTGGCTTCGCCGGCCAATCACTCCAAATTTCTACTTATATTCAATTAATCGAGACATGGTGTGTCTTCAAATAAAAATAAATCATACGTACATTTTTAAAACTTATTTTATTTTATCCACTTGCACGCTCAAGACCGGGAAGGGGATCCATGAATATAATAGCCGTCCGTGTGATGGAAAACACTTGTTTTTTGGTGCTGTGACCAAAAGAGTTGGGCATTCCAATTATAATAAGGAAGACATCTACCACTACCATTTGCTGCCATAAAACTCTGTGGCCTTCACTAATCACTATTGTCAAACAATCAAATTTTAATTTTTTTTTATTTATTTGTGTAGTCCCTTATCACATCTATCGAACTTACACAATTGATACCAACAATGACCAAATTTGTTAGTTCTGATATCACAAAATGAACCATCACTTGCAAATAAATTCATAAATTTCTTATCAATTCACAAATTTGTTGCTTATTCATTTCTCCATGCAGCCTCACCAAACATCTCCTCCAACCTTGAGTGGAAAGACCACTTTAGTAAAATTATCTAGTCGTATTGAAAGATCTGTGTATAATTTAGTTTCTTGGACCACAAAGATATATCTATGGGCACAAAGTTTTTACAATAGCATCACGACATACTTTTAATCATTTAGTTTTTATTTATTTCATAAAAGTTAGATGATTTTTTTAGATCAAATGGCAAATGCAACCTTAAAGTCGGTTTGGTAAAATTTGGATCAGGATCTTTTTCATTTACTCTGCAACACGTTCTTCCATCTTTCTCGTTTCTTTGACTTTAATAATTAAAATATGTAGTAATTGGGGTTGTCACCTAACTTTGTTCTTACAGTACTTATCATATTAAAGCCTATTTATTTATTTCAAGTATTGTTATTTGAAAACATGAATCTTTATCAATTGACAATTATAATAGTGCAAACGTGATTTAGTAAATGTAGTGCCCTTGTGATTTTGATTTTCTCCCATCCAAACAAATCCATAACTCTGCTCCTCCTATGTTACTTCCATGGTGTTCATATATCTTCATTAGGCGGCTACTTCATGAGGAATTTTCAAGCATAGTTTTTTTTTTTTTTTTTGCCCTTTTAATGAAATGCTGAAGTATATATAGTTTTATTTGAAGCTTCCTGTGAGAGAAACTGACCCATTACCAAAAAGAAGCTTATCATGGCACCTTGCGTCTTAACTCAGTTCTGGATTTCTTTCAAAACATTACTTGACATGAATCTTCTAATTTTTTTCCCACAAAACTGACAACAAAAGGGGCTCTTTATATTTAAATAAAAGATTAGACTCTGGTAGTGTTTGATAAATCGAACTGAATGGAATGGATTAACAATGGTATATAACTGCATTTCTATTAAATTAATACACTTTTTGTTTCTCTTATTCTCAATCCAAACAAATCCACCACAACTCTGCTGCTCCTATTGGGCTTCCATGCAGTTCATATACCTTTACTAGGCGGCTACTTCATGAGGAATGTTTAAACATAGTTTTGAAATGCTCAAGTCAAGTGTATGTAGTTTTGATTGTAAAGGTAAAAAAAGATGAGAACTCACATTCAAATTCTGAAGTTACAACCATTGGACGGTTTCTTTAGCACACCTTCCATTGATGCTTGTGCCAGTTAATTATTTCACAGACAGAAAGTGGAAACACCACGCCAGTGCAGCATCAAAATACCACTTCAACCACACACCAGTTCTCACCCAAGATGGCTCAATCAGATTTATATCACCCCTGCAAGTGCTGTTTACTATGGCCTTTGCACACCTTTCAGTGGATTCAACTGGCATACTCTTCGCTTGAATCTATCAAATGCAAGGGTTAGAAATTCAAGTTATTCATAACGGTTTCTTACCACTGAGTCTTAGAAGCAGAGAATTGTGCAATGGAACTTGTTGGCAGTGCCATACTCAATCATGATGAACATTTAATGTCCTTGCCCTCTTGCACATTATAAATGGGAAGCATGCATAGCAAAATTTACATTTTACAGAACCTAAATCTCTGTTCATATGTTCATTATTTTGACCACTTCATATTTTACACCTGTTTGTCTTGCCAATGGATACTCTGTTTCCAATAACACTTTGAAACCATATGCTTGCTAAGGTGAAGAGTTACATGATAGGATAACTCTGTAAATATGTGATGAACATGACTTGATAACATTGATACTGCAGAAAGAAAGAAGAATATGATAAGCTGATTTATCCTAAAGGTATTCAATCCTTTTTTTTTTTTTTGTAGGCAATACTCGTATGAATTAGTTTATATTTTTAATAAGAAAGGAGGACTATTTAAAAAGCTACCTGAGAGAGAAATTCATCAGTTGTCATCTCTGACTTAATCACCCCGGGAGATACTATGGTTATCCCTATATCCGCACCAAACTCAGCTCTCAATGTCTCAAAGAAGCTTACTATTGCTGCTTTGCTTGCCTGAAACTTATAGCAGTTATAACCGCCTCAAATTAACCATTGCATTCAAAAAATGAAAACCATGTTAGTGTCTTACATTGTAGAAGCTTAGCCTTGGAGCGGAGAAAAATGTTCCGGCTGAAGAAATCACAACAATCCTTCCTCTGCTTTTTCTCAAGTGTGGAACTGCAAAATGTGTAGCATACACTGAACCCCAGAAGTTTACGTCCTAACCAAACCAAGCATCATCAAATTCAACATAACTTTAAGAATGACAATGTCCATGAATTGATCAATTTCACAAGAAATGCAAGAGGTGATAGAGTACCATGATTGGAGCCAAATCAGACAACTTCTCTGAGAATTCTTCAAACAATCTGGCTTGAGTGATTCCAGCATTGTTCACCAAATGATTCACTGTTGCACACATTCGATAATAATACGTTCTTGTTTTGATTACCGATAATGAACATAAACTATGTGTGTATGTGTAACTAGAATGAAAGTTAGTTACATTGACCAAAATGGTTAATGGTCTGGTCAACGAAACGCTGAGAGTCTTGAATGTTGGAAACATCTGCAGGAATGATAATAGCATCTGGCGAACCCAGTTGAAGAGCTTTATCAAGAATTGAACGAAGATGATCTTCTCTTCTGGCCACAAGGGCTAAACGAGCGCCTCTTCTCGCGTACTCGTAAGCCAATTCCTTCTCATTTCAATATTACATAATGAATCAAAAGTCAAAGGGGATCTTTATATTTGAAGAAAGATTACACTTTTAAGAGAGTGAAGTGTTGAATGAAAATGAAGGGAAAATATGAAAACAGACCTCGCCAATTCCTGAAGAGGCTCCGGTGATGAGGACAACTTTGCCGGCCACAGATTCTTGAGGTTTGCATCTTTTGAAGAGTGAAGATAAAAACTTGAACACATAGAAGGGAGGGACAAGCAAAAGCAAGGCGAAGAAAGTTGATGGAATGAGCGTTATATTCAGCAAATCATGAATCAAATCCATTAGTTCTTACGCTGAAAAGCTAAAAAGTGATTATGGCAGTCGTCTGTTGCAGGGGTTGACCTGCTGTGGCTTCGCCGGCCGATCACTCCAAAATTCTACTTATATTCAATTAATCGAGACATGGTGTGTATTCAAATAAAAATAAGGGAAAATCACTTCTAAGTCCCAAGAAGCAAACATATTTACAGAAAAGTTAAGGAAAAAGTCAAATATCTTTCTGATGTTATTTCTCAAAGTAAAATGACAAACATACCCCATTTGTAATTTAAACTCTCCTTTCTCCTTTGTTCAAAATCCCAAATTGCATCTTCAGAGCCATTCAAAAACCTTCCCTCTTCGTGACTATGGTGTCGGCGAAGATGTATTAGTTCGTAGGTATTATAAACATGCTTGTTTATGCCATGGTAGAGGGTGCAAAACTAATTGAAGGAGCTGATTTGGCAGTGTTGTTTCAAGAGCTATCAAAGAAGATCATCGAGAAGGATCATAAGAGTAGATTCAGACTCCAAATATTTAGGTTGACTCTGAAGGATTCCACTTCGTTGGTGGAAATTTCTTTCTTTTTTTTTTTTTTGTATGAAAGGTCAATATTGAAGTTTAGGAAATTTCCATGTAATTAGGTGGAACAACTTAAACAGGGTATTTTAACCTGAAACAGTGTTTTTGTACATGAACAATGCCAAATTGTATGTTTACAACTATTCAAACGTGCATTAACAACACTTTGAGTGCTTTTTACAACTTCATATCCATTTATGTCAGAAACAATGTATTCTCACGTCAACACTACTAAATGGTATGTTTACAACTTATGAAGCGTGTATTAACAACAGGTTGAGTGCATTTTACAACTTTTTTCACGTTTCTCCCTGAAACAATATTTTCTCACATTAAGTTAGTCAAATGGTATGTTTACAACTAGTCAAGTGTGCATTAACAATACTTTGAGTGTATTTTACAACTTCATCTCCGTTTCTGTCAGAAACAATGTATTCTCACGTCAACACTACTAAATGGTATATTTACAACTTGTAAAGCGTGTATTAACAACAGGTTGAGTGCATTTTACAACTTCTTTCACGTTGCTCCCTGAAACAATGTTTTCTCGCGTTAAGTTTGCCAAATGAGATGTTTACAACTAGTTAGGTGTGCATTAACAACACTTTGAGTGCATTTTAAAACTTCATCTCCGTTTCTACTAGAAACAATGTATTCTCACGTCAACATTACTAAATGGTATGTTTACAACTTGTGAAGCGTGTATCAACAACAGGTTGAGTGCATTTTACAACTTCTTTCATGGTTCTCCCTGAAACAATGTTTTCTCACGTTAAGTTTGCCACATGGTATGTTTACAACTAGTAAAGCATGCATTAACAACACTTTAAGTGCATTTTACAACTTCATCTTCGTTTCTACCAGAATCAATGTATGCTCGCGTCAACACTACTAAATGGTATGTTTACAATTTGTGTTGTGTGTATTAACAACACTTTTAATTTGTTTTCAAACTTCGACCACATTTCTGCCTAAAACAATGTTTTCTCATGTTAAGTTTGCTAAATGAACTGTTTACAACTCTTCAAACGTAAATTTACAAGTGAATTCAAATTCTCTCATGACTTTATATGGGTAACAGCCAGGTTTGTAGTTATGTTATCCAATTTATTGAAAGGAAACTTGCTTAGAGCCCATTTGTCAACATCTTCATTAGTCTGCAACATGAACTTCATATTAATAACTTCCAAAACAATATTAACAACACTTCTTTTACAATCATATCAGCTTTTTGTAATCAAACAAAACATAATCGCATTCAATCACTCCCATTTTAAACAAAGACATAACTCTGTTAGGTTGCCAAACAATAGGGCATTCTCTCTATTACATTGCCTACAAACATAATACAGGTTTTGTATTAACAACTACTACTACATGAATTAACAATACATTTTTGCATGTGCGAACAATAGCATGTGCGGACATGTGATTTGAATTGGCTGACGTTATGTAAGGGTAATGAGAACGTAAGCAAGATCTGGGCCGTTTATTCCTTATGAATAGTGTTTTCCTATAGGAGAAGAAATCACAGCGGTTCATTACTTATGAACAGTGTTTTTGGTGGAAGAGTATTTATAGATATATAGATGGAAAAAGTTGTGTCTTCCTTCCTCTTTCTGTTCCTTCGATTTTTACAATTATAATGGGGCATGTGTGTCAATTTACTTTAGGAAATAATATCAGAAAAGTCCTTGGGGACTTTTTTGATATTTGACTTTTTCCTGAGACTTTTTTGTAAATATGTCTGCTCCTTGAGACCTGAGAGTGATTTTCCCTAAAAATAAATCATACTTATATTTTTTAAAACGTATTTTATTTTATCCACTTGCACACTCAAGACCGGGAAGGGAATCCATGACTATAAAAGCCGTCCGTGTGATGGAAAACAGTTGTTTTTTGGTGCTGTGACAAAAAAAGTTGGGCATTCCAATTATAATGAGGAATACATCTACCACTACCATTTGCTGCTATAAAACTCTGTGGTCTTCATGTAGAATCACGGAATGTTGACCACCTAAAGTTGAAAGAGAAAATGCAGATCCACAATCATAGGCGAAATTAGATAATTAGTCTTACTTATTTTTCCTTGATTATACAGTATTATGTCGGGACTCATTTGTATATATATGTAATCTACCTGAATGAATATATTGAATTCAGTCTTCCTATTTCTCTTCATGGTATCAGAGATAGAGAAGAGAATAGGACTTTGAATTCATACCGGAGTTCTTTAAAACGCCCTCTGATTAGTCAGAATCAGGATCGGCGTCCAGTGTTGTCTCAGCGTCCACCAAACACCGACCCACTGTATCTTTCGGAGAGCAAGGAGATCAGAGAATTCGTAGCACCGACAGCCACCTTCTACGATTTTTTTTCCGGCGACCAACAGCCGTCTTCTGAGATTTTTCCGGCAGCCTTCGTCGCTCACTCAATCTCTCTCTCTGCATCGTCACTTAAATGAGATTTTTCCGGCGACCAACAGCCGTCTTCTGAGATTTTTCCGGCAGCCTTCGTCGCTTACTCAATCTCTCTCTCTGCATCGTCACTTCATCTTCATCTACTTCAACTCACCGGCCTGCACCGCCAGCCTATTCCTGAGAACCAGGGGAGAAAGCCACAGTGGCAGGGATTTGGACCGGAGTTGCAGAAAGCTTGAAAGACGGAGGGAGATCGGGGAAGGAGAGGAGAGACCATCGATCCTTCACCGCAACTCCATTGCCACCACCGTCGACGGTATCTTCCTCTGTCCGTGGTCCTTATCTCTTAGATCACCACCGCCGCCGGGGAGAGCTCAGAAACAGAGCGCCTCATTCTCGCGATCTCAGTTTCACAATATCTGACTCAATTATTTAATTGAGTCGAAGACCAATTTGGCATTTTCACAATTCAGAGGACTAAATTGTCATTTTTCAAATTTGGAGGATCAAACTGTCATTTTCCAAATTCAGAGGACCAACGTGTCATTTTGAAAATTCGGAGGACCAAACTGGTATTTCTGAAATTTGAAAAAAACCATTATGTCTACAGTTTCAAATACATCTCCCTCTGTGTCTCAATATGGTTCTCATGACATCTCTACTGTTCGATTCACCAAACAAAGAGATTCTAAAGGCCGTCCATTCTGTGATCATTGTAAGAAACAGGGACACACGAGGAACACTTGTTGGAACCTCCATGGTAAACCTGCTGACTGGAAGACGAAGAAAGGGAAAGGCAGAGGTTACGTGGTTAAAGCTTCCAAGGAATCATCCCAAAGTGACCAGTTGTACAAAATCATGGAAATGCTAGCCACATTACAAACTACGGTAAAGCCTACTGCCACAGTAGTCAGGAAAGGTAATTTCTTTCAAGTCTTGGCTGTGATAAAAGAATTATGTACAGGGAATTGTTGGATCGTTGATTCAGGTGCCTCGAATCATATGACTGACAATAAGGCTATCTTCTCATCCTATACTCCTATCACCGGGGGAATGACTGTGCGAATTGCTGATGACTCTGAGTCTGTTGTTACTGGAATTGGTTCCATAAAAATCTCAGCTACACTTACTCTTCACTCTGTATTACATGTTCCAAAGTTGAAGTGTAATTTACTATCTGTGAGCAAATTAGCGAATGATGAACGTTGTCAGGTTAACTTCTTTGCTACTCACTGTATCTTTCAGGATCTGCTGACAGGGACGACGATTGGGAGTGCGAAAGAGCTAGATGGTCTCTATTACCTTAATGAAAGTAGTCGTCATCGAATTAACTCTTGCAATAAGGTATCTCTTCCTAGCACTAGTGACTTTGAGTTATGGCACAAACGTTTAGGTCATCCCAATTTAAATTACATGTCTCAAATATTTCCATCCCTTATTTCTAATAAAATCACCTCTGATTTTCATTGTGATTCGTGTGAAAAGGCTAAGCATCATCGTACTTCATTTCCAAAAATTCCATACCAAGCATCAAAACCTTTTTCCACAATTCATAGTGACTTATGGGGACCATCCCGCACACCAAACAGATCAAAAACTAAATGGTTCATCACATTCATCGATGACCATACACGTGTCAGTTGGGTCTACTTGTTGAAGGATAAAACAGAGGTATATCAAACATTCCTTAACTTTTATAATATGATCCAAACCCAATTCCAAACCCAAATCCAGATCCTCCACACTGACAACGGGACTAAATACTTCAATCAGAACCTGTCTACCTTCCTGATTGAAAATGGCATTGTTCACAAAAGTAGTTGTCCCAATACACCTCAGCAGAATGGTATTGCTGAACGAAAGAATCGCCATATTCTTGAGACTGCCAGAGCCATTATGTTTAGCAGTAATGTTCCTAAATATCATTGGGATGATGCTGTCCTTACTGCCACATTCCTCATTAACCGAATGCCAAGCCGACCAATATCTTACAAAACGCCACTTCAACTCCTCCACAAATACTATAACCTCCCATACCTCGAAAACACTCTGCCACTTCGGGTGTTTGGCTGCACATCATATGTTCACCTCCATCATACCAACAAACTTGACCCTAAAGCCCTTCGGTGTATCTTCCTTGGATATTCTCATTTCCAAAAAGGGTACAAGTGTTATGATCTGGTTTCCAAACGTTTATTTGTCACCTGTGATGTCACCTTTCTTGAAAATACACCCTATTATGCCTTGTCTGCAATTCAGGGGGGGAGATGGTGAATTTCAGAAAAAAGAAACATCAAAGGATGACCAAACAATCACAATTTATACACCTACCCACACAGAACCTAATCCTACCCACATAGAACCTAATCCTGATACCTCTGATACTCCTGACAACAACCTTGATATCCCTGATAATGTGCCAATTCCAGGGGGAGACACAAATATGTGGGGTAATACCTACATGCGACGACACAAAAAAGGTAATGAGCCACAAGCTATTAACACTCACCAGGAGTCGGTACCAGAGGCAGATCCAGGAGAAACAGAAGGTTCTGATCTTGATCTTCCCATTGCAGTGCGAAAACAACCTAGAAAACCTAGATCAAGCACTAGATATCCCATTGAGAACTTTGTCTCTTATAAGGCTATTTCATCTAAGTACAATGCATTTGTCTCTCATCTTGATAGAATCATAATACCAAACACAATTGATGAGGCTATGGCTATACCTGAGTGGAGACAAGCTGTCTTAGAAGAGATGGAAGCTCTCAAGCGAAATAAGACATGGGATGTAGTAAATCTACCTCAAGGGAAAAAGGCCGTTGAATGCAAATGGGTATTCACTCCTAAGTATAGAGCAGATGGAACACTCGAGAAATACAAAGCTAGGCTGGTTGCACAAGGTTTCACACAGAAATATGGGGAAGATTACACAGAAACGTTTGCTCCGGTAGCCAAGTTGAATACCATCAGAATTCTATTATCTATTGCAGTAAATTTAGATTGGAATCTGCACCAACTCGATGTAAAAAATGCCTTCCTCAACGGAGAACTCAAGGAAGAAGTGTATATGAAGTTACCTCCAGGGTTTCCAGGAAAAAAGGCTAACCAAGTATGCAAGTTAAAAAGGTCGTTATATGGGTTAAAACAATCTCCGCGTGCTTGGTTTGACATATTCACCCGAGTTCTGAAGAGACATGGGTATACTCAAGGGCAGAGCGACCATACTTTGTTTGTCAAACATCATAAGGGTAAGATGGTTGTTCTGGCTGTATATGTTGATGATATAATCCTTACAGGAGATGACGATGTAGAAATCAATCAAATCAAGACAGCCCTGGCACGAGAATTCCATATCAAAGATCTTGGAGAAATGAAGTACTTTCTTGGGATGGAAGTTGCCCGATCCAAGAAAGGAATTTATATCTCCCAAAGGAAGTATGTACTCGACCTTCTAAAGGAAACAGGGATGATAGGTTGCAGACCCAGTGACACACCTATACGAATTGATAAAATAGATGAAGATGCAGATCTCGGTAAGGCAGTAGACTTAGGGAACTATCAACGGATGGTAGGAAAACTAATATACCTGTCTCATACCAGACCAGACATTGCATTTGCAGTAAGTGTGGTCAGTCAGCATTCTCATGCTCCTAAACAGGAACATTTGAATGAAGTTTATAGGATCCTTCGTTATTTGAAAGGATCTCCAGGACGTGGCTTGCTGTTTAAGAAAACTGACAAACTGATTGTAGAGTTATTTACAGATGCTGATTGGGCAGGTGATCGAGAAGACAGGAAATCCACATCTGGATATTGTACATATGTGTGGGGTAACCTGGTCACATGGAGAAGTAAAAAGCAAAGTGTAGTTGCTAGAAGCAGTGCTGAAGCTGAATACAGAGCTGTAGCACTGGGAATCTGTGAGGGCATATGGATAAAGCGTGTTCTTGAAGACTTGAGGAAGTCTATAAATCTACCAATCAAAGTCTATTGTGATAACATGGCTGCAATCAACATTGCTCATAATCCAGTTCAACATGATAGAACTAAACATGTCGAGATAGATAGACATTTTATAAGGGAAAAAGTTGATGAGGGTATTGTTGACCTAAGGTATATACCCTCTAAAGAACAGACCGCAGACATCCTCACTAAGGGACTGCCCAAGGACAGACTTAAGTATCTGATTGGCAAGTTGAACTTAATTGATATCTACAGTCCAACTTGAGGGAGAGTGTAGAATCACGGAATGTTGACCACCTAAAGTTGAAAGAGAAAATGCAGATCCACAATCATAGGCGAAATTAGATAATTAGTCTTACTTATTTTTCCTTGATTATACAGTATTATGTCGGGACTCATTTGTATATATATGTAATCTACCTGAATGAATATATTGAATTCAGTCTTCCTATTTCTCTTCACTTCACTAATCACATTGTCAAACAATCAAATTTGAATTGTTTTTTATTTATTTGTGTAGTCCCTTATTACATCTATCGAAGTTACACAATTGAGACCAACACTAACCAAAATTGTTAGTTCTGATATCACAAAATGAACCATTACTTGCAAATAAATTCATAAATTTCTTATCAAACAAGGTATTTTCTGGACGAGCACTTTAATGCTCATGAATCAGAAATTATTGATCCAATCATGTTATTTATATTCCTATTTTCTGCTATCCAAAATAGGATCTGAAACTGAAACGAAACAAAATTATCTTTTTGGTCTCAATTGATCAAACTCTGAAAACAAGCATTAATTAGTAATACTTGCTAATCTCCCACTATGTGTTTATACTCACTCTATGTAACTGCTACATTGTAAAAGGTTAAGCTCAAGCTTCCTCTGTTCGTTTACTCTCGCAATGAAATCATCAGCCCTTTTGCTCAGTTCATCAGAATCAGAAGCCAAACCCAGTTCACTTTCTTCTTCTTCATTTGCTTTCTCTTCTTCTACTTCTTCCCTTCTCACATCTTCATATTCTGAAATTTGTTCCTCCATTTCTGTAACTTTGATGTACTCAAAAGTTGGAGCTTGAGGCCTTGGGATTTGTCTCTCAACTCTGCTCTTGATGAACTCGTCATAGTAAACATCAGAAGTTGAAGACGGGGATTTTGAAGAGAAGACTCTGGAGTTTACTACAAGTACAACAATGATGAGGTTACCTAGTACGAATAAGAACTTTGAGTCCAACATGGTTGAAACAAAACTTGGGACACATACAATGAAAAACTCTCTCAACAGAGAGGCAAGGTAAGGCAGGAACAGAGGGATACAGCAGAACAAAATGCAAGTCAAAGTAATCAAGGAATAAAAATACAGATTATCAAGAAACTGATGCGTCTTGTATCTCTTCATGACTTGAATCTTCTTGATCTGGGTAGGATCCATTGAGGGTGATTCTTGAGTTAGAGAATATAGTGAAGAGTTAATCAGACCGAATTTAGAGCATCAGAAAGTACAAAGTGATTTATAGGTTCGAGAAAGAGTTTTTTTTTTTAATTGGTCAAAATATTCACATGCCTCTTTTATCAATTTTCATCGTTGTATATATTTTTTTAAAAGCATGACTGACTTTCTATAAAGCCAAGAGACATGGTGGCGTGGAGTTTTGTAGGCCCTTTTTTCCCTTTTGATTTTTGATTATGTACCCTCCTTCTCTGCTAAATAGACGTGTGTTTTGCTTTTACCTCATTGTGCAGAATGAATATGACAGAACGATCGACCAGAATGCTTCAAATTGATTCTCTGATTGTGATCCCACGCCAGTGTGACGTTGATTCTGTGTTAAACATTGTCATCCCCTTATAATCTGTTCAGAACAAATGTCATGAGTCCCACGCATCAGGCTCTCCCTTTGAATGTGTTTATTTTTTGAAATGGACTCTTTCTTTGCAATTGTTTTCATAACAAAGGTACTTTCATTAAGTAAGTGTTTGGCAATTTGTCAAACCTAGGTTTGCGCAACCCGAGACAAAATTCCTTTCACACACTTATCTTATAAATCATAAAAGCTATTCTCAAAAGCTAATCCAAACACACACTAAGAGCTTGATGTTCATGGAGCGGGCTATTCACAGAGGACTTTGGCCGGCAAGAGGCTAGGTGAAATGTTGTTGAAATACTTTAAAATGAAAAGATGCGTTTTTTGTAAAGTCTTGTTCATTAATTAAGGAATTTATATGAAGAATTGTCTAAGGAGTTATATCACTACGAGTCATCAAGTTTATGTCTCTTTAGTTTTTAGAGACACATGTGAAAAGTTACAGCTAGAGGTATAGCAGCCACTACTTGGTGAAAAGCTATATTGTGTTTATAAAAACCTCTACATAATATAAAGATATAACTCTTCATATATATGTTTGTTCACAAATTAGCATATGAAATTCATGAATCTAACAAATTATTATGACTTTTAATTGAAGATATGTTGTTTCAAGAGGCGCCACTTCAATGCATCATTTCATGGCCCATATATATCCAGCACTATCCGTCATTATGATAGATCAAAAATCACACAACAACAAGAAATCAAATTCATTGCCTTTGTCCTTGAGCGCATACAAAGATAAAGTCAAATTATCACTTTGTAAAAGCCATTGTTGTCTTGACTTGAATGTTGGGTGTGCAATCCATACTCAAGGGTCTTCATCGTATTCTGCAGGAAATTTGCTCGTCAATCCAAATTGCACCCTATTAAATAGGAATAGGTGGGGGTGAATTATGCCTCAAGGAAAATGTTACCCACGTTTTAAAAACATTGTGCACTACTTTCTGCTTCATCTCTTATTCTTATGCTCCTTAGAGATCAGCCCTTCCAACAAGTGTCGTGTTATGAGTCCCACATCACATAAGATAACCTTACAAATGTGGTTTATTAGTCAAGAAACTCTCACTTCGAATAGACTAGTTTTTGAAATTAGCTTCTCTTTTGGACTTGTGTTTATAATAAACAAATACTACCATAAGGAAACAAGGATAGTCTCACTTTTTCCTCTTGTGGCAGTATTGGAAGATAAGTTGGATGGAATTTCATTAAAGGAACTGTTAATGTCTTTTCTCTTGGATATCTATCTTACCGCAGAAGGCTCATTGTCAAGTGGGGCAGAACTTGAATGTAGTCGTTGGAATATGCATGGCAATGTCAGGGAAGGGACATGATTATGGTCGTGGAAATTGAAGATTTGGTTTTAAGAGTAACTCAAAGCTGACTGATAAAGAATTCTGTGATTAGACCAGACTTAATTAACACAAGAAGACAATTCGTGGAGGTTTCTCTTCATTTTCTGTAAAGATAACTTTCAACAGTTTATTGGATTATCCAGGCTAGCGTGAATCATGTTGGTACAACTTGCAATTTTTTTCCCAGAAAGAATTGTGCTGGAATGAAATCTCTGCCCAGAGAAGCATTATAAATGGAACAATGTGATCAATATTAGTTCAAACCCAATGACGAAGAAAACAATATAATATGAATATATCAGCTACAAGTGTGGAATTAATACGAGTACTTTGGTAGCTTGGTCATGTGATTACTTTATTGATCTCAGGCTGTTTCAGAGATATGTGATGGGGCGATTTTATTTTATAGTGTTCTGCAAAAGTTGCAACAATAAAGCAACTTGTTGAGTCGGTATCCAGGCCCTACCTTCTTAGAAAGGAAAACCAAATACCATAGACAAAGAAACCAAAGGGAACAAAACAACATTAAAGTTTTTGGGATCAATATTCATGTTCTATATTCTCTAGTTTGAAATCAAGGTATAACAGCATAAAAGGAAAACTTTAGTGTTTCCTCATTCCTAAACTCAAATAGTGAAACTTAATTCATAAGATGTTTGGATACTGTAAATTCAAAAGTATTTAAAATTCATGGAGTAAGCTTGTTAATCTTACATATATGTTTATTGTTATAAATAGGTTTTGAGTACAAAAGAAATTACAATACTTTATGTTTGAATTAATAGGAATTTGGTCCTGGAATTAGATATGGACCGAGTTCATTATTTAGACTACATCCAAGTAAATTTTTATCATAATTTCTTTAGAATTTTAAATATCTAACTAGTTATTTCAAATATAGATCATCTTCTTTTAATACTATCCAAACATATGAACTTGGTGTCTGATCTCGTTCCACTTTCTTGGCAAAGCGCTACGGCTTAATTGTTTGTCCAATAATAATATTTCTCAAGCGTTGTCTAACTATTTGGTGATACACATTCTCGTAGCTTTTGAAAAACGCAATCAGATTTAGGGGAAAAAACATTACAGACTTCATTTTTAATGATTTAAAACTAAAATCCATCTATATCCAAACCTCGTCTAGTAATGCAATGGCATGCAGATCATCCTTTGATGGCACTTAACAGGGTTCGGTTCTTGCCTGTAAGTGGTGCTCTTGCCAATAAACAAAAAGAGAGCTCTGCTATATTTTGTTATCCAATGCCGAGTCATGATCCTGAATATGATTGCTAAATAAAATATTCAGAATAAGGATTGGTTGAGCTTCTCTAAAGCTGAGAAACTGAACATGCCTGATTCATCCATTATATAACTGAAGAGAGAGAATAACTATGATTCACATATGCAATGCAACTATGCAAACTTGAATAAGTGTATTAGTTTGCTGAAATGATGGGGACAGTTTTTTGGTTTTTAAATTTGCAGCTCATAAGTAAACTACAGCAGGAACATTGTTATTCAGTATGAGTTTATTAAACTTGTTTACGTGTTATTAATTTCTTTTAACCGAAATTATTTGATTTCTTATCACTTCTTGCATTCCTACCTCGTGGAAGTTCTAGGTCTCTAGAGTATGGATCATAGGCATTGGACATTTTTTTATCAGTGAATGGATTAGGCCCTTAATTATTAGCGAGAAGGGGATCAATAATGGCACTCAATTACTGTGTCTTCTTTCCTCTTGCTTTTCGCTTTTTTCTCATGTTTGGTTCTTCTTTTTCCCCTTTTTCCCTCAATATTTCCAATCACCAAGTGTGAACAGAAAAACAGGTTTAAGAAAAGCTAATCGTAGCAGTACTAGCTCATAAGGACTCATAATAATTGACAATTTGAATTCATTGACAGAAAGGAGTGCAAAAACACAAAAGGCAAAAAGTGGACTAATATAATTGAAAGCTAGCTAGAGTTGCAGATTGGCACAATTTTTAATCATTTTATGGTTATTGGTTTGTCTTCCACTTTTTTAGTATATGAAATTCCATGCGCAGTGACTTTTCTTTACTTCTTTTTTTTTCTCTCGAGTGCTCTGTGAAAGAAATCAGCAGCGTTTAGATGCAGCCAATGTTGCAACCTTTCACGCCTTGACATCAGGATCTGTGGAAGGAAGAAAAAAAAATTGAAAAGAAACCGAAAGCACTCTAATTCATTCATATGTTTCTTTTGTCGTATATCGAAGTTATTGCCCTGAACGATGTGTCATAAAAAAACATACTACTAATATTCAATCAATTGGCTCATTGGAAATCGTCTAAACTGAATCCATCTACTTCCGAGACATTCATGAACATGAGCCATGGAACAAGAAACTAATAATGACATTAGAATTCACGTATGTCGGGAATTACATTGCATTACATATGATCAAATAGGGTGAACAACAAAGTCATATTTAACAGTGTATTAATTAAGACCAAGCAAAGCGATCGAAGCCGAAGAAGCGAGAATACTGAGGATATCACTGTGCATGCATGCATGGCTACTGGCTAGCACCTTCAATAAGCCTCCTGATCCCCCTATTTCCACAATAATATCACATCAGTATTTAGTAGTGTACATTTTTTAAAGTTTGAAAATGTATATAAATGCATGAACTCACTTTCTTGGGGCTGATGAAATCCACAAACTTCTTGGTCTTGCCACCGTTGTGTTTGGGGTCTCTGGCAGTCAGATATTTCCTGATATGTCCTCTCACAAACCTTTCATACAAGAATGCTGCTCCCTTGAACTGTGGCAGAACCAGCCATGCCACCAACACCAGCTTCACATCGTACCAAAATGGCATCCTTCATATTTTATTACCAAAAACATTTGTCTTAAGCCTCTAAAACCTCTGAATAATTTATACATCAACAGTTATGAGGAAAAAAAACACCAACCACTCTAGAAGTGGTTGCAGAACCATCTCAGCCAGAGTGAGGAAGGAGTACAGGATCCAGTAAGCAAGCCACTGCTCATCATCCAACTTAGACGCGCTCTCTATGGCTATCACCGATGCATACCTAAACCATAAATAAATAAATAACCCAACACACAAAAATGCATGCATTTATAGTAGTCGGAGACACTTACAAAGGGTACAATAATGTCACCACCGGCCTGCAAATCAACACAAACAGTCATTTCGGAGACAAAGAACAAAAACAACAAAATGAAAGCAGAAAGTGAAAATGGTAGATATATACCCAGCGAGAGAATGAAGCTGGATGATTAGGGTCCAGAACTTTCCCATATTGAAGAAGAAAAAAACGACGAATTAAAGAGTTAAGTGAAATGAGCGCTGCAAGTTTTGAAAGACAGAACGAGTTAGAAATCCGAGCGGGGACCTGTGGCTGTGGGGTGGTGGTGATTTATATCCAAGAATCGAGAGGAGGTCACGTGGCAACACATGAGGAGGTATAGGATTCTGCCCTTAACTTGTCGTTCATCCTCACCGTCTCTTCTTAACTACATATTTCATCCTCAAGGTTCTTTTTTTTTTTGTTTTTTTCCATACATCCTCAAGGTACTTTACCCACAGTACAAGCCGCGTGTTTACGCTTCCCAACAAAGTTTGGTGACACGTGTCGATCATGGAATACTCTCTGGTAACGAGCTCAACTTGGGCTTTCCCTTCTGTGTAACAAAAAAACAAAAACCTGTGGAAGCCCAAATGTTTTTGAAATGTTAGTTTCGGGGTTACCTTCTCTCTGTTGCTTCTTCGGTTTACCGCTCTCCTTTTCTCTTAGTGTGTATTTGGGATAGCGGTAGAAAAAATGACTTATTATGATTCTGATTTATTAAAAATAACTTAATAAAAAATTCAGTTTTTGTAAACGTTTGGAATAACTTATTTTTAGGAAATAAGCACTTATTACGTAAGTCGAGACAAAACTCCTCTTACATACTTATATCGTATATCGTAAATCACGAATTATAAACACTTATAATTCAAAAATAAGCTATCTCAAACGAGCATTTTGTAATGTGATTTATGTTTGGATGAGCGATTTATTTTTGGACAATAAGTACTTATAAATCGTGATTTACGGTATACGAGGTAAGTATGTGAGAAGAGTTTTATCTCGACTTACGTAATAAATAACTTAATAAAAAAGCTGTAGTGAGGAGCTTATTATGCTCGTTTGGAATAGCTTATTTTTTGGCAATAAATGTTTATAAATCGTGATTCACGGTATACGAGGTAAGTATGTGAGAGGAGTTTTATCTCGGCTTGCGTAATAAAGACTATTGTCCAAAAATAAGTGTTTCCAAACACAGCCTTAATAAGTAGTTTATTCTACCCGTGATGCAATTAAAATAAGCTGAACCAAACACTACAAAAACACAACACGTTTTTATTTGGGCTTATTGCCCAAAAACGAGCTTATTTCTGCCCAATAAGTTGAACCAAACACACCCATAAATGTTGTGTCGTTTCACCTAAAATAAATCACCAAAACAATGAACGAGTACGGATGGAAATAGGTCAAACCCTTAATAGTGGTTTATGGCCTAATCTACATAAAGCCTAACCTAATCTATTTAGCAAATAGGTTAGGCTCAGGCCTATTGCCAGGCCTTTTTAGATAAATAGGTCAGGCCTATTTTCATAAGACCTAGCCCACAAGCCTTTAGGCCTGACCTATTTAACTTTTTTAATTTATACTACAATATAAGAATATATAATGTCATCTAAATAATTGTAAAAATTATTTATAAATTTACCAACATAATCTTAATTCTAAGTTTCACATTTCATCATTATTACTCTCAACCCTTATTTTCACATCAATCATTAACCCCCATCTCTCTTCTCTCCAATCGCTCGAGATGACAATACGAACTCACTCTCTCCCCTTTGATTTGAGCAGTCCACTAAAGTACAATAATTTATATGATTTTATTTTAGTGTCAAATGAAATATTATAATCTTAGTAGGACGAGTTTGTCCCAATTTATGTGATAACAATAAAAGAGATAAAATCTAGTTTTACATGTTACTTGTTATACTTGGTCAATTTTAAAAAATATATTTCATTAGTAATACTTATACATGTTATATTTCATTACTTGTTATACATGTTACTTATTTTTAGGAAATAAGCACTTATTACATAAGTCGAGACAAAATTCCTCTCACATACGTATATCGTATATCGTAAATCACAAATTATAAACACTTATAATTCAAAAATAAGCTATCCCAAACGATCATTTTGTAATGTGATTTATGTTTGGATGAGCGATTTATTTTTAGACAATAAGTGCTTATAAATCGTGATTTACGGTATACGAGGTAAATATGTGAGAAGAGTTTTATCTCGACTTACATAATACGTGACTTAATAGAAAAGCTGTAGTGAGGAGCTTACTGTGCTTGTTTGGAATAGCTTATTTTTGGGCAATAAATGCTTATAAATCGTGATTCACGGTATACGAGGTAAGTATGTGAGAGGAGTTTTATTGTCCAAAAATAAGTGTTTCCAAGCACAGCCTTAATAAGTAGCTTATTATACTCGTGATGCAATTAAAATAAGCTGAATCAAACACTACAAAAATGCAACACGTTTTTATTTGGGCTTATCGCCCAAAAATGGGCTTATTTCTGCCCAATAAGCTGAACCAAACACACCAAATATTGTGTCGTTTCACCTAAAATAAATCACCAAAACAATGAACGAGTACGGATGGAAATAGGTCAAACCCTTAATAGTGGTTTATGGCATAATCTACATAAAGCCTAACTTAATCTATTTAGTAAATAGGTTAGGCTCAGGCCTATTGCCAGGCCTATTTAGATAAACAAGTCAGGCCTATTTTCATAAGGCCTAGCCTACAAGCCTTTAGGCCTGACCTATTTAACTTTTTTAATTTATACTATAATATAAGAATATATAATGTCATCTAAATAATTGTAAAAATTATTTATAAATTTACCAACATAACCTTAATTATAAGTTTCACATTTCATCATTATTACTCTCAACCCTTATTTTCACATCAATCATTAACCCCCATCTCTCTTCTCTCTAATCACTCGAGATGACAATACTAACTCACTCTCTCCCCTTTGATTTGAGCAGTCAACTAAAGCATAATAATTTATATGATTTTATTTTAGTGTCAAGTGAAATATTATAATCTTAGTAGAAAGAGTTTGTCCCAATTTACGTGATAACAGTAAAAAAGATAAAATATAGTTTTACATGTTATTTGTTATGCTTGGTCAATTTTAAAAAATATATTTCATTAGTCAGCGGACATTAGTTTTTCTTATTCCTATTTACTCAAACAATCGTTGTCACTAGATATTCTTTTCTTTTCCTTACTAAGCCTTTATATTACAACGAGAATGAATGTTAAGCTTTTAAAACATAATGTAATATTTTAAATAAGTCTGAAAGCGGTTATATATGAATTTAGATGCATAGGTTTTAAAGGTTATTTAAAGACCTATTTTTAAGTAGGCTTTTAAATAAGTTTCAGGCCTTTTGAAGACCCACGCTCAGGCTTTAAATTTCTGTTGCAGACCCAGACCTATTTAGGTAAAGTCTAGCCTAGACTATTTCCACTCCTATGGACCAGTACTCGATCTAATTTATAATAATTGAACTTTAATTAATTTATGAAAAATTAGAAGTAACAGTTAACTTAATTATAAATATGTCCTAAATTAAAAAAATTCACTTTTACTCTTATTAAAAAATGTGTTTAAAAATTTAGAATAGGCAAATTGGAAATCAACATTAATTACAGGCAAAACTGAAAAATGAGCATTAATTATCATATATGTGAATTATATTTTAAACCAATTCTACTAAAAAAGTTGTATATTGTGGACTGGAGGGGCTATATTAAAATTCCATAACAAATTAATACTTAATTGTGGTTTATCTTGTTTCTCCCTCCTTTAAAACTTTGTTTAATATAGTGAGGTTGACATTTTTTTTTCAATTTAAGATAGATTTAATAAGTTAACTATCCTTCCTTAATTTTAGTGAAGTAGTTGAAACTGACTTATATTGTGAACTCGGATATTTTTTTTTTATATTTTCATCTGGTATCCTGTTCAGGGTTCGTGACTATCCGTCCCAATACAGGTGATTCCTCTAGGACTCAAACTTGAGACCTAGAGGGATCTAGCGTGAGACCTTACACCGCTAAACCAACTCTATATTAGCGTGAACCCGGATATTTATTTATATTTGAAATTATAAATAATTTTTAAATAATAAAACATAAAAAATTTATAATTTAAACTTCTTAAATTTAGCCGAAAATATTAAATTATTATTGAATTTTTTTTTTTTTAATAAATTTCACAGTCCTATTTTGAAGGAGAGGAATTCTCATCAATTATTTTGGTGCTTTATTTTAGCCAAAATGACGATGTTTATGAGAAAAGGAGGGCGGCAGGCAGAGGGAGTCGCGGAGAGAAGCCAAAAACTCCGTTTGTTTCATGGGTAAAACTAAGATCTGATAGCAAAACATTCTTTTTTGGAGTAATGTAAAGTTTTGATATAGATAACCTAAACAAAACAGTACCCTTGTCAACTCTTACTTTTCTTCCACTTCTGAACCACCTTCCATATATTGTTTTAAAAAGAGTTAGAGGTTCCATTTTTATAGCTGAATCACGCTACACCATATATAATAGAAGTGTTACGCATATAAATAAGGAACTTACTTGAAAAGGAGCCAATACAAATAAACACCCACCCTAATAAAATCCTCTTCTATTTTTGCATGCAAGCTATATAACAATGGAGGCTTATCCTTCTTTCCCTCACCCCCACACGATGCCCTCTCCTCAGATACTGCATCTATTTCACCAATATATTAGGAACGTTCACAAAGCTTCCTTTTCCTTCTTTATTCTTTGACTTGATGATTCTTCTCAATCCTAATCTCAACGAGTAGTTACACCTATATTTTATTAGTCCTCGAAAAAAAATCATTTGCCCCACTCTTCACAAGATACACGCATGACCTACGTTTTATATGGACATCACTTTCAAATAATTTCCCCCCACGCAGTTGAGTTGTTGATCTTCTGGTTTTCTCAATTCCCTTTTGGTTGTCTCGCTCATCAATATACTAATTAGCGAGCAATATAATGGCAGCCACGGCCAGCACAAGGTTATTAACTTTTCCCGGAAAACCGATCGGCGGGAAATTAGAGAAGCAAAATGGAGATATGTTACATATGGGTTCTTGTTTTTGTGATAAACGAAGACTGTCATTGACAAGCGCGAGTGCTAAAAGTGATGTCGGGATAACCGTCAACGGCAAAAAGGTGAACGGAAAACATATCGCCGGGGAGGCTATTACAGCCGGAAATTTGGCAAATGAAAACGCAGCACTTGTTACGAGCTTGCATGGAAGATTTGTGGAGAGCAAGTTCGTTTACAGGCAGATCTTCGTGATCAGGTCGTATGAAATAGGACCGGACCAAACTGCCACTATGGAGACACTCATGAATTTCCTTCAGGTTAACTATTTAATTAATGATAAAATTTGAAATATCATGAGTTTTTTTAATATGAGCTGGTATTGAAATTATATGTGAACATTTAGGATACAGCTCTAAATCATGTTACTTGCTCTGGGATTGGAGGAAAAGGATTCGGAGCCACGAGGGAGATGAGTATCCGGAAACTCATATGGGTTGTTACCCGGATTCAAGTTCAAGTGCAGAGATATAGTAGCTGGTAAAATTATTATTGATACTAAATATAAGACTCAGTCGATTTTTTTATAAAGATTAAGAAAGTTAATTAAATTATTTTAATGTATTTATATTTATTATTTTTTCTCTAAATTAATTTGTTTAACTTATAAACTGATATATAATTTAATCATACATAACATATGATATGATTATGTAACTTATTTAGATTCCTTAATCTCTCTAAAAAAAACCAATTAGGTCTTATATTCAGGATCGGAATAGTACGAGGCTATTAATCTTGACAATTTCTGAAAAGTGATTGATGAATTAATGTGGCAGGGGAGATGTGATTGAGGTTGATACATGGGTTGATGCAGCCGGCAAGAATGGAATGCGCAGAGATTGGATCATAAGAGATCACTACACCAAAGAGATCATAACCAAAGCAACAAGGTACAATTAATAATATTTCATTATTTCATGGACAAGAACCAGGAAAATTGCAAATTGCATGGTACTTAATGTAATATGCTTGGTACGTATGGTGTAGCACATGGGTGAACATGAATAGAGAAACAAGAAAATTGTGTAAGATGCCTGAAGAAGTGAGAAAAGAGGTTTTTCCCTTCTTCCTCAACAGAAGGTCCATTTCCACTGAACAAACTGACTGTGAAAAGATTGACAAGCTCACCGATGATACCGCCGAGAGGATCCGATCCGGCTTAGCTGTGAGTTAATTAAATTTAATTACTAACTTGGTTGTGAATCTGATGTCGTATGTTGTTCAAATTCAAATTATTGTACTCAGTGTTGCTTTTTCATTATAATTAGCCAAGGTGGAACGACATGGATGCTAACCAGCATGTGAACAATGTGAGATACATTGGATGGATCTTAGAGGTATAGTGATCGGATTATAAGATACTATCTCTGGTGCTTAAATATAAGATCTTATTTGTAGTATAATTTCAACGAGATTTTATATGAAGCACAGAACAAAATATTGATTTTTTTTCAAGAACAAAAATGGTTATTACGAAACTAATAATGATGCGTGGTGAAATGTGTGTGTAGAGTGTGCCGATCAAAGCGTTGGAAGAATATAACATGACGAGCTTAACATTGGAGTACAGGCGAGAGTGTAGGCAATCGAATCTGTTGGATTCGTTGACGAGTCCGACGGAGAGGGTGATCGGCGACTCCGATAATAACTCCATCTACAGAAAACCAGACCTTCAATATACCCACATGCTTCGTCTTCAAGGTGATCAAAAAGAGGTTGTTCGAGCCAGAACTGAATGGAATCTGAAGCCCCTGATTTTTGATTCCACGCCCGAATTAAACCTTTAATCTCTTGTCATTCCATACTGTTCATGCTTCCTAGTTTCGATGTCCTTCCTTCCTTCTTATTCTTTGTTTTAATCTTGTGTTGAAAATTTATAGTGCTTGTACCGTTGACGTTGACAAGAGCCGATGCCTGATGAGTGTTGTTTATATTAGCAATAAAATGATGATATTTTTATGGATGTTATTTGTAAATAATATATATCATGTTGAGATATATATGAAACTGATAATAAAGAAGTAGACATGTGTTTCTATCTTGAGCAGTGTAATTAATTGAGAATGGCCAGTGTAATTAATTGGGAAAATGGCGTGTAGTTGAAGAAATAATGGAGGATTCATGCATGGGTGTTTGGAGGTGGTTGGGGTTGATGAACTAAAATCACTAATGTTTTCAACCACCAGTATATATATTATATGTTGAGTAATACATAAGAACCTCACTTTCCTATAACACATCGAAGCCTCTTGGATCCTAAATGCAGACGGCAGCTCCTATATTATATATTATCATGCAACTCAGTGGATCTTTCAATTCCTCATAGTGCTATATAAATCCTATCGGCGATATCACTTGCAAATAACATAATTGATTCTGGTCGTGGTCGAAAACAATGTCTTTAATGATTACAATGTATTAGAACTTGAGATTTGGGAAAGATGATATATATAAGCTTTTGTATGTGCTTATTTTTAAGTAATGTTAAAATTTCATATTTATTTTTTATATTTATATAATTATATATATGTATAATATTATTTTTATTTAATTATTATGATATAGGTCCGACCATACGACCCATGACCCGGTAGCCTATCCGATTCGATGTCCAGTCCGACTTTTAAAACATTGTAAGCAACACAAACAAAAGCATTAATAGAACATCAAGTATCAACATTAACATACTTCCAAATGCACCAATTCTAGAGGAGCACATTACCAGCCTCATACCCATTGATTCTGACCTCAAACTCAATGCTAGAGTAGCACATTATCAGTAAACCACATAATAAAACATTCCCTGGCTTTCAACGTTACTCATAAAAAAACATTTATACCCCTCAAAACAACAACACTGATTCAGCCATCACAGAGCAGCGACACACAGACAAAGAAAAAATTTAAACCCGACAACCACTTTCCTTAACCAATGTATTTCCCTAAGTAAATTCCAAGAATCAATGCTTTGCCCCAATCCCAAACTAGTGGCAACCCAATAGATTAAGGGTGCCATTTCACAAAAAAAAAAACACATGAAAGGTGTGCGGATGACTAACCCCGTACGGCTTCAGTCAGAGGAGCAATGGAGGGGCGTTGGGTGTTGGTGGGAGTGACACGGCTTGCGGATTTGGAGGGACGCCGGATTCTTTGTCGTTGCAAGACCGGCCGACGCTGGCGATGCCCAGGAACAGCGGGTGCTTGGCCAGCGGACTGCGATGCACGCTTGGGGACAGAAGGAGTCACCGACACCGAGTCTAACAGCAGCCTCGGGGAGTTGAATAGCAGCAACGCAAGACGTAGAACCAGAGCACCACGGACCGAGAAGCAAAGCGTGCAAGTAGCGACCAAATTCAAACCCTCAATCATTTTCTTTCAAAAATAAAGGCTCCAATTTTTAAATTCCTCAGGGGTTGTTTTTGTAATTGCTCATAGAGAATTTATGTCAGAAAAGTCCCTAGATACTTTTCTGACCTTTGACTTTTCAAAGGGAATTTTTTGAGATTTTTTGTGAACTTTGGGACCTAGCTGTCATTTTCCCTATAAAAAAAACCCCATGTCAGACAAGGGGAGGATTATAGGATAATGAAATGTTTCAAAATTACTTCATTGCCCCTCCTTTTCCTCTCTCATCCTTCAGAGACTTTCTTTGTGATCGCCATTTGCACCATCTCTCTAATCTTCTTCTTTACCAATAGTAGCGTTAATGGAATATCCAATGCCAAGAGCTGTCATCACTTCAAGTTTCATGGCTGCCACCGGTGGCCTTCGATTCTGGTCGCATCAACTAAGAACAACAAAGCAAAGAAGGATCATCCATAATCTATGTCATTGGCCGGAGATTGGTTCGACATAGTGATCAAGGCAAAAGCTACTGTGGATGCGGTTCCTAGTGGGATTCATGTTTAAGGTTCTGGTTATTGGCTTTACCTTGACAAATCAAAAGCTGCGAGAGAGATGGAGTATCTCAGTCACTTCAAGCATCCCAATCTTGTATAGCTAGAGATCCGGGCATTGCAATATATGAATACATGTAAAATGGGAACCTGCAAAACTTGCTTCATATATGGTGTCGCCACCCAGATTACTCATATTCCTAATTCCAAATGCCAATCCCCTTATCTTTCTTTCTTAGCATTTTTCTTACCTGCAAAACTTGCTTTTCTTTAGAGGTATAGTAATCGGATTATAAGATATTATAAAATACTTCCTTCGATCCTTAACATGATGCTCCTTATGCTCCTTTTTATAAACAACAACAGCAGCAACAAAACCTTTATCCCATTAGATAGGGTCAGCTATATGGATCGCACGACGTCATTGTGTTCTGTCGAAAATCATATCTTTAGATATATTATTAATCAAAATGTCTCTCTCTATGACCTCATTGAGCGTTTGTTTCGGCTTTCCGCGATCTCGTTTTTCAGGATTCCATACTACTTGATCAACCCTCCTCATCGGTGCATTCAATAGCCTTCATTGAGCATGTCCAAACCACCTCAAACGACTTTCTACCATTTTTCTTTCAATAGAGGTCACTTCAACTCGTTCACATATATGATTATTACGAATCTTATCTTTTCCCCTTTTATAAACAACTTTCTTTTTTTTGTTTTGATCCTTTTTATAAACAACTTTATCCTTGCATTGTGTCTCAAAATTTAAAATATATATTTTTTCCTTTTCTACTCTTATTAAATACATATCTTTATATTAATTACCCCCACTCATTAGTAATTCTCTTTTATTTACTCATTTATTACACATTTTCTCTCATATTTTATAATCAAATGCTCTCATTTTGTTACTCATTCTTTCTCCTATACTCTTTTCATAAATAGGGGCATATTTAAAAGAAACATAACATTTTTCACACATTTATTATTTTTAACTGATCTTAACTACCAGTTCGTTTTACGCAATAAAGATAAAAGTTGCTTATAAAAATGATCAGAAGGAATATCTTGTAGTGTGATTTTAAATCTCAGTATCTTGTAGTTTAATTTTAAATGAGATTTTATATCAAGGAAAGGAGGTAGTATTGATTTTTTTAAGAACAAAAAAAGGTTATGAAACTAATAATGATGCGTGGGGACATTTGCGTGTAGAGTGTGCCGATCAATGCGTTGGAAGAATGTAACATGACGAGCTTGACATTAGAGTACAAGCGAGACTAGGCAATCGAATCTGTTGGAGTCGTTGACGAGTCTGATGGAGAGGATGACTAGCGACTCCGATAATAACTCTATCAACAAAAAGCCAGACCTTCAATACACTCACCTGCTTCGTCTTCAAGGTGATAAAAAAGAGGTTGTCCGAACTAGGACTGAACGGAATCTGAAGCCCCTGATTTTTTATTCCATATGCCCGAAACAAACCTTTAAGCTCATGTGTCATTTCTAGCTTCCTGGTTTCAATGTCCTTCTTCTTGTTTTTTGATTTACTTTTGTGTTGAAAATTTATAGTGCTTGTACCATTGAGAAGAGACGATGCCTGGTGAGTGTTGTTTAGAAATAAACTGATGATAGTTTTATGGATGTTATTTGTAAATTATATATATATATTATGTTGAGAAATATATGAAACTGATAATAAAGAAGTAGACTTGTGTTTCTTGAGCAGTGTAGTTGAAGAAATGGAAGATTCATGCATGGGTGTTTGGAGGAGAGGTTGACGTTGATGAACTAAAATTACTGATGTTTTTGCGGCAAAGTTACTAGAGCTGTGGAGGTTTTTGTTAAAGGCATTAGAGTGTCGAGTGAAATTGGCGTTAGGTGGAGTAGGAACCAACCCAATATTTCCTTTTTTTTAGGAAAAAGAAATAGATAACATATTTCCAAGACTTCCTTAGAACCATACGGGTTAAAATTAAGGCCTTGGGTTCCTACAAGACCCAACATTATAAGTAAGTTTGGTAAATAAATTATAAACTCACTAAAAAAAATTCGACTTTCTTTGCCACCGCTGAAAGTTTAAAAGTCGTCGTTGAAAGGTTTTCAACGGCGACAAATACGATTGTCGCCAATATTGTTGGAGGTGACATTTCTTAATTGCCACTGAAAGTAGACAATCAGCGTCGCCACTAAATTTAATTGTAATATAATTATATTATCTCAAATAGTTAATTGTATTGTACATACTCCTCTCAATTGTATTATCCCTTTCTCCCTCCTACACACTCGATCTCTCACTTCCCCTCTCTCTATCTTACAAACTATCCCTTCTCCTGTGCCTGCACTCCCTTCCTCGCACATACATTGGATCTTTAATTCTCCATCTCTCTTACACACACATATATATACCAATACAAATATAATTATCATCTCTCTCAAATACACACCATATATATACCACTCTCTTCCCCCCCCCCCCTCCCTTCCTCTCACTCTCTCATACACAACACATACACTATCTCTCAAACTCTCTTTACCTCAAAATAATTTGAGGAATTACTTTATTTTTTGATAAGACATTACATCAATAAACATATTTATTGTATAAATATCATAAATTATTAAAAAAAAATTGAAACAATTGCAAATAACACTTTTGGTGGCGACATATTAGATTCGCCGCAGAAAAGCAATACTTTCAGCGGCAACAACATATGTCGCGGCTGAAAGTATGACTTTCAGCGGCGACATTAAAAGTTGCCGCCAATTTGGTCGCTGAAAGCCCTTTTTTTGTAGTGACTATGGGTCAAGTTCCCCCCATAAATTGATTATCCACTTTTTTTTTTATAATTCTGTAGTTAAAAAAAATTCACTAATCTCTGGTCTTGAGCTATAAATGACCCACTTTAAAAAAGCCATTTATAATATAACTATAATATAATTATATTTTGGGAAAATGTATTTTTTAAAATTTATTTATAGTATTTAATTATAATTATGACATGTTATATTTCAAATTTATTTATTTCATAATTAGATTTCAAAACTTTATGTTAATTATGGCTTCTGGTGCTTACTAAATTGATTTCATAATTATTATTGTTATAGCATCTTAATTACGATATCAGTTGAATATACAACTGATATCGTATTATCCGTCAGTTACACTTAAAACAAAAATAAATTTATGTCACATGAATTATCATTTTTGTTCTTCAAGTAACTAATGCCATATTGCGTATTAATATTTCTGTTCTTCAAGTAACTAATGCCATATTATACATTACGGCGTCAGTTACATGTAAGACGAAAGTGAAATTCTGTCACATGAATTATTGCTCCTGTTCTTTAAATAAATGATGCAAAATCATGTAGTTAAATTTGTGTTTTGCACTAATCCCAGGATATTATATGTTGAGTTATATATAAGAACCTCACTTTCCTACAACAAATCGAAGCCTCTTGGGTCCTAAACAGCCCAATCACATTTTTAAATCCCATTTATCGATCTTAAGTGATTCTGATGATAATTCTAAATAAAAGAATGGATATGAAATGAAGACACGCGTGAGGAAAAAAACGATGAGAAAATTTCATTTTGCTCAATAGATGGGGTTTTATTTCAGTCAACCCAAAAAAAATCTGAAACTTCAATGTAACCCTTTAAGGTTAACTAAAATTAAGTTTTGTGGATAAAAAGATAGTTATGTCCTTCCTTTTTTTTTTTTTTTTAAAAGAGCATTTTACAAAATAAATAAGGGTATTTACAAGATAAATAAAGGGATTCAAAAGAAACTATGGAGTTAACAAGAACATTTTGATTATTTATAAGATAAATAATGTAATTCTAAAGAACCCATGGAATTAACAATATTTTAGTAATTTACAAGACAAATAAGATCATTTATAAAATAAATAAGGCAATTCACAAGACAGATAAAATAAGGGTATCATTATCTTTTCACATACAAAACTTAATCTCATTTTGACTCAAAAGGTGTAGTGAAGTTTTGATTATTTATTTATTTATTCATTCATTTATTATTGACTGAAATAAAGCCCCATCTAGGGGGCTAGCTGAAAACTTCCTTAAAAATGGAAGGAATATTTTACTTATTTGTGAGTGTTTTTTTTTTATTTCCATCCTTACGGATCATTTGATGTCCGGCGTTTTTTCTGGTTTCTAGCTTTTTTGGCATAAGTCACTGAACAACTGACTAATCCAAAGTTTCAAATGGAAATGCTATCCGACCCACACATTTGATGTGAGGACTCCCCTCCCAGAAAAAATTCTCTCCACCCTCCCCCTAAGGATCGAACCCTGTAAGGGATGAGTGGGGCTCAGACGCCCATCCCATTTGAACCAACTTCCGCTGGTTATTTGTGTGTGGTTTTAGTAAGGATGCTTACCGTTATTTTCATTGAAAAGGTTCAAGTATGGTAATAGTGAGAAGCATTGAAGATTCTGGGGAATGAGCCAACTTTGCCTGGTCAAACTGAGTTCTCAATTTTCTACGCTGCCACTCATTTCTTTTGGGGCACATGAGCTCTCAATGAATAATGACCTTATTAATTATAAATATAATTTAATGAATGTGAAAAATATTATATTATCATCCGCCCAAAATGTGATTAGACATTTGAGCCTGAAAGTGTAATGATTGAGAGTCGTCAAAATGTTCACAACCATCTGACTATTTAGTCAGAATAGCACAGAAGGCGAACACTGAACTGAATCTTCTATAAGTGCCACCATCTTGATGTTCGGATCAAATATTAATCGATTTAAACTAAAATTGATTGATGTAATATCATTTTTTGGTTTGTAGTGTCAATTTGACATAACTCAAGAGCTAGCTCTTATCCCACTAATTCAAAAAACAAAAAATGTTCACAACCATTCCTTTCTCCTTTCTCATCATTTTCATCTAATAACCCTGCATGATTAATTACTTTCTCCTATTATTCATTCAGCCTTTTCCTACTTTGTTCCCCTTTTCGTAAGGTCGTGCCTTCGTTTTTGAGGTGCATTTCACGCAATGTCCACAGGCCCCATGTGATCAAGTACTCATATTTAACACGTCTGGTCCTTTATACAAGTTATTTAGTACTTTGGAGATGCCTAAAATCTTAATACAGTTTTTCTATTTCTACCTCTAACAATTAATTAATTAACCTTGAAATGGGCGGCACATAGGACGGCGTCGCAGTGTGCAACCAATAATGGTTGGAGTTGAAATATAAGGCATGTTTGAGAAGTATATTTATTTAAGTTAAAATAAAATCTCTTTCACATACTTATTTCGTATATCATAAATTTTTTTTTTTTTTTTTTTGCCGTTAATCCAAACGAACATGTAATCTTTGGATGGGGGTCACCCACGTGATTGCCACACTTCCCTCCACCGACCCATCTTGTTCAACTTTGCACATTCGATATTCACTAAGCTAAATAATTAACGAGAGCCTGATCTCAAAATTCACACCCCAGTTTAAAATAATCTTATTATTTATCATTCATTAATTAGTAATAGTATGGCCTTTTGTTTTAATTAAACGTTACGTGATGCGCATGGATCAACAATACTACATTATAGACGTGTGTTCTTCAATTTGCATATCAACGTAACGTCACGCACGGATACAACCCAATGGCAGCATTTCCGTCCCTAACAGGAAAAGCTTCTTCATCGTCAACCAAAGATCGTTTCGTCGCAAGCTGGGGATGTACAACTTTTTGTGCGTTTGGGTGTTGTGTTTAGCTAGGATTTGGGCCCAGGCCTGTAGTTGTCTGTACAGGTAAAAAAATTACTTTTTTAAAAAATATTTTTGTCATAATTATAAATGTCAAAGTTTTTTAGGTAACAAGAGAATCATTTTACCTAAATTATTCACATCTTCTGGTATTTTAATTCGTATTTGACTAACCTTTCCTGAAAAAAGAAACAAAACGACAGATTTATTTCATAGCATGTAAATGCGTGATGAAATGGAAGGGCAGGGATAAGGTGGGGGAATGGAATATTGAATATTCTAGACCTTGAGCGTCACTCATCTCCGATCCGGCGGCTAGCCCAGCTTTGCATCGCGGCTGGCCCCCAATTTATGATGAACCATTTTTAATGAGTACGGATAACTTCTTATCATTGCAGTTTAGATTTAATTTAAATGGTTTAGATTGAATTTTGGGAAAATTCTAAAAAATACACTCAAAATATAAAAAGGATAAATCAGTACATCGAAATTCAGAAAAGACAAATCAGGTGGGTGTCAGAAAAAGGAGGAATCTGTCCTTTTAAAATTTACGAAAATCCTCTTCAGCACTTCATGCACACTTCAGAATAACAACATGATCATCATAATTAACACATTCGGATTCGGTATTAACAACTGTAATTCTTCTTTTACAATTAACAAATTTCAGGACCAATAACAACACATATCTCGCCATTAACAACTCCGGATTCGATATTAACAACTCCAATTTCTTCTTTCAACACTTAACAAGTTTCAGGGCCAATAACAACACTCACCTCGCCATTAACAACTCATGATTCGCCATTAACAACTCCTATGTTATTATTGCGACTGAGGGCTGAAGGGCATTTTCGTAATTTGGCCGAAATTTTAAAAGGACAGATTCCTCCTTTTTCTGACACCCACCTGATTCGTCTTTTTTGAATTTTGATATACTGATTTGTCCTTTTTATATTTTGAGTGTAGTTTTTTAGAATTTTCCCTTGAATTTTTTTACTCTTACTTTTTTCAAAAAAAAAATCTATTTTAACGTGCACAAAATTTAAAATAAAAGTAATATCTTAACTATAGATTTTTCAAAAAAAAAAATTCAATTAAGAAATCATTAGATGAAAATTTTAAATATAAACCGTTTATTTAAACTATATAAATCCCTGAATAGTTCTCAGCACTAATAATTACGATAAGTGCTGAAACAGGTCTCCTTTATGATGGGTCCCCACATCCATCGCCATCTTCATTCCTTTGGCCCTCAACACCTCATTCAGCCTTAGCTATTCACCCTGTCATGGCTGCTACAATATTTTTGGCGTCAGTCAGCTAGGTATTTCATGAAAGGACGTTTCAATGTTATGCTAATATCCTGCCCATAATTCAGAAAGAGTGATAGAGAAACGTAGAGAGATAGTGAAAAAGACGTATCAGAAATGGAGGAGGGGTGGATCAGTGGTACGGGGTTTTGTAGTTATGCGTATGTATGTATAGACGTAGAGCCTTTTAATTATGATATCACCTGCTCCATCGTGGTCACCATATATTAAGCATGTTTGTTTGAGCTTATAAAAATTTATAAGTTGTTTTTTACGTAAATCCAGACACAACTCCTCTCACATACTTACTTCGTATACCGTAAATCACTATTAAAAAATAACTTATAAGTAATCGAATCGCTCAACCAAACATACCCATTGTCTGGATTCTCAACATCACTATCCTTTCTTCACCTTCATTCTAATATGTTTTCCTCACGTACATTTGACCAGATAGATCACCAGCCAAAAGTAATTCAATTCATTTATTATATATATATATATATATATTAACAAAGCTTCTCATCCAATAGTGACGAAGAGCATATTCCGTCTTTGTATAAAGCTTTACAAATAGAAAGGGTGCAATTCATCTTTTGATCCAATTGCTCCCTTCAGGCGCCTCAAACTTTTCAAATGACAATTCCCCTCTTAATTATTAATTAAATTAGTTGTAAACTAATTAAATAAAAAACACCGCTTGCATGTGTTGATGGCAAACAGATGAAAACAAAAAACAAAGCTCATTGCTAATCTGGAAGGAATGAGTGAGCATGTGAGGGTGGAATCTTTAGTCCCCTAACCAAACTGGCGAAAGAATTTGAAGCCATTGTTAATAATATTAATAAAGGCAGACATTATAGTAGGGTAATAATGTAGTCCATATATAGTACTACGTACATGGGTTGCATGACTAAGTGGGTGTTTGACATTACTTATTTTTGTAAAACAAGTGCTTATTACATAAGTCGATACAAAACTCCTCTCACATACTTACCTCGTATACCGTGAATCACGAATTATAAACATTTATTGTTTAAAAATAAATTATCCCAAACGAGCACTAACTAGTAATGTGTTAAGCAGGTGTGGTGTTTAGGGCATATATTAGCACAACTCTCCAAAAGCCACTTTACACGACACACACCAATACTAACAAAGCGTCCCCATGTGCTAAAATCCCTCCCTCCTCACTGTATCACACTCCCTATTGTTTCTATGATTATTATTTGATGTTATAGCATGTTTGGATTAATTTATTTTTCAAAAATAAGTATTTATTATATAAGTTGGGATAAAACTTTTCTTACATACTTATCTTTTATATCATAAATCACAATTTATAAATACTTATTATCTAAAAATAAACTACCTGAAACGAGCAATTATTCACTCACTCGCCAGCTAGCCCCACTACTCTCACTTTAAATTCCCAGCAACTTTGTCAGAGTGCCCCCTGGCTCTTTTAATTTTCGAGTCTTTTCCTGTTTTTGAACAAAGTTTATCATTAAAATTGATGAAACTCAACTTTGAGATTTTTCTCTTTAGGTGGTGATCTTTGTGTGATGATAAAAAGTCAGAAAGCAATGTGGCCCAAGCTTTCAAAACTAGGGCAAAATTAAACAGACGAGTAAGATTCCCATACACAAGAGGCTAAAACAAAAGGCATGTAATGTAGGACCCAGACTGACACATTCACATATATAAATATTACATGCTATTTGCCAATTGCGACTAGACCTATGTGGTTTGGCCTATGCGTACGGTAAGCGAAAATGGGGCCTGTTGGTGGTGGGTAAGATTTGTTAAATGTTAGGGGTAGCTTATAATAACATGAACGTCTTGGGAAGAATGAAGATGCTTTTGAGTTCTGAGATTTCCCAAAATCACAGTCAATTGAATTCGGCCCTCCTCTTCTTATTGCTTTTCAGCGGCTCATTGCGGAGTGATTTCCCAACCTGGGAAATAGAGAACCCACCCTCTGAGTCTCTGTTTCTGAATATTAAGGTAAGGTGTGGTCTCCCATGAAAGGGGTCAGTTCCGAGAATATTAGGTGAAAATCACGACCAAAATTTATGGGGGAGAGAAAAGGCCTTTGTATTTACAGTACGTACGATCCTATATGTCCGAGACCGAGACAAACAGAGGAAGATGGACACAGTCGTAGGCAATCCAAATACTATCCCCAGAAATAATCACCTAGATGGTAGTTTTCACAAGTAAATCGTATGTATTTCAAATTTTCTTCTAACGCCGCAAATCGTTCTTGACCTTATCATCCTTCTTCCACAAAACTATATCACTCTGGTCTCTATTATAAATCTTTTTTATCTAAATCCCACATACTAAGAAAAAGTAGTTAACCCAATGATTATAAGGTAAATTTTCAACTATACCATCATTTATGAATGTGTACTTTTCAACTTTTTCTTCTTTATCTCCCTTTAAATTATTTCTTTATGGGTACAATAAATAGGGACAAAATTGTCATAACCTCATTTATGTATTGAAAATGGACTTATAAATATGACCAAATTTTTTGATAAAAAAAAGACTTATAATAGAAACTAGAATGGTACGCGTTTGGTTATTTATATATTTTCATTTTATGAAAGAGTTAAAAACAGAAAGTACATGTCATACAAAAACTCTACAACGGCAATAGTACAGGGGCCACGTGTATTAGTGGGTTGCAGGACAGATAGGGCAGTGGGGTGAAAATCAGTAATCAGTAATCAGTATCACCCTCCGATTTTCCCGTAATCCCCATATTACCCCTCTCATTTCTCACTTTTTACATAACAGAGCAAGCATTTGGATTCTCATCACTGAAGATCTGCGGTGCCGGTGGGTACGGGTACATCTCCATAGCATACCTCTGAGGGTAATAGTGATATTCGTTCTTCTTCAACTCCACCAACTTGCTTTCCTCACTTTCTGTACCTTCTTTTCCTTGGCTCTCTCCTTCTTCTCCGTTCTTCTTCTCTTTCCCTCCTTCCTCTGTTTTCTCCTTCTTTTCCTCCGGCTCTTGCTTCACCATCACCACCTGTTTCCCTGTTCGCTTGTGCACGTAATCTACTAACTTGGCTGCTTCAAACACCCCCTTCACGCTCACCTCCGATTTCTTCAGGTCCGGTTCTGCTGATTCCACTCCTGCAAACAATCATGGAGTTTTTTTTTTATTAATATATAGTATAGACTTGATTGATGCATTATTTAATTAGATTGAACATGACCCAGAGTTGGCCTCAACTGGACCACTTTCTCTGAAATCTCCTGATTACAATCTACACCTACAATATATTATATAATATGGAATTCCACAAAACCGTTACTCGATTAGAATAAGAAGCAGAAAAGGAAAAAAGATGGCGACTTTTTACACACCCTTCATTCTCTGGATACGTTTCTTTATTTCCTGCGCGCAAGCCTCGCAATGCATGTGAACTCTCAGAACGACTGTGACAGTCTGAGGCTGCTTGACATGAAGAAGAATAATTTCAGTATTAAGAAGCTAGGAAAATGCAGGGGATCAGGAAAAATTGGAGTGAAATGTTAACAAGTAAAAACCTCTTCTTTCTTGTCCTCAGGCATGGGCTTCTCTTTCTCTTCTGGTTTTTTCTCCTCCTCTGCCGGCGGTTTTGGGATCGGAGAAAGAAGCTCGACCTGTCTGTGACTCTTCCTGCTCTGCACTCTCTCTAAAACCTTAAGCGGATCTGCCTTCTCTCCTTTCACAACCACTTTATGAGTCTTGCAATCTGTGATAACATCTTCCACCCCTGAACCAAATCACCCACAAACACACTCGCATTACTTGAATCAATACAAGCAAAAAAAAAAAAAAGGTACAGAACAAATCTACCTAATAACTCGATCAGAATATCTCACCTGGAAATCCTTTAAGAGAGCGACGAACTTTGCGAGCACAACCTTCGCAATGCATGTAAACTTTGAGAACAATATCAGGCGGAGGCGGCGGAGTTTGTTCTTTAGATTCCTTGCCGTCGCCGGAATCTTTGGAGTCTTCGGGTTTTTTGTCGTCCTTGTTGTCGTCGGCGGGTTTAGCTTCCTCTTTGGCGGGTTTCTTCCCCTCCTCCGGCTTCTTCTCCTCCATTTTCGCTTCCTCTGGTTTCTTCTCCTCCTGAATACAAATCCAAAACAAAAAATAATAAAAAGAAAGTCAAGAAGAAGAAGGAATAGAAGAAAGATAGGAACAAGAAAGAAGAGAAGGGAAGATAGATAAAGACCTCTCCCATTGGTTTAATTTTGCCTGGGAATTGTTGCGTTAATTTTGGAGGGTTCTCTTTGTATAAGAAGGTGCGTGTGAGAGCGTGCGACGGGCTACACTTTCTCGCGGAGAATGTATGTGTGTATGTGTATATATATAATTGTACAAAATACTGAAATTAGAGGGTATATAAATATATAAAAAAAGCGAGAGTTTCAAACTCTAGGGAGGCCAGAGATTGAGGTGGAGATGATGAGATCTGGGACCACTGGCATTTATCATCACCCTCATCATGAGTGACGTGGCACGTGCGAGGGAGGCTCAGTGGTAACTCAGACACGTGTTGCTCTCTGGTGTCTTTGGTTTTTCACTGTGGTTGCATTCCCCGGGAGAAATCCCTAGAATCCCTCCGTTGTACTTTTTGAATTTAACGGTACAGTTTCAAGAATTAAAATAAAATAAAAACTAGCGCATTCCATTACAAGGTCCAAGTTCCAACACTTGCTCCACTTCACATAATAAACTTTTTTATTCTATGGGCCGGCATTCAATCTGTCACATTATATTTAGGGAAAATTTTGGAAAAATATAATCAAAAATAGAAAAAAATAAATTGATACTGCGAATTTATCAAATCTTAAGTCAGGATTGAAATAGGAATCTAGGATTTCCAATTTTGACCAAATGACTAAAATACTCTTAGTTTAGTCCACAGGTTTCGGGTTTCATTAACAACAACTTATCTATATTAACAACATCAGATTTTACATTAACGACTTTATTTTCATGTTTTAACTTCATATCGCAAAAATCACGGATAATTTTGAGGGTATAAATTTCAAAAGTCAATAACAACATCTGCATCTATATTAATAATATCATATTTTACATTAATGACTTCACTTTCATGTTTTACAACTGAACTAAGGGTAATTTGATCATTTAGTCAAAATTGAAAATTCCAGCTTCTTATTTTAGTTTTGACTTAGGATTTTATAAATTCACGGCACTAATTTATCTTTTCTTATTTTAATTATATTTTTCTGAAATTTTCCCTTATATTTTTATTCATGGCCATGATTTTTTAAGAATCAACAAATATTAAGCTAATTATCGTTATTCTTTTTTTTCCAATTAATTATCGTTATCGTTCCGTAAAAACTGTGTGCTCCCAATTGATCAATCATGGAAAGGAAATTAGGGGATGAGTGAAAAATCAAGTTTGAGGTTGAAAGAAAAGAGAGGAATGAAAAAGGAGATAATGAGTGGTCCAAACCGGCACTAAGAACGTGAATCGCCCAATTGGGGCGGGGGACCTGGCTTTCCTTCGTTATCAGGTCCGTCCGTTACTCCTCTTTTTCTTAAAATTGTACTATTTTGGTGTAGTTTTGAGGGAAGGGGGAGATTGATTTTTTTTTTCTAGAAAATGGTATCTAATATTTTAAAATATTTTTTTTTATGTATCTTATAATTTAAAATATTTTTTAAGTAGCATGCAACATTCTAAAATAATTTTTAGTGTTTTTATCCCTTAAAATATATTTTCAGTTGTACACAATGTATTAATAGAATGATTGTAATTTTACCCTTAATGTATTTTTTTAACTTCAAAAATTAATTTAAAATATTTTTTGTGCTTCTAACCCTTTAAAATATTTTTTCAATTGTATTGAGTGTCTTAGGAAACTAACTATAATTTTACTGTTAATGTATTTTTCTTAGCAGTAATGAGCACCCAAAATTTAGAATACTGATTTATTGATTTCCATCCGCTCTAAAATATTTTTCTGGTAGCACCTAATATTTTAAAGTAGTTTTTTGAGCTAAAAAAAATATATTAAGGGTAAAATTACAATCAATTTACTAACACGCTAAGTACAACTGAAAAAATATTTTAAAAAGTTAAAACATTAAAAATTATTTTTGATACTGCATATTATTTAAAAAATATTTTAAGGCACAAGATACATCCATAAAAATATTTTAAAATACTAAATACCCCTTTTTTTTTACCAAATAATAGTGCTTTCTCAAGGGAGTGCCATTAAAGGAGTATTATGCCTTTAATGGCACTCCCTTGAGAAAGCGCCATAACTTCTCCCACACTATATAATTTTCATAGTCCGCTACTTTTATTTTCATTTTCATCTTTCCGCGTGTGTTCCCTCTAGCTCCTCAATTTTCCAAACCTCCGTTGTAGTACAAAGCTTCCTCTCTCATTTGTTTTTTTTTCTTTCTTGTCTCGGCCTTCTTCAGAAGCTCCCTAGCATGTAAGTGTTTTTTTTAAACATTTGGTCCACATTTTTTTTAGTTAAAATCTCTTATTAATCTTACATGTGTGCTCATAATTTTGTTTTCATATATTTATGTGAAGTTTCAACTCTGTTTTCTTGAACTTCCTACATATTGTAAGTTTTTTAATTTTTAAGCTTAGAAATATAATAATATTTTGTTTAGTCCTCCGTAGAAGTAACGTGTATGACTCAAATTTAAGTAAGTTAAATGTTTGAGTTCTTTTATGCTTGATACATGAAAACGCAATATTATAAAAGATACATATTATGTTATTTCATTTGTTGTGGATTGTATTATAAATTGCTGTGAATTTTGGATTGTAAATGGAGGTTTACATCAAGAAAATAAAATAATTACGATTTTTTTTTAAAAAAAAAAAACTTTCTATGTCACTTCTCTAGAGAAATATCATTGGAGGTCATTGATTCCTATGGTACTTCCCTGAAAAGGTGCCATTTTCCCATGCAGTTTTCTACAGAAAGCGACACAGCTTTATAATTAAAAAAAATTAAATAATCAAGCTATGACGTTTCTATATATTCAAGAAGCGCCATAGCTTATTTTAATGACGTTGGAAGTTATGACACTTTCTAAGAGCCATAGTGTTTTTTAAATTAAGTGTCATACTTATGTTTTTTATAATAGTGAATTGATGTCGTGATCCATGAGCACCCAATATTTTATCCCTAATATGACGACCGGGGAACGGTGTCGTTTCACCTGTTTGGTTGCTGCACCCTGCTCTTCTATTTTAATCTCCTCGCCATTTCTTAGCCGTCACTTTCCAATCCCAACCAAAACACAAATCTAAATGTGTAGTATGATTACGCGGATCACAGCACGCGCAACGCGTACATGATTCAGCTTCAGTGTATATAAGACATGCTTGTAAAAACAAAATGAATTATAATCTTTTGTTCCGTGGCTGTTTTTAATGAGGACAGTATATACATTAAAGCGTCGTAGGTAATAATCAGTGTGATGGAAGCATCAGAACGTTATTATAGTGGATGGACCTAACTGGGATCAAAGGTTCTCACTTATCGGCATCATCATTAGTGTCGGATCATATTAATCACTAGCTTCCAGCAGCATGAACTACCCACACACACTTGTATTTTTAAACCTTTTAACTCATACGTTATCACGGGTTACTCTTACTCTCTCTTGCCCACTGTTTTTGAGTTGATCAGCCTTTCTAAATTACTAATTAGTAAGATTCTTCTGGTTTATTAGCAAATAAACTAAGACTGTACTAGTTGAACTGCTAAAAAATGAAGAAAAAATTAAATCGGGGAGGTAACGGTCTTATTGATTTTTTATGTTGAGTTGGGAGAATTACATTTAGGTCCCAAGAAAAAAAATAAATGAAAAAATGATTACTGAAAATTGTAAAATAAAAAAATGATCTCATTAAAAACTCTAAAAAGCTGTATTGACAACTCGTCAATAATTTTAGGAACTTATATTGACAATTTTATAGGATCGTATTTTCATTTTTCTTTTTTTTTAGGATTTGAATGTAATTCTTCCTTTTGAATTTGATTTACATAGGGTTTAAATTTGACCGCTGCCCAGCTATACGTGATTGGTCGTCCGAAAAAATCTCATTTGCTTGATTGATGCAAACAGAAACATGGAGATTCTTTGACCGCACAAGGAACTGTGTGAGTAACTGTTTGGATTAGTAATAGAAATTATTTTTTTATTATGATTTAGGGTTGAGATAAGTATATAAGAGAAATTTTATCTCTGATGTAGTGTTTGTTTAGATTAGTTTTTTTTAATGACTTTTATGACTTACAAAATAAATGAGTGAAAAAAATTTTATCTCAAATTATATAAACCATGATTTAAAATCAAGACTTAGGATATTATCAAATACGAACATAGATGGAAGTGTCTTTGCAACACCAACTCAAATAAACACTGAATTTATCAATATTCGTGTCGTCTAAAAATTCACTTACGTAAATTACTTTTTCTTCAATAGTCATAAAGGTCAACAATCAATCAATAATGTTAAATAGTGTAAAGAGGACAGATGGGATTACCAAATTTACATGCAGGACAAGAGGATTCCAAAAGGTGGATAATAAAGTTGATTAGGTGAGTGTTTGGGAAGATCTTAAATCTAAATTTTAAATTTATCTTATATATTTATTTCATAAATTATAAAAATTATTCTTAAAAATTTATCCAAAAATACACACTAGATGACAAAGAAGGAGAACATATGTTAAGGGATGTGATCGATGTGAAGGGAATTAAGGGTAGGCCACTTTATTTTGTTGCCTGTCATTCATATCCAAATATGATAATGTCCCTGCGTCTCTATATGCGTGCATGTGTCTCAAGCTAATCAAAAGTATTAATCACACCAAAAGAACTGTCATTCACAACTAAAATGATACTCCCCCGGTCCTAATTATAAGATAAAGTTGACTTTTTTGGAGAAATTAAGGAAGCCAATTAAATCACTTTAGAATATTTATATTTATTTATTTTTCTTCAAACTAAGTAATTTGATTAATAAACTAATATATAATCCAAAGATACTAAAAATATAAATACTCTAAAGTGATTTAATTGGCTTCCTTAATTTCTCCAAAAAAGTCAACTTTATCTTATAATTAGGACCGGAGGGAGTACTATAATTTAGATAAACCACTACTACTCTTTTGTATTATTTTAGTTGATCTGAGTGCAAGGACGCGCCCTCTTCTGATTTGACTTCTATCGTTTTAGTATATCCGTGTTTACTACATATGGCAATGTAATATGTAAAAGATATGCTTATGTACGTAAAAACAAAATTTTACTCATATATTTATTTTAAGGTATAAAAATATACATAAATTTTTATCAAAAGTGCATCCAATACCAAATATTTTTTATAGGTATAAAAGTAACTATATAGTTACAAAATAAGTGCAAAAATCACATTTTCTGTCAAGAGGAAAACATTAGACTGTGAAGTAGAAGTTTGTTGACTAATTAGATGACATGGCTGGTGACGTGTAGATGGCGATTGAGAGAGTTTTGTGAAGAAGAAATGTCGTTTTGTAAATACTATTGTCCCTCTTTCTGTTTTTTCCCCCTCGGTGTGTCTCATCCTTAGAAACCCCTTCCACAAACCTTAAACCTTAGCCTCTTGTTTGTTTTCCTCCTTGAAACGAAAACGGCTTGCTTTGTGATTTTTCCTCCTTCTTCAGTGAAGCATGCATGTGGGTGCACTAGATTGTATGTGATGATGGGGTTGAAGAGAGTTACATTATCATCATAAACTTCTTTCACTACCAGAAAAGAAGTTATTTTCATTCAGTTAGTAGTTGCTATCTATCTTCTAATCTTTCCTCTACTCTTACCTAATTCCTTTCCTATTTCTAACTTCAAGTTTCTTCATCATCCCTTGTCTTCTTCTCTGAACAAAACCCGGCCAGCGAATGTGTCGGGAATACAAAATGAGACCCTTTTAACTAATTCTGTTGAGAATATTAAAAATGCAAACTTGCATCTCGAAGAACAGGGTTTCCAGAAGAGAAACAGTGAAGATAGTAATAATCGTACGGTGGTGACTTTCTTGGATTATACTATTTAGAGGAATTCATCTGAGGTTGTCAAAGGTAAATGCTTTTCGGATGAAGAACACAGGTTTTAAGATTGGTTTTGCACGATCTCCGACTGTGTGTCTCTGAATTGCCCCCCAATGGGCTTCTCCACAGGAAGTTTGACAGACCCACCGTGTTTCTTCATGTTTTGATTTTGCCAAGTCACCAGCCATGTCATCCTAATTAGTTAACAAAATTTCTATTTCACAGTCAATATTTCCCTGTTGACAGAAAATATGACTTTTGCACATATTTTATAATCACATAGTTACTTTTACACCTAAAATAAATATTTAGTATTAGATGCAATTTTGATAAAAATTTATGTGTATTTTTAAACCTTACCTTATATTATAAGTCACATTAAAAAAAAATAACCTGCACCGTTTATTCAAACTACCACTAGGTACAAATTTCGACCTTACATATATATCATAGACATGCCCAAGGGCTTGAGGATCTATATCCTAAATATTAGGGGCACGTGAGACACTATACCCTAACGGGGAATCAATCTATTCCCAAAACTAGTTTTACCATGAGAGTGACACTCAAGTCGGCAATGTCAGACAGTAGCTTGGATGGGTGACGTCGGATACATGCACAAAATGTCTCACACAGCTAGTGACTGGCAACAATACAGGTTCTAGTTGTAGATTCCTCCTATCAGAGACTACTGTTCATACGGAATGAAAATGATCCTCGTCAGACCTTCCAATTAACTTTTGACTGAAATTAAAGATTGTATCCATGCTTAATATAAGATATATTTTGAGAGTTGATCTAAATCCTAAATATAAAACATAATTTTTATATTTATCAATATTTTCTTAATTTTTCTTCATTAATACTCTATCAGCAATAATTAAGGAAAAGAGAGAATGAGAAAATTAAGAAATAGAATTAGGGTGTTCTAGAAAATACTCTTTCCATTCCTCCTCATATATAAGAGTCTTTTTTAAGAATAAACTTATTCCTAAATGTAAGATCCCTTTTGAATTTATCTAAAAAATAAATACACTTTTTTTTTTCCAATTTGCCATCAATCAATCATTATATTACATACATTCTTTTTCATCATTTTCTCATTATTATTCTCTCTCAACCATTCATAAATATGGATATTTTTTTACAAAAAATATATTTCCTACATAATTATTATATTTAACTACTTTTAATTGTTTTTTAGAATTTTACGAAATAGTTGAAATGCTCTTATATATAAGGACAAAAGGAGTACATGTTATCTTAAGTAACTTAATCAACTTCCTTAATATAATTAAATTAGACAACCGTACCTTCTATTAAGAAATGAATGAGTGCTTTTTATTGGCGTTTTTCTTGGTGAAAAAGGTTTTAACTCCTTAAATACGAGTTCTGGATTCCACGTGACAAGAAAAATTTGAGGAAGTCATATAGCTATATTAAAAAATAATAATAATACTACACTACTTTTTATGTACAGTTGGGCCGGGTAGGACTAAGGGTGTTCGATGGAATATCTACGAGACATTGGTAGGTGAATGTGGCCGTAAACATCAAAGGTATTGATGGAAACCAGAGTTTGATATTAAAGAGAATAAACTAGAGAATCATCGCAAGTGCAGGCTTTCTCATGCGACTTTGTCTCTGATACATCGTCATCCCTAAGAACACGAGATTTTTCATTCCAATAAGCAACTCACTGTCTCTGTTTCTTCCTTGAAAAGTAAACCCCACTGTGCACACTGCTCAGTGCAGAGAAAGAGATGAGTGAAGCAACATTGGGCCTCACCGACGACGAGGCCGGAGGCAGAGGCCGAGGAACACGGGTGCTATAATGATAAATATGTATATATTAGGATTTTAAATATAAGATAAAGTTTTTTTTTGATAGATTAAGGAAGTTAAAGAAATTATCTAATCATATCATATGTTACGTGTTCTTAGATTATATATTAATTTATTAGTTAAACTAATTAGTTTGAAGAAAAAATAAAAATACTCTAAATTAATTTAATTTTTTTCTTAATTTATCTAAAAAAATCAATTTTATCTTATTATTAGGATGAAGTTTTTAAATGTACCAAAAAAAAAAGAGTACATTCAAGTTGGATGGGCCATGTCATTTTCTTGATGAGATCCAAAGCAAGCATGTTTTGAAACTTTTTGGTTGGGCTGAGACATTAAGATCAATGTTTTTTTTTTTACTTTGGACACCATGTTGGGTACGTTTTATGTCTTCCCGGAGATTGTGACTTGGCGATGGAAGCCTCTGGTAGTTTTCCCTTTTGAAGCGACCAATGAAGTGGGAGCAATTTAATTTATATATGTTTGATAGGATTAATAAGGAATAAAATACTTTGCTAAAAAAACATGAATGAGATACGTACATTTTTTTTTGCCAGAAATACGTACGGTGATGGGGATAAATGGATGAATGAAGGCCCAAATGAACCATATGTCCAGAATAAACGAAGCAGGCATTTTATAATATTCGCACAACATAATGGGACACGCTAGAAGAAGGCCATGGGAGAGTTGTATCATGATTCGAAAGACAATATCAAGATGAATGACACATTTTCCCCCCTTAATGTTGGGTCAAATAAATACTCTTACTGTTTTTAATATAAGATATATTTAGAGAGTTTACCTTTATTACTCAATCCGGTCCTAATTATAGGACATATTTAACTAACTTTGAAAAAATTAAAAATAGTTGTTAAATTAGTTAATCTTATTTATTTTTCAAAAATGCTCTTATTTAATAAGGGTGATTTAGGAATACTACATGAGTCTACCATGATCATGGTGTGGGGTGTCTGAAAGGATGGAGAGAGAAAAGATGAAGAATATGCACATGAAGTCTTCTTTATCAGCCTTTTTTCGCAGGGTCAAGTATTAATAATTCCATTGGTTAACTGGAAAGTCATTATTATTATTTTTTCTTTACAACTTCAGAGACACACAAGCTTCATAACGGTGTTAAATTAATTATTGTGAAGGAAGTATTAGTAGGGGTGATTTAGGAAAAATATGATAAAAATTGATCAAAATTATTTTATTAAAAAAAATAAAAGAAACAGTAGAATTGAGGTGTATGTGACATTAATGAATTGCAAGTATTACTCACTTTATAGAATACATAGGTGTATTATAAAATTATTATTGTGTTTCATTATTATTGAGAAATTATAATGGAGGGTATTTTGAAAAGAAATTGATAAAAATTAAAAATTTGTCTTATAATTAGAACCAATATCAACTCCCAAATATTATCCTATAATTAGGACTAAAGGGAGTATAAACTAGTTTAGGACCCACGCGATGCGCGAGCTGGAGGTCAATAATATTGGCTAAGCATGCTACATACACAAACAACTTGTATGAAAGTTGTTCATTAACTTTGTAAACTAAAGTGATGTTCTGTGTGGTTATAATGCACAACAAACAATGCAATTTGCCACATAAGATTAATCGAAATGTATGTACTTGTGCGGACACATAAAAACAATAATTTGATTTCAACCATTCACATAGACATGAAATGTTAACGGTACATGCTTATAACCTCATATAAACAAATTATAATAGTCCTCTTTGTACACAATATTATAAGTCTTGTTCGTTGGATTTTCATCTTCATCTAGGATTAAGGTCTTCATCAAGCCCTCTTTGCTATGAACCCGAGACACAATAACATATAACTGACCATGTGTAAATACAGGGCAAGAAAGATACAAGCCCACATTTTTAAGGCTCTGCCTTTGGCTCTTGTTTATGGTCATTGCCAAAGATACATGATAGGGAACTGTCTTCGACAAAATGTGAAAGGCAAAGATGCATCAGAAGGTGTAATAATAATCCTGGGATTAGCACGTTACCATGTAATGCATCCGATGACATTAATCTTGCAATAATGATAGTAAATGTTTTGGCCAAAGATTTTGATAATGTTTAATGCTAACAAATTAAAATCAATTAAATGTGCATTGGTAAGGCATTGGATGCGTGTGTATTTAATATGTGATAGAGACTTTCAACTCAAACTATGAATAGATCTATTTAATAGCAAACAAATCATGTGCATGCGGTGATTAAATAAATTTTAATAGTAAGTAACGTTAACCTATTATTAATTGGACAAAGTCATAAAATGAAGAAATAAATGAATTTCAGTTGTGTAAATCAAAGTAAAAGTAACATTAAGATATGATTATTGAGAATGAAAAAATAAGTTGCATAGTTTAATGCATAAAACAGTATCACAAACCGCTGGCCCTCTACGTAGTCCTGCGATCTGTTGTCTAGCCAGGTTTCCCAGCAACTCTTCAAACAGGAATCAGTCATCCAAGTCAATAGAGGGTATGTCAGAGAAATTCTTAAAAGTGAAACCGTAACGCGAGATGCTATAATCATCCTTGCGAGGGCGGACAACTCTGAATAATTTTACTTATTGAAATCATAACTAAATTGAGGAGACGATTATAGTATTAATTCTATATTTGTAACTAATTCTGAAATCTTTAACTAAGGAGACTATGATTAATTCTGATTAATTAGATTTACTTTAGAACTAAGGAGTCTATTATTAAATATAATTAAATAATTATATTAATATAATTATTTAATTATATCTAGCAGGATAGATATAAAAACCGAAGGAGCTGACGTGGCATGCAGAGAACCGCTTAGTGCTCTGCTTTTATATTGGTAAGATATAAAACATAGTTTTCATACTTATTAATCTTTTTCTAATTTACCCCCTATTAATATTTTCTTTAATAAAAATCAAAGAGGAGAATAAATGAGCGAATTAAGGAGATGAATAGATGTTTTAGAAAATACATGTCATCTTAACTAATTCAATTAATTTTCTTAATCTAATCAAATTAGGTAAATATGTTTAATATAATGGAATGGAGGGAGTAATGATTTTATAAATATATCTGATAATTTGATTTTTTAATCTGAATTTTCAAGGGTTAACGGTAAAAAAAGAGGAAAAGACCATTTTAATTATTTGTTGATTTTGTGTATTTTTTCAGGTGAGTTCGGAGTGGGAGCACCGATAAATCTAAGCCCCTTGTGAATCATGCATGAATAGGGAGGGGGTCCTTGCTGCTCCCCAGTGCTGCACCCCAATTTTTCCCTACTTCCCAAACGTGATTTTTCTTGTTTTTTTGGATCATTGGATTTTAAATAAGATGAATGATATTTCGATATCTTATGGGTAAAAATCAATATTGTTTTCATTTTTCTACATTTTTCAAAGATCATCCATAAAAATCAGCAAAGTTTCTTTTTCATTAAAAGTATTAAATATTAAAAAAATGGTAGAAAATTGAAAACAACACTTTTTTTTTATCTATAAGATATCAAAATATTATTCATATTATATAGAATATAATGATAAAAAAAGAAACAAGAAAAAATATTTGGGAAGTAAGGACAATTGGGGCACAGCACCGGGGCCACCAGGGACCCCCCGGCATGAGTATATACAAGTAATTAAGTAGGCTCTGGACGTAATACCAATTAATGGCGTGTTTGGGCGCTTGTAGCAGTTTGGTGTTGGAATAGATTTTCATGATTCTGATGGGGCATTGCTGTACGTTCAGCTTCCTAGCATGCCATGGTTGCTCACTCTTCCCTTGTGGTTGAAGCTATGACATTATCGAGAGGTGTTCATATACATACGTACATATATATATATATATATATAGAGAGAGAGAGAGAGAGAGCACTATGGAAGTAGTTTATGTGTATAAAGATTAAAGAGTGCTTCAACTCTTAGCTTCTACTCATATCTTGCTCACTATTAATATTTGGACTAGTCTTGAGCGAAACTAGCTAGCTAGTCTTGATAAAGCAAATTTTACCTACTTAGAGTGGAAGGGTTGTGCAATTGGATTGGATGGAATAACCTACAAGGTAGAAGTATCTTGTTATCATGTATATTGGGCTCACCAGGTTAGGATATGTTAGCTTAGAAAGCTTTTATAGAGATAATTAAATATTATCAATCAATTATTGAGCGTTTGGATCAATAAGTAGGTGAGTTGTTCCCTATTAGTCAGAGGTGTCGAGTTCAAACCTAGGAATGTAGTAGTGTTAAAATACTTGGTGGTGGAGCTTGCCACTTGAAAAAGTCCCATCCGATTTGATTCGGATTAGTTTGGACCCTGTGAATTCTTCGACTTAAAAGAGGCTGGCCTAAGATACTGGATGCACACGAGAAAAAAAAAGATCTTTAGTCAACAAAATTCTCATACTCATGTCAGTAGTAGTAGGATTTGAACTCACAATTTTATGAGCTATGAATTAGTTTTTTATCAATTGGATCAACTTTTATTGATAAAAATATTGCTATTAATGAGGGGGCTTTGTTGCTGAATAATTTGCAAGTTTTGTTGTAGTTGTTCTTTGAAATGCAAAGCATGTCTTACATCCGGGAAGCCTAAGCCCTAAAGCCTTTAAGATCCAGATCGGTTGTTTTTTTTTGTTAAAGATTCACGATTCTTGATCCGGTTAATTGGGCCATGAGGAGGAGGGGAATGAATTGAAGGTGGGTCAAGACTCATAGTTGACGGGAGAAAAGCAGAGCGTTTGACCACACGTGTTGACCAAGGATTTTGCGTTGACTTCCCCCTTCTTTCCCAATCGGGTCTCCTTCTTTTCATAGTTGCCCCACTATTTTCAATTATTCTTCTGTTGCCCCAAAATTTCAAAATTCTACTTCCCACACCCTTCTTTCATTCCTTGCTTCTCCTCCCTCTCGAAGCAATCTACGCTTCCTATCTGTTGATTAACCCCATCCTTATTTTCTTCCATACACACACCAATTAAAACCAATATAGGGTTGTAATCTCTTGTTTTAGCTACCCAAAAAAAAAAAAAAATCTCAGCCACTTGTTAAATTTCAATCAAAAATCAAAGCCAGAATAATATACAACAATAAATTATAATGTCTTCATATCAAATAATGTTTGGTTATTTTTTCTTGGCAAAAAAAAAAATGTTTGGTTATTTTTTACATCCTCAAAGGGGAGTGCTAATAACATTATCGATAAAAATTAATAAATTAATCAAAAGGTAGAGTGTTTATATTTCTTTATTAGCACATTTGCATCTTGTTAGAGGCTACCAATGCACGCAGGAAAGGTAAAGCTTAAACAATTTTCACCCTCTAATTATTATCATTCATGTGCCAAAGCTTAAAGCAAATATCGTCGTCCCTTTTCATTCTTCAAAGTTATTCCCCCTCCAGTTGTAGCTTGGTGAAAAATAAAGTACGTGCTGCTATTTATTCATTATTACACTTTTTCAAGTGCAAAAAATATATATTTTTTTTAACTTTTGAGATTGGAGAAATCGGATAATAATATATTATCTGGTATTTTCCTGTATTTTTCTGAAAAACAAAAAGTAAACTCATCTCTTTGTTCTTCCACTGTATACGTCTGTCGGAAGGTTCCCTCCGATCTTGACTGTTTGCCTAACATCTGAAGTTCGCGACCTTGTCTCAAAGAATTTGCTCCATATCAGGTATGTTAGTTTTGAAATTCTTATTTTTATTACTTGGGATTGGGGTCATTGATTTTGTTATTTGGCCGAAGGGATAATTGATTTTGTTGTTGGAGTAATTAATTTTCGACCTATAACAAAAATTAATTATAACCCCGACAAAATACAATCTCCTGAGCAGCGGATCCATTTTACTTCGTCGACGGATAAGCAGTCCGCACTCCGTCGGACGCCGTCCAACGTTGTCTGGGCATGGTTGTTCTAGGGCAAGTAGTGAAGAATGTTCGAACCCTAGGGCTTTTTACTACTCCCAAAATCCGGTGGGATTGATTTGTTCAGTCTGGCTACAATCTAGATTTGAATTTGTCCCCCGCGTCATCTGTTTCCTGCGTAGTTGTTCTTGCCTTGTTTTAATTTTTTGTTATTTTAATTTGGCTTTGAATCTGGTCGTGTAATCGTTTCAATATTGACGATTTTGAATTTGGGAATATTTACAAATTGAATTTATTTTTTTAACTAGTTTTTGCTTGAATTGTGTGTTATTGGCTATTATACTTCTGCCCTCTTCACTTTGATTTCTAGCGACTTGCATGCTTTGGATCGTGTTGTTTTGCATTGGATTTGTTGTGTGTGGGCATTCTGTTTATTAATCTTTTTATATTATAATCAATTTAGAAAATTCTCAAGGCATTTGTGATGTATGATCTTGTAAATGACTTGGCTCGAGTTGTGTCAAATATCTCGAACAAAAATTAAAAGGGTATCATAACAATTGCCCCCTCCAAAAACTAAAGCCTTGATTGTTTCTGCTGCCGTGCCTATTGTTCTTCCTGCGTTCTGGTATCCTGATCTCTTGCTTTCTCCATGTTCCCAGGCAGCTGAATCTGGGCTTGCTCTTTTAAGCATTGGTTGGATCATTATAAATCTTGAGCATGTGCTAAAATATGCAGTCTACGGCACCAATCTCTCTGGATTCTAATTCTCATCTTCATCCGGAGACCATCTCAATTCAAAATGGTGGTCCTGGAGTTTCCTCATCCACCACAAATACTGTCTTGCCACAGCAACCGGGTCAGTTTTCATATTTGCACCCTATTATTATTTTTTCTCAATATAGAGGTTGTGATGCTTGTGATTGTTGAGACTTGAGGAGTGAATGGTTCCATTCTTAACTATCATTTACAGCTCCTAAAAAGCCAACAAGGCAGTGGGCTGCTTGGACTCGTCAAGAGGAAGAAAGTTTCTTCACCGCGTTACGACAAGTTGGAAAGGTACATATAATAATTGATATGTCCTTTTTTTGATCAATTCATTTGTTATTAATGCTTTTGCTCATTACATTATCTTTAAATGTAGAATTTTGAGAAGATCACTTGCCGTGTGCAAAGCAAAAACAAGGACCAGGTACTAGGCATAGTTCTCCCTGTTCCCACTTGATATTTCCTAGCAAATTTTGTTTGAAATTTATTTTCATTAATTTCTTAAACTGTTTTCTTTTTTCCAATCCTTTATTTTGATTGCTGGATTTCAGGTCAGGCACTATTACTATAGGCTTGTAAGGCGGATGAACAAGCTTCTTGGACCAGAATTGTGTTTGGATGCTAAAAACTCTAAAGATACAAATGCTGCAATGCTTCGCTGGTAAAATTAATGACACTATGACTGACCGTTCATTATATGGATACTTGTTTGTCTGCAAGATGCAGAGCATCCTATACTATCACTCAAAAATTGAAGTTTTCATCTAAATGATAGATGCTTTTTGCTTAATTTCTCTCATCTGTGTCGCAGGTGGTCATTATTAGAAAAATATAGCTGCAAAGCCTCAAAGCTTCACCTAAAGCCTCGAAAATTCAAAATATTTGTGGAGGCCTTGGTCAGTAAAATATCTTTGACCATCTGAAGGTATTATATTGTATAAGTGTCTCAGTTTGTGGTTGAGCTGACATATATATATATATATGTTGTTATAAAGGAACACCAACTCATGAAAGACCGGAAGAAGAATGTACGTAGGAGACCTTTGCTTGGGGAAAATTACCCTCCTGCTGCCCCCAATACTGTCTCAAATCAAAATAGAACCTTGGGAAATGATGCTCGAACTATTAAACTGGTTCTTGTTGATAGTCAAAACATTCAAAACCTTGGAACTTCAAAAGCATCATTGAAGCGCAATGTAAACATGGGTGTTAACCGAAGCAACACTAAGGGAGAGTCAATTACCATGAAACCCTCAAGGCAACGAAAGAAACCTGGTGATTCTTTTTTCTGTTCTCCTTGTATCTTCAAACCTTCATTATGTACATGCTTTACACTAGTTTTGTCTTTCATATTAGTATTATTGATATCCAATAGAAAACATCCTGCCTGAATGCTTCTTCTATTTTTCGTAATAAGGGATTTTGTATGACCCTTGAGGCTTGAGTCACTGATTGTTAGCAGGCGTGATTACAGCAGCTGCATATAAAAAATGGGAAAAGGCTGCAATGGCTGGTGTTTCTTTAGTTGCGGATGCTGCAGAACATTTGGAGCGGGCAGCCACTGTCAAAGACGTTGAACATGACCAGGGACCTCCAGGTAGTCATCTTGTTGGTTCTTTTACCTGTGATTTGCGCCCTGAAGGACTTAAAAATTCAGAGATTTATGACTTCGCACTGTTTCTTCCATTTTATTGCAGTAGAAAAGTGTTCTGAACCTGTTGGGAGTGTTCCGCCCCCATTCCCTACACTTCCTCAAAATCATGTTGTTGATAACAACATGCAGAATATTGTGAAACTTAAGCTCCAGTTATTCCCAATTGATGATTGCACTCGAAGAGCCTTGGAAAGGGTGAGAACAACCTGGTCCTACTATAGAATTTTTTATGGCTTCTTGAAAATTATATATTTATTTCCCCTCAAATTTCTTTACAGGATAGTCACAATCCATACCTGGAGCTTACTCTTAGTACTCGAAAAAAGATATCATCAATAATAGATCATCTAAACCGTAAATGGGGTAATTCGAGCATAGCAATTGGGCAATTAATGCTTTTTCCTTACAATATTCAGAAAGAGAACTTGGCTAGTTATCAGAGATGGACACAAGAATCTACAGTTAGTGCAGGAGATGTATATGGAATGATTGGAAGCCCGCCCATATTCCGTTTGAGGTACCTGTTAACTGTTTTTCTTCTTCTTGGCTTCTTTGTTAAATTTGAAGTGACTAAGCATTAGCATTTAAGACACGAGATATGCCATTAAGAAATATCGCATAGACCTTCAATATTATATTATTTCACTCATTTTGTTTTCTCTGAAGAAGGGTCTGAGACACAGATAAAATTCTCAAGCAGAAGTTTTGAGATAATCAAATTTAAAGGTTGAATTTCAGTCAAATATTTCATGTAGTGCCCATAGCTGTTTTTACTGAGAGAAGCCTAAAGTATTGGTGAACCCATCTTCGCAAACTGTTTCCTTACCAGATACTGATTAGATTGTGATTATGTCCACATGTTTTTTTATGAAGGTATGGATGGTTTTCCCATACTGAACTTGGACCTTCAAATAATCAAGTGCCTATTGCATTTAACTGCGTGCATGGGCAATCCAACATTAAAAATGACCATGCGAATTGTCACATTGTGGATCCTTCTCTCCCTACAACATCAACAAATAATTATCACTGGGATCTTTGTGAAGATCGAGGGACATCCACAACCAAGAATCTTGCTCCTACCACCGCTTCAAATGATCTGCCTAATGCAGGAGATGACAATGTTTCCCTAAATCCAAGCATTGAGTCTGGTGATGCCACACCCGCTGTTTCATCACGAGGAAAAGATGCTGAGGATGAAATTATGACAAACCAAGTGGATGAAATGGTAGCCCCCTTTTCTCTTTCTTAACTCAGAGATATACTGTAGATTTTCTTCTTTTTGCATCAGAGCCTTGAAGTGGAACTTGTAGTTTATTCACACTAGACTACTGGTTTAGATGTATAATACGTGTGATTCAAAGTAGGAATTATCAATTCATAAACTAGGAATGAGGGCTACACATCATAAGTTCTTTAAGGTATGTTCAAGTCATGGATATTGTTAGAGAGTGGTGAGATAATTTGTTGGCTTTGATGAAGTAACATTTGTTCATACTTCAGCATCCTGAATGTTTACTCTCTTTATGATTGTTATAGCCTATTCGGCCAAAAAAAAAAAAGTTATAGCCTAGTTTTTCTCTTTTTTGTGACCTGCCATTGTCAACTGTGTTATTGGCCCTATTTTTGTTCGTGAAGGGGAAGATTATCTGTCATTGCTACTTGCTAGCATCCAAATTGATATTGCCTTTCTGTTGATCTTTATCTTCTATTGTTTGTTCAGGATGAGTTGAGATTAAGCAATGGAACGGGTTTTTCAGCTGGTGAATGGGCTGATAGCCTCACCAACATAAGTGTCGGAGACCTACTTTCAGGAGCACCCGAGAATCTAGAAGATAAGAGCATTAATCCAACTGGTGCTGAGAATTGTAATGGTCTTCTCCAGATTCCTTTTAGCGCTGATTCTTTTGATGCTGCTATTGCTGCTCACATAGCTCGACATCAAGAAAAGATGGGGCATCAACCAACTTTGGCATCACATACATCTTCCATCTGGGATGCTGAAGAAACATGTGATGCATTTTTGTTTAAAAAAGATCCTGTTTCTCGTGAAGACGGTCCTTGTTTATCTCCCGTTATTTCTACTGAATCCCACAAACAGATTCCAGGAAGAAACTCCGATTGCTCTGAGCATTTGGTTCAGGTAGTACTTCATAGTTTTGGTAATCTATTGCTAAAAATTTATTGGGAATTGATGTTAACTTCCCTACTTTTTGCAGCAGTCACCTAAAAAAGAGAGGCCTGGGGATAATTTTGTTCATGCAGTCCCTATAGATGGTTTTGAATCAAAGGCAGATTTCCAGGATCATTCGGCAAAAGATTTCAGTGCGTTAGCGGATATGTACTGGGTATGTTGCTTCCTCCTCCTCCTCTAGGTGGCTCTTTTGTACTCCAGTTTTCAATTTTCACTGTGTTTTAAGTCCGTGACGGTGTGGCCTCTATGCACCTTGTTTGGTTCATCTGCTGCAAGGCAATTTCAAGTAATAAGTTCACTGTCAAGCGTTACAAGTTTCTTGTTCTGACAGCGTGAATTATCAATCAAACAAGTGGAATCTAGGCAGCTTTAAAGATGTGAACTATTGTACTGATTTAAAAAGAAATTGAACTCGTATTTGATTTTTGAACTTTTTGAGTGGCTATTTACCCTTGTTCAGGGATGTCTTATTGGGAAGTAATTCCAACTCCTCTTTTGTCTCTATCATATTGCAGCCTGATTCATTGGGACCCCTGGATTTAGATATACCATCAACGAAGTACCATAGCCAAGATTTAATTTTTAGCGACAGTCTTAGTGGTTTGAATCGCCTGATAGCAAGCAGCCTGGATGCATTCCAGAATTGCTCCTTTTTTGGGATCGACAAGAAGGAATCTTGATGAATGATTGGAGTTAGAGAAACTGCCGTCTTTCAGATTTTAAAATTGGAAATGGTGGTTCAGACTCGATCTGCTTGGATGTCATCAAGTATTATCCCTTGTGGTATAATTAACCTTGTTCCTTTGACCGACTTGACGGGTTATATGCTGAAAGATTGGCTTAAGCCGCTGCAACTCTTTTTGCTGTATACGCTTCTGTAATCAGGGCCCCTTCCCGTCTGTACATAGAAATGACCTCCGAGGAATTATAGCTTTATAGAGTACTTTATCTTTCTGAGCGTATGTTCATTGTACATTAAAAAGGAAGTCGTGTGATCCATGTAATTTCAAGCTGATACACAGTAACTTGGTTGGCTGATTTTGATTTACTTGTAATTATCATATCAATGCTTTACATTCAGTCTTGGAATTAACCATTAAACCATGATGTGTGGGCGCATGCATCCCCAACACATTGCAACTAATGTTATGACAACTCGAACTATTTCAAATGTTTGCTTCAATGAGTTATGGAAAAAGAGGTGAGAAAAAGAAGTGTGCAAGAGAGCCCATTGGCACATAAAATGGATATATATTAGGATGATTGAACTTATCTCATATGATGATAACATTGGGGGATTAATGCTGGTAAAAGTGATTTTTTTTCCTTCCTGATTTTTGTAGACTGAAAGTTAATAATGAAAAGTCAATATAAGTGCTTGTTTGGGATCACGCATGAGATTCCTAAAAGTGTTTATTTATGTAAATCCAGACAAGATTTTTATCATATATTTACTTTGTATATCGAAAATCACGATTGAAAAATTATTTTTGAAAACTGCAATCATTATTTCAAATAAGCACTAAAGTAAGTTTTAATATGAAGAAAAGTCAAAAGTAAAAAATATTTATTTTATTTTTAAAGTGGTTTTTTTAACAAAAAGTCAGCCGTATCAAATATTATTTTAAACCTAAATTGGCTTTTCAAATTGAAAAAAAGGTAATTAAATTTGGATCGGTCACTGAACTGGTAGGGGTACTAGGTCAAGGGTTAGTGGATCAAACCGGAGCTAACCCGGAACCAAATCATTAAAAAAGTGAAGATTTCAGAGTTATTAATATGAAATTATAAAAAAAATGTTTAAAAAATTGATTAATAAAAAAAAGCAAATTGGTTTGACTCCCAGACTGAATCAGTTTATTGAATAGTCTGCCGGTTTCCGGGCCGAACCGAGTGATCCGGTCTGGTTTCATGACCTATTTGAAACATACCCAAGAAGGTAACAAGAGAACTATAATAGGAAGCACACGTAGTTTGCAAAATTTGAAGTCACTCCATGTTCCCGCAAATGAATTGCGGATGAGAATGAATCTCTCCATGTTTCGTCTATCTGTGTCAATTTCTATATCTTAGTTATTCTTATCTCTCAATGCCATTGGAACACGTGACCGGGGAACCCTGTTTCTCACAACCAACATGAACTAACTCTCCTATTGAGACTACCTTTTCAATTTGTTTCTACGTAACTCCCGTTTTGAACCCGATTCTGGATCAAGAGCCAATCATTGACAACATGTTTAATCGGAGCTTAAGAATTTTGTCGAATAAAGTCATTGTAAACTTAGTTGGGTCTCATCCGAGATTAGGGTGAAAGGGACATCATCCACAAATTTTACGACATAATTGTTCTCCCGTCCCAAAAGTAATTCCTCGAATTCATGCTTTCACAAATTACCAAGATTCGGATAAACGAGATGCATGAAAAATGGGGGCAAAAATCAAATCATGAACTTTTTTGAAACTTGTTGTACCGGTTACTCATTATGATCATTCAGTGTTACGTTGGGACAAGAATCCCTTCAAATCCACCATAACTTGTGGCAGATCTCATAAAGATTGCAAATATAAGCAGAGCAATGCTAAATCCACCTAATATTACGGTGTACCTTCCTCCATTAATCTTCCTCTTCCTCTCTGCATCTGTTACCACACAAACTGAATCCTTTGCTCCCTCCACCTTCGCCTCTTCTTCGCCGGAAAAAATGGGTGAAGACGAAGACGATGAAGAAGATGAATGAAGTTGCCCCTCGCATCCATTGGCTTCGTCCTCTGCATCACAAAACGACAACGATCTTATCACTTGACCCATGTCATCTTCACCGGCGTCGTCCATAGCCTCAAAAATTCGCCGACCCTTGAACTTGCTTCTGTCTCCGGCGATCTCAGCGGTGCTTCCCTGAAGCTGAGACATGAGATGTCTTGGAGAGTTGTGAAGCAGTTGAGCGGCTTTGACGGTTATACCAGAGTTTGTAGAACATGTACGCCGTGTTCTGGATTTAGATTGCTTATAGGCGTTCCAGTCTCGCTCCAAATTGTTGTAAACCTCTTCCAGTTCCTCTATCTCTTTTCCTTTTGCTTCCATGGAGGCCTCTGCGTCTTCTTTCTCCTTCCTCACTCCACCTTTTTTTGAATGGGATGAGATTATAGCGGGATTATAACAAATTTCGTTATTTCCTTTTTGTTTTTTAAAAAAAATTAAAAAATAAGAGAATGAATGGATTCTGTGCTAGTTAGTTTTGATCATCTAGATTTTTTACCAAATTCTAATTTACAAAAACAAATAAACAATATATTAATCCTTATGATATGATAAAAGAGAATTGTAGGAAAAATCCATTCTTTCACCCAAAAAAAAAAAGGGAAAAAGAATAAATTATTTCTTCATGGTGCGAACGGAATCAAAACGTAACGGAATGAAGGCTGAAGAGAGTTGAAAGTATACGCCTTCCTCTTTTTAACCCCACAGTCTTGAATCTTGATAGTATATCACAATTAATGTACCAAATAATAATATCCCATTCTAAACTTCCTTTTTTATATCCCAAATAATAATAATTTTATTGTTTGCGAAAAGCTCTAATGGAAATTAAGAATTAAGACATTGAAGAAATAACCAAATAATTTCTCGTATGATTACTTTAATCCATCAAATATCAACAGATATAACTAAAGGAAATTAGAAAGCTGATGAAATAATAAAATCATCATCCAATATGATTGCTTAATCAATCAAATATGAACTAATACAAATAAAGGAAATTAAAAAATATTAGGAAACAATCATATAGTGTTGGATGGTGATGTCACTAGCTATGTATAAATCAAATCAATATCTATAATTTGTGTAAGATAAATCAAATGCTAGTAAATTTAAGAAATAATCTAATCATTTTCAAATATAATTACTTCATCAATCCATTATGAACAAATATTAAATAAATTAGGAAATAGTTAGTAGTAAAGTGTATTTATTACTTAATGAATCCAAGTTAACTTGTTTTCTTATGAACGAGGTATTACAAGCTTTGAAGAGTAGATTGGGGAGGTGTAAGGCTAATGATGCTTATGGGGATATTTTTGCACTTTTACTTTTAAATCTCTTGAAACTTCATACTTATTCCGGTCTTAAATATAAAATAGAATTGACTTTTTTTAGAGAGATTAAGAAAGCTAAGCAATTTATTTAATCATATTATATGTTGTATATTCTTAAATTATATATCAGTTTATTAGTCAAACTAATTAGTTTGGAGGGGAAAAAAATAAAAATATAACTACTTTAAAATAACTTAATTAGTTTTCATAATCTCTCCAAAAAAAATTAACTTTGTCTTATATTTAAGACTAAAAGGAGTAGTATTTTCCCTATAATTAAAGCATTTGAATTTTCAATAACCTTACTTAAAGAACATAACTTCATCCCTTCAATCTGATTTAATCACATTGACACATGCATGATGGTCAAATTCCTCAATTAATAGCTCTGCCTCCGTAATAAAGACAATAAGAAAGACGCCTTCATGGAAAAAGGAGTAGCGAAGTAACTGAAGCTTTAATTACCAAATGTATAAGACTTGGAACTGACCCATTTTTGTGAGCAATTTTCTATTGATAGGAACATTAGAGAGGATAGGGATACCATTAGAGCTTAGTCAAATCTAAAACAAGAATGATGAATGTGCCGTGAAATATTCCGTATTTTGTAGTCATGAATTCGTTTATCCCCTCCCCCCCATTTAAGTACTAATTTCCAGCATAACTATCCTTAATTATAATTTTTAAGATAACAATATTATTGATTCCACTTGGATGCATTTCACTCTCGAAAAGAAAGTTGACGTGTGGATGGTGAGATTAAATTACCTTTTTTACATGTTAATATTGTTAAGATTACTGAATCAGTTTGAGAGTATCAAATTTGATGTTGATTAATTTATTACTGGCATTTTTGGTTGCCACCCAAATAATTAAGTTTGAAATGATAAGCAATTTCTTTATCCCTCCATTTTAAACTCCTCAAATAATAGCAGATGTAGTACCTAATGGCATTCTTGGTGATCACTTTTCAAAGATCATATGGAAACTCTGCTTACCTTACAAACAACTCATTTTCATTTGGAACCTATTTTATAATGTCTTGCCATCTAGTGATATACTAACGCATCCCAACCCTTAGTTTGTTCGGTTGTAATAAGGAAGATTCTTTTAATCATCTCTTTGTGACTTGTCCGTTAGGTAGAAGGTTATAGTATGGATGTCTTAACATTACGATTCCTGCTTCTTTTTCTTCTTCAGGAATTCAAGGATTGGCTTAGAGATACTTTTCTCAATTTTCACAAAAATGGTCTCATGTATCTAGTTCAACAAATGATACGTCTCCTACCTACTTTGTGGGAAAGACGAAATCAAGCCTTACATCATGGGAGAAGAGAAAGTCCATTCACAACAATTAAGGAGATTAATGAAACTGTCAATTTGCAACATTATCCACTTATTTAGACTAAAGAATTGTTATCAGAACAAAATACGTTGTTATGATTTAGCAATTCGAATTAAAATAAATGACTTCAGATTTACAAGCTACCCATGCCATACTATTGTTTATAATGCAAGGAGATACTCAGTTGTACCAATTTAAATAATATATCATTTTATTGCATATAAAAAATAAAATGACTTGTCTTCCACAACGCCCAAGACAGTTTTTTCCGTGCCTGCTGGGATATGGAATTATCCTCCAATTGCCAGTTTTATTCCAACTCATCGAATGCAGGAGGAGGAGTTACCTGTAGTCAGCCGGGTTTTATCACCTTGGAAACTGATGGCTCTGTCTTAGAAACTGGTCAGAGTGGATGTGCTGGTGTCATCAAGGAAGAGGATGGAAGTTGGATCTGCAGCTACATAAGCAAGCTTGCTTGAGTGCCACCAGTGGTGGCTAAGGTTATTGCAATCATTCAAGGACTTCAAATATGCTGGAATCAAAGTTTTAGTAGGGTTTTGGTCCTTACTGATTACCTTGAAGCCATAAATCTGCTTACTCGGGGATGTGAAGGTTCTTACTCCTATAAGGATGTCATTGATGATGCTAGATTCTAGATATTTAGAAATTGACAGGTTTTTATATGTCACATTCTTAGAGAATAAAATTTATTAGCTGATCGCTTTACCAGGATGGCTCATACTATTAATGAACCTTTTGTTCTCCTTGATCACCAACCACTTTTCTTTTGTGAGGCAGTCGTTGATGAAAGATGATTAGGCTTTTGTTGTCTTTTGTTTATTCTTGTATTTGTTCCGTATTGGATTAACGATATTCAGTTTCTCATTCAAAAAAAATAAAAATAAAATGACTTTCAAATTAGAGTAATAAATAAAGAAAAGATAAATCAAAATCAACAAGCTCCACATGCTTATAATATTTCCCGGAAACAAAAAACATGCTTGTAATAATATTAAAAATCTTGTGCAGGGTAAACATCTTTTCCAGATTTTATATTGATTACTAACGGCTAGTAGTCATTGCTGGCAAAAGAAAAAAAAAAAAAAAATTTGACCGTTAGAAGTAAAGCGTGGTCCCTTTCAGCTTCGTCGTGGCATTCTATATAACACCCAGGAGCGTACTGAGAATCGATCGATGATTCAGAAGGGACGCTCTCCAAGCAACCCCTGGAGAAGAATCGCTGGGCACAGGTATTCTTGTGCTTCTGCTTTTGTGTTTAGATTGTTGACATTGTTCCGAATCAAAGCTTTTATCCCAACATTTTATTCTTTATCTGTTCTTTGGTGGTTCATCTTTTTTTGTTTCTATACAAAAAACTTATTTTCAAGTACCTTCTTGAGTGTTTACTAGACGGTCTATGGCTTCTCCCACTGGATGACATCTTCAATCTCATTGAATTTACATATCATTCCCCGCAGTTAATTTGTGATTTGCCTGATGTTTGATTTGATGAACGCAAACTGGATTCCTAGGCCCAAGATTTCCCCTTCCAGTCTCCGTGTATTTTGATGCTTAAGCTATGTGATGCTTGAAACGCAAATTTCATCTATTAAAAGTATTTACAAAGTTCAATCTTCATACTCCAGTATTGGATAAGGAACGTATATCAGTCATCTTCCTGAATTGATATTGATCCATCTTATGCATATTGCTTTCCCCTGTTCCTAATGTTAGAATCTCGGAGGACTCTATCGGAGAGAGAACTGATTCATTCTCAGAAGGGGCGTTCTCTGAGCAAGCGCGGAACCAGAATCTTAGGCCAGAGGTATTGTTTCTTCCCTTTTGTTTTCTTCTTTTAGATTGTCTGTTGCCGTTATTCCATACTCAGGACTAGTAGGAATTCAGCCGTATCTACCTGAGTTGTCATATCCGCTGAATTGTGTCACGGTGTGTGTAAAAAGATCAATTTTGTGGAACAGCCACTTCACGTTAGAGCTGGGAATTAGGGCTGGCCCGGCTCTACAGGGCCGGCCCTTGACAGGCCGGGCCTAATAGGACCGGCCCTAAAGGGCTTGGGGTCAGAAAAATTGCAGTTTTTCAAGGCCCGGCTCGAGAGCATCAGGGTCAGGGCCGGGAAATCCTTTTCACAATATTTAATTATTTTTCCTGCATATTTTTCCTAGAGAGATAATTAGTAAATAACAACGATTAAAATTCTAATTTAATACATAAATGTTGTCAACATTAAGGTTTAAATAACACGTCTCTTGTAACAAACAAACACAGTTATTAATGTATAATCAAAGGTAAAATCATGTCCATAAATAACTCACACAAAGGCCAAAGTATAAGAAGGCAAGAAGCTAAATACTCTAACCTCTAAACAACATGAGTATGACAACTATCATTTTCACCTTCTTCGCCACTATCATCAATTTCAAGGACATTTGATTGTGTTTCACTTTGAGCAGTAAGTTCAAGTAGTCAAATAATCACAACCTCCATAAAAAATCATACTTTATCAGGCAAAATAATATATAATATGATTTTAGTCTAAATAGGCAGAACAATATACTCAAAAATCACAATATGATTCAATTAGACAAAATAATATAGTAAAAAATCATACTCTATACAATATGAGGACAAAGTGACATATAGATTCAATAAGGTAATTCAAAAATGTAACATGGTTCCTTTCCAAGTAAGAAAAATAAAAAATGAACGGGCCTAAAGGGCCGGCCCTTTTAAGCCCGAGGCCCTACAGGGCCGGCCCTTTTAGACCCGACTTCTTTTTGAGGCTACAATTTATAAGCCCGTTTTCCCGGCTCTGCTTAACGTTAAGTAAACAAATTTTTTTCCCTCTTTGATTGTGTTTGGATTAATTCATGGGAATAACTTTTAGAGAAAAAGTATTATTTAATTATATACTTTTTGTGATAATTACATATAGAGAATAAGATTATATTCTATGTATTATTTAAGGATTAGGATATAAATTTAACAGTTAAATTTTTCTTGAGGGGTATCTGGTATAAATAAGTTCTGGAAGATGTAAAAATAACAATAAAAATTAAAAAGAATGTAAATTTAACAAAACCGTTAAATTTGACTAAATGATGTTAAATTATAAAAGAAGAAAACCTCTAACAACATTAAAAATGATACATCTTAACTAATTATTTAACATTAAATTTCATAATTAATACCAAAATAAAATAAATTTGTCTATATGTGATGTTAATTAACCCAACTAATTTTTTTAATATAATCAAATTAGATAAATATGTATTATATTAAGGATAGGAGGGAGTATTAAAATTTTAAAATTCTAAAAAAAGAAATAGACAAACGAGAGAGAACGTCGAAATTAAAAAAAAACAGATGAGAGAGAGAGTGGCGTGCGATCCACAAATATGAAAAAGACCAATGAGAGAAAGAGAGAGAGGGTGGGGCCCACATCATGAAAAAAGAAAAAAAAAATATCCCAAAACCATGATTTTGGTCCAAAACGGGATTATCCCCTTATTTTTAGTGTTTGGGTGTCTTTTGTTAAAACCATGATTTTAGTCTAGAAGCACTTTTTTTAATTTCATCAAAACCATGGTGTTTTGAGTGTTTAGATATCTTTTGTTAAAACCATGATTTTAGTCTAGAAGCACTTTTTTTTAATTTCATCTTTAATTTCATGTGATGAAATAAAAAAAAGTGTTTCTAGATTGAAACCATAGCTTTAACAAAAGAAACACCAAAAAGGGAAAATTCCGTTTTGCTTTTTCATGATTTTGAGATAACCTATTTTTTTTGTTTTTTCATGATGTGGGTTTTACTCATGGTGCAAAAAACCGGACCGGACCGGCCGGTCAGACCGGAAAATCGGTGAACCGGTCCTCAGTCCGGTCCGGTTTGCTGTTTCTGAGGGGGAGAGGGTTGAACCAGTGGAAACCGGTCGAACCGGTCCAAAACCGGTCAAACCGGCCAAAACCGGTGGGTCACTGGTTCAACCGGTTTGCTCTTTTTTTTTTCTTTTTTTTTTTGAAAAATGAGATATCCGGCTCAAAAAAAAGCTGAAAAATAAAGAAAATCATAGATTTAGACCGATATACATACAATCTATAATATTTTACTAAATTATAAGAACAAATTTTAATTTCAAGGCTACAAAAATTTAAAAAATAAAAAGAATAAAAGAATAAATATTATGTATTATATACTTATAATATATAATATTTTAGTCAATTAATTTTATATGATTCAAGTAATCAAATCTAATATAATCAATTGATTTTATCTATAGAAGTTTAAGAATATATTAATATATATTGTTACTAATAAATTGTAATATTTTAATATGACCGGTTCGACCACCGGTTTGATCACCGGTTCGACCCCGGTTGAACCATTAACCCTTGAACCTGTTCCGTGACCGGTTCATTGACCGGTCCGGTTTTTTGTTCCTTGGTTTTACTTTCTCTTTTATTTGTCTTTTTCATATTTGTGGGCTCCACGTCACTTTCTCTCCCCTCTGTTTTTTTAGAATTTTGACGTTCTCTCTTGTCTGTCTATTTCTTTTTTTAGAATTTTAAAATTTTAATGCTCACTCTTATCCTTAATATAAGATCTATTTATTTAATTTGATTATATTATAAAAATTAGTTAAGTTAATTAATATTATATATAGACAAATTTATTTAATTTTTGATATTAATTATGAAATTTAATGTTAAATAATGGGTTACAATGCATCTTTTTTAATGCCGTTAAAGGTTTTTTTCTCTTATAATTTAACTCCGTTAGGTCAAATTTAACTGTTCATTATTATTTTTGCATCTTCCAGACTTTATTTATCAGACACCTCTCAGAAAAAACGTGACTGTTAAATTTGGACTTAACCCTGAAATAATACATAAAATATAATTTTATTATTTGTATATAATTATCATAAAAGTTAATGTCCTTTTTTAGTAACTTATCAAGAAAAAAAGCTATTTATTTAAACACTCTCATCTCATTTTATCAAAATCACTTTTCCCTCATAATCTATTCTACTCATAATCTATTCTTTAAAATCATTTTTTCACTTTTTTTTCCGGTAGTTATTCTTCATGAGTTAATCAAAATACACTCTGGGTGTTGAATAAAAAATTTTGGGTTTTTAAGGAAGCACTGCTCTGGCAGATTTTTTTGCGCTTTATTGGCAACTTAGCGTCATATATGTAAACAAGATTCACTAAACTGATGACAATTTGACAAGATGCGGCATTTTCTTCTTTTTATGAATACATTATTTAGATATTTAGATGCTGGTTTAGTTTGAGAATGACTTTAATTTGTCCTGCTGCTGTGGAGTAGCTTAAACCTTAATTTAATTTGCTTTCATGCTTTTCACCATCTCACAAGATCTGGTCCTCTCTTTTTCATTACGATGCTGCCAAATTTTGTCTACTCATGGGTCGATATTAAAATCCTTTAAGGAAACATCCTATTTACTTACACATTGCCATATATGGTGTCAATTTTAATCTCTTGAAAGATAGTGCTTATCTATATATTCATCACGTTTTTCCCCCACAAAGAGCTGTTTGTGTCCAAATGAAAATTCTGTCACTAAGGGCTTGTTTGGTCTGAGGGGAGGGGAGGGAAAGTGAGTGGAGGGAAATTTTTTTTAGTTGAATTTAAAAAAATTAGAGAAGTGGGGTTAAAAATTTTTAATTAATTTTTCTTACTCTTTTATCTTATATATTCTCTTTATTAAAATTTTGTTACCCCACTTTTTCAATCTTTTAAAATTCAACTTATAAAAATTTTCCCTCCCCTCCCCTCCAAATCCCTCACACCAAACAGACCCTAAGTGCAAAATCAGATAATTCAACGGTACCATTCTTAATGTTGAATTGACATTTCAAATCCACTTCGTCTTAATTCAACGGTAACCACTTCAATTCTGAGTGATTTATCAGGGCTTGTGGCGAAGGTTGACTTTACTGTTAGACATCTCTCTTCACCCACAGTCTCATTTCCTGGCACACGGGACTTTAATAGTAGTCACCAATGTATTGGGAGCAATGTAATGTGCTCTTCCAATCTCTATTTCTTTTTAAAGTTTTTACTGCTTTTGTCTTTGTTCTCTAGCTCTTGCTCAGTCTAATGTTTCGATCCCACGTATAACAGTGCTCTGCATACTCTGCTGGTTTTTCATCAAGGCGAGCATGCAAATTATACTAAAAAAATCAGAAACTAGAAACAAAGTCTCTAGATGTAATTTAATAATATAATAAATTACAACTACTATATCTAATAACAGCTAATAAATAATAAATAGGACAATAATAAGAGAAATACCAGAATCTAATTTTGTACCAGAATCTAATAATAAGAGAAATACAGCTAATATATAAAGGATCCATCTTCAAGCTTTCGCAAATAAACACAATGATCGTATCTGCTTCTTTTGTACTTATGCCGCAACATAAACTTGTCAAATCGTTTATACCATTGTCTTGAAGATTGTTTCAATCCGTACAACGATTTTTCAAGTTTGCACATCATATTCTCCTTTCCAGCAACTTTGAATCCTTTTGGCTGAGTCATGTACATTTCCTCTTCCAAGTCTTTAGAAATGCAGTTTTAACATCCATATGAATTAGTTCCAAATCCAACTATGCTACCAAAGCCAATAAAATTCTAATGGAGGAATGTTTCACAACTGGAGAAAATACCTCATTGTACACAATCAATTCCCTCCTTCTGAGCATAGCCTTTAGCTACCAATCTTGCTTTGTAGCGTACATCACCTTGGTTAGGAAATCCTTCTTTCTTTGCATATACCCATTTGCAACCAATTGTCTTCTTACCCTTCAGGAGTTTGGCCAATTTCCACGTACCGTTCTGATGAAGGGACTGCATTTCTTCATTCATGGCATTCCTCCACTTATCCTTCTCTGAGCTCTGGATAGCTCACTTGTAAGTTGAAGGAATATCATCAGCTGCAATTGAGATAAGCCACCATATCCTTGAAACGAGTAAGCTTTCTTATTGTTCGTTTTGTCTTGCTGGTTGCTATTGATTCACGTTGCTGTTGAGGTTCATGAGTTGAAAGCTCCATTTCAACTGGCTCTTCATCTGCTACAGGAAAGTCTTCTTTTGTTTCCCCGTCTACACCTTGTACTGGGAAAATCAACTTTCCTTCAAACTCCACCTGCTTTGAAACACCATCACCTTGCTTAGTATCTTCAGCTGCTACCTTTCTTATCATGGCAGATTCATCAAAGGTAACATCCCTGCTGAATACAATCTTCTTTGTCTCTGGACACCATAAACGATATCCTTTGACTCCAGAAGTGATTCCCAAAAAAATGGCTTTCTTTGCTCTCGGATCCAATTTTGATTCTTTCACATGGTACTATGCAGTTGAGCCAAATACATGTAAAGAATCATAATCTGTAGCAGGTTTTTCATACCACTGTTCTAATGGTGTCTTATCAATAATAGCAGAAGATGGTAGACGATTAATGAGATGTCTCGCATATGTAATTGTCTCAGCCTAAAATTCTTTGCCCCAAGCCAGCATTGGACAACATACACCGAACCTTCTACAGCAAAGTTTGATTCATGCGTTCTGCCACTCCATTCTGTTATGGTGTATGCCTGACGGTGAAATGTCTGACAATGCCATCTTCCTCACAAATCTTCTGGAAAGGATCATTGCTGTATTCTCCTTCGTTATCTGTACGAAGGCATTTAATCCTCCTGCTGGTTTGTGTTTTTATCATCGCCTTCCATTTGAGAAAGATTCCCAACACTTCATCCTTGGTCTTCATTGTATACACCCAGACTCTTCGGGAAAAATCATCAACAAAGGTTATAAATAATGTTTTCCTCCCAATGACAGTGTTTTGGAAGGACCCCAAACATCAGAGTGAACATAATCCAAAATACCTTTTGTATTATGGATAGTTGTTCCAAACTTAACCCTTGTCTGCTTCCCCTTTACACAGTGCTCACAAAAATCCAAACTGCAATGCTTTAATCCTTTTAACAACCCTTGATCTGATAGAGTTTTTAAGGATTTACCTCCAGCATGTCCCAAGCGCATGTGCCATAACCTCGTTGCTTCTACTTCCTTCTCATCACTAGATGTCACTGCTGCTGTTCCAATAACCGTACTACCTTGATGGTGGTATGTGTTATTGTTCTTTCGTATACCCTTCATTACCACCAGTGCATCAGAAAGTATCTTCATTACTCCACTTTCTATGGTGATTTTGAATCCCTTTGAGTCCAGAGTTCGAACTCAAAGGCCCTTTTCTCATTTCTATGGTGAAATGTCTGACGATGCCATCTTCCTCACAAATCTTCTGGAAATAATCATTCCTGTATTCTCCTTGTTATCTGTACGAAGGCATTTAATCTTCCTGCTGGTTTGTTTCTATCATCGCCTTCCATTTGAGAAAGATTCCCAATACTTCCTTGATTTTCATTGTATACACCCAGACTCTTCGGGGAAAAATCATCAACAAAGGTTATAAATAATGTTTTCCTCCCAATGACAGTGTTTTGGAAGGACCCCAAACATCAGAGTGAACATAATCCAAAATACCTTTTGTATTATGGATAATTGTTCCGAACTTAACCCTTGTCTGCTTCCCCTTTACACAGTGCTCACAAAAATCCAAATTGTAATGCTTTAATCGTTTTAACAACCCTTGATCTGATAGAGTTTTTAAGGATTTACCTCCAGCATGTCCCAAGCGCATGTGCCACAACCTGTTGCTTCTACTTCCTTCTCATCACTGGATGTCACTGCTGCTGTTCCAATAACCGTACTACCTTGATAGTGGTACGTGTTATTATTCTTTCTATACCCTTCATTACCACCAGTGCATCAGAAAGTATCTTCATTACTCCACTTTCTATGGTGATTTTGAATCCCTTTGAGTTCAGAGTTCCCACAGAAATGAGAAAAGGGCCCTTTGAGTTCGAACTCTGGACTCAAAGGGATTCAAAATCACCATAGAAAGTGGAGTAATGAAGATACTTTCTGATGCACTGGTGGTAATGAAGGGTATACGAAAGAATAATAACACGTACCACTATCAAGGTAGTACGGTTATTGGAATAGCAGCAGTGACATCCAGTGATGAGAAGGAAGTAGAAGCAACAGGTTGTGGCACATGCGCTTGGGACATGCTGGAGGTAAATCCTTAAAAACTCTATTAGATCAAGGGTTGTTAAAAGGATTAAAGTATTGCAGTTTGGATTTTTGTGAGCAGTGTGTAAAGGGGAAGCAGACAAGGGTTAAGTTTGGAACACCTATCCATAATACAAAAGGTATTTTGGATTATGTTCACTTTGATGTTTGGGGTCCTTCCAAAACACTGTCGTTGGGAGGAAAACATTATTTTTATAACCTTTGTTGATGACTTTTCCCGAAGAGTCTGGGTGTATACAATGAAGACCAAGGATGAAGTGTTGGGAATCTTTCTCAAATGGAAGGCGATGATAGAAACACAAACCAGCAGGAGGATTAAATGCCTTCGTACAGATAATGAAGGAGAATACAGGAATGATCCTTTCCAGAAGATTTGTGAGGAAGATGGCATCGTAAGACATTTCACCGTCAGGCATACACCACAACAGAATGGAGTGGCAGGACGCATGAATCATACTTTATTGTAGAAGGTTCGGTGTATGTTGTCCAATGCTGGCTTGGGGCAAAGAATTTTGGGCTGAGACAATTACATATGCGAGAGACACCTCATTAATCGTCTACCATCTTCTGCTATTAGTGGTAAGACACCATTGGAACAGTGGTATGAAAAACCTGCTATAGATTATGATTCTTTACATGTATTTGGCTCAACTGCATAGTATTATGTGAAAGAATCAAAATTGGATCCGAGAGCAAAGAAAGCCATTTTTTGGTAATCACTTCTGGAGTCAAAGGATATCGTTTATGGTGTCCAGAGACAAAGAAGATTGTATTTAGCAGGGATGTACCTTTGATGAATCTGCCATGGTAAGAAAGGTAGCGGCTGAAGATACTAAGCAAGGTGATGGTGTTTCAAAGCAGATGGAGTTTGAAGGAAAGTTGATTTTCCCAGTACGAGGTGCAGATGGGGAAACAAAAGAAGACTTTCTTGTAGCAGATGAAGAGCCAGTTGAAATGGAGGTTTCAACTCATGAACCTCAACAGCAACGTGAATCAATAGCAACCAGCAAGCTAAAACGAACAATAAGAAAGCCTACTCGTTTTGAGGACATGGTGGCTTGTGCAACCTCAATTGCAGCTGATGATATTCCTTCAACTTACAAGTGGGCTATCCATAGCTCAGAGGGATAAGTGGGGGAATGCCATGAATGAAGAAATGCAGTCCCTTCATCAGAACGGTACATGAAAATTGGCCAAACTCCCGAAGGGTAAGAAGACAATTGGTTGCAAATGGGTATATGCAAAGAAAGAAGGATTTCCTAACTAAGGTGATATACGCTACAAAGCAAGATTGGTAGCTAAAGGCTATGCTCAGAAGGAGGAAATTGATTACAGTGAGGTATTTTCTCCAGTTGTGAAACATTCCTCCATTAGAATTTTATTGGCTTTGGTAGCACAGTTGGATTTGGAACTAGTTCAGATGGATGTTAAAACTGCATTTCTAAATGGAGACTTGGAAGAGGAAATGTACATGACTCAGCCGGAAGGATTCAAAGTTGCTGGAAAGGAGAATATGATGTGCAAACTTGAAAAATCGTTATACGGATTGAAACAATCTTCAAGACAATGGTATAAACGATTTGACAAGTTTATGTTGCGGCATAAGTACAAAAGAAGCAGATACGATCATTGTGTTTATTTACGAAAGCTTGAAGATGGATCCTTTATATATCTCTTCTTATATGTTGATGATATGTTGATAGCTTCGAAAAATAAGGCAGAAATTGAGAGCTGAAGGTTCAACTAAAAGGGAAATTTGAGATGAAGGACTTAGGTGAGGCAAAGAAGATTCTCGGCATAGAGATAATAAGAGATAGACAATCAAAGAAATTTTTTTTATCTCAGAAGGAATATTTGAAGAGAGTGCTAAATCGATTTAGTATGGATAAGAGAACGAAGCCGGTTAGCACTCCACTTGCCCCTCATTTTAAGCTTAGTGCTGATATGTCACCAAAAGATGAAGATGAACGAGAGTATATGTCAAGGGTACCATACGCAAATACTGTTGGTTGCTTGATGTATGCAATGGTTTGTACGAGACCTGACATTTCACAAGCTGTTGAAATGGATTCTACGGTATATCTGTAATACTGTGGATGTTGGATTGATTTTTTAGTAGGACGATGATCGATCTTTAGTTGGGTATTGTGACTCAAAGTTTGCAGGTGATTTGGACAGACGAAGATCAACTACTGGTTATGTGTTTACTCTTGCAAAGGCACCAGTTAGTTGGAAGTCGACTTTGCAGTCAACAGTTGCTTTGTCTACCACAGAGGCAGAGTACATGGCAATTACAGAGGCTGTGAAGGAGGCAATTTGGCTTCAAGGATTGCTAGGAGAACTTGGTATTGGTCAAGAAGACATTATATAGTATTTTGTGATAGCCAGAGTGCTATTCAATTAGCAAAAAACCAAGTTTACCATGCAAGGACGAAGCATATTGATGTTCGATATCACTTCGTACGAGAAATTTTTGAAGAAGGTGGAGTCATGATACAGAAGATACGGACGAGCGAGAATCCTGTTGATAGGCTGACAAAGGTGGTGACCTCTATCAAATTTCAACATTGTTCAAATTTGATCAACATTGTTGAACATTGATTGTTGAATTGTAAGTACAAATTGTAATTAAGAAAATTAGGAATGTGGGAATTTTTTTAAGGTGGAGATTTGTTGGCTGTGGAAAAGAAGTCCCACATCGGTGGGATCTCTTTGGATGAGGGGGGACATTAAGTATAAAAGGAGCCCTCCTCCCTCCTTCAATACTCACCCCTCAACAACTGTCTCTTAAGGCATTTGCATATTCTCCTCTCTTGTAGTATTTCACTTGTGAATTATGTAGAGTGAAAATTAGATCCTGGTATTTCTCCTATTTATTATTTATTAGCTGTTATTAGATATAGTGGTTGTGATTTATTATATTATTAAATTACGTCTAGAGACTTTGTTTCTATTTTTTGATTTTTTTAGTATAATTGGTCACGCTCTATATATCACGCTTCCGCAACAACTTGCATTTTTTTCTTGTTTGTGCAGTTCTAGTTGTTTCCTTATCTATCTTACTTAATTATCTAAGAGTTGTTTCAATTAGAAGAAGATGTAAAGCTTCTTGAAGCAATACATCCACAAGGGGAGAAGTGTAACCTTTTTCCACTTGGCATAAAATATGTGCAATCTTTTTTCTGACTTACTGTTCCTTCCTAATCGCAAGCTGATACAGCATGGGCACTAACAGTTCTCAGGTATCTGGCAAAACTTGTAATTGGAATTTAGGGTGAGCAATATATGTTGCTATCATATGTCCAAGCTGTGTAGTAAATACTTGATGCTGGATGATGCCATATACATGTTTTTACAAAATTGCATCTTTTGATTCTCTGGCTTGTCTCTTATTTGTTCCTTCACCTGGGAGAAAATGGCTTTGATATACTGTTTGAAATTTTCTTATGCCTAATTTTATTTTTTACAGTTTTAGAAATTTGTTTTAGAAAAGAGCCAATATACTAGAGATATTTGAAATCTAGAAGTCATAATGGATTAGAGAATGAGAATGAGAATATAGGTAGGGGAGGGAATGACAATAAAACACTAGAATCAAGAATATATGGTATAGAATGTAGTAAACTCTCAGAAAGTTCATATATGCCTATAAATGAAAACACATGTATGTTTTGTCCATTCATCTTAGGAGGATATGAAGATAGTACTTATGCCTCCCCTCGTTGGAGCTAAGACCTTCCCCATTCAGACCATCACAACACATCTTTCTTGGTTTCCTACTGGAGGAGTAACTGGATTCCTATCTTTATGGACATATAGCCTAACTATATGCAACCAGTAATTCCCTTGGACCATTTCTCTTCGAATTAAGATAAACATTACCTCCTTAATCCCTCTAGTGAGTTTAGCTGCACAGACCTTAGATATTTGCTTCTTTGATTATTGATATACTTCAATAAAAGTAAAGAACACTGTATGTGAGAATAGAGATTTTTTAGGAATGATATTTTTACAAAGAGATTTGTTTCTCTATATTTCTTGATTCATTTTTTTATCTATGATTTCAAGAGAGTTTACTTGGCTTTATATAGAGTTGGGCATAACATTTACTAAACAACTCTAGTTACTTTTCCTAGCTCTGGTCAAGTTACTTTGCAGGGAATCTTGTCTTATTTGTCTTCTTCTCCTTTGCTTTACTTTCTTTTGTTAGGTCTTTTTTGCTTTTGATTCTTCATATTCTCTTTCATACTTTACTCCACCTGCTCTTGTTAGAGTCTTCTTTGGCTTTTCATTCATTCATCTTATCTTGTTGGCCTTTTTTTTTTCTTTTTCTTTGTCGACAAGGACACTTGACCTTTATTACAAGATATTCATATCTACAATTGCAAAACTCTTTCTACAATGGTATATTAAAATAAAGATGAATAAAATGGAGAATTCGAAAGAAACAAAAAAGTGGATATGTCAAGTATTTATCGGACAAACCCAGCATAAGTGTAATTATTGCGATGGAGAAAAAGTAGAAAGAATGAACCAACTATATATATGAATATCATAATCTCTTTCTACTTTTTCTCCATCTCAATAATTACACAGTAGATATGAATATCTTGCAATAAAGGATAAGTATCCCTACCGATAAAGAAAAAGAGAAAAAAAAGGCTGACAAGATAAGGTGAAAAGCAAAAGCAAAAGAAGACATGACAAGAGTAGGTGAAATAAAGTAAGAAAAAGATTATGAAGAACCAAAAGCAAAAGAAGCCTTGGCAAAAGAAGGTGCAAAGGAGAAGAAGATAAAGAAGATAAGATTCCTTATAAAGTAACATGATCAGTACGAAGACAAAGAAGATAAGATTCCCTATAAAGTAACCTGACCAGTAGTAAAAGTAACTGGAGTTGTCTGGAGTTGTTAGTAAATGTAAATAGAGAAAAAAAAGGCTGACAAGAAAAGCAAAAGCAAAAGAAGACATGACAAGAGTAGGTGAAATAAAGTAAGAAAAAGAATATGAAGAACTAAAAGCAAAAGAAGCTCGACAAAAGAAGGCGTAAAGGAGAAGAAGACAAAGAAGATAAGACAGGTGCAAAAGAGAAGAAGACAAAGAAGATAAGATTCCCTGCAAAGTAACCTGACCAGTAGGAAAAGTAACTGGAGTTGTTAGTAAATGTAAATAGAGTTAGGGATGCCCGGCTCTATTTAAAGCCATGTAAACTCTCTTGAAATCATAGGTTAATATATAAGGTGAATGAATGAAAAGCAAAAGAAGACATGACAAGAGTAGGTGGAGTAACTTGACCAGTAGGAAAAGTAAATGGAGTTGTTAGTAAATGTAACTAGAGTAAGGGATGTTTGGCTCTATTTAAAGCCAAACTCTCCTGAAATCATAGGTCAGGATAAGGTGAATGAATGAAAAGCAAAAGCAAAAGCAAAAAAAAAAAAAAACCTGACCAGTAGGAAAAAGTAACTGGAGTTGTTAGTAAATGTAAATAAAGTTAGGGATGCTCGGCTCTGTTTAAAGCCATGCAAACTCTCTTGAAATCATAGGTCAAGATAAGGTGAATGAATGAAAAGCAAAAGCAAAAAAAAAAAAACCTGACTAGTAGGAAAAAGTAACTGGAGTTGTTAGTAAATGTAAATAGAGTTAGGGATGTCCAGCTCTGTTTAAAGCCATATAAACTCTCTTGAAATCATAGGTTAGGATAAGGTGAATGAATGAAAAGCAAAAGCTAAAAAAAAGACAAGAGTAGGTGGAGTAAAATAAGAAAGAGAATATGAAGAACCAAAAGCAAAAGAATGTGGAGTAAAGCAAAGGAGAAGAAGACAAAGAAGATAAGATCCCTGCAAAGTAACCTGACCAGTAGGAAAAGTAACTGGAGTTGTTAGTAAATGTAACGTTAGGGATGCTCGGCTCTGTTTAAAGCCATGTAAACTCTCTTGAAATCATAGGTCAGGATAAGGTGAATGAAAAGCAAAAGCCAAAAAAGTAAGAAAGCAAAGTAAGAAAGAGAATATGAAGAACCAAAGCAAAATAAGCCCTGACAAAAGAAGGCAAAATAAAGCAAAGGAGAAGAAGACAAAGAAGATAAGATTCCCTGCAAAGTAACTTGACTAGTAGGAAAAGTAACTAGATTAATAAATGTAACTAGAGTTGAGGATGCCCGGCTTTATTTAAAGCCATGTTAACTCTCTTGAAATCATAGGTCAGGATATCAATTAGGAAATATAGTAATATAGTGTCCCCGCCGACAAAGAAAAAGAGAAAAAAAAGGCCAACAAGATAAAGTGGATGAATGAAAAGCAAAAGCAAAATAAGACATGACCAGAGTAGGTGGAGTAAAGCAAAGGAGACAAAGAAGATAAGATTCCTTACAAAGTAACCTGATCAGAGTTAGGAAAAGTAACTTGAGTTAGGGATGCTCAGCTCTATAAAGCCATGTAAACTCTCCTGAAATCATAGATTAGGAGATCAATCAGGAAATATAAAAGATAAGATTCCCGACAAAGTAATCTGACCAAAGTTAGGAAAAGTAATTAGAGTTGCTAGTAAATATAGCTAGAGTTGGGGATGCTCAACTCTATATAAAACCATGTAAACTCTCTTTAAATCATAGATCAGGAGATCAATCAGGAAATATAGAGAAACGTTTCTCTCTATAGAAATATAGTAGGTAGAGTAAAGTAAGAATGTGGTGTATAAACAAAGGAGAAGAAGACAAAGAAGATAAGATTCTCGGCAAAGTAACTAGAGTTGGGGATGCCCGAATTTATAAAGCCATGTAAATTCTCTTGAAATCATGGATCAAGAGATCAATAAGGAAACATAGAGAAACATTTCTATCTATAAAAATATTATTCCTAAGAAATCTCTATTCTCACATACAGTGTTTTTTACTTTTCTTGAAGTATATCAATAATCAAAGTAAGAAAGAGTAGGTGGAGTAAAGTAAGAAACATAATATGAAGAACTAAAAGCAAAAGTAACTACAGTTGGGGATGCTCGGCTCTATAAAGCCATGTAAACTCTCTTGAAATCATGGATCAAGAGATCAATCAAGAAATATAGAGAAACATTTCTATATGTAAAAATGTCATTCCTAAGAAATCTCTATTCTCACATACAGTGTTTTTTACTTGAAGTATATCAATAATCAAAGAAGTAAAAATTTAAGGTATGTGTTGTTGTAAATATTGTGTGTGAGTGTGTCAAAGGATGAAGTCTCATGTAACTCAAGATTGATAGCACCCTAGTATACAATTAAATATGAGCTTGGGTTAGTAAAAAAGCTGATAAGAGGAGTCTTTGAACTGACCGTTGGAATTTAAATTAACGGATTTTAATGACTTTTAAAAGATTTTATTACATTAAATTGTTATTAGTACTTGTTTTGTAACTGTCATTTTAATTGTCATTAAAACGTTGTTAATGGTCACATGTTTTTGCCTATAAAAGGCAATATTCAGTGCACGGTTAGAATACACCGAGGTCCCCGAGCTCCTCTCCTATCTCTTTTCTTCTAAGTTACACTGATATCTTTCTACAGTTTTGTCACCCTACTTTCTGCAGGAAGGGTTCATTTTATCCTGGGGAGTACCACTTCCTAATCTACTAGAGGGGCTACGGAATATCTCCTAAGGACAGCGTCCTTAGGACGTAACTCAATTAGTATGGTGTGAGATGTTGACGCTAACAATCTTAGGAGATATTGCTTGCTATTTTAAATTTCAAAGTTGTGGTAGGCGGAATTTTTAAAATTCCATTGCATATACTTGTTATTGATCTAACATTACTCATGCGACTATCTTGGGTGAGCTACCACTGGCTGAAGGTAATTTCTCACACTCTTCATATGATGATTACCACGATGGTGATGGTTGATATGAACATATAATAATAAAAAAGTCATGTATTTTGTGAATTACTTCCTCATAGGATGGGTAATCTTTGAAATTATTTACATCATCTACTCAATTATAGATCTATGGTAGTCAGTAGGTCTTGAGGTAATTGTAAACCAGATTTTTTTTTTAATTGTTACTTACTAAGAGTGCAGAAAGCAGAATACTTTTGTGAAAAGTTTTAGAGTTTTGCTTACCTTTCACAATCTGGATGAGCTGGATCTTGATGAGACCGCAAGGTATGTGTCTTGAAATCCATGAATTAATAATCTGGTGGTTAATTTGTGACCTTTGATAGTTACAAGTAAATTTTGGAATTGTGTTTACATAAGGCAAAATTCCTTATATAAGGAGAAAATATATAAAAGAATTGTTGCCTAGCTAATTAATGAAACTTGATTTGTTTAGTTGTCTTTTGGCCACCTTTATTGGTTTTATTGGCCGAATTTTATGGCTGGAAAAAATAAAATTTGCTTGTGAGTTATTTCTACCTCGTGGCTGATTTATTTACATTGAAAGCTTTATTACTTTTAGTTAATGATTACGTTAAATTGGTTTTATTATGTTGTTTTCCGTTGGGTGAAGTTTTATTATTAAGTACATTAAATTGGTTTTATTACCTCCTTGCTATGAATGTTATCCCTTTTTAAAGCATCATTTTTATTGATGTGCGAACGGTAATGTCCCTTAATTGGGTTGATGAGTTTTAAATATTAAAGGTATTAATTTGCTATTCCCATCTGACATTATATGTGTGAGTCACATTTAACTTTGGTTCTGCTCACGCTTCAAATTTAGCCTTGCAACAATATAATATTATGGAAATTGCATTGTAAATGTTGTTATCATATGTTAGTTCATACAGGCCAATGGTTTTTCATTTAAGTTTGTCTAAGGAAGGAATATATGTGTGTATGTGGGCTCGCGTGTGTATGAGTTCGGTGGTCCTAATATTGCTTCATATGCCATGATGAATCCAACTGTGGGGTGGGGTTACATGTATTCGGTGTATGCATTGATTTTTTTCTTTTTTGAGAAAATATATATAATTATGGGGAAAGTACGGTTTGCATATTGACATGTAAATAATCATATATAGTATGTGTAGTTGATATTTTAACTCCGAAGATTGGAATATTTTTGTGAAACTACAACGATAATATTAGAGGATATTATAATTAATTAGAATGGAAAGGGATATATGGTTGTGAGATTCTAATTAAATTAGAATTATTATTGGTAAGATGTGTAAACAACTATTAATTGGTTGACGTGGAGGTGTGAAATGAGCTTTTATACTTATGTTTATAAACTCATGTTCTAAAGATTGTTTATTATATGGGTAAACTATTTTTTGTACAATGCATATGTGATGATGCTTGATAGTTTGGGGATACAAACTTTGGATATTAGAGGGAAAAAAATTGAGGAATATTCTAATTTAATTAGAATGAAAAGGGATATATAACGAGATTCTAATTAAATTAGAGTTATTATTTATAAGGTGTGAAAATATTTTTGAGATATTTAAAAGTGTTGGGGTGTCTTACAAAATTTGCTTACATGTGGAGGTGCCTTGTAAATTTTTAAAGTCGCAAATTGTTTCTAGCCTCGTTTGATAAAACCAAGTTGTGGTTTAAAATTAATTATGTGGAGGTATTGTTATTTGCTACAGAGAGCAAATTTTGTGAATTATTTGTGTAGCGTGAAAATTTAATCATTTATCTAGTGTAGAGATAAATGAATTTAAATTTCATGATTTGCGAGTATGTATTTATAGTGGTATAAATATACATAACTACTGTGAATATTGAATTTTTTTAATGTAGATGGCATATGTTTCTTACAAAATTATATATTGCTACCTCATTTTATAAATACAAGATGTGTGCTGCAAATAATTGATTAGGTAGAGGCTTTGCTATATTTGCTAATACAAGCAAATTTTGTGGAGTATCAAATATTTTGCTTGAAACAAGCATTATGGGCATGAAAATTTTGATAATTTATCTATGATAGATAAATGTAATTTTCATACTTTGAGACTATGTAACATGGTTTGAAGTGGTTTTGTAGCTCAATATGGATATGCACAATTTTTTGACAATTTGTTGTATTAATTGATAGACATTATTCCTTGTGATATAGCTTATGTTATATGGAGATTGGGCAAATATATAGATATGTGGAAATAAAATATTTTAGGGGTACAAAAAATGTTGGTACCATGTGCAATGGATTCCCGTTCTATTGAGATACATGGATGTTAACTGAATTTCAATTCCAGTTGTGTATGAAAAAATCCATTAGTAACCAAAATAAATTATTTTCTGAGTTAGAGTATGTTACTCTGTAATTGGTTAAATTTGGAGGCTAAGTTATTGAAAACCTTTTAGCAAAAAAATTTGGGTGTAAAACCGACATTTTATGTTGACGAGTTGTGATTGCTAAATAGCAATAACCATTGTAGAAAGAGCAATAATGTAAGTGAAAATCATTTGAGATATTATATGAATAAGCTAACTTAAAAATTGTGGAGTTATCTCAATCGATTTTGTGAGATCAAAAGTTGACTTGCCGATCTGTTAACAAACCCCGGGAAGAATTAAATTAACCAAGGGGAATGGGACTAAAGCCAATAAGAAATTAACGGCGATGGCAACTCAACCTCTGTGATTGGCGATCCCATGAAGGAAGCTCAATGGGTAAGAACAAGTCGTTTGTTAGTTCCTCTAGCACTAAAATGAATTATTAGTCTCTTCCTATGGCAAGAGAAAGTGCTAAAATACATTTTGATGAGGCTGAAAGAAAGCTCTTAATAATATCATAATCCTACGGGATGATGTGCTCATTACAGATACATTTTATGAAATTACCTATACGAATGAGGAGTGAGGCCGCTCCTATGAGATCGTGGGAAAATCTCTAGAGCTTTCGTTAAATACCAGGACACGAGCATAATCTTTTTAACGTGCAAAACCGCGTTAACAGTGGAAAATGTGGGGGTATAATGTGACTCTTAATACCTCTAGTATACGCCTAAGAGGTGCTGTTTCATGGTCCATAGAACCACTGGCATCTCTATGTACTAAGTGTTATTAGTCTAAGTCTGGTTCATAGTCCAAAAGACCACTAGATACAATGATTACATCCGTATGTGTAACTCAGCTAATGAGGCTATGAACTCCCTTTGACACATGTGGAGGATTATTGTAAATATTGTGTGTGAGTGTGCCAAAGGAAGAAGTCTCATATAACTCAAGATTGGTAACGCCCTAGTATACACTTAAATATGAGCTTGAGTTAGTAAAAAAGATGATAAGACAAGTCTTTAAAATGACAGTTGGAATTTTAATTAACCGGCTTTAATGACATTTAAAAAGTTTTATTACATTAAATTGTCATTAACACTTATTTTGTAACTGTCGTTTTAATTGTTATCAAACCATTGTTAATGGTCATTATAACTCCCTAACGATCACATGTTTCTACCTATAAAAGGCAGTGTTTGGTGCACAGTTAGAATACATCAAGGTCCCCGAGCTCCTCTCTTATCTCCCTTCTTTTGAGTTACACTGATATCTTTCTGCAGTTCTGTCACTCTGCTTTCTGTAGGAAGGGTTCGTTTTATCCTGGGGAGTGCTGCTTCCTAATCTTCTAGGGAGGTTGCGGAATATCTCCTAAAGACAACGTCCTTGAACGTGACTCGAACTATTTGTTTATTGTGTTTCACCAGGTGCTGCCGCTAACAATTAGTATTGTGTGAGGTGCCGACGCCAACATGTGCGACTAAACTCTCTATAGGGATCAGGGAGGTAATGTTTATCTTAATCCGAAGAGAAATGGTCCTGTAAGGATATATGTCCATAAAGATAGAAACCCAGTTATGCCTCTAATAGGAAATGAAAGAAGGCTGTGCGGTAATGGTTTGAATGAGAATGTCTGTACAAGTTAAATCGTACTTCCACTAGGTTCAATCAAGTGGGAGGGAATGATACGTCCTCAAGGTCTGGCGATTAGGTTCAACCAAGTGCGCCACAAAGTCATATGAAACTAATGGACCCATTCTCGATAGGGATTGAAAGGAATTGGTTGTGTTTCTACTTTCGCACGACAATTAGCTCTTTGTTTGCACAAGTTTGAATCATACTTCCATTGAACAAGTTCAAAAAGGAACCTCCTTTCATAGGGTTGGCAATAAGGTTCAACCAAGTGGATATGAAACTAATGGACCCATGCCTGATTTGTACCGAAATGAATGTGCTTAAGCTTTTGGCGCTTAGTGCTTCATTTGTAAGGTTTGGTGTAAGAGTAGGTCGGGGAGGTGCAAGGCCAAGGATGCTTATAGGGTATCAAACTCTTGTGGACAGTGAATTGTGGAATGTTATCATTGAATCAGATTATATTTTTGTTATCAGCGAAATGGAGGGACTATTGCAAAGGGAGTGAAGGAGGCAATAGGCTATTGAAAAAGGCATCTTATTTGATGATAGAAGGGAATGATAGAAGGACTATTGTAAGGTTGAAACATAGTATATTTTAAGAAGAGAATGAAGTTGTAGATTGGTTGGCTAAGTGGAGGTTCCTTCAAACTTACGTCTTTCAACCAACTGGGGGTTTAAGAAGCTTGTTATATAAGGATAGTTTAGCTAGGCTTATAGGAGCTTAGAAGCCTAATGTTTTAATTTTTCTTTAGGTTGTTACCCGTTGTCAATAAAAAAGTTAATGATTCATTATTTTAAATAAAAGTAAATTCAAACATTTATTTTCCTTTTCAAACAAACTTAATCACTCAAACACATTTTTTTACTTCTGAAGTAAGTTGGAATTAACTTATCATAAGTGGCACAAGAAAATGTGAATGTGATAGGAAAATAGTGGAAGAGCCGATGACACAAAAGTAAATAGTTGACTACTTCAACGAAGGATATGATATTTCGGTGATTTAATGTTGGTGGGATCGCTTCTTCATGAACACTGAACAGGATTGTATACAACAACTCAGCTCTGCAATCCATAAATACCCAGTCAGATGCTGATAGCCCATGTTGGGCGAGTTTGGGCTTCTAATTATGACCTCCCTCAGGAGTCAGGACTCCTGTCATAAATATGGTCAAGTACCAATCCCCATTGCTTTTAGTGACTAGTTTTGACTATTGGTATGAAGTCTCGAGTCTGTATGTAAGCAAAAGAGGTCCTTGTCGAAGCTCCTCATGCTGGACCCGCAATTTTTAAATCTAAGCTAATTATATAACCATAGAAGAAAAATTACTCCCATGATATATTTAAGAAGTTGATATTATCTTATATATAAGATAAATATAAGATAAAATTTCAATATTTGTCAATCTTTTCCTAATTTACCCCTAATTGATACCCACTCAACAATAATCAAGGAGGAAAAGGAATAAGGAAATTAAGGAAGGTTACTAGCGTATTTTAGAAAATATGTGTCATATTGACTAACTTAATCAACTTCTTTAACCTAATTAAATTAGATAAATATGTCTTATATTAAGGACGGAAGGGAGTATATCATCATGTGACCCACTCTCTTAGTTCTTCTCCTTCCTCCCCAGCGAAGAAGGCCGCAAACACACTGGTAATGATAACGGGGACACAAACTAATCCTGGTATCTGAGATTTGTTTCCAGGAGTTGGGAATTAAATGAATGAAGGTGTGTACGTATGAATATGATTGAGAGTTGGCTCCACATTATGAAACCATATATCTTACTTTCCTGCTTCACACAATAATGCCCACCTGCTTTCTCGGAGGGACAAACCACCAACATGATTCCCTCTCCGCCAGTCTTCAGCCTCCCAACGAGTTACAGGTTTTACTAGCAAAATAAGACTATCATACACTCACATAAGAAGCCAGACACGTTCATGTGCATAAAAATATCTACTCATTACCAAAGTATAATGACTCACGAGAGTAAGGATCAGGGCATGTTTTTGTATTCAAATTAAGAATAAGGTACGTTTTTGTGTTCAAATCATATAAAGAGACTATGGCTCCTCTCCGATACTTTACCATCCTTTTCCTTTTGTTTACTCAAAGCTTTACTGTTTTTTTGTGTCAATAAAGGGAGGTTGGGCCTCCTTTTTTTGTGTTGAATTTTATGATTAACATCTCCATCAATTTCACAATTTTATTATATAATTGATCCCACATATTTAAATTTTGTCATTTGTGGAATGATTTGCCCCCCAATTTAACTTCCACTCCACTTCTATCTTGTCTCTTATCAAAATTGCAAAACATATCTTCAGTTTTGCTCCTCCTCAGATGAAAGCCCTTTAATTCTGGAGTCCGTCTTCATATCTCAAGTTTAAAATTAATTTCCTCAATGAATTAAGCCAACAGAACTATATCATTTGCAAGAAGCATGTATTTAGGGATATCCTCTTTTATAGGTTTAGTTAGAATATCTACCACTAGGTTAAACAAAAAAGAGCTAAAAACTTATCCTTGATGCAGGTCAATCCTTAAAGGAAAGTCCTTTTTAACACCTCCAAGCATTGTAACATTTATTGTAACCTCCTCATATATATCCTGGATGGCTTTAAAATATGCAATCCGCACCCCCTTTTATTCCAAGGCTTTCCAAAGTACATCTCTTGGTACACATCATATGTTTTTTTTCCAAATCAATGAAAACCATATGCAAATCTCTTCCTTTACTCCGATATTTTTCCATTAGCCCCCATAATAAATAAATAAATCACTTCTGATGTGGACCTTCATGGCATGAATCCAAATTGATTTTCAGCAATATCAGTCTCCAACCTCAACCTATGTTCAATCACCTCTTCCCACAATTTCATTGTATGACTCATAAGCTTAATTCCTTTGTAGTTTGCACAATTATAAATATCTCCTTTATTCTAATAAATAGGGATCAAAGTATTTTTTCTCCATTTGTCCAACATTTTCTTGGATTGTAAAATCTCATTAAATAATTTGTAAGCCACAACACACCCTCTTCATCTAAAAATTTCCAAACTTCAATAGGAACACCATCAGGTCCAACAGCTTTATCATTTTCTAATTTCTTGGGCTTCGTTAAGCCCGCCAACTCGAATCCTAATGTAAAATGACAAATTGAGATCACATTCTCGAGTTGTCAAAACTTCTCAATCACTAGGTGACCCTCCCCCTCTATCATGTTTCTTGAGCTAAGCCTTAACCTGACCAAGGAAAGGGTGATACTAAAAGGCCTATGTCAAAGCCAACCATTGAGCACCAAGTGATAGCTTTACTATGTGGTATAATAGCATCAAACCTCCCATAATCACAACTCTAAACAATCCAACACAACTCAATATGCAGTTCTACAATTCAACATCACAAATCCAATAACATTGTGTTTTTCTCATAATCAATACTTAATGCCATGCATTATTAATCAAAATAAACCATTCAGACTCACTTAACTAACAAGTTTACTAAGAATAAAATTCAACGTTATTGTATATTTTTCACATATAAAATCCTATAACACATTTATAGCAATTAAAAATACCAATATACACTTATAATCACCTCAACAAGCATACAAGGTAAATTGGAAAGAAATTACCTCAAGTTCAAGATAAGAACTCCTACAAGCCAAATTTAAATTCACTCTACAATAAATATATAATTACATGTTAATGAAATCAGCAATATTAACATCCTAGACCAATTAAAACTTGTTTTTAGCATATATGATAATAACCTAATTATTAAACAACATTTGAAACCTCCACATAATTAAAACCCTATCAAACTCTAATATTAAATCATAACTTTTAATTCTATATAGCTCAAAATCTATAAAACTAAGTTGATTAAAATTTCAATAATACCTTAATAACCCAAATAAATTGTTTAATTCAAATTTAATCAGTCAAAAATGTCACTAAAGTATAATTTATGACCTATTTTAAAATAAATTAATTACAAAATATTAAAACATCCAAATGATAAATCTAAACCAATTAAAATTAGCTATTCACCTTCCTCTACATATTTATAGTCTTTTATTGTCAAAACTTAAAACTCTCCCAATATTCTAACCCCAAAATTTCCACTAATCAGTATAATATTACCATCAATAATAAAATAAAAATACGTAGAATAATTCTCATAAAGAAATTTTAATAAAAAAAAGTGATTTTAACTATCAAAATTATATGATAAATTTGAAACTTAATTATTGGAATCGCAACCTCCAGCTCCTCTCCAAATGACGCAAATGAATTGAATTGTGACGGGGTTGGGGTTATAATAATACCCCCGCCGACTTAAAGCTGGGGCCACGTGCCCTTCTTCCCTTTTTTTTTTTTAATATTATTTTTTTATTTCGTTTTTTTAATATTTAATCCAAACCCCCTTTATTTTCAATAATTACTTGTTAAATCCATTTTTTATAATTAATTATTTCCTAATTATCATTACATCCTTAAAATAAAATAAAGATATTACAACAGGCTCAGGTTGGCATTTGTTTAACTTGCGGGTTGGCCGGCTTATTTTTTTAGTTTTTCTTATAAAATAAATTCAAATATCCTGATCGTCTTTCCTTTGATATTATGTTTAACTACCTTTTCATATTTTTTGTTTGATATTTTTATTTTCATATTATATTTATTTATTCTACTATTATTAAATTTAAAAGAGATGTGTTTATATATTTTTATTATATGAGTAGATGGAAAAAAGAAAAGAAAAGTAAGAACAAAATTGGCTTCCTAACATAAATATATAAAATAAAAGAAGCATGATGTGAGTGGGTGTAAAAGAAAGGGGGTGAGAATTTTTTTTAAAAAAAAGAAGGAGTGAGATAGTTTTTTTTAAAAAAATAGGCGGGCTAATGCCAGCCTACGAAGGAGTAGGCTACACCAGCCCACCCCATTTGTCCCGCAGCCCGTGGTGGGCTAGCCCAAATTTCCAGTGCTAGGCACATTGCTTATAGGCAACGATCTAGATTAGCACAATATTTTCGTTGATCCATATTCATAAAATATTTGATAGAATTTTACGTTGACTATTGGGGCCTAACACAATCCTCTTGTTTTACTCGAGTTTGGGACCGACTATAAACATAGGTGGAATTTTGCTAAATAATAGTTGCTACTGAAAAAATATTTGAGGGTGATCAATGTATCAAAAATTATTTCAGGATACTGGTTGCCACTAAAAAAATACTCGTATAAAAAAGGTCGTTGGAAGTGCCAATGATGCTAGTAAATCAAATAGCATAGAGTCATGTGAAAGGAGTAGATAAATATTATCGAAAGCAACGTTCAATGAAATTATTTAATGGGATCTTATGATTAATAACCTATCTAAAAATTTTATTATTGATAGAACATAATAACATTATTTGATCTATATAGCTAATACTACTTACTGTGATAATGCTTGTTATTGCTATTGTTATTGTTGTAATATTATATATGCACGTACCCTATAATTATTGAAAAATCAATTTGGTCAACAGAAACTCCTCCGTGGTCAATGCGGCATTCACACACACGGCGACAGATAGATGTGTGGGGATCACATTCACTTCTGAATCATAGGTTGGCAAGGCTAAGCAGCATCCAATGAACATGCAATGTTCCATTTCGACTTGGATATTAACTGTAAAATGCCACTTTTAATTAATTAAGATATCCAATGCTCGGCTTCAACTTGCACCTTCAACTTGAAATGCTCACTTTTAATCGATTGTATCATAACCAATTCAAGCGAAACGACCCTGTTTAATTTTAACACGCATTGTCGTATTGTGTTAACTTTATTTTATCATTTTTAAGCTATGCGCACACACGCGCACTCTTTTTAGTTTTTACTTTGCGTGATTCAAAACTTGACTTTAACATTAATAACTCCTGAAAAGTATAATTTCTTTAAGAAAATAATCTAATAAATTTGAACCAAGCTATGCATGATCATGATGTTTGCATTAAATTATGTAACTCAAAAGAAATAAATAATTTTTTATTTGAAAAACTAACCCAATAAAATTTATAAAAATGAACACCATTTACCAATCATAAATACAATTTTTTCGGTATGTGAAAAAACAAATTATTAAGGGGAAAATTCCAAAAAAATACAAACAAAATTGACAAAGGGTAAAATAGAGTGGTGAATTGCTGAAATCCCAAATCAGACCATCCATAGGAATCTAAAATTTAAAATTGTAAGCAAAAGATAAGAATGCTCGAAGTGAAGTGATCGGCTATAGTCCTATTTCCAGAGGGCTGCCCCAACCGTGGGGAGAATATTGCCTACATCGTTCTTGCCACCACCATCGATTTGGTCTGGCAACATTATTGCGATTTCCTACACGACGTCGCCAAGATTGATGCCGATGATGGTCCCGATTCTCGCCTTCCCTGATGTTCCCTCTGATGTTGAGCCCTCCTCCTCTGATTGGAACTCTGCTAATCAAATGTCGTTTGAATCGAGGCCGCTCAAGAATGCTGACACTAAGGGAAAGAAGGCATGCCCGGGACTAATGAAGAATGTGGTAAAGAAGAAAGTGAGGTCGTTAACATAGAAGATGATGTTGTTAACAAAGAGTGAGATGTTGTTATTGGCCTTTGTAACTTGTTAATTTGGCACTTTTCCATACGAAGTTGTTAAACAAAAAAGTCAAATCGTTAATGTAGAAAATGATGTTGTTAATAAAGAGAGGTATTGTTATTCGCCTCTCCAAATTGTTAATTTGACACTTTTCCATATGAAGTTATTAAACAAGAAAATGAAGTTGTTTAATGTAAAAGATAGTGTTGTTAACAAAGAGTGGGGTGTTGTTATTGGCCTCCCCAACTTGTTAATGCAACACTTTTCCATACAAAGTTATTAAACAAAAAAGTCAAGTCGTTAATGTAAAAAGTGTTAAATTAAGAATCTGGGGAGGCCAATAACAATACCTCACTTTTTATTAACAACACCATTTTTTGTACTAACGATTTGATTTTCTTATTTAACAACTTCGTAGGAAAAAAATGCCCAACTAACAAGTTGGAGAGGTCAATAACAACACCTCACTCTTATTAATGACACTATCTTCAACATTAATGACTTCACTTACCACGTTCTTTCCCAGTTTAGGGCGTGTCCTTCTTTCTGTTAGTGTCAGCATTCTTGGGCAATTTTGATTTTAATGAAATTTGATTAGTGGAGTTCCAAGCGGAGGAGGAGCGCCGAGCATCAGAGGGAAAGTCAGGGAAGGCGGGGGATCATGACTACCCTTGTCATCAATCTCGACGACGTCATGTAGGAGATCATAATAATGTCGCCAGACCAAATCGATGGTGGTGGCAAGGACGACATCAGCAATATTCTTCCCGTAGTTGAGATAACCTTTTGAAAACAGGGTTATAGCCTATCACTTTACTCATGACATTCTTTTCTCTTACTTACAATTTCATATTCCATATTTTTACTGATTATCTTATTTGGGACTTCAGTAATTCACCGCATCACTTGACAATTTTATTTATATTTTTCTGAAAATTTTCCATTATTAAGAATCCAAAAAAAGAGAGAGAAAAGAAATGGGTGATATTGAGATTAGGATGAGGTGGGATAAAGATAGTGAGAGTGATTGATAGGAAGCAGGCGAGCAGAGAAATAGACTGACAATCGCAATTACAGCTGCCACACTGACTTGTGGTTGTTGCCGTTTTAAAGACCTTATCTCTCTTTTATCTGCCCCCGAAATTAAATTACCCATCATTTTTATATAAAAAAATATAAACATGTCTGGGAATGAAGCATCAAAAACTCCAGTATTACTAGAAGAATGAAGATGGGGATTAATGTCACCTTAACGTTTTAGCAGAGAAAAGCATACACTCCTGTACGCATGAAAAAATAGATTATTGATGAGTTCAACCAAGGAATGAAATAATGGTCAGCACACATAAGAGTAGTAAAATGAGTTTTATACCAAACAAATGCTGCATCAACTAATGGATTGCAGGCACAACTTTGTTTTTTTTTTCCGCACCCAAGATTATTCTATTACACCAAACTAACTATTATTTTGTCTCATAAAGGTGGTGGATAAAAGTGAAGATACTGTTGAGAAACAAAATGAACATACTCATTCTCAGATGTGAAGAGAAAGACACTTTAAGAGTTTTGGGCATATTTAAGTAATATTGTTTACCACCACAACTTTGCTTGTAGTAATTAAAATATTGAGATATGCTAAAGTAAGGAATAGGAAGCATTGGAATGTGAGGTAGTAAAAGTTGGTAGTATATAAGTAAAAGAAAGTGAAGTGATCACACATTCACATGATGGGATTTTTTAGGGGTAAACTTATATAGTGCTTGTTTGAAATAGGTTATTTTTAGGCAATAAGTATTTATAAATCGTGATTCACAGTATACGAAGTAAATATGTGAGAGGAGTTTTATCTCGACTTATGTAATAAAGATTTATTTTTTAAGAAAACGTGATCATAAACATGTCCCTATATATATATATATATCGAACATGGAGGCCTCTCTGAGTTATATTCAATAGTGGGTGTGTCTGCTTTGGCCCTACCATCACGCATCATCATTATGCTCCCAACTCCAACCTTCCATTTTTCAAATTTCGACCCCCTAACGTGGGCCTTTGTTTTCCCCTCTTTTCCCTCTTTTCAATTATTACAATATTCCTCTTTAACAAAAATTAAAAAAAAAAGGCCAGATTAAAGACATGCCATCAAATGTGAAACACAACGCCACATGCCTTGCCTTGAGCATCCCATTCTTGTACTTATTTCCCCTCTCACTTCACTTGTCCTCATTATTTTATTTAAGTGTGTACATCTATAGTAGTCTATACTTTCGTCTCTCAGCCCTGTACATAGCCCTATTTATGGCATATATATTATAATATTCACTTGAACTATATAGTTCCACTTTGATTACTTCGTTATGATCAACTATTTCTTGCTCTCTCCCTTCTTCTCTATCAAGTTCTGCCCCCCGCTTATCTGCATTATCCGCTGCTAGCTGCATCTTCTTCTCTGCGATCAACAGGTGTGTTTTCCTTTTCACTCCTTTCTTTTAATATCTGGATTCTTCTTTGTTTCTAAAATAAGAGAAAAGAAAGGGACAAATTAAATACCCTTTTATTTGTTTATTTAGTTCTTGGCTTTTCCTTTTGCTGCAATTTTTTCCTTCTTCTTCTTCCTCCTCCTCCCCTCCCTGCTTCCATTTTTTTCACTCGTGACCACTCGTCTCTCTCACTTCTGGATTCCCGCTTCCTCGGAACTCTACTTTTGTCGCTGCTTGCTTTACCCCATTTCAGTTAGTATTACTCTACTCAGGTGTCCGATTATATATATGTGCCTACTCGTGGCTGTCTGGCTAGTTTTCCCATTCATGTATATATATCACCTTCCATTTTAATTGAGTTTGAACATCTGTTAACTTGTAGTGGTATAGGTACATCGATTTAATTTCGTTTCCATTCTCTGACAGTGTCTCGCTATAATAATTGAGGGCTGGTTTCAAGTTTCAGCCATCTAGTCTTGTAATTGACAAAGCTGGTTTTTTCTGCTGCCTTGGATACAACTGTGAAAAACTTCATACATATATATACATCATCCAGGAGATAAAGAAAGGAAAGGGAAAAAAAAAGTCTTGATGGATTGGAAATTGAAAAGTGGGTCTTGGGATTTTAGTGAATTAGATGGAGGAGGTTTACCCAACATAGAAACAAGTGTTGATAGATTTGGATTGATGAAGGGAAGTGGAGGCGAATTTTGTTTTGATTTGAAGCTAGGTCAGGTTGCCAATTCTGGGACTGAACCATCAGGGCCCAAGTGGAAAGCGGCCGCCGGAGTGTCCAAAACGGCAACGACGTCAGGTGCTTCAGGATCATCGAAGAGAGCTCGAGCAATTAACAATGGGATCCAAACGGCGTCGTGCCTGGTGGATGGGTGTAGTTCAGATCTGAGTAACTGTAGAGAGTACCATAGGCGTCACAAAGTGTGTGAACTTCATTCCAAGACTCCTGTGGTTACCATTGGAGGCCACAAGCAAAGGTTCTGCCAACAGTGTAGCAGGTTTTGTTTTTTTTTTCTTTTCTCTCTTATTAATCACATCCATTCATATTATTTACACTGGCTTCACATTTACTCTTTTTTGAGACATTCAGAATTTCTAGTCGCCCAAAGAAAATTAAAGTACCCCCGAGTTCATGAAACTTTGTTTTGCTTTGTTCAAGTTTTAGGCAAAAATTCCCTAGCAACAAGAATCCCAGTACAAAAGAACCTATTCTATTTTTTATACTTTATCCCAGATTACGAAATCAAAGTCCATGTATTTTATGTAATCACAACGTTCTTCATGCATGGAATCTCAGAAAAGCCATCCACTTGCCCGTATTTACACACATAGTATGTGTATGTATGTATTTACAAAACCAAAATACAATACAAGTTTTGATTTGTGTAGGTTCCATTCACTGGAAGAATTTGATGAAGGGAAGAGAAGTTGCAGGAAGCGATTGGATGGTCACAACCGACGGAGAAGAAAGCCCCAACCAGTTCCTCTCACTCGTTCTGCCACTTTATTCTCCAATTACCACCAAGGTTATAGCTTTAGCTTCCATCGTAGACCCTCCATACCCAATCTGCACATCCATATACATCCATACATACAAACATACCGTATTTGATTTGAAATACTTGGTTTGTTTGACACTATTTGGTGATTGACCATTTTTTTCAGGAAGGCAGTTACTACCCTTCTCATCAGACTCAAATCTATATCCTTCAAGTGCCATGGTGAACCCTGGTTGTGACTGGGAATGGAATGGTAGGACGATGGTTCATCATAACAACAACAACAACAACAACAACAAGCAGCTACTCTTTGGGTCTTCTGAAAGCTCCAAAATTAAGCAGGAAATGACAACTTATTTTGAGAAGCCATGTATTGAAGCTCTGAGGACTGCGACGGCCGCGGTGAGGTCTGGTTCTTTCTCATCATCTCCTCCTCCGCCTTGTGCTCTCTCTCTTCTGTCATCACCGCCGCCTGCACCTATGTACCTGTCATCACAGCCTCTGGCCGCCGCCGCCCTCCATGACCATCACGGCTTACAAGAGGCTGTGGACACTGCACTTCTGGTTAGCAATGGGAGTCATCAGCCTTCAATGTATAACTTGTTAGGGTCTGATGCATCCCATACTAATAATTCTCAGTCACTTCCATTTCATTGGGAATAAAATTGACCCCTCCTACTCTCAGAGCACTACTTTAGTTTCAAGTTTGATGAATTATATTACCCACTTTTTGAAACTGCAATATTACATTTCATTTCAGAATTCTTTTTTTTAATGAAGGGAATGATTATTGTATGTGTGTTTTCATTTGTTCACAGGAGTGATTTACTCGTTATATCTCAATGATTATTCAATTCAGTCACTTCCTATATATTCGTTCATGATGTTTTTCTTTTCATATTTTCGTTTAAAGCAATCGACGTTGCACTATGTTGCGCCGCAACTTCGACCAAAGTGGAAAACATCGTTTTCTTATTGGGTGATTTTTCCGAATGTTGGACTTGTAAAGTTCTTGGACTTCCCACTTCATTGTTTTGGTTTTCCCCAAGTCAAATCTCCATTTACAAAACCCAGTTTACAAAAAGCACATGTTTAAAGGTATGATGATGATACACGACTATATCTCGGCGCCATTTGCGTTTCGAACCCCAGTTTTGGTGAACTTAATCTAGTAGAACGAGGTCTTGAGAAATTTAATTTTTAAAAATAATATATTTTGAGACTTCTTAATTTGTACTTAATTTTTTATCTGACACTTTATAGATGATCTTCTCGTTCTCAAATTTAATATGTACCAAGTGCTTGGCTTGAATTTATTGATTACTAATTTCTTTTATGAGCTATGTGTCTTTTCCTTTTTAATGATATTGGTCCGGTGTTTGATTAATATGACGTTCTTATTTGTTGTATCATTCGTTCAATGTGTAGTTAAGTTCTTGTTCTATGTTTATTATAGCTATAATCATATTTTAGTGCAAATTTACAAAATTTGTCTATGTTCGTGCCAAAAAAATTGGCACACGTATACACACATACATGTATAGACAGACACGTGTAGTCATGTTTATTTAAATGTAGGTTTTATGCTTCCTTCTTGATTTGGCTATCAATTTGAATATGCTAAGGTTTCCCAATGGAACTAGACCAAAAAACAAAAAAAGATAGACCATAGGTTTCGTGAGTTACGAAATTTGCAAGATAATTGATAAGTAAAATGATACTACGGCCTCATATGATAGACATTTGACTAGCAACATCTTATATTAACCATCATGAACCATGGAGCGTGTATACTATTTTTAGCAATAATAAATTTGAGGGGGAAATAACAAAAAAAGAAGTCTCAGGTACTCCAAGAAATTTGATTACTAATAAATCCCCTTTGTGTCAACCTAGCTAAGGTATTACTCATGTTATCTTGTGATATTTTGCACAAATAATTGACTTTATTGGTAACTAAATCCAATAATTGATCGATGCGTGTTCTTCATTTATGGTTTTCTCTAGTTTCGGTAAAACATATTAGAAATAATAAAATTAAAGCAAATGAAAATGAGAAGTTTATTGAAAATATCGTCAGATCAATCAAATGGTCAAGATTTATCGTAGCATTAAGCAAGCTACTGCGACGCAGGGAATTCACGCCCCGCCATAATAAATTTGTACATGCATCTACACAGAATCCAAATCATTTATTATTTGGTCAACTAAATTAATTTTAGCAGTTAAGATGTTCAATTAACTAAAAATTAAAAAATTTTTGAAAGGTACATATTCAGTTTACTTTTAAATAGAAAAAAATTAAACAAGAGACTTACTTTAAAAAATGAACAGGAGCATTCATATGTTGTTTGTTGCACATTTATATTTATTTTTAAGAAAATAATATTCCTACAAAATGTCAACAAGTAAAATATATATCAGCTTAAACCACTCAATCCATAATAATATTGCTATTTTTGAAATGGTTATCCATATATCCTTTTATGTCAAGACTTAACTTTCACCTATGCCAAATAGTCAATCACATATCCAATCTACTGCCTCAATGTCAATACATAATACATAGTATTTAAACAAACTCAACTGCAAAAACTTAAACAAAACATTAATTTTTCATCACAACTAATCATCACACCAACGCCCGTAGAACTTTTTTTTTTTTTTTTAAAAAGGTAGAAACCAGAGGCCAAATATGCATGCACAATGCAATTCAAGGAATGAACCAATTCATTTTAGTTTCACTGTCCAAAGTAATAAAGTGAGCATCCATGAAAATCTGGAAAATTGAGTGATTTCATTAAAGCTAGAAGCGTTTCATGAAGCACACATTAAATGCGAGTAACACACCCCCTTCACTTGAGCTCCTCCTATATAAACACCTCAATCCATCCATGAAGATCACACCTCACCTCACCGTGAACCACCACCACCGGACGGATACAATGAGGCGCCTCAACGACGACATCATGCTCAACATTCTGGCGAGGCTCCCGGCTGTATCGTTCGCCTCGGCAGCTTGCGTCAGCAAATATTGGAACCATATCACCTCCCAAATTCTTTCTCGTCCCAAGCTTGCTTCTGCTCTCTCCCTCAATCCTTCTCTCATTGTATTTACTATATCAAACTCTTCACCACTTTCCCTTTAGTTGAATTCTTATTTTGATTTCTTAATATAAATTATTTTTCATCTGAAATGTGTTGGTTGACACAGCAAGCTGTGAAGGAGGTTCTTGACAAGGTTCTGAGCAAGCCTATTCGTCCTCATTTTGCCATAGCTTTCATCAACGAAGAATATGGCCTGAGATTGACTCAAAAGCTTGTATATCTATCTTTATTATTAATAATCTCTCTAGTTCTTTCATTCATGCATTGATCTATTAATTGCTTTCTCTTCTTACAATCTGATTTGAACAATAACGGTATATACGATGATGCAGATTACTGAGAGGCTGAAAAACAAAGTTCCTTTGGTTGTTCACATCAGCCATGGCGTGATGGGCAAGGATGTTCTCTCTGATGAACTTCGAGAAGTATATTTACATAATTACGTTGTTTTGATGAGCTGCATGCTCTTATATATAGAGATATATAATTGTTTGAGGGGTAATTAATGCAGGTGAAATGGGACTACTTTGATTACAGTGGTAATCATCCTCGTTTGCGCAGCGTGTATGGCAATAGAAATAAAGGGGTTGTTCTGGTTCTTGGATTTGTCCCTGGACTCAAAGTTGATGCTATACCCTTGTTTCATCCCCATCAGGTATACGTGGTCCTGTGATTAATCTTTTGCCTATCTCTTTCTTCTTCTCATCATATTACCCAAAGAATTGAGTTTAAAGTTCGTTCGTTTATTGTGTTGCGCGGTGGTTACAGGATCCCACTGTTGACCATGTTGACAAGTTTATAACAGATATTAAGGATTTCACAGCCGAAGCTTCTGGCCATATATCTCCATCTGCTATCATGATGTTTGGAGTTAAGCGTTGTTTTGTTCATCTTCAACTACATCCACTTATTCTTCCATTAATGATTTCTGACATGTTTTGCCTTTTCTTTTCTAATCTTAGGATCGTAGGGCTGACATGAATTCCGTTGTTGCCAAAATGGGTAATACATCACTATTTCCTTTCTACCATATTCTTCTAATGCCAAAAAATTATTATCTATTTTTAAGTTATGATGCAAATTTATCTGGGAAGTTTTTACTATCCTGAAAGTGTTTTTTGCTTCAAAGCTGCTCAAGAAGAGGATAAGTCTTGGAATAACGGTAAAGGTCGTTATCATGTAATTAAGAGGTCATGAGTGAGGCATGTTTGGTATGGCGTTTAGATTGCTTATAAGTTGTTTTCCACGTAAATCGAGATAAAACTTTTCTCACATACTTACCTCATATACCGTAAATCACGATTGCAAAGCTGTTTTTAAGCATTCCAATCGCTATTCCAAACAAGCATTAAGTCCTGAAAACAGCCTTTCACCTTGACTGCGTATATCTGACCCCACTTGGTGGGAGTCTTGTGCACTGGACAGCCCTTTAAAGTTGCCCCCGAAAGTATTAAAATAGAGCTATGTTGTAAAAAAATGTTAATGGTCAACATCACTTTTTAATGTTATAGGACTTTGAAATTTCTAGGGTTACATTAAAAGAGTAATCCAATGCATATGGCTCTCGCGAAATAGGGGGTGAAATAGGGGTCTAGGGAGGGTCAAATGTACAACTTTATACCCTTACAAACTTCCAAAGCAGCATTGAACTCAGTGTAAACTTCCCCCAACAAATTTGCGCCAAAACTTTTTTTTTTTTTTAACTTCCTTTACACATATATAATATTATATGTGGCAGATCATGCTATGCCAAAGGAGACAGTCATGGTTGGAGACGCAGGTGGTTGCTTTCTGTTCAACAGCAAGAATTACCGAATAACTACTCCGAATCCTTATTTACTGGACGCTGTTGCGCTGGTGTTTGCTGATGACAAAGACAAGTCTCCCGGTACGTTCAGTTTCATCCCTCAATCCAGTCAACCAATTATTAAACCAGATTCATGCTCTGATCTTATTCTTAAATACATTGGTCAACAGCAAAATGTACCTACCTAGTATATTCATTGCATATACTAATAATTTGTGAGTGATGATGTGGTTTTTATATATTATAAAACTGATCAGATGTAGGAGACACAGACTTCCATTTGGTATTGGCTGAGGGTTTAATGCCATTTGGTCCATCGTTCGAGGTCACTGCTGCGGGAATGAATCCATCTCAAGAATGGTCCGTTTTCTCTGCTAGAATGCAAGGAATTCATGTCGTTTTGAGCAGCAACACAGTCTTTGAGACTGTTCTTGAAACTGTATGTCGTATATCAATATTTCACAAACCCAAACTAATATCCCATCTTTTAACTGTATAATAAGACATGTCACGATGCTTAATTGCAGGTGACTGATCCCAATTATGAACTGTACATTGGCGTCACCCAACGAAGAGGGGCAGAAGAATCCTTAATCTTCTATAAGCTTTTAGTGTAAGACCAGCGTAATTAATTTGATGATAGTGATATAACACATGATTGTGATCAAACTTGATGATACTTATTGTGGTATATATGATATACGAACACAGGGGACAAGGAGTCCAGTTCATCGTGGAAGGGATAGGCTTAACACCTGGCGATTCCTTTATGTTCTACCACACAGACATGGAAGCAACACTTACAGGCAGAGACATAGCCTGCGACAACCTGGAGACGTTGAAGGAGATTGTTGATGAGAATGAGTGTGACGTGTTTGGGGGATTAATATTGTCGAGCAATTTTCGCGGTAAGAAGTATTTTGGCGCAGAGAACGTTGATGTGACGCCGTTCATAGACAACTTTCCAGGTGTTGAAGTGGCAGGATCGTTCTGCAAAGGAGAAATAGGACGAGGATTTAGCAGCTTTGATACAGAGGATGAAGAAGAAACTAGTGCTCGTTCTCCTCTACATGTCTCTTCTGCAATTTACTTGGTCATGTCTTATTCTCCAGCTTCCGCAGCTGCAGCTGATAACTGATATTAGCGTTCTTGGATTTATGTGTTGCTTTACAGTTTATTATGGAGTTTTTCTGTTTTCATGTTTAGTCCTTTTCAACCTATGTATTTGCATTTCGCATAACTTTTATTATCGGTCAGGTGCTTCTCGTTTCTCAATTGTTTAATATAAGTTCCATCTTTATTCTATTCCATCTTCTCGTTTCTCAATTGTTTAATATAGTTTTAGCTTTACAAAACCCGAGGATTTGCTTGATTACCTGATAATTTTGGAAAATAAATAACATTATTTATGATAAGTAAATATTGTACTACCTCGTAACCTTTTTTTTTTTGAGTGAAACCTCGTAACCTTAATATAACAGTTAACCCTTTTTTAGAGATTAAATAAATTAAATAATTTATTTAATCATATTATATATTATGTATCATTAGATTATATATTAGTTTATAAATCAGACAAATTAGTTTAAAGAAAAATGATAAGTATAAATACTTTAAATAACTTTTTTTAGTTTTCTTAATCTCTTCAAAAAAATCAACTGAGTCTTATATTTATTATACGAGGTAGTAGTTTATATATGTGTAATTAAAAAATTTAAATAAATTACTTAATTATGTTACTTGATCTAATATAAAAATCTATATGTATCATTAGATTATAATCAAGTAAATTAATTTGAAGAAAAAAATAATAAATATAAATATTTTAAAATAATTTATTTAATTTTCTTAATATTGTTAAGGTAGTCAACGGGAGGTAGGATTATTGACGGCATGCATCAATATTATACTCATTAACAAAGTTTATAATAGCAAATCAATTTCTTAAAAACTTTTTATCAGCCATTTAAATAAGGGATTCGTGCTTGTACACTTAAATGAGTCATACTCGCATTTTTATAATTCTTAAAAAGTAAGGCTATCTATATTTTTATATTATACAAAAATAAAAAAGTATATCTATATTATTTCTGGAAGTGTTATTTTTTTTAGGGTTAAAGAGTAAAAATACTCATAAAATTTTATTAAAAGTATGCTTAGCACCATAAATTTTTTTTTTAGTGTAAAAATACTTATAAACTTTCTAAAGGTAGCAAAAATGCACATCCGTGTAATGAACCCTAAACGGACACTAGTTTGCTTATTGTAGGCCCCACTAGCTTACAGGTGGCAACTCCTTTGACTTTTTCCTCTTTGCTCAATCCACTCTCTCTCCCCCTTCCTCTCTCTTCTCTCTCGCCCTCTCCATCAAGCCCGAACCCTCTACTTTCCCTTCATGGGTTTGTTACAAATTGAGATCCTGGGTGGCTGGGGTGGTGGAGGGTAGCAATGAATCACAGGCTATGGCCATTAGATCTTTTGACAATGAAACCCCTGTTTTTCTTGCATCATTCTGTTTCTGATACACATGTTTGAAAGCTTTATCGTCAGCTCTTTTGTGGGTTCTCACAGTTTGAAACAGCGTGTAACCGGCCTTTTTTCGATATGAGGATTTGGTTGAGAGTAAAATGGTAGCCCTACCAACATGAAAGAGACAGTCTAGGATTAACATGGATTTCTCATTTTCTTATTTCCAAATTACCAATTCTGGGTGATGTTCTCTGTGCTAACTACGATTGCTTGTGTTACTGTGAATTTGAAGCATGTCCTTGGCGAGATTGATGGCTATAACGCGGCACTACAACCCGCACCTCCCAAATTGAAGTTCTTGATGTTACCTCTTAACCTGTGCTTGTCAATGATCGAGCATGGCGGAAAGCAAAGGTGTAGGATTGAATAGGCTACAATTGAGAACCAATATTCCTATGTATTTGGGTTTAACCTTGGTGTTCTTGAAGAGGTTGTCAAATGCTCCAAACATGACTTGCTCTTCTTCTAGTCTCCACACTATATTCTACAAATTCCTCTATAGGGAGACATTTGAGGGAAAGTGGAAGGTTCATGCCAGATGGAAAGGGTGAGAGCAAAGAGAGAGAGAAGAGATAGGAAGGTGAGAGAGGGGGGAGTTGACTGAGCTGAGAGATAAAGCTCAAAGCAGTTGCCACCTGTGCGTTAGTGGGGCCCACAATAAACAAAGTGACGTCCATTTGAAATTCATTTAACGGATATGTATTTTGACTATCCTTTAAAAAAAGTTTATGGTTAATTTTATTCCAAAACCTTTTTTTTTTTAATTCCCTCATCCTTTTTGGATCATATATTCCTTTTAGGATTTTTTGGGCAACACTAACTAGATGGATATTTTTTGGGGCAAAACAATGGCCATGGGCCATAAGCCTAGTACGGAAGACCACATGCTTCGATCCTTCACCGCTACTTTACTACTTTACTCTTCGGAAACTGAATTCAGGTAAGCACGATACCCGTATCGATGGAGAAGACTCCATTGTCATCGACGTCCAGAACCAAAGCTAAGGCAAAAGATTCTCAAATGTGTTTTTCCGTTTTTGATGGGATGAACGAGGACCTTCTTTTCAACATTCTGAGCAGGCTTTCTGCCCAATCCTTTGCTTCAGCAGCTTGCGTTAGCAAATCCTGGAATCGCACCTGCAATCGCGTACTTCGTCGTCCTAAGCTCGCCTCTGCTCTTTCTCTCAAACCTTCTTTGCATGTGAGTTTCTTTGCCTCACGTCTCTGGTTATGTGCATTTCACGTTTTCTAGCCATCTCGCAGCAAGGAAGAAATGAAAATTCCGCAGCTTAAATTGCGTTCAATTATCAAATGGTTATATTTCTACATTTCTAGGCAATCTAACGCTGTTTAATGGTTTTCAATTGCCATTTTCCCCGCTTTGCACCGAAGACATAATCGTGGGGCAAGTAAGCTGTGGATACTGTGGTCATTGATATGTTCAGTGCTGGATAAAAATGAAAATATAAGATGTGACTAAGTCAATAAGCACTCTCACCTAGTAGGGCTGGTTTTGTGGAATGATCTTGTCTCATCGTGCAAGTCATTTAACCTGAATCAAGGCACCCGTCATTCTGGGTGATGTCGGTATTGCAATCTTTGCCTCGCGCTAGGAAACTGGGAGAAAGCCAACTAAATGGACGCCGGTGGTAGATTAGAGACCAAAGGACCTAACTTCTCCAGTTTCTGAGTCACATAAGTTCATAATCAATTATGAAGAGTATATTTATTTCTTTAGATGATCATTATGTTAAAAATTCCTTTTGGATATTGAATAATGAAATATACGTTGTGCTTGCCTCACTTTGATGACAAGTTCCGTTCTTCACATATGGTATTGACTCTTTTGAGTTTTGCCCACATATTATAACAACTTACATTGCTTGTTACTCTTGGAAACTACTGTACATTCAAACAGGAAGCTTTAAAGGAGGTTTTCGATAAGATTTTGTCGGAGCCCATCCGCCCACATTTTGCTATTGCAAATGTTGGAAATGGATTTGAACCACCGATGACTCTAAGGCTTGTACGGAGTTGCTCTCTCCTCCTTTTCTTAGTTCAAGAATTGTTTGTATTAGGCCATTGACCTTACAGTCTACTGCACAGATTAGAAAGAAACTGGGTTGCTCTGTTCCAATCATTGTTTCTGTGGCTAACGGTATTTTTGGAAGGGATGCTCTTACCAATGAGCTTAAAGAGGTTCAATATCTCTCGACCTTTGTTAATTTTTATATTAGCAGTTTGGTAAACTCAAGTGCTTACCCATAATTATTATGTAGGTCAACTGGAATGATCTTTTAAGTGAATTGAATGATGAAGCAGATGCTGTACCAATAAATGAAGGCATAGTTATGACCATTGGTTTTTTACCAGGATTAAAAGTTGATGCTATACCACTATTTCGACCGTCATCGGTAATAAATTTTCTCTTTTGGCTGCTTGAGTTTGAGTTTTAGGATATGTGTTGTGCTTTGTCAAATTTGGACTGGCTATTCTGATTGTTGTATATGCAATGTATATTGTTTAGCCATGTTTGAAAATGAAAGGCCTATCCATCCGGGATTCCGTTAGGAAAATATTGAGCTTAATGCTGTTCAAATTTTTAAAGTTGTTAGCTCTTATCCTACCAGCTATCTATGAAGTCAGCCATTGACAAGTTTGTAATGGATGTCAAGGAGTATTCTGCATCTGTCTCCAGATGCTCGTTTCCTCTGGGTATTCTTTTATTTGGAGTAAGTAGATGGTAATCACTTATTTATCAATTATTAATTTTATATGATTAACTCTTTCCGTTTTTTATTCACTGCACTTTGGGTATTGTTGCTAACACTGAGTTGGCTGCACAGGAAGGAAGTACTGACATGAAACCAGTTATGGAGAAGTTGGGTATGTGACATTTTGTATTTCCATATGATTATACACATCATCCTTCTACATTATGCTTCTGCTCATATTCAAAATTGCCTTTTACTTTATGGGGAAAGTCTGTCAGGCATTTTGTTGTTTTGTTCAATAGAACTTCTCAAAATTGGAGATGATCAGAGAAGATTTAAAGAACTTATCATTTAGAGGCGTTTTTGTGTGTAAACATAATTATGCGGAGTTTACTGATACTTAACTTTATGATCAATCAATTTAAGTATATCATTGACTGCTTTCCTCGAAATAGTTTTGCGTTACAACTTCTCATTGTTGGGGAATGTATATGTAGATGGAAGCAAGGAATTTGTATTTTGTGTTAGTTTGTAACTGTGAAGTGAGAACTTTAATAACTTCTACAGTTACAACCCTCTGTTTCCTGGCTTGTGCTTGTCTAGTCTTTGATGATAGTAAATGTTTTTATGCAGATTATGCCATGCCTAAGGACACATTCATTGTTGGTGATGAGAGAGGCCGCGTTGCATACAGAAGTGGAAATGACTCTGCAAATGCTAATGCTAGAACACGGTACTTAGCAGAAGCTGTTGCTCTTGTTTTTGCTCAGGACAGGGACAGATCTCCTGGTACTTCTTCCTATCTCTTTGGTCGATCTTTCTACCGATGCAGGATACAACTGATACAATTGCTGCACAGTTCATACCATTCTATTTTTCATTGATGAGGAAATTGGATTTCTCATCCCTTTATCCCTTAAGACTAGACATGTTTGCTCTTTCAAAGGAAAGTATATGCCAAGTGTTGCTTTTTTCTGTGTTTTTTTAGTTAAAATAAGTAATGAAAGAAAGTATTGTGAATGCTGCTTTTTGTCTCTATCTGAATTGTACCTGCTTTGACTAATGAATTGCAAATCAGTGCCTTAACTGGTTCAATAACTGATCCAGTTTTCACAACAATGTGATAGATCTTTATAATATGGGAATGGGAATTAGGAAGGAATAGGGATAGGAAAGAAGATGAGAGGGTTGAAGAAGAAGAGGAGAGGGAATAAGAGAGAATAACAGTAGATATAGAGGGAGAATATTTCTGAATAATTCACTGGAATTCTCATAAACTTGGCAAAACTGAATTACGATAGGGGTAGACCCTTATTTATAGGCTTGTTTATAACTGCACCGCCTCATATTCACTAACTGACTCTAACGGCTATAATCTTCTAATAGCCTACCTAACTTTTACTATATTAGTCATTTAACCATCCTAACGAACAGTCAATAACTAATATTTAGAATTTCTTACTATTACATATCTCAATGTAACATTGTCATTCTGCTGCCTCCTACCCTTCTCTGTGCGTTTGGTACTGAAAAATAGAATCTACAAGAAAGATGATGTTGTCAGTGCGTTTGGTTCAAGTGCTATGAGGCTATATTATAGTAATATGTAGCTTGAAAGTCTTCTATTTGAGTTTTTTAATATATTTTACATAATACTTGTATGTGACATGGATTAAATAAAGCTACAGGAGAAATTAAGTTCCACGTTGCATTGTCAAATGGTGTTTTACCTATGGGTGGCAAATACAAGACAGCTTCAGTTCGAACAAGCTCTGAGGGTACTACATGGCTGACTGCCAGGAGGGAAGGGCAACAGGAAATTCTTGATGGTGAAAGAATATTGGACGATGTTAGCAATGAGGTTCCTAATGCTTTCAGACTTTGAAGTTTTGTTGTTCTATTTTTCTAATGAGCCTAAAATTTGTTTTGTTATTCAATAAGATCAAATGCAGCTAGAGGCTGATGATTTCTTTGGAGTTTAAATGCAGTATACGTAAATAAGAAAATAAATGATTTCTTTGGAGTTTAAATGCAGTATATGTAAATAAGAAAATAAATCTAATTGGTGTTCATGCTTTCCTGGTAATGGATTTTTAACTGATCTCTTTATAGTGAAGTACGCACATACTGTCACATCAGACTGTGATTTAATGATCGGTTGCATTTGTTTAATCTTCTCTCACACCAGCATTACTTTGAGGGAAAAATTAATCATTTAGTTTATTGTTGAACTTTTTTGTATGCTGCGTTTTTTTTTTATAATTAATCATTCAGATAAAATATTATGATGCTAACTGTTACTCTGCTTGGTTGTGAAGCCTTAATATTTTAAGTATTTTGATGATAACCTGGATATAAACTTATGTTAACAACTGTTAATTTTTTTTCCTTATCTTTGCTTTCTTACCTATGCATATTCTTGGATTTTAAAAATGTGGCAGCTCGCAAATCTTATTCAGTTCCCTGATTTGTACATTGGAGTATTCAAACGAAGAAAACTGTCCGTTGGATCAGAGAAGCCAAGACAAAGAACATCTATTTCTTTTCATGGAGTTGAGTCGTATGTTACAGAACTCATTTGTTGGTCTTCTACTTTCTTGTTATTATTTACACTGGTCTAAGGACTTGTCGATAAAAATCAAAAAGAAAAGTGGCAAAAGAATAAAGGAAGATTTTGCTGCAATGGCCTGATCAGCAGGCTCAGTTTTTTGTTCACCTACTACATTATTTTTACTTTGGTCATTTGGCTTAACCAGCTTAGGTTATCAGTAATAGTATATAGTTAGCATGCTATAATAATTAGATGGGGAACAATGTGAGTTGTCTAAAATGTTCAAATTTAAGGAGTTTCAGAATTTTGAATGCAAGTTTTAAAATTTGTTGAAATTGAATCATGTGCTAAACAGGTAAACCGTGATGGGATTGGTAAAACATCCAAGTATATTGGAGATTGGATTTCAGACCCAACAAAGTGTTTGTTTTTTATTATTTTGAAATTCTCAAATATTAATTTAGTGTTAGTACTACTAGAAAGTTGGTTTTTGAGAGAGCATAATGGCGTCGTGCGATACATATAGCCGATCCCACCGGATGGAATAAGGCTTTATTATTGTTGTACTACTGGAGTTGCTGCTTTCAATTTAACTCTGCATTAGAGAAAAAGTATTGACCCGTGATTTTCCAGCTTTTGCCATCAAAGGAGAAAATTTGAAGGCCCCTGTTTTTTTTTGGCACAGAGGTGATGAACAGTATCTGTATGTTGATGGGGTCGGCTTAAAAACTGGAGATGTCTTTCAATTATACCATTCAGATCGTAATGCAGCATTAGCCTCATGCACTAGAGTGTCTGATGAACTGAAGAAGATTGAGCTGGAAGCAAATTTTAAGAATCTCAATGGTGGGGCCGGCAATGCTACTTGTGTGTTTGGAGGGCTAATTTTTGCTTGTGGCGGTCGTGGTGAATCATTCTTTGGACGTCCCAATGTTGATAGTTCCCCTTTCTTGGACAATTTCCCAGGAGTACCATTTTCAGGAGTATTCTGTGGTGGGGAACTGGCCCGTTCTTCTTTCCCTGTGAATGGCCAATGCGAAGGAGAAAGCTCTGTCAGTTCCTGTGTGCATGTTTTCAGCTGCGTGTATCTGTTGATGACTTATGCGCCATCACAGTAGTACTGGATGCTGTTCATGGTTCCCAATATGAACATTTCTGAGACGTTGATGTTCTTTTGCCTTCTGCTGTGGCCATTTATCTGACCTTCCAGTTCGCAGTCCTCAAAGATGTATATGATTCAGCCATGCTTTTCAATGAGTTTGGTGCTCTGAATCTTGTGTAGCAACTACTAATATAGATGGATATAATATCGTTAATGTGTTTGATTATGGAATTAGTTTCCCTTTACATGAATTTATTTCTTATTTGCTTTGTCAGCATAAGCCCAAGTTCTTGAGGTGGAAAGCTTATTCTTTGATCTTTTCCCGCGAAATTGTTATACCGATTCTTCCAATATTGTGATTAAGAATTGCCTTGCCATAAATCTGCCTTCGAGCACATCGTTGTGGATTTTTGATATATCGTTTTGCTGAACCAGTTGTCTTCATCATGTTCAGCTAGCGTCGTTTGAAATCTTATTACTACTCAGTGTTTGCGGGAGGCTAAAACTCAAAGGTCGGCAAATTTATGTTAAGACAATAAAATCATTACCTTCAACAACTTACGCTTTTCGTTATCATATACCAACGAAGCAAAATAGAAAAAAAAAAATGGGTGAAAATTTTGGTCTTTCTGAACCGAGAATGAGCCATTGATGTCGTCATCCTCATGTTGTAAAGTGTTTTAGCATCACAAAGTTTAAATCACAAGTTGATTTGGGCAACGAACGGCAGCAATATAAGTCAAGGCGAAGTGTAAAGTATCTTTAAATATTCTCAGTGGAAAAGGCTTCTTGCTCTTGGACGGTGGACCCAAGGGGGGCCCCGCACGCTGGTAAATAATTGGGAAAATTATTCTTAGGTCCCAAGCAAGAAAGATAATATCAGAAAGGTCTCTTGAGGTTGTAAAAACGCACTCATCAGGTTGTGAATGCGCGTTTTGGGTTGTATCCAGGGACCTTTTTGATATTATCTTCTTTGTTTGGGACCTAGGAGTGATTTTCCCATAATAATATATCCACTTACGTTAACAAATATGATTAACACAAATTATTTTTTATTTACATTTATAAATGACAACTAACCACTCCATCTGGTGAAATCACCTTGAATAATTCTTACGAGAATTCTCATATATTTTTCACACGTTTCACTGTTCCCAAATGGTTGCCATTTTTTTTTAAAAAAAAACTCACGTTGTTATATATTTGTTATTAGAGTTCCTACTTAATACTGTGCATTCTTTTATCGAACTTACTTGACGTCCTCTACTTGTTACAACAACAGCAACAACAACAATAATATCAAAGTTTTTATCCCCTAGAAGGGGTTGGCTATATGGATCACACGACGTCATTATGCTCTATCGAAAATCATATCTTTAGATTTATTGTTAACCAAAAGACCCCCTCTATGACCTCATTAATTGAGCATTCGCATCGGCCTTCCTCGATCTCATTTTACAAGACTTTATACTGATTGATCAACTCTTCTCACAGGAGCAATCAATGGCCTTTATTGAATATGTCCAAACCACCACAAATGACTTTCTACCATTTTTCTTTCAATAAAAACCACTCCAACTCGTTCACATATTGAGTATTACAAATCTTGTCTTTTTTTGTATGACCACACATTTATATCAACATCCTTATCTTGGCTACTAGCATTTTATGTTCATGTTGTTCCTTTAAAGCCCAACATTCACTATCATATAGCATTGTTAGTATTATAGCAATGCGATAAAATTTCTCTTTTACCTTGTTAGTGTTAGATCAAGAGTTTCACCCAAGAGGGGGGGGGTGAATTGGGTGATATTGAAATTTCTTTCGAAAATATAAAACTTTGACAAAATAATTAAAACAGTAATGAGTAAGGAGAAATATCACCGAAGTGTACACCGGGAGTTATACTGGTTCGGTCACAACCACTTTGACCTACGTCCAGTCCTCAGAGCTTCTCTGAGAGTTTCACTATAGCTTCCAAGATTCAGTGGGTTCTTGGCACCTCAGTACAAGCAAGTTCCTACACCTGGACACTCGTTCCCCCTTACAGGTTGTAATCCAATCCCAACTCAAGGTTCTACAACCTTAAGTTATCTCAATAACAAATATTGAGTTTGAATGAAATATCTCTCTCAAAGAGTAAATGATAATCACTGAAGCATATAAATATAATTTCAACGTGAAAACAGAGCAATGAACTTAATGATACGTTCGTATGGATGCTTGGTTGTTATTCTCTGTTTGAAGGTTCCCATATATATAGGTATGTTGATGATGACCGTTGGAACACTTCCTTTCGTCCGTTGGTGAGTGCGCAGCCACTATTGACTTTTCAAGTTTTTGAAAAATATCCGTTGGCGGTGGTTGGCATTTGTACGTTTCTTTTGACTTTCATCTCTTGATATGATTTCTTCATTGTTTCTCTGTAAATATACTAAGAATGCTAATACAATGAAAGGTTAATCATATAGGAACAATATAATGAAAGTTTGAATGATTTCTAAATTTCTGGGTATGCTTACTCGAGTAGCTCCTCGAGTAACCCTTGAAGTTTACTCGAGTAGCTCCTCGAGTAACATCGTGAAATTATTGTTTATTTCAAATTCAATGAAAAGAAACAAGATTACTCGGGTAGTGCATGAAGTAAACTAAATTTCAAATCTTTGGGAATAGTGATTAACTCGGGTAGCTACTCCAGTAATGCTTTTTCAACTTCATGGATTACTCGGGTAACACCTCGAGTAATTCATTAAAAAACTTTTGATTACTCGATGCTCTACTCCAATAATGTTGGTAGGATTTCAAGGCTGAGAGCAATTACCTTGTTACTCAAGTAGGGAGTCGAGTAATGCATTCATTTTTGCATAGGTTACTCGGGTAGCTCCTCGAGTAACTAAGTCTTTTAAACATGATTTACTCTGGTAATGACTTGAAGTTTACTTTGAAAAATTTGTGCATACTGGGGTACTTACTCGAGGAATCCCCTTAAAATAAACCATGAAAAAACTTGTATACTAGAGTAAGTACTCGAGGAAGATGAAATAAAAAGATATCAAGTTATTCGGGTACCAACCTCAAGTTTTCCATTCCCTTAGTACATTACTCGAGTAGCTCCTCGAGTAACATTGGCAGTGGTACAAAATGCCGAGAGTTGCATATTTTCAGAACAGAGTTACTCGAGTGGCTCCTCGAGTATCATGGAAAACTTGAAGGGAACTGGAAGTTTCTGACCTGGTTACTCGAGTAGCTCCTCGAGTAACATTCGCAGTGGTACAATATGCCGAGAGGTCCATATTTTAGGCAACACAGGTACTCGAGTCGTTCCTCGAGTATCATAGGGAAAACTTGAAGCCAACTGGAAGTTTTCACATGGTTACTCGAGTAGCTCCTCGAGTATCATGGGGAAAACTTGAAGCCAACTGGAAGTTTTCACATGGTTACTCGAGTAGCTCCTCGAGTAACATTAGCAGGCCGAGAGCAATCTTCAACTTTTACCTGGTTACTCGAGTAGCGCCTCGAGTAATGGTGGCAGGTAACTGGAAGTTTTGCTTGGTTACTTCAAGTTTTGGCTCATTACTCGAGTAGAGCCTCGAGTAATGCTTTAGAAATTGTGCTTCTGATCAAGTTCCTCAGCATTTTCTCTTGGCCAATCTTCACTACTTCCATGCTTACCTCAAGTATAGCTTATTCCTGTCATTACTTAGTTCAAGCTTGATTATTAAACATTTCCTTTTCAAACCATTCTTTTGTTATCATCAAAACATGAGGTCTAACAGTTAGGTACTTTTCGATCACAAATTCAATAGCTTTTCTCCATTTATATCATTCATCTTAAATTTTGTGATTAACATCTCCATCAATTTCACTATCTTATTGTATAATTGATCCCAGATATCTAAATTTTGTCACTTATAGAATAACTTGCTTCCCCAATTTAACTTCCACTTCACTTCTACTTTATCTCATATCAAAATTGCAATGCATATATTCATTTTTACTTCCACTCAGGTGAAAGCCCTTCAATTTCAGAGTTCGTCACTATATTTCAAGTTTAAAATTAATTTCCCCTTGGATTCAACCAATAGAATTATATTATCCGCAAAAAGCATACATTTAGGGATCTCTTCTTTTATAGGCTCAATTAGAATATCTACCACTAGATTAAATAAATAAAGGTTTAAAGCTGATCCCTGATGTAGGTCAATCCTTGTAGGAAAGTCCTTTGTAACACCTCCAGGCATTCTAACATTGGTTGTAAACCCTTCATACATATCTTGAATGGCTTTGATATATGTAACCCGCACCCCTTTCTTTTCCAAGACTTTCCAAAGTACATCTCTTAGCACACGGTTATACGCTTTTTCCAAATCAATAAAAACCAAATGCAAATCCCTATCTTTGTTTTGATACTTTTCCATTAACCCCCTTAATAAATAAATCGCTTTTATTGAGACTTTCCTTGCATGAATCCAAATTGATTTTCGGTAATATTAGTCTCCAACCTCAACTTGAATTCAATAATTTTTTCCCACAATTTCATTGTATGACTCATAAACTTAATTCCTCTAATTGTTACGCGTGGGGAAAAAATCTAGTTTACACTCCAACCGTCGGAAGATAACTCAAAGGGGGACAAGGGTTACAATTTATAACTCGACGACAAGCATATTAAGCATGTTTGGAAACAATTGGACAATAAGTCCTTATTATGCAAGCCGAGATAAAACTCCTCTCACATATTTACCTCGTATACCGTGAATCACGATTTATAAGCACTTATTACCCAAAAATAAGCTATTCCAAACGAACACTAAGAGTTATGTTTGTGGATCGGATAGTAAAAAGCTTATCAATTACTCCCTCCCATCTTTTTTATAGGTATTTTTTTTTTCTTGATTACACAAAATAAATTAACTATTAAGATTAATAAAAAACAATGTATAAAAAATATCATATTTTTTTAAATACCCCTGTTTATGAAAAGAACATATGAGAGAGAATGAGTAATAAATAATTCAATGAAAGAGAATTAGTGGTTAATGGTGGTTAATTAATATAAAGACATGTATTTAATAGGGACAGAAAAAGAAAAAAGTTTATGGGCAATTTTACCACAAAAGTTTTTACTGAGAATTTTGCCCCGAAAGTTTTTCCTCATATTATCTATATCTTTTTTTTGTTGAGGTGTAAATTTATGCCAGAAATACATATGTCATTTATTTCATCTTTTTTCAAAGTTAAATTTAAAACTTCCAAAGCATATTTACACTTTAACAAAAATAAGGTGGATGACGTGTAGACTGTCCGCTCAGCGTATTTGATTAACTAACGGTCAAAATGACGATAAGGACAAAATTGCTCTTACTTTTTACACTGCCGAGCAAAATTGCCTCTAAAATACTTTCACGACAAATTGCTTCTCGGTGAAAAAGTAGATTAAATTTTAAGACAAAAAAAACTTATATTAAAGACCATCCTCAAGAAAGAAAATTGCTTATAAAAAGGGTGGAGTAACATTTATCCAGCATCAACGGAAAGAAATTGGTCAAGCACGCCTGAATAGGTCGGCTGCAACTTTTAAGAGCTCTTTTTGTGTTTCAAACAAAGGGTACTTACAGCAAAAGTTTGGAAAGAAACTTAAATAGTAATAGCATAGTATTCAAAGGTATCCCTTGACACTTACTGCAGTTGATCATACAACACAACACCTTCGGAAGGGAAAACAAAGCAAGAAGCACAAAAGCTTGCGCTTTGTTTGAATTCTTATTACCTTACAAGCAAAATTCCAACTAAAAGATGAATTGAAGAATGATGACAGGGCCATCTCATATAGAAATGCCCAAGGACTTCTTAAACTTCTCAACCTCCAAGTATACTGTGGAATAAGGAAGGAACTCTGAGAAATGCTCTTTGCTAAGATCATTTATTGCAACCGCGAGTTTGGGGATTTCCAAGGTTTCTTCATGGGTCAAAGTCCTTACAAACCTAGCTGGATTTCCAGCCCAAAGTTCACCTGATGGAATTCGCCTCCCTGGGGGAACTATTGACCCAGCTTCAAGGATTGAGTGTGTCTCCACCAATGAGCCTTCCATCAGGATGGAATGCTGGCCAATAATGCACTCTGGCTCAATTGTGCAGGACCTCAAGAGGCTATATGCACCAATTGTCACATACCTATCTATCAAGGACTCAGCCGGCAGGCCTGAATCACAGAAGGATGCATATACAATAAATAAGAATTCATTCATTCATGATTAATTGTATATAGGTATACCCCATTTTCATTTTATAAAGGATCTTAAGTTTCATTTGAAAATTATATCCAAATCCATGAACCCTGACAACAGAGAAACACCAGCAAATAAGTATTCTGATTACTAACTCTACCAAATAATAGTAAATAGATCATGATAAAACTAAATGGAGGAGAGACAAAGAAATCTAGTTTCAGGGAAATCACAAATAAGAACATATGATCAAGCAAACCTCTAGGGAAAATACAAGGTAGCAGGAAAATCTTCTCTAGACATTATTCTAAAAATTCCCCCTTAGGTATAATGGGACAAAAATGGTGGCACCTGGCAGATTGCAACTACCATAGTAACATTTGCGACAGACATAACACTGCAATGTGTCTTTATAATTTAAATAGATTGGATTGGCTGTCTACCACAGGCAAGTCGGACGTGTTTACTAATAAATTGAGAAATCATCAAAGCCATCTTAAGATTAAGGCCTTCAATGTAAGATAATCAAATCGAACAGGAGTTTGCATTGAAACAACCCCCCCCCCCCAAACACACAAAAAAAGAAAGAGTTTTAAAACCAAAAAAAGAAAGATAAATATCTATAAGAAATATGTTACCATATTAATTCCGGCTATTGAGAGAATATTATCTCAGGCAATAGTTCTTTGGCAGCTCGAAAACGAAGGGAATGGAAAAAGGAACAATGTGTGACACTTGGGGACATAGCTTCTATAGGCTAAATATTGGTGAGACGATTTACAGAAAATCAACCCAATATGATTAACTGATGCAAGGAAGGAGAACAAAAAACAAAGAGTACAAACTTAAGAAAACATAAGAATTTTAGGAATTTTATACACAGTCATATTAGATTTCATTTCACGAGAAGACTAACAACGCATTAGGATTCCGTGCCGAAAAAGAATTTCCTCCTTGATGTCACATTTCCTCCAATTCACATAGGAATAAGAATCTAATGCTAAAAAACACTAACAATCAAAATGATTAGGACAAACCCGTAGGAGAAGACCAAGCGGCGTGAATAACACAGCGCTCCTGAACATTGGAACAGAAGCCGACAGTGATCTTATTGAGATCGCCACGGAGAACACAGCCTGGCCAGACAGAAGCTCCATCGTAGACGGTAACTTGGCCGGCAAGAACCACGTTGGGCGCCACGTAAGCATCGACGGCGACTTTAGGGTTCCACTGCCCCAATGGAATGATCTTGCGCTGACCTCTGTAGTCCCAATTCACGCGATCTGGCGAAGGCGTGATAGCTTTTGCCGCCTCAGTCGAGAAAGCAAGACCCAATAGCTGAGGTTGTAGATGGTGTTTTGATGCAAGCACGGGTGCTAGAGCTCTTCTGGAGAAGCGACCTAGAGCTGCCATGAGTCACAACTGAAACACAGCGTACATCAGAGCAACACGACAGTGAAGGGAAAGGACCCGTTTGTGGGCCTGAAGAGCAATAAACCATTGGACCCTGAGCCCAATAAAAGCATCATAAGGAAAGAGAATTTTCCCACCCAATTGGGAAACCCAAAATATTCTGACATGATTAGTAGTTGTATAGCCCAGTTTTCAACTGCCGATCAATTGAAGACTCTAGCTTTCTTTGAAAGCACACTGCTCGATCCAATTGCATAAATATTGTTTAGTTACTATAAGCATGTTTGTTTGAGCTTAAATTTACTTATAAGTTACTTTTTATGTAAATCGAGACACAACTCCTCTCACATACTTACTTCGTATACCGTAAATCATTATTAAAAAGCAACTTATAAGCAATCGAATCGCTCAAACAAACATACTATATAATAGCTGGGTGACATTAGACAATTAAAAAATTAAAAAAAATACTCCCTCCGGTCCTAATCATAAGACAAAGTTGATTTTTTTGGAGAAATTAAGGAAGCCAATTAAATCACTTTAGAGTATTTATATTTTTAGTATCTTTAGATTATATATCAGTTTATTAGTCAAATTAATTAGTTTGAAGAAAAAAATAAAAATAAAAATATTCTAAAGTGATTTAATTGGCTTCCTTAATTTCTCCAAAAAAAGTCAACTTTATCTTATAATTAGAACAGGAGAGAGTACAAAACAAGACCGTAGTTAAAAGGCAGGCTGCAAGTCACGAAAACCATTTTTTAAAAAACTTGAAACAGAATATACCTCCACCGAATGCTCGCATCTCCCTTTGAAACACATGGATTGCCGTTTAATCCTCATCTTTGTCAAAGCTTCGATAATTAATGTTGCGTTTGGTTTGAAGGAATTAGGATTGGGAGTGTTGGCAAAAATAAAAAATTAGGATTAGGAGTTGAAAACAAGAGTTTATTTGGCCACAGTTTCACTGCACTATCACGGTCAAACGAGAATACGTTTGTGCGGGTGCCCAATTTTTCTCTAATAAAAGATTGCCTTTTCTTTCTTCTGTGAGACAATGACGATGCTTTAATCTTGAGTTAATTTTCGCATATCATCTATAAATATTTCGCACCACGGATTTTAAACTACTTTTTTGTGTATTCAATAGTTTAAAATATGTTTTCAATAGAACTTAATATTATAGATTTATAGTGCCCGTTGCTACAAGAGAAATATACTTTTAAGGGTGAAATTGTATTATTTTTTAAAATCTGGTAGGAATTGGAACTTAATCCTTTATTTTTTTAAGATCTTGTAGGAATCTACAACTAAAAGACCTAAATGTCCTTCACTCTATGATGAACTCACATTATATAATTTTAATAATAAATGGAAACTAAAAAAATATTTTTCATAAATGAATTAAAACAGAGAAGAAAAATAAAATTTTAACTACTCATCCCTAAATCACGATGTATATTGCATATGCTAAAATAAGCATATAGATCAAGTATCGCCAGAATTGAAATATTTATATACTTCAGGAATACAACGTCATTTAAATTTTGTTCAATAAAAACATAATCACTCAGATTATTTTGATCACAGTTAGCTGATGACTCATATAAAAAAATTCATATTATTTTTCTCAAAGACAAAAAAAAATTTGAATTTTTTTAAATGAGTCGTCAACCAACTGAAATTAAAATGATATGAATTTTTATATTTTTATTGAATAAAATTCAAATAACACAGTACTCCTGAAACATGCACGTTTTCTCTCGCCCGCCATATGCATGTTTCGTGATAGCCTCCAACGTCCTTTCTTATTCCCTGATGATCTTTATTGTTTGCATCATTTTGACAACAGTTGTTTCTCACTCTTTTTGGCAGTCCATAAAAAAGAGAACATGCAAAGTTGTAAAAAGAAAGAATCTGTAAGAATCATGATCACTTTTAAATTTTTAACTAACCGAATTATATTTTTGACTTGATAATTTGCAATTTATAAGTTAAAGTTATCTTTATTCTACCTTTTAATACCACCAGAAAATGAAAATTAAATTTTATCGGAACAAAAAGAAGAGCCCGTAGGATGCAGGTAGAGAATACCGATTTCGAAGAATGATATATCCTGGTTCAGCTTCATTCGCTCCAAAATGTGGCAGATATTGTCAAAAGTAAATCCGAGCATGTCAACACGAAGAATTGAAGATGTTACAGCCTGTTTCTTCATATGAATAAGTCAGGATTCCGCTTAATTGAAGTTAAATTGTACTCCAAATCCTCCATTTATCCTCAATCCCAAATTTGATGCCCACATAAAGAAAAACGCACCATGCTTACACCATCCATAATTTGAGACCCGACATTTTGAAAAGGAGAAGTGAAAGTTCAGGAAAGTGAAGCACCATAGCGCCACCACCGTATCTAATCAAACCATTTTTCTTTTGAATGAAGGTGAAATCTCTATGAACGAAAGAACTACCAGGATATTTACATCAGTCAAAAAGGTACTGGTGTTCATTCCATTTTCATCGACACTGAAATCGAACCCGCAGTCTCGAAGCAAAGCACAATAACACTGAACCTAATATTATTCGATTCCTTTATTCCTTCCATCATTCTTTCATTCCTTTTGTTTTCGTTTCTTAGGGTTCGATGGGAGATTCGACGATTTGGGGGAAAATAAAACTGAAAGCAGAGAAAAATAATAGGAAAAACGAGGATTTAACAAATACACCTATCATTAAGATCAAGGAGACGTAGTAACAGCAGCAGATTTAACATAAGGAATCTGAAATTCATGATCCTGAACAAGTTTATACCCAAGAACAAGCATATATAGTCAACTAGCCAGTGTAGATGTGAACGCCAATGGCGATGAGGAAGATGGTGATGAGGCCGAAGTAGATGATGGCGTGAACAAGGATAGAAGCGCCACTAGTACGCATGTTGCCGAACTCAACAATCCTGCCCCCCGCCGGAATCTGAAACAGAAGACCCGGGCTCAACAGCACAAACAGGACCACAGCAATGATGACTGGACCCCAATCCGCCATAACCTTCGAGCTTTCAGGACAGAGCGACAGACAGGATCAGGAGATCTGGCAGAGAGAAAAGGAGGCAATGAAGGAAATAGTTGAGGGAAGGATTGAGAAGGAAGGATCTGAGACGCACAAGTTGGTGGTGGTGGGGTACAGCTATGGAAGAGGACATGAACCGACCAGAGCATCGATTATTAGGAAAGAGGTGGGAGGGGGAAGTTTCGCGTGACACGTCAGGTCAAGAGGGGTCGGTCAGCGTGTCAATCGTGGAGAGTGTGACTTCAACGTCTCTCACACGCTACATCGCTCTTATTGGGATGGGATAAATGGTCCCAAATTTGAAATTTCAAAAACCTTTTTGGAGTTTACAACCTTTTTCTGATATAAGATGGCGTTGTAGCCGTACGTTCATTTCCAAGTTCCCAGAGTCGGTTATTCCACACCTCACCTCTGCGTCGTAGGTCCAATTCATTGTAGGCCCAATTCATGATTCTGGGCTTTGGGTTGCACTGGAATGACAGTATGATCTCAGTGACATTTTACAATGACTCCTTGATTCCTTATGTAGGGATGAATATTGAATAGGGAAACTATTCCCTTCATTCCTTTCTTTTAAAAGAATGAAAAGGATATAGCGGGGTAATGCCCTGTAAATCCCTATGTTTCGAGTTTATTACGAGAGATAGTTATAAACGCTGAAGTGGATACTAGACGACAATATATAAAAAAAACAAGAAGACAGGGATAGACATTGTAAATTGGGACTCCTAAGACTATGACCTCCCGTACGTGCAATTAAGCTACAGCTCACAACATGTATAGTTGAATTGAGGCTGAAGCTCCATGTTAATATTATCAATTAAGTGTAGGTTTGGTTAGGCTTATTTTTGGACAATAAGTCCTTATTACGGAAGCCGAGATAAAACCCTTCTCACATACTTATCTCGTATACTGTAAATCATAATTTATAAACATTTATTGCTCAAAAATAAGCTATTCCAAACGAACACTAATTAATATAATAAAGCATAAAGTGTGAAGTGACGATTGCATCTTTCGGCTAAAAAATAAAAAGCAATATAATTGCTTCCAAAATTGTGTTCGATTCCGATGCCCAGACGTATAAAGAGCACATTTGCAGATTGCAATAATTGAAGAAAGAAGGAAAAGTGTCAAACTTCTTATCATCCATAATCACCCGAACATTATTTGATAGACATACATGATGTTGCTAAAAAAATACAATAAAGTATGGAAACATATAGAAGAGGAACTCAGTAAAAAAGAAAAGAAACAAATCAAAACTAACATGGTTTGGTCCAAGAATTACGTTAGTTTCGCGTAATTAGAATGAGCGGCCAAAAAAAAAATAATAAATCAAAATGACATGAATAAAAAATCCTGAAAGCCGAAGCAGGGGGGACTGGGATGAACATGAAGGAGCATGCAAGTAAAGCTAGCCAGCATGAATATGGATACCAATGGCCAAAATGAGAATAGTGAAGACGACAAAGAAAATGAGAGTGTGAACGAGGATGGCCTTGCCATTAGTGCGAAAGCTGCTAAATTCCACGAAGCGTGTGTTTCCTGGCATCTGAAACAGCAGCCCAGGCGAGAGCAGTATGAATAACAATAGACCTATCACAACAGGACCCCAATCCATCATTTTGCCTCTCTCTCTCTCTCTCCCCTTCCCTCCTCTGTTTCTCTTCTCCAAGCTCTCTGGCTTATTTCCCACTTTCTCACACCTCCAACACTTCAATCTCCAACAGTTACTTGTATTCTTATTTATAAACATGCCTCTGCTTTATTCATCAACATTCTTACGCAAACACCTTTTACATTTTTCTTTCTATCAAAGAAATGGATCGTCGTCTCACCAAAAGAGTGCCCTCCAAGTTTAGCACATTTCATTTTTCATTTTTTATTTTTTCTGAGCTGTCATTTTATCCATAATCTAAATTAGTGTTAAGCCATTTGCAAAACGTCACCAATTACTCTTTGATCATTTTCATGTTAGAATTTTTGAGAGATTATTGGAGGCCATAAAATTCGGTCACCGATGCCAAATTCACCACTCGTCGTGTATACTGAATTTAGACTTATTTCTGATCCAGGCTGCTGACGTGGACCATTGCTATTGGCTCCACTATACTTGCTTTAAATTTCTCGCACCCCAATTTCCCCAAGTCCCCTTCCCGCGCTCGTTCGCTCCCTCCCTCCCTCTCATCTCTCCCGGTCGCCGGCTCGTCGCGTCGGTGATCCTTTCCGGGCGATAAGAGTAACGATCGATACTGTGCCATTGTCCCGACGAATTTGTGCATTTTTTCAAGTCACCATATCTCTCTTCGGTGCATAAATCTAGGATCGTAGTTTTTGGGTAATTTTCAAATTTGATGATAACTTGAAATTTTATTGATGAATAATAATTACGCCTCAGTTTGATCACGAAGGAATTTGCACCAAGATCGTAAAACCGGATTAATAAAACGAAAAGCAACGAAGAAGAAAGATGTTTCACGTCATAATTTTGCCTTGGCTGCAGCTATTGGACCGGATTGTGTCGATAAATCGGCAATGATGTCAGCTCCAGGAAGTCCTCTTAGAAGGAACAACTCCTCACCGATCATTGGGTTGGCAAAGAAGAAAGCTCTCGAGAATGGATTTCCTGAGTCCCTTGCTCTAAAAACCATCCCATCTTCGCGCCCACCAAAGTACGTTCTTCAGTTGTTTTGACTTTTGTGTTGTTATTCTGAAGACCTATCGATTTTTATTACTGCATATGGTTGCCTCTGTGCGTAGTCTATGCTTGTGGTGCTTCGAAGAGATGGTCCTCGTTTATTGTTACCCCTCCCAGCGTTGTCTCTCTCTATTTGGCAGGAAATGTATCTGGATTGGAATCATTAATTTCCATCAATTTTAAAATTAGCGTATATCCCATCATCATCCTCTGTTCTTTTTCCTCAATGCTACAGGAAAAAACAATAAATAGTGACATTACGAAAAAGCATCATCATAGCCATTCTTTGCCATCACTTGTATCTTGTATCTTTGCGCTCGTCATACATAGAAACAGATGTTCGGCTTGCATGCTGTGATTGTGAAGGTAGGTGTTTTCAGAATGTCAGCGTTAAGCAAATGTGGCTATACAGAGCCTTGGCCAATCGATTAGTTTAATAATATTAACAAAAGTCATTGATGTTATACTGCTTTTGGATCAGAATCTAGTCATAATTTTCTTGCCATTGAAATCTCTGACTGCATTGCCATACGTTGCTGTTATTTGTGTGTAAATAAAGAAATCTTATATCGCAAATATTGCAAACTAATCTCTCATATTATTAAGACTCTTGGTTTAGAGGTGCTTTAGATAAATACCTGGAGATTTGAGTGAATCATCGGTCATAGTGAGAAAAGATCATGCAATGCTATCTAACTTAAATATAATTAGAGATAAATGATCACGGCAAATTAATTAGTTTTGTCTAAAAGCTTGAGCAGAGATGCTTGAACTCTCTTCACCTCGGAAAGAATTCCATTATTAAAGGAGTTGGTAGAACGAAAACATTCATTTGGAGATACTTCAAGTGCATTAGGGACAGTTCCTGCGTTCATAATCGAGAATACAAGTGGAAAATGAGTTAGTGAAAGTTTGATTAATTTCAATCATGCGATCATATAATTGAATGTTTTGGACTTGGATTAGGGGATTAACTGGAGAGAGAACAGTACAATCACTTAGGCTTTCAAAGGCCTTGACAGTACCTGAAACAACAACTGTATATGAAGCTTGTCGTCTGATGGCTGCCCGTAAAGTTGTTGCTCTACTACTAACAGATTCTAATGCTTTACTTTGTGGAATCCTCACCGACACGGTATGATCTCGCCCCAGAAAAAGAAAGGTTTAGGTCTTTTTGTTTTAACATTCATAACCGTTTTTTTGGCTGTTAAAGGATATAGCAAAAAGAGTCATTGCTCGTGAGATTAATCTCGAAGACACGCCTGTTTCGAAGGTTATGACAAAGAATCCAACATTTGTCCTCGCTGATACTCTTGCTGTGGAAGCTCTCCAAAAGATGGTGCAAGGTTGGTGTTATACAGGGGAAGCACATAAACCTTTAAATGCTACTTGCTAATCCTGTTTCTTGATTTTTGAATACATGGCTGATACATTTCACAGGGAGATTCAGGCATTTACCCGTGGTGAAAAATGGAGAAGTTATAGCTTTACTTGACATAGCAAAATGTTTGTATGATGCTATTGCTCGTTTGGAAAGGGCATCCGATAAAGGAAAAGCAATCGCAGCGGCTGTTGAAGGACTCGAAAAACAATGGGGAACACCGTCTTCTGGTTGGTTTGCCTAGCTCTTGCAATTTTACTCTGGCCATACTTTTGCATTAAGGTTCTGATTTCTGATTAAACTAAGCACTACTGCAATGTTTAATGTTAATTTGGTCATTTAGCCGGCTCCAATGCATTCATTGAGACGCTTAAGGAAAGAATATTCAGACCCTCACTGTCTGCAATCATTCCCGAGTTTCCAAAGTAGGTAATACCTTCTTTTATGTGGATTGAAGAGAAAGTTATGTTCAATACTATGTGGGCATGCTTGGGTTAGCATCCTATCCTAGTTCTTCCAACCGACAGTAACACTTTTCAGGCTCGTAAGAGTTTCACCAACAGAGTCAGTTCTGAAAACAACAAAGAAGATGCTTGAACAAGGTGCAAGCGCTGCAATTGTAACCATTGACAACAAACCTCGTGGAATCCTCACGTAATTATTTTTCGAGTGCAATTACCTTCTGTTCCCTCTTCTTTTAACTTTGCATAAGTAGCTTCAATTTGACTTTTGGTTCCAGTTTACGAGATTTACAGTTTTAGGCTTTTATTCTCACTATGCTTTCTTTGAAAATTCCAGCTCAAAGGATATCTTGATGCGCGTCATTGCACAACAGTTGCCCCCCGGGTCAACCCTCGTTGAGACGGTACTTTAATCTTTTCATATGTTCAGTTTCTTGACATACTTTATTTCGGTAGCATTTTCCATTGTTAGAAGATGAAACATCTCGTAATGTTTAGGGCAATGTATTTCTTGCTACGTAATAGAAGATAACGTGGCCATTCTGGGTGCTCACCCTTTTCTGGTCTTCCTTACAGGTCATGACCCCAAATCCAGAATGTGCAACAGTCGACTCACCAATTGTTGATGCCCTTCACACTATGCATGATGGAAAAGTTTTACATCTTCCCGTGATTGAAAGAGGTAATTTACCAATATATATTAGTGGGGCCGAGGCTTAAAGCTTCGATATGGTTTCTGTCCTTCTGATCAGGCTGGTTTAAAACAGATGGCAGTATAGTTGCTGTGGTCGATGTGCTAAATATCACGCATTTTGCCATTGCATCGGTAAGTCAGATGTGTTAGACTCCACTATACACACTGCTGCTAACTTCTTCGAGTGCCCGTGAAATCCTAATTGCTCGAAATGGGATATATAGCTCAATATATGTGTAGTTTGTACCACACTCCTGTCTACTTAAGTTGTGAATTTGATAGTCCTTTTTATTCCTTTTCATCTGGCTAATATTAGATAAAGTATCAGGTCTCCTCTTCTAAATGGTAAGTGTTATCTTAACTCGTACGAGTACATAACTGTAAGCAGCCTGCATTCTGGTCATAAACCTTACAAAATAATGCGACCCATGAAGCTTGGTGATTGTAACCACCATAAACGTTTAACCTTCCAAAATGAGTAATGGGTAATTTGGTATTTTCCTTTTTTCATTACATATTACATAACTTACAAAACTGGACATGAAGAAGAGAAAGGTAATGATGTTCCGTGCACAGGATGATTTTTAGTAAATTTTTTCCTTCCCTCTAATGGAACAAAAAGTAAAAGCCATAACCTTTTACTTTGCTTAATTAACTTATTTCCTTCTTTCAACCATCACTTTTACTTTTGACATATTCATATTGACTCTTTCGTTTTCTTTTACTAATCAGGTTGGAAATACTGCCAATTTAAACAACGAAGCAGCCAGCTCAATAATTCAAAACTTTTGGGAATCAACAATGGCCTTGACTTCGAATATTGACGACGACGAGGATGAGACTCGAAGGTTTTATATATGGATTGATGTTGCTGGTAGAAATAATTAATCTCAATTTATTAGTGTACTCATGCATTATTTATGACATATCAGCGGCAGTTCCTTGAAGATTACTTCTGAGGTTGGCGAAACTGGGAGATCTACTGGTCAAGCCTCGACCAGGACGCCAAATGCGTTTTCCTTCAAGTTTCAAGATAAGAAAGGCCGAAAGCATAGATTTACTTGCGGTATGCTACGTATCTTTGACAGCATGCAGATGACGATATTGACCTTCTATGTTATGTTCACTTATATGAGACAGGATTCACATTGATGATTTAATCTGCATTTGTCATTATACTTTTATTCAATGTTGCTCTGCATCAGCAGGAGTAAGACCGTAGTGTTAAGTAAACACTTCTTTGTGTGTTTTTGAGTTATGACCAAAGCGTGCTACTGTACGACTGGAACCCATGCCTAGATTTTATTCCAAAACAGTAAAAAGCTAGAGGTTGAATGATTTTGATGCTGTTGGTTGCAAATTCAGATACTCTGAGCTTGGTAGAGGTTATGACTTCAATCATCCAGAGAGTCAGTGACATTGACCCATACAACCTGCCCCTAATTCTGGTATGCTTCTTCAAGTAGTTGTATCTGATCCAGCTTGACTCAATGCTTCTTCCCTTTTAATGCAAGCTGATCAAATTTGTTGTTTATAGTACGAGGATGAAGACCATGATCACATTGTAATGGCTTCAGACAATGATCTTGCTTCAGCAGTGGACCATGCAAGGATAGCTGGTCTTAAGGTACGCTGGATATTTTCTTCGATTGAAATTTGAAATGGAATCAAGAGAAGTTTCAAAATGGAATAGAAAAGGTGAAAAACCAATCATTTGGCTTAGGAATGATGTATTTTGTAGGCCCTGATGTTGCATTTAGATTACTCAGAAGTACAAAGTGGTGGGAGAAAAAACAGCGCGGGAAGTAAGGATTATGCTCATTCAGATAGAAGGAACTCAGCATATGGCGCCATAACTGCTGGAGCTGCAATTCTTGCTGCCTTATGCTTGTATTCATACTTGAAGCGGGCTTAAGCCGCAGCGGCAGTGGCGCGCTTTCGCTCCAAACTCTAAACTGAGGTTCAGACTAAACCTTAAAGAAGAAAACAAGGAGGTCAAGCCAATCAATACAAGTTAAAATATTTCTGACCAACGCAGTTTTGTTAAGATGTTGCCATTTTTGCCATTCTTTTTTTACGACTGGCAAATTGCCAATTTGCTTGTTCTTGTACATGTGCCTGTACATCAATAAGTTTATATTTATTTCAGAAATGCATAAATGATCATTAAACGACATATATTTTAATGTTTTGGGATTTTTTTTTCTAATTTTAAAAGGTAGTTGCCAATCTTCTCAATGACAGTTTGATCAATTTAGGATTATGGACATGGGAGGCATCTGTTTGACCATCATAGAGGTAAATACCACACCACCGTTGAGGGCTCATAACAAAAGTTGGCTGGCACATGAGCACAATTTCTTGTGCCGACTTCTGCTCCACATTCTCCAAGATGACTCACGGGGCATCCACATGTTATTAGATGGTTAACATTTTTGGTTATCCTTTCACTCTGTATTTTTAATTTTTGTGATTGTTACTTTGGTCCAAGAAAATGGACATTTACAGATTTGACTGCGTCATAAGCTCTAATTAGGGAACCCCTCTAATTAGGGAACCAGAACCTGAGGCGCCAGTGCCAATTAGGGCTTCCCCATAATTAGGCCCCATTAAAGGTCAGTAGAGTTGGGAATCAGGGCTGATCCGACCTTACAAGGCCGGTTCTTTTAGGCGCGTGGTAAGAAAAATTGTTATTTTTTAAAACCTGGCCCGAAAGCATAAGGGTTAGGGCCGGCCCGTAAGGCTTGAAGCCATTTTCACAAGATTGAACAAAATTTATTTTTTTTAGTTTTTTTTTTTAAAATTACAACAATGGAATCTCTAATTTAACATATAAATATTGTTAAAATTATAGTGTAAACGGTATGCATCATGCGACAAACAAACACGATCATTAAGTCATAATCAAAGGTAAAATATTGTCTACATACCACAATTACAAATAATTAATGAAAAGACTTAATAAAATTAAAAATACTTCTTATAAATATGTCTTGAAAAGTGTAAGTAGTCAATAAAATAAACTACACAAGATATAAATAAAACAATAACAAGAAAATAAGTTAAAAAATATAAAATTGGTAAGAATACTTATGAAATAAGAAATATTTTTTATAATTTTTTAATTTTTAGGATTATTAATACAAGATATTCTTATGAAACTTAATTCTAAAAAAGAGAATACCAAATTACCAACTAAATATTTGCAACATCATTAACAAAATATAAAAATTAATAATAATATTCCCATATAAATAATTTAAAAAATATATATACAGGGCTTAAAGAGCCGGCCCTTTTAGGCCCTCGGCTCTACAATGTTGGCCTTTTTAGGCCCGCTTTCACTTTTGAGACAACAATTTGAAACTCAGTCCTTATAAATTCAGGGCTTAAACGAGCCGGCTCTACAGACTCGACCCATTTTGCAGGTTCTATACGTTGGGACTTTAGCCTGTCACTTCAACAAATCCCACTCCCCTCCCATGTTTCCCTTCTTGCAATAAATTTATGGGAAAATTTCAAAAAACTACACTCAAAATATACAAAGGACAAATCAGTACAACGAAATTCAGAAAGGACAAATCAGGCGGGTGTCAGAAAAATGAGGAATCTGTCCTTTTGAAATTTCGGCCAAATTACGAAAATGCCCTTCATGCACACTTCAGAATAACAACATGATCATCGGAATTAACACCTTCGGATTCGGTATTAACAACTGCAATTCTTCTTTTACAATTAACAAATTTCAGGACCAATAACAACATATATCTCGCCATTAACAACTCTGGATTCGATATTAACAACTCCAATTTCTTCTTTCAACACTTAACAAGTTTCAGGGCCAATAACAACACTCACCTCGCCATTAACACCTCATGATTCGCCATTAACAACTCCGATGTTGTTATTGCGACTGAAGGCTGAAGGACATTTTCGTAATTTAGCCAAAATTTCAAAAGGACAGATTCCTCCTTTTTCTGACACCCGCCTGATTTGTCTTTTTTGAATTTCGTTGTACTGATTTGTCCTTTGTATATTTTGAGTGTCGTTTTTTAGAATTTTCCCTAAATTTATTCAGGTTTATCACCCCAACCCTTTCACCCTCTATCTATCTCTGTTTTCAATGTATTATTATTTATTTGACCAGGACCCACTATGATGTAATCAGCCCGTTTCGGTAAGTGGCAGAAGTTACATTTTTTAATCTGACTTTTATAAAAGTTAGATATAATAAAAATAATATTGTAAATATGATTTGTGTTTAAATTGACGGTGATAGAAGTAGTTTTTTTAAAAAAGATAGACTTTTAAGCTTTTTTTTCAAAAGCTGCTTTTAAAAAAAGGAATTTAATTATCAAAACTCCAACTCAAACACCTCAATTTTTTAAAAATCAATTCCACCTGGCTTTTTTTCCAAAAAAACAAAAAAAGCCCTGCTTGCGCCATCCAAACAGGCTAAATGTTGTTTGGTGATTGAATTTGAGGACCATATTTGTCGACTAGTTCTCCACCAGGGACTTTACGCCCTAGTTTATATCTCCAACGGATACTTGAATGCGTCTTATTTAACAAAGCAAACTAAATTATGAGTATACATAAACGAATCTAAAATATAATAAACTCATTGTTATCTATACATTCATTCTTAGTCAACCATAACTATATATCTTGTATAAGTATTTCGCGTGCTGCGTTGTTTATTGAATATAACAATGAGTTCAGTATATTTTAGTGATCGTTTGGAATAGCTTATTTTTAGACAATAAGTGTTTATAAATTGTGATTCACGGTATACGAGATAAGTATGTGAGAGGAATTTTATCTCGGCTTGCGTAATAAAGACTTATTGTCCAAAAATAAGCTCAACCAAATACACACTTAATTATTGGTCGTGCTCAAAACGCGCTCATTTGGCAGTTTCCAGAGAGCCTTCAGAATTATTGTATCATATTATTAAATCACAATTCTTTTTTTCTTTTTCCAGAAATAGCCTACACTGTTAAAATATATTAAAGGACAACACAAACATCCAAAATAAAACACAATAAGTAAAAGGTCTAGGACTAACCAAACTAACCCTAACCACTAACATCGTATCATTCCCAAACCCTAACCCTAGATCAAAGTCATTAAGCCAAATGTGCTGCCACCATTGCTAGAGGAGTGAAGAGAAATCACTTATTATGACAGAAATAAGGGATAGGGCTCAAAAAACGATCCTAACTGTCTCATCCCATTTGAAACTTCACCTACTAGAGAGTAGATTCATCATTTATCATCACCATGCAACAATCATCTCATGGAGAAGAGCTCCACTACTGGCTCTAAGTCCATCAACCCAAAAAGACTTCAACCATCGCCGCATTTCAAACCTCAACTCAAAGCCACCAAATATGAGAAGAAGAACTAAGATCCCCTGCAAGTCAGGCCAAATTGTTGATAATGGGACAGAGAAACTTGTTAGATTAAAGTTGAAACCCTCTTTATTTTATTTTAAAGCCCCAGTCAATTCAGTGTCTAAATATTTTACAATGCCAAAGCCAGCTCTGAGAAATGCTTTCATCCCTCCATTAATGTAATAATTCAGAGAACAAGTCCAACAGGTTCATGATTCCTCCAAAATGTACTCAGAATCCCCCTCAAATTCTGTTCTTTTCGTCTCGTGAAGCCAACTCACACCACACCTACAAATATTTTGATCATTAAAAAAGCAAATTCACCCACCGATACTTTTATTGAAAACCGGGTTATTCGTTGCTCCTTTTTTATCTTTAGAAAAGAGATTCTCAGCGAAGGATAAAAAGCCAACATTGTCTGCTTCACATGATTATTTAGGTATATGATCCCACTACGCGGATTGACTTTAACTACGCATGAGCTTGGAGGGAAAAAAGTACCAAGGCTAAGCTAAAGCGCACTAATCCCATTTTCACACGAAACTGCAGATGCTGCTAATCTAGTCTCTACATTCGAACTCATTTAATCTAGTAGAGAAACATCTCGGGGTTATTGGATTCAATTCAAAAGCTTCTATTTGTCCAGTGAACTACTTCCCGAATTGAACATTGCTCAGGAACAAACCAATTTCCCCAAAATATATATTTTTTCTGTGTAGGAATGAGTGGAAGAACCAAACCCAGATCACTGCATTTCCTCTGCTCGATTTGCTTGTGCTTTCTCATTCTGTCATGTGTGCTGAAACCATACTATGTTGCAGCTTCACAACCCATCAAAACCATTGTAGTTCTGGTTATGGAAAACCGGTCCTTCGATCACATGCTGGGATGGATGAAGAAAGCCATCAACCCAGTAATCGATGGAGTCACCGGACGAGAATGCAACCCGGTTTCCACCAAGAACCCGACCCGTGACTCCGTTTGTTTCACAGATGATGCAGAGTTTGTGGATCCGGATCCTGGCCATTCGTTTGAAGCAGTGGAACAGCAAGTGTTTGGCTCTGGTTCCATTCCTTCCATGTCTGGATTTGTTGAACAAGCATCCTCGATGTCTACCAATCTCTCTCAGACAGTCATGAAAGGATTTCGACCCGAATCCGTACCTGTTTATGCCGCTCTGGTCCGAGAATTTGCTGTATTTGATAGGTGGTTTTCTTCAATTCCAGGTCCAACCCAACCCAATAGGCTTTTTGTGTACTCTGCTACTTCTCACGGTTCAACAAGCCATATCAAGAAGCAATTGGCTACAGGGTATCCTCAAAAAACCATCTTTGACTCCTTACACGAGAATAAATTGGACTTTGGAATCTATTACCAGAACGTTCCAACGACCTTATTTTACAGAAACTTAAGGAAGTTGAAATACATATTCAAGTTCCATCATTATGATTTGAAGTTCAAGAAAGATGCCAAGCAAGGGAAGCTTCCACCATTGACTGTAATTGAGCCCACGTACTTCGATTTGAAGGGGGTACCTGCAAATGATGACCATCCATCCCATGACGTGGCAAATGGACAAAAGCTGGTCAAGGACGTGTACGAGACACTAAGAGCAAGCCCTCAGTGGAACCAAACCCTTCTGGTGATTACATACGATGAACATGGTGGGTTTTATGATCATGTCAAGACTCCTTTTGTTAACATTCCAAGTCCAGATGGGAACACAGGACCTGCTCCTTATTTCTTCAAGTTTGATAGACTAGGTGTTCGGGTACCAACTATAATGGTTTCTCCTTGGATCAAGAAAGGGACTGGTAAGCTTTCTTCCTCATTCCCATAATCTTTTGATCTGCTCTTAGGAAGACAATCTCACCTTTCTTCAAGTTTGACATGAATATTGCATATAAGCGTTTGATTGTGATAAGCTTGAATGCTTGTCCTTTCTCCTGGGTTTTGACTTCCGAGCGGAGTATATAGCAAGTGCTATTTTGAGTAATCAGGTTACAACTATTTTTGCATTACTGAAAAGAGATTTTACCTCTCTTTTTTTAAAAAAAAAATTGGTGATTTGACAGTGATAAGCAGCCCCAAAGGACCTGCAGAAAACTCTGAATTTGAGCACTCTTCCATTCCAGCCACTATAAAGAAGATGTTCAACCTTTCATCTAACTTCTTGACTCATAGAGACGCTTGGGCTGGTACATTTGAGCACGTTGTTGGGGACTTAACTTCACCCAGAACTGATTGCCCAGGTATCGTCTATTCTTTAATTACTGTTATGAGAGCCTATTGAGGTTTCCAAATATTAAGAGAGTTGTGATTAAGAAGGTTGAAATGTATGTGTGATGTAGTGACATTGCCGGAGGTGAAGGCTCTAAGGAGTGGGGAAGCTAAAGAGGAGGGAGGGCTATCGGAGTTTCAGAGTGAGGTAGTGCAATTGGCTGCTGTTTTGAACGGAGACCACTTCTTGAGCAGTTTCCCAAACGGAATGAGCAAAAAGATGAGTGTGAAGGAAGCTCATGACTATGTGAGAGGAGCAGTTTCAAGGTTCATCAGAGCCAGCAAAGAGGCTATCAACTTAGGAGCACACGACTCTGCCATTGTAGACATGAGATCATCCCTCACAACTAGATCCTCAATTCACAACTGAGAATTATGAAACACCAACGAAGTACTATACAGTTATATTAACTGTCATGTGGTGTTCAATGGTTGTGTTGCATTTAAGTAACTAGTCTAGATGCTTCAACCCGTGAAATACATGGGGCGCCTAAATATGTATATACGCCAATGAGTTGGTAATTAAAAACGGAGTCATAGATATTGAATATGCAAGAAGTTATTAGGCATGTCATGTAATGAAACAACTTTGTCATCGTCTTCAAAGATTGTTGGGAACTAATTTTGAGATGAAGGTGAAGAGTATTTTAACCTCTGCAGGAATTCAATTTCCAAAGCTTGTCCGCGTATATTTCTGGTTCTTGAAAGAGCAAAAATAGCTCACGCATCATGATTAGATTTAACCTTTTTTATTGTCTCGCAAATGAGAGGGTGATTGAGAATGGTCTCCAATTACAAGTCATTTTTTAAGGCTCATTTAATTGAAATGCTAATAGAAGTTTGAGTGAGATATGCCTATTTACAGAAAAAGGAACAACTCCAGATCAGCCACCAACAACCTGGTAGTCTTGAGCCTTGGAGTCTGACTCTGGAAACCCTTTTGGCAATTCTTGAGTCTGATATGTACACAGATTAAAAAACCATAGAAGATTACACAATCAGGTATTACATACGGGACCGTAACTTCAATTTACCAATTGTCAAGGAAAAAAGTCAAGATGATGATCAAGATCAATCTTATCCCTTGTACTTCCGTAACTTCCCTTACTGAGCAAAAAGGCACGTGACACTACTAGTTTCCTGTTTAACAGCAATCAGATGATGGATCACATATTATGGTTAGTAATGATACAATTCTACAAGGCTATGCCCCTAGGACGAATATTTACAAATCATTCCATACTCTCACTTATTAAACTATAGTTTCAGGGAGGTCAACTTATTGAGAAGGCTAAGTGCATGTTTGCGAACACTTAGTGTGTGTTTGGAATAGCTTATTTTTGGGTAATAAGTGCTTATAATTCGTGATTCACGGTATACGAGATAAGTATGTGAGAGGAGTTTTTTCTCGGCTTGCGTAATAAGGGCTTATTTCCCAAATATAAGCTCTCCCAAACATGCTATATTTTTTGAATATAAGTGCTTATTACATAAGTCGAGATAAAACTCCTCTCACATACTTACCTTGTGTACCGTGAATCACGATTTATAAACACTTATTGCCTAAAAATAAGCTATTCCAAACGAGCAGTTGAAGATGCTACTGGCAAAAAAAAAAAAAAAAAGGCTAAGTTGAAGATGCTAGTAAGCATAGTTGCCTTGTACAGCATTTCAAATTCAGGTTTCTATTACCAGGCAACACTATCCCATAATAGCCATAATAGAAGTGCCCATCTTTAATTTCAGATTGAGCAAGGACTTTGCCATGTGGATATATCAGCGATAAGATCCCTCATCTGATCTATGAGAGCATTCAGGTGGATGTTCTTGTTGGCAAGCTCCTATAGTCATAAAGACAAGTTTAGTGGAAGTTGAACACAATAACTTTGACTCAATTTCAAAAGCAGTAGAAAATCTTAGTCAAAACTAACTATTTAAGAAATAGCTAGAGACCCTTTAATAGCATTTTCTTGAAGCTAGCTATGGGAGAAAATGACTTTACAAAAATCAAGTTGTTGTCAAATTTCAACAAAGTAAAACCTGGGTCCCAAGGGTAAAACTACAATTCCACCGTTAAGGCTTTTTATAAGAACATGAACATAAAGATTGAACCTTAAACTATTAATTAAAACCCTATCACAAAACGTACCTTTCTTAACCGCAAGGCTCGTTCTTCCAACTTCTCAATGTCAGTTTCATCCGCAGGGCTAGCAGCTGAACCACTATCAAATGTTTTTGCCTATTGTAATTGTAAGAGCCGATTTAGTTTCACAGGGGGAAACACAAGGCCTCACAAGACACTGAAGTAGTTCAAAAGCTCACACTCACATCACGTATACGAAATTTAGAGGCAGTCCAGTAAAACAAACAGAGAGAGCCAAAAAAAATGTATCGCTGCCAATAAGAGAAACATCGTAGTGACCATAATTTTCATTGATCATGTCGTCTCAAGCGGCATCACTCCAAATTCCTCAAACCCTCTTTTTTGTGTGTAGAGACCGCAAAAAATCATTTTACTGAATGTCTTAAACGTAAGATTCTGTTTCCAACAATAAGTAGTTTAATTCAGAAAAGATCAAACAGATGAAGACATTACCTTCTGAGAGGTGGGAATTGCAGTGAGAACGGATCGAAGTGCAGCGACAGAATTCTTGTAGCGAAACCGAGCTTCTTCAAGAGCTCCTCCAGTACCGGCACCAACACTACTCTCGGCGTGTTGGATGGAGTTATCGGAAGTGGCGTCACTACTAGCGGCGCCGTTAGAAGAGTGAGAGGAAGGGCCGTTGGGAACCAAATTAGCGGATGCAGCAGACATGGGAGAGGTGGACCACAAGGAAGGGTTGCAGAGCTCGTCGTTCATAGAAGAAAGGATTTGGAAAGCGTATTCTATAGTTTCTTCCAGATACTTCTGCCCCTCCATTGCCAGCTCTTGCGTCGTTTTGGGGTTGGACATCATGCCATTAACGGATTGTTCTTCCATATCCTTACAGCTGGCAACCACTGATTCAGCAGGATTGTTGGAATTCAGATCAAAATTCTGTCTGATCCTTGAGAAAAACAGGAGGCGGGTGCGATATGGGAGACAACGGCTTAATCTGGAGATTGGAGAGGGAAAATTCCAGAAACCCTAATATTTAAAAATAAATAAATGCCAGTAACTGGATACGAGGCGCGAGCCCTCTGATAAATCCGCTGAATCCCCGCTCAATTCAACCTGACCATGTCAATTACTTGTCTCTTGTAGAAATATAACAGGGTAGAAATATGGTCAAAAATTGGAAAATAACAGTGTAGAAATGTATATTGTGTGGTTTTTTATCAGGGCCGGAGTGTCAGTTTTGACTTCTCATTTGGGTCTCAATTTTGGGATGATTGCCAGATGTTATTTTTTTAGTTATTTTTATCATTAGGTTTCACATTAAAATAAGTGATGTTTTAATATTTTACTAACAAATAACGGGACTGTTTTTCGGTTTTTATGATTTTTCTTAAATCTTTAGAAAATTTTTGAAAATTGAAAATAATCCCGATTTTTATCTATAAAATATTAAAATATAATTTATTTTATATAAATTTAATGATTAAAAAACAATGGAAAAAAAATATTTGAGAGGGGCTTCAATATTGAAGGACAGCAAGGGGCAGTTGAAAAGGCACAACTTACTCCCTAAATCAAACACAAACCAACATTATAAATGCAATTTTAAAAAAATAAAGGGACAATGACAGTGAAGTCCCAAGGAAGAGGAGAAATGAAGAAATGGTCCCTATAGATTATAAAATGAAAAAATGGTCCCATGGAGTTGTCAATACAAGCTCCTCGAGTTGTCATTAACAACTCCAGGAGCCTGTATTGACAACTCCATGGGACCATTTTTTCATTTTGCAATCTATAGGGACCATTTGTTCATTTTATTTCTTGCATGGGACCTAAGTATAAAACTCCCAAAAATAAATTAGAAACAAGACAAATAAAAATACACAGTAACTTTTCTAACCCTCGGTTTCGGAGTCAGGATGGTAATAGCAAAGCAACTGTGATGGATAAGGGAGGCAAGAAAAGATGAGCTTCATTGGTCGTCTTCTTCTCCCAACCCTTCCTTCTTCTCCCACAAACTCGATTCTGCAACTGCCTCTAAAATCCCACAATCCAAACCCTACACCCATCATCTTGCCTAATCTCCTCTCTTTGGTTCTTGCTGCATCCTTCACCTCTCCGTTACCTGCTTCTGCCATACCTTCCCTCAATTCTCAGTCCCTTCCTCCCTTCTCCCTCACCACTCCTTTTTCTCAATCTAAGAACTTGCAGTTTGGGCTAGAAAATGGGTATGTCCATTTTGTACAAGATATTCAGTTTCTTTACTTGTTTTGTTTTCCCTTTAAAGGAATCGATTTTGTTGGTTATGTTCAGTATTTTCTTCGCATTCTTTTGTTGGCAGAAAAATTCTGCCTTGCCCTTCGGTCAATCCGGGTTGTATATCCACAAACCCCAAGTCATCTTCGTTTGCATTTCCTTGGATGATTCCTGAAAATTCGTCGGACTATGCAATTCAGGTCACTTGAAAACTGTTATATATTTCCATTATCTTAATCTACACTTGTTTCCATTTGGATTATACAAGTCAATATTCCTGATTAGTAACTTTTGTCCCAATTTCCTTCCCCAGAAATTGAGCGAAGCAATCCAAAAGACTCAGAAAAATGTGAAACTCCAGCCTGTGGAAGACACTCCTTACGGTAATAGTAACCCCTTGTTTTCGGAATCTGATCAATAATTAATGCTTTACGTCCTGGATTCTGGAACATTAGCTGATAAATGTGGCATGAGGCAAACAGAACAAGCAAAAGAAACCCGGTTTTCCAACAGACTGCAATACTAGAATGATGAAGAAACCAGTACAATAATATGGCATGTTGCTTTGAAGCGATGACTTGACTGATAATGAAGTGAATGTGCAGGGAGATATTTACAAGCTGAGGTGGATGGGGGATTTGGCAGAGACGTGCTTGAGTTTCTAGTGAAAGGAGATGTGGTTACTTACAGATGTATGGCTACAAAAGTAACCTATGTGTATCCTTTCACCACAGCTTTAGGAGATTCCAAGGGTCAAGAAGCAAGACTGAAGCAAATTAGCGATCAGTTAGGCTGGTATGCTCCAGGTTTTGATTCCATGGAATAGTGTTGCTTCTTGTTGCTGGATTAGATCAGCTCTCTCATAATGACATTCACTTGTTATCAAGTGCTAGCCTGTGTGTTTGACATCACTTATTTTTAGGCAATAAGTTTTTATTATGTAAGTTAAAATAAAACTCCTCTCACATACTTACCCCGTATTTCATAAATCACAATTTATAAACACTTATAAGTCAAAAATAAATTATTCCAAATGAACACTAAGTCTTATATTAGAATAGGTTGTGTAGCCCTTATTCTATCCCATCCCACAGGCATTAATCTGCCTTTTCTTTTTCTTTGTTCATTCTCCTTATTGTTTGCACCAGTTTTCCTATGTCGTGTTTCAGTTTATAAAAATCGCAGCTTCCTACACAAATATAAAAACTCAATTCAATAGTCCACCATTACAGCTAGCGATTAGTATTAAGTGTTAAAGTGGTGGATGATGAAATGATTTGTTATTGATTTAATGAAGGATTCAGTTTTCATTCAAAAAGAAAAAGGTTATCGACCCTGTAACCCGGGGGGGGGGGGGGGGGAAGAGCTTATGGACCAATTTTGGAAGCATATATATCATCACATCAACTTAGTTGCTCTTTGACAAGTCAGCGTGGAGTCCTTCTTTCTATGGATTCTACAAGGGCATGGATATCGTTTTCAAGTGTTGCGGATACGCTATCTAAAGACCAACGTCATGATATTTCCCGACTCTTCTTAAATATCTGTTTCCTTCCCAACTCATCGGAAAAAAAGATATTATGAGTTCCATGAAATATCTTCTATTGGAAGGCACGACGCCATCACCATCTCCAATTTCAATAATCCATTGCTTAAAATTGAATTAAATTTAATCAAGAATCCTCCTCAGTTCTGAATTTGTTTAAAAAAATTATTCCCTCCAGATCTTAATATAAAACATATTTAGGAAGTTAATCTTGGTTCTAAATATAAGACATAGTTTTCATATTTGTCAATATTTTCCTAATTTACTCTTATTAATGAATCAAGGATGAGAAGGAATTAGTAAATTAAGGAAGATGATTAAGATATTTTATAAAATACATGTCATTTCAACTAACTTCTTTAATCATTCAAATTAGATAAATATATCTCATATTAAGTTGAATACATCCCTATGATGATGGTTTATCTTTTATTTCATTGAGCAGCTGAAAAAGTAAATGAGTTGACAAGTTATAATAGCAACACATCACTAGATATTTAATATTATCTATAGTTTTAAATATAAGGATAAGTTGATTTTTTTAAGAGATTTAAAATACTAAATAAGATATGTTAAAGTATCTATATTTATTATTTTTCTTCAAACTAATTTACTTTCACGATATACAATCTAGTAATTTAATAATTTATTTAAGTTGTTTGATCCGGTCAAACTAACTCTTTTGTCAACGAGGGACTCTTATATTAAGTATTGATGGGAAGTAGTAAGTGTCCGACCATATATATATCCACATACAGGGAGAGAGAAAAGCAAAGCGAAAAGTGAAAGCAGAGAGAAGATAATGGAGAGAAGAGAGCGACTGAGTGAGAAATGGAAGGGGTTGATGACGGAGAGATGGGTGGTGTTTGTGTGTTCGATGTGGGTGCAATCATTTGCAGGGATGGCTTACATGTTTGGCGCCATATCTCCGGCCATCAAAGCCACCATGGGTTACAACCAGAAGCAGCTCTCTGTCTTGGCTGTGGCCAAGGACTTGGGTGACAATATCGGATTTGTTGCTGGCAAACTCAGTCAGGTTTCCTCTATCTCTCGCGTTTTAATCGTTGGGGCTCTTCAGAATTTTGCCGGTTACCTCCTTCTCTGGCTTGTTATCATCCACAAAATCCCTTCTTTGCCCCTCTGGGCAGTAAGTCTCTACTTCACTTTCAAACTCTTACATTCACAAACACAGCATCTGGACTCGTTTCAACTCTGCTTTCTCATTGTTTCTCTTAACTGTATTCGGTGAAATATTCCAATCTGTAATTCTTTCTTCATGCTCCATCTTTTGCGGAGGTTAAGACGATGTTTTTACTAGATTTTGAAGGGAAAAAATAATAAAATAAAGCAGAGCGTTCTTTCATCTGTTTTACCTTTTACGGCACCTCTTTCGTCTTCCAGTAAGAAATAAACAGATGGTGGACACCTCTCTCATTGTTGTTAGAATTGCCTTTTAATGTATAATATCTCCTTATCATGTCTTAAAAATGATCCCAACGACATGACATGACATATAAAAAAATCTTAGGGTAAGATCTTTTCTCACGTAATATATGCTTGAAAAAGGGCTATTGGACAACTTGACTTTTAGCGAAATCAAGCTTCTCATCAAATATGTTTACATCAAGTTGTCCTCAACAAAAAGTTTAAAATTTGGGAGTGGGGTCTTGGCTCTCTGTAATAATTTGAACGAATCAATTAATGATAGTCAAAAATTAACCAAAAATATGAAGGACAGTCAAAAGAAAATTCACTTGTTCGAAAAAAAGCTAGGGTTCAATTGTTTCCTCTTTCTCTCGGTTCTTTGATAGTATTCAAGGGAGACTAAAACTTTCAAACACTTGATAAGCTTAATTATTCATGGTTTCTTTGGAGTTAGGAATTTTAAAGAAAGTAACGTGTTAACCAGTTGTTAATTTGCAGTTATGCATTTGTATATTTGTGGGAAATAACGCAGCCACATACTACAATACAGCAACTCTGGTTTCGTGCGTGAAAAACTTCCCACAAAACAGAGGACCCGTGGTGGGGATATTGAAGGGCTTCGTTGGGTTAAGCGGAGCAATTATGACTCAAATTGTTGCCATCTTCTTCAGCACTCCTGATCAGGCCTCTCTCATTTTCATTATAGCCGTTGGACCCTCCATGGTTTCACTATCTCTCTCCTTCTTCATCAGACCCATTCATGGTCATCACCAACAAGCTACAAGACCCTCTCATGGCTCTAGCTTCTTGTTCATCTATTGTGTCTGCCTCCTTTTGGCCTCTTATCTTATGGGAGTTTTGATGCTGCAGAATAAGATGAACCTGAACCAGAGCACCATCAAATTATTTGGAATTATTCTTATCATCCTCATATTACTCCCTATTATAGTTCCCATTTACTTAGTTTTCTTCTCTAAACCCAATACTCCAGACGAGGAAGAAACTTTTCTAGTAAACCCAGCAATGTCAGAATATGAGAACGAGACTGGTGTTGGTGACGATACAGACGAGAACAGAGGAAGTTCAGTAGCTGAAGGACCCAGGCAAATTGTTCAACTGCAAGCTAAGATTCTGCAGGCATTGACAGAAGCAATGAAGAAAGCGAGGCACAAAAATGGGCCACAAATTGGAGAAGACTTCACATTGATCCAAGCACTGGTTAAGCCTGAGTTTTGGCTTGTCTTCTTTGCTCTGGTGATGGGGTCTGGAACGGGCTTGACAATTATAAACAACATGGGTCAGATTTGCCAGTCGTTGGGAGATAACAATGCAACTTTATACGTATCCATGATCAGCATATTCAACTTCCTTGGTCGCGTCGGTGGAGGCTACTTCTCAGAGGTCATCGTAAGGTGATCATTCCAGCTAAACTCACTTCTACTTTCTTGACAAAAATGAAACACGTGAAGAGTTAAGGTATAAATTTGCTGCAATTTTCGTTTAAGAGTAATGTTATCAACCGTTAATTTTTTAAAGGTAAATGACAACCGTTATTCTATTTTAACATTTTTGGGCAATATTAAACCTAAAAATATCTTAGGCACAAATTTGGACCATAACCCAACTTTAAAACGCGTTAAGACTTGAGAGAGAATTATGTTTTTCAACAGAAAATTTGCGTACCCAAGACTGGCGGCGTTGGCGGCGGTTCAGGCGATAATGATCGTTGGGGTGTCATACTACGCGATGGGGTGGAGTGGGCAATTATACGTGGTGACCATATTGACTGGGCTTGGGTACGGGGCTCACTGGGCGATAGGGCCGGCAACAGCATCGGAGCTATTCGGGTTGAAGAATTTCGGGGCAATATACAATTTCTACACATTGGCGACTCCAACGGGCTCTCTGATTCTATCTGGTTTGGTATCAAGCACTATATATGATTATTATGCAGAGCAGCAGCAAGAGGGAGGAGCTAAGGCAAAGAATGGGAATGGGTTGCTTGTTTGTGAAGGAAACATATGCTATTCCGTGACATGTGTGGTCCTAGCAGGGGCTTGCTTGTTGGGAATAGTGTTGAGCTTGACGGTGGTTCGCCGAACTAAGAAGGTGTATGCCAGACTCTATGGCAAGTCACTCCTGACTTGAGAGGAGAAATGGAGAATCACCTATATATATACCAGAACATCACGAAAGTCTTACTCAAATCATTCATGTTTTGTTTTTGTGGGTGTTACACGGTGTGTGTTTATTTTATTTTTGTGGCCAGAAGTGGAGGGCACGTTGAGGATCTCCAACCGGCAGTTGCTATTATTGGCAATGAGAGAGAATGGCGTTTGTTTGTGTTTGAAGCCATTCTTTCATGGGTGTTCCATTTTTCTGTAATTATACTGTCGGCTCAGCCTCTACGTCACTTCATTTTGTTTCAAAGGTGTAATTTCTTTCTTGCAGTTTCGTAGACGGCTAGGCGCCCTAAATTTTTTATTACTTTTCTGATATCAATGAAAAAGCTAAAGTACCATTTCGGTCATGAAGCGTAGATTATAGAAAATATAAGTTTCTTAAGTTCCCTGCTGGGGTAAAAAATGATGGGGTGGTGGTACATTGTTTCGATAGGAAAATAAAAACATAGCACGATCACAGTGGGAGTCAAACCCACGACCTTCTGATCCGAAGTCAGACGCGCTAATCCACTGCGCTATGCGGTCACTGGTGGTAATTCTAAAGGGTTTGATTTTATAGTGAATAGATTATGTCAATGACCGACCCAAAATCCTTTCACTCATGCGTGTTGCATTTGCATGGCGCTTGGCTTCCTAAATCTCATGCATCATTGTAATAACTATTCCAATCTGAAAAGGAACACGGCTTCTCTCACACTCTGATTTGAGAGCCAAACCTGCCATGCCTTGTCAGGAAAATGTCTCTGCATTTTGACAACTTCTTTGAATCAGGTTGTCGGTAATTCATTCATTTATGACATTTTAAAATAGTTTGTGTGTGCTGGAGAGGCCGGTTCAACCGATTGAATTGGGAACTGATCAGTGGTTGAGTCTAATTTGATCATTAAATCGTGAGACCGGTTGGATAGGTCTGAACCGGTAAAACCGGTGATTCAACCGGTTGAACCGGTTTTTTTTTTCTTCAAATTTTTATTTTATTCCTTTTTAGGGGAAAATGGAAGATTTGAAACCAAAATGAAGAGAAAAGTAGGTAAAGAAAAAATAAATCTAAAAAAATGAAGAATATAATGAAAAAAATTATTTAAAAAGATATAATAATTATAAGAAAGGAGATATCATTGCATAAGTATATGCATTATAACTAATACTAATAGATTTTTAAGAATTTTTTTTTCTAAAAATCTTCATTTTTATCTATAAAATTTTAAAAATATATTGATATATATTGCCATTGATAGATTATAATATTTTAATATAATCAGTTTAATTACCGGTTAGACCCCGATTGACCAATTAACCCTTGAATCTGTGCTATGACCGGTTTATTGCCCGATCCAGTTTTTCATTCCTCGCAAATAAGTGCTGGTTGGAGGCTTCTGCTATTATTAATCCCTCAGGTTTCATTTGCATATTTTGTTAACAATGATTAAGCAGCTCAAGCACGGAACTGTACATGCTACTAATTGCTTATGTGATTCAATAATGACCTTGACACAAAAATTATAAGATACAATGTTCATGCCTTGGGCTCAACCGTAGTCTCATATAAGTGATCCAGTGTACTATTATATTTATATACTCATGTTCGATTTAATTTAATTCGATTCCTTCTCCTCACAAGATTTTATCTGTTATCATGAAATGTTGTTTTTGCCGTCTCAAGTCATTTATGTGTTTGAGACCAAATTTTTGGTTCATTCTTGAAATTAAATTTAACAACATTAATGGGATCAGGATCTTGTTGATTTGTATGCTTACCGACTGGTTTACAAGGGATCCAACTTAAATAGTTTAAACTAGCATTAACTCCCCCGCGCGTTGCGCGGGTAGCAGATTTTTTGGCAATAACAAAACCATCATTCCACACTATCATGTACTACATTTGAGTTTTTGTGAGGTAGACAAAGTGTGGTACAAGTACAAATAGTTCGAAGCCATCAATTGAAGACAGTTACTAAGAGGATTACCATGCAAATAATATCTTGCGTGGGTTTATATGAGGCCTTTAATATTGCACACCAAATTTGCAAGATTCTTTGTAAAGGCTACAACAATAGAATTTGACTACTACACCACGTGCACAAAGTGGCGGGAAAGAACATAACATATGAGCAGTCAATAAAGCGAAAGTACGTCTTCCTTGTAGACGGAAAAAAAAGCCAATGTCACAGTAAATGCTACAATTGAAATACAATCAACTATGTAAATTCCTAAACACTTCCTTGTACACCACATTTGATGTGGTCCTACTCGTACCATCTGCATTAGTAGGGACATATAATTTCAATCCATCCATGCTTCTCACCCTTGATAATGCAACATATAGTTGCCCATGTGTGAACACTGGTTTGGAAAGATATACTCCAACATGACGAAGAGATTGGCCTTGACTTTTGTTGATAGTCATTGCAAAGCTCAAAGTAATTGGGAATTGTCTCCTTCTCATATGAAAAGGCCATCTACTTTCAGAAGGATTCATGTCCATCCTATGGATTAACACCTTTTGATTAGGGTTTGCACCATTCAATGTAATTGCTTCAATGACATTCTTGCCAAGCTTAGATAGACATAGCCGAGTTCCATTGCATAAGCCTGTTGCTTGATCTATATTCCTTAACAGCATAACAGGAGCTCCTACCTTTAATAGAAGCTTGTGAGGTGGCAAACCCGAGCTATTAATGGTGTTCAAGAACTCTGTTGTGTACAAATTGTCAAAGCTGTCGCTGTCAGCTGTAGATTTACACACAGTGTCGCAACTTAGAAATTCATGAGCATCACCAGGCAATAAAGAACACATGTACTCGTTAATCGAATTGACTGCTTGTATGGTAGGTGCTAGTATTGCCCTGTCATTGAAGTAGTCATTGTTGAAAAGGTTATCTTCTAAATTTGCATATGTAGATGCAACAATAGCCTCAATTGGATTTGGAGATTCTGGTAGTAGAAATGGTTCTGGAATTTCAATAATATACTCACCATCATGTGATTCACCTATATTCCCATCGCCTACATCTAGAAGCCACTTACTAAACCACTCCAATTGGTTGACTTCGGTAGTTGAAGATCCAGTTGCCAACCTCATGTTTTTTGTCAAATTGAAGATAGTGCAATGATCCCATAAAATAGAAGAGCTGATGCATGCATTAACAATTGTAGCCCTTGTGCCTTTTGGTATTACTGGAAGTATTTGTCGAAAATCCCCACCCATAACAATGCATTTCCCACCAAATGGTAAATCACAATGCATAATATCCTTTAAAGAACGGTCAAATGCTTCAATGCAATATCGCTGCACCATTGGAGCTTCATCCCATATGATTAACTTTGTGCTAACAATTAAGTTTTCAAGTGCAGAGTTTTGCCTAATTGAGCACATTGAGTACTCAGTTATCTGTATAGGAATTCCAAAGCGTGAATGAGCTGTCCTACCTGAAGGAAGCAAAGTTGCTGCGATGCCACTTGATGCTACTGTCAATACAATTTGTCCTCTACCACGCAATGTAGACGTCAATGCATTCCATAAGAATGTTTTCCCTGTGCCACCATAACCATGAACAAAGAAGAAGCCTCCAGTAGGTGAATCTAATGAGCTCAAAACATGATCAAATATATTTTTCTGCTCATCAGTAAGAGAATTTGTCAATCGTGTAGCTTTAAATTGTAGAGAAATTCGATCATAGCTTAATTCTTGTAGAATCATATTATTTGTGACATCAATGGTTGAAGTTTCATCAGGAATTGGGAGGCTAGGGTAGTCATTGAGGCTCTTCCCATTGTCCCTAAGCAACAAATCAATCGCTTTAAGTGCAGCTTGTTCTTTGACAGAATCTGATACAGCACAACCTACAACAATATATGAAATCATTAAAATAATGTAAACAGTTCCAGCATTGGAATAGATGACCATGTCAATAAGGTGAAGAATTAAATAGCATACTGGAATAATTAGGATGATCATGTGGTATATATAATAAGTCCTCTGAGAGGAGCTTCGAGCATTGCTTCCACACAGACTCTGGATGTTGTAAGCAACTACATAAAAGCATCGTCACAAAAAGTTTCCTTAATGAATAGCCACTTGCCCACGTAGCTGCCTCTTCAATAGCATTTATATATTCCTTATCATCATCCAACAAACCTAAGGCATCACATGCTGCCTTGAATGTGTCATACGTCACTCCACTAATAGTCTTGATCTCATCAAATGATCTTGGCCCTCGTACTTTTGTAAGCAAAATTCGAAGGTAGTACAACTCTCCAGAGCTTGGACTTGCATTTGCAATCCTACCAACAGCAAATCCTTTTTGCCTTCGCTTCCATCTTCTCTCATTCCTTAAGTACACATAATGTTGGGGGAACTCCGCATATGTAAGCCGAGCAGCAATAACGTCATCGTCATTCATTTTCATCCACGACAAGAATTGTGATGCACATACCCTTGGGTTGTCCAACAATTCTGAGACATCATCAGTGTTACTGTAAATCACATATTGTTGATTTGGCAGGTGGAAGCTTAGGCGTTCAACTGAAGGAAATTTGTGGTGAATTTCGAAGCCAAATATTCGCCATGCAGCTTCACAAGCAGATATGTATCTAAAGTTATAATATTGCTTAATCTCATCAACTATTGCCTCACCTTTTCCTTTCCTATTATTGTCAAATATCCCAGCAACAACTCTGTCATTCCCTTTACTTATGTACTTGAATAAGTACTTTATGGCAGTAGACTGATTGCACTTTTCAACATTAATATGACCTTGAAACATAGAAAGTAGCTCCGGATTGTATGGGACTATGAAACGGTTGTCTAATGGTATGCCTTTCACCTCAATGATCCTACCATCATCTCTTCGGCGGTAAGTAGGATAACCATCATCGTCAATAGATGTACTTTCATTGAACTTCTTTGGGAAATGCTTGCTGCACTTGTTATCCTTCATGCATGGTGACTTACGATTGCTGCTACCGCATGGACCATGAATCATAAACTTTTTAACCAACTCATACAATAAAGGTGACGTATTGTTGTCTGGAATTTCTGCCGTGATCACTTTGTCTATGGCTTCCGAGGTTGTGATCTTATCATTTTTCTCAAGAAAAAGCAAAATGTGAGCATGCGGTAAGCCTCGCTTTTGAAACTCGATTGTATAGACTTCTGCACATTCAATATGGAAAAGAGTCAACATGTAAGTGAAACAGTATTTGTTCCTTAATGAGCAAAATATGAATTACCAGAAAATATTTCATATGGAAAGAAAACAAACCTGCACGTACAGTACCAAATATTTTCTTCTCTTTTATAAACTTCATTAGTGATTGCAACTTTATCTTGAAAATTCTTGAGAGAATATCAGGTCTATCTGACGCATTGACTGAATGATGTTTACAAAGCCTTGTAATTTCAGGCCATGCTGGATTGCAAGTGAAGGTTACAAATATGTCTGGATATCCAGCCCAGCGACATATGGCCATAGCATCTTGGTAATTTTGAATCATGTATCTAGCACCACCAGTAAATGTAAATGGTAGTATGATCCTTTTTCCTGTTGACGTAGCATCAGTTTCACCTCTGATTATAGCCTCAGATAAACCTTGGTACAGATCAGCCCTAAGTTCTTTCTGGTGTGTTCTAACCCAAATTAATCTTTGGGCTTCAATCATTGTGTATCCATCAACTATGAATTGTTGCAGCAATCTAGAGGCATTAAGCAATGTAGAGATTTCATTGTCTCTGTACATTAACCTGTATGCAAAAAATTCTCTCATGCTAAGCCTCTTTCTTTTCTTTGTTGCACTAAGAGTTGCTTCTCTATGTAGAATGTCATCCCTATAGCCATCTTCACCATGAGGGAATAAAATAGGATATTGAAGGGGTAGGTAAGAAGGATGCAACTCGTGGATACGCTCTGGGTAGCCTGAATGTTTCCTAACAATTATGTCCCTTACATTGAATGACATGTCAATGTCACCAGGAATTAATGCAGCAACTTCTGACGCTGTTGGCACATTGTAGTCCGACCATCACGTTGTCTTGTGCTAAGCAAGCATAGCTTCATGTCAATAGAGCTCTGGTTTTTTAACTGCGTAGATGCATATCGATACTGTTTCACAAGAGGGTTCACTTCATCCAACATGTTTTTGATATCATCCACAATTTTTTCACAGATTGTTGAATCCTTTTGATGGTTGCTGAAACAATATCAAATGTAAGTGTTACAAAATGATCATCCCATATTGGTTCAACAAAGAAATAAGTTGAGTGAATTACCTGACCGCATCAATTCGATTCTGTACTTCATTTTCGGTATCATAAATGTACAACTGAGAGTATACTGGACGTGAACCTTCAGGAGGTAGTAAGCTGCCTATGCTATGGTGGTTCTGTCCTGACAAGACAAAACAGTACGGACCACCGCCTGAGTTCTTCGAATGATCAATCTTTCCTCCCATAGATGTGAATGAGAACATGTTGTTATATTGTCTTATATTTGCATAGAAGTTTCTTGCCTCCAAATCATTCTTGTCAAAGAATAGTCTTTGTAGTAGTTCTGGAGGTGTCTTCAATCCTGGTAGCTTAACCTTCCCATGTAGGCAACACATGAAGAAGGAAGTAGGAACTCTTTTCTTGCTGTCCTTTTTGGGTCTTTCATTATACCAGAATGAAGCATGGCAGTATTTGCAAATATATATGGGATCACCTTCATCTATATAAGACACTGTAAATCAAAGAGAGATTCATACTTTCTTGTTAGTATGTCTTTTCAATATTATATGTACAGACTGTATTTCCATTGCATATACCAACTTCGTTTCAGTATAATTAAGCTGAAATATAGAGACTAAGTATATATAAATGGCCTTAGAAGCTAAAGTGGGAAAGGCTATATGCAGCATGACAGTCAAAGAAATTGCAATAATGTGTTTAATCAACATTACCTTCACTTTCTATAGATGCAGATGCAAATTCGTTATTCCCACCATTTGTAGCCATAATATGATCTTCCAGCATATTGCACTCTTCTTCTGTATGAAGATATTATTGGGTTTTCAATATATGGCAACTAATTGAATCTTTATGTCATTTTAACAAAAATCAAAGTTAGATAATCAGGTACCTGACTCTTCATCTGAACTTGAGGACAAATCCCTACGGATGAGATCCTCATCCACATGGACGTTAATTTGAATATCTTTGTAATGTTTTCCATCGACTGCCATACAAATGAACTCAAGCCAATTATCACAATTTTAAGTTCATTTTAATCAAAAACAACACAGCGCTGCACAGAAAGTTTTTTTTAAACATGGCAGGGTATGCATCATAATTATGTCATAAGAACAAATAAAAAAGGCCTTCATATAAATACCTGTATAAAATGGTGCCTTCGGTTTCACATAAATACCCGGATGATGAGGCATACTGTCAAGACATGGTTGGAACAGTTGGCTGGAATTGTTGATCATATGTTCATTGGCTACGCAAACATAAAAAAAGGAACAAATTTAAAATGGATGGCATAATGATGATTTCAGAGCCGTATGAAACAATATATATTACAAGTATGACAAGGTAACCTGAACCAGTATTGATATTGGATAATCCTATTGTTGATGCTGAATTCATAGTGACTTTGCTGCATCTTCTCTTCGTAGCTTTTATTTCTGAATCATTGTTAGTTCTTAAATGTGTTGCCAATATATCACTTTTCCGGGATGATGTGTGTTCAATCAGTGTTTGGATGACATCTTCGTTATTTCCTTTTTGGTTCTGGTCTTTGTAGGAATGCCCTGGAGATAGTAATAATTTTGCTCAAGTTTTGTCCCAAATAACAAACATATTAACATCCTAGCATGAAACTAAAGTTATCAGCATATTCATTTGTATAAAGCTGCTTAGTTTCTGAAACAGCTAACATTGTTATTTTGCATATAGTGGGTTGATGTGTTGTACGTAATACAATTGGTAAGGTGAACTTTACTGAATATCACTAATCTAAGTCGTAATGTATCCAAAGCTAAAGCAAAAGGTGGTTGAAGTGCGTTAATAAACCCTATATGAAGCCATGAAGTTAAAAAGAACAATAAAGTTAAAACTGAAATGAAGCTTCTTGACTATTTGTGGCTGCATAAAAACATGAGTCCAATCAATCCGACAACCACAATAGGCATTAGTATTTCAATCATACATCTTTTACTCTTGATATGCCAACCAATATCCCACATCTTCAAAGAAATTAATGCAAACACATAGCTTACCTGGTTTATTGTTGACCTTTTTTTTTTGCATTGTTGATGTTCTGATCTCATATTGCTTTTTACTGACAGATTTTGGTTGTCCCTTTTCAGGATCCATATTACTCATGAGGCCCTTAAGTCTAGCACTTTTGCGCTTGAACACTTGGTCTATAGGTTCTTCAAAAAAGTTGGAATGGGAATCAGACCTCTTTCCTTTTTCCAACTTGTTACCTGGTATATACGCGGATATTAAAAAAAACAGAAATAGCATCTGGTGATATGGAAGGAAAACCATTTAAACCAATGGTAAAATAAAACCTGTAGAAGGAGCACTTGGAAAACGATTCTCAAGGTTTGCAGCCACATGAGTCAAATCCTGCAAAATGCCTCGGCCTTTTCTCTGTTTGTGTGCATCAAGGAAGGGCTGTGGGGAAATAACTGTGGACGGTTGTGTGTTCATGTCGGATTCACTCCTTCCAAACTGTATAACAGGTTGACTTCCAGCATTTGCCTTAGAATAAGAAGGTGTTGAAGAACTCATTTTCCAGCAACTAACCTGACCAGATAATCAAGCCTACTATTATGTATGAAAGATAAATCAATCTCCAAAGCAAAATAAATGTAGTATAAATAAAAAAAGTAAGAAAGAGAGTTTCTGTCATATAAGAATCATTTTTGCATTACCTTTCAAGCTGTAAGTATTGGCGGGTTGAGTAGCAGGAGGAGTATACATTAAGGTAGTTCTCCCACTTTGGCTTGCATTGTGAGGGATGAATTGAGAATAGGTAGTTCTTTCTGTTTGCTACAATGTATGGTTAACTTCCAGCTAGTATAGTTCCCCGTTTCTGCTATGAGGTATTTACCCGCTGACCATGATACTTTTATGCTACCAACTGTCAGGAATTAGAAAAGAGAGACTGACACTTTTATGCTGCCAACTTCCAGCATGCCATACAGCCTTTGTAGTTTTTCCCTTGGGTCACTTTCAATTGGAAGAAGTCAAATGGTATGAATTTATTTTAATATCCACACATCGTAGTGACGTGTAATAAGGTACAAGTAAAATGTGGTCAAGATTATATAACATGATTAGCTTAAGAAATTTGTCAACGTGTACCTTAAATTTGTGTCCTTAAAATGTTAAAATCTATGGTGCCAAGCGATCATACAGCATTTGATGGCATCTAAATTATCGCTCAAGATAAGATGAAAGAGGACAGCATGTGATCCAAGGTTTAAAGTAGTCATATGTAGAAAACAAAGGTCATCAATCTGTCGGTGTCACAGACTAAACACTAATTTGGTACTTCTATTTTTTGTTTGTGTCTCCGTTCAGTTTATACCCTTCTTTAATATTGAGAACTGCGAGATCGTTGAGCGATGTGTATATGCACTATAAACGCAGTGATCACGGCCGGTGGTTATGCACTTCGGAGAAGATTTGTATGTATTATGTTATGAGTCTAACTTCTGTGTTTTTAAATTTGAGAAGGCAAGGAAACTTCAAGATATACAAGGATAAATATATGAAACAGTACACTACTATTATTCACATTAGTTAATGAGGTCTTCGCACTGAGGTTTTCACATTAATTATCTATGGAAGGCATTCATCACCTGCACATCTTCATATTTGTTCTAGCCGTGGTCCATGTAACATACTGTGTTCTGACTGTTATCTTAGACATATACAGCATAAACGATTCATGCCCACACTTTACTTTCGTTAATAATAGTTCATATATTGTTGTATGGATACATCAGTGGAAGCACTGGGAGGACACAATTGCTAAGGAGAACTAAGAGGCATGCGGAGGTTAAGTGATTTGGTCTGCTATTATGATCTGCTCTGGTGGGTTGGTTGGCACGTTGTTCATTAGTTAAGTAAGATATGAAATTAGAATGGATAATGGTGTATGCACATTGTTAATGATAAGTTGGACCACATGTCTTCTAACTAAGACCTTGGAGAGTTGAATAATATTAACTGGAACAAAAATCAAAGTTATAGTATGGCCAAAATATTGTTTGATTGCTGATGTATAAGAGCCTCATTAATTTACTATAAGCTTGTATACATTAGAGCAGAATATCTGTATACTTCTTTCCCCTCCTATAACTGTATAAGTAGCATAAGTGAGTGCATAATCACACTGAGAAAATGTTTTCAGTAATAATGTTCAACAATTGACCAAGGCAAGTCAGTTCAGCAAGCACTAATGACAGTGAACTTCAATTCTGATAACATAACGTGGAAGGTGGGGATGGCCAATTACAATGTCCCAGCGAAGTAATGTTAGGATTCCAATAACAGTTTGTTATATATTAAAAGTGTGGTGGTATACACTGTGTATATTGTTTATTGTTTATTTGGTATAAAGACGGCATCTAGATTAGTTCAATATTTTGGGTTCTTTTGGTGTTGTCAATGGCAGCCAGCATCCTGTCATGTCAAAGTAGTAAGATTAAAGTGATAGTTGGTGTCTACATGAGTAAAGAACTTTTGTCGTGGCAAATCCCCGGAGAAACTGAAACTGGAATTAAAGTAGACGAGGACAACTGAAATTGAGAACAGACAAAATACAAGCTAAGAAATAACAGAACAAAATGCAGGAGCAATGAAATTAAAAGTAAAACAGATAGGTGGGAAAATGAAGAGCATATCCTAATATTTTTACTGGACGCTGTTAAACTTCTGATTGATGCTAAACAGAACTACTTCTCCTTCTTAATAACTTTCAACAGCCTGTCAACAACAGCAACAGGTGGGCATGGCTGAGGTGGTTGAGTTCCTGATGTGAATTCAGCTGCAATCACATTCCTCTTTGAAAAGGTCTTCCGTTTGCCTTTTGTAGGGGCAGCAGGAACGTCCTTCACAACTTCTGGCAGAGACAAATTGGGTTTTATAGCACTTGCCTCTATAGCACTTGCCTCATCTTGTGGTTCAGCTACTGGGGTAATACTGGCAACCACATCACCATCCACTTCAGAAGTAGCCTCAGCAAATGAAGGCTGAGATCATAAAACGTATATTAGCATACATCCCATAATTAAAGTGTAACATTAATTTCATTACATTAATGATTAAGTATTAAGTATTAAGTAATTAAGTAATTAAGTAAAACAATATATACCACCAGATACAGATGACAAACATGGTGTCATATACCTGGGTGACTTGATTAGCTATGCTCTCAGCTTGATCCCCATCCTAAATATATACACAATACCATGAAAGAGATTAAGTATGTACATTGACTTCCAAACATAAGAAGCAATAATAACAGTTAATTACCTCAGTAACCACACCATTGAATTCATTTGTCAAATCCTCACATATGGTATATTGAAGGACGCTTATACTTGAACCTGTGTGCTTGTAGTTGAAGTCATTCAGCTTTAACTTAAGCATCATGGTTTTGCCAACAGCAATGTCACACTCATCAGGAAAGTCATACTCACGGCTATCCTAAAAAAGACATGAATGACTTAATTACATTTACAATTACACACGGAAGATGATTATGGATGGTGTAGAATTTATAATGACTATCATGCCTCTTTCAGTATTGCCTTTAGTTCAACTGCACTCTTCCCAAGCAATTCCATACCAAGCTTGTCCCAGAAAACCACAGAAGCATTACCTGACTTATCAACAACAGTGTAGTGCACCTTAATCCTGAACACAAAAACCAATCTTATCATCTTATCAGATGTATAATAAACAGTAGCGGAACTTCTGGATGCATGGACATCATCAACTTTACTTTGGCACAACTGACTCTGGCTTCTTTTTACATCCAGCACACATGAATGATTCAGCCTCCTCTCTGAGCTTGGATGAGCACTTGCCACAGCCATCATACACCCATCCATGTCGGGTTTCCAATTTTTGAACAGAACAAATGATGACAAAGGGTTGTCCCTGGTACATTAAATTATAAAAACATCAGTTAGAAGACAGCATTGAAGAAAGCCATCACAAACTGATATAGGTGTTATCCTTTCGGTCTTCAAAGAATGTATTATGCATACAATCTTTTGATCAGCAATCTGTGATATCAAGATCCTGTTATTGTTCATTAAAATGCTGGAATTAGATTGTTGGCTTGACTGGTATGGCTGAAGTTGACTAATAGTAGGTGTGGCAAATTCCTCATCAGCTTTGGCCCTAGCACATTCAAACCAGACAGGACAACAGATGCATCAGATACAACTACAAAAGATAAAAATGTGGAAGAAGAAGTCAAATTGCATGCAAGTACCATACCTTGCAATCATGTCTTTAACTTCTTGGAGAGCAGGATTGAAGAAAACTCTTGTTGCACTAAATGAGCTACACACTTGTGGCCTGCCTATACAACAGAAACAAAAGACAATCATTGACCTAACCAACCCAATGTAAAAGCATATACGAATATAATGGTCCCTGCAGTGGAAAACTGAAGAGCTGATATAATTTCAGTATGAGGAAGATAATACAACTACCTTCCTCCGAAAAAGCAATCCTAACCAGATTTAAAACAACAACAACAGGTGTTTCCATATTTTGCAACTGTGACATATAAGCATTGGTTGAACATTCATCAAATAAGACACATTCAATATCATTGTTCCTGTGGAGAATAGAAACCGAAATTAGTTTCCACACGCATGTCTCAACAGAAGGAAAGACATAAATAATGAAGTGCACACAAATACAGACTCAAAATCTGTTAGGAGCATTCTCAACTTGTTCTTGGTCTCATTCTCCCTTCGGAATTCTTCCAATACTCCAATTGATCTCACAAAGGCAATAACATCTGCAGCATGCTTAATGGGTGAAAATGACGAAGACAAATGAACACATGTAGAAATAAATTACAAATGACTACTTGATAATCATATAAACTGCTGCGGAACAAATTTACCAATTAAGTACTCAGCAAAGTCCCTTTCTTGACTTTTCAGAATGTCAGCTATTGGGAAAAAGTTGTAAGCATGCATAGGTATATTGGCATCTTGGGGCTTCACAAAAGTTTGCTGAGTGAAGTTAATCTTGAATTGGTGCTTGGTGGCTTTGTACTGACTCGAATTTTGGGAAACCACAAAGTTTGCAATGAAATAAGTCTGCCCTTCACAAATGCATTTGCGAAATCTGTCATGTTCATTTTTAGGGATCACGCTGGCCTGAATTTTGTTTCCCTAACCAATGAAAACATGACAAAGTATTAATTGTTAGTGTGCAAAGTCATCAAGCATGAACAGCTGTAACAGAAACTAATCAATTTTCAAAGCTGAATCCAGGTATCTATGTATGATAGAGAGTTTTAATACTTACTTCATCATCAACCAATACCATGGTAATGCAGAACAACTGAGATGGAGAAGCCTTTTGGTACACATTCCACTTTCTGAACACTCTAACAACAATACTCCATCTATCAGTGCCATCATGTAAATCCTTTAGCAATGAAGTACGGGCCATGGCAGATTGAACAATAGAGAATGGTGAAGTAGGAAACCTTCAAGAGACAACTTTGAAGGATATAAGTTGAATTGAAGATGGTAGACTTATATTCTTCTGGCTTCTGGAATCTTAATTTATAGGGGAATTATGCTGAACAACATGAATGATGGCGGCAACATAAGAAATTGCGTTCAAAATTCAAACAATTGAAGGTTTCTGATTTTTGCCTCCAAGGAATTACCAGTTTTTTCCCACTGTGTTGAATTGAATTTGAATTTGAATAGCTATGCGATTGATTGGTGTTTGGCGCCAAAAAACAGTCATAAGGTTTGAAGTGTTGGATTTGGACTATTGCCTGATGGACAATAGTGACAGATGAACGTAAATGGAAATCTGGAAAAACTGAATTAAAGAAGTTTATGTCATATTGAAAGTAAACATTCACAAGGAAGGGCCTTTCCCACCACAAAGACATCTCAAGAACAGGTTTTTTCCTTGAGCAACCTTGGTCAATGTGAAGGGAAGTTGATAGCACATTGCCCAATATAAGGCTGCATTGAGCCTGTAACATCTCTATATAGTAAGCTAACTTATATGAATACGTCTGACATCATTATTTCTAAAATCGATTGATCTCTAAATATGGAAGATGCTGTAACAGCTGAAAAAAGATGGATAAACAGGCATTGACAAAGTCAGATATAGCAACCAGGAGCATGTTAGCAGTGTCACAGGCCCTTCATAGTGTTTTCATAGTTCTTGTATTTGAGGGCATGCTAGCTATCTTAATCAGAATACATGCATGCCTTTGGACAGAAAATGAACTACCATCCCAATATATGACACAAGCAATCTGAAAGGCATTTCAGATGCAGCATAAGATGTAGAACAACCAATATCCTATCCTTACATATGTCGATAGGTCTCAGATTGCAGTTTATATGGAATTAAAATACTGAGAAAAAATATTCTGCCTCGTCTGACTTTCTGAGCTATTTTTGTGTGTCTCCTAGCAAGGTCCTACATAAGGCATGTGATTTAGAAGATAATATCAATATGTCTAAAAAATGTGTTTTCTGTATGTAAAATTTAATTTAAAGCACAACTTGAGCAGCAGGATTATTTAATTGAATCTAATTGAAACCAATGAATCCAAAGCTGTTTCTACTTTGTTCTGATCTATATGTAACAGTCTTCTACTACCGATGGGCCGAAGGCACAAACATGACACAGCTAAACCAATGTTTTATTTGCCTAACATGTCTTTATTTGACTGCAATAGATGTACCCCTAAATACACACTTATGCAGTCATGATGCATTGACTTTAAGTATACCAAAGCAGGAGAATTCAGAATTTACATGTTTATGGAAGGTGTTGCGTTTGAGGTTATGATAGCTATTTTCAATGCTAATACATACCAGCCTACAGACGGCAAAGGAGCTGGATACTTTCCTTATATGAATCTGTCCATGACTGCATAAAGGAACCTGCAGAAAAGTGAAGACATGTTTTAGCATTGGCACCTGGCCTAAATACACAGTCATGATGAATTGAGCTTAAGTATACCAAAAAGCAGGAGAATTCAGAAGTTACATGATAATGGAAGGTGCTGCGTTTGAGGTAATGCTAGCTGTTTTGACTGCTAATACATACCAGCCTACAGACAGAAAAAGCAGCTGTATACTTTCCTGAAATGAATCTGTCCATGTCTGCATAATTAAACCTGCAGAAAAGTGAAGACATGTTTTAGCATTGGAATCTGACATTTTCTTGAATGAAGACCATCTTTTCCAAATGACAGCGACGTGTCACTGCAACATTTCTGCATAAAGTCATGCGTCCTTTATTACTCTGGTCAACCTTAATGTATAACCAACTGAGTTTAAGGTATTTCTCTGTTCCCCTCTGCAAAACAGGTCAGACTTTTATAACACATTTCGAGTAATCATGTCTGCTGCATAGTTAATCCATATATCACATAAATGGCATCAGTAAAAAAACATGGGGACGAAAAGTAAAATGCTCACAGCTAACCTCATTAACCAGTAAGCAATACCCATCAGTTAGATGAATGTGATGGATTTGATCAACGAAAATAGAATAATGATTTTTCGTTCTACTTCATATATTTGTTATAAAAGGATTCTAATGCAAAGAACATGAAGTGATCATCAACTTCTACTCATCACAAACGCTTCATAGGGAAAATAATAATGAGTGCTTTCCAACCATTTTGTGAGGATGCTTTATACATGAAGCTGCGTGTATGGAGAGAGTGTGGAGCAAGCTCCCTAAGAATCACATGCGGCCCTCTCATTGTTTTTGCCTCCTATGACTATGGTGAGGCAATATGGAGAATTCATGGCATTAGAAGAGGTCAGATTATGGCTGGAACAACTCATTTTTATTCACCAAGGTACTCCATCTTCCGTTGCATTTATGGAATAATGAGGACTCAAGGATTAGAGAACATTGATTGGGAAAGAGCAGACACTCATAGCTTTAGCTTCCATGTTGAGTACCTCAGCATTATCAATACATATATGCCATACTTGAGGGTCAAATTCCAATCTGGTCCAAATGAAGCAATCTTCATTCAAAACCTTCTTGCCCACACGTACATGAAAATATGTCCAGTCAGTAGCAGCAATGGAACTAACAATGCCGGGAGCCCATCTGCACTCACTTCTAACATTGCAAACCAACGAAGTGAACATGCTACGGCTTTACCCTCTTCTGCTGCACTGGGATTTCAACTGGGGTTCGTAAGTGTTTCAGAAGATTTGTCCAGCTGACCACTTTAAGTCCAACTAATTATGTGTCTTATATTTTAAGCTGAGTCAGTTTTTTTTTCCATAGGCGAGTTAGTGTCATTAGGTAAGGCATTTGCGTCTTTGCTTGTATTACGTGTTGCAATTAAGTGTTATGGGTTGTTTTATTCCAAGTCATGTCTCAGCAAGTCTGGATCAGATGCTCATGTTTTATTTAGTCACAACTTAAAGTTTTAGTCAGATTACTGCGTTAGGAATTCATGTCTGAGCAACTCATCATCTTCCTTTAAGTCATGTTGTATTAAGTTCGAAGTTTTCATTAATTGTCTTTTGTTTCTTGATTGCAATGAGTGAATACTTCATGTTTCGTATGTTTTGTAACCATAATGCAACTCTTATTCAATCATATTGTAGTGGTAAACTTTAAACTCTGTTAACCAAGTAATAGAAAGGCAAACTATAAACTTCAAGTTCAAACTGTAAACTCTCTTAACTCAGAAATGGAATACATGTTAAGAACACAGATTCCAGAACACAGAAAATCGCACTGCATAATATGCCTCCATGCCTTCAATTTCCCATTGCCTCTCAACCGAAATGAGGTTAAAACAACAACCTACATCCGCCGCTGAAGCTTGTCATAATATCACCACCTATTAAATGGCCGAAAAATACACTCATTAATGGCAAGGTATGCGGTTTTTGTAATCATATCATAATCATAACAACAACAATAAAGCATATAGAGGGACCACAAACAAATTACTACCATGAAAGGCTCGAATTGCATACTCAACGACCAACATAGTTCTGGACGTGAGGTGTTGTGCAGTACCAAACGGCAGAGTAGACAGCTGAACCTCGCCATACAAGACACACTTGAACTCTCCACCCCCTTCATCAGTCCCCTTTATCATCACGGAAAGGTCTTTGGACAGAAGGACATGAACCAAAGGGGGACGAAGATTGTCTATTGCGTTTACAAACCCACGAACATCTGCAAGTAGAAAGGCAGTACCATTTAGATCTCACTGCTGTACAAGTGACCAAGAAAAAAACATACTGCTTAAACTACTTCGTCTGACTTCCTACCGATCAAACTTGCCATGCTCCAAACAGCATCGTTGAATATCATCCGGTCTACCTTTAGCAGCATGCTAGTCATCATGGCACCACAATGCAGATCAGGCTTACAAACTGAACTCTGCAATCAGCAAGTGAATATATCAGTCTAAGGTTGAACATACCAAAAGCAGTAGTTAACTAACCAAGATGTCTTGTTCCACTATAAAAGGTAAATGGTAACGCTGGAAGTTATGCTTTCTTACCGGCTTCTCCTCATAGCAATTAATGAGTTTGCTTGGAGTCCTTGTAACAACACGCTCTGGATTACCTACAGGACATGGTAATTCCTTGAACACTTGAGGAAGGTCATTAAATACCGACACAACATAGAAAGGACTTAAAACACAATATGAACTTGACTAACCGCAACTGTGAATCTTGTACAACCTAAACATAATGTCAGGTCTGCCACCATAGAAGAAACAGTGATGCCGGGAAGTTAACATACTCATGCAGTCCAGGTATCTCTGGAGGAGTGGCCTCATTCCCTGAACAAATGATTACAACTGTATGAGACATGTGAAAGAAGGCATTTAATTTAAGTTCATAAGTAAATGGAACTCCTTGTAAGTATATTGAAACAACATCACCTACTTCGTCAGACAAAGAACACTGGGTAGGTTAATGGAAATAATGAACTCACCTTCTTAGTATATAAGGACGGTTTGACGAAGGCGGGAAATAGTCCGGCGGTTATATGGAATTCAAATTTTCACCGAGCTGCATGACTCATTGCTGATGCATCAGCTTGTAGAGCCGGGAATTCGGGCCGAGCCCGTCGGGCCAGCCCGTTTAGGCCCGAGCCCGTCAAGGGCCGGGCCAGTGATTTAAAGCGAAAAAATGGAAGCGGGCTTAAACGGGCCGGCCCGATGGGCCGCGGGCTTAAACGGGCCGGCCCGAAAGCCCGTCGGGCCGGCCCGTTTAAGCCCGTTTAATTTTTTTTTTTTTTTTTAGAAATCACTATAGCAATGTTATTTTTTTTTTTTGCCCTATTGTAGCTATGAACTTCTTTGGTTGTAGTTTGTCAACTTGTTTGATTGTGGTCTTGTTCTTGTAGACTTATTTGATTATGGCTTTTGTCTGTGGTTTATGAACTTGTTTGAGTGTTTGACTGGTTATGGATATTAATTATGGTTTGTTTGTTAGGTTTTAGTGTTTATGTTTTATTAAATATAGATGCTATATATGTTTTAAGTAGTTTTAATAATATTTATATGTTAGATTATGTATTTTAGTCATTAGGGGCATAAAGGAGAGGGAAAACGTTAAACGGGCCTGAAGCCCGCGGGCCGGCCCGCGGGCTTCAGTTAAACGGGCCGGGCCGTTAAAATAGGGGTGTTTTTAGGACGCGGGCCTAAACGGGCCGGCCCGTTTAGGCCCGAGCCCGTCACGGGCCGGCCCTGCAGGGCCGGGCCGGCCCGTTTGCCCAGCTCTATCAGCTTGGACCAGAGCCCGACGTGTGTTATAATTTTTTATTTGAGCCGAGAAAACCTTGTGAACAGTAATCTGAGTGTAGAGCCATCATGAGCCGGTTTGAAGTGTGCGGCTTCGGTGGAGAGGTATTATAGGATAAGTTGATAACGGTGTATACAAGAACTCTTGTTTAATGTTGTTAAACCCGCAAATTAATTTAAATAAATTCGTGATAAACACGTGAACTCAAATCACGAACTCCAAGATAAAAAAACACAGCAAGAAAAAGAATCAGTTGACCATAAAAAGAAAAAGAAATACAGAATGGGTTTATTTGCATGCATTGACCCCGTATTGTTGGACTCACAAAAGAAGTCTAATACACAAGATTTTTTTTTTTTTTTTTTTGCCAAACTAATATATAAGATTTTAGAGATATATATCAGAAGAAATGAACATCAGGGGCACTGTTTGCCAGCCTTATGATTTTTTTGTTTTTTTTTTTTGGGATGAAACCTTCTGATTCATATTTATTGGATCAGAGAATCTGTTGTGGACAATTAATATTATGGGAAGGAAATTTGCAAGACATATAATTTAATTTTGATGGCTTTGATATAGGAGAGTGTATATATATATATGGGAAAATATTATAAAAAGATAGTTGAATTAATCAAATTCTAATTTATGTCATTGAACTTAACAAATTATAAATTAGGTTATATGATACTAATAGGGATTTAAAAATTGGGCTAAATTACATCTACGCCCCTTAGTTTATATATCCAATAAAAAAATTGACCTAGAAACGAAAAAATCAAAAGTTTAGGTTCTCACAATATTAGCTGTGTAAGTTACTTTATGTAACGCTGTGCCCTCCCTATGATGATGATGATATTAGAGAAATATCCAATAATTATTTGTGTAGGGCTGCGACTGAGATTGTTATGGGTGCGAGTGCTAAGTTCGATTTTTTGAATTTGACAAAAAAAATTCAATTTTTTGAGTCATCTGGATATATCAATTAAGGGGCATGGATGTAATTTGACTCAATTTCTAAATTCTTAATTGGATCACATAACCTAATTATAATTTATTAAATTCAGTGACCCAAATTAAAATTTGATTAATTCAACTGTCTTTTTATAAGATTTTTTTTCTATATATATAGGCTTCCTTATTTAAAATTTGGCACGTCTTATTCATTCAAAAGCGATATGATTTTAAATAGAATATAAACATTAAATTAAGTATCGTATAAAATCTCTAACAATTAAATCATGGTAAAAAACAAAAACAAAAAATCTCCAATAATTAAAGCTGCCTTATATATATAGGGATATTATATGTCATTTATTGATATAATAAATGTTATTACCAAAGAAAAATATTTTGCAGCTTATTTTCAGGGTAGCCTCTTCTTGCACAGGCTGAAAAATATTTTTACCAAGAGCAACCGAAGTCCGGATTCCTTCTTTTGGTGGTTGATATGGGTGTTACAACTGAGGTCGAAATCAATTTGTGAATAAAGCCTCTTTTTTTTGGTCGAAATGCACTTTCATTAGTTATCAAACTGGATACAACGTCTGTAATCAAATCAACTACTAACAAACTGAAAGTACAAGGAAATAAAGGAAACTACAAGGAAATGAACAAAAAGTACTAGCAAGCACCCGATTCTTCAACTGGACAGTCATCTGTAGTTGAAATTTCACAACCCTGAGAGACATCTTCAGCCAGAATTGACGACAAAGTGAGTGATGGTTGATCAACCCACCCTAATGGGCTCACTCTCTTAAAAGCTACAGTTGCAAGATAATCAGCTGCTAAGTTATTCCTTCGAGGAGAAAAGGATATAGAAAACCCAGCTTGAGATGCTACACGGTTGATAATATCATGAATAACCCAACGACTTCTCCAGTCATACAAATCTGGTACTTTCTTTTCAACACTTATCTTTAGTAGTAGACAGTCTGTTTCAAAAATTACCTTGTCATGCCCTAGATCTATTGCCAGCATCAAAGCTCGTTGCAATGCCAAGGCTTCAGTCATAAATGCTGAAATGGATTTAACCTTATTAATAAAACCCCATTGGAAGGAACCCCATTCATCACGACAAATAATTCCCATCTATGCTTGTTTTGACTGGCTATCAAAGGCCCCATCAATGTTGATTTCAAGTGGCCAACAAGTGGAGGATGCCATGTTCCAAGACTTCCTACTTGTGTAGAAGTATCTGTCATTGGTTGGGGTTGTTCACAGCTTTTCCAGAATTCAATGTTTGCTTTTTGAGCAGCTTTGATGACAAGGCTTGGATTTGGCTCAATATGATTAAATACTTTCTCATTTCTCTGTTGCCAAATGAACCATAGTATCCAACAGATTAGCGAAATATCAATTCTATTGAAACCACTATTACCTGCAGTTATGTTCAGCCACCATGCATTGAATCTTGTTATTTGGAAATTCATAATGTTAATGCCCAATTGACATACGAACCATATACCCCTCGTCTATGTGCACTGGAAAAATAAATGCTCAATCGTCTCCACATCTCTATCACAAATTGGACATATATTGTTTGGAGCTCTTTTCCTCTTTAGCAATGCTTCTTTAGTGGCAATGGCCTGGGTAATGACTCTCCATATAAAGTGTTGGATCCTTGGACTAACATCAAGCTTCCAGATATGCCGCCAGCCTTTCTGCGAGATTACACATGATGTACTAGCCCTATCTGCATCAGTAATACCCTTTCGCTTCTTATTATGGTAGCCACCTTTCACTGAATATCTTCCATTTGTTGCAGGAATCCATACAAGCTTATCTGGAATATTAGTCTCTGGGATAGTGATTTGTTGAATGGCGTTCAGTATCTCCATAGGCAAGAGGTGTTGAACTGGTTCGAGATCCCAACGCCCATTAACTATGAGATCACTAACCCTTCCATATTTAATGATATATTCCTGAGTCTCTGGAGGTTTTTCTGGGAAACAGACATTTGGTAACCAGTTGTCATCCCAAATAAGTATTGAAGAGCCTATACCCAGGTCCCAAAACATATCCTTTCTCAAAAAATTCTCTCCCATCTATGATACTAGCCCAACACCATGAAGCCTTATGACCCCTTTTGGCATCCATAAAATCATCTCTTGGGAAATAGATACTTTTTAGAACCCGAACCCATAATGAATCTGGACTATTCAATAGCCGCCATGCTGTCTTTGCTAGTAAAGCCTCATTCATAGTGATGAAGTTTCTAAAACCCATTCCACCACTTGATTTAGATGATGTAAGTTTCTCCCAAGAAACCCAATGAGTTTTATTGCCCATCGATTGTCCCTCCCACCAGAAATTAGAAATAAGGCTATTGAGTTCCTTACATGTCTTGACTGGAAATTTGAAACAATTCATGGGGTAAGTTGGTATGGCACTAACAACTGATTTAATCATTACCTCACGCCCTGCATAAGACAGTGTTGCTTTAGACCACCCTTGTATTTTGCTGTGGATTCGTTCTCTGACATAGGCAGTATGTGGGCCAAGTTCTAGGCATCAAAGCAACAAATGATTCAGGGAAATAAAGCCTCTTCAATGGCGGTGCTACCAATCGATTTTCTGCATACAGGAAAATTTCGTATCTACTCTCAAAATTTTCTTCTGCTATTATGGAATATGGTGTTATTGCCTCTCCGCAATGAAGTTTGTTGTTAATAGGTAGAATCTAGGGTTTAAAGTAAAAAAACTGTTGAAATTGAGGCCAATTGAATGTTTAATCTTTGCTGCTGCCTAAAACTGCTGAAACTTCGTCTTCAAGAAAGTGATTTTGCTTATTCCGAGGCTCTTAGAATATACGTTTCACCTCTTAAAATTTGAGTGTGAATGGTCTTATATCCCTCTTCGTGGTTGTTTTTGCTTTTAATTTTGCAGAAATGTCTCTGAGAATTTACTTCTACGAGAAGTATCCCTTGTTTTGTTTTTAAAGTACTAAAAACAATATAATTATAATAGCTGTCTGGTCTTGCCTTTTTCAAATTTGTATTGCTTTCTGTTTTTTCTTTCCCATTGAAGCATAAACTAATCATTTTGTTTTATCAGAAAGGTTTTGGCAGTTCCAAAGATTAAGTGAAGAAGATAGTCATGATCGAGGATGTGAAAATATATTGGGAACTTCATGCCATGAAATCTGTTCTTGTCCGGAATCTCAACATAAAATATGTTTAATTTGTGAATCACTTGGTCATTTTGCAATTAAAAAATGTGTTATTAAACCTTTGGTGTTAATGTATCACAGTGAGTAGAAGTGGGTTGTTCATTAATCACTATATCTGTTATTTTTGTTGTAAATATTGCATATGGGTGTGTCAAAGAAAGAGCCTCTCCAATATTATGGAATGTGTTTAAATGAAAAGATGCGTTTTGAGAAGTCATGTTCTTATGAATTAAGGGATTTGTGTTGGTTCATGAATTAACATGGTTCATGAATCTAACAGATAGTTATGACTTTCCAATTGAAGAGGTGTAGTCTTCAAGAGGCACAACTTCAAGGTATTGATTCATTGTCTATAAATACCCCAACCGTGACACCATTTGGTAGCAGAGAAATAGAAGCCTCAGTAATCTCTCACTGGGTTACCTTATCTTCTATCAGTTCTGCCGCCCTGTATCCTAACAAGAAGGGTTCGTTTAATCCTAGGGAGATGCCGCTTCTTATTTATTGAGGGGGCTGCGGAATATCTCTTAAGGATAGTGTCATCGGACGCGACCCGAATCAAATATTTTCTTATTTCTTTGCAGATTTTGCCTACAATTTTATCAGTATTTTCACTGATTCATTAATGATAAGACCATTCTACCATTATCTGTTTGTTCTTTCCTTTCACTGCCAAAGTCGTTCCGTCATTGTAGACTGATATTAGTTCATTTATTAGGATCCTATAATTGAGAGAAGAATCTTTCCTGTGCATGTGAATTTGTTGTATGGTACACATAAATATCAGCTGCCAAGTCGTCACTGATATCACCTTGGTGCATAACTCCGTGTAATTGGCAGTCATTTAGAGAAATAAAGTATACCAAGAATGGAATGCAAAGAAGAGGATGCTATGAAGGCTAAAGAGCTTGCTGAGAAGAAGATTTTAGAGATGGATGCTGCTGGCTCAAAAATGTTAGCCCTAAAGGCTCAAGACTTGTGTCCTAATCTCGGTGGTCTTCCTCAACTGCTAGCAACAATTGAGGTTTATGTCTCTGCTGAAACAAGAATAAATGGGGAAGTTGATTGGTATAGGGTTCTCGGAGTGGACCAAATGGCTGATGATGAAACTATTCGAAGCTGTTATAAGAAACAGGCTCTAACACTACACCCTGATAAAAACAAATCAATTGGTGCAGATGGGGCTTTTAGCCTAATCTCTCAAGCATGGAATTTGCTGTCCAACAAAGCAAAAAAAAGCTTCTATGACAAAAAGTGCAAACATGGTTTCGATAGTGCTAATTGGAAAGATAGGCATAGGTACCCTAGAAGTTCTGCTCATCTCAACCCTCCTCACATACCTCCTGTGATCCCAAAGCAAACATTTTGGACCATATGCCCTTCTTGCAGGGTTTATTTTGAGTACGCTCTAGCTTATGTTAACTGGAGTTTAGTATGCCAGTTGTGCAATACGCACTACATAGCTCTTGAGGTACCCAACCCGTCTATACACAGGAATACTTCATCCACCTCAAAAGGAAGAATGAAGAAAACTCCTGCCAAGCACTCATCAAAAAGACAGTATAGCACAGGTTCTAATGACATTAGGGTATCATCTGAGAATTTGAAGAGAGGGCATGAAGATAAAGCACCTCCTGTCATGATGGAGGAAGCCCATTTTGGGAAAAATCAAGCGGTTAAGACAGCTGATACTGATTCAAGTTTTCAATCCTCTTGTTTTGGCTCCGATTCTGTTCCAAAAAGAGACAGGGCAAAGAAAAAGAGACACATAGATAAATGCAGAGAGGATAATGATAGAGAGGATACGAGTGTTCCAGACCCAGACTTTCATGATTTTGACAATGACCGCACAGAAAAAGCCTTTCGTGAGAATCAGGTGTGCGCTGTTTATGACGACGACGATGGCATGCCGCGTTACTATATTTTGATCCATGACTTGATTTCTCTAAAACCTTACAAAATGAAGATTAGCTGGCTTAACTGCAAAAGCAATGATGAACTGGCGCCAATAAAGTGGATTGGTTCTGGCTTTCCCAAGACTAGTGGTGATTTCCGGATAGGCAAGCATGAACTTTATGGATCTGTTAACTCTTTCTCTCATAGAGTTAAGTGGAAGAAAGGCCTAAGAGGAGTTATAAATATATATCCAAAGAAGGGGGATGTTTGGGCTCTATATAAGAACTGGTCTCCTGATTGGAATGAACTGACTCCTGATGAAATCATACATAAATACGACATGGTTGAAGTACTTGACGACTACAATGAGGAACAAGGTGTGGATGTTGCTCTACTTGTTAAAGTTTGCAGGTTTCAAGACAGTATTTCGCCGGCGTGTTGATCCTACAAATATCAAGGAATATTCCCAGGGCTGAGATGTTTCGCCTGTCACACCAGGTTCCTTCATGCTTGCTTACTGGTCAAGAAGGTGTTAATTCTCCTAGAGGTTGCTTGGAGCTTGATCCTGCTGCTTTGCCTATGAATCTTCTTCAAGTGGTAACAGAAGAATCAGAGCCGGAAACAGGAATGACGATCGAAAAAACTTCAGAAGATACGATATGGCCTGGACAGAATTCTAAAGCAAATGAGGTCAAGATGCTTAAGATAAAGGAAAAAGATTCCAAATTTGTTATAATAAGTTAGCAGCTTTTGTTATTGTTGTTGAATATAGGTTGTCCAGCAGTTTTACAGTAAAGTTTGGAGTTTTCTCCGAGGGTAATTTCTGCTACAGTATTTCATTGATTCAATATTATTTAGATCCCACAAAGTAAATAATTATCAGAAAAGTCCCTATTAACAAATAAAAGAGCTGTTCTTGATAAGTTATGAGACTTATTAATATACTATTTCTTTTCATTGGGACCTAAATGATATCTTCTCAGGGTTTGTTTGGTACAAAGGAGGGGAGGGAAATTTTTTGGAGTTGGATTAGAAAAAATGAGAGGAGTGGGGTTAATAATTTTTAGTTCATTTTTCTTACTCTTATATTATATATATATTTTTTATTAAAATTTTGTAACCCTAATTCTCCAATTTTCTTAAATCCAACTCATAAAAATTTGGGAGAATCGTTGAAAATTGGGAAATGACAGACTAGTCATTTTGCAAAAAAAAAATTAAGAATTTCTTATTATGTTTTGACATTTTCTAATCAACTTTTAATAAAAAAAACTCATTTATCATTTCCCAATTTCTATATTTTTTTTCAGTGATTCTCTCTAAAAATTTTTCCAACCCTTTCCTCCAAATCCTTTATACCAAACATACCCGTAAAGGATTTCTTTTAAGGTAAAGAACTATTTCTTTACCTTAGAAGTTTATAATGATGCTTGACCTTGGGAGTAATTTTTTTGGGCAAGAAATTTCGTTAACAAGCTTAATTAGAGATCTTTGATCTTTCTATGCAAAATTCTTTTGTGACGTTGAATTAATTTGTTCATATTCTTTATACAACAATTGTTTTTTGATGGAATATTTATACAACAAATTTGCATCTATACATTGGCTGAAATGGGGGCATTTAATTGTGTGTATATATATATATATATAGAGATATATATTCTGGATTCCGCCGCAAAGAACGAAATCCTGAATTGACCGGGCTTTCCATCTGGTCAAATATTTATATTATTACTACCGCTGACTTACGTCTCGTCCTCGTTGACTGAATGACTATGATGATGAAGTTTCATTCTTTCGCCTATCGGTAACTTTGTTTTATTTATTATATTGTTTATAAGTTATTTTTTATGTAAATAGAAATATAATTCTTCTTATATACTTACCTCATATATCGTAAATCACGATTAAAAAATTATTTTTAAGTATTTTCATTATTAATCCAAAGAGTACTATGTTTACGCCTTCTTTGTACCAAGAAGGAGGTCATGGGGAAAAAGTCATTTTCATGTGATAAAAGAAAATTATCTTGTTTATCAAAAAGAAAAAAGAAAAGACACATTGATAAATTTTTTTTTACCAAGAAACAAGATTTAAAATTTAATCAAATCGCCGTACTAATTTCCCTAAACTCTGGCGTGAAAACCTCCCAACAAACAGGTCGGGTAAGAAAAAAAGAGGGAACTGGGAAGAGCAGTAAATTAGGGTGACAAACAATAGAAAGAGGAAAGAAAATAAGTGGACAAGTGCGAGAGAGAAACCGGTCGTCTGGGTGGGTATTGTACCTTATCCCATCCATCCCAGCATCACATTCCAATAATCTAAAATACGAATTCGTTTGGGATTTTTTGTCTGTCACAAAAAAAAAAAAAAAATCGGAAAAATCCCCCGGATTGTCTCTCACCCTTCGATCAAACCCTCGACGCAGAGCATACCCATTTGGCCAATTCTCAGAGAATCCATGGAGAACAACCAGCAAGCCCAGTCATCTTCGTACCCACCTCAGGCCCCTGCTCCTCCTCCTCCTTTTCACCACCTTCTCCAGCAGCAGCAGCAACAGCTTCAGATGTTCTGGTCTTACCAGCGCCAAGAAATCGAGCATGTCAACGATTTCAAGAACCACCAGCTTCCCCTCGCTCGAATCAAGAAGATCATGAAGGCCGACGAAGACGTCCGCATGATCTCCGCCGAAGCCCCCATTTTGTTCGCCAAGGCCTGTGAGCTTTTCATCCTCGAGCTCACCATTCGATCTTGGCTTCATGCCGAGGAGAACAAGAGGAGGACTCTCCAGAAGAACGACATCGCCGCTGCCATCACCAGAACTGATATCTTTGATTTCTTGGTTGATATTGTACCCAGAGATGAGATCAAGGACGAGGCTGGCCTTGGTGGCATTGTGGGCACCACCGCCAGCGGTGTCCCTTACTATTATCCTCCCATGGGCCAACCTGCTGGCCCTCCCGGAGGCATGATTATTGGACGGCCGGCCGTGGATCCCACCGGAGTGTACGTGCAACCACCATCGCAGGCTTGGCAGTCGGTTTGGCAGACAGCTGCTGAGGATGGATCATACGGTAGCGGTGGCAACAGTGGGCAGGGCAACCTTGATGGTCAGAGGTAGGATCTTACTCTTCTGGTCCTTCCAACTTCCACAAACGAGTAGCTCTCGTATTTAAAGTTGAGAGTTAGGGGGTAAAAATTTGCACTTTTTCTTCAACAGTTTCCGAATTTCGGATGATTTCAATTCGTACATTGTTTAGAAGCAGCTGGACCTGCTATTTTTGCTGTTATTTGGATGTTTTTTTGGGTTCGGAAAAAATTGGAATGAAATTAGAGTGCTGTTGCATGCTTGTTTGTGATGAAGTGAAGGATATTTTCTTCGTTTTTATGGTACATGGCGGAGGTTTGAACTTGTTGCCTGGTAACAGCTGTAAACTACTCCATATGCGATCACGTTTATCTGGGATTATATGAGGTTGTGGAACCTAAGGCCACCTGCATATTCTATGGCAAACTAGTAGCTCGATATCATGTTTGTGAGTTTAGCGTAAGCCACGAGCGTCCTCCTCACAACTTTTATATCGTCCATTTCCACTTGAGCGTGGTAGCTTAGCGCAACGCTTCAATAAGTGGAGGGATTTATGAAAGCAATAGACTGTAATAGGAAGGGACTTGTAAGAGCTTTATTTTGAAAAGCTTTTTAAACTTTTAGGGGCTTGTTAAAATGGTTGCTGGGTGAGTAAGCATTATGCAATGAAGGTGGAACGATCTATATCGGTGTCTGATGTTTTGAACATGCATGTGCTACATATTGCTTTGAGGCAACTCATGAAATTTTATAATCTTACTTTATATTCATGATTTATATTGAAGCATTCTCTTGTTGGCTTTTACTTGTTTCCTGAATAGATATTAGTGCTGTTCTTCAGATGTCTTCTATTCTTTTATCCTCTTAGTCAAACGAATCTGTCTGTCCACTCTAGAATATAGAAGGACCTTGAGAATAAATTATTGTTGATGTTGGCCATTACATTTTCTACTTTAGTATTGTTGAGCTACTTATCAAGCTTCATGTATCATATCTTAGATGAACTACTAGTAATTTTGATGGCTTTTTTGATGAATTATTTGGTAAGCTGAAGGTTCATCTTAAATTTTTCTGCAAGCTTTTTCATGCACCATATGCATACATTTAGGCTCTGAAGTCATTTTCAGAATTAAAATATGCTTTTCATAAGATGTTTGTGCTGTGTAAACATTTGTAGTTTATAGTTTGACCATATACACGTGCAAGTCCATGTCTTTCACAAGGGAAGGAAACATCTGATTTGTAGTTTATAGTTTGACCATATATACTTCGTGTAGATCAGTTTATACTCATGTTTTGGCTGTTGAGAAATGTTACCTTTCCCAGCCTCAGTCCCGCCTCCACCTTTTTATGCTGTTATGTTCATTAGTCAGGGAAGAGATGACAGAAGCAAATTTCAATAGCAACCTAATTAGGCTATTGAACTTGTTTCTATCCCTACCACCCCAAATCGTAAGGGGAGAGAAATCAGAATCAAAAGATATTGACATAAAGTTTGTAATTGTGTATGACAAAAATTGAGGATTAGAACTATAATGCCTTTTGATTTCTTGATGTTGTTGATGCCTGTCCCTGGTTGCATCTGGTAATATGAACTGTCATTCCATTAAATGGGTCAAGCATGTTGTAGTAGGAGCACCTCAACTCATAGATTATTTTATAGATTTTATTACCCAGAAAAAATACTTGTATAGTTTGCAAGATTTTTCAACAATGTTTGGTTATTATCTTTGTTGCATTTATGTGTAACTGAGTTTATACACAATTAGTCCTAATTGGTCCTTTCAATTTGGCAACGATAAGCTGTAAGCACGCCATTCCTTTCTTTGTTCACCCTTTACAAATTCCCTCTTTGATGCAACATTATTCTTGAAATACTGTGAACGGAAAGTTTGTAGCTTTCCAGTATCTTTTTAGGGCTGCAAATGATGGATTATATTTCAGATCACTATATTAAACACAACATTTTTACCCTCGAAGGCATCTTAATATGGCTTCAACTCGGAATGAAGTTGCTGCATTAATGTGTCTGAGTCTTACCTTCATGGAATACCCATAATCTGTTGCTCTAGCATCTAATTCCTTGGAAATTTTGATAAGGTTTCACATGAACATGTATGAAATGCAAATTTATGGGGGTAATCTGATGCACTGCATGAGGGGCTATAATTTACTGGTTGGATATGCCTGCTCTGCTGCATTACTGCACATTGGTTGTATGAAATACTAGCATTGTTTTGCTCAATGTTTATATAAATTTTGAAATTTTAGAAGAAATACTGACTTGAAATATTTCGTCAAGTAATGTGATTAAGTGGCCATTTTACATCGTTTCGATTATTATGCATGCTAGTGACCAGAAATGGTTCTGACGCCACTTGCAATTTCCTTTGTGTTTCTGCAGCTGAGCAACAACAATTGCGAATGGTGCGGTCTTGACTGGTGGGGTTGTGAAGATGGTGGCACTGTGCTTGGAATTTTTGATTGCTTGTGATTTAGAAATGATTTGTGAATGGTAACTATTAGTTTATACAGGATGACGCTTCAAACCTGTTAACTTGATTCAGCAAATGAACGGCATTATGATGATGATTTTAACTGTTTGATGTACAAATATTGGTAACTGATGAACACTGATCCTCGTGTCTAATGCATGATGCAGCAACATGTTTTATATCTCCCTTTCTATCCCTCACAAGTAGTATCCTATTCCTATGTGATTACTTGGGTTTATGTCTGTCCTTCATGCTTCTTGGTGGTTTCTTGATATCTATGATGTTCTCTTGTTGATAAATGACACTCCCTCCGGTTCTAAATATAGGATATAGTTTGTAGTGCAATTTATTTAGAACCGGAGGTAGTACTATCTGCCAACATATTCGGATTTTTTTTTTTAACGATTTTTAACTGAATATTAATAATTTTCCTATATATTGTATGTGGTATGGGGAGTCAGTTCTGAGAGCATTTTCAGAAAAGAAAAAATCTCCTCGTGTCTAATTCGGGGAGGTGCATAAATGCTACATAATTAGTTTAACTTCATAAGTGCACTAACCCCAATACATTGGAGTATATGTTTTTGCCCACATATTTATATTTCTATTTAAAGTATATAATTAAATTTTAATTATGGTGCACGATTTTCTTAAAATTTTTTTGTTTGCATGGTGCATTAATTATTAACTTAGATATTAGATGATATGATTATGTAAACTTTTTAATATCACCTATTTCTTCAATTAAAATATGATAAGTTTTTTTATCAAAAAAAATCAAAATATAATAAGTCTATAAGTTTAATTAAATATGTTAACTTTACGGTTCAGTTTAAATTTTATAAAAATGCTTTTTTAAAAATTTTATATTTTATATTTATAATAAAATATGCTAAAGTGCAGGTCAAAAGAAATTTGTACACTGAAGAATGAATGGAAAGATCATTGTTATAGAAAGTTGTGGGTTGGAGATCAACATTTATGAGATGAAAATAATCGTAGTTGATTGTTGGATTTTTTTTTTTAAAGCCAGAAGTTGATTATTGGTTTAATTTCCTGATTTATCACCCCAAAAAAAAAAAGATGAAAATCCTTGAAGATCTCGTTTTTTATTTTATTGGTTTTCTATGGATGGCACGAAGGTCATGAAGATAACTGTCCAGTTTTTCAACCCTCATTCACTAAAACAAGGAAAAAAAAAATCAGATAAATGAGATAAAAGGGGAAAAAAAAAGATATCTATCTCTATTTATATCTTTTGAACTACCAAAAGAAAAATTTCTAGAAATTTTAATCAATCTGACCAATGGCTTTTCAATTTTGGAACTGGTTTTTCTTTTTTTTACAATAATAATATTTTTATAATATATTAAGTTTGAATCGTTGAGATCGTTAAGATATGATCCAACGATTTAGATCCGGTAAGATCTCCTTTTATTTTAAAAAAAAAAAAAGCAAAGCCAGGTCATCCAGTTTTGACTAGCGAGGCTGCTCCAATAAGTTAACCATTAGGCAGAGCACAAAACGCGTGCGGATCATCGTCGGCGTACCATAGACAACCACAGCTCCTCGTCAAACCTCTCCGCCTCTGCTTCCAGATCCGCTGCTATCTGTAGTCATGGACGCCATTGATTCCGTTGTTGACCCTCTCAGAGACTTTGCCAAGGACAGTTTTCGTCTTGTAAAGCGTTGCCACAAGCCTGATCGCAAAGGTATATCTATCGCCCCTTCCTCCTCTAATTCCTTCCTTTTCTTGCGTTTTCTTTTTCTTTTCTGTGCATTGATATTTGGCCATCTTCTATTCTTCGAATTTTACTGCAGAATTCACAAAAGTAGCTACCCGTACGGCTATTGGTTTCGTTGTGATGGGGTTTGTTGGGTTTTTCGTCAAGTTGATTTTCATCCCGATTAACAACATTATTGTTGGCTCTGGATAGGTAACTTTTCGATCCTTGTCAAGTATGCTCATGATTGTGTATGATATTCTCTTATACCATGTAATCTATTCTATTCTCAATTGGAGATTCGGTTTCGCTTTAGGATGGATTTTCACATATACATGTCTTTCATTTCCGGGAACTTTAATCGTCATTGAGGGTCAAATTTATATCGTAAGGGTTAAATGCGGCGAGGACTTTGGATGATTAAACGGAAGAAGTTCAAGGACCTGGCTCATTCATTTATACGAGATTAAGTAGGAAGTATTAAAAATTGGGTTAATCGTCTCAACAATTCTTTTAGGAATCCTGATGGATGTAATCTAATAGCTAGTAGTTGGAAATTTTCAGCGCACTAGAATGTCGGGGTGTTGAGAATGTTTTTGTTAGATCTTTCATCTTACTAAATTTCATTCGTTTGTAATGTTATGTTTGGTCCCTAAATGTGAAGGAAAATTGAATTACCCTTCCATGTACTACCTCCACTTGCTGTCCTAAATATAAGATATAGTTGACTTTCTTTTTGGAGAGATTAAGGAAGCTAAATAAGTTACTTAATCATATCATATGTTATATATCCTTAGATTATATATCAATTTATAAGTTGGGCAAAATAGTTTGAAGAAAAAATAACAAATATAAATATTTTAAAGTATTTTAATTAGCTTCCTTAATCTCTCCAAAAAAAAAGTCAACTTTGTCTTATATTAAGAGCAATAGGAAGTACTGTATAATTTTTGTCGACCAAGATTTTTGGAGAATTATAATTTAGGTCGGCTTTCACGTTGGATTCTCACTTTAAGCGGTTTTATAGAAGTTTCAAACTTTTTAATCAGGAGACTGGAAAGACATGCTTTCCCATGGCCTCTCTCGGCCAATTTCTGTTTTGTTGAAAGTGGCATATCGGTTGCACTTGTATAAGGATAGTCTTTTATTGGAATTGTGCACTGTGGAGCTACTATTATGAATTGGAAATTATATGCTGGAGGTGATAATGGTTGTTCGCTTTTACAATGCTGGCTTTATTTGTTTTATAGGCTCTCAATTTTTCCTTTTCTCGTTCAATTGCAGGTTAGGCCGAAGCATGACAAGGGGTGACCGGGTTGTATCACATATGAATTCATAGCTGCTAGCTCTATTTGTCTCTGTATTCCGTTTTGGATTGAACAAGAACTTCGTAGCTTTTTCATTTCAAAATGTACGAGAATTGTCTTTTCTCTCTCTGTATTCTCTATTATTTTTTCCATGCTTATTGTTTTGGCATCAGGCATCTGATATCGTTCTTTATTAACATCCATATGGAGCTACTGGTTTATTATATAAATGCCAATCCGTTGAGATCATATAGAAGAAGAGCGAGACAAGGTGAAAATAGTGGAGTATTAGGATCCAATGAAGTCTTCTATACACTCTGATGTGTTATGTCACCCTTTTTTTCTTTAAATGAGATATTTCTTAAACTTTAAGAAATTCTGAGATAAGTATGAGACGGATCCTTAATTCTATAGGATGGGATACAGTTAATGGGGATATAATTAATGGGGCGGTCATCTTTCATTAGGCACCTGTTGTGGCATATGACGATTCCTATGTGGTTTCTTCAATTAGAAAGTTTATTTAAGCCATATGAAAACTTGGTCTTTGGACCTTAATAATGGCAATTTTCAGTGGACAGAAAAACTTCACTGCTGAAAGTTACATAAATTTAAGAAGATGCTAAGAGACAAAATTTACAGATTAATTATTAAGATTATTCTCTAATTTACCTCTCACATGACCATCTCCTTTCTTTAAGAAGTTTGTGCTATTGTTTCTTGATAAATAGTGAATTTCGCGTATTTAGTTCATTTTTGTCGAGAGGTTTTAAAATGTAAAGCGATGCACAATCAATCAAAAAAGGCTTAATCAAAGAGGTTTCTTCAACACTTGCTCTGCCAAACTATAAAGCAAATAATCAGAGATTCAAAAACCCCCCAATATGCTTGCCCACTTCGTTGATCGTAAAATTGGATCATCGTTATGCACGAAGCCCCAGTTCAATTTTCCTAGGCAAAATTCGTTGGCTGCTAGTAATGAACTAAGTTTGGGGGAAATCAGAATGGAAAATTCCAAACTAACCGATTAATCACCAATTATTGCTCATCATTTCCAATAATGAAAAGGCAATATATGCAGCAGAATAGTTCGGGAAATAACATTCACAGAACTTTGAAAGTGACTCATACACCACTAACTAGCTTTCTTCAAGCTCACTCATAACACCCAAAAAAGACATTTAGACTTAACAGATAATGAACCGATCCTCCAATATCGTTAAGACCCTCGTCACATTGTCTGCATCCCAGAAAACGATTGGCATAAGAACGTTTTATGGGGTGGGACACGCTTCTAGATTAACCAACCGCAGCAATTAGGTTAACTGGCAGCACCTGAATAAAAGAAAGGTAACGCTTGTGACAAAAGCAAAAACCATCCCTTACTCCCTACTCAACAAGATGCAGAAAAGCCCAAGAACAGCCACTTTCATAAAAATCCCAATACACCTAAATGAGAATGATGTAATTGCATTGTTGTGTTTCTCAAAGTTGAGAGAAGTAAAATCAAACAATGCCACCGGAAGTACTTCATTTTCGTCCCCTCTTACCACCTCTAGTTCAACTTTCTTCTCCAATCACAGCTCAACCACAGGAAGATCAACCTTCCATTCACAAATTGTCCCAAGGAACCAAAGAATGAGCCTTACTAAAAGGGAACTCATCCCCATACTCGTTCTGATTCTTTCAGTCATGTCAGTTCTCAGACTTCTGAGCATCATTGTGAGTACTTCATCTTCTTCCCATGTGTTATCTGGTCTATCTCCAGGCCATCAACACCGCAGATTCGCCCTAAATGCACCTGAAACTGCATCCTCAAAGAAGCCTACAAGACCTCCCCGTGCCCCCGCCCTAACGAAAAAGGAATTCAGAGTATTATCAAATCTCATTGCCCAGAAAGTCCCCTGCAACCTCCTTATATTTGGGTTTCAATCCCAGTACCTTAGCCTCTCTTCTATGAATGCAGATGGTAGCACTATCTTCCTGGAGGATGACCCTGATAAGATAAGCAAGGTAAGATTTAGCTCGAAAAGCACCCGAATATACAGGACTGAGTATAACATGCCAGCAAAAGACGCTTACGAACTGCTCAAGGATGCGAGGCAGAACTCAGATTGTGCACCCACTAACCCCAAAATGCTTCAAAAATCAAAATGCAAACTTGCATTGAAGAATTTGCCAGCAGAAGTGTACGAAAAGAATTGGGATGTTCTGGTGGTAGATGGACCTAATGCGGATTCACCAGAGTCACCAGGCAGGATGGCACCGATTTTTACAGCTAGTGTGCTGGCTAGAGCAGGTAATGTCTCCGACGTGGTAGTTCACGATGTAGATCGTCTCATAGAGAAATGGTTTTCTTGGGAGTTCCTATGTGATGAGAATCTGTTGCATTCTAAAGGAAAATTGTGGCACTTTAGGATGGATCACTTCAATTCCACAAGATTCTGCACTGATGAAATACAAACCAAGCAGCAGAAGCATTCTGCACGGGCTAAACATAGTAAGATGAATTCAAGGGATCTCAAAAGTCAATGAGAATAAAGCACCTTAAACAAGAGCCAAAGGACTACCATTTAATGCCCTGGACAACTTTGTTTTGCTCAGGATCACCGTTGGCTGCATGATTGTAACTGACAAGTACAGATGAACTTGAACAGTCACTTCTACCTCACTGCTAAATGCAAGTTACGCAAGGACAGCTGATTCAGCTTATAAGGGACTAAGAAGCAGAAGCATTTTTTTATTCTTCATATTTTATTTTTTTGGACCAAATTACTGAAACTTGAAGCTGAGTCAAACCTGGCATACCTATTATTGTTGTTGTTGTTATTACTATAATTATTATTTTATAGATTTATTATCATGGGATGATTCATGATTGAGAGTAAATATCACTGGCATTCTTTTGGATTGAATGCGCACATTTTCAGCAATAGAACAACAGAATATTTGACTAATTTGAGCACAAATACTGACTAATTACTTGATAAAGGATTCAGTTTAGTCACAAATAAATTCCTAAACTTGACAGAACAAGACTCACTATAATATATACATTACTCTGGATGTACGAAGATAACATTCCAGTTGCCTATTTAAGAAGAGGAAAGTATTACACAGTGATCCCTATCTAGGAATGTCATAAGCACCAATCCCTACACCCATCATCAGGCTGGTTAGCAGAAATGCAAAACATCTAATACCGCCACACGCTTTTAGTTGATCAATCATCATGAAATTAATGCTATAACTAAAATATCTCTGATTGACAGCACTGGAAATGAGGCGAAGAGGTCACTATGACCGCACCAAGTGTTGCAGATTCCAGACCAATAGCTCCCTGCCTCCCTCATTGCTCGATCCATAATATATTTTACTTCAATATTATTTTGGGCACTTGAATGCACAGCCCGTGCGGGCACTTGCTTCCCAGCAAAACTTCATAGAATTTCATTGTGCTGATTCCATTCAGCCTCAAATCCGGAGTTTAAAGAATGCAAAAATGGGGCTTTCCAAACAAGCTGTGTCACTAGAAAATTCACCCACAGATATGACCACCGTTATTATCCAATTTCTGCAAAGGAGCATAGATAAAAGAAAGATTTAATTATCAAAAAATGAAGTATTGAACTATTAATGCCATGATAAAATTAAACAAAAGCATATATTAAATTAGTGAACTAAGCCAGACCCATGTATACTTCCACTCATCCTAATACTCTTCAGAGGAGGATTAAGTATCTTGTAATTACAACCAAGGAAACTTTACCTGCCAGACTAAGCAGCTTCAGATGTAACATGCAATGGCGAAAAAAATGAACAGCAAGAAAATATAAAATAAAGGTCCACATAATAAAATCATGTCACCCACAAATGACAATTTCTCAATACAAAACGGCTTCCCATATCAACAAAAATTTGTGATTTCTCACTCACTGGGGGGGGGGGGTGAGGACCTGATAAGAACCTAGCATTAAAGAATCTGGACCAATGATCTTGGAATATATAGCATGAGATAAAACTCACCATTCTTTTGCTAACATAAGGCTGTATCTTGGTTGGTATTTCTGGTTCAACCTCAACCTTGAATAACTTCTGTTTCTCTCTCTCAAATTCCCTTCTGGATTCTTTTCTGGTACCAGATTGCCAGACTCTACCAAAATTAGGAAGCCAGTTAGCATCATAATCCTTCCTTACAGTCTCTCCCCTCTTCTCCATCTCTAGCTCAATCTTTCTCCTCTCTGCCCAAGCTGCTCCTACACGTTTTGGATTCAACTTTCGAGACTTCCCAGACTTGTTCAAAGGGGAAGAAAGATCACCTGAGATGGCTTCATAATGTATACAGAGTCCATCAGTTAACCACGGAGGAGGTGCTTCAGAAGGAACATTGCCGCCCACATTTTCAGAATACCCCAAAGTGATGGGAGAGGGATCTGGCAAGCCTGGAAAAGCAAAAGGAGCAGAAGAATATATATATATATGTAATATGAATGAAAGTTGACCCCAATCTCAGATCTTATTCAAAAGCACTGACGAAGTTATGATGTCTTAATGTTTTCTTCATATGGATAAATGATAATTTCTTGCTGAATTTGAATATACATGTTCACTTGCCCCATGCACTTCGCAAATTTGATGTAACAAAGCAAAACAAATTATGAACATAGTTCAAAAACAATACCTTCAAACCCACTTAACATTCTTCCATCCTTAGGCACCTGGAACATTCAATAAGGATGCCTTACTTTGATCAGAATTGGAATAAGAAAGAAACTAGATAGAAATAATGCATAAAGAGAGGTATTATGCTAAGGTAACACACAAGCATTGCTAGCTCCTGAGTTTCCTGAATTGGAAGCTTACCTCTTCAGTACCGGAGTAGCCATCACTTGACCATTGTCTACCGCTACAAGAGAAACCATGGAAACTCCCTTCAACTAAGTCACAACACAAGCAAATAAAAGATAAAACCAAGTTCCAAGGAATCCTCTGAGATGTAAGTATGTAATAATTTTAAAAAAGAAATTAAAGGTTCCTTAGACAGAATACACATACCTGAAAAACCTTTAGAATGAAAAGAATTTGCACCAGAGCATGTTTCCGATGGTAGAGAAGAGGTATTATAATAAGGTAACACGCAAGCATTACTAGCTTCCGAGATTCCTGAATTGGATACCTGATACTCATTTGTATGATATTGTAAAGGCAAAACACTACTTGACGGATGTGATTCTAATGAATGGGAATAAGTAATATCAAATTTATCAATATTTTCGTGATTGAATTGATTATGGATATCACTTGTAGTTCCAGAGACTTCTTTGTGACGTTCCTCACTCAATAAAACAGCTTCTTTTTGCAGGGTCATGCATTTCTTCTCCCACTGCAGTAAAAAAGAAAATGGCAATGATGAGCAAATAGATTCTAAACCATGACAGGCATCTCTTGCTAACTTGTAAAGGCTCAATGACAACTAAAAATAAAACGATAGAACAACAATAGCAAAAAATCCAGAACAAGGAATAAAGATGAATCATGCACTTATTTTTTTCAACTGAATCATGTCTATTAAAATACTACCTTAGCTACATCAGCGTCCGAAACCATAAATGCTTCCAATTGATCCATGGAATCACTATATTTCCAGGAGAATTGCTTCAAATTCTTCAAATGATTGACACTCGCCAAGTGATTGATCGCGTTAGCACTGCAACAAGAAGCTACAGCCTAAACTACCGTGGAAAGACCAAAAGCACATGCACAATCGGACACTGAAAGGTAAGGAGATATAATGCAGACTCCCGAAGATTTATTAATTCAACTAAATTAAGATACCAGTGGTATCTATGACATTTTAGCACTCTTCCTTTCACATAAAGAGCAACTTAGAGCGGTTGGCAACAAGTTTCTCAGCCCGAGACACAATCTGAATTATATAGAACCTTAAAAATAGATTGAGGCATCCATACCAGGCAAAGGAACTAGTGAGTTCGTCAACATCAGTATCGCAGAAAACACACCAAAATCGATTGCGAGAAGCGTGTTCTGGCCTGAGAATGGTAGGATTTTTAAGGAAGAAGGATATATCGGACAATTTATTTCGGAAGCGGGAGAGGAAGGTGGAGAGGGACTTCTTGTGGCTAGGGAAGTACTTGTGTCGAAGTCCTTGGTTGTGATTGAGGTTGCAGACCTTGCAAAACTCGAATTTGCTTTTCTTCTTAATGCTTCCCTGACTCCTAGATTCAATTCGAGGGTTTGATCTGTTGCTCTGCAATTGATCCCCCATCGCTGGCGGGACCTTTCTCTGCACTGCGAGATTTGTTCGGAGCCGCGAGCCCGCGAATGTTTGTCTGGCTTCTACTGTTTACGAGCCAAATCCGAAACCGTTTACGAGCCAAATCTAAGGGCCTGTTTGGTTAAAGGAGGGAATGGAATGGGAGGGTCTCATTGTCCATCCCCTCCAAAACCCCCCAATTTGGGGGAACAAAAATGAGGAGATGAGAGGGATTAGGAGCCCCTCTCTCCAATTTTTCAAACCAAACAAGGGGAGGGGTTCATTTTTCATCCCCTCCCATCCAACCAAACAGACCCTAAAAGAGAGTAACGAGAGGTTCTATTTATAAGTCTTTTTTACTAAAAAATTTAATCTATTTAAAAGTATAATTTTAATATAGTAAATGAGATTGTGATAATTTTATCCATATTTATTGTATCAATAAAAAAATAATTTAAAGATATATAGAAAAGAAAGAGTTGAAAAATATTAATTCATAAATGAGAGTATAATTAGAAATTTACCTCATAATCAATGAGTTAACTACCTCTATTTGAATGGTAAGATTTAGTTAAAAGGAATTTATAAATAGGATCAAAGTGATACAATACTAACAACGGAAGTCCCATATTTGAGCAACAGGGCATCCAAGGGTTTAACTTTAAAACCCCATCCTCAACTAGGCTTTGTTTGAATACGGAAGTGAGGTTAAATGGGGGTCATTAAAGTTATGTTGGGGGAGCTGGGGAGGTTATAGTTCTGTTTGGTTCAAGAAGAGGGGAGGAGAGATTTGATTTCTTGTTTGGTTTAGAAGGATATGTGAGGGGAGCTAATTATAAGTGAACAAATATACCATTTTATCTTTTTTTTTTTCCTTCTTATTTTACAATTTTTTATTAAAATTATTATTTTTTAAATTATTAATAGAACTCTAACTCAACCATCATAAAAGAAAAAAGTGGAACAAATTTAACAGACCAACTTAAATTGGGAATCATAGTAATAACCAAATCTATTGCTTCCATTGTTTGTAGAAGAAACTTATTGTTCTAGTTTTTTGTATTCTCAAATATTGGGTAACAGAAAATAATTACCTTTGCATTTTGGGATATTGTGAAAATATTTCATAAACATATAACCAATGAAGGAGAGGATGGAGGCTCCGATGAAAGAGCCGAGAGCTATGGCTTTCCTGGATGGTCCGATGACAATGCTAGAGGAGGGAAGGAGCGAAGTGGACAAGCAAGTGAAGACATAAGTGATATGATGAGAAACGAGGGTTATAGAATATCAAAAAATTATCATCAGTATTTTGATCAGGATATGATACAAAATTTCTCTCGCATAAAAAAAAAAATCTAAAATTGCAAGGTTGAGAAAGGAAGAGAGGTGAACACAAAAGGACAAAAGTTTTTCCTACCCCTTCCATCCCGTCCCCTCATTTCAACTAAATAGGATTTTTATATCTTCAACCCTCATCTTAAAGAGCCTCCAACCAAACAAACCCTTGGAGTAACAGACTATCATGTCGTTTAACGGATTTCTTTTTTCCCCCTTCCATTAGGCTTATTCAAATTTAAGAATAGAAGGGAAAACCATATTACCTATAGGTTTTCTCACTTTTTGATTTGGTACCTCAACTTTTTTTGTTTTTTATTCCGTCCCTTAGTTACCTTCGTTAAGCACGTTAGCTCCTGTAGGATGGAAACTGGCTGAGGTACTTCCAAATTTTGTCACCAGTAAAGAAAATCAAAAAGAATGAGCAAGGCATACATGAAAAGGCAACACATTGAAGTCGTGACTCTGATGGCAAATTCGAATAAAGTCCTTTGCCATTACTCTCACTGCCCCTTATAATCCAAAAATTTATACCAGCTAATCCCACAAATTGTTTGAACCAGATCAAAACAGAGCGAATCAAAATTTGGTTCCTTGAGTAATGAACTCGGTACTCCAAAATCAATACCCCAGTACATTGATCACAAGCATCACGGACTAACAATCTATATATCATAAACACTGGTGTTATCTTAAACATGGGGAATATATGAAACAGAACAGGGAGAATAAACACAAACAGAGCAGCCATCATCGTTGACATGAAAATATTGCATATGATGAATGCAATGACGTTGTGAACAGGGAATGATGACAGAAAGGTTGGTGAATGGTTGCCATGTCTGACTTTTGCATTATTTTAAAGATTTTATAAGGTTGTGATTTTAGTATAAATAAGTATGTGATTTTCATTGTAATGCATCAAGATTTGGAATAAGCATATTTGAGTTTGGTTTCTATACCATTTTGATACCAGAGCTGAGTTCTAGAGAGCCAGAAAGCGAAAGAGTAAGGAGTGGGTGAGAAAAAAAAACGTGAGAAAAAGGGGGTGTCGGATTTTCACTCTCGTAGCATTTTTTTGAAGAAAACGACCTCACCATCGTGTTCAGAAGGCCGAAAAACCTAGGAATAGCCTCGGTCACCGCCGTGAAACACCTCCACGGACGTCGCCGGAAAAGTTGCCGAAATTTCAGACGGTCGCCGGAGTCCAGAGGTTGAAGACGACCCAGTCAGCGCCACGTCGTCCAATCAGCATACGCAACGTGTCAACATCGCCACGTCAGCATCACCGTCAGCATTGCCACGGCACCCCATCCAATCAGCATCCATGTCATCAGGCAACACAACGTGGACCAATCACTGACTGCCACGTGTCATAACCGCCACGTCATCAATCCCAATCAGCCCAACTTTCAGAAATTGCAATTTGACCCCTAAATTTACAATTTTCTAAAATTTTACAATTTCTGCCCCAAAATTTTCTGAAATTACATTTTGGTCCCAAATTTCTGCCAAAATTACATTTTGAACCCCCAAAACTTTCTGAAATTACATTTTGGCCCCAAATTTCTGCCAAAATTATATTTCGGACCCTAAAACTTTCTGAAATTACATTTTGACCCCAGATTTTTGCCAAAATTACATTTCCATCCCTGAAAGTTATGAAATTACCTTTCTACCCCATTTGTCTATAAACATTCCAGTTTTACCCCTTACTTGCCATAAAAACCGATCATATCCTTGTACTTTTCCATCCTATACCTAACCTCACAAGAACAATTCCAAAATGCCTCCAAGACGCAGAAACACAAGCGAGATTGAGATGGACGAGATGAGACGTCGGATACAGGAACTGGAAACCATTGTACAAACGCAGCAAGCCATGCTAGAATCTCGCAGTGAATATCCAGAGGATGATTCAGATAACAATAGTTCGCCGTCCACTGACTACTGCCATCGTTCTCAACAACAGTCATTCCGCCTTAATGACATTAAGGTAGATATACCAGAATTTGAAGGAAGACTTCAACCAGACGAATTTGTCGATTGGCTTCAAACCGTCGAACGAGTTTTTGAATATAAAGAGATTCCCGATGAGCAGAAAGTCAAAATTGTCGCCATCAAATTAAAGAAACATGGCTCTATATGGTGGGAAAATCTCAAGAAAAGGCGTGAAAGAGAAGGAAAAAGCAAGATCCGGAAGTGGGACAAAATGCGACGTGAGCTCTCACGTTAGTTTCTTCTAGATAATTATTATCAAGATAATTTCCTTCAATTACATAATCTCCGTCAAAAGGCTATGTCTATGGAAGAATATACAAGGGAATTTGATAAGCTCATGATGAAGTGTGATATCCAAGAAAAGGAGGAGCAAATAATAGCCCGTTATCTTGGAGGGTTGAATACTAACATTGCCCATCTAGTACAGCTCCAACAATACTGGACTCTGGATGACGTCATTCGTCTAGCCATCCGTATTGAGAAACAGTTGCCCAAAAGGTTTCCGTTTCAACCGTCTTCCTCCACCGAAAATCCTTTTGATGAACATGAAACACACATGCATTAGCCTACACAAATGCATCAGCATAGCTCTTTAAGCAAGCCTACACAAGTATATCAGTCTAACTCTTCAAGCAAGCCTCCACTAAAGGCTATCAAAGAATTTAGCTCCAAAGCACCTAAGTGCTTTAAATGCCAAGGGTTCAGACATATCGCTTCAGAATGTCCTACCCGCAGAGTGGTTACTATAATTGAAGGGGAACCTTCTGTAGTTTTTGAAGAAGAAAAGGAGCTCATACCCGACAAAGAACCTGTGTTTGATGAAGAGCCAATTTTTGATGAAGTCATTCCTCCTGATCGAGGTGAAACACTTGTGATTAGACGAAGCTTGCATACAGCCACAGTGAAAGAAGAGCCTTGGCTACGTCACAACATTTTTCATACTCGTTGCACCGCTCAAGGTAAAGTTTGTGACGTCATTATCGACAACGGAAGCTGTGAAAATATAGTCTCTAACTACATGGTAGAAAAGTTGCAACTACCAACTCACAACCATCCGTGCCCATACAAGCTCCAATGGTTCAATAAAGGAAGCGCGGTCAAAGTGTCAAAACGATGCCTTGTTACTTTTTCTATTGGAAAAAGGTATCACGATGAAGTTTGGTGTGATGTTGTTCCGATGGACGCTTGTCATCTTCTTTTGGGAAGACCTTGGCAATATGATCGACACGCTCTATACGACGGGTATGCAAACACATATTCCTTCCAGAAGGATGATGTGAAGATTCAGCTTGAACCTTTGCCACCAGATAAACACGTCAAAATCAAAAATAAGCCCAAGTCATTTTTACTGAAGCATAAAGTTTCAGATCAATCTCCATTCATTGATGATGATATTGTTTTTGACTCGAGGACGAGTCTTGTCCAACCCCGGGGGAATGAAACAGAACAAGGAGAATAAACACAAACAGAGCAGCCATCATCGTTGACATGAAAATATTGCATATGATGTATGTAATGACGTTGTGAACAGGGAATGACAACAAAAGGGTTGGTGAATGGTTGCCATGTCTGACTTTTGCATTATTTTAAAGATTTTATAAGGTTGTGATTTTAGTATAAATAGGTGTGTGATTTTCATTGTAATGCATCAAGATTTGGAATAAGCATATTTGAGTTTGGTTTCTATACCAATATATCGAACAATATATATGCATGTATTCACAAAGGGAAATGGACTGGAATTTATATTAGCGCTAAAGGTAGGCCTAAATATAATCATATCCAAACCCAATATGTGTTTGGAATAGATGATTAACTAGTGATGGAGTTAAAAGCAATGAGTAGAAACTAGTGAAACAAAGATAAAAGAATAATATAATGGAAGTGATGGGGATAGATGAGAGAGAGCAAGGAGGCATTATTCAGGGTCGTTGTTGCCTGCCCAGCTCTGCCATATATGAAAGGACCACTTGATCTCAAGCCCAATCAAGTAACAACAACATGAGTCACAATTGGGTTATGACCAATCAGTAATCCACACACAATGCAACCAACTATGAATACTTTCTTCTAGCCAGTTGGCCATATATCCTCATTCTTCCTCTCCACTATATATACTACATACACACTCACATCATGAAGAGTATTTGTTTATTTTATGAACTCATATATCAGTAGTGAACAGGAACCATATATTTATACTGGTTAATAGTATAAGAAGAATTAAAGCATGTTGCACAGTAGTAGTATATGTGCGTGGTGGGCAACCTCCAATAATGGGAAATCACTCTCACATAATGGAGATCGATGCGTGTTTCAAGTGTAATAATACGAGACTTTCTCCACTTTCCTACAGACTCGCAAAAGAGGCCCAACTTTCAATTCCCTCTCCTAATTTGATGGAACTGTACGTCTCTGTCAATCACTCTTCTTCTTCATCAATCATCATCATCCTTTTTCTTCTCTCATTTCTGTGTACTACTCCTTCCCACACACCAAATCTATACATACATACATACTGTTCCATACCTTTTTTGACACACACCCACACGCACTTATAACTCTACCTTAATTTCTCCCAAATAATCAACTCGCTCCAGCTCATG